>JAGIQG010000008.1:72835289-74207250 GCA_024679065.1 Sphyrna mokarran | reverse complement strand
ATAAATCGGTTGGACTTAAACCTGGTGTTGTCAAACTTCCTACTGGGTGGGAGAAAACCAGAGCACCCGGAGGAAACCCATGCAACACGGGTAGAACATACAAACTTCACACAGACTGTGAGCCAAGCTGGGAATTGAATGCAGGTCCCTGGCACTGTGAGGCGGCAGTGCTAACCACTGTGCCACCTCGTCGCCCACTTAATACCACTAATATCTCACTATTGATGCATTTAGCCTACATGTTATTCATTAAAGAGCATTCTCAGACTATACTGTTACCTATGCCAGTCTGTGCATGCGTTGCTACACAGTGAATATAGCAGTTAGTTGGTTTGTTCCCACCTGTGAAAAATAGCGATGTTTAATGTTGTGATCTTAGTGATATTCCCAATGAACTATGGTGACACTTTCACTAATGTTCCTACTTAACCAGTGCTCTGGTGGTATTCCTGCCACTTCTACTAACTGATGTCCTCAAGATCTTTTTGTCATTTTAATTGATGCAGTGCTCTGTTGACAGTCCATAGGCAAGATTTTCCCTGCAGGCTACTGCCAGGCTGAAATGTGGGTCCAAAATCGGCACTATCTGGGTATCATTCACTCATTGTAATTTCCCCTGAGGTGTCCAATTAGTGGCCTGTGCATGCTTACCATTCAATTAAACACAAGGTGGGGCCTGGAGGGACAATCGAAGGACTAAAAACTTGGAAGTGGCATCAGGAGAATGGAATGGAAGGCAGATAAATAAAGATGAGGGTGCTTCAAAATATAAGCAGCTGTTCTTCCATCCCCATGCTGCTTGCAGTCAGGCCACCAGGGTGGTGATGGGGTGGTGAGCTATCCTAAATGTCGTGTAGCTGCTGTTGCATTGTGTGTATTGCAGGCTTCCCCTGCCAGGGGAACTGGCCCCCAACAGCCAGCATCACCCCCCAAGTCTGCAGCTTCAGCTAAAAATTCCTCCCTTCCTCCTGAAGAAAGTCAACATCCTTTAATTGGCCTTTAATTAGCTGACTCGTTGCAAGTAGAGAGTCATCTTGCCTTACCATATCCTTCATCCATGGAAACATCTTGGCAATGGGAACGGTAATGCTGGAGAACTGGCACATGACCAAGGGTGCTACTTTTAATGTCAATCCATCTCTAATCTCAGCTCAAGTAGGTAGTGGATGGCATGGTGGTTAGCGCTGCTGTTTCACAGTGCAAGGGGAGCGGCTTCAATTCGGCCTTGTCTGTGTGGACTTTGCACATTCTCCCCATGTCTGTATGAGTTTCCTCCAGGTGCTCTGGTTTCCTCTCACACTCTAAAGATGTGGAGGTTAGGTTGATTGATCATGCTGAATTGCCTAAACTGGGGACTAGCAGGGTAAATACTAGATAAGGCCTGGGTGGGATTGTTGTTGGTGCAGGCTTGATGGGCTGAATGGCCTCCTTCTGCACTGTAAGGATTCTATGATCTCCAGTCTAGTTCTGCCACTTCTAGATGTTTGTTTGCAACAAGGTTGTACCTGTTTCAGATGTTAATTGTTCTGGTTCTGTTTCTTCCAAAAAAAGTTGCAAAGCAGGGAAATGTCCCCAGTGATAAATGGGTGAAGGAGTCTGATGCAGATTCGTCACAAGGGTGGGAGTTATTTCAATTCACTATTTGAACAACCTGATGCCATTTGTATTCAGAAGTGATAAATTGTGCCAATGGGCAAGCGAATTCTCACAAAGAATTACACAGTTTCTAGTTTGTGCACGAATGGGGCAGGATTAGTAATAATTGATTTGAATATTAAAGTAATTGACCTTGGGGCAACCCCATATGGTTTTGTGGTTTTACTTGATTCAATACAGGAATCTTTGTCTGGATCTGAGCTTTCTTGTCAGATTTAGCTTTAGTCAGCTGTGAATTATATTGTAATTGGCAGAGTGCTTAGGAAACATTAATATACAGAGGGATCTGGGCATGCAGGTCCTCGGTTCCCTGAAAGTGGCAACGCAGGTGGCCATGGTGATTAAGAAGACATATGGTATGCTTGCCTTCATCAGCCAGGACATTGTCCACTTGTGCACAAATATTGCACCATTTTGGAATGCTCTAAACATTTCTTATTTCTTTTTGTCTCCAACAGGAGATTGTATTAGTGGTATTTTTTGGAACTGAATACATCGTCCGACTATGGTCAGCGGGCTGTCGCAGTAAATACGTTGGATTCTGGGGACGGCTGCGCTTTGCCAGGAAACCTATCTCGATTATAGGTGAGTAACTGTTCGAGCGACGTCTTATGCACACTCAGTGGTTGAGCAACTTTTCGTGGGAATGATGTGTTTGGGAAAAGAAACAGGTGGAACTGCATGGATTCAGTGCTGTCCAATGTGGTAAATCACCAGAAGTATTGTGTTCAATTCTAAGAATCCCATTTTAGGAAGCATGTCAGTGCCTTGGAGAAGGTTCAGAAAGGAATGGTACCAGAGATGAGTGGCTTCAGTTACTCTGAGATACTTGAAAAACTGAGGCTGTTCTCCTTAGGAGCAAAGAAGGTTAAAGGGAAATAGTGATGTTCAAAATCATGAAGGGTTTTGATAGAGTAAATAAGGAGACACTGTTTCCATTGGCAGAACACAGATCTTGTTTGATTTGATTTAATTTATTATTGGGACATGTATTAGTGTACAGAGAAAAGTTTTTTTTCTGTGGACTATACAAAACATACTGTACATAGAGAAGGAAACAAGAGAGTGCAGAATGTAGTGTTACAGGCATAGCTAAGGTGTAGAGAAAGAGAAATTTCATATAAGATAGGTCCATTCAAAAGTCAGCAGGGAAGAAGCTGTTCTTGAGTTGATTGGGGTTTGATCTCAGATTTTGTATTCTGTCCTGACAGAAGAAGGTAGAAGAGAGTATAATCAGGGTGTTGGAATAGTTTTAGAAGCATAGAATTAGAGTAGAGATAGAATTAGAGGGTATGCTGGGCACATCTTGCAAAAAGTCATCTTGCTTCAGTGCCATCTTGGGTACACATTTAGATATTGATTAGAGGTAATTGGTAAAAAAAAACAGAGGTGAGGTGAGGAAAGGCCAAAAGCTTGCAAGTTTACTATCAAATAAATCGGTTGGATTTAAAATTGGTGTTGTCAGACCTCTTACTGAGGTGAGGAAACCAGTTTTTAATCAGTGAATTGTTATTATCAGGAATGTGCACTCAGCCTGAAGGATACTGGAAGCATATTCAGTAACAGCTTTCAAAAGTCAATGAGATAACTATCTAACCAGGCAAACCTTGTTCAACTGTGAGGGAGCTGATTGTTCTTTTGAAATGTGGGCACAAATGTGATGGGCCAAATGGCCTCCATTAGTGCTGCATCATTCTATCAGTCTATGATTCTAATCAGACAACACAGAAGAGACCATTCAGCTCATCATGCCTTTACTGGTTCTTGGAAAAATCCATTTGCTCACTCCATTCTTTCTCCTTTTACAGATCTGCTTTTGTACATGTAACTCTTTTCAATGAGATTATAGATCCTTATATGAGAGTTAAGAGAGCAGCTAGTTTCCATTCATGGGGGGAGGTGAGGGGGAGAGACAACGTAACCTTTGCATCTTTTAAGATTGTCTGCATTTTCCCACACTTGGCAATACTGACAGGATTAATGGACATTTCAGTTCAGGGTAATGTGTAGGTGTTGCAAGCCCTGAGGAAGGGAAAATGACGAATATCTTAGAAGGGGAAAGTCACACTTACAAAATAAGACATCAGTTCAGTCTATTGTAAATATCTAAAAGAAAAGTAAATATCTAAAAGAACAGAATGGATGATGTTTAAAGAAGAGAGTATGATGAACCATCATTGCTCATCATTGTGTAAGGACATTTTTAGTTGATGCTCCATCAAACACTGATATTTTCTCTGCAAACTTTAAAACAAATCTTTAAGTTTTTATAATCTCTCCTGGTTTTCTGTTTTTTTTCTGACAGATCTCATAGTGGTGGTGGCTTCTGTTATAGTCCTTTGTGTGGGCTCAAATGGACAAGTTTTTGCAACATCAGCCATCAGGTAGGCAGAATAAGCTTGGACATCTTTATCAACTGGCTTTGGTGCTGGAAGACATCCATAGTTAATTGTGTGCAGGGCAAAAGTGTACAAAAATATCTTACACCTCTCACTCTCCATCAAATCAAAACATGTTTAATTTTTGATCTATGTAAACAATATACTTTGGAGACATGAAGTCCGTTGGCACATGTGAGATCAAGAAATTCCCCTTGAAGTATTCATTCATCTGTGCTGGGATGGTTCATGAGTGGTTTCTTAAATGCCAGGCAGCCTGCCCTCTTGCAAAACTATTGCACTCCCTCAGACTTGTACCATATCTGGTTAGAGAACCAGCAAGTATCTAACTCCCAGAGCTTGGTATCTGGAGCAGGACAATCTAGTTTTACAGCATACAGGAGATTAGCACTCTTCAATGGATTTTTGTATCCTCATTCCTGCCCTTCCTGATATTGATGAGATTGTGTGGCTGTGATCAGTATCTCAAAGCCAAATGATATCATGAAGCATCTAGCTGGACCTGCAACTTGTTGACCAAGATATCACAATTTTGGCTTGAATTATATGCTTTCCAGGATTTGTCTTGGTAGGTGGGGAACATAGAATTGGGTGCCAAGGCAGCCTGGCACCCTTGAAATGCTGGATTTGCTGATAAGTCAGTTCTTCACACTGCTCATCTTTAGGGACTACTTAAAGCTCCAGCAATGACCACTGATCCCAGCAATTTAATGTTATTCCATTAAAGTTCATTTATTAATTAATGTTGTTCCATTAAAGTTTATTTATTAAGCCTACAAGTAGACTTACATTAACACTGCAATGAAGTTACTGTGAAAATCCCCTAGTTACCACACTCCAGCGTTTTTTTCGGGTACACTGAGGGAGAATTTATCATGGCCAATCAACCTAGCCAGCATACCTTTCAAACTGGGAGGAAACTGGAGCACCCAGAGGCAACATATGCACTCACGGGCAGAACATGCAGCCTCCTCTCAGACAGTCACCCAAGCCAGGAATCGAATCCAGGTCCCTGACACTGTGAGGTACCAGTGCTTACCACCGTGCCAATATGTTGCCCTATCCAGAAAATTCCAAAATCTAGAAATGACTCGATCACAAGTCATTCTGGATTGGCGAGGTTACAGTGCATTAGTAGAAGTGACCCATGAAGCTGGGTCATGAAAACCCAATTGATGTCTTTCAGGGAAGGAATCCTATATGGGACTGCCATTCCACATCTACATGGCACCATCTGAAACACTAGCAAACTGACTGAAAAATCTATAAATATTTCAACATACAGACTGGAGTCTTTTAAGAGCACCAAGAGATAAATGATAGTGATGCCATTATCCCAAAATTGAGGAAAACAAAGTGCTTCCAAAGCTGTAACCTAAAGATTGGTTTTAATCTTGTTTTTCTCTCTCTCGCTCTCTCCAAAACTTAGTTCCTTCAGTATTTAGGCCCAGATTTTGATCACAAAAGTCAGAACCACTGACCTGATTATTTTTCTAATTGTCTGATGGAGTATTGTTTTTCTCTCACTTCAGGGGCATCCGTTTCCTACAAATCCTTCGAATGCTGCATGTCGATCGTCAGGGAGGCACGTGGAGGCTTCTGGGATCAGTCGTCTTCATCCATAGACAGGTGGGGGGTGGCGCGACTTCATATTCATTTTAAATAGTGAGTCATAAAGACAGCTGGTTTGCATCAAAGTCCTGGCCTCATCTAATCTAGCATGACAAGAACTTTCTTTCAAATCCATCCTGTTAAATGTATTTGTAGATAGCTGCCAGAATCCATAACGCTGCTGGGATCATTATCAAATACCATCATTCCGATCTACCTGTTGCCTGAAATCTTCCATCCTTATCCTTGGTTGGGATTTTCTGCTGCCACTGAAAGTGAATGGAGTTTAGTTAGAATTCTCCATTCTCCCTCTCAACAGGTCCCACTATGGATGAGGGCGTGCAATCCAGCCTGTTGTATTTTACTATAGAGATCAATTAGATTTATCTTAGCAATAGGAAATGTAAAGGAACTTGAATTTGCTTGCATGTGGCATCTTGTGGCACATTTGGGTGGTCAAACTTCTTCCTGGGCTCAACAATCACTTAGGCCAAAGTCCAACAAAGTTGACAATCCAAAGATGTACGGGTTGGGTAGGTTGCCCATGCCAAATTAACTCTTGGGTTGGGGGTGGTCAGCAGGGTAAATGAGAGTTGCAGAAATAAGGCCTGGGATTGTGATCAGCACAGATTCGATGGACCAAATGGCCTCCTTCTGTACTGTAGGATTCTATTATATATTTTGCAATATAGGTAAAGTGCAAGCTGATCACGGGCATCACAACATATGGGACTTTTCAAATGATGCAACTATCATCCTAATTAATGACATTGAAAAGGAAATTTTGCATTTATACAGCACCTTGCATGATCACTGGACTTCAAAATATTGCTTTACAGCCAGTGATGTACTTTTGAAATGTAGTCAGCGTTGCAGGAATGGATTCTGAAGTAAACAGGAAGGACTGAGGAGGAGGGTGAATTCGAGAGGTGAATTTAATATCAAGTCAGGCAGAGAAAGAAAAGGTTGGATTAAACAAGTGAACATGAGACATCCAAGAAAGAAAAAAGTAACAAAAAAATTTAGAAAGTTAAAATTTGCCATTTAAAAAAAAAATCACCAAAAACAATTCACAAACTGAGGAATGAAGTTCTGAACACGAGAGGTGACTGGCAGATCATAAGAATAATTACGCTGTCCAAAGGGTATTAATACTGTTAGCAAGTTTTCTGTGGTCTGTTTAATGGGCAACTTACAGCAAAAGCAGTAACTCCATAAACATATGGTAAAAGTGTGATATTCTTTTGGCAAATCTTCTGGAGGTGTGGCCCAAATTAAACCACTTGTGTGGGCTTGAAATTTGGTATAACATCTTCAGTGAGATTTTCTGTCCACTCCCATGGCATGGTTCCCAGCAGCAGAAGGTCTTGCTGCTGTCGATGGGATTTTCCATTGAATCTACCCCACAGTTCTGGGAAATCCACGCTGAGGATGTGCCTTCGCTGGGACCAGAAGATCTTGATGGCATGAAGAACCAGAAGATGTCGCCCAACTAAAGCTCCAGTAATGCGGCTCTCTCTCTCCCTCTCACAGTACTTCACTGGAATGTCAATCTAAACATTTGCAGAGCTGTAGCTGTTTTTGTGATGTGAAGCTTGTGACTCTGGTTGAAAACGATGTGTAGTTCAAAGCTCAGCAAACAAAGCAAAATAGTAACTGATTTGATCCTTGACATTCCATTCCCCTGAAATGGGAGGAGGTGTAGGGAAAACTCACAAAAAGAGGGAAAAACAATCAAATAAATTAACTAAATAAATAAAAATGGACAGACATGTTAGGGTGTGACAGTGCAGTTTGGGGTAGAAGTGGAAAAAAGGCATAGTTCAATCGTTGATTGCAGCTATCTGTATTTTAGATGTGTCTTTTAAACAATTAAGAAATTGCACACTTTTTACCCAATTTAGGTTAAATTATGATTAACGTTAATGACATTAAAGCATGGAATAGTATGGTAGCACAGTGGTTAGCACAGCTGTCTTACAGTGCCAGAAACCTGGGTTCAATCGAGGGTGATTGTGTGGAATTTGCACATTCTCCAGCTGTCTGTGTAGGTTTCCTCCAGAAACTGTTGTTTTCTCCCACAGTCCAACGATGTGCAGGTTAGGTGGATTGGCCATGCTAAATTGCCCCTTAGTATTCAAAGGCGTGTAGGTTAGGGGGATTAGTGGGGTAAAGATGGTGGGTGTGCCTGGGTAAGATGCTCTGTTGGGGAGTAGTGCAGACTCAATGGGCCATTGCTGGAACTTTAAATTGTTCCCAAAAATAAGCAGCATGGAGGAATGACTTATCAGCAAGTCCAGCATTTTTACGGGTGCTTAGCTGCATTGGCACCCAATGCTATGCACCCCCCACCTACCAAGATATGTCTTGGAGAGCATATAATTCAAGACAAAGTTATGGTATCTTCGCACCACAAGTTGCGGGTCCAATTAGATGTTTCATGGTATCATTTGGCGTGTAGGTTAAGGGATTAGTCAGGTAAGGATGGTGGGTGGGCCTGGGTAAGATGCTGTGTTGGAGAATCAGTGCAGACTCAATAGGCCTTCTTCTGCACTGTAGGGATTCTATGATCTCCTCCTTCCTAATAGTGAAATGGCTTTTAGACAGTCTTGGGCCATTTTCTGGTGAATACAAATCCACAGTCCTCTTTTCAACTCCACAGAAATTGCCAGCCCTCTTCCATGGATGTCACGTGAAGAATGGATTAATTGAAAATGGTACAGTAATGTGGTAGGAATGCTGCTCCTACATTGGAGTTGCACTGGATTATTAGGCCTGAGCAGAGGGGGTGTTACTTTTTAACTATGCTGAGGGCAATTGTTTCTGGCTTCAAATAAAAGGAGGAATTGTTTCCCAACAAAAATGGTCCTTGAATATAGAAGATAGAGAGATGATCAAATTGAGATGTTTATAAAATATGATTTGATTGAGCAGACGCAGGGCAGTTATTTCTGTTGGTGGAAAAATTGCAAACGATTTGAGTGAAGCTATTTAGGGAGGAGATCAGGAAGCATTTTTATCCAAATGATGGTGAAATTCTGGAATTCTGGAATTCCCTCCCTCAAAATGCTGTGGTGATTGTGACCATTGAAGCTTTCAAGATCAGGATGGATAGATTTCTGTTACTGTAGGAGATTTAAGAAAATAGGAACTGCAGCAAAGAAACAGGTTTGAGATGGAATCAATCAGGATCTAACTGGATAGCATAACAGGTTTGAGGGGATGAATGCTTATTTCTTATCCTATAGTGTTATGTTAACAACATCTCTCAATGGTATAGGGTTAAGAAAATTATGTTGAGGAGCATTCATCATTGTGTTGCTTTACCTTTGAACAGGAGCTGATTACTACACTCTACATCGGGTTCCTGGGCCTGATCTTTTCCTCCTACTTTGTATATCTGGCTGAAAAGGATGCTGTGGATGACAGTGGCTCCCAACAGTTTGGGAGCTATGCAGATGCCCTGTGGTGGGGTGTGGTAAGTGCCTTTAACTAAAAGACTCTCTGCTCAGCAAAGTCACTTGGGAACTAGAGATTACTTTAGCAATCTGACCCAATAAGGAAATGGGTTGTAAAATACTGTAATAGGGGCCAGAGATAATTAGTATCTGCTGTTTCCAGTTTGAAGCACTCCTGTAATTTTCTGCTCAGCTACAGCTCTTGTCTTCTCCTGTTACAATTTTCTGATTGATATCTGGGTAGGTTAATGAGAAACTTGTGCTGATTGTTCCAACACGACATTATTGGGAACCCAAAAGTCTGCTTGGTGAATTGCAGCTTTATTGAAATGTTGCTCCCTGATTTACAGTGGCTGCGAGGTGAAGTTCTTTCTATTTACTATGACCAACTGAATTGGCACTGGAGTGAATGAGATCTGGCTAAGGACTATCTGACAGTGCAAAGCGCCAAATGCATGTCAGTTAAATCCCTGCCAAGTTCCTCTTCTGTCTCCTGGACGCTTCCAATAAGTGGATTTTTTTCATCCATTTAATCCGCTATTGAGAAGAAGTAATGCTTCTTGGAATCACAGCAATTTATAACACAGATTTACACCATTGGCTCACCATTTCAGTGTTGTCTTTTTGCTAAAGCAAACTAATACAAATCACACTGTCTGCCTTGCTCCTCACACCTTTATCTTCCTCTATTTTAAATATACATTCAGTTCTCCCTCAGAAAATACGATTGTCTCTCCATGTCAAAACATCCATGTGCTAACAACCTTCTGAGTAAAAAAGACTTATCTGAACCCCTCTCCTTCAATGAATTTTAAAATCATGACTGTTCAAGCAGAGAAAATACTCTTTTTCCTACGAGTAATATGAAAACCCTTTTTAATTATAAAAAACCCTTCTGTTAAACTTCCCTGTGGCCTTCTCATTTCCACTGCAAATGCTCCCAATATCGGAGTGTCTTCTCACAATAAGGGTTTCCCATTGCTGGCATTGAGAGATCTTGTAACTGTGTAGGTAGAGGCCTTGCCTTTGAGCCAGAAGTACAAGTTCAAGTCCCACTCTAGGGCTGGCTAGCCACAGAGGGACTGTTGATGATGTGGTTCAAAGAGGCTGATGGTCAACCTACAAATCCTACCAACATTTCCCACTATTTCCCAAAGGGAAAAAATGTTTGTGGGAAGATATGAAACAAACAGATCCTGGTATTATTAGTGAATCCATGCCACATGCTGTCTGTAGGCCCCATGCTTTTCCTATAATGGGCAACCATAGTTCCATGCATATCTTCCAACTATGAACTAACCAAACACTATAAATTCATAATTGCTATTTTATTCTTGTATGCTGTGCCTCCATTATCTACCTTTATTCCATTTTCACAGACATTATTATCTACATTAGATTCTTGGTGACATTTGTTTCCTCCTCCTTGTAAATCGTAGAATAGAATCTCTAAAGTGCAGAAGGAGATCATTTGGCTCATCGAACTTGTAACACTGACAATCCCGCTGAGGCTCGGTCCCTGTAAACCCAAATATATACCCTGCTAGTCTCCCTGACACTAAGGGGGGAGTTAGCATGGCTAATCTATCTAGCCCGCATGTCTTTGGACTGTGGGAGGAAACTGGAGCACCTGGAGAAAACCCATGCAGACACAGGGAGAACATGCAAACTCTTTACAGTCATCCAAGCCAGGTCCTTGCTGCTATGAAATAGCAGTGCTTAACCACTGTGCCACTGTCCACCCAAACTTCGTTCTTCCAGACCTCTGGGTCCGATAATCTACACATGTGGAGATCAAATACAGATTCAGTTGGATTAATTATTTTGTAGTTACCCAATTTATTTCCTTCACCCATTTTGAGCAGAAATATAACATTTAGTACTCCTCAACTCTGTCACAATGTATTTAGCTAGAGAATTGAGAATTCTTCTTTCCAAATTAATTCCGTAGCCAAAGGTGCATATTTTCATGACACAATGACATTTTAACCTTGAGCTCCATTGATTTTATTACAATCCATTCCTTCTAAACATCCAGTTACCTAACAATTGATCCACAGCCTTCCCTAGAATACCTACACTCTCACTTAAAGCACCATTTGTAAAAACTGCTGCTAAATGCTTCTGTAATATCTCTCCAATTTTGATCCTTCACTGTTAAATTTCCCCTTCTTCCTTCAATGGTTCTGTTGCCTCTCTACTCCTTTCTTTGTGCTTATAAAAACCTTAACTCTTTGTTTTCATATTATCTGTGAGGTATTATCATTTTCTTTTAAATAACTTTGAAGCTGCTACAACCGGAAGCCCCAAGTTTTAAACGCTGATCTTGGGTTACATAGCTATACTTGGAAGTATGAGACTTATCAATATTATCTTTGATTAATTTTAGTTTTGAAAACCTTAGTGATGGTTTCTACCTGATTATCCAAAGTTGGAAGCAAAAAGAATAGGGGTGGATTAGTGCTCTCCTGAAGAATTACTGAAGAACTTGGGCGGCATGGTGGCACAGTGGTTAGCACTGGGTTCAATTCTGGCCTTGGGCTACTATCTGTGTAAAGTTTGCACATTCTCCCTATGTCTGCCTGGGCATGGGGAGAATGTGTGGGTTTCCTTCGGGTGCTCCGGTTTCCTCCCACAATCAAAGAGGTGCAGGTTACAGGTTTGCCATGGTAAATTGTCCTTTAGTGTCCCAAGATGTTTACATTAGATGGATTTGCCAAGCGGAAATGTGGCTTATAGAATAGGATAGGGGAAAAGGGCTTGAGTAAGATACTCAGTCAGAGCAAGTCAGTGCAGACCTGATGGAGTGAATAGCCTCCTTCTGCACTGTAGGAATTCTATGAGTTAAATATATTTTTTGTAAGCTATATATTTGGCAATTTAGCAGTGTTAATTCTGCCTTAAAATGAGCACGAGGGAAAGAGAGAGAGAACAGAATATTTTTTAAAAAATTACTTTGTGTGTTGCATCAATGCAAATCTGCCTTCATGGTGAAACATCACATCACTCACGACACAAAGAATTAAGTTTTCCTATTATATCTACAAAGACTAGATCATAAATGCATCACCACTCATGAAGGCACACTGCTGTCAACAGATCATCGTCTATGCAGTTTACACAGTGGCAAGTGTCACAGGAAGCAGTATTTGCAATGAAATGATACTGAACTTTGTTTCACTGGATGTTGCATGAGGTTGGTTCCCTTTCGTGGGCAGCAAAGTGGCTTGGTTAGCACTGTTGCCCCACAGTGCTAGGAACCTGGGTTCGATTCCCAGCTTGGGTCACTGTCTGCGTGGGTTTCCTCCGGATGCTCCAGTTTCCTTCCACGGTTTGAAGATGTGCAAGTTAAGTGGTTTGGCCATGCTCCCTCAGTGTACCCAAAAAGGTACCGTAGTCTGGCGGCTAGGAGATTTTCACAGTAATTTCATTGGAATGTGAATGTAAGCCTATGTGTGACCTATAAATAAACTTTAACTTAATGGCAGAAAATTCTCACTAGTAATCCTAGCAATTTCCTAAGCATTGTTACTTAGGAAAGAACACCTATTTTCTGTAAGACTTTTGAGTTAAATACAAATTTACATATTAACAATGTGTACACAGTTTCCAATCAATAGTCTTGTTACAAAAAAATGCTTTTCTCTTTCAGTTGCAGATTCTGGCAACATGCACTCAAAACTCTCCAAACCGCTGCCCAAAACTTGCTGTTCATACTAATGCCATTCATTTGAATTCAGTCCAAGAATGTACTGAAGGCCTGTGTTAGATACAAAGTTATGAACCTGCGTGTATAGAATCATAGAAATATCAGCACAGAAGGAGATTACACTGTATCTGTGCCAGAACTGGCTGCACTCTGAAAGTTTTGTGTTCTGCCCTTCACCTTGTAACCTTTAATGTTTTTCTTCTCCAAGCAGTTATCTAATTCCTCCCTAAATACTGTGACTAATTTACTTTATTTACTTGTTGTAAAACATTCCTTGTGTGTGTGGGGTGAGGGAGCAGGGTAGGGGGAGGAAGATCTGTTCTAACCTTAACATTTTCAGTGCTGGGTTTTATGTGCCCTTGTTACTTATTCATTAATCACTGAAAATAATCTATTTATCTTCTCAAACCATTTCATAACTGATACCTTTTTTAACATGATGTAAAGATGCCGGCGTTGGATTGGAGTGGTAAGAACTCAGTAAGAATTTAGCAACACCAATTATTAATCCAACCGATTTAGTTGATAGTAAAAAAGCGAGCTTTCAACACTCTTGTGTCTTCCTCAGGCAAGTGCAGTGTTCTGGTCTGCAATAGCACACATCAGTACAGACAGTCAGAGATTGCTGATTAGAATGCGAATCCTTACATCTAACCTGCTATTCAAGTGTTAAAGTGGATAACAATGTGTGTGAAGGGAATCCTGAGCATTGGTTAGAGAATTGTGTATTTTCTCCAGACAGCACAGTAAGTGAGGTTTTTGCTAACCCAGGCAAGTTACGGGGGTTACAGATAGTGTGTCATGAAGCCAAGATCCCTGTTAAGACCGTCCTCATGTGTGCGGAGCTTGGCTATCAGTCTCTGTTCAGCGACTCTGTTCAGCAACTCGGCCAATGTTGTCTACCTAATACGTTGCAAGAAAGGATGTCCCGAAGCATGGTATATTGGGGAGACCATGCAAACACTACGACAGCGGATGAATGAGCATCGCTCAACAATCACCAGGCAAAACAGTTCCCTTCCTGTGGGCGAACACTTCAGCAGTCATGGGCATTCGGCCTCCGACCTGCGGGTAAATGTTCTTCAAGGGGGCTTTCGTGATACACGACAGCGCAGAGTCGCTGAGCAGAGACTGATAGCCAAGCTCCGCACACATGAGGACGGTCTTAACAGGGATCTTGGCTTCATGACACACTATCTGTAACCCCCGTAACTTGCCTGGGTTAGCAAAAAACCTCACTTACTGTGCTGTCTGGAGAAAATACACAATTCTCTAACAATGCTCAGGATTCCCTTCACACACATTGTTAGCCACTTTAACACTTGAATAGCAGGTTAGATGTAAGGATTCGCATTCTAATCAGCAATCTCTGACTGTCTGTGCTGATGTGTGCTATTGCAGACCAGAACACTGCACTTGCCTGATGAAGACACGGGAGTGTTGAAAGCTCGCTTTTTTACTATCAAATAAATCGGTTGGATTAATAATTGGTGTTGCTAAATTCTTACTGAGTTCTTACCTTTTTTAACAAACAGGCCTTCAGACCCACTGCAGCCTCTCCTTTCATTGCTTCAGTGATTATAGCTCTGACATTCATACTGGTGAATCAACTTTGTATCTTTTACATGTCTCCAATATATTCATTCTATGATTTGGATACATAACACAACATTCTATCAAAGGACTACTGTATGAATTAAACAGAGATCCAGGAAGATCAGAATACCAAGAATCTGCAACAGCCTGCAGCTCATAGGTTGTACAAATTCCAACAGTTGGACCGTAACTTCATGCGGCAAGGTGACATAGTAGTTAGAATTGCTGCCTCACAGTGCCAGGAACCTGGGTTCGATTACCAGCTTGGGTCACTGTCTGTGTGGAATTTGCATGTTCTTCCTGTGTCTGCATGGGTTTCGTCCAGATGCTCCGGTTTCCTCCGCACTCTAAAAGATATGCTGGTTAGGTGCGTTGGCCACGCTAAATTCTCCCTCAGTGTATCCAAACATGCACCAAAGTGTGGATTTTCACAATAACTTTATTGCAGTGTTGATGTAAATCTACTTGTGACACTAATAAATAAACGCCATTGCACGTTTAAACATCTTCCCACCTTCCATTTAAATGTGCAATCGCGTTCTCTCGGTTAGGTTATAACTGAAGGTTTCTCTTTTGTATTTTCTTTATCAAGGAGCCCATGTTCCTTTTTTAAATAAATTAGAATTTGAGTTATTACCCACTCTCTCTTACCCTCTGCACTTTAGTGCTTCTTATTTCTTCCACAGTCTTGGTAATATAATAGTTTGTTAAAGTCTGCATCACAGTGAAAGGCTTTATTTAGGGTTAAGCCCCCAACTTTCCAGTGAGAGAATCAGTGCACTGCTGTAATAGGACACCTGGGTGCACTTCAAATAGAAACCAGAGGTGTATGTTGGTGAATTATTGATAATGCTGTGTTATCTTTGAAGAAAGGACATCTGTGCACTGGTATCAGTCAGTGGCTTTGCCTCCGGGACTGAAAGCTGAATCTTTTCCTTTGGATCAGTGTCGTGCTGTCGTGTGACTTCACATTTCTAATCCTTTCTATTTTGGTTCAGGCACATGCTGTCCAGCTGTGCTCCATTACATTGTTCCTCTAATCATTCACTGAATTAAGGGAGAAAAAAGAGAGAGAAGAAAAGTATCTGGAACAAGGCTTTTACTTGTGTGAACTTGTTAAGTGTCTGATTTCAAACAAAGGAATATCTTTTTCTCTGCTTGGAATGAAAGCCGTACACTTCAGATACTGTTTCACTCTGTCCTCGCACCTTTATGATTGTGACTACCTCTCTTCTCTTTTTTTCAATTGACTCCTAAAAAGCAAATCTCCCAGGAAGCACTCGTAAGATTGGATTTTTATTCAGAAGCAGATGTTCAAAGAATAAATGACACCCAGTGTAGGCTGAGCTCAGTTGTTCTGGTGTTGCTGGGGATCCTGATGGCTTCACTTGTTGGCAGCAGCACTTTAGTTGGGGGTGCAGCAGAAGAGACATAAAGGATTCACATATATGAATCTCTCGGGACAAATTGATCTGGTTATTTTTGAAAAGTACTTGATATCCTTCACTTTAGCAATAGGAGCACAGCAGCATCCCCCCGCAAATCTTCTTTGAAAGCAATTTTCAAACCTGTGACCTATACCATCCAGAAGGACAAATGCACTGGGATGTTACCACCTGCAAGTTCCTCTGCAAGCCACACAACATCCGGACTTGGGAATATATTGTTGTTCCTTCACTGCCACTAGGTCTAAGCCATAGAATCATAGAATCCCTACAATGCAGGAAGCCATTCAGCCCATCAAGTATGCACCAAGTATAATCCCACCCAGGCCCTATCCCTGTAACCCCATGTATTTCCCTGCTAATCCTACAGACACCAAGGTTAATTTAGCATGATCAACCAATCTACATCCTTTTGGAGTGTGGGAGGAAACTGGAGCACCTGGAGGAAATGCATGCAGACATGGGGAGAATGTGCAAATTCCAAATAGACATTAGTCTGAGGCCAGAATTGCACCTGGATTCCTGGCACTGTGAGGCAGTGGTGCTAACCACTGTACCACCGGGCTGCCCTTTCCTCCTTAACAGCACTGTGTATGTATTTACACCACTTGGACTTCAGCTGTTTAGGAATGCAGATCACCACTGAAATAAGTGCTCTGTGGCCAGTGCCCCTTCACCAAATTTGGATTTATTTACATAGTAATGAAACACAGACAGGTATTTCCTTGTACAGAATATAAACCCCAAATGCCAATAATCCTGACACTCCACAGTACATACAGATGCAGGGCTCCTTGTTTGGACAAGCTATTACTGCTTTAATCTGGGAGCTTGTATTTTAAGATGTCCACATCATAAGTCTTGTTAAAGTCATTATAATCACCACCTTCTCAAGGGCAATTAGGGACCGACTATTAAAATAGTGACCAGCAACACCCTTGTCCCACAAAATATTTTTCAATAGCTAGAAAATGTTGCCAAACCTTTATAACTTTGCAGGTCCCAGTGATAGTATTTTTGTCCAATTCTGACTCCAAAAGAATGCTAAAGTCTTGGAAAGGTGGAATCATAGAATCTTTACAGGGCAGAGGATGGTCATTCGGCCCATTGAATCTACTGACTACAATCCTACCCAAGCCCAATGCCAAAACCCTATGCATTTACCGTAGTAGTTCCCCTGAAACTAAGGGGCAATTTAACATGGCCAATACACCTAACCTGTATCTTTGGACTTTGGGAAGAAACAGGAGCACCCAGAGGAAATGCATGCAGACGAGGGAGAACGTGCAAACACCATACAGACAGTGACCCAAGCTGGAATCAAACCCACGTCCCTGGCGCTGTGAAGCAGCAGTGCTAACCACTGTGACACCAGTTTTAACTGTCCAGTTTTAACAGAGCTGGGGTGAGAGTGGGAGACCGGAGCTTATCTAAATGCTTTATTGAGGCTCTGTGCCTCAGATTTCTTTCTCTCTTCCAAATTGAATACTGTTAGTTGCTGAAGGGTGGCAAAGAGCGCTACATGAACTGTGTAAGTGCTTTTCTAGCACTGCTTGAATGCCAAGAGGAGCAAGTGTTCCATTTGGCTTACCAAGAAAACTGACTAACCTCCCAGCAATATACTTATTGTCTTTTGTAAGCTGCTGATGCCCTCCATTGTAGCTGATTCCCCTTTTGTCCTTTGTCATCTTGCCCTCTCCACTATCTTCATCAACATCACTTTCTCCAGTCTTTCTGGCCACCCCAGTGATGTCCTCTTAACCTCTCCCTGCCATCCCCCAAGTCTCAGCTCATCCCTCAATACTGTCACCAATGTCTAACACTTTGTCCACCTAATTGATGGCCCCCATCAATATCCTCCACTCCTGATCCTCTTTCCTAACGCCCCCTGCTCAAGCCATCAATGCCTGCCCGTATCCAAATTGTTGTGATATGCTGTGCATGTATCTTTAAGGAAAGATACTTAAACTGCTGTCAATTGCAAATATCTCGAGACAGGATATAAGTTTTAAGTTTATTTGTTCATTAGTATCATAAATAGGCTTGCATTAACACTGCAATGAAGTTGCTGTGAAAATCTCCAAGTCACCACACTCCATCGCTCGTTCGAGTACACTGAGAGACAATTTGACATGGCCAATGCACCTAAACAGCATATCTTACGGACCATGGGAGGAAGCCGAAGCACCCAGAGAAAACCACACTGACATGGGGAAAATGTGCAGACTCTGCACTGACAGAGACCCAAGGCAGGAATTGAACCCAGGTCATTGGATCTGTGAGGGTAGCAGTTCGAACCACTGTGCCACCCATAATACGATGTGATGTGGTTGTTCATGACCTGTGGTTAGTTTGCATGCAGCAGTGCAGAGATTTGGTGTGCTATACTGAACTCCTCACTGAATACTATCTGTATATAGTCTTGCCTTCAAATAGAGAACCTATATTACTGTTTCATCAATCCTTCTCAATGATTGGTACATTTACATCCAGCGCGGATCAGCTGGTGGAAGTATTCAAAGACATCTTCAACCTCTCTCAGTTAAGAAAGCCCCACTTTCTCAGAAGACTATGGAAATTTGGCATGTCAGCTATGACTGTCACTAATTTTTACAGATGCACCATAGGAACCATTCTTTCTGGTTCTATCACAGCTTGATATGACTCCTGCTCTGCCCAAGACTACAAGAAACTACAAAAGGTCATGAATGTAGCCCAATCCATCACACAAACCAGCCTCCCAACTATTGATTCTGTCTACACTTCCTGCTGCCTTGGCAAAGCAGCCGGTATAATTAAGGATCCCATGCACCCTCAATGTTCTCTCTTTGACCTTCTTCCTTCAGGAAAAAAATACAAAAGTCTTAGGCCACTTACCAACCAACTCAAAAACAGCTTCTCCCCTGTTGCCATCAGCCTTTTGAATGGACCAACCTTGCATTAAGTTGGTCTTTTTCCACACCCTAGCTATGGCTATACATTACATTCTGCACTCTCTCCTTTCTTTCTCTATAAACAATATGATTTGACTGTACAGTGAGCAGGAAACAATTATTTTCACTGTATATTAACACATGACAATAATAAATCAAATAACTTATACTGAAGAAAAGAACATGACACTGACCCCTCTGACCAACAATCTCTTCTCACACCCCACCCCACCGACTCCCAATCCTCCCCCGCCCCCACCTCCCCCATCTCTCTGGCCTTTGCTGTAATATGGTGCTGAAGGTCTATCTGCCTGACACCAATTAACCTCACAAACTGGTATGGCTACCACTGTGTCCTGCTGTTAAATTTGGCAGGGAGTGAAGGAAAGTTTATTCATTTATCATAAAGCAATGAAGTTTCTGTGAAATTCCCATAACCGCCACAGTCCGGCACCTGTTTGGGTCAATGCACCTAACCAGCACACCTATCAGGATGTGGGAGCATCTAGAGGAAATTCACACAGACATGGGGAGAATGTGCAAACTCCACCCAGACAGTGACCCAAGCAGGGACTCGAACCCAGGTCCCTGGTGCTGTGAAGCAGCAGTGCTAATCACTGCGTTATCGTGCTGACCTGCAGAACTTTCCATCAGTCTCACTCCTTCCCAGTCTTTCTGTTAGCATCTGGGCCTTTCTTTTCGGACTTTGATGCAAATTGTGAAGAAGTGATTCAAACTGCATATAAAAAGATGTGGTTATCTGAGTGCACACATTGCCCGCAATCTCTTAAACAGAATATCTTGGGCACATCATGCTCTGAAAATATAGACCATAATGTGGCTGTGTTGATCCTTGCATTCTGAGGACAGTAACATTTGTTCTAATCAAAGATGGTGGACCTGAAATGTGAATTCTGTCTTTTGCTCGAAGTAGTCCTAGCATTGGTTTTATTTCAGTTTTTAAGCATCTGCAATGTTTTGGGTTTGTAGTAACAATACCAGCTTGGTGCTCTCCCAATGACATTAACACTGAGTGATAGAAACTTGGCTGCTTGTTTTACACCCTGTCTAATATTCAATTCCTTTGACTTGAATAACATTGAATACTGGTGGATCATATAACAGTTACTAAATCAATAACGAGAAAAGTGATTCACATTGAATCGAGTTAATTCTATTTTTGAGGTTTCAATTTCTGTAGCCTGGATTCCCTTAACAATAATCCTAAAATTCACAAGCTGTTGTCTTCTTACCCAGGTGACTGTCACAACAATCGGATATGGGGACAAGGTCCCTCAGACTTGGATTGGCAGAACGATCGCTTCATGCTTCTCTGTATTTGCAATTTCGTTTTTTGCACTTCCTGCTGTAAGTTGTTTTTTTAAAGAAGTTTCTTATCTTCGGACTTGGTTCCAATATTTACTTAATTCTGACACTAGCTGGTATAAAACGCAATCGTAGATAATCTCCTTCATGAGGAAAAGGGTTTATCTGAAGAGCTTGGCTTGTTAGTATGAAAAAGACATTCAAAGATTAAC
This sequence comes from Sphyrna mokarran, assembly GCA_024679065.1. Classification (NCBI taxonomy): domain Eukaryota; kingdom Metazoa; phylum Chordata; class Chondrichthyes; order Carcharhiniformes; family Carcharhinidae; genus Sphyrna; species Sphyrna mokarran. Next base: position 74,186,905 of record JAGIQG010000008.1, on the reverse strand, counting down.
CTATAGGGGTCTGATGAACATTCTGTTATAATCATCGCTGTTCAATCTAAGAAGCTCAGTCACTCAAACTGTGGAATTGATATGCAGATATGCACCTGTATCATTGCTCTAAATAGATGGCTGGGTAAAGAGGGAGTATATTGTCAACAGATACTTAGGTAAAGAGGAGGTGTATAGTCAACAAATACTTGGATAAAGAGGAGGTGTATAGTCAACAGGTACTTAGGTAAAGGGGAGGTATATCATCGACAGACACTTGGATAAACAGGAAGTGCATAGTCAACAGATAATCAGGTGAAGAAGAGGTATATAGTCAACAAATATGTGGCTAAAGAGGAAACATACAGTTAACTTGTATCCGGGTAAACAGGAGCTGTATAGTCAACAGATATCTGGGTAAAGAGGTATAAAATCAACAGGTACTGTCTAAAGAGATGTACAGTCAACAGTTACTTAAGTAAACAGGAGGTATATAGTCAACAGATACACAGGTAAGGAGGAGGTGTATAGTCAAAAGATACTCAGGTAAGGAGGAGGTGTATAGTCAACAGATACCTGGCGAAAGAAGAGGTGTAGAGTCAACTGATACCTGATGGCTCCGAATCCATCATTATGAAGTGCCTCAAAGGATTAGTCAGGGCACACATCAACTCCAGTCTTCCAGACTGTCTGGACCGACTACCATTGGCCTATTGTTGCAACAGGTCCATAGCAGACATCATCTTCCTGGCCCTACTTTCAACCCTGAAACACTTGGACAATAAGGACACTTATGTCAGATTCCTATTTATTGACTACAGCTCAGCCTTCAACACCATTATCCCTACAAAGCTCATCTCCAAAGCCATGGTCTAGGGCTCCACTTCTCTTTCTGCGACTGGATCTTTGATTTCCTAACCCACAGACCACAGTTGGTAAGGATAGGCAATGACACCTCCTTCATGCTTACCCTCAACACTGGTGCCTCACAGGGCTGTGTTCTCAGCCCCTTACTGTACTCCTTACAGGCCGAAGCCTGTGTATCCAAATTACACTCCAATTCCACTTTCAAATTTGCTGATTATACCACCATATTGGGTCGGGTCGCAAACAATGATGAGATGGAGTACAGGAAAGCAACAAAGACTTTGGTGAAATGGTGCTACAACAATAATCTCTCAAAAAAATGCATTTAAGGGAAAGCTAGTAAAGCACTTGAAGGGGAGAATAGAAGGTTATGCAGATAGAGTCAGATGAAGAGGGTTGGAGGAAGTTTGTTTGGAACACAAGCACCCAAAATAGACAAGTTGGGCCGATTGATCCATTCCTGCATTGTACATCCCATGTAATTTATTGGGAAAGCCTACGGAAAGATTGCTCTAATTCCTCTTGTGTCGTTCCAGGGAATTCTGGGTTCAGGGTTTGCTCTCAAGGTTCAGCAGAAGCAGCGACAGAAGCATTTTAACCGTCAAATTCCAGCAGCCGCCTCCCTCATTCAGGTATGTTCTGGTCGTTTACAATATTGCAACATTCAGGGAGCCAGTCACGAGTGGCATTCCATGGCCCAAATCTAAATTGGAATTGAGTTTGGCCACTGAAGTTAATGTCATTGTTTGAATGTTTACCCTTGGGATTTTTTTTCCATCAGTAGAACTTTACAGTAACTTTTGTCTTAAAGTAGGTTGTTCCAACCTTACCTAATTTGAAAATTGTAGGCCACATGGTATTGAAGAAAGGTCAAGTCAAGTCTTAATTTTGTTTTTTTTTTAAAGCGCTATTCTTATTGTCATCATGCCGCATACAAAAGATTTGCGAGTATATCGTAAACAGCAACAGTACATAAAAACCCCAAGTCATTTTGCAAGATCATAAATTTAATGTAGTATGAGGCTTGCCAGATGTGCCTCCTTAATGCGTCTCAGATGTCTTTTCCTAAACACACCCACTGTCACTGCACACTGATCCCGCACACAAATAAAGGGAAGGAATGATAGTGCATGGAAGTGAAGTGCCCTACTGGGGGAATGAGAAGAAATATTGGTGCTATTAAAGGTATTGGCTCAGTACTTGTAGAACCGTTCATAAATTTCCTCAAGATGTGCTCATGTATAAACACACAATGAGCTGGAAGGTTCTGTGTGGCATGTGGCCAGGAGTAGATCCATGTCGGTACACCTCATCTACAGCCAGAGAAATGAAAAGGAAGATAAAGGGATGATATTCATGGGATGAATACAAGAATATGTAATTGGTTAAAAGGGTAATCTGAGGGGAAGGGAATGACCAAGAAAAAAATGCATAGCTCCAGATTTGAAACATAAGAGCAAGAAATTCTTTCTTTCTTTCACAGTAAGAGGTTAATCAAAGAAATGTTGCCCATTGCTCTTTCAATGGAGACCGCTTTAGTCTAGTTTAAACTTAACCTCCCCTTTGCTCAGCCCAAATGCAGATTTTGCCCAACTTGCCATGTGGTTTCTGGGCTTCTTCTTGGTTCCACTGTCCTTCCCAGCTGAGTGTCCATACGCAAATTTGACTTGTTTGAGTTGGGTTTCTGATGCCTAAGGGAAAGATTTTAGTTATTGAGTTAAGTTGAGCTATTTTCTGACTCACTGGACCTGCCTTGCAAAAAGTGCCCTAAATCTTAACACTTTCAAAGAGTGGGAATAGGAGGGGGTAAATGCTAGCAGAACATAAGGATGGGTAAAAGTTTAAAAGTTACTCATATTGTGCTGGAAGACTAAGCAATCGCTGATGCCACCTCTTGAAAAAGACTCAAAGACATTCTGTGTAAAACATTTTATCAATCTTCTGCTGCAGTTGTGATGACATTCTGGGAGAGCTCCAGTGGTATTCTCTAGGGAATAGAGGATTTCTGTCCCTAAAGGGGACTAAGGAAGAAATTTGAGGCACTGAATATTATAATGGGGGCACCACTGGAGACGGGGAGGTTAATGTAGTATCTGTAGCAATGAAACAGAAACAGGAGGATGTAGATCCCTCAATCTTTGTTCAATTCTATGAACATAATGGATCATTATGTGTAAATGTGAAGATTATGTGCACAATAATAATTTACTGACTAGCAGATTAAAGAAGCAAAGTCCCAGGGAACCAACGTGGATCTTCTGACCAGTCCACCTGGCATTTGTCCATCTCTGTGTTCTCCTAGCATCTGCTTGCAAGGTTGGTGGGCAAGATTTCATCCTGCACACAGCTTCCCCTTCCATTCCCACCCTATGAAGGTCTCATAATTCAAGGAAACTTTTACCATTGAGCTGGGAGATAGCCCAACTTGACCCAATAGCTAAAATCTTGCCTTTGGGCATCAACTCAAACAAGTCAAACTTGCATATGGCCCTTAGCTGGGAAGAGCAATGGAATCAAGAAAAAACTCAGAAACCACGTGGCAAGTTGGGCAAAATCTGTATACGGGCTAAGCAAAGGGAAGGTTAAATTTAGACTAGACTAAAGTGGTCCCCATTGATGGAGAAATGGGCATCAGGCAGTCTCTAGGAATTGGGGTGATATTGTCAAAAGTGAAGTTGAAAGAAGTCTTGGAGGCATTATAAACTTGGTGCTGAACACATCCATTCAATGCTGAACCATGACATTGATAAATCCATTAGAATGTTGAACTATATACTCAAATAGGCAACAGAGGAAATCATAGCCAAACCATTCAGTGTTCTGGTCAGACTACAACAGAAGTAATATATCCAATTCTGAGCACTGAGACACAAAGGGCAACAAGCACATGTTGGAGGCACTGTTTTAAAAAAACAAAGAACTGATTTCCTTATTGAGTTATGAGAAAAGAGAAACTTGGCTTTTTGAATCATGAAAGGTAGAATTTGAGAGGTAATTTTAGAGATACACAGAATAGGTAAGCAAAGGACAAGACAAACTAACTTCAAGCAATTACTTTAAGACATTAGAGTACAATAAGGATTTGCATGTACAAAGTGGTAACTCATCCACCCTTTTGACTATTACATTGAATTTGCCGTTCGACATTGAATGGAGATGCTATGAATCAGGTTCAACATTTCTTTCTTGACGTCTTTCAACTTTGTTATTAGGTATTTCAACATGATACCTCAGAATATATAAATTTAGGAATGATGCAAGGAAATTTTTCTATCCTTGCAGTGCACTAGGTGGAATGGACTCGAACACGTAATTGTTGCAAAAACCATGAAGTAATTTAAGCACCAAATGGATGATGCAATAGGGAAATGTTAGAGTCAATCTGAGTGAGGGATTAAGATGCGCTGAATGTCCTTCCACAATTATTATTTAATGTTTTGTTTTGGAAAACTGTAAGGAAGCTTTACTCATGTTTGATTTATTTTTTGATTTAAAGATATTTTTCAATAGCTATGAACCTCTTGGAACTATTTACCATGATAGAGGAATGTATAAACTTGTCAATCATCAGAGAGTGAATAAGCAGTTTTGCAAACTTTTTTCCCCATCATATTTTTAGTCATATCGATTCAGAATATATCAATTTGCTACTTTCAATAAATTGAGTCATGATAATTAAGCGCATGAAAATCAGTTCCTGTCACAAGTAAACATACAATTTTGAAAATTCACAAGAAACATTTAAACCTTCCCAAAAGTTGAAACAGGTTTGCTGGTTTTATTCCTTTCAGACATCATGGAGATGCTATGCAGCAGAGAACTATGAATCTGCAACATGGAAAATGTATGTTCGACAGCCTGTCAAAATTTATGCTCCATCTCCAAGTCCAAAGCCAAAGAAATTAGCGGTAATTACAATCTTCTCTTTGTTGTTAATTTCTTTAACATAGGAACATAGGAATTAGGAGCAAAAGTAAGCACATTCAGCCCTTTGAGCCTGCTCTACCATTCAGTCAGATCATGGCTGATTTCTTTCTGGTTTTAAGTCCATTTCCCTACCTATTCCTCATATCTTTTTATCACTTTTGTTATTAGAAATGTATCTATCTTCTTCTTGAAACCATTCAATGAAATAAGAGTGCTGCGCTATGGGGCAGTGAGTTCCATAAATTCACCACCCTCTGTGTCAAGTGACTCCTCCTCATCTCAGTTTTAAATCTACTGCCTCTCAATCTCTGCTTGTGACCTCTTGTTCGAGATTGCCCCACAAGAGGAAACATTTGGTCTACATTTACTTTATCAATCCCTTTTAAATTTTTTTATTCTTCGATCAGATCCCCTCTCACTCTTCTAAACTCCAGTGATTACAAGCCCAAACTTTTTAATCTCTCCTCATATGTCAATCCCTTCATCTCCAGAATCAATCTGGTGAACCTCCTCTGAACTGCCTCCAATGCCACCACATCCTTCCTCAAATCAGGAGGGGAAATCTGAACACAATACTCCAGACATGATCTCTTCAATACTTATACAATTACAACAAAACTTCTCTACTTTTATACTCCAGTCTCTTTGGAATAAACAACAATCTCCCATTTGCCTTTGCTATTAACATAGACAGGGATCACAGGTAGAGGTGGGAACATCGGGGTGGCGGCACGGGCTCATTGGGCCAAAGGGCATATTTCTCGTGCTGTTTTTTGTTCTTTGTTCTTAAATGCTGCACCTGCATACCAAATTTCTATAATTCATGTACATAGACACCCAGATCCCTCTGCCCCAGTGCATTTTGAATCTATTTTCCATTTAGGTAATAATTTGCCTTTCTATTTTTTCTGCCTAAATGGACAGTCTCACAATTTTCCACATTAAATTCTATCTGCCAAGTTTTGGCCCATTCTCCAAACCTATCTGTACCTGTTCGTAAAATCTTTATATCCTCTTCTCTGCCTGCTTTCCCAACTATATTAGTATCAGCTGCAAATTTTGCTATGTTACACTCTATCCCTGCTTGCAGATCATTTATATAGATTATAAACAGTTGAGGTCCAAGTACTGACCACTTCAGCACTCCATAGTTACATTTCACCAGCCAGCCAGAGTTATCTCCTTCCTTTTCATTTTTTTTGTATTCCCACTTCTCTATCCTTTTCTTCATTTTTTTATACTTCCACAGGGAGTCAGTTTTAGCGCGGACAAATCTGATTTCCACTTTTATCTCCCAAAAGTCTCCCGTTTCCATGTGCACAAGGTTGCGAGAGCCTTATCCCCAGGTCTTTACTGACTGCGTATTATGCAAACATTGACACCCATCTTGTAAGCCTTGTAACAGAGTTGTGAAGGAACTGTTGACTGCTTGCACTTTCAGGGTAAAAAAAAGAAGCTCAAGATTGATAAAGACAATGGGTTGAATTCTGAGAAGTCACTGAATGTGCCCAACATCACTTACGACCATGTCACTGACAAAGACGAGAGAAAATCTGAAAACTCGAATATTGATGGGTGTGATTCATCAGGTAGGAGAGAGAAACAAATGCGATTGGACAACTCTTGCCCAGTTGGCTGATCCAACAAAGATATTCCAGGTGAAATGGGGATGCTATCCACTTGCTTCCTGCTAACAAGCTTGCAGAGAAAGAGATAGTTTGGAGCTTTCTTATCCCCGAAGGTGCCGTGACAATTAGCGTTTTCAGGACTGAGATCGAGAGGTTTTTGTTAAATCAAGCTATCTAGTGTTTGGAGTTAAGAAGGTAAAACGGAGTTGAGGGAGAGATTAGGCGTTGTCTAAATGAGTGGCGGCAAGCTCAAAGGATCAGATAGCCCATTCCAATCTCAATATTGTTGCCATCGGTTGCCGTCAGTGGTAGTAGAGGCGAGCTCGCTGGGATCTTTTAAGAAACTTCTGGATAAGTACATGGGATTTAATGGGATTGGAAGTTACAGATAGTTCTATGGCTTGGTAAGTATAGATATGATCGGCACAACTTGTGGGCCATAGGGCTTGTTTGCGCTGTAGTGTTCTATGTTCTATGATCTATTACTGTGACATAAAATGTAGGACCAGAATTAGACCATTCAGTGCATCAAGACTATTCTGCCATTCAGTGAAATCATGTGTAGACAGATGATTCAGAAAAGAATATATATTTTGTGCTATAATTTGACCAACTCTTTGATCTGTGTCTCTCAATGCTGGTATTCTAAGACTACCCTCAAGCCAATAAAATGTAGGGGATTTTCACAGTAATTTTTAATGGCCAGGCGGCATGGTGGCATTGCTGTCTCACACTGCCAGGAATCCAGGTTCAATTCCCGACTTGGGTCACTGTTTGTGTAGAATCTATATATTCTCCCCATGTCTGCGTGGGTTTCCTCCAGGTACACCGGTTTCCTCCCACAGTTCAAAAGATGTGCTGGTTATGTAGATTGGCCATGCTAAATTCTCTCAGTGTACCCGAACAGGCACTGGAGTGTGGCGACTAGTGGATTTTCACAGTAACTTCACTGCAGTGTCAATGTAAGCCTACTTGTGACAATAATAAATAAACTTTAATAAACTTTAAACTTTTCAAAATTTAAAGGGTTGCAGTAACTTTGCTTTTACCAATATCATAAAATAAAGATGCGAGTAAAGAATCCATTTAATCTAACGATTAACACACAGTGATGAGTCTCAAAAATTTTTAAAGACTGAGCTTGCTGCAGAGCTTTTGAACTGTCGCTGCAAGTTAATTGTTTTAAGTGGATTATCCAGTGAAATTGTATTCTGACTCCCCAAATATTAGTGATTCAAAGAAGGTAGAGCACCAGTGTTTGGAAACAGTTCCAAAAATATCCTTAAAATATTACAATCACATGTAACTTGATCATTTTAAAGCAACTTGCTTTTTAATTAAAAAGAAATAGTGCACCATTTGACAATTTAATGCAATATACTTTGAATATCTGCATTATGACTTGAATTATAAAAAGTATCAAAAATCTTTGATAACACTGTAAACAAAGTAATCCTACGGCATCTTATAAAAAAAAATTATTAAATCATTAGAGATTAAATTTGGCAGACATGAAATGAAACTTTGCAGCAAAAGATGGAGAAAGAAGGAATATGTGCAGGGTAATTACATTTGGATTGTCCACTAGGTTCAGGAAACCTGAGCAATTAGGGTAGATTGTCAACTTGCCAACTGGGTGTAAAACAAGCACTGTGGATGAGGCATCTGGAATTGATATCAAATGATTTTTATTCCAATAGAAATGAAAAATTTTTAGTTTCTGTATTGGATCCTGAGTGCCAGTTCTACACTCAATTGGAAAGTTGAAAATTTATATTAATATAAACGATTACACAGTTGTTTCAACTTAAAAAAAACATAAGAACATCAGGAACTGAATTTCTTAAGAATCAGTGGATCAGATTTCATTCCTGTTCTTTGTGTAATAAGATCATAGGTCTGTTTATAAAGAATGCTTTTTAAAAGGGTGGCATGGTGGTGCACTGTGGTTAGCACTGCTGCCTTACAGCACTAGGGACCCATGTTCAATTCCAACCTCAAGTGACTTTCTGTGAGGAGCTTGAACATTCTCCCTATTACTGTGTGGGTTTCCTCTGGATGCTCCGGTTTCCTCCCACAGTGCAAAGACTTAGTGAGTTAGGTGGATTGGCCATGCTAAATTCTCCCTTAGTGTTAGATGGACTGGCACGGTAAATATGTGGGGTTACATGGATCGGGACTGGGTGGGATTGTTGTCGTTGCAGGCTCAATGGGCTGAATGGCCTCTTTCTGCACTGTAGAGATTCTATGATTCAGTTGCTGCCGAAAGGAAGATTCTCTGTTGTGATATTCTATAGAATGGTGAAAGCTGTTATCGGATTTTTTCTGCTCAGTGAAGTTTGGAAACAAAACCAAATGTGGAAGGAAATGGAAAATATTTCTGATCAGTCCAATATTGTGGACCTATTTGTGAGCTGTGGATCTGGATTGTAGTCGGCATTGTGCATGTCCATGAAATGAAGCAAGCAGGGGTTAGTGGGTCGATTTGCTGAGAGTGGGACCAGTGCACCGAGGGCAGGGTTTCATTCCAGTCAGCATGCTATTTTGGGAAACCAGTACTTTGAAGTGGAGGGAAGGTTGTTTTTATTATCTAATCAGCTGTGCATAATGGAAGTGCCTCAGATTTGCACGTTTTATGGAAACTTGTAAATGTATATTAATGATCCGAGAAGTTATGTTATGCATAGTAGTGTACAAGCATGAAATGCATTCCATGAAATCTCTTTAATTTAAATCAACCTTTTTCTTCCCTGATTAAATAGTGAATGCTTTAGTTCATTAAACAAGCCAATGCTGATATCATACCATGGCATCTATTTCCAGGTTATGTTCTTTGGTGGTGGTGAGATATTTTATCAGGTAACCCAAAGAAATCCTCCACAAGAACAGTCCCCACTTGTCCCGGCTCTGATCTCCTTGAGGCTAGTCAATCCTGCATTTATTTGCGATAGTCTTGCAATCGCATAGTGTGGTATATAATGTGATTTATATCCACATTATTCGTGGCTGTCAACATTTAATCAATTCAAGTCATGCTATTTTTCAGATTTATTGTCTACAATTTAATAAGACAAGCCTCCTCATACTTTGAAATCATGAGCCCATGCAATCAGATTATTAAGCAGTCTCGCTCTGCTTACCTGCTTACTTATATGGAGAGGATGCTTGATATGGAAAGCCTACATATCAAATTTCTCACCAGACTGGAGCAAATTATTGTCGATACTGGAATCTGAAGCCAAAAGAGAAAATGCTGGAAAATCTCAGCATATCTGGTAGCATCTGTAAGAAGAGAAAAGAGCTGGTGTTTTGAATCCAGATGACCGTCTGAATTGAATGTGCCCAAAGGGTTATCTGGATTCGAAACATCAGCTCTTTTCTCTCCCTACAGATGCTACCAGATATGCTGAGATTTTCCAGCATTTTCTCTTTTGAGATCAAAATTCTCATTTAGTCACTTCCAATTGACATTGCAACAAAATTTCTAAATCCCCTGAGTGAACCAGAACTGGGTTAGGAAAATACTATACAAAACCATTACTAAAATGACTAGGCAAGCTAATGCTGGTGGATAGATCATCACTGATAATGAATGGTTTATGGGAACAAAGTTTAAAAATTAAACCTACTAACTGCAGTTTTATTAAAATGTAAATTTGAACAATACAAAGCATTTCTACAAATTTAGAATGTCGTCAATTGGATAGTACGATTGGATTACATGTGGCTAATCTATCTGGTAATATATTAGTGAGAATCAAAACACAACACCTTAGGTTAAAGTTTAAACCTTTATTTAAAGTGTACAAAAATTCAACCATTCACTTTAGAAGCTTTGTCGCGGAGGCTCATCTAAGTGTCGAGCATGAGAGATTCTATTTGTGGAAAGCATTGAGACTGTGCCTCATCTTCTGATAAATATGCGGCATGCTCAATCTGATATTTGGTCAACCATTCACCTGAGGAAGGTTGCATGGACTCCAGAAGTAACAGGAGATGAAGTTATGGTGCCACTTGGCTTTGGTTAGTTGAAAATAGTCAAGAGAGGCGAAAAGAGAATGAGAAGAGGAAATGGAGGACTTGTTGGAGAAGGATGAATAAGATGGTAGACATGGTGCGGTGGGACAGTGTGTGGTGAAAGGGAAAAATAAGTTGAGCAAAGACAGACAAGCTGTGAAATGGATTGAAGAAAGCAGCCATGGGCAGATATAAATAGGGAAAGATAAGCAAGAAGGTAGAGATTCCAAAAGGAGAAAAATAATTGCCATCCTCATCACATTTAATCACAACTAAATCACATCAGCACAATTTAAATGGTTTATATGTCTAGACAAAAATGCATACTTTTGTAATTTCAACTAAATAGGATGAACTTTCTGTTATTTTCATAAATAGATAGCTGAGGAGCTCATATGGCAATGACAATAATTGTTGAGTTTGGAATACTTCAGGTGATTGTAATTTTTGAATGTACGTAACTTTACTATTTTCCCTGACTTTTTTCTATCTTTCTCTATCTGTGACACCTCCGTCTGTAAACCTCTCTCCCACTTCTGCAAGTATACAGGAAAAGCAAAGATGCTGAAAACAACTGGTAAGTTATTGGCTGAGATAAGCTGTGGTTGTAGAAATGCTTTGTATTTTTTTTTAAAAGCTGGACTTTACAGTTGTGTGGCTAATGCTGTAAGTGGCATCTCTTGTAACTCTCATCTTGGTGATTAGCTTAGCGTAGAGGTCTAGAAACCTGCAAATCATAGTAGCTAAGCTGAGTAAAGCACGTGCTTGGATTTCTAAATGAATTTCGAAAGCAATTTGTTGCATGTGATTTTTGTGTGTTGTGGTGGTGTGCAAATATTGACTGCAGTGATGGGCTATAACAAGAAGGTAATGCAGGGGAGGTGTACAGACCTGACAGTGTATTCTACTTAGCTAAAATATAGCTCCAAACTGAAGTCAGTATTTGTGATATTGTAGTATTTGCTTACTTTTATTTAAAATGAGGAAATAGTCCACCTGTTTACCATAGAGTTTTCTCAGTTGACCATTCGGATATCTCAAATCCCATTTAAACCTTGGAGTCATCACAAAGGAAGGAAAATGATTCTGATGACATGGGAAAAAAAACCTAATGTTCCTGTTCCATTTCTATGGCTACCTTGCTTGATAATTGAATGCTAACTCAAAAGTTCATTGATGCCTCAACTGCCATTATATCATTCCTGTCGGGAAATTGGGGTACTCCAGACTATGACACACACATCACCCTGTATTGATTGTAATTTTTTAAAAAAGAGGATGCCATTCTAAAAACAGAGGTTCCAGCTGTAAACTTTCTCTCTGCCCCACTGATATTGCTCACCAGAGACAGAGGGTGATGCACCCTCACTATGTCTTTTCTGCCCTTTCCATTTGCTCGGTTTGACTTTGCAATGCTTAATGTCAGGAGCGCTTTAAATCTTGGTGCTCCTCTTCCCTCAATGCTCCAACTGTATAGAGCACTGTTTCCCCCTCCTCCCATCAAACAGATGACACCCTGTAAATTGCAGATTTGCCAATTCACTCTTGTTCCATGTCACTTGCCTGAGATTATTTCCCACAAGTGGCTTTTCCTCTGTCAGCTGCATGCAAGGTTTGGTTCCAAGGTGTCTGATTTAAAGCATTATCTACTGTATGGAAAATAGGTTCAACCTGTTCAGCCACAGGGAAAAGCTCCCATGTATTGATAACTTTTCTCGATTTGCCTCTTTCCTTAATGCTGTCTCATTTCAAATTCTATAATGATAAGAGTCGAATGGATTGAAGTGCAAAAAAAGTATTTCCTTCTGGGCAGGTATGAAGAAACTGTTTTATTTTTTCCTCTTAAAGTAATGCTGTTTTTTTTTCTCTCTTTTTACCTCCTCTTTTCCTAATCTCTGATTCCGTCTCTGGCTGGTGACCAAGTTCGCCAGCATTCTTGGGCATCCTTTGCTCCCATCTATTCCTTCAGCTTTCCTTCTCCTCAAGGTAATGACTAAATTGGGTGAGATAATTTGATTTGACCCAAACAGAAACTCAAATCTTCTATGAACTTGTTCAATGTAAATTTTCCCACATGCTGAATAGTTGAGGAATGTCTAGATTGCAATTGGTGCTACGCTGAGGCACTGCAGTAGTGGTAGTGGTGGAGGGGGTCACGTGTCAGCAAGAGATCAGCGATGTCTTTTTTTGGGAAGGCCTGCTAAACATGTTGAGTTGAGCATAGACAAGTCAACAAACCATGTCCCAATTGGGCACTGGTGAGGGCACAGTGGAATCAAGCCCCTGGGGTGGAAATCCTCTCACCCACCATGAGCTGCCAACCAATCAGAGGCCAGCAGTCCACAGAGCAGATGATGGCTGCTGCAGGAAAAGCATCTACCAGAGTCCCAATATCAGGGTGTGACCCAGGTTTTGGGGTAGGGGTTGATAGATTGCAGGTAACTAGGGAAGGGGTGTGGCAGATGGGCAGTGTGAGCAGGAAGCGCAGAAGTGGCTCACACTGCTCTTTTCCTCAATATTGAGTCCCTCAATCTGCTGAGGGACCTCCTGTCCCAGAGTCACAGCTGGCTGTAAGGCTTAGCTATTGTGTGCACTGTATGGTGACAGGCCCTCCTACAGTTGGTTTAATCCCAGTGGACAGCAGGATAAGGCCTTTAGATGATCATTAATTGGTTGCTTAAGGATCTTAATAGGCAATGGGAGCGAAAGTTGACTCTGGACATTCCCACACATATAACCTTGGCAGAGGCAGGGAGACTTTGGAGTTCCTGTACGCCACCACCCTGACTAATTTACTTGCCTTTCCTATCTCCAAAGAAGACAAGATTCAGTCTCAATTTGCGACTTCACCATGAGGTGTCCTGATGTAAATTGTGTGTTGAATACTGCTTCTCCTCAAATTTAGTGAGTAACGGAGAGTCCAATCATTTTCACTGTCCAAATTTGTTTGGAGGTTTGTGAATTCTGAACATTCTGCCACTTTAAGATGTGGAGCAGCGGGGGTATTGAGCTAATTAGATAGATCTCTGATGCTTATAAAGGGTAAGGGGAGAGCATGGGTATATAGCATTGACAGAGAATCAGCCATGCTCATGTTGAATAATGGAGCAGGCTCGATGGGCCAAATGGCTGCTCCGACATTTTATGCTTCCATAACATATTTTGCCAAAAGACTCAAAGTTAAGAAAAGACAATTAATTATTGTTGCTTCGTCGTAAAGTTTAGGTGTCACTCAGCACCAGCAATAGATGAATGATAAAGGCAAAATATCGCAGATGCTGGAATCTGAAATAAAAGCAGAAAAGGCTGGAAAATCTCCGCAGATCTGACAGCATCTGTGAGGAGAGAATAGAACCAAAGTTCCAGATCATCCTGACTCAAAACGTTGGCTCTTTACTCTGTCTGCAGATACTGTCAGACTTACTTAGCTTTTCCAGCACTTTCTGTTTTTCTTGTTGATGAACGATCAGTTTGTCCATATTTTCCACTATTGGATTGTCTCAGGGAGAATTTCCTGCTCTTTTTCATGTTCTGACACAGGGGCAGGATTTTACCAGGCTGGGTGGGTGGTAGAATTTCAGCCAAGGCCTTTTGCTTCCATCTGGATCAGCACAACGAACAGGTCTGACCTTAGCTTCCCACCTCATCAGCATCTCGCACAGTGTGGTAGTACAATGGGGTGAAATCCTGGAGGGCAGCTCCATCTCACAGCCTTCTGATTATGGAGCTACAAACTCCTGACTGTAATTTTGCCAAATGGCATAACTGGAAAAAAGATATTAAAATTTAATATTGTCCACATTCTTGGCCACTTGTGCTAAAATTTACAATGGCAGATAAGAGCAATTGGATACCAGTGTAAGTGTTTGGCAGCCTCATGAAAAAAACATGAATGTTGAGATGGTGGGGAGGGGAACATGGGCTTGGTAATGGGGTGATAGGGTATTGGAAAAAAATAGATTGTATAATTGTAACAAAGAGACTGGGTGAGTTCATAACTATTAAGAAGATAATTACTTGGTTATTTCAAAATTCACACATTGATTACATTGGATAATCCTTCATTAATCCCCTTCTTCGCAAACACTGACTCGTATTGCGTGGTAAGCCCACTGTGCCAAATACAATGCTTCAAGAAATAATTCAAGATGGATCATAAAATCATAAAAACCCTACAACGCAGAAGAAAGCCAGTTGGCCTACCAAGTCTGCACCGACCACAACCCCAACAACCCTTACCCCAGACTCCATCCCCGTACATGTTTACCTTGTTAATCCCTCTGACACTAAGGGTCAATTTAGCATGGCCAATCAACCTAAACTGCACATCTTTGGAGTGTGGGAGGAAGTCTGAGCACCTGGGAGAAACTCACACAAACACATGAAGAACGTGCAAACTTCACACAGTCACCCGAGACCAGAATCTGTCCTGGGTCCCTAAGACTATGAGGCAAAAGTGCCTGCCACTGTGCCACGCATTTAACTGGATGATTAACATTGAATTAGATAGGGTAGATATCCAACCCTGTTGGACTTGTCTTTATGAGATTAAAATATGCACAGCCTCAGTATCCCGAACACCAAACATACCTGATGAACATGCAGCCTCATATTGGAGAGCTACATGTGGAGACATTTCAGGTGCTAGCAGTTTACCCAGATTTAGATGAGTTCTAAGGCCTAATGGAAGTCTTCCAATATGGCACACATTAGGGAGTGATAAATTTCTTCATCTTGTAAAGAGTTTCGACATTTGTGACTTTTTAAAATTTCAGAAAAAGAAAACAAATTTATTTTGTTGCAGCATCCACTTTTGGGTAGGGAGCTGTAAATTTCCTTCTGTTTGGAAAAAAATGCTTCCTGATTTCTCTCCTAATTGGCCCAGTTTTAACTTTAAGATTTTTCTCCCTAGTTCTAGATTTCCCAACATAGGAAGTACCCTATAAGAACTCATTAACATATTATACACACCTCGATTGGATCACCCCTCAATCTTCAGAACTACGGAAATACAAACCTGTCTTTGATCATTTGACATTTCAACTATTTTGCCCTATTACCTCATTGTAGCATTTTGTGTCTTCACGCTGCATCCCTACCGTGAACAATGGCTGCGATTCTCTGGCCTCCTCTTAGTGTTTTTCTCGGCAGCAGGAGATGGCATGGCGTTCACTAGCTGTGGGATCCTCTGTTGTCAATGGGAATTCCCACTGAAGCCACCCCACATTGCCGAGTGCAGAGAATCCTGCCATCATGAACGGCTGAGGAATTCCTATTGCTTTCTATTTTTGTAGTACCTACAGCTGATTTCAGAACTGGCTTGGGGACTGACCAACTATTTAAAGGCTCACTTTCATGCTTTTATATTCCAGTCCCCCGGAATAAAGACCCATATTGCACTAGCCTTTCAAATCACTTTTATACTGGCCCATGAACTTTCTTTGATTGTACACGTGGATCCCTTTGCCTCTCATCAGCTTCTAGTCTCTCTCCATTCAGAAAATATTCCAATTGCTTTTCCTGATTCCAAAGTGGATGACCTCCCAGTTACACATATTGAATTCCTGCCATAACTTTGTGCTGTCATAGTTTCTGTATGTCCCTTGATAACATGCAATTATTAAACTTAGCTATGTCTCCAAACTTACGGTCTGCAAGTTCACAGAAGTGTTATGGTGCAGGAGGAGATCATTCAGCCCATCATGTCTGTGTCGACTCTCTGAAAGTTATGACTTAGTGCCATTCCCCTGCACATTGTTCCCATTCAAGTTATCAACTAATGCCCTCTTGAATGGTTCGATTGAACTTGCCTCCACCACACTACCAGGCAATGCATTCCAGATCAGAAACACTCATGTAAGGAAGTTCTCTCTCACATCACATTTCCTTCTTTTGCAAATCATATTAAATTTGTGCTATCTCATTCTTGATTGTTTTATGAATGGGAACAGCTTCTCCCTTTCTACTCTGTCCAGCCCCCTCATAATTTTAAATAGTTTCAAATCTCCTCTTAACCTTTTGGAGAAGCCCTAACTTCTCCAATCCATCATCATAATTTCATGAATGAAATTTTTCATTCATGGCAATATTCTTCAAAACTTTTTTTGCACTCTCTAATATGTTCACATCCTTCCTAAATTGTGATGCCTAGAGCTAGATATCTCATCTGAGGTTTAACAAGTGTCCTATATAAGTTCAGCATGATCTCTTGCTCTTGAAATTGAAGTCTGTATTAAATAAACGCAGGATATTGTATGCTTTATTAACTGTTCTCTCCACTTGCCATCTTCAATGAATTATGCACACATACACCTCGGTCCCTCTGATTCTACACACTTTTTTGGAGTTGTACCTGCTATTTGATAGCCTCTCCATTTCCTTCCTACCAAAATGAATCACCTCACCTCTGCATTGAAATTCATTGCCATCCATCTGCCAAATCCACCAACCTGTTGAAGTTCTACATTGTCCACCTCATAGTTTACAACACTTCAAAGTTTTTTTTTATCATCTACAAACTTGAAAATTGTCACGGACACACCAAGTTCTGGATCATTAAATATATCTGGAAAATTAAAGGTCCCTGTATTCAACACTGGAGAACTCTACTGCAAATCTTCCTCCAGCCTGAGAAGTGTTCATTGACCATTACTCTGCTTCTTATTACTCAGACAATTTTGTATCATGGTTCTAGGGTCCCTTTTATTCCATGATCTATAACTTTTCCACAGCTTTGCTCTGGCACTGTATTAAATGCCTTTTGTAAGTTCATATATGCCACATCAATTGTATCACCCTCATCAACCCTCTCTGTTACCGCTTCAAAAAATTCCAGCAAGTTAGTTGAACACAGTTTTCCTTTAAGAAGTCCATGCTAGCAATCTCTAATTGATCTATGTTTTCCTAATTGACTATTATTTCTATTTGAAACAATTATTTCTAGGAGTTTCCCAATTACTGAAATTAAATTAACTGGTCTATAATTACTGGATTTATCCTTACAATCTTTTCTGAACAAGCCTTCAATTCTTCAGTCCTCTAGCATTTCCCCTGAGTCTATGGCCAATGCCTCAGCAATTTCTACGTTCACTTCCTTCAATATCATTGAATGCATCCCATTCAGTCCCGCTGCTTTGTCCAATCTCGCATCGGTTCCACCTTGGCAGATGATGAAACTTGAATTCAATAAAAATCTGGAATTAGAAATCTAATGATGAGTATGAAACCATTGCCAACTGTCATAAAACCCCATCTGGTTCACTATTCCCTTTAGGGAAGGAAATCTTCCTCCTCTGTCACCATGGCAGGAGGCTTAGGGAACATTTATCTTCTTGCAAAAAACATACAAAGTTAACTTAACACCTCAGCTATGCCCCCTTCCATATGTAAATCTTCTTTTTGATCCCTAGTTGGCCCTATTCCCTTTTTTCACCACTTTACTACTTACACATATCTAGAAACAACTTTGGGATTCTTTTTTATGATGGTTGCCAAACTTTCATAATAATCCTTATGCTTCTCTTACTTGTTTCTTTTATCTTGCCTCTCTCCTGAATCTTCTGTATTCAGCATGGTTCTCAATGAGCTACAACACTGGTCCTTCACATGATGAATATATATAGTGAAAAGCTGATGCCCCAGTACAAATGCTAGGTTTCATATTGTGCTCTTTAATTGTCCTGCATCTTGCATATCTCCTGTGACAATTCACCATGCCACTTTAATCATGCAGCCCAGATCATTTATCTGCACATTACAACAATAGCTGTTTTTCAGAAATACCACTGTAAAGCACTTGATGGTGAGATTGATCCTGAGATTGTGAAAGGTGAGAGACAAATGTAAATTCATTCATTAAAATAACTAGCATAAGTCCCAGTGCAAAGTGCTGTACAATACTCATGACCACAACTTGATTTCTGAGAAATGTGCTTTGTTTCTGTCTTCCAACCGTATATTTTCTGTGGCCATATTCCATTTAATTTCATGCGCTGTAATCTTTGTCATAAGCCTTATGTGGAACTTTATCAATAAACCACATCAACCACCTTATGTTTAGCTTTGTTGACTTCTTGTTTCTTCAAAAAATTTCTTATGATTAGCCAAGTGTGATCTGTCTATCTGCTGGCTGCATTATATGAACGTACTTGGAATCATTGTAAACAGTTCCATGATGAGTGAACGAGGGTTAGTGTTAAAACTGGAAATTTGAAAAACCTGGCCCCAACCAGTGAATGTGTCGGCTTCTCTTTTAACTGTGCCCATTTTCGGGACACCTGGGTAACTTGGACTAGATAAGGTGAAAATGTAATTTTAAAATGTACAGGCAAAGATCTGGCAAATGGTGCATAATGTGGTAAAATGTGAAATTATTCACTGTAACAGAAAGAATAAAAAAGAAGCAAATTATTTAAATGATGAGTGATTCAGAGCTTTTGAGGTGCAGAAGAAGCTGAGTGTCCTGGTGAATGAACCACATCAATATGCAGATTCAGCAAGTAATTGGGAGAGCTAATGTTATTTTGTTGTGGGAGAGTTGAATACAGAAGTAGGGATTTATGCTTCAGTTCTACAGGACATTTGTGAGACTGGAGTACTGTTTACAGTATTGGTCTCTTTGTTCAAGGAAAGGTGTGTGGAAGCAGTTCAGAGAAGATTTACTTGACTAATACCAGAATTGGATACATTGTCTTATGAGGAAAGATCGGACAAACTAGGCTTTTATCCACTAGAGTTTAGAAAGGTTAAGAGGCACCTTAATTCAAACATATTAGATCCTGAAGGGACAGGATATGTGGTGAAATGATGTTTGATTTGATTTATTATTGTCACATGCAGTAATGTACAATGAAGCATATTGTTTCTTGCGCACTGTACAGACAAAGCATTACATTCAGAGAGAAGGAAACAAAAGATTGCAGAACGTAGTGTTACAGTCATAGCTAGGGTAGAGAAAGATCAACTTAATGCAACGTAGGTCCTGATGGCAGCAGGGAAGAAGCAGTTCTTGAGCTGGTTGGTATGTGTCCTTAGACACATTCCTTTTGTAGAAGAATCAAGGTCACTCTTTAAAAATAAGAGGTTGTCCAAAGAGAAGAACTATTTTCTCTGAGGCCTGTGAGTCTTTGGAACTCTCTTCTTCAAAACATGAAAAGGTAGAAGCAAGGCCTTTGAATATTTTTAGGACAGAGATAGGCAAGAATGTGGAGATAAGATACATTAAGATACATTAAAATCACCCATGATCTTATTGAATGACAGAGCAGCGTCGAGAGACCTAGTGGCCTATTCCTGCTTCTAATTTGCATGTTCATGTTTAAAAGGTAAACTTATTAATTCAGTGTGTTGGAATGGTGGGTCGGTGATAATACTCAAATGAGTGCCCATTCTGAAAGTTTGGCAACAATTTGAATTTAGCCCTCCCAGTGGGATTTCTCAGAGTATGGGAAACCTGGCAGGTAAGGGGAGACTTGAGCAATCACATCCAGGAGGCAAATCTTCTCAGAGGATTGCTTGTAGGGCCAGGAGATGCAGTAATGTTTTCTCCTCCCCAGCACCTCAAGTAAATCTTCAATCGTGAAAAACCAACTCCATCAACAACTTTGGGTGGCACAGTGGTTAGCACTGCTACCTCACAGTGCCATGGACCCGGGTTCAGTTTCGGCCATGGGTGACTGTCTGTATGAAGTTTGCACAATCTCCCTGTGTCTGTGTGGGTTTTCTCCCACAGTTCAGAGATGTGCAGGTTAGGTTGATTAGCTATGCTGAAATTGCCCCTTAGTGTCAGAGGGATTAGAGAGTAACTACACAGATTTACAGAGATTGAGCCTGGGTTGGATTGATGTCGGAGCAGACTTGATGGGCTGAATGGTCTCCTTCTGCACTGTAAGGATTCTACGATTTTTCATAATTCTCACTTCCTCAATCCTTTCTGGTTTGTCCTCTGGTCAACAAACACTGGGCCTCACTGTGCCCCCACCAACCCACATCTGTCCAAATCCTTGGAAATTGGTCCCATTAGTCCCTGGCTGTGGCCTTATATTATTGGATTTCCTACCTATTAGCTGAGCAGCTTGTTATTCTGGGAGCAGGGTAGGAAACTCATGATGAGGTCCTCAGCTGCCACTAACTTTGGCATGCCTCCAACATTTTCAGATTTCTCAACTCTCACTTCCCTCCAACATCCTGCCCCACCACCACCTCAGCCACGCTCCCCTTCTACTATCTCCTCTGCTGTTCATACTGGGTCATTGTGTGTGAAATGAGTATATTGTTCCTTTTAAAACCACATCTCCTGTTACTCCGAGACCTCAGTAAGAATTTAGCAACACCAATTTATAATCCAACCGATTTATTTGATAGTAAAAAAGCGAGCTTTCGACTCCTGTGTCTTCCTCAGGCAAATGCAGTGTTCTGGTCTGCAACAGCACACATCAGCACAGACAGTCAGAGATTGCTGATTAGAATGCGAATCCTTACATCTAACCTGCTATTGAAGTGTTAAAGTGGCTAACAATGTGTGTGAAGGGAATCCTGAGCATTGGTTAGAGAATTGTGTATTTTCTCCAGACAGCACAGTAAAGTGAGGTTTTTTGCTAACCCAGGCAAGTTACGGGGGTTACAGATAGTGTGTCATGAAGCCAAGATCCCTATTAAGACCGCCTCATGTGTGCGGAACTTGGCTATCAGTCTCTGCTCAGCGACTCTGCGCTGTCGTGTGTCCCGAAGGCCCCCTTGAAGAACATTTACCCACAGGTCGGAGGCCGAATGCCCATGACTGCTGAAGTGTTCGCCCACAGGAAGGGAACTGTCTTGCCTGGTGATTGTTGAGCGATGCTCATTCATCCGCTGTCGTAGTGTCTGCATGGTCTCCCCAATATACCATGCTTCGGGACATCCTTTCTTACAACGTATTAGGTAGACAACGTTGGCCGAGTTGCAAGTGTATGTACCGTGTACCTGGTGAATGGTATCCTCACGTTTGATGATGTCGTCCATGTCTATGATCCGGCATGTCTTGCAGAGGTTGCTGTGGCAGGGTTGTGTGGTATTGGGGTCACTGTTCTCCTGAAGGTTGGGTAGTTTGCTGCGAACAATGATCTGTTTGAGGTTGTGCGGTTGTCTGAAAGCAAGAAGTGGGGGGGTGGGGATGGCCCTAGCGAGAGGTTCATCGTCATCAATGATATGTTGAAGACTCCGGAGAAGATGTCGTAGCTTCTCCGCTCCGGGGAAGTACTGGACAACAAAGGGTACTCTGTCCACCGTGTCCCGTGTTCGTCTTCTGAGGAGGTCAGTGCGGTTTATCATTATGAGTCGAGCGTCATATCCTGTTATCACGAGGGCATCCTTCAGCGTCTGGAGGTGTCTGTCACGATCCTCCTCATCTGAGCAAATTCTGTGTATACGGAGGGCTTGTCCATAGGGAATGGCTTCTTTAACGTGTCTAGGGTGGAAGCTGGAGAAGTGGAGCATTGTGAGGTTGTCTGTCGGTTTGCGGTACAGTGAGGTGCTGAGGTGACCGTCCTTGATGGAGATGCGTGTGTACAAGAATGCAACTGATTCTGGAGAATAGTCCATGGTGAGTCTGATGGTGGGATGGAACTTGTTGATATCATCATACAGTTGTTTCAATGATTGAAACTCCGAGACCTCTCAGAATGCAGGAAGTTTGTATCACTTGAAGTCAATTCTTTTATAGATGTATTTTGTTACCTAGTAAAAAGGAATACTGAGTAGATGAGCATTACATCGGTGGATGCAACTCCGCCTCCATTTTATTAGAGAAATAATCTTGGACTTGTTTGGACTTGCAAAATGAGGATGCTTGGGAGCAGGAATTAAAAGCTTATGGCTTAGCAAATTTCGCAGAGTTTTACCCAGTTCCCTAGCACTGTGAAGCAGCAGCACTCTAGATAGTGGCACAGTGATTAGCACTGCTGCCTCACAGTGCCAGGGAGCCAGGTTCAATTCTGACCAAGGTCACTGTCTGTGTGGAGTTTGTACATTCTCCCCTTGTCTGCGTGGGTTTCCTCCTTGTGTTCCAGTTTCCTCCCACAATCCAAAGATGTGTGGGTTAAGTTGATTGGTCACGCTAAATTGTGACTTAGTGTCTGAATAAATTAACAGGATAAATACGTGGGGTCACAGAGATAGGGCCTGGGTGGGATTGTTGCCAGTGCAGACTCGATGGGCCAAATGGCCTCCTTTTGCACTATAGGGATTCTATTTCCATGATTCTAAAGTTGTACTTTGAATAAAATTGCGTGTTTAAATTGGAAAGCCAGATACAGACTGACCCTAAGCTTGTCTAAAGGAATTCATGAAGGTGGCATAAAAAAGAATTAATTACTTCGTTTAATCTTTGCAGTCAGGTCAGATTATACATTCTGTGTTTGATTCAGAGTAAAGGGAAGGTGCAGTCAGGTGGATATTCTGTGCATGATCTGAGTGGTTTTGAGATTCTCCATTTTTTTCCCATGAATATGCTTGGTTGTTAAAGTAACAAAGAAGTTTTACAAAGACGAGGAAGTGGACATAATTTTTTTGGATTTCCAGAAAGCTTTGACAAGATGCCTTAGAGGGGAGTGCTAAACGAAGGGCCAATATTGTTAGATGCAAGGTGCTGACACGGACAGAAAATTGGCTGATAGATATAGGAGGCCCTTTTCAGATGGCAGCAGGTGACAAGTGTTGTTTCACAGAGAGAGTGCTGGGACCACAACTTCTTACATTAATGATCTGAAACATGGAACTGAAGGCACGGTTGCTAAATTTGCAAATGATTTAAAGATATGTAGAGGGACAAGTAGTGTTGAGGAAGTGGGGAGGCTGCAGAATGACTTGGACAGGCCAGGAGAATGGGCAAAGAAGTGGCAGATGGAATACAAATATGGGAAATGTGAGGTTATGCATTTTAGTAGGAAAAGTAAAGGCATAAACTATTTTATAAATGGGGAAAGGCTTCAGAAATCTGAAGCATGAAGGGACTCGGAAGTTGGATTCAGGACTTTTTTGAGATTAATATGCAAGTTCAGTTGGCAGTTAGGAAGGCAAATTCAATGCTAGCATTCATTTCTAGAGGGCTAGAATATAAGAGCAAGGATGTGCTGCTGCAGCTGCATAAGGCTCTGTTCAGACCCCATTTGGAGTATTGTGAACAGTTTTGGGAAGGAAGTGCTGACCTTGGAAAGGGTCCAGAGGAGGTTCACAAGAATCATCCCTGGAATGAAGAGTTTGTCATGTGAGGAGTGGTTGAGGAGTCTGGGTCTGTACCCAATAGAGTTTAGAAGGATGAGGGATGATCCAATTGAAACTTACAGAATACTGAGAGGCCTGGATAGACTGGACATGGAGAGGATGTTTCCGCTAGTAGGAGAGACTAAAACTCAAAGTGCACAACTCAAAGTGAAGGGATGCTTCTTTAAAATCTTTAGAGGAGGTCAACCTGTGGGAATTTATTGCCACAGAGGGCTGTGGAGGCCAGGTCATTGTGTCTTTAAGACAGAGATAGATAAGTTCTTGATTGGTAAGGAGATCAAGGCTTACGGGAAAAAGGCACAAGAATTGTATCAGCCATGACTGAACGGCAGAGCAGACTCGATGGGTCGAATGGCCTAATTCTGCTCCGAAATCTTATGGTCTTATGAAGTAACAAAAGACCTGTGCCTGGGCACGGTTGGTGCTTTTCTTCTTGGGGGACAGTGGTTGCAGAAGTGGGAATTCAAAAGATACTCTAGGTCAATATACAACGAAGCTGGGATTTTCTGCTCCTTGATGCATCAGATGGGTTTGGTGATGGGAGTGGAAAATCTTGCAAGAGCAGTCAAATTGGGTATTGGGGGCATTGCGCCATGGGGGTTGGGGAAGAATGGCACTTCAATCTCCCAGAAGCTAAGTTGTTGGTGGGGGCAGGCTAATCAGAAGCGATATGTCGTGGCACTCGCCTACTGTGTTTACTTCTCTGAGTTTGGGATTATATGGTGGAGAAAGCTATTGGTGCTGTCAGCAGCTTCTCTGCCACTTTTCCCACTCACTATCAACCTTTGGTGATTTCTGGGAGAACTCAGCCATGTATATTTCAGAAGTTCTATTTCCAGATAGTATTGGATGCTTCTAAGAACCAAGAATATTTGAATAAGTTGAACATTGTCGAAGATGTGGAACATTACGCATGTCTACTTGTGGTGCGGTGTGTGCAACTATTTTATGTAGCTACTGAAACAAATTCTGACCTCTCCTCATCCTTCTCTAATCAGTGTCACTAAGGAAAGGTAGCAGTATATTTTTCTTTAAGGCATGAAGATTAATGGTAGAGGTGAACAAGACTGATAGAAGGAATGAATGATGGAGTCTACTTCTACTTTTGATGGAGATAGATTTTGACTTTGTGAAATAATATACAATGGGTGCTGGTGAGTCGACAGCATGTTTTAGACACTTCCAATTTTATTTCTGTGGCAGTTTCTCATAAGCAGGAATGCAATTTTGTGCCTCCCTTTGATTGCAGACACTTTCTGAAGAGCAATCCATGTTTGCTTGTATGGGTGGAGCCTCAACGTTTTTGATATATATAATAGTCACTAAATTACTTTGTGAAACCGTGGAACCAGATTTTGGCTTTTATAAGATGGTTACTGATCGTAGAATCATAGAATCCCTACAGTGCAAAAAAAGGCCATTTGGCTCATTGAGGTTGCACCGACAACAATCTCACTCAGGCCCTATCCCCATAACCCCAATTATTTACCCTGCTAGTCCCATGACACGAAGGGGAAATTTAACATGGCCAATCAACCTAACCCACACACCTTTGGACAGATATTGAGTAGATTTTCTTAGCACCTGCAGTCTTCTGTATTGACAAGTGCCCTCCTCCCTCACTCCAACCCCGCCTGCCCTTTCAGCTTAAAGAGCAAAGACATATAGAAGCGTAAGAGTCAAGCATGTTCCCGTCTCCACCAGAGTTCCATACCCAGGCTGAGGGGTAAATTTTCTTTCTCGCTAATGGTGGAATGGGCAGTGGAAAGGACATATGAGTTATTGATCTGCTGTTGTTCCCTTTTCATCAGCTTACATTCAAAAATCTAGCCACACTTTTGCAGCAGGGGTGATGAGACAAAGCTCAGGAGGAGAAGTTTTAATTGATTTTTTTTCCCTATTCTGAGGGAAGAAAGGGGAATTACTGCCATCCTCATACAGCCTTGCTCAGAATTCATCAACACAGTACAGATAAGGACTTTAATCTGCAGTTTACCAAGACATGGCTTTTTAGGAAAGTTTTGCTTGTCTTGTAAAGCAAATATATGGAGGGAGAGAGCGAAAATATATTATTTTATACATATATATATATATTATCTATCAGGCAAATAACATTTCAGTCAAGGCTATCCATTGGGTTTCCAAACTGATTAATCTCCCATCACTTTGGAGTGGGGGATAGGGGTTTGTTGCTCTGGTATACTCTGATATGTTAAATAACTTTGCCCTGTGGTTACACCAAGCTTTCCTTTTCAGGCTTGTGCAATAGGACATTGTGTTTCCTTTCCTAATAGTGGTAAATAAGACTTATCCCTTGCTTCATTGCTCATGCCGACTCTACAAGATCACGCAGGGATGGGTTTTGCTTCATTGTTGAAGTCAAACTTGGCTGACTGCTAACTTCTCAATGGAAAGGTCACCAGCTTGAGGAGTCTTCCATTAAATAGCAAGGAACTCTTTGCCATCATGACTGGGATTGGTTATTATTGATTTTTTTTAAACGTTCAAGTATAACAGTATTAGGCAGGAACTGAAGAATGTAGCTTGGGGCAGATGTCTCAGGACAAATCAACAACTGGCTTGTGGGAGGCTTTCAAGTGTAAGCTGATAGGGATTCAGGACTGGCACAATCCTGTGAGGACAAAGAATAAGTATGGCAAGTTTTGAGAACATTGAATAACGAGAGATATTATGAGCCTAGTCAAAGAGAAAAAGGAAAAAGTTATAAGGCTAGGAGAGTGGGAACACGTGAAGCAAGTGTGGAATACAAGGAAAGTAGAAAGAAACGTAAGCAAGGAATAAGAAGAGCTAAAACCAGTCATAAAGAACATTGGCCAGCAGGATTAAGGAAAATCCCAAGGCTTTTCATACATATAGAAAGAGCAAGTAGGAGAGGATTGGCCCACTCAAGGACAGGGGAGGGAATTTATGCATGGAGCCAGAGGAAATGGGCAAGGTATTAAATGAATACTTTGCATCAGTATTCACCAAAAAGAAGAACTTGGGGGAAGGATGTGTAGATTGTTGGAGTCATGTTGAGATCAAAAAGGAGGAGATTTTGAAGTTCTTGATAAACATTAATGTAGACCAGTCCTCAGGGCCTGATAGGATATACCCCATAATATTGAGAGAGACGAGGAGAAAATTGCTGGGGCCTTGACAGAAATCTTTGTATCCTCACTGGCTTTAGGGGAGGTCCCGGAAGATTGGAGTAGAGCAGCGTTGCTCCTTTGTTTAAGAAGGGTAGCAAAGATAATCCATGTAATTACAGGCTTGTGAGCCTTATATCAGTGGTAAGAAAATTACTGGAGAAGGTTGGAAATAAGCGGACATGTTAGTGAAAGACAACATGCTTTGTGAAGAGGAGGTCGTGTCTAACTATCCTAATCAAATTTTTCGAGGAAGTGACAAAGATTATTGATGAGAGTTGGGCAGGGATATTGTCCACATAGACTTCAGTGGGGCCTTTGACAAGATCCCTCATGGCAGATTGGTGCAGAAGGTGTCGTCACATAGGATCAGAGGTGAGCTGGCAAGGTGGATACAAAACTGGCTTGGTCAAAGAAGATAGAGGTAGCAGTGGAAACGTGCATTTCTGAATGGAGGGCTGTGACAAATGGCATACCTCAGTGCTGGGACCTTTGCTGTTTTTGTAGTATATATAAATGATCTGGAGGAAAATGTAACTGGTTTGATTAATAGGTTTGCGGATGACACAAAGTTTGGTGGATTTGCGGATAGTGATGAGGACCATTAGAGGATACAGCAGGATAGAGATCAGTTGCAGACTTGGGCAGAGAAATAGCAAATGGAGTTTAATCCAGAGAAATGTAAGATAATGCATTTTGGAAAATCTAATATCGATAGAAAATATGCAGTAAATTGCAAAACCCTTGAGACTATTGATAGGCTGAGAGATCTGTGTATACAGGTACACAGTCACTGAAAGTGGCAATGCAGATGGAGAAGGTAGTCAAGAAGGCATACGGCATGCTTACCTTCATCGACCGGAGCATGAATTCAATTTAAAAATTGGCAAGTCATGTTGCAGCTTTATAGAACCTTAGTTAGGCCGCACTTGGAATATAGTGTTCAATTCTGGTCACCACGTTACCAGAAGGATGTGGAGGCTTTGGAAAAGATACAGAAAAGATTTACCAGGATGTTGTCTAATATGGAGGGCATTAGCTATGAGGAGAGGTTGGAGAAATTTTGTTTGTTCTCACTGGAATGATGGAGGTTGAGGGCAACCTGATAGAAGTCTACAAGATTATGAGGTGCATGGACAGAGTGGATTTACAGAAGCCTTCTCCCAAGATGGAAGAGTCAATTACTATGGGGCACAGGTTTAAAGTGTGAAAGGCAAGATTTAAAGGAGATATACAAGGCAAGTTTTTTTATCCAGACGGTGGTGGGTGCCTGGAACTTACTGTCGGGTGATGGAAGCAGATACGATAGTTAAGGGGCGTCTTGACAAATACATGAACAGAATGGGAATGGAAGGATGTGGTCCCCGGTCAGGTAGGGGGCTTTAGTTCAGTCGGGCAGTATGGTCGATGCAGGCTTCGAGGGCCAAAGGGCTTGTTCCTGTGCTGTAATTTTCTTTGATTTTTGTTCTTTTGTTCTTTGCATGTAAATAACTATCAGACTGTGTTGTATGCAAACTGTAGAAACCAAGTGCTTGTGGCTGCCTTGCCTTGAGGCTACGTAAATGAGTACATTGGTTTTAGCTAGATTGATGCCCAAATAAAATGGCAGCACCTCTTGATTCAACTGCTTTAGCCTACTGAGCTGGTCCTAGTCACAGTTTCTATTCCTAACTACTACCCAATGATCGCTGCTGCACGTGTATATGTTTGAATAACAGAGATAGGGTTTGTCGGGAGATGGTTACAGAGTGTAGGAGGGGATTGTTTTTGTCAGTAAATAGGGTGTTGACACTCACTGCCAAAGCTCGAATGTGAATAGAGCATGGCAAGAGGGTTGCCAGTGTTCGTAAAAATCTACATTGGTGCAAACCAGTGCCTTAAGGTAAGGGGAAGGGAACACTGTTGGGCAGGACGTGTTAACTGATGTTGAATTCTGGCATAGTTTATCAGACTGATGCTTGTTTTTTTTTTCTAAAAATTATTTCTTACAGTGAAGAAATCCCTGGGGATACTTGATGCAAACAGTGGAGCCTTGTCAAGAGCAAACAGCTATGCAGATGATCTTGACTTCATCGAGGGAGAGCCAGTCCTGGCTCCTATCACACACGTTTCTCAGTAAGTGGCAGTGTACAGTTGCTAAATGGATGTTGTTGTGGTTTCAGGGGCGATTTTGGGATTGGTTCAATAACGAGTGGGGTCTGTTTCAAATTATTGTCCGTTCGCCTGGAAGATTTTCTAATGATGTGTCTATTGCATTGCGTCTATTTTGCACTATAAAAGCCATTGGAACTTGCAGACTTGAATGTTTAGGGGAGTCTGCTTTTAAAAATTGTTGACATTGTTAATAAGTTCTATTCATAATACATGAGTGGATTTAATCTCCTCAACTGTTTTGAAGTATCATATAAACTACTGGCTTAGGATCAACATGGACCGATGGGATAGAAGTCTGTCAGTGAGGCAACAATAAGGGACGCAGCAGAAGGACTGATTGCTTGCTTGCACATCCAAAATTACTGAATGTTGCCTGGAGAGCACAAATTTGTTATTGACTTTTCATTTATGGTGGAGCTTCCTGCTCCTTTTACTCCCTTAACCCCTCCAGCTCTCCATGAAGCCCATGCTTGCTCAGACACAGAGAGGAAAGCCAGGCATTGAGGTGCACACACTCTGAAGGGAGATTTCCCAATTTTCTATTCTTTCAGTTAGGTGGTTTGAGAATTAAACGCACTTGCTTATGATTGTGAGCTCCACCCAACACAAGCTCCTTTTGCTGGCTGCCAGCAAAATTGGGCACGGGACTAGGAAAATCTACCCTCTCATACATCAAAGTGCTTACTAATAAGTTGAGGTAAAAGGGAGCTATTTTAACATTAACCCACCCAGGAAGGGGTTGACTGGATTGGATTGCCCCCACCCCCCACTCTTTTACACCCCAGCGGATTTTACATTGCATTGACTTCAATGAAAAAGTAATATTGGGTAGAATGTGGAACAGGCATCTGGTATGACCTGGTCAAATTCCCGTTCCAAGGCCAGATTAAAATGGCCCTTTCAGACTGTTATCAAGCTTGGTTGGATGTGATGTTCTCTCGTTGCATGTATTCGTTTTTTTTGTTTGTTAATTATTAATACCCGTTGCAATTCTTGTTGAGTGGTTTGTGGTTTCTGTGGATTTAAATCTCCAAGTATCACACTGGGCGTGAGCTGCTCAATTAACCACAATGTTGAAGCTGTCAGTGCAGATGGAAAGCTCGGTCAGTGGTGTCTGGAACATAAGTTTGTGCCTATGAGTGAGTTCTAGAGAAGTTTGTACTTTTATTGTGTTTTGTTTTCTGAACATTTCAATGTTTGCTTGTGAGCACTTCCTCTATGGATTGGCTGGGTCTCAATCAGGTATTGTGGTGGCTGGGAGAAATCCAGCTGGAAACACCGGATCTGTTGGGATATCATTTGTTTTTCCTTCACTCTTGTTCTTAGTAACATGACTGCACATGGATGACAAAGGTGTTTTAGCAGCTTTCAACTGAACATTGCACATAGTACATGAACTTTTTATTTAAGAAACCCTGAATAAATTGTAGCCGGACTGCAATTTTTATATAACTAGCAAACAATAGCTGAGTTTTTCCCATGCTGTCAGCTCTGGTTCATGTCCCTGCCCTGGCCTCTTGTGCTTTAATTGCAGGTGATGTGGTCCTTCAGTTTGGCAGACTTGTGTTGTTATGCAGCTGGACTTGCTTTAGCTGGTCCACAATGAGTGTTTCCTCAATGTGGAGAATTAGGACGTAGTTGAATTTTTTCCTCTGAACCTATATCCATATAGCAATTAATTTTTGAAGGAGCAAGAGATTATTTAACACACTGAATTCTCAAACAATCTCCCATGCATTCAAGTGGAACAGAATGTTACTAGTGATAAGGAACCCATTTTGGCCATCTCACATGCGTATCAGATTAATTTTGTCATTGACGTGAAGGAGTTTAATCTAAACAGCCTTGATTTCTTCTCTCACTACCCATTTATAAATAAAAAGTGCTTTTGATTTTGGTTTTCTCACTTTTTTTTCTCAACTACTCAGTATTTGTGTGATCCTATTTTCTTAATAACCCCACAACAAAATTGAGATAGGCTAAGCTTAGAGGGTTAGTTTACTTGCACACAGTCAAAATGCAGGAAATGCTGCATTGTCTCTTGTGTATTCATACAACATAATAAAGATAACAAACCTTCATTTCACATGACTCCCACCATTCCGCATCATCTTTGCCAAAGGGTATTTTTTCCTTTGTCTAGGTTTCTGCAATTGCTAATGTTCCACCCGTTAACGATTATAAAGGAAAGTTGCAGGGCTCTTTATTCTAGTGAACTCCAGTGACCAGGGTTGGCTTCCTGAAATGTAGATGGCCTTTGTATAATTTGTTTCGAATTTGGCCTCTGTCGTCCCCATGGACGTTATTAACGTATTTTCAGAAATAATGGGGTGTAAATCTATTTGATACTGTTAGATTAGCTCCTATACTTCGAAGGTCACAACCAAATACGACTTTGATTATTTTTAAAGTTCATTGTCCACTTTTAAAAATTTTAGGAAGTAGTCATGATGATATTAATAGAAATATAGCGTGAGGTCTTAGCTTCATTGCATTTTGTGACTATACCAGCACAAATTTCAAAGAAGGGAAAGAGAATCTTTTATAGCCTTTACTAAAATAATGAAGAGGTGTTAGTTAGGGGCATTCAAATAAAATATTGAATGAATTGTTATAAAACAATGAGGAAGGTGAATGGGGAACTATGTTTGAAAGATGCATCAGATACAAAGTGCATCTTATGCACCACAAGTGCAGAATTTCTGATGGTCATCCAGTTGAACAGTGGAGAATGGCATCATTGCAGTCTTTAACTGAGGCTGATAAGGAAGCGATGCATCTACTCCATCATTAATGGAGCTTTTACTTGTGAATTTGTTTTGGAGTGGGAGACAATTGCTTTCTCCTAGCTTATCATCATGTAAAGGCATGCCTGTTACTGAGCTGACTGTGGAATAATAATACCAACTTTAGTAAAGATCACAATCCTGGAACTTGAAGATAACAGTGACTGACATTGCTGCTCTTGACTCTGTGCTATATGGTGAGAACGGTATTGAGTGAGGAGCTGATGGCCTCGCTGACAGGGCCTGAGACTGTTGAGACCCCCTGGAAGGCCAGGGGCAATGCCAGGTGGACAGTGTCAGTCTGTGGGCATCCTGACACTGTTCACTGGAGAATGCCCTGATTGCAAGAGTGTAGGGTCTGGAAGAGACAAGGACTAAGGGTAGGCAGGTGGCGGGGGTGGTGGTGGTGGGGGGCACTACGCACTCTGCAACAGGATCAGATTGGATGCTGTGCACCCTGCAACCAGCAATCGATTGGGGAGGGTAGCAATTGACCAAGTGCTGATGGGGATAGACGGAAGGGGGGTGGTGGTGATGATCAGCTAGGATGGGAGGAGATGTGATCAGCCATGAAAGCAGCAATAGCAGGAGATGGGTAGGCCATATTTGAGGGGAGGTGGGTGAATGGGTTGCAGTGACATGTACAATAGGACACTCTACTGTGAGCTGCTGACTCTCTGGTGCACTTAGGCCCTGCCTCCTCCCCCTACAGGGCAGGAAACAGGTTTTTGCTTTTTCTTTCACAGAATGGCATAAGATTAGACTTGTGGCTTTGCTGAAAGTTCTGAAACTCTCCCGTTTTCACGCTTGTTTGGGATTTATTGAGTAAGATCACCCCAGTGAGTTTGTATTACTATAGTTTATAAAGGAAATCTGTGTTGCCATTGTGAGTACATTTTTAGAGAATTACACCAGTGACTGATGGACTTAAAATATCTCTCACTTCTAGCCTCCTCTTTGCAAATTCTGCCCCAATTTTTGGGCTCCCTTTTTCCTTGCCCTTGATCTTTTCTTGCCCTTGGCCTCTGCTCGTCACTTGCTCATAGTTAGCCTCCCACTTCTTGGAATTTTTTTGCACAACAGCAACTGATGTGAAACCATGAACGTAAATACTTAACTACAGGGGACCTGAGTTTCATAAGTTCACTCGTCCAATAGCATAACCACAACATTTCCGTACCCTGATTAGGGATGGGGAAGTGGATGGCAGCAGGGCACTTCACCTCGTGGGAAAGGAAACATACTCAGTTACAATCCTGTCCCACCCAATCTAAATGTCTTTGATGCGAGCCTGAATCCATGCTGCTCCCGCCCAGACGAACAAGTCGATGGAAAAAAACAGCAATTCGAATCTTCTTTTTTTTAAAAAAATGACTCAGAGCATGAGACCCAAAAGTGGAGAAAAGTGACCCTTTTCCGAGTGGGTTTGAATAAATTTATAACTTCAAACCAATGCAGTGATAAACAAAAATAAACTTGTGACGCAGGACCAGTTTGAATGCAGCCTTGAACT
Source organism: Sphyrna mokarran (assembly GCA_024679065.1). Lineage (NCBI taxonomy): Eukaryota > Metazoa > Chordata > Chondrichthyes > Carcharhiniformes > Carcharhinidae > Sphyrna > Sphyrna mokarran. Next base: position 74,153,628 of record JAGIQG010000008.1, on the reverse strand, counting down.
AGCAATTATGTTTGTTGGTATTTTCCATATTTGGACACTTGGGTGATGGGTTATTAAAGTGGCATGTTACATATTGCCTTTCATGAAGAATCCAGATGGGTTTTTTTCTATATTTGTACGAAGATGTTGGGATGAGTGGAGTGCACAACACACACACACACACACACACACACACACACACACACACACACACACACACACACACACACACGTGTGCACACACATGCAGACGCACACATTTTATATTTAGGTTGAAACACTTATTCGTTCAAGAAGAAAAATCCAAAGGGCAAAGCCAAAGTGTAAAACTTTTTAATTGAATGGAATTTAAAGCTTCTCATTGGAGACAAATGTACTTGGCATGCGATCAGTCGATTTATTAACGGACAAAAGAATGCTTCACTCTGTGAGTTGACATTTCTCGTCAGGAAATCGGCATCCCTCGCTTCAGAGAGGAAAAGAAGCACGCTCATGCTCATCTATATTGGCTTCAAAGAGTCTTCAAAGGATATGCTTAAAAAATATTTAATTTTGAACAGTTGGATGCAATTTACCAGTAATGAAAGCTGATGACATCATGTCTATGACATTGTGTTCAATTCCATTTGACAAGTGGGTGCTAAGAACACATGCGTGCTCTAACCAAGCAAACACCGCAGTCAAACCAATTGATGTGTGATGTTGATACAGCAGTTTGCAGTCAAAGTTTAATTCAATCAGTGCCCTTCTTTAAGTTTTCACTAACGTCTGGTTTAATTTTTTTTCCCCCCCGGCTGATGCTTGTTTTCTGGTTCAGTGAGCAATGAAGACAATGGAAAGCTTTGCACAATTTTTTTTAGAAATTAAATCATTGGATGAACTAGCTGATCAGTTCATTGCTTCAGTTACTGAATTCCTGCATGGTTTTTCCTCTACTGCCCTCAAAGGATATTCATAGAATCCCTACAGTGCAGAGGGAGACTATTCTGCCATTGAGCCTGCACCGACAACAATCCCAACCAAGCTCTATTCTCATAACCCCGCATATTTACTCTGCTAATGCCCCCTGATACTAAGGTGCAATTTAGCATGGCTAATGCATTTAATCCACGTATCTTTGGACTGTGGGAGGAAATTGGAGCACCTGGAGGAAACCCACGCAGATATGGGGAAAACGTTCAAACTTAAATTTAGCAATAATATAACATAGACATCATCCTGTTGGATGATATCTATGTTATATGGTTTCTATGGTTTTAAAATGCTCAGATTTTTTGTTATGTTTCTGTGATTCTCATTCTTTAAAGTTTTTGGACACATTTCCATTCCACTATCAAAATGAATTGAAATAGTTATTTAAAAACATTGCAGCATAACTGTAAGGTCTTTAGCGACCAAGTCTTTAGTTAGATATCCAGCTCTGCTCTGTTATTACGATGCATTGTTGAACTGGATCATTGAGTTGATTTTGGAGGAGGAGTCAGTCACCTCCTTTGCTGTTCCTTGCAGATTGAGGAAAGGAGGCATGAGAGTGAGCAAGGTGTGTGGAGTTCGAGCATAGTTGGCAATGAGTGCAAGTTGAGACCAGAATAGACAGGTAGAGAGTTAGTGGCCCATGCAGGTAGACTGGAAATAAGTGCTGTAAGTGGGAATCCCTGATTGATAATTGAAAAAAAAAATAAACAGGAAAAGACCAGCTGACCCCCTGATCTTGCCCATCCTGTTATGGTGAGGAACACTGCATTTGCCTGACGAAGACACAGAGTGTTGAAAGCTCGCAGATTTACTATCAAATAAATCGGTTGGATTTAAAATTGGTGTTGCTAAATTCTTACTGAGTTCTTACCACCCCAGTCCAACGCCGGCATCATCATGGTGAGGATTGGCAAGCCTCCAGGATTACCCAAGAGTTTCCAGGAATTAAAGATTAATCTCCAGTAGAGCAAAAAGTGCACGATGGAAGAGACAGATAGCACTAGAGTAAGAAGTAACAAGATATTAGTATGGATCAGAGTAAAGGGGGGAAGGTAATAAGGTCTAATTTAAAAAAAAATTCACAACGCATGTGGACTTCACTGGTTAGGCCAGCATTTTTTGCACATCTCTAATTACCCTTGAGAAGGTAGTGGTGAGCTGTCTTCTTGAACCACTGCAGACCATTTGGTGTATGTGCACCTACAGTGCTGTTAGGAAGGAAGTTTCATCCAGTGATTGAATGTTGATGATGTATGGCTTGGAGGTGTTAGATTGTGGTGCATGTATATGAATGCATGAAGCATCTTACAGAAGGTTGATGAGCTGCAAATTCGGATAAAGACATGAAACCATGTGGCAATAAAAAAGAGTAGGAATGGATACTAAATATTCTGAGATGTAAGATGTTCAGGAGAGAAAGGAGGAAGAATGACAATGTTGATTGAAGGAGAATATTACAGTGCTGGAGCGAGGGCTATCCTGGGGGATCTAGAACAGAATTTATTTGGTCAGAATTCAAAAACGATTGAGATTTCATTTATACAACTGGATATCTTTTAAAGACCACTGTTAGAAAAGGTATAAAGGAATAGGTTTTCAGCAGAATTACAGAGATGTGCAATACCTGTCGAGTGGTGGTTAGCATTGCTGCCTCACAGCACCAGGGACCCGGGTTCAATTCCAGGCTCGGATGATTGTCCGTATGGAGTTTGCATATTCTCCCATGACAGTGTGGGTTTTTCTTGGCACTCTGGTTTCCTCGCACAGTCCAAAGATGTGTGTGGCCCTTAGCATCGGGGGACTAGTTAGAGTAAACACATGTGGTAATGGGTTTTTCCAACCAGGAGTGGATTGTGGTCAGTATAGATTCAAAGAGCCGAATGGCCTCCTTCTGTATTGTAGGGATTCTATGATATATGAATGTTATGAGAAGAACTTTTTCGAAAATGTTGTTTTTTCTCCAAATTGATCTGTGTTTCTCCCGGGAATTGCCCCTTCTTGTTGGGATATATTCCTGAAGGATTCATCATTTGACGTCCTGCCTGCAACCCCTTGCTCCCACGTTTCCACCAAGAATTGCCAAAAATGCACATCCTTGCTTTGCCCCCATCAGTTGGAAAGCAAATACAGTCTTCATGGTCTGTTTGGATATTCTCAATAGCAATATTATCACTCAGTTGTGCAGGTGTAAGGTCCCATGTTAACTAGTATGCCCACAGCCACACACAATAAAACACTAAAGAAAAGAACCTTTACAATTCTCCAGTCTTCTTGTGCCGGCCTCGCAGCTAAAGGGTTTGGAACATTATGTCCACTGCCTCCACAACATCTTTGCTTGCTTCCCATCAAATCTAGTGACTTATCAATGTTAAATACTGCCAGACTTTGTAATACCTCCTCTTTATTAATTTTAACCCATTCAGTATTTTAACTATCTTTCACTATAACTTTGGCAGTTTCTTCTGTCTTGCCAAAGACAATACTCGTTTTACATCTGTCTTTGGCAACATATATCTGAACATGACCTCTGCTTTCTTGTGTAGATCTCCTTTTTGATCAGCTACACCCTTCTCTTACTGTTTTTTAAAGAACTATTCATGTGCCTGTTTCTTCTCATGCTCTCTTTTTGTCTCTCATTTCCTTTTGCACTTCTCCTTTGAATTTTCTTCATTTAGCCTGGTTCTTATTTATATTATGAACTGAACATCTGTCCCTGTTTAATGCTTCATCTTGCTCTTGCATCTCTTCCATCATCTAGAAACTCTTGCTTTGTTCGTCCTATTTTTCTTCTCTGGGGGAACGAACCTTGACTGTACTCGAACCATCTCTGCTTTGATGGCAGTCCATGGTTTCATGAGAGCTTTGCCTGCCAGTTGTTTGATGCCAATTTATCTGGGATAGACCATTCTAAGCCCAATGAAATGGTCTTTCCTCCAATAATGTGGTTTTACTTCGACTTTGGCATTGCATCTACCTTCTTCTGACTTTGGCACACGGTAGCAAAGTCTGGAGAGGGATAGAGTTAGCCAGAAGTCATTTCATGAAGATGACGAATGTGCCAATAAGACTATTATAACAAAAAACAAACCCAAGATGCTACATTCTATCCGCTTTCCTGTGTGGCTCAGAAACTTGGACTACAAGTAAAGATCTGTGGAAGAAAATGGAGGCCTTTGAATGAAGATGCAAAGACATATTACTTAGGCTTCCATATATAGACCATAAGACAAATGAAGAGGTGCTTGAAATTACAAGAGCAAAAAAACTCCTAAAAAGTGCCAGCCGGCAAAGAAAATGTCAGTACCTTGGCCAGTTAATCAGAGCTGAAAAGTTACAGAGATCTCTGCCAGAGAGCAAAGTGGAGTGGTTGGGGGGGCCAAAAGAGGCCTTCAAGTAGTTGTTAACTGGAGTGAAAGTGTGGCAGAAAGGTCGAATGTATGGGCCTTGCTGAACCTAATTCTGGTGGTGATGGGAAAGCACCAGATATTGATCCTGATGCCAGCCTGCCAAATTCATAAGCTCGCCTGCCTCCCTCCTCACCACCTGCAAGGAACAAACAATTCCAGACAGAGTTAATGCTTCAGGTTAATAATCTTTCACCAGAAATATTGGCTGCCTTTTTGGTTTGGGTTGGGAACCCAATGCTGGAATAGTTTCAAAACATCACATCAACGTCACTAATGTAAGGCATTCTTCAAATGTCAATTAGTTATATTCGGCTGGGAGTGAGTAACAGGGGCACCTGTTTCATAGGCATGTTAGACCTTGCATCTTATGCTGAGGGACTGTAGTTATTTATCTAGGAACAAGCTTTACATTATATACTGTATACACAGTGGTACTCACATCTCCTCTGAGTGCTGACTGTCTGCTGTACAGATGTATCATACTCTACATCACTGATATCTATTCTATTTATTCTAATAACCCATTGCACCCAATCTGTGGTGCCAAGACATGTATGGTTGTGGGAAGTGGCTGCAGACAGTGATGTTGAAATGCGGATGATAGGCCTTGCCGTTGTCTTATTGAATGATGCACCTGTTAGCACTACTGTTTCACAGTGCCAGAGACTCAGGTTCGATTCCTGGCTTGGGTCGCTGTCTGTGTGGAGTCTGCATGTTCTCTTGCTGTCTGCCTGGGTTTCATCCAGGTGCTCCAGTTTCCTCCCACAGTCTGAAAGATATGCTGGTTGGGTGCATTGGCCATGTTAAATTGTCCCTTGGTGTTACCCAAACAGGCACCAGAGTGTGACAACTAGGGGAATTTCACAGTAATTTATTTGCAGTGTTAATGTAAGCCTACATGTGACTCTAAGAAATAAACTTAAAAAATCATTGTTACAGCACTGTTGGGGCATGTAAAAGAGCCAGAAATGCTACGTTTCAATCACCCCACTTTTCCTTCCCTTTGAGTCATTATCCACATCAAACAAAGTCCTACCACATTGCTGTGGACAGCTCATTTACTAGACAGAGGACAGGAGGCAAGTGGGATCCCGTTTCTCTACAGCTGCAGCTGTTAGATTTCGTATTTTTTTGTCAAATTATTTCTTTATTTTTCTTACATGTGTTTTACAGAGATGGCATCTTTTTCCCACCTTCACACTATTTCCATGTTGATTTGTTCATTCAAAAGGCAGAATTCTCTCATGTCACTGTCAGTGGGCTTGATGGCAAGTGGAGGGAGGTAGAATTGGGCGGGAGACCCAAAAATCAGTTTGACACTGACATGAATTTCCCATGGGTGGGAAACCAGGTTTCTCATGAAACCTGCTGAGGGCAGTGTGGAACTGAATTGCATCCTGCTAATTAAATGCGGATAACACACACACACACACACCCACACACACACACACACACGGAACAAATTGGGGTGCAGAAGTCGGGACGTAGTTGAAGAATGTCTGGGGTTACCTCCAGATCTCATGGTGAAGGCCACTAGTGAGTTTGGACCCTGGAACACCACCAGAATGGGTGAGTGGAAGGTGGATTTCCCAATTTCGGTGTCATTGAGGAGGTCCATCTTCCAGCCTCAAGAGAGATCGATCATCTTCAGTGGTGGGTCAGTGATGTTGGGTGACTATTAAATATGAAGTCTAGGTATGATGGTGCATAATCAAGCCTGCCCAATCACAAAATATGTTTTTAAACCTCTAGCTGCATAACTAATGATTTTGGGGCTGAAAGGTATGAAGTGAGTTTCTCCAGCCTCTGAGCCGTGTGTTACCTGCTGGTGGGAGATGGTGCACGATCCTCCAGCAGCAGGATTCTCTGGTCCAGCAACGACAGCGGGAAACCCACAGGCAGGTGTGTGCCCCGTCAGGGTGAATGGCTGGAGAATTCTGGCCCTGGCATGGTTTCCCATTTGTCCCCATAGCGGGCAATGCTTCATGTCCTCATTGTCCACCATGGGACTTGGTCCCAGGTGGGAAAATTCCACCCAGATCTGCATTGTCTCAATTGACCAATTTCTGCTGTCACCTAACTCTTACTGATTAGTTTGCAAACATTTGGTCCCTTGTCTCCCTTTCTCTGGTTGCTGAATAGGTTCGTTCTTAACCCTCTCCTCCTCAACTTTGCTCAGGTTCATTGCAGACCTCAGTCTGATAAAGGATGCCCATCCCGAATATTCCAACCTACCTTTCCACTATATAGGGTACATTGGATAGAAATGTAATAAGTATTTTGGGATATGGCGTAAAGGTTTAGAATCATAGTCCACTTTGTCACATTACTTCTCCTGAATGAAAGCCAATCGAAAATCCACAGCCCAGTGTCTATTTATTTCTTATTTATTTACACACATCCACTGCATCATTGCCCCTTTGGTATTGACAATGCTGTTGTGCCAATCATGATTCCTACTAAAGAGAGATTATTTCCAAGCTTTTGACAATTTCCTCCCCCCAAGGGCAGCATAGTGGTTAACACTGTTGCCTCACAGCGTCAATGACTCGGGTTCAATTCCTAGCTTGAGTCACTGTCCATGCAGAGTCTACACATCCTTCCCATGTCTTTCTCCGAGTGCTCTGGTTTTCTCCCACAGTCTGAAAGATATGATAATTAGGTGCTTTGGCAATGCTAAATTAGTCCTCTGTGTGCCAAACAAGCACCAGAGTATGGCGACTAGGGGATTTTCACAGTAACTTCATTGCAGTGTTAATGTAAAGCTACTTGTGACTAATAAATAAACCTAAAACTTTAATTTTAAGCACTTCCCCCGTGGAAAACCTCCTCCCTTTTAATGCCAGCCATATCTCGTGGGACTTTGGGTCAAGGCATTTAGTAAGGAGTGCAAACTCTTCAAAACTGAAACAGATGGAACCACAGCTATCTAATGAAATAGTGTCTGGAAGATGAAAGTACACGGCCATGTCTTCTGGCATAGTCTGGTGATGAGATGAAAGTTACTGAGCTACGCAGGTGCTCAGACATCTCTCCAAACCTCAGTCTTGTGCTGTAAATGGATAGATAGATTTAGCAGCTGGCTTCAATTTTTATGATGCAATTGAGATTTTCTCTTCCTATTCAGGGGAGTAGTTAACAAGTAGGTGATAGATAACTACTGCTAATGAGTCACTTTGTTGTGATCTCCTCTGTCCTGCATAGACAAAGGGGGAAGAAGACTTGGAAAAGTGCACTGTATGGGTGAAGGAATTGAGAACTGAATAACTTAAGAGGGTAGGAAAGTGTAGTGTCAGGCAGGGAATAATTTAAATAAAAGACTCTTCAGAATGTAGAAAGTTTGATGGCGTCAGGAGAAAGACAGTAGCAATGTTCAGGAAAACACCAGCAACAACTTGCATTTATTCAGCATCTTTGTAGAATGTCTATAGTCTAGAAGGAAGCCATTTGGTCCATCAGATCTGCACCAGGAATCTTACCCCGGCCCTATTCCTGTAATTCCACACATTTATCCAGCTAATCACCCTAACCTACACATCTTAGAACAATTCATCCAACCTGCACAATCTTTGGATGTTAAAGAAAACTGGAGTACCTGGAGGAAACCCACACATGATGTACACACACAACAGGCAGGGAGAGAATATGCAAACTGCACACAATCACCCAAGGTTGGAATTGAACCCGGGTCCCTGACGCTGTGAGACATACTTCAAGAGTCATAGAGGTTTACAGTGTGGAAACAGGCCCTTTGGTCCAACTTGTTCATGCAGCCTTCTTTATTTTTAAATCCCCAAGCTAATCCCAGTTGCCAATGTTTGCCCCATATCCCTTTATACCCATCATATCCATGAAAGTGTCTAAACACTTCTTAAAAGATAAAATTGTACCTGACTCTACTACTATCTCTGGCAGCTTGTTCCAGACCCTCACCACCTTCTGTGTGAAAAAATTGCCCCTGTGGATATCTTTGTATCTCTCCTCTCTCATCTCACACCTATGCCCTCTAGTTTTAGACCTCTCTACTTTTGGGAAAAGATATTGAATATCTAGCTGATCTATGTCCCTCATTATTCTATAGATCTCTATAAGACCATCCTTCAGCCTTCTATGCTGCAGAGAAAAAAGTCCCAGTCTATTCAGCCTCTCCTTATAACTCAAACCATTACGTCTCAGTAGCATCCTGGTAAATCTTTTCTGCGCTCTTTCCAGTTGAATAATATCTTCTCTATAATAGGATGACTAGAACTGTACAGTATTCCAAGTGCAGCCTTACCAGTGTGTTGTACAACTTCAACAAGATGCCCTAACTCCTGTATTCAATGTTCTGATGTAAAGATGCCGGCGTTGGATTGGAGTGGTAAGAACTCAGTAAGAATTTAGCAACACCAATTATTAATCCAACCGATTTATTTGATAGTAAAATAGCGAGCTTTCAACACTCCCGTGTCTTCATCAGGCAAGTGCAGTGTTCTGGTCTGCAATAGCACACATCAGCACAGACAGTCAGAGATTGCTGATTAGAATGCGAATCCTTACATCTAACCTGCTATTCAAGTGTTAAAGTGGCTAACAATGTGTGTGAAGGGGATCCTGAGCATTGTTAGAGAATTGTGTATTTTCTCCAGACAGCACAGTAAGTGAGGTTTTTTGCTAACCCAGGCAAGTTACGGGGGTTACAGATAGTGTGTCATGAAGCCAAGATCCCTGTTAAGACCGTCCTCATGTGTGCGGAGCTTGGCTATCAGTCTCTGCTCAGCGACTCTGCGCTGTCGTGTATCACGAAAGCCCCCTTGAAGAACATTTACCCGCAGGTCGGAGGCCGAATGCCCATGACTGCTGAAGTGTTCGCCCACAGGAAGGGAACTGTTTTGCCTGGTGATTGTTGAGCGATGCTCATTCATCCGCTGTCGTAGTGTCTGCATGGTCTCCCCAATATACCATGCTTCGGGACATCCTTTCTTGCAACGTATTAGGTAGACAACGTTGGCCGAGTTGCAAGAGTATGTACCGTGCACCTGGTGAATGGTATCCTCACGTTTGATGATGTCGTCCATGTCTATGATCCGGCATGTCTTGCAGAGGTTGCTGTGGCAGGGTTGTGTGGTATTGTGGTCACTGTTCTCCTGAAGGTTGGGTAGTTTGCTGCGAACAATGATCTGTTTGAGGTTGTGCGGTTGTCTGAAAGCAAGAAGTGGGGGGGTGGGGATGGCCCTAGCGAGATGTTCATCGTCATCAATGATATGTTGAAGACTCCGGAGAAGATGTCGTAGCTTCTCCGCTCCGGGGAAGTACTGGACAACAAAGGGTACTCTGTCCACCGTGTCCCGTGTTCGTCTTCTGAGGAGATCAGTGCGGTTTATCGTTGTGGCACGTTGGAACTGTCGATCGATGAGTCGAGCGCCATATCCTGTTCTCACGAGTGCATCCTTCAGTGTCTGGAGGTGTCTGTCACGATCCTCCTCATCTGAGCAAATTCTGTGTATACGGAGGGCTTGTCCATAGGGAATGGCTTCTTTAACGTGTCTAGGGTGGAAGCTGGAGAAGTGGAGCATTGTGAGGTTGTCTGTCGGTTTGCGGTACAGTGAGGTGCTGAGGTGACCGTCCTTGATGGAGATGCGTGTGTCCAAGAATGCAACTGATTCTGGAGAATAGTCCATGGTGAGTCTGATGGTGGGATGGAACTTGTTGATATCATCATACAGTTGTTTCAATGATTGTTCACCATGAGTCCAAAGGAAAAAGATGTCATCAATGTATCTAGTATATAACCTTGGTTGGAGATCTTGTGTGGTGAAGAAGTCTTGTTCGAACCTGTGCATGAAGATGTTGGCATACTGAGGTGCGAATTTGGTCCCCATGGCTGTTCCGTGTGTCTGGATGAAAAGCTGATTGTTGAAGGTGAAGACATTGTGGTCCAAGATGAAGCGGATGAGTTGTAAAATTGCATCCGGAAACTGGCAGTTGTTGGCATTGAGTACTGAGGCAGTTGCAGCAATACCATCGTCGTGGGGGATGTTGGTGTAGAGCGCCGAGACATCCATTGTGACAAGGAGTGTCCCTGGTTCAACTGCTCCATGTGTGCTGAGTTTCTGCAGGAAGTCCGTAGTGTCAAGACAAAAGCTGGGGGTTCTTTGTACGATGGGTTTCAGGATGCCCTCGATATAGCCGGAGAGGTTCTCACACAGGGTCCCATTGCCCGATACGATGGGACGGCCGGGTATGTTTGCCTTGTGTATCTTTGGGAGGCAGTAGAGATCTCCAATGCGGGGAGTACGTGGAATGAGAGCCCGGAGGGTGTTCTGAAGGTCCGGATCAAAGGTTTTGATCAGAGTGTTGAGTTGACGAGTGTGTTCTTTGGTTGGATCTGCTGGTAACTGTCTGTAGTGTTTCTCATTGTTTAGTTGTCGGTACACTTCTTCACAGTAATCCGTTCTGTTCAGTATGACGGTGGCGCCTCCTTTGTCTGCTGGTTTGATGACAATGTTGCACCTATACACAGAATTTGCTCAGATGAGGAGGATCGTGACAGACACCTCCAGACACTGAAGGATGCACTCGTGAGAACAGGATATGGCGCTCGACTCATCGATCGACAGTTCCAACGTGCCACAACGATAAACCGCACTGATCTCCTCAGAAGACGAACACGGGACACGGTGGACAGAGTACCCTTTGTTGTCCAGTACTTCCCCGGAGCGGAGAAGCTACGACATCTTCTCCGGAGTCTTCAACATATCATTGATGACGATGAACATCTCGCTAGGGCCATCCCCACCCCCCCACTTCTTGCTTTCAGACAACCGCACAACCTCAAACAGATCATTGTTCGCAGCAAACTACCCAACCTTCAGGAGAACAGTGACCACAATACCACACAACCCTGCCACAGCAACCTCTGCAAGACATGCCGGATCATAGACATGGACGACATCATCAAACGTGGGATACCATTCACCAGGTACACGGTACATACTCTTGCAACTCGGCCAACGTTGTCTACTTAATACGTTGCAAGAAAGGATGTCCCGAAGCATGGTATATTGGGGAGACCATGCAGACACTACGACAGCGGATGAATGAGCATCGCTCAACAATCACCAGGCAAAACAGTTCCCTTCCTGTGGGCGAACACTTCAGCAGTCATGGGCATTCGGCCTCCGACCTGCGGGTAAATGTTCTTCAAGGGGGCTTTCGTGATACACGACAGCGCAGAGTCGCTGAGCAGAGACTGATAGCCAAGCTCCGCACACATGAGGACGGTCTTAACAGGGATCTTGGCTTCATGACACACTATCTGTAACCCCCGTAACTTGCCTGGGTTAGCAAAAAACCTCACTTACTGTGCTGTCTGGAGAAAATACACAACTCTCTAACAATGCTCAGGATCCCCTTCACACACATTGTTAGCCACTTTAACACTTGAATAGCAGGTTAGATGTAAGGATTCGCATTCTAATCAGCAATCTCTGACTGTCTGTGCTGATGTGTGCTATTGCAGACCAGAACACTGCACTTGCCTGATGAAGACACGGGAGTGTTGAAAGCTCGCTATTTTACTATCAAATAAATTGGTTGGATTAATAATTGGTGTTGCTAAATTCTTACTGAGTTCAATGTTCTGACCAGTGAAACCAAGCAAGCCGAATCACTCTTCATCACTCTGTCCACCTGTGACTCCACTTTCAAGGAGCTATGAACCTGTACTGCTAGGTCTCTTTATTCTGTAACTTTCCTCTGTAACAATGCCCTGCCATTAACTGAGTAAGTCCTGCCCTATTTTGATCTATCAAAATGCATTACTTGGAGTCTAATTTAGATAAACACAATCTGCCATTCTTTAGTCCACTGGCCCATTTGCTCAAGATCCCATTGCAATCCTAGGTAACCTTCTTCACTGTCCTTTATGCCACAAACCTTGGTATCATCTGCAAACTTACTAACCATGCCTCCTAAATTCTCATCCAAATCATTAATACATATGACAAATAACAATGGCTTGCTAAAGTCCATGTAGACAATATCAATTGCATTGTCTTTAACTTTCTTCTTGGTTACCCTTTCAAAAAGAGTCACGCTGATGCAGATGTTCCAGTGCGTGGAGTTACATTGATGTTGATCTTCCAGTGGTTGGAGTCACTTTGATGTAAGTGTTCCAGAAGTTTGGAGTCACATTGATGCAGATGTTTCAGAGGTTTGGAGTCACATTGATGTAAATGTTCCAGTGAGTGGAGTCATGTTGATGTAGATGTTCCAGAGGTTTGGAGTCACATTGATGCAGATGTTCCAGTGGGTAGAGTCACATTGATGTAGATATTCCAGTGGTTTGGAATCACATTGATTAGATGTTCCACTAGTTTGGGATCACATTAATGTCAATGGTCCAGGCATTGAGGTAGATGATTAACTGAAAATATTGCAGACAGGAAGAAATTCTGGCAAATGACTCCTAGGGAAATTCTTCCATGGGGTATTGAGAAGGGATAACAGAAGTTGCAGTGATGAAGGAGATATCTGTTGGCAGATGTGTAAGAGTTGAGGAGTGATAAATAATGGATGTGATGGTAGATATTCTATAGAAATGAAGCTGATAACATGTTGTGGAGCTAGGACTTTTAAGTTTTATTGAATTGTTGTACTGTCAAAAGAGTTGAAAACATAGAATGATTTTTTAAAATTGAGAGATGATTATTATGATGGTTGTGCTTTTTGATTGTAATCAGATCATAGGAACACATGAATTTTTATTCCGTATTCTGATGATTTATAGAGCAATTTGGAAAATAAAATACTGGATGGGGCGAGAATCCACCCCCCCCTCCCCCCCTCCCTGCCCACCATGCATAGTATGTTTTGCCATACCTGGTGGTGAGTTCTGGTCCCTTCATTTTCTGCAGCATTTTGCGTAGCTCACCACCCATGTCATCAGGAAACCTACCACCAGGAATCACCTTCTGCGGGATTTAATATCACTGCCAATATTTTAAAATGTATCCAGATGTGGGCATCACTGACCAGGCCAGCATTCAATGTCCACTCCTATTTGCCCTTGAGAAGGTGATGGTGAGCTCCTTGAACCACTACGGTCCGTGTAGTGTAGGTACACCCACAGTGTTGTTAGGAACGGAGCTCCAGGATTTTGACATTGATTCTAAGAGCCATAAATTAGTTCATTGTGTTCCATAAGTGGGATATTTACACCAAAGTTTTGTGGTGAACAGATTGGAATGTGGGACAGTAGACCCAGCAATGAATCAGAAATAGTGCAGCCAATGGTCAAGGGAAAACCCTTTAAAATATGATGCCATTCAGGCTGTTATGTCTTGAGGTCTGGTATCCATTCAGTTTGTTAGATAAAATTGTGATGTGTTCTCATTGACGTTACCCGACACCATTCGTCTTCAGTTGCCCAAGCTGTCTGTAATCCCTGTGCTATTTTTCACTTGCTATCTGAACTGTAATAAGGTGGCAGTGGACACGTTATGATCGCAAAGGCTAATAGTTACATAGAAAAAGTCATAATCTGATGATAGTTTAACCTTATGGATGAAGAGGAGTCTAGCTGGTGAGAAGCATGTTGTAACATAGAACAGACTGCAGTGTTGACAGCAGACTTCACTACTGTGAGACTGTTTTATTTACAGTGTCTGCAAATCTCCTTATTTCAGCTGTTTGTACCTGCTTCTAAGAATAAGGAAGCTGAGATTGCTAAGTCTGATCTAATGTCAGGTCGAGAAATAGATGGGACCGCTCGATAGCACAGACAGACAGCACAGTGGTTATCACTGCTTCCTCACAGTGCCAGGAAGCCAGATTCAATTCTCTCCTTGGGTTACTGTCTGTGCAGAGTCTGTATGTTCGCCCCGTGTCTGTGTGGGCTTCCTTTGGGGACTCCAGTTTCCTCCCACGGTTTGAAAGACGTGCTGGTTAGGTACATTAACCATGCTAAATTCACCCTCAGTGTTACCTGAACAGGCGCTGGAGTGTGGCGACTAGGGGGTTTTCACAGTAACTTCATTGCAGTATTAACGTAAGCTTAAATAAATAAACTTTAAACTAGAACTTGCATTTATATTATGCTATTGACCTGAGAGTCCACTATCAATGTGGGAGCCAGTGATCCTCAACTCTTGAGACAACCTAAGAAGAAAAACTTAGAAAATGCAGCAGCCAATTTGTCCACAGCAAACAAAAATCAATGACTGAGTAAGCTTTATAGTGTTGTTTTGTGAAGAATAAATATTGGCCAGGATGCTAAGGAGAATTCTTCAGAGTATCACTGTGGGATCTCTCACTTCTACCCAAGATGGCAGGTGGGGACTCCATTTCATGCTCGATTTGAAAGACAGGACCTCCAACATTGCAGCATCTCTGCAATACTGCTCTGGAGCCTTTGACTTAGGTTTTGTGCTCAAAACTCTGTATACATTCCAGTGGTTTGGTTGAGAGGTAGGATGGGCCAGTTTGCCTTGATCCTCAATTTAAAGTTGATTAAAGGTAATATTGATATGATATTGAGGAAAAATATTAGCATAGCTGATGTGGAATCTGTATGAGTCAAGTTAAGAAACAACAAGGGGCAAAAACATTGGTGAGGATGGTATGACGACCACCAAAATGTAGCGGTGATGTTGAGAAAAGCATTGGACAGGAAATCAAAAATGCACGTGTTAAAGGAACATCTGTGATTATGGATGACTTTAACCTGAACATAGATGGGGAGAGTCAAATTAGTCACAGTACAATAGAGGAGGAATTTTGGGTGGTTTTCTGGAGCAATACATTGAGGAACCAACAAGAGTGCAGACCATCTTGGACTGGGTGTTGTGCAGTGAGAAGGGATTAGTTGGCAATCTAACTGTGAGAGAGCCCTTGGGCACGAGTGACCAGAATATGATAGAATTCTTTGTCAAGGTGGATAGTGATGTAGTTGATTTTGAGACCAGAGTCCTGATTTTCAGTAAAGGTAACTTAAAATGGAATGAGGCATGAATTGGCCATGATAGATTAGAAAACATTACTGAAAGGAAAGACAGTGGACAGGAAATGACAGGCATTTCAAGAATGAACAGGTGAACTCCAGAAGTTGTTTATTCAAGTTAGGCACAAGAGTTGTAAGGGAATTGTGGCCAAATCATGACTTACAAGGGAAATTAGAGACTGTATCAGATTTAAAGAAGAAGCATACAGAGTGGCAAAAAAAAAAATAGGCTGGAAGATTGGAAAGTTTAAAATTTAGCAAAGAAGGACCAAGAGACTGATTAAGAAAGCAAAAATTGAGTATGAAAGTAAGATAATGGGGAACATAAAAACTGACTGTAAAAGTTTCTATAGGTATGTAAGAGAAAAAGATTGCCAAAAACAAATGTAAGTTCCTTATTATCAGGAACAGAATTCATAACAGGGAACATTTGGGTGGCATGATAGTGCAGTGGTTAGCATTGCTGCTTCACAGCTCCAAGGACCTGGGTTCAATCCCAGCTCGGGTCATTGTCTGTGTGGAGTTTGCATGTCCTCCTTGTGTCTGCATGGGTTTCCTCTGGGAGCTCCACTTTCCTCCCATGGTCCAACGATGTGCAGATTAGGTTGATAGGCCATGCTAAAATTTCCCCTTAGTGTCCTAAGATGCTTCGGTTAGAGTGATTAGTGGGTAATAATATGTACGAATATGGGGGTAGAGCCTGGATGGGATTGTGGTCGGTGCAGACTCGATGGGCCGAAGGGCCTCTTTCTGCCTACAGGGTTCTATGGAATAGCAAAATGGCTAAGGAATGAAATTCATACTTTGCTTCAATCTTCAGAAAGAAAGAGATGAATATGTACCAGAAGTGCTGAGAGAAACATGTTTTAGTGAGGGGCTAAAGATAATCAGCATTAATAGAGAAATGGTTTTGGGAAAATTGATGGGATCGAAGGTGGATAAATCTCCAGGTCCTGTAATCTGCACCCCGAAGTCCTTAAGGAAGTGGCCTTGGAAATAAAAATCTATTGGTGGTTATTTTCCAAAATTCTTTGGACTCGAGACTGCTTCCTACAGATCGGAGGGTACCTGTAAGCCCGCTATTTAAAACTGCGGGTAGAGAGAAAACAAGGAACCATAGACCAGTGAGCCTAACATCAGTACTGGAGAAATTATTAGAACCTATTATCAAGGATTTTGTAACTCAGCATTTGGAAGGCAGTGGTAATAACCAAACAAAGTTAGTATGGATTTATGAAAGGGAAATCATGCTTGACAAATCTATTGGAATTCTTTGAGGATGTAACTAGCAGAATTGATTGAGAAGAACTAGTGGATGTGATTTATTTCGACTTTCAGGAGGCTTTCGACAAGCTGTCACATAACAGACTACAATGTAAAGTTAAAGCCATGGGATTGCAGGTGATGTCTTGAGGCGGATGTCAAGTTGATTAGCTGATAGGAAGCAAAGAGTTGGCATAAAGGATCTTTTTCTCATTGGCAGTCAATGACTAGTGGGATCCTGCAGGTATCTGTGTCAGGATCCCAATTGTTCACATTATTTATTAATGATTTGGAAGAGGGAATTGAATGTATTATCTCCAAATTTGCAGATGATACAAAATTGGGTGGGAGAGTGAGCTGTAAGGAAGATGCAGAGATGCTTCAACAGGATTTGGATGGCCTGAGTGTGTGGACATCTTCATAGCAGAAGCAGAACAATGTCAAGTTATTCACCTTAGCAGCAATAATAGGAAGGCAGATTATTATTTAAATGGGTGTAAGTTGAGAGAGATGGATACTCAACGAGACCTTGGTGTCCTTGTGCATGAGTCATTGAAAAATACAGTAGGCAGTAAAGAAGGCAAATGGTATGTTGGCTTCTTAACAAGAGGATTTGAGTATAGGAAAGAGATGTTTTGCTACAATTGTATAGAGTGTTGGTGAGTGCAGTTTGATGTCTTTATCTGAGGAAGGATATCCTTGCTAAAGAGGAAGTACAGCAAAGTTTACTAGGCTGAGACCTAGAATGGCAGGTCTGTCATATGAGGAGAGACTGAGTCAGTTAGGATTATATTTACTGGAGTTGAGAAAACTGAGAAGGGATCTCATGGAAACATTTAAAAATTCTAACAGTGTTAGACAGAGTTGATTCAGAAAGAACGTTCACAATAGTAGGGGAGGCCAGAACTACTGGGGAGGGGTCATAGTTTGACGATAAGGGATAAATCTTTTAGGACTGAATTGAGGAGGAATTTCTTCACCCAGAATGTGGAATTCACTACCACAGAAGTTGAGGCCTCACATCGTGTAATTTCAAGATTAAATTAGATTTTGCTCTTGGAGCTAAAGGGATCAAGAGATATGGGAGTAAAGGGGGATCAGGACATTGAATTTGATGATCAGTCATGATCAAATTGAATGGCAGAGCAAGCTCAAAGGTTCAAATTGCCTATTCCTGCTTCTAGTTTTCTATGTAATCAAGCCTGTCCCAGTGAGAAACTGGAGGAGATAGGCTCTTGAGAGATCACAGTAGAGTTTTATGCCAAAGTAAAGAACATGAATTGAGAATATAGCTATTAACTCAATTTGTTGGACTATTATTTAGATATGAAAGTCAGCCATTTCCTCCACACACAGGCCATCCAACTCCCAGGTTGTGTTTTGCAGCTTTGGCTGGCTGAACTATTTGACTTGGAGTTTAAAACTAAGTTTCAATGCTGATGTGCACAGGCTTTTGTAAATGTAAAAAAAATCAGGACTTGAGATGGAGCCCACAGCAATGTGCGATAGCAAGTTTGTATATAGCAATACATGAGTGGAGGCTTGGAGCTCACATGTTAGAGTTTGCTTGCTCTTTGGAAGTCCTTATCAGTGGAGGTCAGAGATTTGAGCATCTTTAAATTGATGGAATAGAAATGTTAAAAGGCATTGCCCCCACCTTATTTCACTCCAGGGGTGCTGCAATGTTGGAAGTGCCTACTTTCCATAGAAACCATTCTTTCAGGATGTATCACAGCTCAGTATGGCTCCTGTTCTGACAAGACTGCAAGAAATGACAAAGGGTTATGAATGTAGCCCAGTCCATCACTTAAACCTGCCTCCCATCCATTAACTCTGTCTACACTTGCTGCTGCCTTGGAAAAGCAGCAAGCATAATCAAAGACCCAATGCAACCATGGACATTCTCTCTTCTACCTTCTTCTGTTGGGAAAAATATACAAAAGTCTGTGGTGATGTACCAACCGACTCAAAAACAGCTTCTTCCCTGCTGTTGTCAGACTTTTGAATGGGCCTACCTTTCATTAAGATGATCTTTCTCTATACCCTAGCTACGACTGTAATGCTATCTTCTGCACCCTCTCCTTTCCTCCTCAATATATGGTAGCTTTGTCTGTATACATGCAAAAACAATAATTTTCATTGTATACTAATACATGTGATAACAATAAAACAAGTTAAAAAAAAATCAAATTGGGCATGAAATGGAGCCCCCCCTAGCCATCTTACTTATAGTCCTGAAAATGAACCCCGCTGAACTTCTAGGATCCTTTTCACAGAAGTACAAAGTATTTAGTCCTAAAGAAAATAGATAATATATAATGCATAACAAATGTAAAATAAAAGTAAATCATGTCGACAATAGGTGCTACATCCATACGTTATAGTGACAGATATGTTTGGCTAACATATCTAGGGACCCGTACATGTGTGAGAATGAGAACCATGGAAGAAAAATAGCTATACTTCTTCCTTCAAATGCTTGGGTCCCAGTGGTAAAGTATGTCTCCATTACTTACATCTATGCAACTGATGAGTGCACTCTGGGATTCAGCTCCATCGTTGTTTTCTTAAAGTATGTGCCTGACTATATTGTATAGGCTTAAAAAACTCCCCGCAAGATGTTTCACAGAATACACATGCCAAAAGGCTCAGAAGCCTCACAGGGCAATTCTCCTTTCTCTTGTCTCTCTACTCTAGTCGACAGTTGTTTAGACTGAAGTATTCAAGCACTGACCAGAAGTGGGACTTTTGAAAGAGAGATCGACAGGGGTCAGCAAGACTTATGTGTGGCCATGAGGGCGTGTTTTCATGCATACATAAGTAAATTACTATGCTGTCTTATTTCACCATTGTACAATGGTCTGCAATGGTCTTTAATGATGTTAGGAATGGTTGCTTAATACCCAATTGCACAGAGCTGGATGTGACTGTGAAATACTAAAACTGCACCAGGATCTGACATACAAGTGCAGTGCTCTGTGTTATATATTGTAAAGATATACTCACTGGAAATAAGAATTATGCCTTTATTTTTAGCATGCCAAGAAGAGAGATGGTAGCACTATGGTAATATCACCTGGACCTGTAATCCAGAGACCCCCAAGTTAATGGTTCAAATCCCACCTGGTGGAATTTAAATTCAATTCGTAAATCTGGAATTAAAAGTTAGTCTCGGTAACGCAGACCATAAAACCATTGTCAATTGTCATAAAACACCATCTGGTTCACTATTGGTCTTTTGGGAAAGAAATCCTACTGTGGTCTGACCTACATGTGACTCTATACTAGTAGTGAGCAAAATGCAGCCCAGAGGCCGCATATAGCCCACGTGGGTTCTAAGTGCAGCCCACAAAACATTGTGTTGACTATTGCCCACATGCAGTGTTGTCGCATTCTGCTTTCCATCTACATACTATTTTCTTATGAGTATGATTGAAATGATATGCATGTAAAGCAAGATCAAGTAAAGTGAGGTGCATGCTGATGACACACAACATTGACTATGAGATGTGTGTATTCCATCTGCATCTAAAGTGTAAATATTTGTTTGGTTTTTAACATTTGCAGTTGATCATTCCATTAATGTATACATGACTAAGCATTTTCTTATTATAAAATACTAGATATGTATTAAATGTATTTAATTTTATTCATGGGATTGCAGTTAGTGAATAAGCCTGATTCAATCTTTTGGCCCATTGAGAAGAAGGAGTGCCACTCATGCAGCCCACTCGCTAACCTAGATTGTCCATCATGGCTCCCTAGACCAATAGGCTCTTCACTACCTTCTGAAGTGGCCTAAATAAAGGAATGAAATTGGGCTGATCATCAGGCAGCAGGGACCACTATGGCAAATCCAGCCCGGTCGACCCTTACGAACATCCAGCAGCTTGTGCTAAGATTGGGAGAGCTGTCTCACAGATTAGTCAAGCAACAGCCTGATATAGTCATTCTCACGGAATCATACCTTACACACAATTTCCCAGATACCACTGTCACCATTTCTGAGCGTGTCCTGTAGCACCAGCAGATGTGACAGCGCAGTGGAGAGGGAATTGTCCTCAGAGTCCTCAACATTGACACCAGATCCCATAAAATCTCATGGCATCAAGTCAAACATGGGTAAGAAATCTTGCTGATTGCCCCGTATCACCATCCAACCACCAACACCCCCTCTCCCCCACCTGCACCCATCAGTTGATGAATCAACACTCGTTTTGATTTTGATTTGATTTGATTTATTATTGTCAATATATTAACATATAGTGAAAAGTATTATTTTTTGTGCACTATGCAGACAAAGCATACTGTTCATAGAGAAGGAAACAAGAGTGCAGAATGTAGTGTTGCAGTCATGGCTAGGGTGCAGGGGAACATCAACTTTGTGCAAGGTAAGTCCATTCAAAAGTCTGAGTCAGTTTGTACGTGACCTCAGGCATTTGTATCTTTCTCCCGACGGAAGAAGGTGAAAGAGACAATGTCCAGAGTGCATGGAGTCCTTCAATAGGCTGGCTGCTTTGCAGAGGCAGCGGGAAGTGGGAAATGTCAATGGATGGTTTGTTTAATGGATTGGGCTATATTCATGACCTTTTGTAGTTATTTGCCGTCTTGGGCAGAGCAGGTGCCATAACAAACCATAACAACCAGAAAGAATGTTTTCTATGGTGCATCTATAAAAATTGGTGAGAGTCGTAGCTGATTTGCCAAATTTCCTTACTCTTCTGAGAAAGTAGAGGTGTTGGTTGAACATGGCTGCAAGCATTGGATACTACAAACGTGCCCTGACAAGATTTGTGCTCCAGAACTAGTTCTGCCCGTAGCCAAGCTGATCCAGTACAGCAAAAGCACTGACAATGTGGAAAATTTGCCAAGTCTACAGAAATCTAACCTGCGCAATTACTGCAATTACTCAGGTCTGTACCTGAGCAGCCAAAAATGCGCAGGTGAGGTGGATTGGCCATGCTAAATGGGCAGCACAATGGCACAATGATTAGCATGACTCCCTCAAAGCGCCAGGGACGCGGGTTCAATTCCAGCCTTGGATGACTGCATATTCTCCCTGTGTCACTATATGTGGGTTTCCTCCAGCTATTCCGGTTTCCTCCCACAATCCAAAGATGTGCAGGGGAAGCTTGCTTGGCCATTCCAAATTGCCTCTTAATGCTCCAAGATGTGTAAGTTAGGGTGATTAGTGGGGTAAATAGATGGGGTTACAGGGATGGGATTGTTGTTAATGCAGGCTTGATGGGCCGAAGAGCTTGCTTCTGCACTATAGAGGTTCTATGATTATAAATTGCCCCTTAATATCCAAAGATGTGCAGGTTAGGCAGATGGTAAGTGTACAGACTTGTAGGGGTAGGGTGGACTGAAAAAGATGTTCTTTTGCAGAGTCAGTGCAGACTCAAAGGGCCAAATGGCAGTCTTCTGCACTGTAAGGATTCCACCTGCAATGTGATGGATAGTGTTATTGACAGCCCGTTTAAGATGGGGGTAAATGGTGAAAGAGATAGTACAGACTTGATGGGCTAAATGGCCTCCTTCTGCACTGTAGGGATTCAATTGTTTTAAAGCATCCTCACTCGCAGTCTCCAGTGGCTTTATGTAGGTGTGAACGGGACCTGAGTTATGACAGCCAGAGGGCTTGTAGAAGTGTGGCAGAGACACAGAACAAACAAAAAGACAGCTCTCCTGCACAAGATGAGGGATAGCCGGCACAGCCAACGGTAAGGTCATGTTTGTGCTGCCAACCCTTCTGTAAGTAAAATGTTTACTTCACAATCTGACCTCTTTTTTAAAAATGAACAAGCGAGAAAAAAAACCCCGAAAATCAGCAGTTGCTTGTAACTTTTCCCCCTTGTTGTTGTGCTTCTGTGAGTGCCCTCACCCGCCAGCCCCCTCGTGAGATTGCACTCCAGCTGTGGACTGGTCCCAGACGTGATTGATGTCAGTAATTAAAGTGCTTGATTTGAGATGCTGACTCGCTCTGCGCGACTTTGATCCTTTGATCTGATAATGAGGCCTGTGCCTCCGAAGAACATTCTCCTGTTATTGTTTGTTTTTGGATGTCACGCAAAGCCAGAGCTGGAGGATCCGCAATTGCCAACTTGTGACGGACATAAATTTGTGTCTCTTCACATACTGTATTCTATTACCCTTGTAACGTCCTCTAGACAGAGGTAACAGTGAACAGTGCCAAGTATTAGTTGACATTATTAAATTGGCGCGGTATTGAAGCAGTGTGGAGTTTGGCTTTAGGAGATGCATAGGCTTTATGATGAGACTTTAATATTGTGATGAGACTTTATATTGAACAGATCAATATCTTTGGTGGTGCCTCAGATTAATTGCAAAAATTGGAGACCTGTCTTGTTGCAGACTTTGCGGAATTTTACTGCCTCACTACCCGAGGCTCGTAAGATCCCACCCGAGCACAACAGAGAATGCCGTTCTGTGAGCCATGCCTCCCTAATTCCACTTGGCAGAAAGAGGGCCTTCGCATTTCCTTCCTCTACTCATTTTCAGATTTCTAGGGGAGTCAGGGTTGATGGGAGATGGGAGGTGGGGCAGGGGGGTGGAAATAAGGAGGGAGTAGCTGATGGGGGGTTTCAGGAGTTGCAACAAACTCCATGACGGCAATCTGCAATAAACTCCATATCAGACATTTTCAGTCTGTGGAAATTTCAAGCAGTTTGCAGAAGTTATCAATTCTCTCTCCTTCTCCCCGAAAAGTCTGACAGTTGCTGGCAAATGGATTATAAAGGCTTTGACCACGCTTTCCCAATCTCGTCAGCTTTTTGATTTAACAGTTCTAACCTCAGTGAGTATCTGTGTAGAATTTGCACATCTCTCCTTGTCTGCAGGGGTTTCCTCTGGATGCTGTAGTTTCATCCACAGTCCAAAAATGTGCAGGTTTGGCCATGCTAAATTTCTCCTTAGTGTCTCAAGATGTATAGGTTAGGTTACATGGATTAGCTATAGAGCATCTGCAGGGTTACAGGGATAGAGTGGGGGAGAGGGCCTAAGTAAGATGTTCTATTGGAGAGTCAATGCAGGCTTAATGGGCTGAATAGCCTCCTCCTGCATTGTGGGGATTCCATGATGAATAAGTGTTCATAAGGCATTGGACTAAGATCAATCCTATCCAAATCCAATGTTCATTTTTTTTTGGCAGGGTCTAAAATGGAAACCCCAGGTTCATTTTACACCCTTCCCACAAGAGACACAAATCAACTGAAAACTCCAACACTGCCCCTGTTAAGGTCAGATGGAACAGACAATGGTATCTTCAGATCTGTATGATTTGATTTGAATTGCTTTGGTTCATTATTGTCACATGTATTGAGTTGTAATGAAAAGTATTGTTTCTTGCTCGCAATACAGAGAAAACATACCGTTCATAGAATACATAGATGAGAAGGAAAGTGAGATACAGAATATAGTGCCTTTAGCTAGGGTGCAGAGAAAGGTCAGCTTAATAAAAAGTAGGTCGATTCAAAAGTCTGATGGCAGCAGGGAAGAAGCTGTTCTTCATTTGGTTAATAAATGATCTCAGACTTTTGATGGAAGAAGGTGAAGGAGAGTATGTCTGGAGTGTGCTGGGCCCTTGATTACGCTTGCTGCTTTTCCAAGGCAGCAGGAAGTGTAGACAAAGTCAATGACTAGGAGGCTGATTTGTGTGATGGACTGGGCTTCGTTCATGACTTTGCAGTTTCTTGCGGTCTTGGACAAAGCAGGAGCCAGACCAACCCATGATATAACCAGAAAGAATGCTTCCTGTGGTGAATCTATAAAAGTTGGTGAGAGTCATTGCGGACATGCCAAATTTCCTTAGCCCCCTGAGAAAATAGAGGCATTGGTGGGCTTTCTTAATGATTTAGTAGCCATTGTATGTGCCGCCTTGATCTAGACTATGGAAGAATACGTCAATAATTAAAGTGTGGAATCCTATTATAATGAAAGTAAAATACTGTGGATGCTGGAAATCTGAAATAAAAAAAGAAAATTCTGGAAAAAACTCTCGAAGAAAAGTGATGTGGACTTGAAATGTTAACTGTTTTTCTCACCTAGACTTCCGTTACCTGGCTCAGAGTTTTCTTATTAGACTGTGCAATGACCGAATGTACATTTAACACCAAAATCCTTACCTCCAACTCAATACCATGTCGTTCATTTGATTCTGACGCTGTTCCAAGTACTACAATTACATCACAAACATTTCTTTACTAACTGCTCGTTCATCAGCTTGCTGACTTGGCAAAACAATCTTGCGGGGTGTGGGGGGGGTGAAGCTCCAGTTAGATTCTGCTGTTATATCTGATTAAGGGCTTTGCCTTGTTCTGTAGTTCATTGTCCTGTGTGAAGATCAGGTTAATGTTTGGATTGGCAAAACGGAGTTTCAGTTCTGCGAGGAGTCCAAGAGCACTGGTAACAGAGTGGCTCACTTCAGGCACATTGTCCTGTTCACTGACATCACTTTTGTTTCTGCACTGAAGCATGGAAAATGTGGATTTTTGTTTTAATGATATGAAATTTAATCAACACGTTGGATGTGTACTTGGGTGAAAATGAATTCAAGTGGATAGCTCTACAGGGAAGCTGTTACACAGATGAACAGCGGAGCCAAATGTTGTCCTTCTGCTCTAAAATCTCAGTGGCTCAAAGCAAACATTGAGCAGGGTTAACAGCAATGACAATGAATCCCATCTGACGATATTTGGATGAGCATTTGCAGCCACACATTCTGAGAGATACCAGCAGAGGGCACTGAGTCTACATATTGATCACATCCGTAGTTGCCCCAAATCACCAGCTTTTGAGTTGAGATCTGAAACATGTTGCTGTTATTAACACTTCGATTTCTGCATATGTTTGTGTGCAAACAAGCTTACGCCACTCCCCCACCTCACACATACACACACAATCACTGACTCTGAAAGAATTGGTTAGAGAAGTGTTACTGATGAAATCCTGGGAAGTTGTCCTCAGAGATGCCAGTTAGCTGTGTGAAGGGGGACAGCTGGATTTCAAAGGTTGACCACCACAGCTCTTCCATCTCACATCATGGGGGCAGCTAGCATGTGGCTACGCCTGACTATGACAGAGGAAAAACATCAAGAGAGGCTCCAGCTCAGGGCCCGTCTCTGATTTGATCTAATTTAATTTATTATTGTTACGTGTATACAGTGAAAAGTATTGTTTCTCGCACACTATACAGACAAGGCATACTATTCATAGAGAAGAAAAGGCGAGAGCGCAAGTGTAGTGTTACAGTCATAACTAGGGTGTAGAGAAAAATCAACTCAATGCAAAGTAGGTCCATTCAAAAGACCGATGGTAGCCAGGAAGAAACTGTTCTTGAGTTGGTTGATACATGACCTCAGACTGAACAGATGGTAAAGACAATCAGCAGCAGTGATATTCAGTAACGTACTTAGATTTTCTGCTAACTGCAGCCAATCATAGGACAAAGGACAATAACTACTTTTATTCATGTAGCACGTTTATGATTGTAAAACATCTAAAGACACTTTACAGAAGTGCTGTTAAACACCATTTCACAGAATCACACAAGTAGCAGATGAGCAAAATCTTGGTCAAAGAGATAAGTCTCAAGGAGCTTTTAAATGGATGGGACGGACAGAATGCTAGGGCTTATAGCATGTATGTCGATAATGGAGCCATTAAATTTAGGGAAGCTCCTGAGACCAGAATTGGAGAAGCGAGGATATCCCAAAAGATTATGGAGATGGTGAATATTATAGAAATAGGCTTTGGAAGAATTTGAAAGCAAGCATGAGAACCTAAGAAATAAATGAGTGCTTAAGAGAGTGTCCACCTGATGTGCAGCCAGGACTTGGTGGAAGTGGGAACACAGACAGTAGAGCTATATAACTTTGATAAGAGCTGTTGGATAGTCTGGCTGGAGTTAAACTCGGGAATGATTGAAATGTGGAGTTCTGAGAAGGGTAGACAAAGATTTTAGAAATGACAACTTGTTCAAGGAATTTGGAGAGAAAAGTGAGGCTTACAAGTAAAGTGTTGGCTACAAAGGAAGGGGTTAAGGAGTGTTTTAGTCAGGCCCAGCAGTTTAACTGGATTAGATCCTAATTGGCATTTACCTGGATAAACCAGAGCAGGCACAGAGCAGACAGCATTTGTCTCCCGTTTTGACAGCCTAATTTGGTTATATCTTGTTGTGAGATTTTTTTATTCTTTCATGGAATGTGGACATTACTGGCTAGGCCAGAATTTACTGCTCATCCCTAATGGTTTCAACTGGCCAACAACTATTGCCCATTAACTGGGAACAACCAGGGTTCAACTGCCTCAATACACTGTTGCTAATTGATTTTACCTTGTGTTGGGAGAGAGGTAATGACAGCAGATTTGAATGAGAAGGCAGCAGGACATGAGAGGATAGGATCAATGACAATATCAGCCAACATGGCAGGAAGCAGGAATGGGAATTGGGTGCTCAGCGAGGAATACAATTGAGGGATAGGAGGTCAGTCTCATGGACAAGATGAGTTTGGAGAGGGCCTGAGAAGAAATAGAAAGAAACTGGGTAAAACTGGAGTTCAAAGTCTGGCCAGCCAGGCTAAGGGGCAGGAACCAAGTGGCAGAGCAGCTGAATCGATCTTTTTGGTAAAGAATCCATGAGCTTCTTGGACTTGTTTATCAGAGATGAAAGTGGAGGAAAGCTACACATTGAGCAGATGACAGACAATGAAATACATCATTGTTAATTCATTACATTTAAATAGTAAGTCATGTCTAAGTATAAATCTTCGATGTGTTTTCATTTGCTTGCCTTTCGTGATTAATGCACTTCAGAGTATTCACGGAATCAGAGGGGGCAAGGGTCCAACAATGAAAATCTCCTTTGACCTCGGATGAGAATTTCCAGTTTCGCAAAAATCACCTGAAATTCTATCCAGTGACAATGCATGTTTTAAACACTTTGCTAAATGACACAATAGCAAGGGAGGGAGTGGTGCGGTGGTATTGAGACTGGACTAGTATTCCAGAGATCTACGGTAATGTTCTGGGGCCTAGAGTTCAAATCCTGTAAGTGGTGAAATTCAAATTCAATAAAAATCTGGAATTAAAAGTCTAACGATGACCACAAAACCATTGTCAATTTGTCACTTTAAAAAAATGCATCTGTTTCACTAATGCCCTTTATGCGGGTAGCATAGTGGCACAGTGGTTAGACCTCGCAGTGCCAGGGACCTAGGTTCGATTCCTGGCTTGGGTCATGGTCTGTGCAGAGTCTCCCCGTGTCTGCATGGGTTTCCTCCAGGTACTCCAGTTTCCTCCCATAGTCTAAAAGATGCGCTGGTTAGGTGCATTGGCCATGACAAATTCTCCCTCATTGTACCCGAACAGGTGCCGGAGTGTGGTGACTAGGGGATTTTCACTGTGGCTTCATTGCAGTGTTATTGTGAGCCTATTTGTGACTACTAATTAAACTTTAGGGAAGGATATCTGTTATTCTTAGCTGGTATGGTCTACATGTGATTCCAGAGCTACAGCAATGTGGTCAACAACTAGCTGCCCTCTGAAATGGCCAAACATGTCACTCTGTAGGATGGACAATAAAGGCTGGCTCAACCAGCGATATCTCATCTTCTGAACGAATAAAAATGAAAGCAGTGGAAACGACCGCTGAGGTAATTGTGAACTGCCTGGATTCAGTCAACCGGATGGCAACTAAATTTGCTGCATGTGAATTGGGGCGTGAAGTACTCCTTATGAAGAACCAATGCACGAAGCCTGCTCTTTGAGTGCACTGAATTCAAGTTAAATCTGCCAAAAAAAAGGCAATATGTGCGTTTAGGATCTAACATAAGGCTTAAGTTTATTTATTAGTGTCACAAGTAGGCTCAACACTGCAATGAAGTTAATGTGAAAATCGCCACACTCCAGCGCCTGTTCAGGTACACTGAGGGAGAATTTAGCATGGCCAATGCACCTAACCAATGTGTCTTTCAGACTTAGCTTCAGCGCCTGACCTTTCTGAGGCCACAGGCCAGTTCTTCCAAGAAGCACAGCTGAGGATCTGCCACGAAACGGTCCCCCCTGCGTTGAGATTTTTTTGTACAGCTGATTATAAAAAAACACAGCTCCACCCTTCCCTTCCCCCACAACTGTGCAAATCTCAGCCCACTCAACTGTTCATTCAGCAACTCAACCAAAACAAGCACTTGCCGAAACAAAAACATACCCTGACCTGAAAGAAACCCATGCAGGGATGGAGAGGACATGCAGACTCCACACAGTTAGCGACCCAAGCTGGGAGTCAAACCCAGGTCCCTAGCACTGTGAGGCAGCAGTGCTAACCACCATGCCACTGTGCCACCCATGTCAAACCTAACTTAGGAGTAGGGTGTGGCAGTGGGAGGAGGTGAGGCAAGCGGGAGATTAACATACTCTGAAGCGCTCTGTACTGAGGTTCTCTTCACCTCACTTCAGGCCTATTGTTGATTGATTTGATGGAGATCGATTGCTTATTTGAGGAGTCAACAACTCCATTTATTGTTATATCATGTGACCATCGGAGTAGTAGAAGGCAATCGAGATGACCCTGGGTCTTTCTTCGCCAAGCTGTTGTAAAGTCAGTAACGTCCCAGTTACCGCATGAGGCCTGCCAGTGGCATAGAACTCGTGCTGTAAGCACAGCAATAGAGTTCCAGCTCACGGATAATGTGACTCCAGCTCAGTGTATTCTGGTTTGAATGATCAGCCTAGTACACTGAGGCAGCACACTGCTGCTGCGTCCAGCCTGTCAGCTGTGCGCAGTATGTTTTCGTTTCGGCAAGTGCTTGTTTTGGTTGAGTTGCTGAATGAACAGTTGAGTGGGCTGAGATTTGCACAGTTGTGGGGGAAGGGAGGGGTGGAGCTGTGTTTTTTTATAATCAGCTGTACAGAAAATCTTAATCCAGGGGGGAACCATTTCTTGGCAGATCTTCGGACGTGCTTCTCGGAAGAACTGGCCTGTGGCCTCGGGAAGGTCAGGCGCTGAAGCTAATATTCTTGGCGTGGCTTTGAACAGGAAGAGCAGTGATCATATTTTACTTTTGAATGGCTGTTAATCGCTGGGTTTGAAGTACCTGGCTGGGTCTTTCAAAAAATCAAACTAAAACTGTGCCTGTTAATTATTCCGTCAATGTTTAACCATCATATTTGAACTCTTTAACTAGCATAATATTTGCTTTTATGTTCTTACTTTACTCGATTCACCGGTTCCCACTACCCTTCTGAGGTTACCTGTCCTTAGCTGAAGGGGTGGTGTGTAATGTGGGGCCCACTGCCTTATTTTTAAACACAAGCCATTCCGTTGCCTTCTGCCCAGATGTTTCAGATAATTGGCCCTACCGGGGGTGGGGAGGGGTGGGGGGGCGGGGGGTGGGGGTTGCGGGGGTTGGGCAGGGGTGGTGGTGGGAGAAGGGAATGGAAGTTGTGGGGTGGGGAAGACAGTGGGTGGGGGGTCCCTGTCTGGTGACAGCATGGTTGAGATTGACACACAGTGAGCTGGTCCGTTCTAACACACGTCGAGTCAGAACGTGGCTCGGCCGACTACTCCCCGGTGTGCTGTAAAAACAATGAAACAGGACCTGTACTTCAAACCAGATTTGAAAATATCCCTACCTCTCAAAGGCACACACATACACAGGCCAAAAGAAAAAAAAAGTCCACTTCATTTGGGCCAAGTCAGGTTCTTTCACTTGCAGTGTCTGTTTATACAGGTGCATAGAATTCACGTAGCAGCAAAGTTGACTGAAAGTAGACCTCTGTTCAACAATGTGGGTGCAATTATACATGCCACGTTTAGTTAGACTTGCCTAAAGGGCAGGTTTTATGCCCGTAAGTGTAGTTTAAACTGAAGCAGAACTACAACCTGTTTTTTAAAAAATTCCCCACTGTGGCCATTTCAGTGTTTGAATGTTTCCTATCTCTTTGTCTCTTTTTGCTCTTCATGCTGCCTCCTTCGACAGAATTCTCCACTGGAGGATGCGGCCTCCTTCTGGCTTGCTCTTGCAACCAAGACCTTGCTTCTGAGCGGCAAAGTGGTTAGCGCTGCTGCCCCTCAGTGCCAGAGACCTGGGTTTGAATCCCGGCTTGGGTCACTATCCGCTTGCACATTCTCCCCATGTCTGCGTGGATTTCCTCCGGGTGCTCCAGTTTTCTCCCTCAGCCCAAGGATGTATGAGTTAGGTTGATTGGCCATGCTAAATTGCCCCTTAGTGTCAGGGTGATTAGCTAGGGTAAAAGTATGGGGCTATGGAGTTAGGGGTCAAGTGGGATTGTGGTCAGTGCAAACTTGATGGGCTGAATGGCCTCCTTCTGCACTGTAGGGTTTCTATGAATCTAAGTAACCAGCTTGGCACTCCTTGCCCTTTTCCAGATAGTTTCTTGTCCACTATTCCCCATATGGTAATGTCCCAGACATGCCTCATTGAGGAAAAGTCACAGGGATAAGATGGGATTTCCTCTTGATGGGAGATCAGAGGACTATTGGGGCTGGGAGAGCCTGGATGGAACACTCTTGCAACCTCAATTTATCTGCTTTGACCAATCATTAATTTGTCTTTTTTGCATGCCTTCTAGCACACCTCCTGCAACACCCTTACGTTGTCACTTTTGTCTTTAGGTGGAACTGAAACCACCCTGTTAAAACTGCTTATCGAGTTTTTTTAAATTCATTCATGGAACATGAGTGTCGCTGGTTGGCTAGCATTTATTGCCTATCCCTAGTTGCACTTCTGGCTGCTTTCTTGACAACTGAATGGTTCACTAGGCCATTTCAGAGGGCAGTTGAGAGTTAACAACATTGTACTGGCTCTGGAGTCACATGTAGGCCAGACCAGGTAAGGAATGCAGATTTCCTTCCCTAAAGGACATTAGTGACTCAGACGGGTTTTTTCCCCACATTCAACTATGGTTTCATGATCATAAGTAGATTCTTAATTCTCGATGCATTTTAGCTTTGACAAAGGGTTATCTGGACTCAAAACGTCAGCTCTTCTCTCCTTACAGATGCTGAGATTTTCCAGCATTTTCTCCGATGGTTTCAGATTCTTAATTAATTCCAAATATTTTTTAATTGAATTCAAATTCCTCCACCTGCCATGGTGGGATTCAAACCCAGATCTCCAGAGCATGAGCTGAGTTTCTGGATTAATAAACCAGTGATAATACTACTGGGCCATCATCTTCCCATAAGTTCCATGTCCTAGCCTCAGATTCCATATCACTCCCCTATATTTGGACTTGTTAGTTGGCCTTGTGTTTGGCTCTGAGATGAACTTGAAATCATAAATAAAGTCCCTTTTCTTCCAATTTAGGTTAAGAGATTCAGTTTTATATTCAAAGGAGTGATTAGACATACTGCTCAGTACCAGTGAAACCATTTTGTCGCTTAGAGTTATGGATGTTCTTTTTTAAATTTTTACTCCATTCATTACAAAGCCAATGCACAGTGAGTACCAGGCAAGCCAATCCATCTCCTTGCTTGCTCCATAATCCAAATTCAAATTGAATCCAATTCACAATCCACGCAAATGAGACAAGCTGACAAGATAAGACATGTTGCATCCCATCTTGGGCTTGGTCTGACATTTGATCCTAGCCAAAAGGCCAAAAAGCTTACAGTAATAATGTTTATGCTTCAATCTTGCAGAGGGATATACTGTCTCATGGCATCAGGGATCTGGGTTCAATTCGTGTCTTGAGTGACTGTCTGTCTAGAATTTGCTTGTTCTCTCTGTGTCTACATGGGTTTCCTGCAGGTGCTGTAGTTTTCTCCCACACTCCAAAGATGTGCAGGTTAGGTTGATTGGACATTTTATATTCGCCATTAGTGTCAGGGGACTAATAGAGTAAATAAAAATGGTTATGGAGATAGAGTCTGGGATTGTGGCAGGTGCAGACTTGATAGGCTGAATGGCCTCCTTCTGCACTGTGGAGATTCTACAATTCTAAG
This sequence comes from Sphyrna mokarran, assembly GCA_024679065.1. Lineage (NCBI taxonomy): Eukaryota > Metazoa > Chordata > Chondrichthyes > Carcharhiniformes > Carcharhinidae > Sphyrna > Sphyrna mokarran. Next base: position 74,121,038 of record JAGIQG010000008.1, on the reverse strand, counting down.
GGTAAGTTCTGCCTGCATGATTATGAAATGAGATATAGAAGCAAAGTTAGCAGAAATGTCTTTACACAGTGTTGTTGGAGTATGGGATGTTACTACAGTGAGTGACTGAGTAGATGAAAACACAGGGCTATAGGGAGACAACTGGGGCAGTAGAATTAGATATGCACCAGTCCAGAAAAGAATGGGCTAGTTTCCTTCTGTACAATATTATGATTCCATGAATTCTTTCTTATCCTATAGATGGAGTACTACACCACTGTTGAAATGTATCAGGCAGTTTACAGCCATTGTGTTCAATATGCCTAATAAGTCAGTGACAATAGTATTAGCCCACATGTTTATACCAATGTGATATCTATGCCATAATACTTTATTTTTGTAGAAGGATTTGAATATACATAATGGAATCAATAATATTGAATCATGTTGTCCTGATTCTGTGTGAAAAGATTGTATCATGCTTTGCCCTATTGCCCACAGTCCTTCAAAGTTTTAGGCCTGGCTCAGTGCTTGTCAGTGACTGTCTCTGCATTTGCAGCTTCCAGGTTCAAACCCCATTTTAGACACTTTGCGTACTTTCAGTGGACATTCTAATGCAATATTGCGGAAGTGCTACTCTGCTGTCTCTCAGATGAGATGTGACACTATTTACCATCTCAAGTGGAGGTAAAAGTGATGTAATTTGAAGTGGACCAAGAGAGTTCTCCTGGTGGAACTGACCATCATTTATCTGTCAGCCAATATCAAAAACAAGGTCTGGATATTTACCTTAGTGCTGTTTGTGTCAAGCATAAATGAACTCCCATGCTTAGTACATTGCGAAAGTATTACATTTTAAAATATACTTCAATGGCTCTGAAGGAGATTGTGGAAGTTGCTATATAAAGACAAGTATTTCTTTCCTTACAGTGAAACTAAGTCACATCCAGAAGATCCAGGTTAAATTTTCAACAAAATTATCTACATTGTTTATCCCACATAACTTTCCAGAGTATGACAGAACACAACACGTTCTCAATAGTTTTGTTTAAACTGGGAAGAGTAGCATTTATTACCTATCCCTAATTGCCCTTGAGAAGATGGTGGTGAGCTGCCTTCTTGAACCGCTGAAGTCTACGAGGTGTAAATCCACCCAGTGTGCTGTTAGGAAGGGAGCTCCAGGATTTTGACCCAAAGACAGCACCTATGGTAAAATACCTGGACCTAAGGAGTTCCCATCAAACTGCATCTGGAATCACGTCACATTGTGGCCACTGCCCACTAGAAGATCCTTCACCACTAGATATTTATGCAGATACGATGCCCATGCGAGTGTTATGTTTTATTTTTCAGAAGGATTTGAAATGTAAGTGTACACAATGGAGTTAGTAATATTGAATCATGTTGTCACCCAGTGTGAAAACAGCAGTGAAAAGATTGCCTGTGCTTTGCCCACGGCCCTTCAAAGTTTCAGCCTGGCTCAATGCTTGTCAGTGACTGCCTCTGCATTTGCAGCTTCCAGGTTCAGTTCGGGTCATCCTGTAACCACTTTTCCGTAATAGCAAATGCATCACATTCATATGTTGCAATCTGTGCTATCAACTTATCTATCTTGCAACAAACGCTTTGTGCATTCAAATAAAGTACATCTATCTTTGATTTTTTTACAGTTGTTTACAAGTCTGGGTTTTCTCTGTGTTGCATATTTTTGTGTACATTTCCTGCCTGTCACACTATGATAGTTAAGTTACCCGTCATTATCCTGTGCCACTGCTCCCTCACAAAACCCTGATTTTTTTAAGACTTTCAGTCCTTGGAGCCCTCCCCCTCCTAGTTAAGATTCTGGCATGAATCCTTGGTGTAATGTGAGGTTCACATGATCTGTCCCTACCTGTAGTTTTCAATCAATCCTTCACTGATTGTATAGTGCGTTGATTCATTTAGTTGTTATGAAAAGTGCTATGTAGAAACAAGTTTTCCTTCATGTCATTATTCATATACTCTTTGGTGGAGAAAAGATTAACCACATTTGATGATGCCTAAGTATCCGCTGTTGCTCCCACTTTCTTGAAGTTCACCGTTTGTGAGGGCTAAGTAGTGCTTGTCAAAACGTTTCTGACATCTTATTTGAGAAGGGTTAAAGACTTAGTCACAGCGACCCAGACCTGAATTGAGAAAGGTTAAAGCCTTCAGGCCAAATTTTACAGCCTGCGCCAAGGAGAATTAAAGAGACTATAGAGCTTAGGTTAGCAACGGTTAAAATGCGATGCAGTGACCATGAAACTTGGGTTCGGCAGAGTAAAAATGCCACAGAATGACCCTTGGCGCCATTCCCACTGACGGGGGAATTATGGAAACTACTTGGAGGATGGGATGAAAATTCTGAAGTTCAGACAGGGTCAGTAGATCAGAAATTGCACTCACAGTAACATTTTTATCAGATGCCACCTTATACAACTCCTACCAGCTCTGTAACTCTAGCCTGCGGTTGTAGCATGCTCAGCATATTTCCAATTTTCCCGGACAAATTAAAGTGGCCCGGAAGCTCAAGACATAAACACAAAACCCGTGCTGAAATGAGTGAGTTACAGAAAAACAAATAGAATAGATCTTGCAGTGAAACAGAATGTCATATGCCACTCAGCTATCCTACAGGCAAATTACATGCCTACTTTATTAGCTTAGGTTAGACTATGCACCTGGAAATATCTGTTGGTCACTCTAGTGGGTAAATCTTTAACACAGTCAGATGACATCCATCTGTTGGCCTTTTCAGCAGGAGCACAAACCTGTTTGAAATTATTTATGATTCCTTCACTAATATCCCCAAAACCAATTTCTGAAGTTTGCTGTAAGGGGTCTTGTTTATTGGGTGAAAATGAAGTAAAGCACTTAATAAGTCTGAGATGAAGAAAGATGCCCTTTATGTTCAAAGTTGTCCCATTTTATGAGAAAAATCAATCTTGCCACTCTTTTGTTGAGTAATCCCTTAGTGCAGTGACTGTGTCCCTCTTTTTTTTGCTGTGAAACAGAGAGAAATGCATTTAGTAGGCTGGTGTTAGGTAGTAGAAACATGAAGGTATTTTACCTTTCCGAGGGTCAGGGATAATTTATATGGAACATCTTCCTCAGGTGACTGAATAAGTTTGGAATGTCCAACTTGATGGATCTATGATTTCCATCCAATTCATCTTTTCTTCTGCCTGCTGTTTTTATTATTTTATTTCTTGGGGAGTAGCAAGAAATGTATGATTCACTGTCTGGCCACCTGTCTTGCTTCAGTAAAAAAGCTTTGTTAGTTTAGAAGCTGGGAGTGTGCATTTGCACAGCTTTTAGAATGGAATAGAATAGGCTCATTAATAACTATATAAAAGCAAATTACTGCAGGTGCTGGAATCTGAAACCAAAGAGAAAATACTGGAAAATCTCAGTAGGTCTGGCAGCATCTGTAAGGCGAGAAAAGAGATGATGTTTCAAGTCCAGATGACAAAACTTTGACAAAGATCTTTTAACATTTTCTCTTTTGGTTTCAGAATGGGCTAATTGGCAGCTTTTGTGTGCAATCAAGGTTCTCTGTTATGTGTTTTGAATTATGTCATCAGCTTTCTAGCTGAACTCAGCTCCAGGTCCACCTATTATCTATCATTTCGTTTAAAATGTGATCCTTGGTCTAGGATTTTCAGGTCCTACCATCCTCAAGGGAAACAGTGAGACAAGTCCAAATCCAATGACTTTTGGTGAGACTGACAGATCCAGGCAGTGGATGGAACTGGAAAATTTCATCCTTGGGCTAAGATTTCAAAACCCTAATGTAACTAACTGGCCTGAAAACCTAACAATGAATTATCTCCTCGGATCCTGCATCCCCTCTGCTTTGTTCCCCAATTCACCTCCCTTTTTAAATGATTTTTTTTTAAGTTTTATTTATTATTGTCACAAGTAAGGCTTACATTAACGCTGCAATGAAGTTACTGTGAAATTATCCCAGTCGCCACATTCCAGCACCCGTTTGGTACACTGGGGGAGAATTTAGCATGGCCAATTCATCTAATCAGCACGTCTTTCCGACTGTGGAAGGAAACTACAGCACCTGAAGGAAGCCCACATAGACATGGAAAGAATGTGCAACCTCCTGGGAATCAAACCTGGGTGGCTGGCGCTGTGAGGCAACAGTGCTAATCACTGTCCCACCGTGCCACCCTATAAGCTGAACAAGACACCCCACTGGAAGAAAACAATCTTTATTGCCAAGTTGAGGCCAAAGCAGGGAGCAGGGTTAAGATTCGCCTATCAGGCTGGGAACAAGAGCCAGAAATTGTAACATTATTGCTTCCTGGGCGACAATGCTCCTGCCCTTTCAAGAAAACCTTGGGTTTCCTCTGTGCAAAGTCCTATCCTGCCTCTCCCTCTGGTGGTCAGACCCCACCCTCTCCCTGAATTCTAACACTTGCCCTCCCCCTCCCCTGCCAGAACCACAGACTAGCAGCCATGAATTTGCAGTGTCCCAGAAGGGCCAAGCTTTTTTATGCTGCATGATTCTGTGTAGTGAAAGGACAGCCACGACCTTCTTTGTGCGTGGGCTTTGTCCATGCCATTCTTCGTCTATTGGTAAAATGTACACTGGCAGTGCCCGATACTGTTCTGCTCTGTCCCTCCCGGATTAGTCTGAAGTTAATGGGCAGAAGGCCCATTGTACAGCATTCCATAGTAGAAGGCTCAGCACACTACATGCTGCACTAACCTATCTATCTGCTCTTTCTTTTTAAAATGAGCAGGTCTAAAAATGAGCTGGTTTTAGACACCAGGCAAGCTAGTGGGTTGTCTTCATCACAAATGCTCTCTTTTATTTCCATTTACTTTTGTTTATTCAGTTCATTAATTGTTTCTCCCTGCCCTCGTGTAATCTGTTGACTGGCCTCCCTCAGCATGGCAGGTGTGAGATACTTGATACGGTCCCAAACACATTGTAATGTGACTTGTAATAAAACAGGATGCTGAGAACAACTTTGCTAAGGAATGATGCTCTTGCGTGAGGCTTGCAGACAGATTTGAACCTCCTGTTGGATAATGAGAGCTCATTTAACCAGTCTTTGCAGTTCTATCTGTTTAATCATTCACGCGGTCCCTCAGTAAAATCAATCTCATTGAAGACTCCAACTAAAACTGATGTTTCATATCACAGTTCCAGTGTTTTTGTAACATTCCAGTGCTGTCCTTGCCCTCTGCGGTCAGAACAGTAATAGTCCCTGAAGGTGAATAGTCTGCTGAAACCCATCTGGGCTGACAGCAACAGAATAGCCACATGGAAGAGTCACTCGAAGGGAGCTGACGTCATTGGATCTTTTCCCAGGAAAGCTTCTTAGCAGTCAGGAGAAAGGGTGATGTGTGAATTTTCCCATATTCTTTTCAAAGTGTCAGGCTCAGGCTGAAAATTGGCATGTGACACCCCAGCAGCAAAGCCCAGCCCAGATCCTGAGCCTTTCACAGCAAAACAAATTGAGTGGATGGGGTTATGCCACAGCTCTGGCAAGGTGAGGCCTAATACAGCTGGCAAGGCTGGACCCACTGAGACCAGGGCGCCATCTTGGAATCAGCGCAGAAACTGAATCGCCTCAGCCCCCCGACCCCAACTCTGCACATCACCTCGTAAAGGTGGCAAGCATGGTAGGCTCTTGCCTAGTTGCCACAGCAGAAACTTTGATGTTTTCTTCTTTCCCACCTTTTCAGACAGAAGATGACCACTGGCCCTCCCCCTTGAAGGCACTGGGGCCACTGCACCCCTCCTCCCCCCATCCACCATTAATGCAGACTCACGAGCACTCTATCCCATTGTTCTTTCCAAACACATATGGGGAAATCCCTCCCAATGCTAAACTGTGCCAACCTCGTCCCCCCCTCAGATTCTATAATTACCTTTGCGCTCCTGATGGAGGGAGCTCTCTCAACTGAATCTTCTTTTTTGAATTCTGTTTATCAAAACCTGTTGTTAGCTGTCAGTGAAGTTAGAATATTGGGTGGCACAGTGATTAGCATTGCTGCCTCACAGCGCCAGAGACCTTGCTTCGATTCCCGGTTGGGTCAGGGTCTGTGTGGAGTTTGCACATTCTCTCTGTATCTGCATGGGTTTCTTCCCACAATCCAAAGATATACAAGTTAGGTGTATTAGCCATGTTAAGTTGCCGCTTAGTCAACAGGACTAGTTAGGGTAAATGTATGGAGTTATGTGGGTAGGGCCTTGGTGAGATTGTTGTCGGTGCAGACTCAACAGGCTGAATGTTCTTCTTCTGCACTGTAGGATTCTATGATTCTATTCATGTGGTGGGATAGTTGTGGAGGGGGGTGGTGCTTGGTAATGAGATTTAAATGTGCATAAGACCATTAAAATGAGCTTCTTGCCCTTTGTGGATGTGAACCTTGTAACATCACTGGCAAAGGATGTGGAAGATCAGAGAGCACAATCTCTCCCAAGGCAATTGTGTTTCCCAATTCTATCTGGATTCTCCACCCTTGTAGGTGATCCCACGAATTGCAAACATGGGCTCAAAATCGCCCTCATGCATATTGCAGGTCTGTCATATTGGACAATAGACACGCTCCCCTTGTATTTTAGCTCTCGAAGACAGGGTTTGAGTTGGGTTCACTTATATTACTGATGTTTCATGGAGATGCCAGTGTTGGACGAGGGTGGGCACAGTAAGAAGTCTCACAACACCAGGTTTAAAGTCCAACAGTTTATTTCAGAGCACTATTCCTTCCTCAGATGTAAGTTCATAAATATGGCATATATCGGCAGAGTCACAATTGCAAAATAATTACTGATTGGAATTGAAGAATGGTTGAAATGTGAATCTTTACAGGTGATCAAGTCTTTACAGGTATAAACAGTGTGTGGTAGGAGGGATAATCACAGTTTAAAGAGGTGTGAGTTGTCTAAAGCCAGGACAGTTAGGATTTTGCCATCCCAAGCAGTATGGTGGGGGTTCCAAGTAGTGTGACATGAACCCAAGATCGCGATTGAGGCTATCCTTATGTATGTGGAACTTGGCTATCAGTTTCTGCTCAACAGTTCTGTGTTGTGTGTCTTGAAGGCTGCCTTGGAGAATGATTACCTGAAGATCAGAGGCTGAATGCTCTTGACTGCTGAAGTGTTCCCTGAGAGGAAGGGAACTCTCCTGCCTGGTGATTGTTGCGTGATGTCCGTTCATCCATTGTTGTAGCGTCTGCATGGTCTTGCCAATGTACCATGCTTCAGGACATCCTTTTCTGCAGCGTATAAGGCAGACAATGTTGGCCGAGTCACATGAGTTTGACTTTGGATATTATTTCAGCTGAACTTTGTGCTTTTTTTACCCTTTGTGGGAATAGCAGTCTGTATAGGGCAAGGATTAGTTGCCTTTCATCACATTGGCTTTGTCCTTGGTTTGTAAATCTGCTGGTGGTAGCAGTGGTATTGCTGATGGAGCTATCCCTTCTGGTGGAAGTGATTCTGCTGATGGCAGGGGTAATTCTCATTTACGTGGTTTGTGACAGTAACACTGTTGGTGGCGATATTGTGGCTGGTGGCACCTGTTGTGCTGGTGGCCGCAGTAATTTTTACCAGAGGTAGTAGTACCACTGCAGGTGGCAGGATTCCAGATAGTGGTGGAAGCTTTGCTGCAACTAGAAACAGTTCTCCTGTAGTTGACAGTATTTCTGCCGGCATTTACAAACCCCCATTGTAATGTTTCTTGCTGAAGAAGAGGATTTGAAACCAAGGTAGCTAAATGTATCATCTTCCTGTATTGAAACAATGAAAACAACTTCCAAGGTCAGTAACCAAATTCTCCCTCTATTGCGTCAACCCCTATGTTATTCCATTGTGTTAATGCCACATTTGACTTCTACAAGCAATAGATTGTGCCTCAATAGGAAGTAAATGATTTTCAGTTAGTACTGAATTTCTACTACTAGATGATTGGTTTTTCTTTTTGGAACAATAATTTCAAATGGGCATTTGCATTAGATATCTTTTTAAAGAACAGACTTGCAGCTTCAAGAATTGACAATATTTGTCAAATTTCAGTATCTCATAGAACCATTGATTCCCTACAGTGCAGGAAGGAGGCCATTCGGCCCATCAAGCTTGTGCTGACCCTCGGTCACCGTATCTCTCCCAGACCCTATCCCTGTAATCCCACATATTTACCCCACTAACCCATTGAGCCTTCCCATCTTTAGGCACGAAGGGCAATTTATTCGGGAAGGTCAACCTAACTGTGAAACAAAGCAGCTTATCAAGTTGTAGCTGGTTGTATCTCTGCGAGCATGTATGTTTTGCCGTTGTGATCAGTTCACCTTCAGAACTATTCAAGAAGCACACACATGAGAGATAACACCACAAAACCTTTGAAAGGAAGCCATACAGACCAATATGCCTGTGCCAGCCAAAACAGAAAAGAAACCAGTTGTTCTTTATAATCTCACTTTCCAGCATCTGGTCTGTAGCCTTGCAGGTTACGACACTTCAGATGCAGATCCAGCTACCTTTCAAATGAGTTGAGTATTTCAGCCTTGGGTAATTTCCAAATGCCCAAATGAAAAAGAAATTCCTCACGTCCTTTCTAATCTATTACCAATCACCTTAAATTTACACCTCTGGTAATTGAGCCCTGAATATCTGGTTAGATCATAATTGGGTTTATTTTTGTTCATTTTTACAAAATGTGGGCATCGCTGAGTGGCCCAGCATTTATTGTCCATCCAGTCAGCACAGTGGTTAGCACTGCTGACTCACAGTGCCAGGGTCCTGGGTTCGAATTTTGCCTTGGGCCACTGTCTATGTGGAGTTTGCATGCTCTCCTCACGCCTGCATGGATTTCCTCCAGGTGCTCTGGTTTCCTCTTATAGTCATGATGTAGAGATGCCGGCGTTGGACTGGGGTCAACACAGTAAGAAGTCTGACAATGCCAGGTTTAAATCCAACAGATTTATTTGATAGTAAACTCACGAACTTTCAAGGTGTTTCAACCTCTTCGTCAGGTGAATGAGGTGTCCTGGGTCGAAACACCCTGAAAGCTTGTGAATTTACTGTCAAATATATCGGTTGGACTTAAACCTGCTGTTGTCAGATTTCTTACTGTGTTTCCTCTTACAGTCTAAAGATGTGTGCATTAGATTGATTGGCCATACTAAATTGACCCTAGTGTCAGAGAGTGCTGGCTAGGGTGATTTGGATTTGATTTTATTTAATTTATTATTGTCACATATGTTAACTTACAATGAAAAGTATTGTTTCTTGCATACTCTGCAGAAAAACATATTGTTCTTAGAGAAGGATATGAGAGAATGCAGAATGTTACAATCATAGCTAGGATATAAAGAGAGATCAACTTAATGCAAGGTAAGTCCATTCAAAAGTCTGACATCAGCAGGGAAGAAACTGTTCTTGAGTTGGTTGGTACATCACCTCCGACTCTTGTATCTTTTTCCGACTGAAGAAAGTGGAACAGAGAATGTTCAGGGTGCGTGGGGTCCTTAATTATGCTGGCTGCTTTGACAAGATAGTAGGAAGTGTAGACAGAATCAATGAATGAGAGATTTGTTTGCGTGATGGATTGGGCTACATTCATGACCTTTTGTATAGTGTTGGCATGGGGGGACCGGATAGGTTGTTGGTGATCTAGACACCTAAAAACTTAAAGCTCTCTCAACCCTTTGTAATTTGTCCTTGTTGATGTAGACTGGATATGGCGATGCCGGCGTTGGGGTAAGCACAGTAAGGAGTCTTGCAACACCAGGTTAAAGTCCAACAGGTTTATTTGGTAGCTGCTCCGAAAACTAGTGGCTTGTGCTACCAAATAAATCTGTTCGACTTTAACCTGGTGTTCTGAGACTTCTTACGATGTAGACAGGGGTATATTTTCCTTTATGCTTCTTGAAGTCAATGACACTGAGAGAGAGATTGTTGTTGCCGCACCAGTTCACCAAATTCTCTATCTCATTCCTGTACTGTGTCTCATCATTGTCTGAGATCTGACCTGTTAGGTGGCGTCATCAACAAACTTAAAAATCAAATTGGAGGGGAATTTGGCCATGTGCATGGAGTTCTGGGGATGGGGCCTGGTCAGTGCAACTTGATGGGCTGAATAGCCTCCTTCTGCACTATAGGATTGCAGGATTCTATCTTAACTCCTGTCCATTTCAGAGGGGATTTGAGAGTTGATCACATTGCTGTGGATTTAGAATCACGCGTAGGTGACACTGGGTAAGAATGGCATGTTTCCTTCCCTAAAGGGCATTAGTGAATCAGATAGGTTTTTTTTACAACGATTGACAATGTTTTCATTAGACTTTTAAATCCAGATTTTTATTAAATTCAAATTTCACCATCCAACATGATGGGATTTGAACCCAAGTCCCCAGACCATTACCTTGCATCACTGAATGATTAGTCCAGTGACAATACCACAACATCACGACCTTCCGATCATTGCACATCTAAGTTGAGCTAATGTACAGGTGGATATGAGGCAGTGCTAAATTACTGTTGGAAAACTAATTTGCTCAGAGTGCTTGTGGGAGCAACAAATATCAGAGACCCAAAGAGTTGAATTTATAACAGGTTCTTTGGATCTTTCCTCCCAAAACTTTAAAATGCTACTTGAAATCTATTTGCTTTTGAGACACCACTTTTTTTTTGTCCCTTTCCTGACTTGTTTCGCCTCTCTCTTAAATTGCTCCTTAAACCCTATCTTTATGGCCCAGCTTTTGGTGTCCTGTTTTAATACCTTTCAGTGTGGCTTGCTGGGCTCCATTCTTCCGACAACACCCCACCCACGATGTGATTTGTAATGGTGGACTTGGCCCACCATTGGCAGGCAACAGGATCCTCCAGTCCCACCGCTGTCAATGGGGCATCTTGTTGTTTGCACACTCTGCTGCCAGGGACCCCGCAATGAGGGCATGCCACAGGTGGGACTAGCTGGAAAATCTCATCCACGGTCAATTATTGTTCGATAACACTCTTATGAAGTGTTTTGGGACATTTCTTTTACTAAAGGTGCACTGTCTGAGTGGAGTCTGCACACTCTCTCTGCGTTTGTGTGAGTTTCCTCTCACACTCCAATGATGTGCAGATTGGATGAATTAGCCATGCTTAATTGCCTCTTATTGTCCCACGATGTATAGATTTGGGGGATTAGCAGAGTAAATGCATGGGTTACAGGAAAGGCCTGGGTGGAATATTCTGTTAAAGAGGCAGTGCAGACTTGATGGACTGAAAGGCCTCCTTCTGCATTATAGGGATTCTATGATTCTAAAAGTGCATGTTGTTGTTTGCGTAGCTGACATAAAACCACAGTCACTTTTGAAGCAATTTAGTTGCCATTCATTCTATCTTGTGACTCCCATTGGAACTTTAGTGGGTCAGTACATCAGTTGGTACAGTGCTGAGCACAACTGATATGGAAACTGCCTAATTCAATCCCGGTCCACACTGATCTCTACGTAAATTGTTACAGTGGATCTCCGCATTTCTGAGTCAAAATGAGAAACATCAAGCTAGCTTCCTTTTGTTCGTCACCACTATGGCTGCGGTATGCACACACTGGATGAGTTTCAATCATGTTGCCTACTCCACTCCAATAGTCACTGGTGCATACCTGCCAGCTCACACACACAGAATGGCCCCTGGATGCTGGAGGCTTGCAAGTGGTATGTATGAATCTTCTGCACCACCAAAAGGCAGAGGCACTGGGAAATCTTGAGAATTGGATGTTCTGGGGTGGGGTGGGGTGACAATTGTGATCTGCGTCCACTTTTGAAATGTAATGTTCGACTGTTAATTGTTTGAAGAAAGCAGCAGCAGAAATAGCAGTGAGCCTCCACTGGCAGCTGAGTAATGCAGACGAATAAAGTCCCAGGTTTGATAGCTGTGGTATGTGCTGAGTAGGCTGATAAGCGTAGGCTGCAACAAGTATCACTATGACTCAAACACTTTGGGGAGTTAGGATTCCTTTACTGTCATTTGTCCCAGAGTATGCTTTTTTTTTGTTTACTAGCCAATGAAACTGAGAAACAATAATCAAATGACAAAGGGTTACATTGTAATGTGCTTAAACCTGTAAGCTGAGAATTTGTTTTTTAATTCTGTGTTGGCCTTCACCAATCGACTGCTGTTCAAACTTAAACACACAAAAAGGGAGAGAAAGAAACACTGAAATGGATCCAAATCCTGTTTGTACAGCTGATTTCAAACAAACAGTCAAATTGAGTTTGAGTTTTTATTTTCCTGGTTTGCCTTTTATCATCATCATTCAATGCTTCACTATGAAACTTCAGTATGTAAAGTTTTCCACTTGTGAAGTTTAGATTTTTTTTTCATTGTCAACGGTTAGGATGTGTATGTCACTGGCTGGATCATAATTTGGGGTGGCACAATGGTTAGCACTGCTGCCTCACAGCACCAGGAGTCCGGGTTCAATTCCCAGCTTGGGTCACTATCTCCGTGGAGTTTGCACATTTTCTCCATATCTGTGTGAGTTTCCTCTGGGTGCTCTGGTTTCCTCCCACAGTCCAAAGATGTGCAGGTTAGGTGGATTAGCCATGCTAAATTGCCCCTTAGTGTCAGGGGGACTAGCTAGGGTAAATGGATGCGTTTATGGGGAGCGGGCCTGGGTGGGATTATGGTCAGCATGACTCGATAGGCTGAATGGCCTTCTGCCCTGTAGGATTTTATCTCTAATTGCCCTAGGGTGGCACAGTTGTCAGCATTGCTACATCATAGTGCCAAGTATCCGGGTTCAATTCTGGTTTTGGTGACTGCCTGTGTGGAGTTTGCACATTTTCCCCATATCTGCGTGGGTTTCCTTTGGGTGCTCCGGTTTCCTCCCACATGCCAAAGATGCGCAGGTTAGGTTGGCTGGCGATGCCAAATTGCCCCTTAGTGCCCCAAGGTGTGAAGGTTAGGGGATTAGTGGGGTAATATTTAGGGTTACGGGGATAAGGCCTGAGTGGGATGCGCTGTCAGAAAGACGAGACTCGATGAGCCAAATGGCCTCCTTCTGCACTGTAGAGATTCTATGATCCTATGAATTGAGTTATTTGCTTAGACCATTTCAAAGGGCAGTTAAAAGTCAACCACATTGATGTGGCTCTGGAGTCACAAGTAGGCCAGACCATGTAGGGATGGCAGATTTCATGAACGAACTAGATGGATTTTTACAGCCATTGATGTTGTTGTCATAGTCACTATGTCTAAGACTAGCTTGTATTCCAGTTCCAAAATTGAGTTCAAATTCAATTTTAGCCGCTGTGGTAAAAGTTGAATTCATGTCCCCATAGTCTGGTCCACTGGGTTAATAGATCAGTGACATTACCTCTCAGCCACCAGCTCCCACTTTCATGCACTCCATTCTATATACATTCCAATTGGCAGCAAATAATTTTCAAGTAACAATCTGGTTGGCTGAATTCTTAGTTTTGCTTCCCAGTTGTCAGCCTAATTTCCCATTGGTCAATATTGTTTTCAGGCAATGTTTAAAATGTTAATTCAGTAATGATTTCTGCTTACAAACACATACTGTTGTTTCAATAGCGTATTAGTGTTAACCGTATATGTCTAGATAAATTCACTTCCACCCTATCACACTGAGCTCTGATGATAGATAAGCCGCTGTTTAGCTGTTCATGTGAAGTTGGTTTGAAAACAATCTGTTGTATCATCTGCACCTGGTTTGATCCACTTGCTGCAATTCTGCTACTTGTGTAGAAAGTGTGGCAAGTGTACAGGCATCCCTTAATTGTCAAGTGGTCAGACACTTTGCCCACTGTCACAGCATATTCCCCATTTGCAGTCTTTGGCTACATTTACATCAGTGATTCCATTCATAATTAATGCACAAACTTGAATTATGCCATTTATTGTGGTGATGGGCGAGTGGGCTGCATGAGTGGCCCTTCTTTAACCCAGTGGGCTGCAAGATTGAAATCAGGCATGCACACTAACTGTGACCCCAATGAATAAGATTAAATATATTCAATACATGCCAAATATTTCATAAGTTATCAAAAATGTTTAATCGTATTAACAGAATTGTCATCAACTTCAAATGATTAAAAAAAGAAATATTTAAGCTTTGATTGGATACAGAGGGAGTGTACGACTCTCACAGTAAATGCGCGTACCGAACTTCACTTGCTTTTGTTTACATAGCGGATGAAAAAAACCATGTGGACAGAAACCAGTAGAATGTCGCAGCCCTGTGCATTAGCAACAGTCAACAAGACACCTTGTAGGACATCCTTCGAACCCTGAAGGGCCACTTATGGCCCCCAGCTCTCAGGTTGCCCACCACTGATATATGGCATTCATACACAAATGTATAGGTCTGGCCAATATTTATCGTTCAACTAACTCCACTACAATCATCACCTCAACATTTTATTGAGTCATGTGGGATTGTTGTATGTACAAATTGGCTGCTGCATCTCCTACATTTCAATAGTAACCACATTTCAAAAGCACTTCAGTGGCTCAAAGCGTGTTGTGATAACCTGAGGTCATGAAGACCTCAATGCAATTTCTTTATACAAAATATCATAGGAATTGAACCATAACTTTTTCATGAAAAATAGCTAGCTGCTTTGCATTTGTGGTAAGAATCAGATTTGTGGCCAATGCCACCTACTAATCGGATTATCTTTCACCTTAAATTACACAGTCATGTTTTAAATTCTTTGGTTTGGAAAGACAATGATGAACAAGTTTACAGTTACAGAACAAAGCTATTGCCTATGATTTGATATTGCATGTTCTTTTTAAAATAGAAATGCCCAGGATTCAAGTGAATGGCTGGAATTCATTGTGGTCAACCATAAGGTCATCCACTTAGAACCCGAGAAAGATAAATTTGTTAAAAGCCCTGTGGATGATGGGACACTTGGAAGGTCCGAGAATAAGATTGTTTAAACAATTTTTAATGGCATCAAGGGATATAGAGTTGTGGCAAGTCAATTGAATTGAGGTGCTGCCCAGTCAAATCAACCTAATTAAACATGCAGAACAGGTTTGAGAGATTAATTGGAAGAGGCATTAGCAGAATGGCATTGTCACTAGACTAGTAATCCAGAAGACCCAAGAGGTTGCACGGGGGGCCCTGGTTCAAATCCCATCACAGCAGATGGTGAAATTTAAATTCAGTAAAAATTCTGAAATTAAAAACCTAATGAAGACCATGAAATCATTTGTTATAAAAGTCCATCTGGTTCACTGATGTCTTTTAAGGAAGGAAATCTGCTGTCTCTTATTTGGTCTGGCTTACATGTGATTCCAAATCCATAGCAATAGGGTTGATTCTTTAAAAAATGTAATCTGAAATGGTCAAGTAAGCCACTCAGTTCAAGGGCAATTCGAGTCATAGAACCATTCAGCCCATCGAGCCTACACTGACAATAATCCCACCCGCGCCCTATCCCTTAACCCCATGTATTTTCCCCCCTAATCTCCCTGACACCAAGCGACAATTTAGCATGGTTAATCCACCTAATCTGCACTTTGGTAGTAAACCAGGAGAACTTGGAGGAAACCTACACAGACATAGAGAGAACATGCAAACTCCACATCGGCAGTCACCCAAGGCCAGAATTGAACACGGGTCCCTGGCGCTGTGAGGAAGCCATGCTAACCGCTATGCCACTGTACTAGGATGGACAATAAATATAGTTTATAGTGAAGCCCATATCCCATGAACAAAAAAAATTCTTATTTCTGTTTCTAATGCTCCTATGTTCCTTTATTAGTCAGTTGCTAACATTGTACAACACTTAGCCTTTTTGGTTCAGGCTCACTGAGTTTATAAAATGACTCAATAGAGTCAGCATGGCTGAAAGCTCATCAACTTTTTCTGCTTGCAGTGATGTGCAAGTTATGGTATCACATGGCTTGTGGTCTTGTTTACAAAGTCCAGCATGGCTTGTAGGTATTCCACTTCCTACCATCAGAGCTGCTGTCTGGTTTCCTGCGGCAATGCAGATACCCACAATCAGCTTCAAATCAAGTTGGTGGTTAGAAAACAAAACTGGAACTTAAAGAATTCTGCGTAATACTGACGCACATTCATATTTTAAACCAACCCCAGTAACCTCAGCGAAACCAAGATAAAGTCGCCAGCTTGATTGAACCTGCCAATGTGTGAATTACCTTGAATAAGCAAGCATAAAGGAAGTGACAGAATTGTTTATACAAATGCCAAACTTGGCCAAAATATAAAGGAGAGGAATTACATTTATATAGTGACTTTCCTGACCTTCACATAATCCCTACATGAGGCTATTTGGCCCACTGAGTCTGCACTGACCACAATCCCACCCAGGCCCTGTTCCTATAACTCCAAATATTTATCCCACTAACCCCCTGATACTAGGGACAATTTAGTGTGGCCAATCAACTTAATCTGCACACCTATGGACTGTGGGAGGATACCAGAACACCCGGAGGAGTCCCACGCTGACAAGTGAAGAACGTGCAAACTCCACATAGACAGTGACCCGAATTGAATCCAGGTCTCTGGTGCTGTGAGGCAACAGTATCACCGTGCCGACTTTGGAACATCCCAAATTGCTTTAGATTCAATGAAGTATTACTGAGTGTTGTACTGGAGGAGACAGAAGCATTTCAAAATGGCAATGATGAGACAGTCAGAGTGAAAACGTTTTTACCAATTTTTGAATATTCTCCCTTTCCTCCTCCTCCTTCTCCTTTACTATACTGTTCACTGCTTTGCAGGCAGCTTTTGGAACCTCACTCAAGCAGCTATTCTTAATGTACACACCCAGCATGTGAATGCACCCTGACTGCTTGACTGCAGAGGGCATCACAGCCAAGCTCTGCCTTGTCCTCATCTGGTCTGTTATGCAGGTAATAACCTTGACAGCGTTGCTCAATATCATCACAGTTGTTAATGAATAGCTAACGAGCTTTTAATCTGGCACACTTTCTAAATAGCTAATTTGTAACCACTACTTAGTAATGGAAAAGATGCCTGTATATCCTGACTGAGAAGATATGGGGTAATGTGCTAGTAATGCTGCCTCTGTCTGTGTAAACTTGAGATTAAAACAACACTCTCAGACAATGCTATCTGTTTTTGCAGACTAATGGTGAGTTGACTCCAGGATTCCTGAACGGTGCAGTAAAAGCAGGTTATCTGATAACATTAAGGATTACCTCACTGCACTTGGCACAACTCATTCCAAAATTACCCTGTAAGGCTCACATTCTAATATAGTTAAGCACTGCAGGGAACTGGACCTTTAAGCTTGATGCTACCATTTAACTGTCAAGGATAATTGGCAAAGAAGGCAAATTGTCAAAAGATCACTTGCCTGGTAATGAGTGATGCTAATGAATAAGTGCAAAGTGAATCATTAAGAATGCCTTCAAACAGTGAAGATCACCTTCACTCATTTCCACAGAGAAGCTGCCAATATGTTCTTTAATTTCTTTCTTTGGTTTGGAATATGTTTTTGTAGATCTCTGTGAAGTGCCTATTGGGTGCTATTCCTGCATAAAGGCACAATCCCCAAAGTCTGTAGCAGCCTAAATGGTGGAAACTGATGAAAAGGGAAGACTATCTTTGTTGAAACATGGCTGGTTCGTAAGATGGTTTCATTGATAGTAAAGAGGAAATACTTACATGCTTGCAATGAAGATTTTATTTTTCAAATATAGGTTGAGATGTAGCCTGTTTGATCACAAAAGCCCATCAGAAATATTATCTGCAAACCATAAATGATGATGATAAACTTTATTTTTCTCATATTGCCTTTTGTTCTTCTATGTCGTCTGGTTACCCACCCTTCTGCCAATGGAAACAGTTTCTCCTAAACTATCAAAATCCATAATTATTTTAAACACCAATATCAAATCTCCACTTATCCTTTTCTAAGGAAAACAACTCTAGATTTTCTAGTTCCTCAGCAAAACTTAAGTTAATCATTACTGGTATCATTCTAGTATATCTCTCTATATGATTTCTCATGCCTTAACATCATTTTTAAAATATAGTGCATAGAGGAGGAGGAGGCAATGGCCTATTGGTATTATCACTAGACTATTAATCCAGTAACTCAGCTAATGTCCTTGGGACCCGGATTCAAATCTCACCATGGCAGATGCTGGAATTTGAAATCAATAAAAAATGTCTGGAATTAGGAATCTACTGCTGACTATGAAACCATTGTTGATTATTGGAAAATCCATTTGGCTCACTAATATCCTTTAGGGAATAAAATTTGCTGTCCTTACCTGTCCTACATGTGATCTCAGAGCCACAGCAACATGGTTGACTCTCAACTGCCCTCAGGCATCTAGGGATGGGCAATAAATGTTGGCCAACTAATGACACCCATGTCCCACAAATGAATCAAAAAAAGAAAATTGGACATGAGATTTTAGCTAGGATCTAACCAGAGCTTTTGCCATTAGTACTTGACAGCCAGACTCCCTGTGCAGATGAAAAAGTTCTAAATCCTTGTGAAATTGGCACCAGATGCCCAATTCCAGAAGTTCCCCACCCCCTCCACAACCCTTTTCATAGATGGGGGAGGGTGGGGAATGAGTTCAGATTGAACTTTGCATACCTGTGGTTCACGGAGGCAGCTGCATATGTTATAGTACAGCTGCCTTCAGTCTGACCTGAAGGAAAGAATGGAAAATCTGCATAAAAAACCTCATATTAACCTCAAAGGAGTAGGTCTAAACTTACCAGAATTCTTTGGAGAAGTAGGATGTCATTTTGGAGAAGTAAGGCGTCCTTTTCGATATAGTCTGTAATACCATCGGAGAAGGTCAAGTCCCCTTTTGGGAAAGTAAGGTCCCCTTTTGGATCATTAAAAGTAGAAATGAACGTGCTTAAGAAGTGGATAAGTTCATTGGAACTTGAATATTGTCAAAGCTTTTCATCTTTTACTCACTTATCAGGACAACCATGTGGATACCAAAAAATACCAGTACCCATCTCATTGTGACTGTCCTGATGAGTGCAAGATGAAAATCTTTAACAAAATGACTTTTTTTAGTAATAGTCGTTGGAACTGTGAAGCTCATTAGAATTATAAAAGGAGGTGTCAAGGTATTTACATCTCCTACCCTTTAAATATTTTTTAAAACTGTCTGCAGCGTTGAAAAAAATCAGTGCTTGCTCTTTCACTTGTTTGCTGGCACAGGCCTGAGGGCTACCATTCCACAATTAGTGCTCCATGATTGATCTCTTACTCAGATCACAGTTTGATTGAAGTGGGACTATGAATACAATTGCTTGCTCTTATAAAGAATTAAATGAAGTTACATGTAGTGAGTGAGAGTGAGTTTTTTAAAATGGTGAATTTCTTGAGAGGCACCTAACATCATTTATCATAGTATGGACCCTGCAGTCTGCCCATTGTGCGTCCTGGATGAATTGACATGAAAGATGTAAGGGCAAAGAGTGGCATTGGATAATTTGCTTGCCTGAGTTGACGTAAATTGGAGTAGGGGCTATAATGGACTACTGGGTGAAGGGGCGTAGGTTGCTATGGAGGATATAAGGGACAACAAAGGGGATGGGTGAAGGGTGGTGGATAGCATGGAGTGCATGGAGGACCATGAGGCATGGATGGAAGTGCATAAATTGATATGGAATGTTTGAGGGACAATGAAAGTGGATGGGGCATGGGGAGTGTGTGGAATGATGCAGGGATATGAAGGCTGAGTGCTGAAGGACACCTTTTTTTTGTTTCATTCCATTTTTTTTCGCAACTTTTTGAGCAGTCTGCAAAGTCTTTACAGAGGTAGTAGCATGACTTCCATAAAACCTAAACTCACTCCAGAATAAAAATTCAAGCTTCTGGGAACACCTTTTCAGTACTTGGCTGGGAATTCTCCCAATCCTGTGTACTCACCTCAAGAGTGAAAATTGAGACATATTCTTTTTTAATCATCATCTCAAATTGTTTTGCCTGCTGTGTCTCCCTGCTTACTGCATCTCCTTTTAGATTGTACTGTTTAGTTAATATTACCTTTCCTCATGTTTTCTACCAAAATGATGTACTACAACATGGTATGATGATGTCATGATGCCCTTTTGGCCTTGTTTGCGTGCATCAGGCTGCAGACAGGCAGGTGTTTCCTACAGTGTTTGAATTCACGATTGTGAAATTTAGAGAATGAACAATAGGTGAAGATTTAGGTCCATGCATTTTTGCAATTTTACCACAGATCAAATGCAAAACCTGGGCTAATGCCTTTATTATCAGAGCAAACATGGAAACAGCATGAAATGTGTGAGAATGTATATATTTTCTGAGATAAATGGAGTGGGACGAATAATATTCTCAATAAATGTTTGCTATGCTGTGCAATATACAGATTTAGTGATAATCTTAACACTAGGGCAGCACGATTTCACAGTGGTTAGCTCTGCTGTCTCGCAGCACCAGGGACTTGAGTTCAATTCTGGCCTCAAGTGATTGTGTGGAATTTGCACATTCCCCCTGTGTCTGTGTGGGTTTCCTCCAGGTGTTCAAGTTTCCTACTACAGTCCAAAGGTTAGGTAGATCGATCATGCTTAATTGCACCTTAGTTCCACAGATGATTCAGTTACAGGGATTAATGGGTAAATATGTGGGGTTACTGGAATAGAGCCTGGGTTAGATGCCCTGTTGGAGAGTCAGTGTAGGCTCAATGGGCCTGATGGCTCCTGCTGCACTGTAGGATTCTATACTTTGTTTTCAAACAACATTTTTTTCTCTCAAATGGATTGTAGTTCTCCACTCACAATCTCTAACCACATCTACACATGGCTCCTACACATGTTCACTCCATCCCACCCCCACTTTCATCAGCCAAGCTAACTTGGTCCCACACTCTGGAACTTTCTCCCTTAATCCTTCTTGTTTGCTCACTTTCTCCCTAAGGAGAATTTAGCATGGCCAATTCACCTAACCTGCAGATCTTGGGGAGGAAACCTGCACATCTTTGGGAGGAAATCAGAGTACCTGGAGGAAACCCATACAGACATGGGAGAATGTGCAAACTCTGCACAGACAGTAACCCAAGCTGGGAATTGAACCCAAGTCCCTAGCACTATGAGCCGGCAGTGTTAACCACTGTGCCAATGTGCCACCATCATATGCTTTTATCAGTCGTGTTATAGAGTATAATAGCAAGGAGGTAATGTTGGAGTTGTACAAAGCTTTTGTTAAACCATAGGTGGAGAGCTGTGTGCAATTCTAGTTACCTCATTAAAGGAAGGATGTGATTGCACTGGAGGTGGGGGCAGAGGAGATTCACCAGGATGTTGTCTGAAATGGAGCATTTGAGCTATAAGGGGAGATTGGATAGTTTTCTCTAGAGCAGAGAAGGCTGAGGGGGGAAATGTTTGAGGTGTATAGTATTCTGAGGGGTATGGACAGGGCAAGCAGGAAGTAGCTATTCCCCTTGATTAAGGGATCAATCAGTTTTAGATGAGGGGCAGGAGATTTGAGACAACATTTTTTTCATTTAGAGGGCGGTGAGAATGTGGAATGCTCTGCCTAGGTGGAGGCCAGAATTATTACAACTTTTAAGAAGTATGTGGATGAGCACTTGAAACATCGTAACTTTCAAGGACGTGGAACAAATGCTGGAAAATGGGATTAGACAAGTAGAAGTTATTGTTGGTGAAAGGCTGAAGGGCCTTTCCTGTGCGACTCTATGATTCCACCTCCATAAGACTAAGATAATTTCAAACTCTGCCATCCATATCCTAACTAGCATCAAACTCCACCCTTGGACATGTTGGGCTACTTTGGTCCCAGGCCTCGATTTTAAATTCTCATCCTTGTTTACAAATTGCTCCATGACCTCATTCCTTCCTATTCTTAGAGCCTCCTCCAGCCCTATAAGCCTACAAGTTATTTGCTCTCCTTCGATTTTAACATCCTGTACCTCCCCAATTTTCATTGCTGTAACTTTTGGTTGTCTTGTTGTCAGATGAGGTGTTGAGCTCTGGAACTCCTTTCCTAAGCTGTTTCTAACATCTCTTTTCCTCCTTTAAGATATTCCTTTACACTCACCTCTTTGATCATGGTTATAATTAACTCTCCTAAAATCTCCTCATGTGACAGGTTTTGTTTGCATGCATGCCCACGTGGCTACGCTAAAGGTGCTCTATAAAAGTGCACTTCCAGCAAAACCACTGTTGCTGAGTAGCCATATTTTCTGCCCTTTGTGGGTTACTTTTATTACAATAAATGTGCAGTAAAAATACAGACTATTGTTGCAAACATGAGTGGAAGGCTACAGTTTCCCCTTCCCTCAGTCAGTACAGATGTGAAGTAAGAATATTCAGCAGAACAGCGTAGGATGTCTTTTTTGTGCTGCTTCTCTCTTTCTTACATTGAGGAAACACCAAACCTTCAGTCAGCACATTCCCAGCAACCGTGTGCCAGTGCTAGGGAGAGGTGTGATGAGTGTGTGTGTGTTTGTGTGGGCACAAGACCAGATTCCACCAGGCTTTGGTTTCACATGCCAATGCCTTTACAGCACCAAGCTGAAAGAACTCCAACCCGACCAATGGCATCTGCATGAGCTCTGGTCTATTTACATCAGATGACTGAGTAGCAAGTGAAATCGAGCACGGATGCCAACAGACCAAGAGGACCTGTGTTGCACTGTAACTTTTGGATGGAGAATGAAGGAAACACTTTGGCACCAGTTGGCTCTGAGCTGTTGACTGCACGTTGCGTGACAAGGTTAAGCCGGCACCCTACAATGACAACATACTCTATCCAAAGATCTGCCCCCAGTTTCCTGCACCACACGCTCTTCCGCTCTCCCCCACCACACCTCCCCCTCCACCTCTCCAACTTCATCAACGAAAGGACAAAGCACTTGATGTTCAGCCAGTTAATGTTCCATAAGTTTAAGTTGTCAGCAGCTGGGACACGTATGCTTTATTCATTATGTGTCTGAAGCATTGCCTTCAACAGCCTTAGTGCCAACTCTCAGTAGTGCAAGAACCTTTCAGAATTAGAACAGGTCATTCCCAGCACGAGGCTTGGAGAATTATCCCTGCAGAGCTGGTTGACAGTACTTCTTGATTTAGTTGATTCATAAAGGCAATCACTTAAAAAAAAAACGAAATGGCAATTCCTATTAATTTTGTAAGTAAAATAATTTAACCGCTTAGTTTCAAGATTTAAGATAGTGGGCAGAATTTAATGCTTTTCCTGAGGCACATTTGAAGGTGAGTGAGGGCAGTTTTTTTATTCATTTGTGGGATGTGGGCATCACTGGCTGGCCAATATTTATTGGCCAGTATTTATTGCCCATTTCTAGTTGCCAGAGGGCAGTTAAGAGTCAACCACATTGCTGTGGCTCTGCAGTCACATGTAGGTGACAATAGGTAAGGACAGCTGATACCTTTCCCTAAAGGAATTAGTGAACCAGATGGGTTTTTTCGACAATCGACAATTGTTTCATGTTCATGATTCTAATTCCAGATTTTTTTGTTGTTAAATTCAAATTCCACCATCTGCAATGTGGGATTCGAACCCAGTTCCCCAGAACATTAGCTGAATTTCTGGATGAATAATCTAGCAATAATATCACTAGGCCATCGCCTCACCATATTTAATCTGGCAGGATGGTGCCAGGCGTGAACCAGATCTTTAAGACCCCTGACAATTTTGATTGTTTTGACCTACCGTTTAGATAGCTGAATGTCTTCACTTTGGACTCAGCATTCATTTTCATTCTGTATATAGCCTTGGAGGTTGGAATTAAAGGTGTTCTATGCATTCGAACATTTTTTCTTGGGCTTCCAGATTGGTAGATAATGAATGTGCAGCCAATCTCCAAGTCTAGTAAAGTAAATGAGGACTTCTCAATTAATTGAAACTCAAAAGCAGCCATTCTCTTCCATTGGAATTGTGCACAGTTGCAGAATCCATTTGGAGAAAAATTTGTCTCTGCAAATGTAGGGTGGAATTGTCTGCTCCCCCTCCCCAACCCCTCTCCACCATGTCCTCTGGTATCAGGCAGTACAATTCCGCAGTGGTTAAGACTGCTGCCTTACATTGCCAGGGACACTGGTTCAATTCCAGACTTGGGTCGCTGTCTGTGTGGAGTTTGCACATTCGCCAGTGCCATTGCTTCGGTTTCCTCCCACCATCGAAAAGATGTGCGGTTTAGATTGATTGGCCATACTAAATTGCCCCTTAGTGTCATGGGGATTAGCTGGGGTAAATATGTGGGGTTACTGGAAGCCTGGGTGGGATTGTGTTGGTGAACATTCAGTGGGCCAAATGGCCTCCTTCTGCACTGTAGGATTCTGTGATCCTGGAAGATATGGCTCGTCATTGGCCACTGGCAGAATCTTCCTGTCCTGACAAAACCTACAGTGTTTTGCACGGTTGCTCTGTTGTTAGGGAACTCACCATTGTTGGGAGAGGGGGAGTGGGAGAGGGGTCACCTTTGGCAGGACCTACCAATAAGATCCTACCAATAAGAATTTTATATAGAAAGCTCACGCAGGCTTAGGGAGTTATTTTGGTGAAAGGGTGTCAACAGGCCCTGAATGGGAGCTGTGTTAATAAGACATGTTTGAACAACTGGAATGCAATGTTGGTTCTAATTGCGAATTCCCATCATTTGAATTTTCCTAGAGGTATTTAAAAAAAGACATTCACAGGTTTAGCGTTCAATGCTGATGAAGTGCAAGATTTTTAGTTCCACTGAAAATGGAGATCACGCGGGGAACCTGACTGGCAAAACTTTGACAGCGCAGAGCCGCTGAGCAGAGACTGATAGCCAAATTCTGCACACATGAGGATGGTCTTAACAGGGATCTTGGCTTCATGTCACACTATCTGTAACCCCCATGACTTGCCTGGGTTAGCAAAAAACCTCACTGTGCTGTCTGGAGACAATACACATCTCTTTAACCTGTGCTCAGTGCTCCTTCCACTCACATTGTTAGCCACTTTAAGACTTGAATAGCAGGTTACGTGTAAAGATTCGCATTCTAATCAGTAATCTGTAAACAGTCTGTGCTGGTATGTGTGCTGTTGGAGACCAGAACACCTCATTCACCTGACGAAGGCCTTAGAGTCGAAAGCTTGCGAGTTTACTATCAAATAAATTGGTTGGATTTAAACCTGGTGTTGTCAGACTACTTACTGTGTAAACATTTTGTTGAGCAGAAGTTTCTATTAAATTGGACCATTGTCAACTTTGGGCAATTTGACTCAATCCTCCTTCTCTATGATTTCCATGACCCAAAAGGAATATGCAAACTGGCTGCTATTTAACTGGACAGTGGTGGTGGGGAGGGGGATGGGGAATGGAGCCAGATAAATTTGATGCAAATCAACAATTCCCAAGGCAAGGAAACTTTAAGAAGCCTACTCAGCAGAGATGCTTTTGCAGAGCAGTAATGTAGGCCCTGAATAATCAAAAATAGTGTAAGGATCAGTTAATTTTAGGCTTACGCAGAGCAGCACTGAAAGAAATCATTAAACACAAGAAGGAGCAGCAAACGAGTTGTGATACGGGAGAGGAGGAGTTTGGATGAAGAAAAAATAGATTCTAACAATTGGCCAAGCACGTGGGGAAAAGGAAGTCTAATTAGAAATGGGTCTGTAAGGAGAGAGTCAGAGGAAAAGTGAGCGGAAACTTTAACAAAAACAACTGCCTCCACAATGTTCCCCACCCCCCCACCTTCCCATTGCATTTGAGTGACAAGGCAGAGTGTTTTGTGATTCCTATCCATGTTGGTGGCCCCTCTCCTTACAGGAGGGTGTCACCTCCACAGGTGGCCATTTCTTCTGAAAGGTCTCGAAAGGGACAGCAGCAGCTGCAGGTTGTGTATGCCAAAGCTTTATTGCTCACACAATGTGTGCACCCGTTTGAGGTGTCTGAACCTGCCTTCACACGTCAGGCTGTGAAAGTATGGAAGCAGTTAAGTCGCTCATGACTCTGAACCTCCCAACTGCTTTCACAGCCAATTGCTCATCTCCCTCCATAGGCACTACTCCGTCTGGTAAATATGAAACCCTGGCTGTACCCTCCACTTCTGCAAGCTGTCCCTTTGCTGTCTTTTCTTTGTGTCATTGAAAAATAAATTTAAACTGGTTGCATTTTAAATTGAAACTTACAGAAGTGAGAAGTGATAATGTAGAATAAAATTAGCAATCTGGCTGCAAAAGAAAAACCTCATGGAATGCTTAGCAATTAGCCACTGGTGTTACATTTACTTATATCTTAAATGATTGCTATGTACAACTGACATTATACAACATCATCAGGTAAGTGAGAGAGAGAGGAAAGGAGCACATACAGATTGAGAAGGAAACTAAGGAAGATGGAAAGTCTGGAAACATAGAATTATAGAATCCCTACAATGCAGAGGAGGACAATCAGCCCATTGAGTCTGCACCAACTACAATCACACCCAGGCCCTATCACCAAACTCCATGTATTTACTCTGCTAATTCCCCTAATACTAAGGGGCAATATTTTTTGGCCAATCAATTTAACCTGCACATCATGATTTATTATTGTCACATGTATTTGTATTCAGTGAAAAGTATTGTTTTTTATACACTGTACAGATAGAGCATACTGTTCATAGAGAAGGAAACAAGAGAGTGCAGAATATAGTGTTACAACTATAGCTAGGATACAGAGAAAGCTCAATTTCTTGCAAGGTAGGTCCATTCAAAAGTCTGATAGCAGCAGGGAAGAAGCTGTCCTTGAGTTGGTCAGTACATGTCATCAAATTTTTTTTATCTTTTTTCCAATGGAAAAAAGTGGGAGACAGCATGTCCGGAATGCATGATGTCCTTAATTATGCTGTCTGCTTTGCCGAGGCAGTGGGAATTATAGACAGATTCTAGATTGCGTGGTGGATTAGGCTACATTCACGGCCTTTTGTAGTTTCTTGTGGTCTTGGACAGAGTAAGAGTCATATCAAGCTGTGATGCAACCAGAAGAAATGCTGTGTTATGATCTATGGTGCATCTGTAAAAGTTGGTGATAGTGGACATGCCAAATTTCTACAGTCTTCTGAGAAAGTAGAGGTATTGGTGGGCTTTCTTAAATATAGTGTAGGCATGAGGGAACCAGATCACCTAAAAACTTGAAGCTCTTGACCATTTTTGTTTCATCTCCATTGATGTAGACAGGGGCACGTTCTCTATTGTGTTTCCTGAAGTCGATGACTATATTTTCATTTTGTTGAGGGAGAGATTATTATCATCACACCAGATTCTCTATCCCTTGTTGTTGATGGTTTTGAAATGCTGCTCAGTTGGAGATCAAGAAAGCACACTGTGGCTCTAAAAGAGAGGACTTCATCTCCAAAACACCATTCAGAAACTTGATCTTCTGACTTGCTGGAATGGTGGACTATTTAAAGAAAAAACTCCAAGGCAATATGGCATTTCCCAGAGAAGTGAGATTTCATTTATTTGATGGTCTACTGCTACATTTTGATAGGATTGATTCTTAACCTGCTAATGTCAAGCCATTGATGGAGCATGTATGGCCATGCAGTTGCAAATGAACATTCAACGAACAATATAGCACAGGAACAGACCCTTCCACGTTCCAAGCCTGCACCGATCATATGTTCCTAATTAGACCATCTATTTTATTCCCTCTATTCTCAGTCTGCTCATGTGGCTATCTAGATAAGTCTTAAATGATCGTAGTGTGTCTGCCTCAACTACCTTGCCTGGCAGTACCAAGCACCACCCTGTGCATAAATACATCTCCCGCACATCCTCCCTTGCAAGTCCTTGCACCTTGAGATGAGGTTTCAGCTTCTGTCATTTGGGAGTCAGTTGTCCATGGAGAAAGCCAATGAAATTCCTAGCTTGCTTGATGCATCTGGTCACAGTTGCTTGGCTTATGTTACAAGATGTCCTCAGTGACAGCCGCTTGGCAGAATAAAGCCATGGATTAGAAATGGAGTGCAGTGATGACAGTAACAGCCGCTGGCAGAGCAGCACATAGGGTGGGAGAGGCTCCATATTTGCTTTCAGCATATGGCATAATGCTGTGACACCCTTCTTTGTAAACCAAAGCCTTCACAAAGCACTATGTCTTAGTTGAATATTGGTATGAGCTCTTCTATCAGTTTACCCCCATAGGCACTTTGGTATGTGGGTACCATTTATCTGTGGAGCACCCTCACTAATGTGACCTCCACACTATGGAATTCCTATTCACACAAGCAGCAAGATAAGAGAGAACTCTAAATGGGAAACCCATTAGTCTGTGCCTAAGGGGACCACAAAAAAAGAGAACTAACAAAGTTAGTATTTGCAAAAAAGGGCAAAATTCTTGGGCACTTGCGTTGTATAATGGAAAAGTGGCATGTGGGTTAATGCAGGGAACAGTCCAGTGTAACCGATCTCAACCCATTTCCTGTCTGATTCCCCCTCCCCACCTTACAAAACAGGGGAAATCAAGACGATGGTGGTTTTAGGAGGTTGCCCGGCAAGCTTGTATGTT
The DNA here is from genome assembly GCA_024679065.1 of Sphyrna mokarran. NCBI lineage: Eukaryota > Metazoa > Chordata > Chondrichthyes > Carcharhiniformes > Carcharhinidae > Sphyrna > Sphyrna mokarran. The sequence goes on along the minus strand of JAGIQG010000008.1, from coordinate 74,092,543 downwards.
TTCTATTTGACGTGTATGGAGAAGGCTGCATATTTATACAGCTGTCTAAGTAAAAATGGTTTGTCCCAGTAATCCTGTACTGTTACTTTAATGATTTTCAGTCAGGCGTGACCTGCTGGAAGTCTATCTGGAAAAACTGAGGGTGCTTTTCAAAAGAACAAAAAAAAAATCAGATGTTTGTTATCACGAGAACATGTGAGATGGACACTGCGTCCGATAGCCGTGCGTGCAAATTCCACTTGGATGTTGCTTATTCTTTGTAACCCAGGCTGGGGCTCAAGCTACTGTTTTGAAAGTGGAAGAGATATTAATAGATGTTCTGAGTGTTTGAAACCAGTTAGTTTAATTGGAAGCCTGAATAAATGCGACCAGTTAGATATTCTAATTGATGCCACATTTTGCAGCCTGAACATTTAGTGTGGATTTTGACTAATGAATTTTCTTTGATGTCAGAGCACTGACTGCTGTAGCAATGGAGATATTGACGGCTCTTGCACCCCCGATGGCTTTGATGCAGTGACCTGACTCCAGAGTCATAGTGCAGGAGCCCAAAATAAACAGAGCTGAGCTTGGCAAGTGTGCCCAATCACAGTGCGTGTTTGTGCACCAATTAGATGCCAACATGCCAAAACCTGGGACTCATTTGCTCAAGCATTCCTTACTGTTAAGTGTGGAAAGCAAGACCGGCTTGTATTTTGTGATACCGTAATGATCCTAATAAAAACTTTTTTTGTTGTTGGACTAAAAGATCCCCTTCCAATTTTTGCTGGCACAGAGCTGGATAGTTTGTATCATGCTTCACTTTTACAGTTTTAATGATCAACGCACTGTGCAAGAAAAAGGTACACAAATGGGCAATGCAACTGTTTACCAGTCAGATTCTCTGGTGCTGTTACAGTCGGATCTTCAGAGCTCAATCCAGGACTGACCCTGGTAACAATCAGTCAGATCTCTTCCAAATATAATTGTCTATTGACTAAAAGCTGGTTTAGGTATTCTTGAGGACTTTGGTTACCAAGAAGAGACAGGGCTCTCTGTACCACCCATACAATATAACCTACTTGCCACCCCATGCCCAAACCTTGATTCTATATAACGTGCCTGTGTGGTAAAATATGTGCAAAAATAGGGTTATATAATGATTACAGTTTTTTCATTCATACCCGGAATGTCAGCATCACTGACAAGGCCAGCATTAGTTGTCCACCCCTAATTCCCTTGAGAAGGTTGTGGTGAACCGTAATCTTAAACCACTGCAGTCCATGTGGTACAGGTACATTGTAATGCTGTTAGGAAGGAAGTTCCAGGATTTTGACCAACTGCCAGTGAAAGAATGACAATATATTTCTAGAACAATACGTGATTTGAAGGGGAACTTGCAGGTGGTGGCATTCCTATGTGTTTACTGCACTTGTGCCTGTAGGATTGGAAGGTGCAGTTGGAGGATCCATGATGAGTACATAGAATCCCTACAGTGCAGAAGGAGGCCATCTGGCCCATCAATCCCACCCAAGCCCTATCTCCATAACCCTACATATTTACCCTGCTAATCCTCTTGACACTAAGGGGCAATTTAGTGTGGCCAGTCCACTTAACCGGCACATCTTTGGAGTGTGGGAGGTAACCAGAGCACCTGGAGAAAACCCACACAGACACAGAGGGAATGTACAAACTCCACACAGTCACCCAAGGTTTGAATTGAAGCCAGGACCCTGGCACTGTGAGACAGCAGTGCCAATCACTGTGCCACCATCTCACCCCGAGTTGCTGCAGGGCATCTTGTAGATGGTACACGCTGCTGCCCCTGTGCATCAGTGGTGGAGGGAATGAATGTTTTAAGAGAGCGGATGGGGTGCTGATCAAGCGATTGCATGTGCGGTTGTTAATTGTTTACCTGACACTATGGAGGAGTCTCAAAAACAGGACAGCTGCTCTGCTAGCTCTTTGGTAGTGCCACCTCGCATGCAATGGACCTGTCACTTTAGCACTGCAATATAAAACAATAACTTAGCATGATCAACATCTGCCAGTACCACTAGCTCATCTGGAGGGCTGTCTATGCAGTACCTTTCTAAATGGGTGGAATGAGAGAGTCCAGTGCTGAGCTGTCGAGTCAGGCCTAACTTCACAGCATGTGAAATGCCAGCGGGCGGTGCTGGATTTGCCTTTTTACGTGTGAAGCCCTCGAAGCATTTGATTCGACTGAAGTGGAGAATGGGGAAGGCAGTCTGTGAAATATGTTTGGATTCCCTTTATTTTCTGCTGAAGAGGTACAAGCTCTTAAAATTAACATTGTTCAATCCTCTTTTATGGAAAGGGCAAAAGTAGTGGGATTTTATGCAAACGGCCTCCCTAACCTTTGTCTTGCAGCTCCCTCTCAGACTGCCCATTACCACCCAGGTTTGAAAGGCCTGCTTTCAGACAAAAATGGCAGCGACACTGGGCCACACAATAGAGCCATTTCACGCCTCATTTCACCAGGGTTTAAAAAAACTGATTGTGATCGCCTCCCCTCCCAATCCTTCTCCGGATTCTAAATTAGTGGAGGCGTCCTCTTCGGATTGCCGGGCACACTCTATAATGAAGACTCAAGGCTATTGGACATTTTTGCTGTGGAGAGGCTAGGCGTTTATTTTGGTGTGTGTGTGTGGGGGGGGGGGGGGGGGGGGGGGGGGGGGGCAGGGGGGCAGTAGTGATAGGTAGCAAGTGTGGAGAATTGTACAGAAGGGGGGAAACAAATTGGTCTGTATGTGGTGGGGAAGGGAATTGGGAGATAATGAGAGAAAGAGCGAGAGAGAGAGAGAGAGAAAGAGAGAACAAGGAAGAAGTGAACTTGATTGTTGATAGAATTGGACAGCACAGGAAGGGGACATTTAGATACCATGCCTGTGATATCTCTTTAAAAGAGCGATCAGAATAAATCTTGCACAGCTATTAAAACTCCCAGCAAAGATCTGAACATCCTACTCTGTACACTTTATGAAGGGGAGGAGAGTGGGAGATGGAAATGACAAAGAGACAGAGAGAGAGAGAGAGAGAGAGGAAGTTCCCAAAGGAAGGTGGGTATATTGACCGTGCAAAGCTAAGGTTATGTAGGTGAACCATACAGACATGCAGCCGCAAGGCTGCAGTGTGTGCACATTTCAGGTACAAAGGGAGAGACATGACTGCATAATCAACAGTCCAAAGATGTGAAAATTAGGTGGATTGGCCATGGTTTAAAAAAATGTTGACTCCTAGAATGCCAAGAGTGTAGGTTAGGTGGATCAGCCATGGTTATTTGTGGGGTTTTGGGGATAGGACGAAGAGAGGGTCTGTGTAAGAGGGTCAATGCAGACACAATCGGCCGAATGGTCTCCTTTTGCACTGTAGGGATTCTGCAATCTGCACATGGTAGAATTCATTACCACAGGATGTAGTTGATACCAAAGCGTTGAATGCATTCAAGAGGTGGTTGGATATAGCACTTAGAGCAAATGGAGTGAAAGTTATGGGAAAAAACAGGATAGATTATTGAGTTGGATGATTAGCCATGATCACTATGAATGATAGACCAGGTTCAAAGGGCCGAATGGCTTTCCTATTCCTATCTTCTATGTTTCTCTATTACAGCGAAAAAGATGCTGTCAGTAGGTAGAGAGATGGGTGAAAGTGTCAGTCTCCTATTCTGAGGAGAAAAGAACATGAGTGTTCAAAAATGAGTCAAGTCTAGAAGGCATTGCTTTCTGCTCACCATCTTTTTTTATAAAGTTTATTTATTAACATTACAAATAGGCTTACATTAATACTGCAATGAGGTTACTGTGAAATTCTCCTTGCCGCCACACTCTGGTGCCTGTTCATGTCAATGCATCTAATCAGCAAGTCTTTCAGACTGTGGGAAGAAACCAGAGTGCCCGAAGGAAGCCCACACAGACATGGGGAGAACGTGCAAACTCCACACAGACAGTGACCTAAGCTCTGGCACTGTGAGGCAGCAATGCTAACCACTTGTCACCATGCTACTCCACATCGATCGCAGAAGAGGAAGCCTAACAGGAAATCAATCAGAGAAGTTGTTGCCAGCCCCTTCAATTATCCTTGTTCAAATAAGGGTGTAAAGATAAGCCCAGAAGGCCAGTAAGTTTAATCTTTGGTCTGGTGAAACTTCTGGAAGCAATAATTTGGGAGAAAATTAATGGCCACATGGATGGCAAATGTAGATTCACTTGAACAAAACCAGTACTGATTTGTTCTCGTGTTTAACTGACTTGTTGAAATTTTATTTTAAAAGGGGTAACAAGAAAGAGTTGATAGGGCAATGCAGTTGATGTGGTGTACATAGACTTTCAGAAAGCATTTGATACATAACAGACTTGTGAATAAAGTTTTAACTCATGGAGAAAAGGAACAGTAATAACATGGATAAGGATTTTGAAGAGTGACAGGAGACAGGAGTAATTAATACATATGTTTTGAGTTGCAGAAATGTTTGTCATGGTCTTCCCAAAGCATCAGTGTTGATTTCCTTGTTCTTTTGATATACGTTAGTCACCGAGAGCTTGATGTCCAGAGCAAAATTTCAACATTTGCTCTTGTAAGAAACTTGGAAACATTGTGAATGGTAAGAATAGTACAGGTCCTGAAAAGGACATTGGAAACTCAAGGGAATGGACAGAAAGGTGGGGAAATGTGAAGTGATTAATGTTGTTCAGCTGAACCTGGAGAGTAAGTGGGCGTAGGAGCAGAGGGATCTGGGTGTGTATGTACATAAGTCATTGAAGTGGCAAGACAGGCTGAGAGCAGAATTAATAAAGCGTACAATAAATATCCTGGGCTTTGTTAACTGGTTGGGTTTTACATTTAACATCTGAAAGTCAAAAATATTTTGTAGAAAGTCTTCAAATGGCTACACATGCCTGATTAGGCTAAAAGCCTTCTGCTGTGCTGTAGTCATGTTTTCATTCTAAGTTACTATACTAACGATTTCTGCCCAGTTTCCACTGATATGCTACTCCAAGATAGACAGAGAGAGAGAGTAAATGGCAATCGACATCCTTCTTTATGGCAGTTTTATGACAGGAGATCCCTTGCAGAAATTCTACCCATTAATCAATGTGGAGTTGGACAGAATGTGCTTATCTTTCTAATATTAAATCCAATTTGCCTTCAGCGAAAAAGTGGGAAAATCTGTTTCATAATGCAGCTACTCTGAAGTTGAATCTGTTTCTCCTTAAGACTTTAGATTTCACTGTCACCAGCCAGATTGTCCTTGCTTCTTGCCTGAGATGATCCTCATATTAAATCACCAGCAGTCAGCTCTCTGTCCAGATAATAAAGGTGGGCCATAGGCTACACTCCCTGAAAGATGAGAATAGCCTATGGCCTATCTTTACTCTCTGGTAAAATGGTTTGATATTCTCTTGATCAGATACAGCATAGCAGCAAAGTGGTTAGCACTACTGCCTCACAACACCAGGGACCTTGGTTCAATTGCTGGCTTGGGTCATTGTGTGGAGTCTGCACATTCTCCCCATGTCTGTGTGGGTTTCCTCCAGGTGCTCCAGTTTCCTCTCACAGTCTAAAAGACTTGTATTGGCGATGCTAAATTCCCTTCAGATGCTGGATTGTGGTGACTAGGGGATTTTCAAAGTAACTTCCTTGCAGTGTTAATATAAACCTACTTGTGACACTAACAAATAAGCCTTAACATTTATTTAATTGTCCATTACCATTTGTGCCTGAATGGGATAAGACTGCAGAGGTTTTGACCTGTTGGTTATAGGTTTGCTTTGCTCAGTCCTGTTGTATTCGCTTTTCTTGCCTCTCAATTCCATTTTGTTGCTTTAGCAGATTGACAACAGATTTTCAGTTATGCTGCTTAGGGCATGCTTTTCTAACTCCATGTTGAGTCAGGGTTGGTCACCTGAATTGATAGTGGTGACGAATATGCTGGGTCATGTAGGTACTGTTTGTAGTGGAATACACAGTGCCTTGTGGAGTGCTGGTTGTGTTGTAAGTTCAGCTCCTGTCAAGCATATTGAATTAGCACTGTCTGCAGTTGTGAAGTGGATGGAGTGAATGATTCATACCAGTTGTGAGATCCTTTCAACTTGGATTGAAAATTGCAATTCAGTTTATGTGTAATTGATCCTATATGAGGGTGTTAGATGCACTACAACCATTTATACACTGCATATGTTGAATGTGAAGTAGATCAGCAAATGTGATGAGGCAGAGCAGGACTGAGTGTGTAATGGATCGAGACCAAGTTTGTAATGGATCAGAAGTGAGCGTGGAGTGCATTGAGACCTTGTGTAAAATGGATCGAGACTGGGTGTTTATGGATCGAGACCAGGTGTGTAATGGAGTGAGACTGGCGTGTAATGGATTGAGACTAGGTGTGTAATGGAGTGAGACAGGATGTGTAATGGAGCGAGACCGTGTGTGTAATGGAGCGAGACCGGGTGTGTCATGGATTGAACTGGATATGTGTAATGGATTGAGACTGGATGTGTAATGGATTGAGACTAGGTGTGTAATGGATTGAGACTGGGTGTGAAATCCTACCTTTGTGGCTCAGAATGAACTCCTACTCAGGACGCGATTATAAGGTTGTGTGCGTTTAAACCCTGGATGATCTTTATTACTATTTCTTCTGCATTTTGAAGAAAATAGAACAAAACAGATGAGTTATTGAAGCCAGCTGGAATGGACACCCAGGGCTACAGCCTGAATAAAGTAGAAGTGTGCAGCGCCTGCTGGGTTGCTGGGACCACCCAACCTCTTTATGCTAAACTCTTTGCCCTTTGTTCACCAAGCTGAAAATGTGCGTCTCATATTTCACCTTTTAAGCCTTGAGATTGATTTAAATTATAGACTGGGTAACAACAGCAAATGGGATTTCTAAAGATAGCAGACATTCCATGGTCTAGTGAATTAGCTGAATATTAAGACTGTGTTGAAATTAGAATCCTGTTAATGCACCCATGTATGTAAATAAAAACGCAAGGCCATGTTGAATACCCTGGGCTTGTTAATGGACCCATGTAAGTAAACACAACTAAAAGGGGAAGAAGGATACCTACCTACAGGGGAGAATTTGTTTTTACATTTTGTGTAGAAACAACATTACGAAAGAAAATATGGAAGCCAGGTGAAAGATTGAGTGCTTATTTGGATAGTTCTGTGCCATCCAATACATTTATATGGATAAGGATCTTGTGATTAGATGTTAAGGTCTTTCAAATAACTCAATCCATTTAGTAGGAAAATCATGGGTGGCTGGAAAGTAGATTATTGGGCTCTAACCTATATAAACACTATTTTAACTTTACAGTGATCTTTGAAGCCAACTGTTTTTCTCAGACAAGTATGAGTAACATATGGGCGTTGGTTTAGCTCAGTTGACTGGACAGCTGGTTCGTGATGCCGAGGGACGCCAGCAGCGTGGGTTCAATTCCCTTGCCGGCTGAGGTTATTCATGAAGACCCTGCTTTCTCAATCTTGCCCAAACCCTCTCATCTAAGGTGTGGCGATCTTCGGGTTTAATCACCACGAGTCAGCTCTCTCCATCAGAGAGGGGGAGCAGTCTATGGTCATCTGGGAGTATGGCAACCTTACCTTAACCTTTAATAGTAACATGTGGGTTTTTATTTTTAATCTCCATGTCTCCTACACAGAATATTCATAGAATCATAGAAATCTACAGTACAGAAGAATGCCATTCAGCCTATTGAGTTTGTACTGACCTCAATTCCACGCAAACCCTATCCCTCGAACTACACATATTTACCCTAGTTAGTCCCTCTGACACTAAAAGGCAATTCAGTATGGCCAATTCACCTAACCGGCACGTTTATGGACAGGTGACAAGAAACGCATGTGATGTAGTTGAGATGGTATTCATAAATGCATAGAGAAGCTGCATATGTACATGAGGGAGAAAGGAGCAGAAGGTTATCTTCATAGGATGAGGTGAAATGGAATATAAAGGCCAGCAGAAAGTAGACGGGACAAATGGCTTGTTCTTGTGCAATCTTCTCTGTGTAAATCTCCTGTGTAAATGTTAAGTATCTGAGGCTGCTTGAAACGTTGAATAGCCAAGGCATACAGATGTTCCAATGTTTCAATATCCTTGCTGATCTTAGTTTTGGAGTTTTAGAGAGACATTTTAATAGGTCTTGGTGCCTTCCCGCCACCCCCCTCCCTTCGGTTTGTAGGAGGAAACCAGAGCACCTGGAGGAAACCCACGCAGATATGGGGAAAATGTACAGACTCTGCAAGACAATGGTGCAAGCCAGGAATCGAACCCGTGTCCGTGGTACTATGAGGCAGCATTGCTAACTACTGTGCCATCGTGCTGCCTACAATGTTCCACAATTCTGGACTCCTCCTAACCCTCTGCAAGTATATAATTTCTTGGAGAGGCAAGAACAGTTGGACCTGAGTGCTACATTTGGCTTTGAGGCAAGGTACCTTTAAGAGTGATTGGGCACAAAATTGGGATCATTAGTGCTCATTTTTTGGATGCCATGAGTGCCCTCGGACCTTGATTCAGCAATAATATTTTGAAGATCAACTGTCCATCTAATCCCCTTTTGTCATCTGGCATACTTCATTTGGGTTCAACATCAGGAAAGAACTAGCACTATCTGAAGGGATCAATTATTTACATCTTAATTGCTGATTTATTACTTCAAACTGTTATTTCAATTTTATTAATGCTTGGTGCTTTCTATAGTTGTTTAAAGTTGAGAAACACTAAAGGAAGTGGTGTGGCAGATGCTGAATGAGTTTTTGCTGACTTCCAAGTTTCTGCACAAAGTAATGAATTCTAGACAGGCTCTTCAGAATAAAGCATGATTAACAGAATGAATAGAGGTCACACAGAGCAGAGCAAACTGCTGAAAGAGGGAGGAAGAGCCTCAACATGAGCCCTGAGCTAGCCAGGATGTGCAGAGATCAATTCTCCAAGCTGAACTTCAATGAAAACAATCGTGTGAGATGCCTGCTCTTGAGCAATGATGCCCTTAGTGATCATGTCCCATATTCTACAAACTCAGAGTAGGGCAAGGATGACTTCCATTTATTGAACTATGACTGCCATATCAGCCAAACAAGATTCAGCTCTGATGAAGAATCATGCTGATTCGAAGCATTACATTAAATTTGATTTGATTTATTATTATCACGTGTTTTAATATATAGTGAGAAGTAGTGTTTCTTGCGTGCTATACAGACAAAGCATACCATTCACAGCAAAAGAAAATAAAGAGTGAACAATGTAGTGTTACAGTCATAGCTAGAGTGTAGAGAAAGATCAATTTAATATGAGGTGGGTCCATTCAAAATGACAGCAGGAAAGAAGCCGTTCTTGAATCCATTGGTGCATGACCTCAGACTTTTTTATTCTTTTCCCCATGAAAGAAGTAAAGGGTGTATGTCCAGGGTTGTGAATTTCTTGATTATGCTGGCCATTTTTCTGAGGCAGCGGGAAGTATTGGTGGGATCAATGGACTGTTCTCTCTCCACAGATGCTGTCAGACCTGCTGAGATTTCCCAGCATTTTCAGTGGCTGTGAGGGTGGCGGTGGTTCTGCACTATGTTCCTTTCCAAGCTGGATTGAAGATATTTTTAAACATCTCACAGATTGACATTCACTGATATGGAAGGGAAAACAGTGAGAGGTTCTCCACTTGAGACTATAATTATAGTTGTTTGGAGCGACTGGCTTTGCTCGGGTTGCAGATTTCTGCCAAGTGCAGGGTGCCATGGAGTGCATGGACATCATTCTGTGGATGCTACATGTCAACTCTGCCTCAGGAAAAAAAATTATTGCAGTTCAAACTGTCAGTCACAACACCTTCATTGTGGTGAAGCCTGTTTGTACCAGCTGTGGACACAGGCAAAGCAAGGCCTGTGCCAAGTTGGTGCCACACTCTTCCATTCTGTTTGATCTTGACTGCAGGCTTTCTAATGCACCAAACATTTCATTGTGCACATGCATCGATATTAATCTGTGAGTTGCCCATCAAAGTCCTTGATGGGTCCTTTGCAATAGAACTTCATCCTTTGGTGACCTGACAGCTGTTCCCTGTGCTAGAATAATGTCTTAACCAAGAAATCCTGCTGCAGGTCTATCAGCTAAGATTCATGCAATATAAAAACAAAATATTGCGGATGCTGGAATCTGAAACAAGAAACAGAAGATGCTGGAAAACCTCAGCAGATCTGACAGTGTCAGTGCAGAGAGAATAGTCCGTTGACTCAATCTAGACTTCCTGCTGTCTTGGGAAAAAAAAGCCAACTTCCACCTTCTTCCATCAGGAAAAAGATATAATTATCCAAAGACACATACCAACCGATTCAAGGACAGTTTGCTCCCTGCTGCCATCAGACTTTTGAATGAACCTACCTCACATTAAGTTGATCTTTGTCGACAACCTAGCTATGACTGTAACACTACATTCTGCACTATCTTGTTTCCTTCTCTATGAACAGTATGCTTTACCTGTACAGTGCACAAGAAACAATAATTTTCATTGTATACCAATATTTTGAATCAGCATGACCCTTCATCAAAGATTAATCTTGTTTGATGTGATTGTCATAGCTGGCTATTTTTGCAAGCTGTGAGAGTGAGGCTGATGGAAGGCTAAGTGTATGTAATAAGGTTAGGTATATGTTAGGTACAGATTCTGATTGAGAGAGACTGTTGATAGGTAAATGATAGGAGAGTGGTGCATTGAGGAGTGACTGAAGCTAGTGGTGCAGTTAGTGCTGTAGGAATTTGAAGATGCTTTTACTGACCTTGACAATTTGTGCAAGATCATTGGACTTCTTTTAGAACTGCATTCACGTCCTCGGGATTCAGTTCTAGACAGCAACCTACTCCCATAATCTTCTAAGCATCTGTTTGGAGTCTCTGCCCCTAAGGGAAACAGGACATCTCTTCTTACCACATCTTCTATGAAAGTTTGGAACCCACTCTTTCGGCCATTATTCACTGTTTCTTAGGCCAGACTCGCTTCATACATGACTGCTAGCATTTGCTCCATCCACCGTCTGCCTTAACTTTCAGAGGCTAGCTTTAATCAACCCATTGTAGGGCCAACCTACGTTATGCTTGTTTAAAAATGGTGGGTGGGATCCAATTCCAGGATTCCCATTGGTGATAATTTCAAAGAATGTGGAATAACAGTGCGAGTTGGGTTGCCAAATGCAATTGTTCCAACACTTCCAATTCCATTATGGAAGTGGGTGTTTCAGAATCTCCCCTGCAATTTTCATGGAGTTGGGATGTCTTTGGAAGGTGACATTGTTTACATCAGCTCAGAGTGTCAGTAACTATGGGGAAGCTCTGTCCTGAAGTCACAAATCTTTTGACAGATCAGTTCAAAAGGTATGGCCAACTTCACTCATCTTAATGAAATGCTTCATAGTAAGTTACATATGCATTTAATAGGGTGATTGATGATAGAGTTTTGCTCTCAAAAGATATTTTACCATTAAATTGACCAATGTTATAAAAATGGAAAATATGTTTCCAGTTTCCACTGGATAAAGTGCCCTTCTACATTGAATAATTTAAGATTCAGCTTTGACTCCTGTTTCTCTTGTCTCCAGTACTTTTATCTTTTCATTTAAGTTTAACCATCTGTTTCACTGCTTCAAAGCCTGAATAGATGGCTGAGCTCTCTGAATTACTTCAAAGGCTTCACTATATTCAGCCCTAGATGTTCCTATTGACAACTGTGAACTGGAATCTCATTATGAATGAGTGGCTAAGCTCCGAAACTACTACTAGATTCAACTCAGGAGGGATTGTTGCTACAGCTATTAAAGACATAGGTGAGATTTGTAATTTTGAGTCTTAATACAGTCTCAAAGATTTCCCAGTGTTATTTTAGTGTACATTATTGATACTGAGTGAAGTCAAAATGCTGTAGATACTGGAATCTGAAACAAAAACAAAGAGTGCTGGAAAATCTCAGCAGGTCTATAGTATCTAAGGAGATAGAGAATAGGGCTAGCATTTCGAGTCAGACTAAGAACATTGGCTCTATTCTCGCTCTCCACAGATACTGTGGATATTGGATGAGTGGGTATTGGGGTAAAGATCAAAAATAGAGTGGGTGTGGAAAATGAGATAAACAAAAGGGTTTGAAGGGACATCAAAGACATGACAGGGATAGGAGTTGCAAGCTAGATCACCTTTGCTCACCCCTTTACCCCAGGCTTGCTTCTGGAGACAGTGTCCTCAACCACAACCAACCTCAACCACCAGGATATGGAGATAGTGTCAGTGGGCTCTGCTGGGCAGCATGTGGGACCCAAACATCGAGAAATGGCCCAAATCTTGATTCCCATCTCCAAGGTGAAAATCTTACCCAGGGTCTGTGCCAAATGGTTCAATTAATCATTTATCTTGATATGTATGTTATGATTCATCATCCAGAGTACTTCTCTCTCTCTCTCCTCACTTTTCAGTGTCCCTCTCCCGAATAACAATCAATTGTCCTTATTTTAATTCTGGTAGATGGATGCCACATCTTTATTTTCTAGAAATTCTCCATTTCTCTGGTGACTGGTATTAATCCGGTAACTCACTAGCTGCAGATGTTTCAAAGTGTAAATTTGCAGGCTCTGAATCACATAAAGCAGCTGTACATGGAAGCTGTAACAGTTATTCTTGTTCCAGTGGCATTTTGAACATTGATTCATAGCATTCCTTTGACCTTCAAGTTGAATTTGGCATATTAAGCATGACGTGCCTTTGAAAAAAAGGATTAAAAAAAAGCTTGTATTTATAAAGCACCATTTTATCACTAAATCACAGAATGGTTATAGTGCAGAAGGAGGCCATTTGGCCCACTGTGTCTGGAAATGAGCAAAATTGGTTGGTGCCTGTTCCCTGCCTTTGCCCTGCACCCCTAAACATTATTCAAATAATCATCTAATGATCTCTTGAATGCCTCAATTGAACCTGCCTCCACTACACATTCAGGCAGTGCATTTGAAATCCGAACCACTCGTTGTTTGAAAAGGTGTTTTTCCAAAACACTTTGCATAAATACAATCACCATTGTTGGCAAACATGACTGCAAGTTAGCGCAAAACCTGAGCCCCACCTGTGTTGTTATCTGCTTTTTATTGATGTAGGGTGTCAGGATCGTATGACTTGATCATATGACATTGGGTCACATAACATGTCATCACAGAGCACATGTCTACACTTTGCTAATGTTATTGTATAGGTTGATTGTTTCAGTGTCAGCAGTTCAACAGTTATTGTAGAAGGAGTTTAAAGAACCAGAGCACCATCATGTGCAAGCAAATAAAGGTCACAGGACTCAACCATTGCGTCAGTCCTGAGCACAAATGAATTCTCTCGGGAGGCTTTCTCTCATCACAGATAAGAATATGTTCAGGAGACAAAACATGAAGGTGAAAATGGAATTCAGAGGAACAAGCTATGATGACTCAATTGATATAACTGTAAAGTGTGAAATGCATAATGGAGAACAGGAGGCCAGCATGGAGATGAAAATCTTTTTGTTGGATCCAATCTGGAGTGTTTTAGAAGTGGCAGTGGAGAGTGAGGCCCCAGTGGTATTATTGCTAAACTATTCATCCAGAAACTCAGCAATGTTCTGGGGACCCCAGTTCGAGTCCCACCATGGCAGATGGTGGAATTTGAATTCAATACAAAATACCTGGAATTAAGAATCTACTGATGACCATGAAACTATTGTCGATTTTGGAAAAAACCCATCTGGTTCTCTAATGTCAATTAGGGAAGGAAATCTGCCGTCTCTGCCTGATCTGGCTGCATGTGACTCCAGAGCCACAGCTCTCAACTGCCTTCTGAAATAGTCTGGCAAGCCATTCAGTTGTTCCCACTACCTTCTCAAGGGCAATTAGGGATAGGCAAAAAATGCTGGCCAACCAGCAATGCCAGTGTCCCATGAATGAATAAAAGAAAATCAAGAATCGAGTGCAAATATATTATTTGCTGTGAAGGGTGATGGTGGTTTCTGGTAGAATGGGGAGGGATGGGGGAAGGGTGTGTAATTGATATAACTGATATCCAAGTGGTGGTTTATGAATTCTGGATCATGTTGAGTTTTTTGTTAGGTGAGGAGGGTCTGAATGATAATGTTGGCTCCTGATTTTCAGACGCAGATTAAATTGTGGATCGTGCTTCCTCTTTCATCCATCTGAATTCCCTCCTTGTCGATGAAGTGTCTACCAAAAGCAGCGCGGTGGCACCAGACACTCATATCACCCTCTGCCATTTAGTATAATAAATAGCACACTTGTCCTCTTAGAAAAAGGAATTTCTAAATTTCTTTGCCCCCCCCCCACCTCTCCTAATGTAAGACATCCTTAAAGTCCTAATTATTGACTAAGCTTTTAGTCCCCTGTCCTAAGATCCCCTTCTGTGACAAAGTGTCAATTTTTCTCTTATGCTTGTGACTCAAGATATTGGTTGAGAAATAAACATTGTCCATGGTACTAGGAGAGCTCGTCCTGCTACGCATAGTTTGCATTGAACTGAAAGTGAAAAGGAGGGACCTAGCCTTAGTATGAAGGACTGCTATGCTGACAGTGCAGCACACCTTCAGTACTATGTTAATGCTTCAAGACCAAACTCAATGGGGGAAGTTTTCCCATTTCGCCTGCCACGGGAATTGTAACAAGCACGGGGGCGGCGGACCATCTGTTGGCATTGGGCAGGATTTTCCGGTTTTAGGGGTGAGCACGGCTGGAAAATAGCGCCCCAATGACTTACGTTTATATGGCACCTTTCATAACCATAGGACGCCCCAAAATGTTTTCCAGCCAGTGGCTGTTTGAAGCCTCTATGTAAATTACCGTGGTGAAGTTATTGCATGCCATGCGAAATATTACCGACAACAAATGATGTAAATCTTGAACATTTAAAAAGTGTAAAATGACTGTCACAACCATGGGTTCTTGGGATGGGGATAGCAGGGGGCTGGGGATGGGGACAATGGTGGTGAGAAGGATTGTATAAGGAGGAATGGATAACGATAGATTGATTAAAAATAATGTCACTTGTACTTGTTGTATCAAATAGTCGGATCCAAGGGCCTCGGCCTTTAGTGTCTTGTCTCTCAATGTGCCTTCCTACCACCAGGTTTCCTTTTTACAGGTGTGGATTATTTCTCGACTGTTTAGCTTGTGGCGGGACACTCATTGTGTTGTGAACAACAAGGAGAGTCTTGACCGAGGCAGCCCTGTCCCAGAAGCCTTCTCTTTTTCTGCCCCCATTGATTGTTGGCTGGTGACACACAGACTTGCTAATTACTTGCTGTGTGTGAAAAGCTTGCCGCCAATTCTGGAGGATTTCTTTCCCCACCCACTGCCTTTATGTCCTTTTTTATCTGACCGGTGACCTCTGACCCTGCTCTGTTGACTCTGAAGCCAAAGAAAATGAAAAAGGAATCAACCTCCCCCTCTCCACACACCCCCCCCCCACCCAGCACCCCTCCTTGTCGTCCTCCCCCTGCCCCCCCCATTCCTCCCCACTCCCCCACCTCCCCCCCATCCCCTGGAATCACCTTATACTAGCATTTGCTTTCAGATGGGCTATTGGCTCTTGTGTTAAAAAGGAAGAAAAGATTATTTCTTTTTCCTGGCTGCTGAATTCCCCTGAGCTGACTGCAGAACTTCGGAACAAGATAGTTGGGCTGAGGACAAGGTTTAGCGAGAGGTAGAGGTTGCGTTAATTTGTCTTGAATTTAAAGCCTGAAAGAGGCATTTGTGCATTTTAGCAATTAGTCATGGGCCAGCATTTATAATGGAAGAAAATCCTCTTTATAAATATGCTGGGTACAATGATAAGTCAGAAACAAATTTTGTGTGAATGAGTTATGCACAATTTGTGCACCGAAGGACCATTATACAAAAAAGGATTAAGAGGTATTTCTTTTCCATTTGTAGAAGCTTCCCTAATTGATGCCCAGGCAGGCTAATATTTTATTAATGGAGCCAAACAAGTCTGGGGAGGACTGAATGATTCGCTTCCTGTGGGATTGTTTTATTCCCCCATGGGAACGTGAGGAGTTGGTTGCGCAAAAAGTGGGCTTGTTCATACTGAGTGTACAGACTACACAAGGGTCGCAGCAGAGAGGAATCGACACATCTGTTCAGATTGAACTGTCACTCGCTTTGTCAAAATGTGTCTCCCCTCCCCAGCCTGTTTCCCTGGGGGTAGTGTGACCAATGTTTGTCACCGCTGCCTCACAAATTCCTCATTTTGCATCAATGCTTTAGGAACTTCCATTGCTAGTAACAAACCAGTTGTGTAAAAACTGCATTTATTTCTTAGAGCCTCATTGAATCCTTACAGTTTGGAAGGAGGCCATTCAACCCATTGTGTCTTAACTCTCCCAGGCCCACTCCCTGCAGTATTCCAGTAATTCCACATGCTTATCTGCTAATCCACCTAACCTGCACATCTTTGGACACTAAGGAGCAATTTAGCATGAACAGTCCACCTTACATATTTGGACTGTAGGAAGAAACCGGAGCACCCAGAGAAAACCCATGGATAGACGTCAGAATGTGCAAATTCCACACAGAGAGTCACCCAAGGCTGTAATTGAACCCTGGTCCCTGGTGCTGCAAAGCAGTCATGCTAGCCATTTTTTTCTGTTTTATTAAAATGCAAGGCTCAGGGCAAAGTATCCTGATTGTTGTTGTGCACAGCCGTCTGTTTTCAATGCGTGGTCCATTCAGATGGTCTGATTATGCCTGGACAATGTTTAAATGGACACATAGCCCTGTGCAGTCTGTTCCAGGTAGCTGCATGGCTACATGGCTCAGTGGGAAATTTGGCTCTGGCTCCAGGTTTGCTCCCAGGTCTGTATTGAGATGTGAAATAAAACAGCTTCCAGGGGCACTGTGACTGACAGGGACCCCTTTGGCCAGGGCGGGTAAAGGGAAATACCCAGTGAGATTTCTTCTCCCAACCGGTGTGAGTGATCTCTGTGTGTGGGTGAGGAGTGGCTCCGAGGCATCTCAAAATCAAAATCAGTCCTTGGGCACGAAATCTAGTTGCTTTGGGCAAGATTAAGGGGAACAGTTGGCGCCCACAAAGATGCACGGCGTTCCAAATCAGTACCTTCAGGAAAGCAAGGGGCTGCAGGTTGAGGAGGGGCTGGTGATGGAGGGGCGGAGTAGTAATAAGAATCGAATTGTATCTCCAAAAGATTTTCCCCTAAGAAGTGATCTTACTGTATGTAATAGCTGCACAACTAGGGGCTGTTAAGTACTTAAGGCAATTTGTAAAGATAATGAGCCTGCTGAAAGGGGATTGTACGAACTGCTTTAAGCTACACAAGTGACCCTTTGTTAGTCAACATGCTTAGCACCATTGTAAATTAATCCAGCCTTGAATCGCCTCCTGTGTTCCTCATAATAACATATTTTAGATTAAACGCATAAAACCTTGTTCAAAACGTAAATCCTAATTTAGTATTGTGTGCATTAAAGCAGAACGTGGGTGATTTGGCTGCCGTTTGCATTGTGCTCGCGTATTCAGGCTGAGTATAAATGTCAGATTGTTGAGGATGTTAATCATTTCATACTGCAGCCTACAACTATTATGTTTGCTGATTAGCACAAGCGATTATTGAATTGCTTCAAGCAAAATATTCCTGGCTCCTTCTCCTGGGCTGGTGACTACTCGCTTGTGTGTCCATGCAGGGTTGATGCGCCCAGTAGGATGTAACCTCCAGAGGTCTTGAAACACTTTTGTCTTTCTGCTTTTGTAAATTGTGTGTTCTCTCGGGAGTTCGAAGGACAACAAATCTGCAAAAGCCTCTTTTAAAGCTGCAGGATCTGGAATTGGGCCTAATGGGAAACAAAAGCCTGCAGCAGAGATTTAGGACTGAGTGGACTGTGTACTGTTACACAGCGGCATTATGGACTTGACAGGGTTTGTGATTGTATGCTGCTAATGAGGAATTGGGTACATGCATCTATAAACTGGCACAGAGGAGTACAGTGAGGCAGGGTATTTAGGATACATGTGAGTGTACATTGGTAATAATGAGCTTTGATTAGGTTGGGTACATGGGTGCGAACGGTGAGTAGGGAACGGAAAGCATCTATGCAACTGCACACTGGCTGTGAAAAGCTGAAATTGGGCAGGGTATGCATGATTGTACACAGGCAGTGAGAAGTCTGATTGGGCAAGGTAGTTGGAACTGTCTGTGAGGAGGTGAGATTATGTAGAGTACATGTGACAGCATACCAACTGTGAATGTCCATTAAGCAGAGCACATGTCACTGCATAACACCAGTGAGAATTCAGGATCAAGCACTGTTCCTATCAGTGTGTACGAGCAGGGGTGGTTAGGGATTAATCATGTATATGTTTTGAAACATTGGCAGTGATGAATGGTCAGGGTACAAGTGATAGTACACACAGTGAGAAGTAGGTAGGGTAGGGTAGATGTGACAGTGCATGCAGTCAGGAATGGGCATGGTACAAGTGACAGTGTACACAGTGAGGAGTGGACAGAGTACAGGTGACAGTGTACATACACAGTGAGGAGTGGGCAGGATACAGTGACAGTATACATACACAGTGAGAAGTGGGCAGGATACAGGTGACGGTGTACATACACAGTGAGGAGTGGGCAGGATACAGGTGACAGTGTACATACACAGTGAGGAGTGGGCAGGATACAGGTGACAGTGTACATACACAGTGAGGAGTGGGCAGGATACAGGTGACGGTGTACATACACAGTGAGGAGTGGGCAGGATACAGGTGACAGTGTACATACACAGTGAGGAGTGGGCAGGATACAGGTGACAGTGTACATACACAGTGAGGAGTGGGCAGGATACAGGTGACGGTGTACGTACACAGTAAGGAGTCGGCAGGGTACAGGTGACAGTGTACATACACAGTGAGGAGTGGGCAGGGTACAGGTGATAGTATACACAGTGAGGAGTGGGCAGGGTACAGGTGATAGTATACACAGTGAGGAGTGGGCAGCATACAGGTGACAGTGTACATACGCAGTGAGGAGTGGGCAGGGTATGGGTGATAGTAGACAGAGTGAGGATGGGCAGGGTACAGGTGATAGTACACACAGTGAGGGGTGGACAGGGTACAGGTGACAATGTATACACAGTGAGGAGTGGACAGGGTACAGGTGACAGTACACACAGTGAGGAGTGGCAGGTTACAGGTGACAGTGTACACAATGATAATTGGGCAGGGTACAGGTGACTGTACACATAATGAGGAGTGGGCAGGGTAGATGACAGTGTACACAGTGAGGAGAGAGCAGTGTACTGGTGACAGTGTATACACAGTGAGGAGTGGGCAAGATACAGGTGATAGTGTACATTCACAATGAAGAGTGGGCAGGGTACAGGTGACAGTGTATACTCAGTGAGGTATCGAGCAGGGTACAGGTGACAGCGAACACACAGTGAGGAGTGGATAGGGTACAGGTGATAATGTACATATTGAGAAGTGTGCAGGGTACAGGTGACAGTGTACACAGTAAGAATGTGCAGGGTACAGGTGACAGTGTACACAATGAGGAGTGGGCAGAGTACAGGTGACAGTACACACGGGGTGACACAATAGCACAATGGTTGGTACTGCTGCTTCACAGCTCCAAGGTCCTGGGTTCGATTCCTGGCTCAGGTCACTGTCTGTCTGGAGTTTGCACATTCTCCTCATGTCCAGGTTTCCTCTAGGTACTCCGGTTTCCTCCCACAGTCCAAACATGTGCATGTTAGGTTGATTGGCCATGCTAAGAAATTGTCTCTTAGTGTCCAGAGTAGTGGAGGTTAGAGGGAATAGTGGGTATAGTATGTAAGGATATGGGGGTAGGGTCTAGGTGGGATTGTATTTGATGTAGATTCGATGGGCCAAAGGGCCTCTTTGTGTACTGTACTGTAGGGTTCTATGATAATTCTATGATACACACAGTGAAGAAGGCAGAATACAGGTGGAAGTGTACACCCAGTGAGGAGTGGGCAGAGTACAGGTGACAGTGTACTGGTTGCAAAATTCTAGACTGGGTATGACACACGTGACTGTACAGTGGCAGTATGGAACTAACATTGGGAGAGACACCTGTTATTGTGCACTGGCCTGTGATATGGAGACTGTGTGCGATACACATGATTTAACAGTGCCAGTGAAGAGTTGAAATTGAAGTGACTATATGTAAATATATTGCCATTGAGATGCCACAATTAAACAAATTTCATGGGAGCATAAACTGGCAGTGAAGAATTGAGGTTGGATCAGGTACATGTGAATATTTACAGCAATTTGCTATCAACATTTTGGGAGTTACCACTGAGCAGAAACTAAACTGGACTGGTGATATAAATGTTGCAGCTACAAGGACAGGTCAGGGATTGGGAATTCTGCAGTGAATAACATATTTCGTAACTCTCAAAGCTTATCCAGCATCTGGCTTATGTCTGGAATGTGATGGAATATTCTCCAGTTGCCTGCGTGAGTACTGCTTGAACAACACTCAGGAAGCTTGACACCATCAAGGACAGATCTGATTGACGTCTTATCCACCCACTTCAATATTCAATCCCTCCATCATCAATGCATAGTACAGTAGTGTGGACCATCACAGTCTGAAGACACAGGATAGACTGTTCAGGACAGAAATGAGGAGAAATTTCTTCACCCAGAATGGTCAGGCACTGGAATTCACTACCATAGAATTAGTTGAGGCCAAAATATTGTATGTTTGATTGATTTGATTTATTATTGTCGCATGTATGAACAGACAGTGAAAAATATTGTTTCTTACATGCTATATAGGTAAAATATACTGTTCATAGAGAAGGAAATGAGAGAGTGCAGAATGTAGTGTTACAGTCATAACTAGGGTATAGAAAAAGAGCAACTTAATGAAAGGCAAATCCATTCAAAAGTCTGACAGCAGTAGAGAAAATGATGTTCTTGGGTCGACTGGTACGTGACCTCAGACTTTTGTACCTTCTTCCCGAAGGAAGAAGGTGGAAGAGAAAATATATGAAGTGAGTGGGATCCTTAATTATGCTGGCTGCTTTGCCAAGGTAGCGGGAAGTGTAGACAGAGTTAATGAATGGGAGGCTGAAAATGTAAGATTTTCAAGAAACAATTAAATAAAGTACTTGGATGTAAAGGGATCAAAGGAATGGGAGAAGGTGGGACCGGGCTATTGAGTTGGATGATCATAATGAATGGCAGAGCAGGCTCGAAGTGGCTTATGGCTTCTTCCTGCTGTTATTTTCTATGTTTCTATCTACAAGGAACATTGCAGTACTTCTAAAAGGTTTCTTCAAGAGCACTTTCTAAACCCACAATCTGTACCATCTAGAAGGACAAGGGCAGCAAATACATGGGAAAACCAACACCTGCAAGTTCCCCTTCAAGCCACTCACCCTCTAACTTGGAAATATGTTGCCGTTCTTTCATCTTTGCTGGATCAAAATCTTGGAATTCCCTTCTGAATAACATTATGCAACAGTTCAAGAAGGCAGCTCACCATCACCTTCTCAAGGAAATGTAAGCCTTGCAGTGACGCCCACATCCCATGAAAAATATTTGAAAAAGTTGGCCATGAAAAATGACTTATACATGTGACTGGTCAGGATTGTTCCTGGAAAGTGTGACTATACTCTGGCTGTGAAGAGTCTGGACTGGACGAGGTGATTACTTACAGCAAGGAGTTCAGTCTGGGATGGGATACATGTGATTGGAAACTGGCAGTGTGAAGTTAGGATCGGGCAGCATGAAGGGTAGAGAATTGGCCAGTTATATGCGACCATACATTGACAGTGAGTTTCTTGATTTGGCCAGGATACATGCAACTGTACGCTGGCATTGCAAGTTGGTTTGGGCAGAGCATAGGATCATAGCATCATAGAGTCATTATTGTGCAGAAGGAGGCCATCTGGCCCATTAAGTCTACATCGACCTCAATCCCATCCAGGCCCTATCCTCATAACCCCATTTATTTACCCTGCTAGTGTCCCTAACACTATGGCCATGCTAAATTGCCTCTATCAACCTAACCTGCACATCTTTGCGCTGTGGGAGGAAACTGGAGCACCTGGAGGAAACCCAGGCAGACATGGGGAGAATGTGGAAACTCCACACTGACAGTGACCCAAGCTGGGAAACGAACCCGTGTCCCTGGCACTGTGAGGCAGCAGTGCTAACCACTCTGCCATCATGCCATGAGACAGTAGAGGCAGTGTGCTATTGTGATTGGGCAGGGGGCATATCAGTATTCATTGCCCTTCTCACACTGAAATGCTAAGTGACCGTTGAAACACATGTGAGTATCTGTATCCAACTTGTGCAAAAAGGGCGGAATGAAAGATGTTTCCTGTTAATCCCGCAGTTGCTGGGACAGAATCTGATTTACATGTTGATAGTGGGGCACAGAATAAAAATGGGACAGGGCCTGGTTTGAAGAGGGGCTATTCTTACAGGAAAACAAAAGGCATCTTGTTGGCCAAGATGGCAGCACAATAGCACAGTCTGATTGACAGTTGTATGCGGGTGTGTCAGTGACTTTGACAGAAATTTTCAATGAAACCTTTGTTTAGGAAAGTTGTAGTGTTCCAGAGCTAGGGAAACTGTTTTCATTTTCTTATCAGAGCTGTGCTCGACAATGTTCTTTTAAAGGCCTTCAACGCCGCTCTTAAAGTGCAATTGTAAATGTGCGGTTGAGAAAGGATATTTGAATCCAAAGTTTAAAAATGTAACAAAGTCGGTTTTTCTGGTTTCCAACTCCTGCCATTCCCTGATTGGAAGGTGCTGAGCTGGTCTGACTCAGAAAGGGCAGAAAGGTGACAAGCTGCTTGAACACCCGTGGCTAGGTCAGGAGAAATCACGGTGCATGGGTACAGAGGACAGGCTGAGGAGAGAAGCAGGCCCCTTTCATTTCGCAATATCGCCACCAATCGAATGGCCATCTGGCAGTATGGTGGCACAGTGGTTGGCACTGCCGCCTCACATCACCAGGGATCCATGTTGGATTCTGCCTTGGATCATGTCAGCGTGGAGCTTGCATATTTCCCTATGTCTGCATGGGTTTTCTCCAGGTGCTGCGGTTTCTTCTCATGGTCCGAAGATGTACGGGTTAGGTTGATTGGCAATGCTGAATTGCCACTTAGTGTTCCAGGATGTGTAGGTTAGAAGGATTAGAGAGATAAATATATGCAGTTGTGTGATAGGGTCTGGGCAGGATTGTGGTTGGTGCAGATTCAAGGGGCTGAATAGCCTCCTTCTGCATTGTAGTGATTCTTTTGGCATTCACTGCCTAGATTCATAGTGCTCAATGGACTCAGAGGTGTATTCATAATGTGATCAAGTAGATTTATTGACCCGGCAAATCATCCAGATAAAACAACGCAGGCAGTATGAGTGAGTGTATCTCCTGGTCAGCCATACTTGATGCGGAGTGGCACCCTCTCAAGTTGTAGCTTCAGGTTAATGATCTGGTTCACAAAACAACAGATACGTAAGATTAGTCTGTCTCGTGTGTGTCTAAGTGTGGGGAGAGAAATACCTTGATATATTTTAAAATATAAGCAATAAGCATACATATGTTGTCGCCTTTGTGGAGTTGGAAAACCTACCGGGGGAAGAGCTGAAATATCCTGCCCATCTTACACTCCATCAGCCTAAGTGGTCAAAAGAGCAGAATGAACTTTCATCCAGTCGGGAATGTTCAGGGCCAGCAGTAGAATAGGGACAATAGTGATAGGATAAATGTGCAGAAAGCGGTGGGATTTATAAGCTCCCGGCTGCCTTTGTTGTAAAACTCTGTGCAGACTTCCCTTTTTCCTTTGGAAGGACAATGAGTGGAATTCCACGGCTGCACACTGGTCTAAAAGCTGGAAATCCCCGCCCAACAGTCAATGGGATCTCACATTGCCTACAACCTGACCGCTAAAATTCCAGTGGCGAGTGGGGTGGGAGAATTCCAGCCTGTGGGCAGTTGACCCTCCAGTTGAATCCATGGCATGTTTTCTGACAGCAGAGTTGGATCACATTGCCAGTCAACATAATTTTCCAGTCCTGCCGATATCTAAGGTGTTTGGCATGGCTAACTCCTGGGAACCTGCCTTTGGCAGGACCAGAAGTTCCCGCTAACTGGAAGGGCCAGAAAATCTTACCCTATAATTTGTTTCCAGAGAAGAGTTCGAATTTTGCCTGGTTTCCTATTTTAAATTCCATGGAGTTGAATGTATCTTGCATAATATTGAGCCCCTCATGGATCCCACTAAAGACAGAGACCAGTCTTTAATTGTCATTCTATTCCTTTGCTACAAATTCCATCCTCCTGCCATAATTTTCAAATGCCTGTGTTTTCCTTCATCCTTTGTATAATGGGCATGGATATATGTACAAACCGTCATTAACAGAGATTATTTTCACCAGTCTTAAATTTTTCGTGGGCTCTCTATAATTATTGTTAAATCTATTTTTGGTTGCCCTCACATTACCAATCTTCCTGTCTACCAGGTTCCTGTATTATTAAAAGCCAACTGCTTCTTAATAGTACTTGTTACTGTCTTCCTTGACCATTATTGAACTACATTGCCCTCTAATCTGTTTGGAAAGATGTAGGATCAATGTTTTTTTCTTTGTAAAGTTCAAATAAATGTATCATATGTGATTTTTAAAATATTAGTTAGTTTGTTGCTGATATTTTTGCCACACTCTCCCATTCAGAGTCCTCCAATATGATTTTGAGTTTTAAAAGAAGATGGGAATAAAATCTTTAATCATCTTTTTAAAGTAAAGTTTATTTATTAATCACTAGGGTAGCACAGTGGTTAGCACTGCTGCCTCATAGCGCCAGCAACCCGAGTTTAATTCTGGCCTCACGTCATTATCTGTACGGAGTTTGCACATTCTCCCTGGGTCTGTGTGGGTTTACTTCAGGGACTCCAGTTTCCTCCCACAGTCCAAAGATTAGGTTAATTGGCCATGCTAAATTGCTCCTTAGTGTCAAGGGGACTAGCTGGGATAAATGCGTGGGGTTATGGGAATAGACTTGGGTGCAATTGTGATTGGTACCGACTCAATGGGCTGAATGGCCTCCTTTTATACTGTAAGGATTCTATGACAGGTAGGATTACATTAAAACAGCAATGAAGTTACCGTGAAAATCCCCTAGTTGCCACACTCAGGTTTTAAAGATCTTTTTAAGATTTTTTTAAAATCTTGCTCAATTCGAAAGAGCTTTGGGAAGTAGCTAACATGCTCCATTCTTTTACAATAGGAAACCAAGTACATACCTGAGAAATCCAGACATGCAATGATTTAATGTTGGGCTAGGAAATGTCTTTAAAATACTTCACAGCGACTTTGTTGGCAAAGAGAAGATAAATCGTGAATAGCTGAGAGACGAATGAAGTTACTGCAACTGGGCATAAAAATGATAATTGAGCAACGATTAAATGGAAACGGAGGAAGGAGCAGGAAGGTACAAGGAAGTAAATGCCCAGAAAGTAAATAGAAATTGAAATTGCTGGAAATGTTCATGTTGTTCTGCTGTATCTGTGAAGAGGGAAACAGAGGTCAAAATATTGCAGCTGTTCCAACTGGCGGGATCTTCTGGTCTTGTTGATGGGACATCCTCCCTCAACACCCAGCCCAAAGATTTCCCCAGCGATGGAAACTGTGAACTACGGAAAAGCCCATTGATCATGGCAGAACGGGAAGATCTCCCCACCAGCCAGTGACATGCTGCTTAGAATGGGCATCAGGGGGGATGTTACAAGGGGCGGAGGGTGGGGGAGAGATATCCTGCCTTGGAGCTCTGAAGTAGAGTCCAATGTGAACTTGATGTTAACTCTGTTTTTCTCTCCACAGACCAACTGAGTATTTCCAGTGCTTTCTGTTTTAATTTCGGATTTCTCAGCATCTACAGTATTTTGCTTCAATGCCCAGGAAGATATGTGGGGAGTGCCAGTGAATCAGTGTGGGCTGTTATAACTGAAACAGTATTTTTACTTTTTTTTAAAAGTTTGGTTTATTTATCTGTGTCACAAGTAGTCTTCCATTAACACTGCAATGAAGTTCCTGTGAAAATCCCTTAGTTGCCACATTCCAGTGCCTGTTACACTGAGGGACAATTTAGCATGGCCAATGCTCCTCACCAACATGTCTTTCAGACTATGGGAGGAAACTGGAACACCTGGAGGAAACCCATGCAGACATGGGGAGAACATACAAATTTCACACAGACAGTAATCCAGGCTGGGATTTGAACCCTGGTCCCTGGTACTGTGAGGCAGCAGTGCTAACTACTGTGCAATCAAGGGATTCGATGGTCTATATTTAAAACTGTGTCATTATAGTCAAAACTAACCTCCAAAGTGCTTCATTGACTGTAAAGCACTTTGGGATGTCTGAAAGCAAGGCTTTCCTTTCTGTAATGCATACCCAGGAATGGATTTACTGGCTGTTATATAATTGAGAGGCTCAGTTACAACAATTTACATATGGTGCACATGGTTGTGGGGCCAGCACACTTGTTTTAATGTTAAATTCAATTAGGACCACTTGCCATGAGTTAGAGGATCAATAAATTACACAGTGCCAAAATGCTGTCTCTGCTTTTCCACAGTCTGACCCAACCTTTACACTAACTGAATTAGAGAAAAGTAATTCAACTCAGCCCCAGCTTGTGCCACAAACCAAACAAATTCTTATTGATTTAGAGCAGGCTTCCAGGGATTAGCTCTTGCCCACTCCCCCCCCCCCCCTTTATAATGTATATTTATAGTCACACTATCTGGCTCCTGTGCACATGCTGGCCTCATTCTGGATAACCATGGCAGCATTTCTCACTGTGTTCTGTGAGATTCAGGGGCATTTGTTAAAGTATCAACGAGCTGACAGTGCGTAGGATTGTTTAACCGAGAAACTGTGCTTTAAACCACTAGATTCCCTGAAATTTCCTTAAGTTGCTGGCTTTTCGTTTTGATTTCGGCATTTTATGCAGAAGAAACTGCGTGTAGTTTAGAAACAGAAATAATAAGATCACAATCTTCATGAAAGCTGAACTCTTCCGACTGGTTCTAAACCCCCAAAATAGATGTTCACAAATATTGTATAATGACTTCAATCAGGCCATTGAGGTTGGCCCATTGGAAAATGAACTTCCTGATTAAGGAGTCAATTGAAGGGCCAATCAGGGAGTTTTTTCCTTGTATTTAACTGGGAATGTCAGTTCCTCTGGCACTCCTAAAGATAGACTGCTGACTGATAGCACTCCGTGTACTGCTGAAGGAATTGTAAATAAAGGGATTCTGGTGAAGGGAATTCTGCCTCCGAAGACTTTTTATATATTGTTGCCCAAGATGTAGGATCTGCAGATATTACCATTTCACATGTTCTGGCTAATGGAGTATCACTTTGGCAAGTGTGAGGTTATCCACTTTGGAAGGAATAGTAGTAAAATGGACTATTATTTAAATGGTGAAAAATTACAACATGCTACTGTGCAAAGGGACCTGGGGATCCTTGTGCATGAATTGTAAAAACCCAGTCTGCAGGTGCAGCAAGTGATCAAGAAGGCGAATGGAATGTTGGCCTTTATGGCGAGGGGGATGGAATATAAAAGCAGGGAGGTCTTGTTGCAATTGTACAGAACACTGGTGAGGCTGCAACTGGAGTACTGTGTGCAATTTTGGTCCCCTTATTTGTAAAAGGATGTATTGGCCTTGGAGGGAGTGCAGAGAAGGTTCACCAGGTTGATACTGGAGGTGAGGGGGTTAGCTTATGAGGAGAGATTGAGTAAATTGGGTCTGCGCTTGTTGGATTTTAGAAGGCTGAAGGGGGATCTTATAGAAACTTATAAGATAATGAAGGTGCTAAACAGGGTAGAGGCAGAGAGATTATTTCCACTTAGAAAGGAAACAAGAACTAGGGGGCACAGCCTCAAAATAAGGGAGAGTCAATTTAGAACAGAGTTGAGGAGCAACTTCTTCTCTCAGAGGGTAGTGAATCTTTGGGGGAATTCTCTTTCCATTGAAGCAGTGGAGGCTACCTTATTAAATATGTTTAAGTCATGGGTAGATAGATTTCAGATCAATAAGGGAATTAAGGGTTGTGGGGAGCAGGCGGGTAACTGAACTACTATCAGATCAGCCATGATCTTATCGAATGGTGGGGCAGGCTTGAGGAGCTAGATAGCCTACTCCTGCTCCTATTTCTTATGTTCTTATATTTGTCTTGGGTGCTTGCACAAAATAAGCAGTGGTGAATTGACTGACTATTTTACTCTGAATTTCCTCTCAGACATACAGACTTTGAAATGGGCTGCCAACTCAGCACAGCTCACTTTGAGATTGCCCAAGACGAATCTCATGCTAAGATTTTTTCCCACCCGTGTACTTTGCCAGGTTGCACATTATCAAATATCTAAAGGTGCAAGAGCACTGACCTGTTGTTGCGCTGCTCTGAGTTAGTCAGGAAGTTTGTGAGATCAGCAACGATTGCCCCTCTTTCGATGTTCCCCTCATTTTACATTCCTTCCCAACCTCCTAATCTACAGCAATGCAGCTAGGAATAGAATGAGGGAAAAGTAAAAGTTTTAGTTTATTTATTAGTGTTACAAGTAGGTGTATGTTAACACAGCAATGAAGTTACTGTGGGAAATCGTGTAGTCGGCACACTGGCTTCTGTCTGGGTATATTTAGAGAGAACTTAGCATAGGCAATGCACCTCACCAGTACATTCTTGGAGTGTGAGAGGAAACTGGAGCACCCAGAGGAAACCCATTCAAATATGGGAAGAATGTGCAAACTCCACACAGACAGTCGTCTGAGGCCAGAGACAAACCCAGGTCCCTGGCATTGTGAGGCAGCAGACATAACTACTGTGCCACTGTGCTGCCCTGTTTCCAGTTTCCCAAGTGAGCCAGTTTTCCATTGTGCTTTGACACTGTGGATGTTGCTGTAAGGAACCACATGGTTTTAAATAAAGGCAGGGTAGAATTCATTTATTGGGTTGAATTGGAATGGGTGGTGTTTGCAATTTGTCTATTTCACTTCACAAATGCTGTTTCTCCAGATGTTTTGCCAACATTGCACCAAAGTATGCCGGAATACACAAGTAACCTTCATGGAAATTTGACCCCATGGTTTGGAGCCGTGAATGTGATTGTTTTGGGTATTAAATCAACCATTTTTATCCTCACAATGTATTATCATCTTACCTTCACATGCCAGCCGGTGTACATTGTATGTTGCACGTTCAGATATAATTTGATGAGATCTGTGATTAGTTGGGAGAAGGTCTTGTGTAGAAGCATCAAAACAGAGTTTTAAGAAAGTAAAATGATTGGAAATTGGGATTTTTTCCAACAACCAGCTGTTAATGTACATGGTGTTTGATCTCCCACATAAACAGGAAAGGAATCCAAGCAGCACTGCTTCTGTCTCCTGCTGTCTCGTTAATTGTACCTTGGTCGGCCAATTCTACGTCTGTCTCACAGTGTTAGCC
The DNA here is from genome assembly GCA_024679065.1 of Sphyrna mokarran. Taxonomy (NCBI): domain Eukaryota; kingdom Metazoa; phylum Chordata; class Chondrichthyes; order Carcharhiniformes; family Carcharhinidae; genus Sphyrna; species Sphyrna mokarran. The sequence goes on along the minus strand of JAGIQG010000008.1, from coordinate 74,063,013 downwards.
CGCGTAAGGAATTCACAAATACAAAATATTAGCAAGAATGTTTCATTGCACCATTCCTTGCGTGCTTTTAATTGTTATTGAAATATTTTTCCCAAAAATGGAACCAGTTATTGCATGTACTTGCTGCAGTTGAACACAATTAAAATAACATTCAGGGCTATGAACCTGGCAGGGGATGTGATTTGGACAAACAACAGTCACTGAAGTGGAATCTCAAGCAGGAAATAATTTGTGTTGAAAGATGCAGGTAGGAGATGGCCCAGGATTTTTGAGTTTTATGCAGTACACAGAAGTAGCGATTCACTCAATAATTTTGGTTTGTGATTGCTTTTTTCCAAGAGAGAGAATGTTCTGGGTAGAACACTCCACTTACACTCTCTAAAAGCAATGGAAGTATCCAAGCTTCTTATAAAGTGAATTTGCAACTTTAATCCAGACAAATTTTCAGTAAAGACTTTGAATATCAGGGGCAAATAAAATGTAGACATTTTAAAGTTAAGAAGTTGGTGAAAAACAGTTACCCGCATGGTAACAAAGCTGTAGAGTAAGGTGCCATTGGAACAGACAACAGTGAGATTTTCCAACAGTTCCCACTACAGGGTCTTCCAGTCCCATCAAAGGTGACCATTCAGCCCCTTGGTGGGTGCTTGCTGGCAAGATGGTTAAGAAACGCAAGACATTGGCAGAACTTTCTGTTGCTGCTGGCAGCCAGTGGTGAGCTGGCTCTGTGCCAGAAAACACACACAAGCTTACCTGTCATAGAATCCTTACAGTATAAAGGAATTCAGCCCATCAAGTCTGTAGCAATCATTATTCCACCCAAGCCTATTCCTGTAACCCCTGCATTTACCCCAGCTAGTCCCCTGACACTAAGGGGCAATTTAGCATGGCCAATCAACCTAATCTTTGGACTGTGGGAGGAAACTGAAATCCCTGAAATAAGCCCACACAGACCAAGGGAGAATGTGCAAACTCCATACAGATAGTGACGTAAGACCTGAATTGAACTTGGGTTGCTGGTGCTATGGGGCAGCAGTGCTAACCACTGTGTCACCCTAGTGATTTAGCATCACTTTCTTTCCTGTTGACTTGAAAATGCTATAATGTGTTGCTGGAGACGAAGAGGCTGCTCAATACGAGGGCAGATTTTACCCAAACTAGCGCATGGCAGCTCTGTATTCGTTCTTGTAGCATAAAGCACTGCACAATGCCACAAGTTTGTAAATTGACACTTTATTGAGAAGGTAACGAATAAAGTGAAAGTAAAGCTTATTTATTAGTCACAAGTAAGGCTTACATTAACACTGCAATGAAGTTACTGTGAAATTCCCCGAATCGCTACATTCTGGCGTCAGTTCGAGTCAATGCATCTAACCAGCACGTCTTTCAGACTGTGGGAGGAAACCAGAGCATCTGGAGAAAATCTGTGCAAACATGGGAAGAGCATGCAAACTCCAGACAGATAGTGGCCCAAGCTGGGTTTAAACCCAGATCCCTGTCGCTATGAGGCAGCAGTGTTAACCATTGTACCACCATGGTGATCTACTGAAAAAGGACACTGAATGTAATTTGAACTTTTGGTAATTGTGAAGAACAGCTGGTATTGGATTGATACCTGTGATACATCTCCCTTTATTTTCCATCTCCTTGATTCCTATTTATCCAACAGTGGAATCATTTCACTGTAAAACCACAATACAAAACTACAGTAAACCACAATCCTTTAACTAGCTGTTTCCCCCTTAGAGTCACACCTACTCTTCATATTGCTACTGTTTCTGCTCTGAGCTGTGCAGGAATTGTTGGTCCAATTTGTCAGTCCTCAGCCTTCCCCTCACCAACCTGACCTCCTTCCCACTGAATTCCATTCCCTGGTTACCATTGCCCCATTCAAACCCCCCACACTCACTTCTCTCACATAAGCTCCCATCCCTAAGGCTCCAACCCCCTTCTCCCCCTCCCATTCCCCACCCCCAAACTAAGTCTCATTGTCTTGATTCTAATTCGGAAGATCAGAGGCTCAGTCTTGGTGCTAAATCAGAACCTGAGGAAATGGACTATAAGAAAGATGTGAGAAGAATTGTAATCTGCGTGCTCAGTAACTTGTGACAGATGACAAAAGAAACCTTCAATTTCACTATGTGACGGATTCTACTTTGGATCTGCAGGGGGAGCTCCTTCCCACCTTGCCATTCACAGCTTCCTCTCCCAACTGCCCTGGATATTTGTGGCCCAAGATATTTTTCTCAGTCTCAGCCTAGAACAGGGTCATCATCAAAGTCAACCATGATTGGCATATGGTCGAGATCTCTGAAGGGAGCTAGGAAAGGGAATCAAGTGAACTTATAATCTCCTTCTGCTGGCTGACTTAGCACCCACAACTCCAAGATGGGTCCAACAGTGGTGGCACAGTGGTTAGCACTGCTGCCTCACAGCGCCTGGTCAATTCTGGTCTCAGGTGACTATGCAAGCTCCACACATGCACATTCCCCCTGTGTCTATATGGATTTCCTCTGGGTGTTCAGGTTTCTTCCCACAATCCAAAGATGTGCAGCTTAGGTGGACTGGTGGACTAAGCGGCAATTTAGTGTGGCCAATTAACCTAACCTGCACATCTTTGGAATATGGAAGAAAACCGGAGCACCCGGAAGAAACCCATGCAAACACGAGGAGAATGTGCAAACTCCACATGGACAGTGACCCCAGCCAGGAATCGAACCCGTTTCCCTGGTGCTGTGAAGCAGCAGTGCTAATCAGTGAGCCTCTGTGCTGTCCAATATAATACTTTTGTTCAAGAAATAATGTAAAGATGTTCTTAATATCTACATGCCTGTCAGTTTGACACCAGTGGATAGAATTTTTTGAAAAACAATCTGGGAGCAACTTACAGGCACTTGGAGAGGCTCGAGTTAATTATGGAAAGCCAGCACAGATTTGTAAAAGGCAGATCTTGTTTGACGGATTGAATCATTTTAATGGCATAACAGAGAAGTTTGCTGCAGTGAATGTTATGGATTTTAAGGAAACCTTTGACAAAGTACCATGTGAAAGGCTGATTAGAAAAATTGAGGCTCACGGCAGAGAAGGGTCATCAGCTTGGATTAAAAAAATTGCTATTGACTGGAAAATGGTGAGTTGAGATAAATGATTCTTTTTCAGACTAGGGAATGGTGGCAGAGGAGGTCCCCAAGGGTCAATGCTACGACCTCTGTTTTGTTTAATACATATATATAGATGACTTCAATGTTGGAATACAGAATAAAATCTCAAACTGGCTAATGATAGAAAATTGAGAAGTTTTGATAAAATCTGTAACAAGACATTACCCTTTGTCAATGACAGAATAAAAAGAAGGCATTAATATTTTTGTAATATGTAGAGAATTGCCTGGATATGGAATACCTTACAAGAATAGAGGTGAAATCATAATCTATAACAAAATAAAATGAGAAAGTTAGGCATTTAAAGAAAATTTAAAAGGGTTTGAGGATGAGACATTGAGCCAAATCCCAGTCTGCTTGAGTTCATGTGTGAGTGTGTGCTTGTGAGAACATGTGTGTACTTGTGGGTTTGCATGTGCATGTGTGTTTCTGAGATGTGTGTACGTATGTGTGCATGTATATGTGTATATGCACATACATGTGTGTATGTGAGAGCTTGTGTGAGTTTGTGAGAGCTTGTGTGTGCATGCGCATGTGTGTATGTGTGTATGTGTATTTGTGAGCGTATTTGTATTTATGAGAGCATGTGTGTGTTTGTGAGAGCTTGTGTGTGCATGCGCGTGCATGTGTATGGGCAGGAAATTCTGGTTTTGTCCATGGTGGAACATGCTGTGAGTGAGAGCAGAGAATTTGGCATTCCAGCCAAAACATTAATTTTCAGCAGCCCCAGAAAATCCCAGCCATAAATGAGGATGGGACCGGCACAGTGGCAGAATAGCTAAAACAGCGCCAGAGACCTGGGTTCGATCCTCAATTTGGGTCACTGTCTGTGTGGAGTCTGCACATTTTTCCACATGGGTTTCCTCTGGATGCTCTGGTATCCTCCCATGGTCTAACGATGTGTGTGTTAGGTAGATTGTCCATTCTAAATTGCCCCTTAGTATCAGGGGGACTAACTAGGGTAAATTCATAGGGCTATGGTGATAGGGTCTGTGTGGGATTGTGATCGGTGTAGACTCGATGGACTGAATGGCCCCCTTCTGCACTGTAGGGATTCTATGATTTACTGCATATGTGTTTATGTGCGTTGGTGAGTACGTGTGTGTGTGTGTGTGTGTGTGTTGATGCAAGCACAATTATTTCTCCTACTCAGCTTATCCTATTTGCGCTCTCTGTAGAACTGGGCTCTTTACAGTCTGAGAGCCCTGCCCCAGGCTATATAATCACTTAGGATGTCCGAACAGTGCAAGCAAGCTGCAATCAATTATCCTTTGTACCCGACATGCACATTATGCCCATTGCTGTGGAACGAGTGTTACAGGATAATCCGTCATAACTGGTGCGCACATTCCTTGTTGTAGTCAGAGGTCAGAATGGAGCCCTCCTCCCTGAGGGGCACAATAAAGACTAGTTTAAAAAAACACACACCCATACACACAAAACACACACAATCACAATTAGAGTGTTGGCGAAAGTCAAGGAGTCAAATTGAGAGAAAGAGAAAGAAGTATTTGTTCGGAGCAGCAGATGGAGGTGACAGCAAAATAGATGACCAATGATTCTCAGGTTAAAGGACAAAATAGTCACAGTGTGTAATGGTATATTTGTAATGTTGGAGTAAAAAATACAATGGATGTTCCACCCCCTTCTCACTGAGCTCTTGCACACAAATCTTTCTGTTGTTAGTGTTTCTTTTGTGGATTGCAGTTTAAATTTTGAATTAAATCACAATCACTAATAATACTCTGATAAAACTCTCTGGTATTAACTGCTTCTCTCCATTCATCACCCCTGAGAAAAACAAATTACTGCAGATGTTGGAATCTGAAACCAAGAGACAAAATGCTGGAAAATCTCAGCAGGTCCGATAGCATTTCTAAGGAAAGAGCTGACATTTCGAATCCGTTTGTCATCAATCCCTGATTCTGCCCTTGCCTTTGCTTTTGCCATCCTGCCCCCTCAGAATGACGAGGTGCATGGCCTCACCTCCTCACATAACAGATCATCTTCTATCATTTCTTCCAACATAATCTGGCCATGCATCATCTCTTTACCAAGCTCCTTGCCAGTTCAGTTATACATCCCAGTCTGATCCATTATCCTTGACTTTCTAATGTCGATCAACGCAAGCTCAAAGAAGCATAGGATATTTATAACACAGAGGGACACCATTGTGCCTGTTATAAACAAAAGGAGTAATCTGGCCCAGTCCTCCACATTCAAACTCTTATTCCATAGCCTTGTAGGTTACTGCAGTACAAGTGCATAACCAAGTACTTTTCAAATGGGTTGAGGATTTCTTCCTCTCTCACCCTTTCAGGCAGCAAGTTCCACACCTTTCACCCCTCACCCCCTGAGTGAAAAGAGTTAGCCTCAACTCCTCTTTAATTCAAATACAATTAGTTTGAACCGATGCCCCCTGGTTTTTGAAATGTCTACTAAAGAACCTGAGCTCCTTATAATTTTATATAATTCAATTTAATCTATCCTCTACCTCCTCTGTTGCAAAGAAAACATCTCCAATCTTACCTCAGCACAAACTTTCCAGTGTCCTTGTAAATGTCTCCTGTGTTCTCTCTAATATGAGGAACAATATCCTGCCTTTCTACTGACCATTTTGTATTATTTTGACTTTAAATATGTCTTTAGCAACCTCTGAACGTAACCAAAGTTTTCATTTTAATGTCTTGCAGTTGGTGCTGATAATGTAGGATAGACATGACTGTTTCTGCCATTCAATCATTTCCTATTCTCTGCTCAATTTAGTCCCTTAACCAGTGTTTGGGGATTGCACTTAGTTATGTTCTTCACCTGTATATATTTTCCAGTACCAATTATGAGTCTCCTCCAGAAAAATTGCCTTTTGTTCTGGCTGTGTTTCAAGGGTGTTTCGAGGCTTTCCTGTTGCCTGCAGTATTTGTTTCCTATCCATGCTACAGCCAGACAGTGGTTTCCTCCCAGCTCCCTCATTCTGCCGGCTGTAATTTCACTGAGAGAATGGTTTGTTTGCAGGTGGAGTTACAGCCACACAGTAGGAGCAGCTCCAAGGAAATTGGTAGTGGCCAAATGCTTTTTAAATGTCTCCCAGAGCTTTAAAATGTAGGCTCTGCTCTAAGGAGAATTGTGGCTGGGTAACTTTAATGGACTGTGAGAATGGGAATGAATCAGAATAGACGACAGGAGGGTTTGCAGACATAGTAATAGAACCCCTACTTTTGAACCAAAATCTCTGGATTCAAGCTCAACATGTTGGCCGTAGAAGGAGTTTTAGTAACCTGGTTCATTGATATCCAGGTGGAGAATCCTTCCACTACTTCCCCACTATTCCTCAAAGGGAAAAAACTGTGTGTGTATATGTGAAGTTACAATTATAAAAGAATAAGCCAGTTTTTGGGCTTTAAAGCACCGACCATAACTGGAAGTCTAGCCGCTGATACAGCTATCAAGTTGTCGCCAATATTAAAAGTGCAAAGGTTCTGTCCCATGGTCAGCTTATTGACGTACATTGGCTCCTGGCCTAGCAACAGCTTGATTTTAATATTCTTATTTTTAGGGATCTCCAGATCCACAGCCTTCCCAGATATCTGTGCTCCCCTAACTCCGACTTCTTTCACATCCCCAATTCCAGAATTGGTGGCTATGTCCCCAGAAGATTAGGCCACAAGCTCAGGATACCCTCCCTAAACGTCACTGAATCTCCACCTTGTTCTTCTCCTCAGAACCATTTTTTAAATCCTCCCTCTTTGACCCTGATTTTGGTCATCTGACCTAAAATGTCCTTTTCCTATTCATTCAATGGGACATGGCCATCACTGGCTGACCAGCATTTATTACCAGTCCCTAGTTGCCCTTGATGATGAGTTGCCCTTGAAGTGGTGATGAGCTGCTTCATTGAATCGCTGCAGTCCGCATGCTATAGATTAACCCAAGATGCCGTTAAGGAGGGAATTCCAGGATTTTGACCCAGTGACCATGAAGGAACAGTAATATATTTCCAAATCAGGATGGTGAGTGGCTTAGAGGGGAACTTGCGAGTGATGGTGTTCCCATGTATCTGCTGCTGTTGTCCTTCTAGATGGTAGTCATTGTGGGTTTGGAAGATGCTGTCTAAGGATCTTTGGTGAATTTCTACAGTGCACCTTGTAGATAGTATACATTACTGCTACTGAGCGTCAGTGGCAGAGGGAGTGGATGTGGTGCCAATCAAATGGGCTGTTTTGTCCTGGATGGTGTCAAGCTTCTTGAGTGTTGTGGCTCTCATGTGGCCACCATACATCGTTCTATGAAGTTCCATTGAAGAGTCGCAAGAGGTGTTATTACTTTAAAGACGTTACATAACTAGAAGTTGTTGTTGGTGTTTAATTCTTGCACAGATTTCCACTTTCAGGTAGTTGGCCAGAATTTTAACTTCAGTGTTTGAGTAAGTGTGAATCATTCCTCATCCCAACCAACAAAACAAACATTGGAATGCATCTTCCAATAAAATTTCTTCAATTTCGTTCATAGTAGTACTGCGTTAAATTTTAGAATGAATGTCGAACAGCTTGTTAAGGATTCTGGAGAGACTGGTTTCTCAATAAATTCTCTCCCTAATTATTGTTGAATTGTTTTGACTCAGAATTATGGGGAGACAATGGCCTAATGATATTATTTCAATATTATTGATCCAGAAACTTACTTAATGTTCTGGGGACTTGGGTTTGAATCCTGACATGGCAGATGGTGGAATTTGAATTTAATAAAAAAAATCTGGAATTAAGAATCTAATGATGACCATGAAATCATTGCCAGTAAAACCCCTCTGATTCCTTTAGGGAAGGAAATCTGTTGTCCTTACCCAGTCTGGTGTATACGTGATTGTAGAACCACAGCAATGTGGTTGACTCTTAACTGCCCTCCAAGGGCAGCTAGGGATGGGCAATAAATGCTGGCCAGCCAGTGACGTCCATGTCCCACAAAAAGAAATCTAATCAGGGATCTAGTCAAAATCATCTTAAACGGGGAATAAAATTTCAAATATAGTGAGAAAACTGCACCTTCAGATAAGAAAAGTCCCTTGTTTGTCTCTCTCCTTGTTAGCCTCCTTAGACCATGGAAATAATCTGATGTGTGGGAAGATGGGATGACAGGAAGCAACCTCGTACTACAGTCCCTGCCAATTTGCCATCAAAGTCTGACTCGTGAGGTGAAATCATGGGATTTTCCTACCAACTTCCAGTCAGCACTCCACAGCCTCTGAAAGCTTGGTATGTGGGGAAAACAGTGCCTTACCCTCTGAAAGTGGCTAGAAAGAAAATCCAAAAGAAATAAGACAATAGACCCAGCCTAGTCATCCCAATTCTTGGCAGACTTCCATCATTTCAAGAGCATTTTGGTTTATGTGTTTATATCTTTTCGTCATTTAGTTTTGGAATTTTCTGTCCTTGTTGTGAATTTTGTGGTGTTTACAGCTGATGCACACTGTGGTTTCATTATCAATCCTGATGGTATGCTGCTTCTGCGGCAAGATTTATACATCAAGTTTAAGTAGCCCTTCCCTCAGACAGACGAGTGTACCCTGCTATTCCTTTCCTCTCAAGGGAATAAGGTTGAGATGAATCGAAGGTTGACAGATACATTTCCAGTGTAGTGCTGTTGGATTCAGATCTAATTCTGCCCTTTTCCGCGATCCCTGAATGCTTGCTCTTCACGCTGTTTCGTTGACTGTTCTGCTGACTGGATAGCATCTGGAATGAAGCTGAGGATGGGAAAGTTGAGGAAATCTTTAATTTCCATCTCACCGCTGATATCCTGCAACTTTCTTTAAAGCTTGTTTTTTAAAGGGGTGCCCAGTCTCCAATGCAGTGGCTGCAGACAGTAAGTACACCTAGGCAGGAAAATAAGTTTTCCTCCGTTTTGCCTGATCCCTGTGGCACTATCCCATTTTCCATAGTTCAAGAATCTAGCCCTTTGCTCTTCTTGTGTTCAAGGCAGTGCACCTTATCATTCCCTCAGGTTGAATGACATGGCTGGAGCAGCACCTTTTGTTCTCTATCACCCGTTGGCATCAGGTCCATTTTTACAGGCTGATATGAGAGTCTCATTGAGTTTTTTCAAGAGCTCAAATGGCAAGAAAGCAATTTGCTGACAGCTTCCATTAATAGGCTGAGTCTTCTAGAAATTGAAACTTCTCAGGTAGGCTCGTGGTAGTGCCAGCCTTCGACTGCCAAAGATGGTGGTTTTCATCACGGTGTATTAAGCATTGCTTGGAGAGAAGGTTCACTGGCCTCTGTTTTCTCTGGGCCACTTCCCAGCCTGCTGAGCTTTTCCTTTCTGCTTGCTTCTACCAATGCCCTTCCAAACAGTCAGCCTCCATAGGTCACAGCCGTCAGCCACTATCCTCCAGTTGCCATCTTCATTTCTTGCTTGTAGCTGCACTGGTAGCGGATATATGGATACTCATGAGGATGTGACCCAGTGGCAGGTCTTTGGCTATGTGACCTTCATCTGCCCAGTGAACATAGCTAACCCAGTTCTGACACAACTGGCTTAGCAATACTGGTAGAATCAGAACTGCTCCAGAATCTTGGAATTGGTGATCGTGTTTCACTAACAGATGCTGAGGATGCATCTAAGATAGCAAAGATGGATGCTGTTCAGCCTTTTCTCCGTAGATTGATAGATAGAGCCCATTTAGTCTGTACTGACTCTCGGACATTTTACCCAGGCCCACCCCTCCACCTTATCCCTCTATCCCTTTGCACTTACTATGCCCAAGCTTACATCTGTGAGAGGAAATCAGAGTGCTCAGAGGATACCCATACATACACAGTGAGAATGTGTAAACTCCACACAGTTACCCAAGGCCGGAAATTGAACCTGGTCCCTGGAGCTGTGAGACAGCAGTGCTAACCATTGCACCGCCTAGTTAATATTGCCTAGGTCAAGGCACTGAAGATTCAGACTTGGTAGACTAACAGTTTAGTTTTCTCAGTCATGTTTCAGTTGTTCTATACTTTTGCACCTGGCTTGTACATTAAAGCAGCCTTTGGGATCCATGTGCTGATTTCAAGTGACATTGCTGAGAATTGTGGAGACAAGACATGTGAAGCTATCAACACCCTTCAGCATCACACTCTACTTTTCCCCCCCAGAGCCCTGCAAACTTTTCCTTTTCAAGTATATATGCAATATACGGGGCAGCATTGTAGCACAGTGGTTAGTAATGTTGCCTCACAGCGCCAGAGACCCAGGTTTGATTCCCAGCTTGGGTCACTGTCTGTGTGGAGTTTGCGCATTCTCCCAGTGTCTTTATGGGTTTCCTTCAGGTGCCCCGATTTCCTCCCATATATGCAGGTTAGGCGCTTTGGCCGTGCTAAATTGACCCATGGTGTCTTGGGGTGCATTGCTTAGAGGGATTAGCGGGATCGGGTCTAAATGGGATTGTTGTTGGTGCAGACTCAATGAGCTGAATGGCTGCCTCCTGCACTGTAGGGAGTCTATGATTTTTTGAAAAGTTTATGGAACATTTCTTCATAATTTATTTCATTCTGATGAAGCTGTACCTTTTGCAAAGCCAATATACCTTTCCTGAGATTCCTGGCCTAAACTGAATGCCGTTGTGTGAATGAGGGTCTGACGAAGACTCAGAAAACTGAAGCACAACTTCCTGCCCTTTGTGCTTCAGTGTCTGGGTGATAAAACTCAGCGTTTTGTTCGCTTTTTGGACTCCACTTTTTAAATCTGTGTACCAAAGCTTTTTGTGATTTGTGAATTTCCTTCTCCACATCTCTCACCGTAAGAACGTGTTCCAATTTGCTCAGATCTAAAGTGGATGACCTCAAACTTCCTCATATCTGCCACAGTTTGTCGATATACACTTGTAACTTCCTCAAACCACTTACTGTGCATCCCAACTGACTGTCATCTGCAAACATGGATATGCAACTTTCTAACCCGCGTTACTGCCATATATGGAGATTTGTTCTTTGTTTGTTCTTTGTTCTTTGTAAAAGCTGAGATCCTCGCACAGATTCTTCACCACGTTCCACCAGGAAACTTTTCCCTGATCCTCTGCTCTCTGTCTCCTACACCCCTACCTTCCAACCAATTCATCAATCCATGCCCAATTCTCATTTTTGCTTCTATTTATTATGGATGCCTGAAGAAGGGCTGAGTAGGGGGTCTGAGGGGGGAAGGGACAGAGTGGAGTACCTGAGGGGGGGAACGGACAGAGGGGGGGGTGTCTGAGTGAGGGTGATGTTGGGTCACTCTCATGCCTGCATGGTGTATGTGGGGGGCTATCAATTATTTTTGGGTGGGGAGGGGAGGATGCCTCTCTTGGTGAGGAATGCTTCCCTGATCAATGAGAGGTGCACCACTTTAGTGGGGAGGAGCACAGTTCTCTGAGCACGAAGATCAGGCCCAATTAAAAATTGCAGCCCAGTCTCGGGACAGTGTGGCTGGCCAGTGGGTCACTCAAAATTACTTTATCTGTGTCTTGCAGGTGGGTGAATCCAACATTAGCGGGAAACACCTTTGTTTTTCTGCCAGCATGGGTACTTAGCCTCAAAATGAGAGAATCAGGCCACATATGTTTCAATAAGGTCACACTTCAATTCTTCTCAATTCCTTTTTGTGTATACCCAACTTGCTCAATCTTTCTTTATAAGACAACCACTTTATCCTAAGAATCATACAATTATATAGCACAGAAGAGGCCATTTGGCCCATTGAGTCTACACTGACATATTAATAACAGCTGAATTCCCACCGAATGCCAGCACTTTGCTATAGCCCTGAATGTTACGATGTGCCAAGTGCTAATTCAGATACTTTTTAAAGGATGTGAGGTAACCCTCCTCTATCACTTTCCCAAGCAGCACATTTCAGACCATGACCACCTTCTGGATAAAAAATACTTTTCCTCATATCTCCCCTAAATCTTGTGCAACTTACTTGGAACCTATGTCCGCTCAGAACTTCTCTGAACTACTTCCAATTCAAGTATTCCCTCCTCAAGTGAGGGAAGCAAAATTGTACTCTCGGTGTTGTCTCACCAAAGCCCCATAGCAAGACTCCTACTTTATTGGGCATTCTCATGGCAATCAACAGCAACATTCCACTTCCCTTCTTAATAGTTTGCTGCACCTGCTTGCTAACGTTTTGTGATGCATTTACAACAACATTGAGGTCCCTATCTATTACAATATTCATGATGTGGAGATGCTGGCGTTGGACTGGGGTAAACACAGTAAGAAGTCTCACAACACCAGGTTAAAGCGCAACCAGTTTATTTGATGTCTGAATAGGAAGTCTGAGGGGGGAAGGGGCTGAGTGGGGTACTGAGGGGGGAGGGGACTGAGGGGGTGTCTGACTAGGGGTGGGGGGTATTGGGTTGGGTCACTCTCATGCCTACATGTTGTGGTGTATGTGTGGGGGGCTATCAATGATTTGTGGGAGGGGGCGGAGGATGCCACTCTTGATGAGGGGTGCATCCCTGACTAGTGAAAGGCGCACTACTTTAGTGCAGAGGGATACAGTTCTCTGAGCATGGAGATCAGGCCCAATTAAAAATTGCAGCCCAGTCTCAACATTCCACAGTCTCTCTCCATTTTAATATTGTTCTATCCTTTCCACCAAAGTGGACAACCTCACACTTTCCCACATCATATTGTGTGCCAAGTAATTTGCTCATTCACCTAATCCATTTTTATCCCTTTGCAGGCTCTTTGCATCCTACTACCGATCTTTGCATGGTCGGCAAATTTGACTGCAGTACAGTCAATCACTTAATCAAAAACTTAATATAAATTATAAATAGCTGAGGCCCCAATACAGCTCCCTGTCACACTCCATTAATTAGTTTGCCAATTTTATCCTGTTTATTTCCTATTAATTAACCAATCCCCTATCTATTCTGTTACCACCACCATCACATTTCTCATCTTGTGTGCAGTAACCTTTTATGTGACATCTTAGCAAATCCTTTCAGAAATCCAAATGCATGACATCTCCTGGTTCGTCTTTATCCAACCAGTTGGTTACATCCTCAAAGAACTCTAATATATTCGCCAGACACAATTTCTCTTTCACAAAATCATGTTGGCTCTGCTTGATAACATTATGATTTTCTAACTGTTGTGCTTCAACGCCTTAATAATGAATTCTGATTATTTCATAATAATAGATGTTAGCCTAACTAACCTATAGTTTTCAGATTTCTATCTGCCTTCTTTCATGAACAGAGGTGTTGCATTGGGAGTTTTCCATTCCACTGGGACCTTTCCATAATCCGGAGAATTTTGGAAGATTATAATCAAAGTATCCCCGCTATCTCTGCGGTCACCTAATCTTTGTAAACCAATACCTGGCCAAGTATTCACTCACTCTGCCTCTGATCCAATGACAGGATTCCAGTAACTACTGCACGATGATATTAGACTGATGAGTCTGTAGTTACTTGGATTTTCTCTCTCTCCCTTGTTAAATAAATTTGCAATTTTCAAACCTAAAGGCATAGTTCCTTTAGGTTTGAACCTAAAGGACAGCATTGGGCTAATGCAAGTGCAATGTTCTTATCTATTGCTTTTGGTACTTTGGAATAGAATCCATCAGATCCTGTAGGTTTACCTTAGGTATTTTTGCCATTATCATTTGTCTTCTCTTCAACAAGTTGCTCTGCTTGACTTAAATCACAGCTCAAAGAAAACTATTCAGCCCACTGCACCTGTTCCCTTTTAAACATTATTCGATCTGTTTCCAACACTCTTTTGGGCAGTACATTCCACTCCGTAACGTTTCACTACATTAAAATGTTATCCTCGTGTTGCTTCTGCTGGCTTTTTTCACCAATTACTTTAAGTCCTCTGGTTACTGACCCCTTCCGCCAATGGCAGCAGCTTCTCTGTATTAATACTTTCAAAACCCTTCTATATCTTCAACTTAATCTTTCTTTAACCTTCCTGTCTCTAGGAGGACAATTCCAATTTTTTTCATCCTTTTGGTTTATTTTTACTTATTAGTGTCCACAAGTAGGCTTACATTAACATTGCAATGAAGTTACTGTGAAAATCCCCTAGCTACCATACTCCAGCGCCTATTCGGGTACACGGAGGGAGAATTTAGCACGGTCAAGGCATCTAAACAGCATGTCTTTTGGACTGTGGGAGGAAACCGGAGCACCTGGAGGAAAGCCACATAGACATAGAGTCACAGAGATTTACAGCATGAAAGTAGGCCCTTTGGCCCAACTTGTCCATGCTGCTCCTTTATTTTAACCACTAAAATAGTCTCAATTGCTGTTGTTTGGCCCATATCCCTCTATAACTACCTTACGCATGTAACTGTCTGAATGACTTTTCATAGAAATCCTACAGTGCAGAAGGACGCCATTGCTACAGTGCAGAAGGACGGGGCACTAAGGGTTAATCTAGCATGTCCAATCAACTTTTTTGAACTGTGGGAGGAAACTGGAGCACCCGGAGGAACCCCATGCAGACATGGAGAAATTCCCCACAGTCACCTTAGCTGGCAATTGACAAAAAGACAAAATTGTACCTGTCTCTACTATTACCTCTGGCAGCTCATTCCAGATACTCACCACCTTCTGTGTGGAAAAAATTATCCCCCTGAACACTTTTGTGTCTCTCCTCACCTTAGACCTATGCCCTCTATTTTAAACTCTCCTACCTTTGGGAAAAGAGGTTGACTATCTAGCTGATCTATGCCCCTCATTATTTCATAGACCTCTGTAAGATCATTCCTAAGCCTCCTACACTGCAGGGAAAAAAGTTCCAGTCTATCCAGTTTCTCCATATTACTCAAACCATCAAGTCCCAGCAGTGTCCTAATAAATCACAGGGAGAATGAGCAAATGCCATGCAGATCGTGGCCCAAGCCAGGAATCAAACCCAGGTCATAGAATGATAGAACTCCTACAATGCAGAAGGAGGCCATTTAGCCCATTGAGTCTGCACCAACCACAATCCCACCCAGGTCCTAACCCATAACTCTATGCATTTATCCTAATAGTCCTCCTGACACTTAGAGGTAATTTAGCACAACCAATCCATGTAACCGGCACATTTTTGGACAGTGGGAGGAAACCAGAACACCCAGAGAAAACCCATATACACACAGGGAGAATGTGCAAACTCCACACAGACAGTGACCCACGATGGGAATTGAACCCAGGTCCTTGGCGTTGTGAGACAGCAGTGCTAACCACTGCTACCATTCCTTGATATCTTTTCTTTAAATTTCCACTCTACTTCCAATAAGATCTTTGACATCCTTCCTTAAGCGTGATGATCGGAGTGGGACACAGAATTCCAGCTGAGTTTGAACTAAAATTAATCACTTCACGCTTCGTTGTGCTAAGTTTCATCTGCCTCATTTCACCAGTCTATGATGTCCTGAAGTCTGCTTCTTGCTTCTCACTCTTTACTACAGACTGAATTACTCCGCTTCAATGGGCAACAGGATCCATGACCGTATTTTGTGAATGTCAGCCCATTAGCAGTAGCTGCTGGCACTATCAGAGGGCTGGCAGCTCAGCAGCGCCATTGCTCATCGTGGCAACATCTGGGGCTGCAACACTGAGAATGCTGGAGCCAAGCCTTGGCAATCAAGTGAGGGGTCGATGTTGCTAAGGGCTAGTTTCATCTATATTTTTCCAAGTGCAAATCATTCTGTCTGAGATTGATGTCCATGAAAGATTCTCCACCACTGATGTTAGGCTGACTGGCCTCTCTCTGATTCAGTAAGAATTTAGCAACACCAATTTTCTTTCTGATTGCCAGGTTTAACCTATTCTTCTTTCTCAACATGATTGCGACTTTCGCAAATCTGCAATCTTCTGGCACTAATCCCATATCAAAGAACAATTGGAGATTTTAGATAGAACATCTGCAACTTCTGTCTTTACTGCCCTCAATGACTTGTATAGACAATATAACTTTTCCACATAGAACATGGCCAAGATTTTAAGTGCCTCCTTAATTTAGTTTTATCCTATCCATTTTTTTTTACCTCCCGCATTGGCATTAGCATCAACGTTCCCTTTACTGGAGGGAGGTGTAAGTTATTTATTTAATGTGTCAGTCATGCCCTCTACCCCCATAAGAAAATCTCCTTTTTGCACCTAAATAGCCTGGCCCTACCTTTGATCATCTTTTTACTATTTGATTATAATATTGTTCTAGAAAATTCATCTGAATACATTTTAGAAATACATTGCTTTACCACTGGATTTGTTCTGCTTTCTCCCACTCAATGTGAAGATTAAAATCTCCCATTATATACACATTCTTCCCAAGTTTTTGTATTTATCTGTTTCTCAATTACATCTCTGTTGTTAGGAGGATGTAGACTACTCTGACAGAGTTTTGCATTATTTGCCATTCCTGAATTCTATCCACATATTTCCCCTGCTATTCATCTTTATCCCAACAATGCCCCACTATCTGTCTCCTCTTAATTCTGTTTTCTTCTTTATCCCTGTTTGTTTTTATTTGACTTGGCTTATTGTTGTCATATGCATTGGGATACAGTGAAAAGTATTGTTTCTTGTGTGCTATTCAGTCGAAACATATCTTTCACAGAGTTAATAGGGAAGAAGAAAAGGAGAGGATGCAGAATATAGTGTTTTTTTAATTCATTCGTGTAACATGGATGTTGTTGGCTGGCCTGCATTTATTATCCATCCCTAGTTGCCATTGGGAAGGTAGTGATGAGACGCTTTTTTGAATCACTGCAGTCAATATGCTGTGGGTTGATCCACAATGTCGTTACAAAGGGAATTCCAGGCTTTTGACTCAGTGACAGAGAAGGAACTGCGATATATTTCTAAATCAGAATGGTGAGTGGCTTGAAGGGGAACTTGCAGGTGGTGGTGTTCCTAAGTATGTGTTGTCCTTATCCTTCTAGATGGAAGTGGTTGTGGGTTTGAAAGCTGCTGTATAAGGACCTTTGTGAATTGCGGCAATGTATTTTGTAGATTGTACGTACTGCTGCTACTGAGCATTGGAGGTGGAAGGAGTGGCTGTTTGTAGATGTGGTGCCAATCAACTAGGCTGCTTTATCCTGGATGGTGTCAAGCTTTATCCTGGATGGTTAAGCATTGTTGTGGCTGTCCCCATCCAGGCAAGTAGGGAGTATTCCATCATACTCCTGATTTGTGCCTTGTCAACGGTGGGCATGCTTTGGGGATTCAGAAGGTGAGTTACTCGCTGTGTATTCCTACCCTCTGACAAACTCTTGAAGCCATTTTGTTTTATGTGGTGAGTCCAGTTGAGTTTCTGGTCAATGGTAATGCCAAGGATGTTGAAAGTGGGGGATTTAGTGATGGTTACACCATTGAATGTCATGGTGGTTAGAGTATCTCTTATTGGTGATAGTCATTGCCTGGCATTTGTGTGGCACAAATGTTGGTTGCCACTTTTAGCCCAAGCTTGAATATTGTCCAGATCTTGTTATATTTGAACATGGACTGCTTCAGTATCTAAGGAGTTGCAAATGGTGCTGAACATTGTGCGTCGGTGAACATCCCCACTTCTGACCTTATGATGGAGGGAAGGTCTTTGATGAAGCAGCTGAAGATTGTTAGACCTAGGATACTCTCTGAGGGACTCCTGCAGAGATGTCCTGGAGCTGAGATGACTGACCCTCCACACAATTATCTTCCTATGTACCAGGTATGACTTCAACCAGTGAAGAGTTTGTCCCTTAATACCCACTGATTCCACTTTCACCAGAGCTCCTTGGTGCCACACTCAGTTGAATGTAACCTTGATGTCAAGGGCTGTCACTTTCACCTCATCTCTGGAATTCAGCTCTTTTGTCCATGTTTGAACTAGGGCTGTAATGAGGTCAGGAGATGAGTGACCCTAGCAAAACCCAAACTGGGCATCACTGATCAGGTTATTGCTGAATAGTGCTGTTTGACAGCACTGTTGATGACTCCTTCTATCACTTTACTGATGATCGAGAGTAGACTGATTAGGCCTAATTGGCCGGGTTGGATTTGTCCTGCTTTTTGTGTACAGAACGTACTTGAGCAATTTTCCACATTGTTGGGTAGATGCCAGTGTTGTATCTATACTGGAAGAGCTTGGCAAGTCTTCCAGAATATTGCCGGAATGTTATCATGGCCCATTGTTTTTGCAGGATCCAGTGCCAATTAGCATTTAGCACAGTGATAGTGATACACAACACAATGCAGGCTATTCTCAACGTGAAGGCCGGACTTCATCTCCACAAGGGCTGTGTGGTGGTCACTATTACCAATACTGCCATGGACAGATACATCTGCAGCCAGCAGATTGGGAATGATGAGGTCAAGTATATTATTTCCTCATGTTGTTTCTTCACTACCTGCTACAGACCCAGTCTAGCAATTCTATCTTTCGGACCTACCCAGCTCGATCAGTAGTGCTGCTGCTGAGCCACTCTTGGTGGTGGACATTGAAATCCCCCACTACACTTTGCATCCTTGCTACCCTTGATGCTTCGTCCAAGTGTTGTTCAACATGAAGGAACACTGATTCATCAGCCGAACGAGGATGGCATATGGTAACCAGTAAAAGGTTTCCTTGCCCATGAGACTTCATGAGGTCTAGAGTCAATGTTAAGGACTCCCAGGACAGCTCCATCCCAACTGTATACCATTGCACCGCCACCTCTGCAGGGTCTGTCCTGCCTGTGGATCAGGACATCGTAAGAATTTAGCAACACCAATTTATAATCCAACCGATTTATTTGATAGTAAAAAAGCGAGCTTTCGACTCCTGTGTCTTCCTCAGGCAAATGCAGTGTTCTGGTCTGCAATAGCACACATCAGCACAGACAGTCAGAGATTGCTGATTAGAATGCGAATCCTTACATCTAACCTGCTATTGAAGTGTTAAAGTGGCTAACAATGTGTGTGAAGGGAATCCTGAGCATTGTTGGAGAATTGTGTGTTTTCTCCAGACAGCACAGTAAGTGAGGTTTTTTGCTAACCCAGGCAAGTTACGGGGGTTACAGATAGTGTGTCATGAAGCCAAGATCCCTGTTAAGACCGTCCTCATGTGTACGGAGCTTGGCTATCAGTCTCTGCTCAGCGGCTCTGCGCTGTTGTGTATCACGAAAGCCCCCTTGAAGAACATTTACCCGCAGGTCAGAGGCCGAATGCCCATCCAGGGATGGTATTAGTGATGTCTGGAGTGTTACCTACAAAGTATGATTCTATGTGAATGACTATAACAGCCTTTTTTAAAAAATTTATAATCATTGCTAGGGTGCAGAGATAGATCAGCTTAATATAAGGTAGGTCCTTTCAAAAGTCTGATGGCAGCGGGGGAGAAGCTGTTTTTGAGTTGGTTGTTACTTGATCTAACACTTTTGTGCCTTTTTCCCAATGGAAGAAGATGGAAGCGAGAATGTCCAGGGCCTATGGCGTATTTGATTATACTGGCTGCTTTGCAAAGGCAATGGGAAGTACAGTCAGGCTCAATGGATGGGAGGTTGGTTTATGTGATAGACTGGGCGAGGTTGACAACTCTTTATGGTTTCTTGCTGTCTTGTTCAGTGCAAGAGCCATATCAAGCTGTGTAACAACCAGAAAGAATGCTTTCTATGATGCTTCTGTAAAAATTGGTGAGACTTGTAACAACTTGTATTCTGGACATCTCCGGATAAATCTTGATTGCTGAAGTTGGAAATTGCTGTTTTCAAAATCTTCCATCATAGAACAGCATCATAGAATCCTTACATAGCACAAGGAGACCATTTGATCCATCAGGTCTGCACCAACTCTCTAACAGAGCATCCCACCCAAGCCCTAACCCTGTAACCCCATGTATTTAATCTACCAATCCCCCTAACCTATGCATCTCAGGATTCTAAGGGGAAATTCAGCATGGCGAATTCCTCTAACCTGCATATCTTTGGAGTGTGGGAGGAAACCAGAGCACCCAGAGGAAACCCACATAAACAAAGTACAAACCCCATACAGACAGTTACCCAAGGCCGGAATTGAACGCAGGTCCCTGGGCTTTGAGGCAGTGGTGCTCAGCACTGTACCACTGCGTCACCCCTAAACAATTGCGCCCTGTGTGGGTTTCGGTTTTTCTCATCTTTATATTCTCCTCCAGCTCTACAGTACTCTGAGTGCCATGCTCCCCCTATTCTGGCTTCCTGAGCATCTTTAATATTGTCAGAAGTCTCCCAACACCAGTTAAAGTCTGGTGAATGAACCTCTCACCTAATGAAGGAGCAGTGCTCCGAAATCTCGTGATACCAAATAAACCTTGGCCTTTAACCTGCTGTTACTGTGCTCAGGCCAGTCCAATGCCAGCATCTCCACATCATCTTTGATATTGATTTGATGGAGGATCATCTAGATTCGAAATGTTGGCACTGTTCTCTTATCAGATGCTGTCAGACCTGCTGAGATTTTCCAGTATTTTCTTTGTGCTTCAGATTCTAGCATCTGTGTATTTTGTAGATACTTTGATACTGATTTCTTCATTATGAGTGGCCTTCAACTACAGAACCACCTTATCCAAGCCTTGCATCTAAATACTTTGTTCCTCCACTTTAGCTAAGTATTGAAGTGTTCCGCCCCCAGTCACCTTGCCTAGCTGTCACTCAAATTATGTTCTTGACCTAGTGGTTTGCCCACCAATCACAGTTAATGCATATTGCTGAATCCAATCTTCTTCTTAAAACTCCGCAGCCAAATGTCTCCGATGTAGCCTTGGCATTTAACCGGCAAAGTTGACAGCCTTTTCACTGATGTCACTGTGTCTGTCGAGAAAAAGAAAGCTGTGAAATGGCGGGGGGTGGGGGGGGGGGGTAAGAGGAAACACATTTGACAATCGGATTAATGGGAATGATGTCTCTGTTGCTACATTAAGTTGAGGCGTGTCAGTGTGGGGTGCTGACTTCTTGCCCTATTTCTGGGACATGCATACCACATGTGGTGAGTAATGACAGAAGCTTCCGAGATGACCTGAATAGAAGAAAAAGCATCAAGGTCTTTTGTGTGAGTGTTGACTGAATGACATCATCAGGATTGCCCAGACGCTGTCTCATACTCTCTGTGACCAATGGGCGGAACACAGAAACAGGAAGGAAGCTGATGTCATGCTTGGTGCTCAGCATGCTTAGTTATTGTTTGATGACTGCTCAGTCATCACAAAATACCTGGGGCACTACTACTGAGTAGGTGATTGCAGGACAGGCAATTGAGAATCAAATGTCTATTGCAGAACCCTCTCAAATTGTACAGTAATCTTTCTTCTCAGACCTAGCATTTAAGAGAATTCCAATGTTCTGGAATGATGCACACATCAATAACTCAATCACATCAATCTGTATAAACTTAGAATCATAGAATCCCTACAATGCAGAAGGAGACCATTTGGCCCTTCAAATCTACTGATAATCCCACCCAGGCCCTACTTCCATAACCCTCATTTACCCTGCTAATCCCTGTGATACTAGGGTCAATTTAACATTGCCAATCCAAGTAAACCACACATCTTTGGATTGTGGGAGGAAACCCACAGAGACACAGGGAGAATGTGTAAACTCCACACAGACAGTGACCCGAGGCTGGAATTGAACCCGGATCCCTGGTGCTGAGAAGCAGCTGTGCTAACCACTATGCCACCATGCTGCCTTTGGACTGCACCTTCCCAACAGCATTATGAGTGTACCTACACCAGAGGGACTGCAGCGGTTCAAGAAGGAGACTCACAACCACCTTCCTAAGGATGGGCAACAAATAAAGGCCATGCCAGCGATCTCATCTCATGAACAATTTTTTAAACATTGATTTAAGTTTCAATAGAATTTTAAAGAATGAATTTTTTTTATCCCTCTTATTATTTGTTAGCTCAGAATGTTGCTCGCAATGATTTTACAGATGGCTCATTTTTACTATGATAAAGACATTCTATAATGCAAGTCATTTTAATGTGAACAGGGCAAGATTATCGTCAGTGAGTTGCCTAAAATCACTGCTGTCAAGCAGTTTTTAAAAAATTGTTTACACAAAAGATTTTAGCTTGCATGCTATCGCCCTCCACACCATTCTTTCTCTACGGGAGATAACCCTGTGGCAATCAGGCCAAAATTTTCCTCTCCCCTTGCCTCTGTATGGCAGACCCCACAGTTTAACATAACCCCTATTCATTTATAGGAGGGCCCAAGCACCTGATATCAATAAGGGAGAAACACAGTACCCTGTTAAACACCCTGACTGAGCACTGAGTTGTCTACTAGGCCTTGGCATGCATTGTTGAAAGGTCAAGAGAGCAGGTATTCTTGAGGTCCCCGTTCTTGGAGCTCAGCAGTCAACACATCCCTGGAGCAGCAGCAAAACTAATGGAGGGAAATTTTTCAGGCAACATGGGGGATATGTCACCTCCAAGGCTTTTCACAGGAATTCTGGAGTTTAGGACAACTGGTCTTAGTACAGGTCTTGGTCGCCTCCTGTTGCACAATGACTATCTCTTCCCTAATACAGCATACAGAAGTAATATTAATAAAGGCAGGAAAACCTCAGGTTCAATGCCTGCTCTGTGCTGAGTTAACCTCAACTGAACAGGGGGTAATAGGGGTATTTTTGGGCCAGGGTCTAGAAAAGCAGCTATGGTTTTTGCTGCTGGCAACATCTTGTGAACCTCATTGAAAAGGATAAGTGCTTACAAATGCAGTTGCAGTTGTGATTCACCTCTCAGTCAAATAGCAAACTAACACTCACTAATGGGAATCACGGGTCAGGCCGGCTCAGGTTGGGTGAATTCTTCTGGAACAGTACTTCAAGATGAGTCATTCCCATTAAGAGAACAGGATGTTGTGCAGGAAGTTGCTTATATTTATGTGGCAGTCATGTTGATGCCTGTAAGATACCAATCAGCCAAGCATCACTATTTAAAAACAAATATGCTTCAGTTTTAAAAATGTCACTCTCAAGACAAAGTAAGGCTCTGTATATTCATCTGGGTTTTGCAGTCAGAATTGTCATTTTTAATGCTTGTTGTGAGCCTCAGCCCTAAAAGTGACCCAAAAATTTAAACTAATATTGTTCTAGGAATAACTTTTCACTCTTAGGATTGACCAAGCTAAATTGCCTCTTAGTGTTCAAAGATGTGTAGGTTCAGGAGATTAACAGTTGGGTGACAGGATAGGACCAAGGTAAGATGCTGTGCAAGAGAGTCAGTGCAGACTCGATGGGCTGAATGTCCTCTTTCTTCACTGTAGGGATTATATGTTCATTTATATATCAATATTTAATTCCCCTTGGTGTCAAGTTCTGTGCAGTAAGATCTCAATCAGCGATATGATAATGACAGATAATTGGTTTTGGTGGGGTTATGTTTGGGTTAAATGTTGGCCAGGACACTGTGAGATGGAGTATTCCTTTTCATTTGTACCATGGCAAAACAAATGGGGGTTTCAGTTTAACATGTCTTCCTTTGTCAGTGGCACAGCGGCACAGTGATTAGCACTGCGGCCTCACAGTGCCAGGGACCCAGGCTCACTTCTCGGCTTGTGGAATTTGCACATTTTCCCCATCTCTGTGTGGGTTTCCTCTGGGTGCTCTGGTTTCCTCCCACAGTCCAAAGACTTGCTGGTTAGGTGAATTAGCCATATTAAGTTCTCCCTCAGTGTACCTGAATGGACGCCGGACCGTGGCAACCAGGGGATTTTCACAGTAACTTCATTGCAGAGTTAATATAAGCATATTTATGACTAATAAATAAACTTCAACTTGTTCTTTGGTGGTGGGTGCCTGGAACTCACTGCTGGCAGAGGCAGTGGAAGCAGATATGATAGTGTCTTTAAAGGGGCATCTTGACAAATAGATGAATAGGATGAGAAAAGAGGGATATGGTCCCTGGAAGGGGGTTTTATTTCAGATGGAGGTTTTATTTCAGTACAGACATGGAGGGCTAAAGGGCCTGTTTCTGTATTTTCTTTGTTCTTTCTTCTTTGTTCAAAAGACAGATTTCTAAAAGTTTTCTCAATACTGCATTGATGAAGTGCATAAGTTGCTGGGATAGGATTCAAGTCCTCAACCTTCTGACAGGGACAGAGTATACCACCTCTGATCCAAGAGTGATATTTAATCTTAAAACACCATCAATTCAAAATGTATCTATCCTGATGGAAGCTTACAGCTAAATATCATGAAAACTCACTGGGGGTAAATTTGGCTTAGGATGACAGTGTGAAATGAGCAACAGCAAAATCCCTGGAAATGATAATCCCCAGTGTTTTTATTTTTCATGGGATGCAGGTGTGGCTGGCTGGGTCAGCATTTATTACTCATCCCTCATTGTCCTCGAGGGGACATTTAAGTGTAACCACATTGCTGTGGATTGGGAGTCACATGTAGAACAAACCAGATAAAGGTGGCAGATTTCCTTCCTGAAAGGACAATAGTGAACCAGATGGGTTTTTTATCACAATCGACAATGGTTTCATGGTCATCATTTTCCATTGTAGCATTGGAATCAGAACACTATTTGGGCCTCTGGATTATTGCCTGGAATACCAGTCTGGTGACAATATCACTATGCCCTTGGCTCCCCTTTCTATTTTAAGTAGCTGAACTGGTATCAGCTGATTCACCCCAATGGCCAAAGTCAAACTTACACCCATTATGGAGTAACTAAATTACTTCATCTCTTGACGAGGATTATTAGGAAAGAAGGCAGGGATAATGGAGGAGATAGCAAATCAAGATCGATGTTTGGACTGCTTTACAACTGAGAAACAGTCTTTCCTTTGAAGCATTCTGTTGAGAGTATTGAACTGTAGGGATCCATTTGGATCCAGGGAAGAGCTTGTTTCAATGCTCACAAGCCAGCCTAACTGTGTTACTCCTTCGGCCCAAGTAACATTTTATCCAGCATTGGCACGTTCTGTTCAATGATAAATAAGTAAAGGCAGCATTTTGTACCTATCTGAGTATTGGCATATACCAGAGCTGTCTGAAACTCTTTTATCTTCCATCAGGATGTGTCAGTGGGGTGAGTAGGGATACATGGAGTACCAAATTAAAGAGTCGTTTTCAACCAGAGGAAGAGGAGGCGTTTAGTAGATTTTAGAGTAACGTTACAAAGTGGTTGCCATGGCAATGCTCACTGGAGACAACATCTGCTTGGGCTCTCCTCTTTTTTTCCCCTTTTGTGAAGGCACGGGACCTGAGTAGTGCCTGTCTGTGATCACTCCAATTCGGCTTCCCTGAAAACTATATCCTTCACTGCAGGGCCAGGGACACAACTCAGCGTAGATCCAAACGGAGGTTTATTCACACATCTGTGCTGGGCCAGTAAACCTGGCCTGTCCAAAAGCATCAACACTTATTTGAAGTTCCAATCTGCCATTCCTCGCTCCAGGTTTCAAATGCACTGAATTACACACAATATAAGGATAGGTCATTCAGCCTTACTCAGTACTCAATTCATGCTGCTGTCTGGGATGGATCAAGCCTCTCTTGGCTTTGGTTATCCACCCCTGCTCACACCTTACCAACTTTATATGTACTTCTAAAGATAGCTTTTTTTTTAGATTTAATTTACTTTTAATGAGATGGATGAGTTTGTTTATTGGAACATAAACACGTGAGGCTCCCCTCTCCCCTACAACCCTCATTCTCATACACCCCTCTGCCAAATACCCCTCCCGCACAACCCCTCTCCCCCACACACCCTTCCCTCACACCTCGTCCCCCCAAGCCACCTCCTCCCACATCTCTTCTCCCCCTACTTCTTACCCTCACACTCCCTCCCCCCACACCACCTCTCCTCACATTTCCTCCTTCCATAACCCCTGTCCCACAAACTCCCATCCCCACAAATCCCCTCCCTCCACAAATCCCTCCCCCACACTTCTTCTCCCCACACCCTCTCTTCTCACACCCCTTCCACCCAACAAGCCTTCCCTCCACACACACCCACACCTCCTCCCCCCACTCTCCCTTCCCCCCATATCCACTTAACCCCACACCCTCTCCCCCAAGCAACCTTCCCCTATATCCCCCCACACCCTCTCGCAACAACCCTCCTCCCCACACATCGCTTCCTCCACACCCCTTCTACCACACCACCTCCCCCTACATGCTCTATCTCTGCCCTTTCCCCACATACCCCCTTCCCATCCCCCCTGCCCCTTTCCCCCATATGCCCTTCCCCCATATGTCCTTCCCAACACTGCCTCCCCCCATACGCCCTCCCCCCCATACATTCTCTTCCCAGACACACCCTCTCCACACATGCCCTCCCCCACACACGCCCTCCCCCGTACATGCCCTCTCTCACATCGCCCTCTCCCACACATGCCTTCCTCCACATATTTTCTCCCCCACACACTCCCCATACCCCTTTCCCCCAGAGCCACCTCGCCCACATTCTCCATCCCCACACCCCTCCCCATATCCACCTTCCTCACACCTCGTTCCCCACACACCCTTCCCCCTACACACCCCTACCATACAATGCCATCTCCACACCCCTTCCTCTGCAACCTTCACCCCCGCACATCTGTCCACCCACAGTCCCCCCACACCTCTTCCCCCCACACCCCACCCCCATCCCCATGCCCTCTCTCCCCATACCTCTCCACCCACATCCCTTCTCCCCCCATGCTCCCTCTGCCCCCATACTACCCCTCCCCACACTCCCTTCCCCCACACTCCCTTTCCCCATATTCCCTTCCTTGACATCCCCTCTTCACCCTACATTCCCTCCTCACCTACACCCTGGATAATGAGGTAAATTGGAAACATGACAACAGCTCCAGGCCAGAGACCTAGGCTATTTTAACTGTGGGCCTTCTTCAAATCCCACTGACTGACTCCCCCTTCCCCTCAAATTTAGGCCACAAATTGGTTTGAATCATCAGGAATGTTGTGGCCCAGAGTCCTCCCACTGATGGCAGAGAGGTGACCAAATTGACTTCTGAGGCCATCTCATGGTGACGAGTTTGCATTTTTAGAACAGGGATATTGTCTCCTATTCCTGCAGCACCCCCATCGGCTCCCCAGAGGAAATCTACATGTTTGAGTCTCTCTGTGGGAAAAATGTCACACCTTTGTGCTCAAACCTTCCAATTACAATCGCAGTCAGGTCCTGGTGTGCAAAGGAGGCCTGAGGCATCAGCAAGAAGGAAATGCATGCATTTATTTAGTGCCTTTCATGCCCTTAGGCATATGCAGCTACTGCTGTGGTGTCTTGTGGCACAGTGGTAGTGTCCTATCTCTGAACCAGAAACCCTGGGTTCAAGTCGCACTCTGGGACTTGAAGGAAAGATGTTTTCATAATGCAGACAAACACGTTGATTATCAGCCTGTAAATCCTGATATAACTACGCAAGGTGAGGAACCTGTTAAATGGAATGGCAAACCACTGCAGTAACTTGAACCAATCTAATGCCTTCAATGAAGAAAAAGACAGCCTGGCCAAATGTGATTTATTTTTGTTCATCCATGGGATGTGCACCTAATTTACAACAGCTTGCTAGGCCATTTTCAGAATCAACCACATTGCTATGGATTTGGAATCACATATTGGTCAGACCAGATAAGGATCCCTAAAGGGCATTAGTGAACCAGATGGGTTCTTATAACAATTGGTAATTAAACATCCAATTCAAAATTTTTATTTATGGCAGATGGTGGGATTTGAGGGCAGGTCCTCAGAGCATTACCCTTGAATTACTAGTCCAGTGACAATACCACTACGCCACCAACTCCTTATTTATTCATGGCAAGATGGTGATAACCAGCCTTGTGTTTTTTATGAATATTGATGTTTGTCAATAACATTGACCATGAGATCTTGGGAAGCTCCCCTGTTCTTTAAATTGGTACCGCAGGATCTTCTACATCCTCCTGAATGAGGTTGCCAAATTAGGCTTTATTTCCAAGTCCCTGGAGTGTGAATTAAGCACACAACCTGACTCAAAGACAAGAGTGGTGCCACATGCTCAGTGGAGCAGGCTAACATTCAGAGCTGTGTCTGCCACAATCCCAGCGGGCAGCAGCTGGTGGGGTGGAAAGGAGGTGGAAGAGGACGAAGTAACTTGGGTGATTTTCATTACGGAAGTTAAAATTGCTCCTGGAATTTTTTAAAATCATTAATTTGAGGGATATTGGTGTCGCTGGCTGGCCAGAATTTATTGCCGATCCCTAGTTGCCCGATTGCAGTTGAGGGTCAACACGTTGCTGTGTCTCTGGAGTCATACGTAGGCCAGACCGGGTAAGGACAGCAGATTTCCTTCACTAAAGGACATTACTGAACTGGATAAATTTTTCTGACAATGGTTTCATGGCCACAATAGATTCTTAATTTCAAATTTCTAAAAAAGGGATTCAAATTCCTCCATCTGCCTTGGCAGAATTGGAACCCAAGAGCCCAGAACATTAGCTGAGTTTCTGCATTAATAGTCTAGTTTTCCCTGAAAGTCACGATAAGGATGTTCAGCCAAGAAAGGGTTAATGGCGAGCAGTTTTGATGCAGCTGAGCTCGTGCCTCTGTCACAGTGCCTCTTATTCCTGGGAGAAGCTGTGACTCAGAAAGAGCTCACAGCTGAAAACAGGCTTGGCCGGCAAGGCAAATAAAGGAGCCCCTTTTCTTTTCACTGAGACACTTTTCGCAAACAGCACGTATAGATCCTGCGTTAGATCACCCATCGTCCTTGCAAATCCCAGCCAAGTGCAGCCATCTGTGGTTATTATTAGAACATCTGTGATGCAGGAAACTCTCTTGTGCACTGAAAGCATGCTTTGAAGAGCTGAAGTGAAATCGGAGTAAAATTGATCTTTTATCTGTCGTTAGTGATTTGATCAATGCGGGTGTGCATAGTGGCACCACTGTACCCATCCATGTGGCTCTCTGCAGG
Organism: Sphyrna mokarran; assembly: GCA_024679065.1. Taxonomy (NCBI): domain Eukaryota; kingdom Metazoa; phylum Chordata; class Chondrichthyes; order Carcharhiniformes; family Carcharhinidae; genus Sphyrna; species Sphyrna mokarran. The sequence continues at coordinate 74,033,974 of JAGIQG010000008.1, read as the reverse complement.
GCACCCTAATGTTTACTAACCTGGGGCGTGCAGACCTCTAATGTATTCTGTGAATGCCAGACTGTCACAAAGCTGGGATTGTGACTGTGTTTCGAGTTTGCCCAGGTCACGGTAGATTTTATTATCACCAAACCTGCTCAAATGAGGGGGTTTTTGAAGAAACTTTGATTTAATGCTTCAGTGCTTCTGAAGGACTGCAAATGGGCGAGGACGGTAAAGCCTGCGTTCTCTGGGTTGGCCCCTTTTTTTTCCAGGTTTTAATGAATGGCCTGAGTTTTAAGCTCTGACACGCAGCACAGAAGCAGGGCACGGAGTGAAATGCAGTGATTAATGACTCCCAGGAAGTGGGGAAATTTCACTGAAAGGGCCAACCTTAATTTTGAATAAATTGGATCAGTTAAGGAACCTTTTGTTGCAAGAGGGCCTTTTTTTTTGTTCAAATCAAGCATTGAATGGAAAGTTTTTTCTTTTTACAAGATGGAGATAATTTGATCGTGACTCTCATCTGCAGCCACTATTTGCGATGGATATCAAATACATGATATCAGGCTGTTCTATTTCCATCACTGCTCTAACATTGATTATTATCTCTTTCCTGCGTTTTTGTTTTTATCACCATGAGAACTCATAGGTGTTCTTGAAGATATGTAAGGTGACATTTTCTATTCTCCATACGAGTGAACACTGAATTCTTGTTCCCTTTTTCCTTTTGGTTTCCTTGGCTGAGTGGGAGTTACTGATACATCTCTTTATGAAGTTCCCTGCCAGGCTACATCTTCTACCACTTACACCACAGGGTAATGTATTGTGATACTCATCATCAAATCCCACCTCAGCCCCTCTCCCTATTCCTCTCTGCCTTATCCTTCCTCTGGGCATCTCATCTTGTTCCATCTTTAATTCAGAATTGACATTCTCCAGCACTCTTCCAAGCACAATGGTTTCCTCTTTGGGATATCTTCACTGTATTCCTCCCTCAGCCTCTACATTGGATGCTGTCTCATCCTTGGTAATTTTAACCTTCATCTCCTCATGCTTGCCTTCCTCTGGGCTCACTGCAGTCTTATCCTCTTAAATCTCTCCCTCCATAAACCCCTCACCCCATATTCATGGCCATCTCACTGTCCTTGAAATCTCACATGGATGGTCTTGTGGGTCCCATCATAGATAAGGCCACCCCTGCTCACCTCTCTGCATTAGTGATCACCATTCCATCTTTCAACCCTGCCTTCTCCTGTATTTGTAAGGTCATTTCTTCTACTTGCTCTGCTAATGAAAATCCCCAGTTTGGCATTTTCAGTTCTATTTATCCTTCCTGTATGAATGATTCTTTTGCAATATTTCCACAATGTGAATCATTGGAAATAGACCTGTGTTAGTTTTTTTTAAAGAAGCAAACATTAGGCCAGTCATGTACAGGTGACAAAAAAAATGTAAAAATGATCAACAGAGCAATGGTCAGGTCATTCACTTTTGCTTTTGTTTCCAAAACTGATAGTTAAGATGTTCAAAGTCTCAATCATAAGAGTTTTCCACATCACATGATAGCAAATTGTGGCTTCTCAACTCACTAATTTGTTATTCCCTCGTCTCTATCATCATTGTGAGGTAAAATCTTTCCTGATTCTGAATATATTGTCTAGGGTGAAAGTAACACTGGAAAATATTGAGGAAGATGTGCCCCGAGGAGTTTTGCATAAAGTGTGGTGTGGCACGGTGGTACAGTGATTAGCACTGCTGCCTCACAGTGCCAGGGACCCGGGTTTGATTCCCAGCTTGGGTCACTGTCTTGGTGGAATTTGGATATTTTCTTCATGTCTGCGTGTGTTTCCTCCAGGTGCTTTGGTTTCCTCCCACAGTTCAAAAATGTGTAGGTTAGGATGGTTGGCCATGCCGAATTGACCCCAGTGTCAGGGGGATTAGCAGGGTAAATATGCGGGGATGCAGGGTCAGGCATGGGTGGGATTATGGTGCAGACTCGATGGGCTGAATGGCCTTCTTCTGCACTTTTGAGATACTATAGGAAGACTAAAATGAGTATTTTACGATGCAGACTTATGTGTGTAATCCTCTTGTGCATTGCTGCTGATATCCATCTGCTGGTACTTCAGTGGAAGTGAGGTCAAGTCAGCAGTGGAGGAGAGATGGATTGTGTACAACTCTCATTGGCCTCTGGGGATTTCCCAAGATTGGGTGGGGAGAGAAAGGGTCAAAACTCTTGGCTGGAATGCTGGCAGAAGAACAAAATAATGTAGAAACTAGAAGGAAGAAGCAAATCTCTGTCTCTTGTTATTTAATCAACAGACTGCCTTTATTTTACTTCAGTGGAACTTTTGTTTTAAACAAAGACCTTGTCAGAGTAGTTGAGATAGGAGCCTTTCAAAATCTCAGCTGCATTAATAGAATCATTGCCAAGCATCAAATCATAGAATCGTACGGCACCAACAAGAGATTCTGTGGCCTATCATGCCTGTGCCAGCTTCTTGGAAGAGTGATCCAATTCATCCCACATCCCCTTTCCTTTTCCTATAGCCCTGCAAATATTTCCATTTTCAATATATATTTAATTCCTTTTTGAAAGTTATCATGATATCTGCTTCCATTCCATTTTATTGCATTCCATCCACATCAAGACAACTCTGGGCATAACACAGATTTCTCCTTTAATTCCTCTCAGTTCCTTTGCCAATGAACTGAAATGTGTATGTCTCCTAGTTATCAATCCACCCAGCAGTGAAAAGAGCTTCTTTTTATTTACTTGATTAAAACTCACCAAATCTGACGTCACTGCAGATAAGCTGAAGCCAATGTGTTACCACTGCAGTCTCAGAGTGTCAGAGACCCAGATTTGATTCCTGGCTTGGGGCAGTGTCTGTGCAGAATCTCCTTGTGTCTGTGTGGGTTTCCTCCGGGTGGTCCGGTTTCCTCCGATAATCCGAAAGATATGCTAGTTAGATGCATTGGACATGGTAGAATTTTCCCTCACTGTATCCAAACGGGCACTGGAATGTGGCGACTAGGGGATTTTCACAGTAACTTCATTGCAATGTTAATGTAAGCCTTACTTGTGACACTGATAAATAAACTAAAAACTTTAAAGGAATCTGAAGGAGGTGGGATAGAAATATGTTTGATGGAGAGTCTCCTGGAGGAGTTGTGACACACACATTCTTGCTATAATAAAAGATGAATCACTCTTTCAAGTTTGTTTGTATGCATATTACAGTTGCAACATGCCAAGCTAATAGTTTAAAAGAAGAATTTAATTTTATCTACTAACTTTGACAAGGCAAACTTACATTTTTTGGTGAGAGCGTTCAAATTAAACACTGTGGCTATACCGATGCACACAAACTGCAGCCGTTCATAGACTATCACAGAATCCTACCATGCAGAAAAAGGCCATTCGGCTCATGAGCTTTTACCGACATAATCCCACCCAGGTCCTATCTCCGTAACCCTATGCATTTACCCTAGCTAGTCCCCCTGACACTAAGGGGCAATTTAGCATCGACAATCTGCCTAACCCACATATCTTTGGACTGTGGGAGGATACTGAAACTGGAGCATCCAGAGGAAACCCACGCAGACAGGGGGACAATGTGCAAACTCCGCACAGCCAGTGACCCAAAGCTGGAATTGAACCCTGGCCCCTGGCACTGTGAACTGGAAGTGCTAATCACTGTGCCACTGTGCTGGTTGAAGAGCAAATAGGGATGGGTGACAGATATCAGCTTACCCAGCAACGCTCTCAACCCAAGAACTAATAAAACAATTACCTGTTTACCAACACCATGCAATTCATGAATACCGCTGTCTTGTTTAAGTATAATTTCACAAGTCAATATTTAATATAACAAGCTGCCTAGACTTGATATTTATTTAGAGATACTTTACAACCTTGAGTCATTAACTAAGATTTTTATTAGATAAGAGTAGCAAGAGATATGGAGCAAAGGAAGGTCAATGGAGTTGAGCTACAATCAGTACTGCTGTGATGGAATTATTTCTTTATTCGTTTTATGGGACAGAGGCATCACAGGCTGTGCCCAGCATTTATTGCCCATCGCTAAGCATCCTCCATTTCAGAGGGTAGTTGAAAATTAACTATGTTGCTGTGACTCTGCATCATATGTAGGCCAGACCAGGTAAGGATAGCAGATTTCCTTCCCTAAAGGACATTAGTGAACCAAATAGGTTTTTACGACAATAGGTTCATCATTAGACATTTAATGACAGATGTTTTTTTACTGAATTCAAATTTCACCATCTGTTGTGGTGGGACTTGAACTCAATCCCCAGATCATTACCCTGGGTTTCTGGATTCTACTGTAGTGGCAATACCAGTGCACAATTGTGACAGACTTGATTTGTTTAGTTACTTCCATGATCATTGTGGCAGTGTAAGAAATGAAGCAGGACAGACAGCAGGGCACTAATGAAGAGCTGAATGACCTACTCAAAGCGAGAGTGGGGGAGGCTCGAACTAGGAGGTACAGTTGCAAAGTAAAGAGTATCACATTTTCGATGCAGATGAGGAGGTCTCTCAGTGCATCATGAGTCTTTCGTTCTCTCTTCTACAGAGAGCAGTAGTGACAGGACCGCTGACTATTTTTAAGGCTGAAGTAGAGACAGTCTTAACCTTTGAGTCCTTGGTTAGTCATCAGGGATAGGTGGGAGAATGGAGCTGAGGCCACAATCAGATTAGCCATGATTTTATTGAGCAGACTCGAGAATGGCCCATTCTTGCCCCTAATTCATATGTACACCTGTTCCTATGTCCCTAAATTGAATTATAATATAGACACGTGTAGGATATAAGCAATCATTTTGGAATATTAATAAATCGGACCTTACCTATTGCTTTGCCAGGAATCCATTTTAACTTGGTTTCATATGGTCTCGTCCTTTTGTTTGCCTACTTAATGAGGATGTCTAGGCTGTGATTAATGGCTCTGTTCCTCTCTGTAATTTGGAGTTGGAGTAACATCCTGGTGCCAGTTAATCACTGGCTGAAGAGCAAATGCTACTTTTCTCCCGCTTGTTGATATATGAAAGGTGCTAAATTGTGATGTTTGTGTTTTATTTTTATCTGCCGGTTTTTGTAGTCTTGAAGCTCTCACAAACTCCCAAACACACAAAGGAAAATCCTTTTATTTGAGCATTCCAAATAGAGTGCTTCTTTGCAAGACGTTGCTGATCTTAAACCTCACTGTGCCATGGTAGGGTGGCACAGTGGTTAGCACTACTGCCTCACAGCTCCAAGGATCTGGGTTCAATTTCCTGTCACTGTGTGGAGTTTGCACATTCTCCCCATGTCTGAGAGCACTTCCTCTGGGTGCTCCAGTTTCCTCCTACACTTCAAACCGGTTAGGTTGATTGCCCCGTGCTGAATTGCCCCTTAGTATCCTGAGATGTGTAGGTTGGAGGGATCAGTGAGGTAAATATATAGGATGATGGGGATAGGACCTGGGTGGGATTGTTGTTGGTGCAGACTTGATGGGCTGAATGGCCTTATTCTGAAATATAGGGTTTCTATAATTCAACTCAACAGTCCATATGTATACAGCATTTACTGTATTCCCCACAAGGGTAAACTCTGTCTTCAAAGGCAGCTGCCTGCTTTCAATGTGAATCATTCAGTCAAAGAATGACATTGGGATGGAAGAGATATTAATCTGATAACTAGCTAACTGTTGAGTTCTGCCACTGGTGAGTTTGAACGATGAATTGTGACAATGCAGTTGCTCAGACGTGATTAGGAGAAAGGAGAAAAAAAGGAAATTACATTCATGTTGCATCATTCACATCCTTAAGCCATTCCCGAGTGCGTCACAACCTGTTGAGGTGTAGTCAGTACGTGCTGTTTTTTCATGTTATTTTCAGGACGTTAACTGCATTGCGAAGAGTTGCGTTTAGTCCACCGTCTGTTCAAATAGGAAGCTTTTTGACCCATCGAGCCTGCCACGACTCCCTGACAAAGCACCTTGCCCTGTCTCCCTCACACCCCTTCAGGGGCCAGGCAGCAATGGATAGCCACTTAGGCCTATTGTTGAGCCAAGTGAGAGGGAGATGTTAGCAATGCCAACAGTGGGTCCTCGCTGAGGCTGGAACCCGGAATGGAACTGAAGGCACAGACTGGCAACAGGCGAAGGAAACACATGCTGAGTCTCTGCTGAAATCTGCAGCCTGCTGGAACAAGATTCCTTTCCAGCAGGGAGACACATATTGTCAATGACCAGCATGATGTCTGTCACTGGAGGATCGCCACCCTTCTCCAGAATCTCTGCCTATCGACCTTTAGTGTGGTCTCTGCTCCTGCAAGGAGAGAAAGCAGAAGTGTGTGTGTGTTCGTAATGGTGAGGAGGAAAGGACACTATTTGTGGAGGGTCACTGCAAGGCATGGATGTAAGTGGGCAGGGTGAGGGTGAATGTTGGCTGCTCTGACGGGGAAACAATTTGACTGCACACAGAGAGAATGCACGGAACTGCAAGACGTATTGACATGAGGGGAATACAGGACTGGTCAGAATCTGGGAGTCTGGCACCTGAAGGTGTTACTTCACTCCCTTGTTCTGCCTATTTGGGTTCTGCTTTCTCTTTGGCACAATATTTGGCAGAAATGCACTGCTGTTGCCGACTTCCATTCACACCTCTTGGTTGGAGAGGTGATACTCTTCCTCCCATCCTCAGGAGAGTTCAGCTCATGGCAATCCCTCAGATCCTTCCATAGTTAAAAGTGAGAGACCCAGGGTGCAGTTTTCCCAGGTCCCCTTGGCTTTCCTATGATTGCTGCAGCATCAAGAAGCTCATGTCCATCTCTCAACAAAACAATAATTAACTGGCTAATATTGCATAGCTGTTGTAAGTGTCCTAATGTATGCAAATTGATTGTCATATATCCTATGCATTTACCCTAGTTAGTCCCCTGACACTAAGGGACAATTTAGCATGGCCACTTGGCCTAACTTGCACATCTTTGGACTGTGGGAGGAAATTGATACTGGAGCACCCGGTGGAAACCTATGCAAACACAGGGAGAATGTGTAAACTCTACACTGATAGTGACCTAAGGCCAGAATTGAACCCAGGTTTCTGGCACTGTGAGGCAGTATTGGTAACCACTGTGTCACTGTGCCTCCTTAGATCATGGAAGATGCTGTGTAAATACAATTCCTTCCGTTCTTCTTTGCGACCGCAGCGATATTGGGTTGCTTTTTATTTGGAAGATAATCAGAGTCGAAGGGCATTGCTTGTTCCATAGTGATTAAATCTTCATTGGAAAAAGCAAACCTGTATGAATCCTGTTCCCCTGAGCTACTCAGCAGGGTGGATAGGTCAAATCTTTTACGGCCATTCATAAGGAAGAGGAAATGTTTTCATCTTTTAAACATGGCGAAGAATCAAAGTATTGTGCGGTGGCATTAAAACATCACTGCCAATAACCTACAGGATGTCCACAGCGTATCTGTACAAAGAAAACATTGGGCCATCTGACAAGAAAGAAGTGGGAAGTTAAAGCTCCCTTTGTTTCCCAGACAGAATGAGTTTGACCTTTGACTCTACAGTTGAAACTTTGGATAGGGTTAAAAAGATAATAGGAATAAGATAATTGCTGTATTTAGCCTGTGACTTCTGAATGCAGATTCTCATCATTCTGCCGAGAGTACATTGTAAATTATCTCAATAACTCTTATTTTTGCCAGTTGTCTTTAACCTTTCACTGCCCCATCCCAGTCACAGTGAAGAAAGGGATGATGGTACGCCAGGCCTCCATCCCGACTACACTGCCCTGGGATTTCAAGAACTTTCTGGAATGGGTGAATTTGGGCCTCCGCTTGCAATGTAGGTGTAAGCTCAGAAATGCCAGGAAAATAAAGTGGGTCTGGAGATTCATGAGCCCCTATCATCCATCATCTATCTGAAGTAGGAACGGAAAGGGATATTAAGACAAGTGAAACAGCCACAGGCTTCTCTGTTAATTTGTTGCTGAAACCTTGATCCTGCTATAGTACCTCTAGACTGGATTAGCCATGTGCCACCTTGTTTCACTCCCGTCCACTCAGCTTTATGGATTTTAGCTCTTGTTCTATCCTGCACCAAATTCCAGTCAGTCTTCACTCCTGTTCTAGTTTACCAACCCAGCTCCCAAATCTGAAATTTCCATAAAGTCCCTCTCTGGACTTGCTCCTCCCTATCTCTGTAATCTTCTGTATCCTCATCCTCCAGATCCTCTGCAGCTTTCAATAACCTTTCGGCTCGCACTCCAGAAACCCTCGGCTCCTTTGATCACACCATTCAGCCACTTTTCACCACAGCTTGGGTCACTCTCTGAGCAGAGTTTGCATGTTCTCCCTGTATCTGTGTGGGTTTTCTCTGGGTGCCCTAGTTTGGATGCATTGGCCGTGCTAAATTCTCCCTCAGTATACCCGAACGGGTGACAGAGTGTGGCAACTGGGGGATTTTCACAGTCATCTCATTGCAGTGTTAATGTCAGCCTACTTATAACTAATAAATAAGTAAACATTCATTCTTTATAGATTTCCTAAAAATCCAGCACTTGAACTGAGTTTTTGGCCAGATCTCCCAATATTTCCTCTGGCATTATTCACTCTTCCTTATTTACTCATTTGTTATAACAGCCACTATCCTAGAGGATTCTTTTTAACTCGCATCTACGAGAATTGGACAACACAAAATAGATTAGTGGGGCCGTTGTGAAAATTTTACGAAGACACGCACATTTGTGAAGCTTCCTCCCTGAGAGTTAACAATTTACCATCTTGTCTCTTATCAGTCCAATCTCCAGTTTCCATTGCATCCTCATCTGCTCTTCTGCAGCTCCTGTAGTTAGTGACTGGTTTAGTTTCTTCCCCCATCCTGATTTTTTTGTTTATTTTTTTAACTAGATAGCCTTTACCCCTGAGATAAGCGATTTGGATCAGGATCCCATCTTGATGTGATCCTTGCTGTTACTGATAGTCCAAGTGCAGCACATTATATTGAGATTGTGACCTTTGCAATGTACTGTCGAGAGGTCAGCTGGGATTTAGTCAAGTCTGCCAGAATGGGCAGAGGAGGGGAAGCAGACAAGAGTGCCTCTGTTTTCAGGGTCAAGAAAACTAGCCTCAATTTAATAGGGGAATAGGAATTCTAGTCTACCTTGGTCATCAGTAAAGTGATGGAAGGGGTTATCAACAGTGCTATCAGGCAGCGCTGTTTAGCAATAACCTGCTTAATGCTGCCCAGTTTGAGTTTCACCAGGGTCACTCAGCTCCTGACCTCATGGTTCAAACATGTACAAAAGAGCTGAATTCCAGAGATGAGGTCGGAGTGACAGCCCTTGACATCAAGGTCACATTCAACTGAGTGTGGCATCAAGAGCCCTAGCAAAACTGAAATCAAAGGTATCAGGGGGCAAACTCTCCACTGGTTGGAGTTATACCTAGTACATAGGAAGATAATCATGGTTATAAAAGAGTCAGTCATCTCAGCTCCAGGACACCTTTGCAGGACTCCCTCAGGGTAATGTGCTAGGCCCAACAATCTTCAACTGCTTCATCAATGACCTTCCCTCCATCATAAGGTCGGAAGTGGAGATGTTCGCCGATGATCGCACAATGTTCAGCACCATTTGCTACTCCTCAGATACTGAGGCAGTGCACGCTCAAATGCAACAAGATCCAGGTTTGGGCTGAAAAGCGACAAGTAACATTCGTGTCACATAAATGCCAGGCAATGACCATCACCAATATGAGACACTCTAACACCAGGCTTTGACATTCAATGATGGGAATCCACCAGTGTCAACATCCTTGGCGTTACCATTGACCAGAAACTCAACTGGACTCACCACATAAACACAGTGGCTGCAAGAGCAGGTCAGAGGCTAGGAATACTGTAATGAATAAATCATCTCCTGTTGCCCCAAAGCTTATCCACCATCAACAAGGCACAAGTTAGGAGTGTGATGGAATACTCCCCACTTGCCTGGATGGTTGCAGCTCCAACGATACTCAAGAAGCTTGACACCATCCAGGTCAGAGCAGCCTACTTGATTGGCACTACATCTACAAACATTCAATCCCTCCACTACCAACACTCAGTAGCAGCAGTGTGTACCACCTACAAGATGCACTGCAGCAATTCACCAAAGGCTCTTAGAAAGCACCTTCCAAACCCACGACCATGTCCATCTAGAAGAACAAGGCAGCACATAAATGGGAACACCACCACCTACAAGTTCTCCTTCAACCCACTTAGCATCCTGACCTGGAAATATATTGCCGTTCCTTTGCAGTCACTGGGTCAAAATCCTGGAATTACCTCACTAATGGCATTGTAGGTCAACCCACAGCACTTGGACCACAGCAATTCAAGAAAGCCGTTCACCACCTCCTTCTCAAGGGCAACTAGGGATGGACAATAAATGCTGGTTGTCCAGTGACACCCATGTCCCATGAATGAATAAAAAAATCATACGACAATGGTTTTGTGAAGGCCTCGGAGCATTATGGTGCTGCTGATGGTAATGGAAAGCTGCTGGCCTTTGGCAACTCTCCAGGGAATCATTGGACAAAAGGTCTGATGCTCTGCAGGTAAGCAGCCTCGGTTGCCATGGCATTTTGTGGGACAATTGACGCCAGTTTCCATTAGACCTCCAGTGTTTGGGGATTTGTGGGGAGAGAGGGTCATTACATCATCTGATAAGTATTCCATTTATTCCATTTATAAAAGACAAATACTTTTAGTTATAGTTGTCAAAAATACTCGTTGAAGACATTTAAAAGCTGCTCTTGCTCTGCCTCACCAAGAGTGATCAGCATTTAAGGATTGATTCCATGACAGTGCATGCACATCTCACGGAGGAAACCCATGCAGACACAGGGAGAACAAGCGAACTTCACTCAGACAGTGACCTGTCGCTCACAATCGCCCCATATCCCTCCATCCCTTTAACTCCAAGAGCTATACCTAATTTCATCTTGAAATCAGACAACATTTTGGCCTTTCGAAGTAGTTGAAGCCAAAATGTTGTGTGATTTCAAGTGTCCAAAGATGTGCAGGTTAAGTTCATTGGCCATGCTAAATTGCCCCTTAGTATCCTGGGTTGCGCAGGTTAGAGAGATAAGCAGTATAATTATGTATGGTTATGGGGATAGGGCCTGGATTGGGATTACTGTTGGTGCAGACTGGATGGGCTGAATAGCCTCCTGCACTATATGGTTTCTATGATTCTGTGGGAATGAATTCCACACATTCACCATCCTTTGGGTGAAGAAAGTTCACCTCACCTCAGTCCTAAAATGTTCACTCCTTATCCTCAAACTCTGACCTTTAACTCTGGACTCCCGCAAATTGCTGTTGTGTTTCTAAACCCTCTTTCAGGCAGTGCATTCCAGCTCACAATAACTCGCATATAAAAAAAAACTCCCCCAACTCACTAGTACTTTTCCAATTGTCTTAAATCTGTGTCCTTTCGCCAATTGTGGATTTAGAGGAGGGTGGAGAGAAGTAAGGCAGATGTACAAATGCCTGAGGCATGAAACAGAAATGTAATACTTTATAGCCAATGCAATTATTGTCAGGTATTAAAAACAAGACAGGCGAACATGATGTGCAACCTATCAGTAACAAACCATTAGTCAATAGAGTGCCAAGCTTTGAAGACCGTTATAACATTTTACTCGCTTGCACAGCTTCAAAAGAAAATACTTTACGTCAAAAAAAAAATTCCACAGGATAAAGACCCAAATTCTAGCTGCTAGCTTTTCATTCTGGCAATGTCACACTGAGCTGTTGGAGGCTTGGAAGCTTGTGCATTATATGGACAACATCTTGTCCCAAAAGATACACTTTGAGACTGTGGACTGGGTAACCAAGGCAACAGCAGATTTAGCTGATTTGTCCAAAGCCACTGGTACATTCCAAGAAACTTAAAAAGGCAGCTTTCTGAAAAGGATATATTAACTCTGTGTGGAGTGTTGCCAATTCTCTGTAGAAGTATTGTGATGTTTGCTGATTTGTTCGTAGCCTTTTTGCTCTTGCAAATTTTCATCTTAAATGAATCCAGGATTCCTGGTTGATCCTGAAGTGATAACTGGTGTAACAGGCATCATCCATCTTCTCCAGTAATAATTCCCTTCGATTGTGGTCAATTGTTTGGACTGAGTTGCACTAACCTAAATACGGCAATGAACTTTTTGAAAAGGAACTTTCGGTTCATAGATCATGGTCGACTTTTGGGAGCTCTTGTCAAGCCATCTACGTGGCATAAAGGTTGAGGAAAAAGCCCCAAACTCTAACAATGAGCACGGCACACGTGATACCCCCTGGTTGACATATGTTGCCAGGCAACCTCAGTGCCCATCAACTCACAGTTGGGACAGACCAGCTCTGTGCTGTTACCTTTATATTACAAGTGCTGATCTGGATTCATTCCAGTGTCAAAACACTGGTGTCTATAGAAACAGGGGAAGCTGTTTATCTGGGTGCATGTGGAATGGGGATAATGTGCTAAGCAGACCTATGACAGTGGGGTATCTGGTGAAGGGTGGGGGGGGGCAGGGGGAGGAGACAAGGTCTTTGATCCCAGCAATTTCAACTGCAGAAGCAACCTTTAGAAATAGCCTCCGAAAGATTTAGGGAGAATAATGCAACAAAATGAAAAAGCCAAGAAATCTCGAATGCTGGCCATTATCCAAAGTCCAGGCATGGAGCAGACTGTTGTATTGGCATCAGCTGCGCCGGACAAGACTATTATTAAGTGGGCCTGATTTGGGAATAGGCAGCCGGAGACTAAGTTGTGGGGATCAGTCTTGAATGTTGACTGCTACGTCTCTTACCATTGATAAACTATAAGTGATACTTTAAAGATGCTCTTACACAATGCCCCTGTGGGAAGCAGCTTCTGTTTCTCTTTAACAGTAAACTTGCATTGTACAAATCCAGGGTTTGGGCTGTAACTGAGTTTGATTGCGGCAAAGGAAGCCTCCTTTGCACCTTTCTGTCTTTGCTCTTGTGTCAGGTTGCAGTCCAAGTCTGGCTCCGTCTCAAATGGCAACCGCAGCATTGATACAGAGAAACTCTGCTTGGCACAGACTTGGTGACTGTCGTATAAACGGGCCATGTAGTATTGCCACCATCCCCCTCCCCCTTTCTGCATCCCTGCCAGAGAGAAAAGTCCCTGTGCCATCCTGTTTTCTGTTCTGTGTTGATAAATGGCTTAGCTGCTGCTGTTTGTGATGGCTCGCACAGATATGTCAAACTGTTTGTTTCTCCAAAGGACCCCACGCCCTTTCCGTTGATCTGTTAGCCTGGATTTAGGCTTCATCTTACCCAAGCAGAAACAACTCGCTGTTATACAATTAGCTCTCTCCATTGTTTACCTTCTCATCCATTAAACATTCACGATCGGTGTGGTTAAGAGGGGGTGGATCATGCATTTTCTGCAGCCTACAGATGGTGTGCGGGATGGGATTGGCAAGGAAGATTCCCTACCGAGATGCCTGAGGCAAACTTTTTGTTTGTTTATTGCTGTGTACATGATGAAGGACTTATATTTATGAAAATGTCATTCAGGGGTGCAAAACAAAAATTTTCCAAGTCCCAAGACAAAATTAGGAAAGAACTCCTGGGCCTCACTACAATTAGCATTAACATTATCAGTAGTTAATGTGTTTTTTTTCTTGATAAAGTAATTGCACCATCATTTTTAATGTTAAACAGAAAGAATTGCGTTTATATGACTTCGATCGTGTCCAGAGGATGTCTGAGAGCCAATGAAGCACTTTTTGAAATGTAGTCATTGTAGTTTGTATAATGGGAAACATGGCAGCCAATGTGCACACAGCAAACTCCCATAAGCAGCACCATGATATAATTACCAATTAATCTGTCTTTGGGATGTTTGGTGATGAGTAAATATTGGCCAGCATAACTCTCAAACATCAAAATTTTGCTGTGGAACCCTGTGTGTCCACCTGAAAGGTCAGATGAGGTCTTGGTTTACATCTATAGAAACGCTACTGTGAAGAAAAAGGCCACCCAGCCCATCAAGGCTTCACCCACCCTCCAAAAGATATCCCACCCAGGCCCTCCCTTCTACCTTATCCCTGTAACCCTGCACACTTATCATGGCTAATCCACCTAACCTGCACATTGTTGGACACTAAGGGACAATGTAGCATGGCTAATTCACTCAACCTGCACATCTGTGGGAGGAAACCAGAGCACCTGGAGGAAATCTATGCAGACATGAGGAAAATGTGCAAACTCCACACAGACAGTGATCTGAGGCTAAAGTTGAACCTGGATCCATGGCACTGTGAGGCAGCGATGCTAACCACTGTGCCATCCCAGAATAGTACTACACTCCCTCAGTGCTGCACTGAAGTGCAGCCCTTGATTTTTGTGCTCAACTCCTGGAATTCTTTTGAGTCCTTTTGGCTCAGAAGCCAAAGTGCTGCCAACTCAACCACAATTGACACTGATATTCTTTGCACCTTTTGCTCAAACCCTCAGCCAGGCGAGCACCCACCCCACCTCCAGGTATCTGATTCTGTCACAATTAGTGGTGAAACCATTCTCCTAACTGCTCATTTCTTTTGGTAATGACTCTTAAATTAATCTCTTCAAGAGAAGGAGCAGTGGAAATATTTTGACCCTATTTATCAGATCAAATTCCCTCATAATTTTAAATATCTTGTTTTCTCCCTTCGTCTGAATATCCCTCGATCTGTTTCCTTTAGATTTTTTTAATTGCTCATTTATGCCACATGATGTTCCATTTTTTGTCCATTCCCTGATTATCTTGGAGAAAGTGATGTTGAGTGCCATTCTAGTACACTGCAGTCCATGTGCATTAGGTACTCCCGCAGTGCTGGAAATCCTAGCGAATCCAGATCCAGACCTAATGAAAGAACACCAATACATTTCCAAATGGGAATTTTGTGTGACTGGAAAGAAAGCTATGAAGTGGTGATTTCCCCATGGGCCGCCGCCCTTCTACGAGGTGGAGGCCTTGGGTGATGGAGGGGGTGAATATTATGAAGGTGGAAGGGGTAGCAATTGTGGAGGCTGCTTTGGCTTGAACAGTGAGTACAGTAAGAAGTCACAGCAGTCTGATGAAAGAGCAGCTCTCCAAAAGCACGTGATACCAAATAAACCTGTTGGACTTTAACTGGTGTTGTGTGACTTCTTACTGTGCCCACCGCAGTCCAATGCCAGTATCTCCACATCTTGAACAGCGAGTGTTATTGGAAATGAACTCATCCAGGCAAGTGGAAATACATTGTGTTCCTGAATTGTGAAAGGTCTTGGGGCTGAATCGTTTGCTACAGAATACCCAAATGGCTCCTTGCTATTCTGTTAGTCTTTCTTTTATTATATCCTGTTAATAGTTCTGTTAGTTGGTGTGCTAATTTCTGGCCTTGTCTCTATCTCTCTAGTAAGCTATTGTCTATTTGCATGTCAGGCATTTCTGTTTTTTGTTTTAGCCCCTCTTTCTCTGTCTGCCTCTTCTTTAACTCCCATGCTCTCTTTCTTTGTCACTGTCTCTCTGGCTCAGTTTGAATGCTGCTCTGTATGTTGACTTCGCTGAGGAACTGCATGAGAGACACACCGCGTTGGTCTCTTTTAGGTTTATCACAGATGTTGGCCTCTTTTAGGTACACACAGTGTTGGAGCACAGTGCAGTGTATTTCCTTGTTCCTAGTGCCTCATGCTCCTTGCTGCCTGAGGCTCCGAAAAGATATTAAATGGAAATATTTTGTCATGGTCACATTTGCAGGTTAATGTTGGAAAAGCTCAACAGCTACATTATTTGAAAGTGAAAACAGTGACCAGGTTAGTAATTTACAAAGGCAGCGTTCTTCAATCGAGTGAATTGTGTCAGTAACAGTGCCCCATTATTGTCCTGGTTTGTACACGGAGCCTGTCGGACCCCACTTGCTGCAGATCAAAGGGCTGCTTAGAGGATTAAATAAATGCTAACCAGAGCCTAAGGAGAATGGCTGCAATTGTCTCTCTGCTGTGTCATTAGAGATGTGTTCTGTGGATTATTGCCGGCGTGCCAGTGATCAAAGGCAGGCTGATTGTGTCCGGACTGTGTCTTGCAGTCAGTGAGTGTTTGGATCCAATGTGTGAGTCACTGAGGAACTGAACTTGAAGCCAAGTAATTGTTGTCCATTTATTCTGATACCATGAGTGGTTGTGGGGAGTGGGAGAGACAGAGGGGGAAAAGGGGAAGGGGAGGAACGTTGTGCAGGTGGGAAATAATTTCAGGAAAATAGGTGTATGCACTGAGGCTGGGATATGTCTGTGAGGGAAAGCAGAGATATTCGGATTTTGTGTGAGATAAGGGGAGCGAAGGGGATGCAGGGAATGTGGTTGTGTGACGGTTCGGGACAATGAGAAGATACTGGTGAGAGTGAACAGATGCTGAACTAAGGATGAAAATAAAAGAAAGAACTTACATTTCTTTAACACTATTCATACCTCAAATGTCTCTTTACAGCCAATAAATTGATTTGGAAGTGCAGTTGCTGTTCCATGACAACATGATACATAAGGTCAGCTATGACAGGGCAATATCAGAACTCCTTGAGATCCACACTGGGGTCAGACAGGGTTATGTTCTGCCATTAACACTTTTTGGCATATTTGCTGCTGTTATATACCTTCAGGTCATCTATAGAAGGTGTCTCTACTTAGCATTCCAGCACCAGTTGAGTTGGGACAAGGTCACCAACTCAGAGGTTCTAGAACGCACTAAGTCCATCAGCATCTACTAATTGCCAAGTCAACATGGGCTTTGTAGCTTAGCCATATTCATTGGATGATTTACAGCTGTGTAACCCAAAGTCTTCTGTATAGTGAATACACCACTGGGTCCTCACCTCTTGGGCATCCATACTACTATGTTGGCTGTAATGGTGTCATTAAGAGATTTCAGATTATATTGGGAATTGTTGATAAGAAAAACTTAGGTACAGGAGGGTTGCAGCTCTGGGCTGCCCTAGAACATCAGGCCCAGTTTCTACCTGCTTACGACATAGTTTCTAGATGATTCTGCCTGAGAGAGGGCTCTACCCTCTTGTGTGATCACATACCCTCAATTTCCATTAGTCTTTCAAGTCAGGTGACTCACTTCCACACAGACAGTGACCCAAAACTGGAATTAAACCTAGGTTCCTAGCGCTGTGAGGCAGCAGTGTTAACCACTGTGGGAAAAATATTTAGCAGTAATGCAAAAGCAAGAACTTGGATTTAATATAGCCGAAATAAGCAGAGTAAAATGTCCTCATGGTGCCCCACGGAATATGATGCTGAGCCCCAGAAGGAGATATTAAGAAAGAGGACAAAAAAGTTGGTCAAAGTAAACCATTTTAAAGCGGATTATAAAGGTGAAGAGAAATGGAGAGGTTTAGGGAAGGCATTCCAGTGTCTTGGCAGCTGAAGGCAGAGCTGTCAATGGTTGGGGAACGTAAATCAAAGAAATCCAATCCAAAATTGGAAAAATTTGATGGCAACTCTCATTGTGGATTGGTTGCAAGCCCAAGGAGCAGTCAGGATGAAGCAACGTGGTTGTCCACAGATCCATTAGCACAGTGCAAGGGATCTCATTTTCAGTTTCATTCAGGTACAGTGGTTAGTACTACTGTCTCACTGAACCAGGGGCCCGGGTGCGATTCCCGGCTTGGGTCACTGTCTGTGTTGGGTTTCGTCGGGTTGCTCAGGTTTGCTCCCACATTCCGAAAGGCATGCTGGCAAGGTGCATTGATCCAAACAGGCACCGGAATGGGGTGACTAGCAGATTTTCACACTAACTTCACTGTAGTGTTAATGTAAGCCTAGTTGTGACTAATAAATAAATTTTAAATTTTATTTCAGGTAGCTGATTGGACACTGCATAAGAATAGCTTCATTTACTTTTTTGAATCTTTGTAGGGATTCTATTGTTCTATTATGTACTGTAGAGATTCTGTTGGGTTTCTAGGATAATTTGCAACTTAATAATATGGAGTAGAAATTTGAAACTCTGAGGGGGATTTTCCAGACCCCTTGTGGCATGTTTTTGTGGTGACGGAAGAGGCCTGCCATTGACTGGTGGCTGGATCTTCCAGTTTCCCTATTGTCCATGCTCTCCACGGCTATGGAATCCACAATGGGGTGTTGCCATTGGTAGGACTGGGAAATCCCACATGGGGATGCTGCAAAATCCCCACTCCCATCTGACGAATGCATGCCACAAATTCCGCTCTCCATTCCTTGCCTCGAGTGGCCAGGGAGCGTCTGCATTTTCCCAAAGTGTTGACCTGAGTGACTGCTGTTTGGCCTTTCCTATTATTTCTGCATCCCTTTTTAATAGTTGTGTACATGTAATAACTTCAGTCAGGCCATTGAGGTTGGCCTATTGGAATACAACTCCCTGATCAAGGAGTCAATTGATGGGCCAATCAGGGAATCTTTTCCTTGTATTTAACAGGGAATATCAGTTTCTCTGGTGCTACAGAAGGTAGCCTGATGACTGACAGTACTCTGTGTATTGCTGTTGGAATTGTAACTAAAGGGACTTCTGTCTCCAAAGACTTATTGCAGTACAGACACCCAAACCCCCTGCAGTTAAAATAGTTCAGACACAAGAAGAAATGTGTCCCATAAAATTAGAAGACAGCAGGTCCAGATGTCAAGCTTGAAGCATTTGTTGATGCATGTAATCTGAATGTTTTAAATATGATTCTCTCTCACTCTGTCTCACAAAAATAACAGGAAGTTGGATTGGTTTGTGAAGGTCAGAGGTTAAAGGGGTCAAAAGAAAAGTAAGGTGTGATACCCACCATCTTCCTTTACCTCTGACCTCAGGAGGTGTTCTAGCTTCCTATTATTATGAGTTGCGGATCTTACTTTTAGTGACTGGGTGGAGTAGAATTCTTTTTGATTGTTTGATTTCTTGGGTAAATAAAGAGTTAAATCATACCCAAAACATTCCTACTTTGTAACCAGACACAACATTGGCAAAGGCTAATGAGAAAATTTTCAGTCAATCATCTCTTCCAGAGAGTGGCCTGGAGTGGGGGAAGAGGAAGCCTAAAACACTCAGGAAACTATAAAATAATGTTTGAGCAAAGTCACTGCCTAGGAGCTAGGCAGAAAGAATCAGTCTCATTCTCAGAAGGTGAGAAGTGGCAGTGGAGGTTGAGTGACTTTTGGATGCAATGGGAAAATGGATGGGATTTTGATTTTGATAAGAAGGCCCTGGAATTAGAAGGAAACTCATCCTGATGCTGGAAAAGGCTGAGGTGCTGCCTGAAGGTGAAGGCAGATTGAATAGCAATTTCCACAAGGAATTTAATGCTTTTTCTAAAAAATAAACTTTTGTCAAGCTACGGGGAAAATGTGAATGAGGATTAGTCAACAGTCTTTTAAAGAACTGCATAGACAGAAGGCTGAGGAGCCTTCTTCTGTGCTGTACATTTCTTTAAAGAGCAAAATACGTCAATTCTTCATCTAAAATGGCTGTGATCTGTTCATTTGAATGAACATAGTAAGTGCTGACTCAATTCATTGACTGCATTTTCCATAAGGATTCTATTTCCATTCTCCCAGTTTTTCCATCTCCATCTGATTTACCCTGATGCCATCTACCATATTCAGTGCCATTGCTCCTGATGTGTCTTTCTCTATTTTTAACTGAGGATTTCACTCGATCCTGATTGACAGAATCCTTAACTGTGCCTGCGCCATTCCTTCTCTCCGCTCCCCTCTCATCTCAGAATCCTAACAGGGTTCCCCTGGTTTTCATTGCTCATACTGCTTGCCTCCCTATTCAGCAGATTGACATCCACCACTTCCTTTGCAGCACACATCTCACCAGGTGGCAGGAGAGGCTGGAAAATCCTGGCAGTGGGCAGAACTGGAAAACTCTGCCCTTGTTTTGCTTTTAAAATTGTAGCTGGCATTCGATACCTCTGAAACTGCCAGAAAGCAAGGAGTTAATAAGTACATACTGAAGGGAGAAAATTAGCAAGAAAACTGCCTTCATTAAGCTGTGTTATTGGAAAAGCAATGGTATTTTTGTACACGGCAGCCTAGTGTTTATTGTGGTTGGTGTCTTCATTCATATGAGAGCTCCCATCTGCAGCAGGCACAATGGAAAAGACAATCTGATGTGATCCCCAGTTGCCCTTTACTACAGATAGTTTCTAAGTGATGTTGAGAGTTAATCCCCTGTTTGAGGAAACTTTCTCTCCTATTCTCCTCAAAGCAAAAACAAAAGATTCTTTTTGCATTTTCCTGCGTGATAATGACTCAATCATATCAACCCTAAAAACTGACTTTTTCAGCTCAGCTTGATGATGGCTCTCAGCTTTTAACAACCTCTCACTATTTCCAATCTTTTAAACTCTATCTCACTGTTTCCAATCTTTTAAACTTTCTCTATTTCCGATCTTTTAAACCCTCCCTCACTGTTTCCAATCATTTAAACTTAAACACTGTCTCTCACCATTTCAAATCTCTTAAACGTTCTCTCTTACTGTTTCCAACTTCTTAAACACTCTCTCTCACTGTTTCCAATCTCTTAAATACTCTCTTTCACCGTTTCCAATCTCTTAAACACTCTCTCTTTCACTGTTTCCAATCTCTTAAAGTCTCTCTCTCTCACCATTTCCAATCTCTTAAACACTCTCTCTTTCACCGTTTCCAATCTCTTAAACACTCTCACTATTTCCAATCTCTTAAACACTCTTTCTCACCATTTTAAATCTCTTAAATCCTCTCTCTCACTGTTTCCAATCACTTAAACACTCTCTCTCACCATTTCTAATCTCTTAAACACTCTCTCATTTCCAATCGTTTAACACTCTCTCTCACCATTTCCAATCTCTTAAATACTCTTTTTCACCATTTCCAATCTCTTAAACATTCTCTCTCATTGTTTTCAATCTCCTAAACTCTCTCTCTCACTGTTTCCAATTTCTTAAACACTCTTTCTCATCATTTCCAATCGTTTAACACTCTCTCTTACCGTGTCCAATCTCTTAAACTCTCTCTCTCACCATTTCCAATCTCTTAAACACTCTCTCACTGTTTCCAATCTCTTAAACTCTCTCTCTCACCATTTCCAATCTCTTCAACCCCCTCTCATTATTTTGAATTATTTAAATCCACTTTCAGTGTATTGTTAGAATATATCTTATCTTGTAACCTATAGAAAGAGTGCTTTAAAATTGTATATAGCATATATAACTGAGGCTTCTGAGAAAAATGGCAATTTTTAAATTGAAAACGTGAGTGATTCAGTAATTGATGAAGATTTGTGCATTGGGAATAAAGAGGAGGAAATAGTGTAATTGGTTAGATTTTTTCCTATCCCATCTAGTCTTCTCTCTTACAGTTTTGATACTTGCAGAGTATGCTCCTAGCCAAAGCCTTTCATAAATTGGGGCATGATTTTTCCTGAATATATTTGCAGTTGATATTACCTGGGAAAGTACTGTGATACTTGGAAAAGTTATGTTTGCATCCAAGAACCAAATGCCAAAAGTGAAATATTTGGATCAGTAACTATGCTCCAAACAACTCCAGATCAGTGGAATCCATGAGGCACACCCTTCTTAGCGGACAACGCAAAGCACTGAATCAGAGAGCTCACACATTTATGTCTAACTCAGTTCACATTCAGTACTTGGAAATGCACTTCCTTTAAACTGAAGCCTATTCAGATAAGTGAAATGGGAATGTAAAATCTTAATGGTGACATTTGTGAAGAAGGCCCCACTGCCTCGGCAAAGCAGCAAGCATAATTAAGGGCCCTACGCACCCTGGACATTCTCTCTTCCACTTTCGTCTGTTGGAAAAAAGAAACAAAAGTCTGAGCTCTCATTCCTACTCAAGAACATCTTCTCCCTTGCTGCTATTAGACTTTTGAATGGATCAACCTCACATTATGTTGATCTTTCTCTGTACCTAGATATGACTGTAACACTGCATTCTGCACTCTCTCATTTCCTTCTTTATGAATAGTATGCTTCATCTGTATAGTGTGCAAGAAACAATACTTTTCCCTGTATGCTAATACATGTGACAATAATATATCAAACCAAAGTCTTTGTCACATATTGGGTGGGACTTTCTGGCCATTCTGCTGGTAGGATTTTCTAGTCCCACTGATGGTGATCCCCTTTGACAAGTTCCTGGCAGCATAGAAAGCAAACAACAGGAACCCCATTGACAACAGCGGGACTGAAGATCACAAAACCCCACAAACACATCACAGTTGCAAAACGTGCTGTAGAGGAATGGGGGATAGAAAATCCCACCTGTTTTTCTTCACCCTGAAGTATGCTGACTGCTGAAAGTGAGAAGGGTTTGAGTCAGACTGAACCAAACAGTTCCTCAGCTTTTCTGAATTGAGATTTAATATTTATACTTTATATGTGTTGTTCTATCATTGAGTCTAAATGGATTTTGACTGCTATTACAATTGGTCCAAGTGACCTGTCTGTCTGTTTACTCCTCAGGTATTTTCTCTTCCTCTGAACATCTCATCCTGCTCCTCATCTGTCATCTGTCAGCTCTCTCATCTCTCATTTAACTTTCTCCTTTTCTCCTTCTTGCCTAACTGCAAGGCCGTTTTCTCAACAAGCTACCTTCACCACTTCCCTTTCTCAGCCTCCATTCCAAGCAATTTGCAGTACATCTCAACTCGATATGTTCCTTCTCCTCTAGGCTCACTGCCTTCCCGTCCCCCGCTTGATTTCTCGCTACAGGTAAATTCCTCAACCAATATTCAGAGCCAACCTGTTGACCTTACCATTGACCTCCCCAGTCAGTGGTAACAATCACGGTTCAGGTTGTCTTTGATTGCTTCCTTGTATCCCTTCTCTACTCACATCCTCTTTGCCCCTTTAAATTCTATCTCATTCTGTATCACCTCCAGAAAGAGGTCTCCCCAATTTACTTGCAGCTTCACTCTCAAAATCCCAAATGTATATAAATCTTCCATTCACCACAGCATTTCTGTTACAAATATTTTGTTCATTTGATTTGATTTGTTATTGTCACATGTATTGGTATATAGCGAAAAGTATTGTTTCTTGCATACTATACAGATGAAGCATACCATTCACAGAGAAGGAAAAGAGAGATTGCAAAATGTAGTGTTACAATCACAGCTAGGGTGTAGAGAAAGATCAACTTATTGCGAGGTAGGGCCATACAAAAGTCTGACAGCAGCAGGGAAGAAGCTGTTCTTGATTCCGTTGGTACGTGTCCACAGATGTTTATATCTTTTTCTCGATAGAAGAAAGTGGATGACAGTATGTCCGGACTGTTTGGGATCCTTGATTATGCTAGCTGCTTTTTCGAGGTAGGGGAGAAGGGTAAACAAAGTCAATGGATGGGAGGCTGGTTTGAGTGATGCTCTAGGCTTCGTTCACGACTCTTTGTAGTTTCTTCTAGTCTTGGATAGAACAGGAACTGTGCCAACAACCAGGAAGAATGCTTTCTATGATGCATCTGTAAAGGTTGTTGAGAGTTTTAGTGGACGTACCAAATTTCTGAGAAAGTAGAGGCATTGGTGAGCTTTCTTAACTCATCTCTAGCTTTGATTCCCTAAACCCGATTAAAATGATTTTCTCTCTCAATCCTGTCGTTCCTCTGATCCTCATCTCTGCTCCCTTAAGTCCAAAGGATATTAGACCTGAATGGATATTGCAAATAACTGCTGGAATCAAAATCTGGCTGGATCACATAAAGAACACATCTGTTGAAACAATTTACCATTCCTGGATCATCCATGCAAAAGTGATGGCTGGCTTTCTTTCTCTATTGCACCGTCTTCTTAAAGCACCCCCGCAGCGCTTTCCTGTCACATCCATGCTCACCTCCAAACAATAAGTGGAGGAGCTCATAGACTTGTAAATTATCAAGGCTGAAGCCATCAGATCAGCTGCCTCTGCCAATTCCATTCCTTCCTCTAGCCCACTAGGCTGAAATTCCTATAAGGCTTCCTCCTGCCTGAGCCCTGAACTTGTATCACTGTCTACTTTCTCTCCTATTACTCCTCTTGTCCACTTTAAGTTTAACTTGTTCTGCACTCTCAACCCTACTCTTATAAAATTATCTACTCAAATTTCCTTCTTTGTTCCCATGTTAGTTAACATTATGAACAGTTCTCTCTCCTTCGGATCAATCAGTTTGCTAGGGTAGATGTGTTAATTGCAAGGGGACACAGGTTCTAGATGAGAGGGAGAAAGTTTAAGGGAGATGTGCAGGGTAAGTTTTTCACGCAGAGAGTGGTGGGTTCCTGAAATGCACTGCCAGGAGAGACGGTGGAAGCAGGCACATTAGCAGCATTTAAGAGGTATCTGAATGGGTACATGAATAGGAAGGGAATAGAGGGATATGAACTGAAAAAGCACAGAGGATTTTTTTTTAGTTTAATTAGGGCATCATGATTAGCATGGATTTGGAGGGCCTGGTCCTGTGCTGTACTCTTCTTTGTTCTTTGTCATCACCATCCCTCTCCTCAATAAAACAACTGTTGACCCCCACTCCCCCAAACCTTCAAACTATCAAACCATCTGTAATTTGCCTTTCTTCTCCATAATTCTTGAATGTGTTGTCACTTGCCACCTTACCTAGAACTTCATGTTTCTACCCTTGAATCATGGTACCAGAAGAAGTTACAGATGACATCTTTTGTGTCTGTGACAAAGAAAAACTATCCCTCCTCATGTTTTTCAAACCCGTCTGCTGTGTTGGTGTAGTTGTATGCCACACTCCCTCTCAGCTCTCTACTGTCAGCAAGCTGAGTAAGGACTTGATTCCATGTTGATCTGTTGAACTATAGTAAGAAGTCTCATAACACCAGGTTAAAATCCATTAGGTTTATTCAGAATCAAAAGCTTTCGAAGCACTGCTCCTTCATCAGACACCTAACTGATATTACTGCATATGACCTGATATAATCTTTTATTTTATTATGGTAAAAATGCTAGATAAACACAAGTTGTTGTTCTTATTGACTGAAAGCTGACCAATGATGGGGTCTCTCTAAGAGGGAGGTGGGGCAGAATTGTAACTTATTTATTAGTGTCACAAATAGGCTGACATTAACATTGCAATGAAGTTACTGTGAGAATCTCCTCGTGGCCACACTCCGGTACCTGTTTGGATACATTGAGGGAGAATTTAGCACAGCCAATTCACCGAACTGGCACATCTTTCGGGCTATGAGAGGAAACCAGAGCACTGATGGAAATTTACTGCAAGACACAGGGAGAAAATGCAAACTCCACACAGACAGTGACTCTAAGCTAGGAATTGAACCAGAGTCCCTGGAGCTGTGAGGTAGCAGTACTAACCACTGTGCCACAGTGCTGCCTTACTACTCTTGCTATGCTCACTCTGAATGCAAATGTGACTGTAAGTCAATTGGTGTTGACATATCATTGGAATTTGATCAGAGCTGGACTCCAACTGCCTAATGTTGACTCTTCTGCATTTCTGGCTTGCATTATGTGTTCATTTCAGTGAGGGGAAATGTCATCAAATTGAACAACTGTAGTGTAAATGTTTGAAACATAATACACAAGGGTGAAAAGAAGCTGCTATATCACATGACTCATCCTGCCCCATAATGAAGCTGTTGCTGACTGGGCTGTCCTGACTTCCTAGAAATCCCATTTTGGGGTTTTACACGTCTAAATGATGCTCTGTTGCAAATGACATGAACTTTGATCTCTTACACTTGAGGCTTTAAAAGATCATAAACATTTATGAGAGACCAATGAAACGAGATCTTTCTTATGGTTAGAGTGATTACAATGCTGTTAAATGCATAGCTGAAGTGTACACTCTGAGGCAGGGTGTCACGCTGACCCTTAATGACCCACTCTGCTTCAGAAGATCACACTTGTACACGAGTTGGACAAAACAAAAAAGATTATCGTTCAAAGAAAAACACGTTGACCTCTTGAACTTAGACCACCCATTATATGCTAATCAGAGGTAGTCAAAAGCGTCATGTCAGGATTTCAAGTAACTGCATTCTAATACCCTTTGCATTGACTGCATTCAACTGAGGTCTTCCCTTGAAGTAGGGAAATGCTATCAACAAAGGATTCAGGATGAGAGGAGACATGCTGGGATACAAATTGGTACATGCTGGTGCTGATTTTCAAACAGAAAAGGGGTGCAAAGTGTACCAGTTTAGCAGTGAAAACTGCCTGGGCCCAATCTGCTTAGGTGCTAGTCCCACTGCTAAATGTGTGTGGCCTTTTGATAGCTGTTCATCGTTGCCTTCTGCCACTTAGCCAGTTTTGCACCTTTTCTGCCACTGCCCTTTCAATCCTATGGGCTTCAGTTTTGTTATAATGCTTTGTCAAATGTCCTTCCATATATGGTACAGAACAGAAAATTGTCGTGCAGATACTGAGATCATCCTTCAAGTTGTTCAAGGGAGTTGTTATTTGAAAAGGAAGAATAAGTGCCTCCAAGCAGCCAGCATTCTGTAATCCATCCAGCTGCAAGGGGTGATTTGTTTTGATATGATTTATTATTGTCACATATATGAACATATAGTGAAAAGTATTGTTCCTTGCACACTATACAGACAAATCATACCTTTCATAGAGGAGGAGTGGAGGAGTGCAGAATGTTGTGTGACAGACACAGCTCAGGTGTGAAATGGAATAAAAGCATTGTTGGAGAGTTCAAAAGAGTTAGAGTGAAGTTTTAGAAGCATAGAACAAGAATAACATTTAGAATTAGAAGGAATGCTGGGCACAGCTTGCAAGAAGTTGCCCTGCTCCAGCACCGACTTGGAAAAGCAAGGAGACCATTCAGCCCATTGTACCTATATCAACTCTTTGAAAAGATTTTGCAATTAGTCCTCTGCTCTTTCTCTATAGCTTCATAGTCTTTTTCCCTTTTGAAGTATGCAGTTAACTTAATTCTCGATTAACAAAGGTTACTGGTGATAGGCAGAATGTGGAGTTGAAGGTACAAGGAGATCAGCCATTATCTTATTGATTGATGGAGCAGGCTCGAGGGGCCGAGTGGCCTAAACCTGCTCTGAATTCATAACTTTGCATATCACTATATATTGAATGTTACTGTTAAAACTGATACCACCTCCCATTAGAATTAGTGCTTTCCTGATGCTTTCTCCTCATAATCCCACAGGAAGCTTCAGTTTTGTGTCTTCTGGTTACAGATTCTGCCTCCAGTGAGAACAGTATCTTCTTAGTCACTCCATCAAAAATAAATCTGGGGTACCTTGGATTTGAACTAGGGACTCGTTGATCTGCAATCATATGCTCTGCTCCTGAACTGAACTCCCACACTTAAGAGAGTGTTGGAGTGAAGGAGCTACACTGTACAGAATGAACATCAACCTGATTATCATATGAGACTGGCTGGGTAACGGCATGACTCAGTCTGTGTCTTTGGGCTCTCAAAAGTACTGAAAGTACAGAAACCTCCACAGATTATTAAAGCCATGAGCAGTGAGAGATTAAATCTTTGGAACAGGGCAAGAGAATGAAAGGGAGGCTTTGCTGACACATCCCTGGCTTCAGTCCCTTTGTGATCTTTCGGCAGAGAGTTTTTCTGATTTCCATTCAGGCTGCCATTCATTTCCCTGTTTTTTTTTATTTGATTTGATTTATTATTGTCACATGTATTAGTACACAGTGTAAAGTATAATTTCTTGGATGCCATGCAGACAGGGCATACCGTTCATAGAGAAGGAAACAAGAGAATGCGGAACGTCATAGAACAAGAGTAAAAGAATTAGAAGCTATGCTGGGCAGTCGCCTCACTCCGGCCCTATCTTGGAATCAATCAAATTGGTTTCACTATGGTGGGGTGAAGCCCGTCTCTTGAAGACTGGTGTGACCTATACCACTTTTAATATTTTCCCCTCCAGATTTCCGAAAGTTCTGTTTCATTTCTTCCTGTATCCTCTCCTCCCAGTCCCTAATTACGCGGAATATATCCGACCACTGATGTCCAGACAAAACAAAGGTTGCATCTAGGAGGCACATTTTCGAAATGCTTTCAAACCTAAATATTGCCTGTACGTCATTCTGCACTAGCATGGCATTGAGGCTTGGTTTGGATATATAGCTACATATGGAAATGAGGGCAGGCAGATGCTACTTTGAAATGCGGTGCACATGAAAGTGAGGGGTAGTTACTGCACAGTGATTAGCATTGCTGCCTCGCGGCATCAGGGCCCCGGATTCAATTTTGTCTTTGAATGTCTGTCTGTTTGGAATTCGTCTCAGTCTCCCCGTGTCTACGTAGGTTTCCTCTGGATGCTCCAACTTCCTCCCTCAGTCCATAGATGTGTAGGTCAGGGAGATTTGCCATGCTAAATTGTCCCTTAATGTCACAAGATTAGTGGAATTGGGTTGGGGGTGGGGGGCAACATCTTAGAATCATCGAACCATATAGTGCAATAGGAGGCCATTCAGCCCATCAAGTTGGCATCAACTACAATCCCACCCAGGATCTATCCCCATAAACCCATGCAATTACTCTCACTAGTCCCTCTGTCGCTAAGGGGGGAAGAGAGGATTTAGCATGGCCAATCCACTTAACCCCCACATCTTTAGCTACATGGGGTTATGAATAAGTCTGGGTAAGAGTCAGTACAGACCCCGATGGGCTGAATGGCTTCCTTCTGCACTGTAGGGGTTCTATGATCTATGATTCTAAGATGTCTGTAGTGACTGTGATTAAACTGATCCAGAAATGTTATGACACTCATTGGGCTTGACTCCTGATTTTCATTTTTGGATGGTTAGGTTAAGCTGTTTGCCAGCTGATTAGCCTAGTTCTGGGTGTTGATGATATTATAGACTGATATCAGGAGAATCACATTATCAATCTTTTTGGAAGCATAGGCAAAGCTTTACCTCAAATTTCTCGCTGCAACATAAATGAGGAGGTGACAGTCCGGGTCGGCCCCCGGTCTCTCCTGACTTTGTGCCTGTTGCACTGGGTATTACTGGGTTGGGAATGAGGTGTGGGAAAAGAGTGCAAAGTATTCCCAATGCTCTTGGATTGTCCTGAAGTCTCCAAGAATTAAAAACCAGCTTCTAGAACACTGCTGCAAGTAATCAAGGAGAACAAACATAGATGGATTAAAAAATCTGTTTTTTAAAAATTTGAACAATTTAATTTACTCGTTATAGTGGAGGCTGGAAAGGAAGTTACTTAACTGTTTAGAAAATGGCAAGCAGGAGATTATGTGATGCAATACATCCAACTAGAGTTGGTAATTTTAAGAGGAGGGATATCTGACTGCTGCCCATTATTATCTTTACAACATAATTGCTTTATCAAAACATTGACCATTTTGATTTGATTTGATTTGATTTTTTATCATCACATGTATTTGTATGCGGTAAAAAGCATTGTTCATAGAAAAGGAGAGAATGCAGAATTAGTGTTACAGTATTAGCTAGGGTGTAGAGAATGATCAACTTAATGCAAGCTAAGTCCATTTAAAAGTCTAACAGCAGCAGGGAAGAATTCATTCTTGAGTTGGTTGGTACGTGACCTCAGACTTTTTTGTCTTTTACTCTCTACAACTGCTTTGTGTGTTCACATATGGTAAAGTCCATGCTTACATTTGAAACTTGGTAGCCATCACACAAATGCACAGTAGTAGATGTCATAGGTTTCGTTCTCTGAGATTCACACTGGGCCAGATTCTGACAGAGGATAACATCTATTTTGATGTCTTGTCCAAACGCGCATTTAGAGCTTGGGGAAATGATTCAACTTTGGAGGCAATGTAAGCCTTTGGAGGCACCATGGTGCTCTCATCTGAAATCCACACACACGCTCTTGGATGGCAAGCCAGGGGTGAAGCCTCACTTTCCCCCTCATCCACCTGATCTCTGACCACCCACTCAGCAATGCATGCCAAAGTGACACCCTAACTGCGTCACTCGATGAAAAGTGCTCCAGTTGACACAGACCAAGGATGAAAGGTGGAATTTTTCCATTTAGTGCTGCAGACACATAACACATTTACCCACTGAATCAATCATATCTCTTAGTTCATGCTACACCTAAATGAATTTAACTCTATGGTTGTTTGGGGACAGGATGGAGTAAGCAATTGATTGGGTGAAGATCTCATGCTTTGGCCTTCCACAGACTGAATCACCAGTCTTAGTCATGACACCATATGACTGTGTCAAGCAAAGTCTGGGTATGAGGAATGAAGGGAGAAGTATGGACTTTAGCTGACAGTGTCAAATGAGCAATATCAGAACAACTGCATGTCATACATTTCTTTGGATTTCCAATTTTTTTGACTTCAGCAGAAATGGAAGTCAGGAGCTGTGCATAACACAAGTGGCTGATTCATCATATCAGCAACCAAAGTCAAAATAACTTCTGTGTGTTTCCAGGGCTGAAGCAAAAGGCAGAAGGGGATTCCTGAATCAGGAACGGCCGGTGAACTAGTCATCCATTCTTTCTCAACAATCTCTTGTGATGTGGCAGACCAGAAGCCAAACCTATCTTAATTCCCATTTTAGAAACTAATGACTAACTGGGGAAATGTAGGTCTTAGTGTTTCAAACAGTAAAAGGCTCTGTAATAATTGCACCAAGCCAGCCTTCCGTCACCAAAAACTCTTGAGTGATAACACACGAGCTGCACTCGCAGTTTACAGCAGCAAGTCAATACCTGGGATCTATAGGATATCAGTCCGGGCTGCTGTGATGGGTTTTAACCCCCCTCACCCTCCACGGCCATCATAAGAGGCTCAAAAGCAAATTCACGGGCATTCACAAGCTTTGAATGGCTGACATGTTTTACATTCATTCAAGGGATTTGCTGCATAGGCTAGCATTCATTGCCCATCCCTAATCATGAGCTACCTTCTTGAATCGCTGCAGTCCCTGAGGTGTAATCACACTCACAGTGCTGTTAGGGAGGACGATCCAGGATTTTGACTTGGCAACAGCGAACGAACAGCAATAAATTTCCAACTCAGGATGGTGGGTGACTTGGAGAAGAACTTCCAAGTGGTGGTGTTCTCAAGCATGTGCCTTTATCCTTGGTGAGTTTCTGCAGTTAAAGTTTGTCTATTAGTGTCATAAGTAGGCTTACATTAACACTGCAATGCAGTTACTGGGAAAATCCCCTAGTCGCCACAGTCCGGCTCCTGTTCAGATACACTGAAGGAGAATTTAACATGGTCAAGGCATCTAACCAGCACATCTTTTAGACTGTGGGAGGAAACTGGAGCACCTGGAGAAAACCCACGCAGATACGAGGAGAATGTGCACAGACAGTGACCAAAGCCGGAAATCGAACCCAGGTCCCTGGCACTGTGAGGCAGCAGTGCTAACCACTATTCCTCTATAGTGAACATCTTCTAGGTGGTACACAATACTATCACTATTCGCTAGTGCTGGAGGGAGTGAATATTTGTGAAATGGTGCCAATTAAGTGAGTGCCATGTCCTGGCTCGTGTCAAGCTACAGCTACCTGTGACCAGGGCTCATGTATGTGATTATGATCCAGTTACATCTGTTGTGCATG
Source organism: Sphyrna mokarran (assembly GCA_024679065.1). Lineage (NCBI taxonomy): Eukaryota > Metazoa > Chordata > Chondrichthyes > Carcharhiniformes > Carcharhinidae > Sphyrna > Sphyrna mokarran. The sequence goes on along the minus strand of JAGIQG010000008.1, from coordinate 74,002,393 downwards.
TGGTAACATGAACATCAGATGCTGTGACAACACTTGGCAATTAAATAGCTTGAGGGCACTGAAGTAAATGTGATTGTGACCAACTAGGCTAGACGTCAAAGTGTGCCAGCGTTATGACACAACAGCCAAACACAGGCTGTAAACTTCAAGGGAATGATTGCCAGGTTGAATATAAAGAAGGCCAAATATTTCTAGAGAGTCTAGTATTCTGGAGATTTTAAGCATCTAACTTTCCCTTACTGTTACCTTTTGAACTTGGTCCAAGTCTATTGTTTCAAGTTAGATCCATGTGAGCTTTGTCACGTTAAGAATATTGTGTTGAATTGGAGGAAATCTAATGGGCAGCACAATAGGCAGAGGGTAGGCAAAACGCCAAGTGACAGGGAACAGACAGTGACCCTGTGGGTCATTAGGCTAGGAAGAGAGAAATAAGACAGGAAATGTATACAGTTTACAGGGAGGATAGAAAGTTCTCACATGAGCAGTCATAAAGAACAGAACAGCGCCTGCAAGGACAGGAAGTCCAGGTGCAGTCTCGAGGTCTGCTAACATGAATTGGGGATTTCAATGGAGTGGAAAGTTGTGGAATAGTAGCTACAATTCACTGTCGAATTTAGAACATTGAGATGTTTCTATTGTTTGACATGAAGTGGATGTTGATGAGATTTACTGTAAATCCAGCGTACAAGTCAATCTGGCATATAAGATAACCTCATTTTCCCAGCATCAATGTTTTTGCATAAGTTTGGCATATACATTGACCGTTTTTTCTACTATGGCACTCTTCACTCACATGAGTTGTAATTGGCCACAATTCTTCACCGTGTCAACGTACATTTTACTTACTGGTAACTTATAAGTAAGGCAAAGACTCGTCTTTGGGCAGAGCACTCAAAGAATAAGTGATGTGTACCAGCCAAGGTGAATTTCAGGTTAATAGACTTGGCTTTCATCTTCCTTTCACACCAACACTGTGAGATATCAACTGCTATCTCACACACTGGGGCAAGGATGGGCACAGATGAGAGGTCAGCTTGAGCCAGGATTGCAGAGGGTGGAGGGGAAGCAAAGAGCAGAGTGCATGAAGCTGGCTGGGTGCCATTCAAAACATAGCAGCCAGATGTTAGCACCAATGCAGTGATGACAGGGCAGCCCACTTCTTGCCCTCCCTGCCATGGAATTCAACGTGTTCTTCACAACAGTATAATTAATGAGCTGGACAGAGCAAATTGTCACGCGTTCATCCGTCCTGCTCTCCAGAAGTAATCATTCCAGCTTTTGATTCTGCTGTTGGACTTTGTCGCGGTCATTTGGTATGAATGAATGTTGTGTTGGCAATCCCTCAAAGTCAGAATAATGCCTGCCAGGCTCCAGGTCTTGTGTTGTCAGGTGACTCAGCAGGCCAATCCTGGAGCTACAGATCTTTTGGTGGAGAGAAAGTGGTTTTCTGAGCCTGGCTTTCGTTCTCTATCCTTCTGTTTTTCATTGCTTTTCCAGGGCAGAGTTTATACACTGGCGCAATTTTACCGTCCCACTTGCCACAGGAATTGGAGAGACGAGGGATGGACTATGAAAAGTCTGTTGACCTCGGATGGTATTTTACGATTTTGCAATGAGTCAGGCTGTAAAATCGTGCGCAATTAGTTTCTGACTTGTGTAGCGGCTTGTGAGAGGATGCACTGCCACACTGCATGGTTAGTAGCAAATTCCTCTCATACACCATAGCCCTTTGTTAATTAGGCCACCAGAGTGTCATTAAAGTGTTCTCTTTGTCCTCCCTCAGATCAGGTGTCATCTTAAGTTGTGAAAAGAGGACCTGTCTCAAAAGTTGATGATTTATACAACCATTACAATCCCAGCTGGCAATACCGGACAGATCAGATCCCAGAGTCAAACCCAGCTTGATAGATCCTAATTTTTTTAAACCATGGAGAAAATTCACAAATTCAGAGGAGTTTACTGATGAGCTTTGAATATAAAGATAAAATATTGATTGAACCAGTGAAAAAAAGGATTATATTCCAGCAGACAGAAAGGTTGGCAAGACCTCAATGCAAATGCAAAAAAAATTCAACCCCAGACCATTCCTTTGATCCCAGCAGTACTCTAACAGGCGCAAAACCCCAGTGATGATTTATCACTATCTTCAAATTAATACTTCCTGCTTAGGCTGGCACAGTTGTAAGGGGATTTCTGAGTATTCACTCGATTCTTTTCTCCCTGCTGGTATTGCTCCCTAAGCTACCTAAAACTATACTCTAAACTCACTATTACTTCAACTACAGAGCAAACATACGAGTTCACTAAACTCAATCCTCAACAGTCTTGAACTATTTCTTATCACAGAACCTAAACTTCGCTCCCTGATATACACACTCTGAATTACTTTGCTAACTTTCTTTGTGTCTCTGGATACGTGCAAGATTTCCTACCGTGAAGAAGGCTATTTGGCCCATCACGTCTTTACCGACTCTTCGACAGAGAGCTGGCAATGCTGGAGGAAATGTCTGCAGTGACAATATTAGAGTTTGTTCACCTGTCTTTCCACTTGATTTAGAAGCTTGGTGCTTAAATCCAGTTCAGAGATAGAGTAACTTCATATACATGTTAATGTCATGAAATCAAAATAAACCAGTGGTTGTATGATCAAACCACTTACCCAAGCCTTATTCCTATAATCTCACATATTTATCCTGCTAATTCCCCTAACTTATACATATTAGGAACTAAGGGACAATTTATTATGGTAATTCACCTTGCTGGTACATCTTTGAACTGTGGGAGGAAACTGGCTTACTTGAAGGAAACACAGGAGTGTGCAAACTCCACATAGTCGCCCAAGGCCAGAATTCAATGCAAGCCCATGGCACTGTGAGGCAGCACTGTGCCACCATGCCACCTCGACCCCTGTTGCTAGGAAACAGCACAATGTTTTTCTAATTTGCATGTTTTTTTTTTCAAAATCCTGAAGAACTGATCCCCTTTGTAATACATTGCTTCACTTCATGGGTTGCAAGACCTCATTTAAAATGCAAACAAATTAAGAAAACCAGAACTTTTTACTAGGAGACCATTAGACTTCCCAGTACTAAGCTAACAAAATAAATGAAACTGGAACCATATTCCACCTTTCTTAATACACTAATATAAATTAAACTTAAAGTTATACATTGTTCCTAACAGGGTCCTCAGATCATCATGGTTGCGCTGCTGGAGGAATTGGCTTCAATGACATTTGTTCACCTGTCTCTCCACTTGACTTTGGAGCCTGGCACTTAGATCCAGTCCAGAGATAGAATAATTGCACATACATGCTAAAGTCATGAAATCAAAATAAGCCAGTGGCCTAATCATCGGAATGTTATGTTGTCGAATAGGAGATTGCCCAATTCACTGTATTATTGCAAAGAATAACAATTGATCCCAACAACTTATTCACATTCATTGACAGAAACATCCCAACCAGATTGGCAGTTCTTCATGGCAGGATTTCCTTCTGAATGTGGGGAGGTGCAAGTCCTGCCTGCAACTGCTTAACCTTCATTCAAGTATGAAATGACTGTGATGCGCTCTGACTTGGCGAGGACTCTTCTGATGACAGGCAATGAGTTCCCCCCACCACCCACCCCCAATTTCAAAATATTCAGGGCACTGTGTCCTGTGGCTATAATGCAGATTGCATTATAACCTCTTTGTGTCAGGGAGATTAGCAGCACAAATAGATGGGGTTAAGGCGTAGGATTTGGGTAAGGTTGTTGTTGGTGCAGGTTTGATGGACTGAATGGTTTCTTTCAGCTCTGTAGGGATTCTAGGATGCTATGACCTCTGTATTTGAATTTTTAATGAGAATTTGAAAGACCTTCTGGGGGTAATTTTGAGTTTGTGTGTGATGTTGCAAAAAGGGTGCTAGAGATCGACAGACTATTTCACATTTCTCATATTTCATTGTTTCCTTTTGGAAGCTGCAGCCTGAATATTAAAATGAAGCTTTATTTATCTCCAGCCTCAATATGCCAAATTGACATAGACCCCTGGGTGGCACTGATCCCGTTAAAACTGAGTCCATTATCTTTGATAGAATCTTTGGTCCTAACTCTTTATCTGCTGGATCCTAATCTGCTTTCCTAAATGTTTTATGTTCCACTGTTAGGCTGAATTTGTCCCATTAGCAATATCCAAATATTAATGTTCCAGAATTTCTCAAAAAGAAAAATGCATCACCACCCCCTTCGTCAAACTCCATCATTGAGATGCAGAGAGGGATGGGAATGGAGACTGTTAATTTTGTTTCTTACTCTGACCCCTTTGCTTAGATATAGGAATCAAACTGAGAAATGCCAGGAAATGAATGGAAACTTTAGCCTCTCAGGGGTGGAAGCAAATTCAAAACGAACATGATTTAAACAGTTTGGAAACATTTGTACACCTTGGTATGTTTCATTGCATTAAATTATGTGCTATCTATATAAATATAAATAGAAGTTGTTGATTAGATAATATATGTTACAGTACAGATAGCCTCCAGTGGAGGATAGAAGTAAAGCCAATCTTTGGAGAGGCGACGACCCAGTTGTATTATCATTGGACTATTAATTCCAGAAACTCAGCTCATGCTTTGGGGATTTGGGTTCAAATCCTACCATGATGGGATTTGAATACATTAAATTCAATGTTAAAAAATCTGGAATTAAAAATGTGTTGATGACCATGAAATCATTGGCATAAAAGCCCACCTGGTTCACTAATTGAAAGATCTGAAGCATATGCTTTGTTTATAAGACAGAGATAGATATGTTCTTGATTAATAAGGGGATCAGAGATTATGGGGAAAAGGCAGGAGAATGGGAATGAGAAAAATATCAGCCGTGATTGAATGGCAGAGCAAACTCGATGGGCTGAGTGATCTAATTCTGCACCTATGTCTTGTGGTCTTTACATACTTTTGACAAGCTTATATTTATAACACTACACACCACCTAGCTGCAACTCCTAATCCAACTACTAATTCCAATTTGCTCCTCTTCATGTGAGCACAACTGAGTCCTCCTCAGTTAATGCCCAGCGCATACATATAATTACATACAATTAATATGCAATTAACTGAACTTTTGAGCCGACTGATCTTCTTTGTCATTGTGATTAAATGTAATAAAGCATTATCAGGGGGAAAATTCATTTGTGTAGCACCACTTGCACTGTTTCCATCAACTCCCAGGGATAAACAGTGCTATGGACCAACACCTGAACTGTCCACACTACTGTCTATCCCCTGAGGAGCTGACACAAATCTGCATTATGTGCTTCCAGCAGTATTGCGCAAAGAAACTTTATTCCCATTTGCTGTTAACCTCCCACTCCCTGTCTCTGCTGCCAAGAAGAAAACTGGGAGGTAGGCTGCGAAGGAACTTGAGAACATCTTGTAATAGCATTCATTACTTTAACCTGCCTGCCAGAAGGATCATTTAAAACAATGACAATCCCACAGCATCCTCTGCATAATCTCCAAATGAATCAAGGTAAAAAATTCAAACACTTGATTCTTTCTGAAGTTCGTGGGTGCATATCCAATTGGAAACAAGATGAATATGGCTCTTGGTTCGTCAAGCAACAAGTTGGAATGTTTTAAAATATGTGCCTGCGAGCAAAATGCGTTTGTTTATCTCAGACCTTTCATACACAATAAAACATTGGAACTGAGCCCTGCTTGCATTGGCTTTTGGAAATCATAAATCCCTAACTGTAACTCCTATGAAATATTTGGAGATTGAGTGATAATTATCTCGTGGCTAGTTGTTATTACAAAACGGTGGAGAAGTTTGTGAAGAAAGCATATGGTATGCTATCCTTTATAGGAAGGGGTATAGAGTACAAGAGCTGGCCTTTAATGTTGCAGTTGTATAAAACGTTGGTTAGACCTCATTTGGAATACTGCATCCAGTTCTGGTCGCCCTACTACCGGAAGGACGTGGAGACTCTGGAGAGAGTGCAGAGGAGGTTTACCAGGATGCTGCCTGGTACGGAAGGTCTGAGTTACGAGGAGAGGTTAGGCAAATTGGGACTGTTTTCCTTAGAAAGACGTAGACTTAGAGGAGATATAATAGAGGTGTACAAGATTATGAGGGGTATAGGTAGAGTAAACAGGATGGACTCGAATAGCATGAGGGGTCACGGGCTTAGGGTGAGGGAGGTAAGGTATAATTTGGATGCTAGAGGGAGTTTTTTCACACAGAGGGTGGTGGGGGTATGAAATGCGCTGCCAAGTAAAGTGGTGGAGGCAGGTAGTCTGGAGTTATTTAAGAAATACTTAGATGGGCACATGAACAGAATGGGAATGGAGGGGTATAGAAAAACTGATTTAAAATAGGGATCATGAGCCTTGGGAGTCCCTGGGAAGTGTGTAAATAGATGATGATATTGATGTACTTGTTTTTATCCTACAGATGCTTTGGTCCACCTTGTTGTCCAACGGGGGGCAAATACGCGATGGGTTGTGAGAGGGCTGCTCTTGCATTTTTTTGAGAGTATCCTAATGCTTCACGTCATTAGTGTATGCTTGACCTGGACCATTTGATGGACAACACGACAGCTCAGTGACTATCACTATGCTGTGCAGATACATGGATTTGGGCCTGTGTCTGTGGGAGTTTGCGCATTCTCCCCGTGCTTGCGTGGGTTTTCTCCGGGTGCTCCGGTTTCCTCCCACATCCCAAAGATGTGCTCTTAGGCTAATTGGCAAAACAAATTCTCCCTAAATTGGCTCAAATTTGGCTCTTAATCCATTGATCTAGGATCACGGGTAGAGGCGGGAACATCGGGCTGGCAGCGTGGACTCGTTGGGCCAAAGGGCCTGTTTCCCATGCTATTTTGTTCTTTGTTCTTTGTCAACCCCAGTCTTTTACAGAGGGCAAAGATAATTGATTCTTCTTCTTCCTGAATTTCTGAGACAAGTTTAATCTTTGTGCATAAGAAATGTGTTGATTGTTAGTTAGCTCACTGCGATTTTGCAGCATGCAGTGTGGTGTATCACCTTGAAAATAATATTTTGGGAAGTTATTTATAGGTAGAAAAGCCATAAGATATTGAAGCAGAATTAGGCCATTCGGTCCTTTGAATCAGCTCTGCCATTCAATCACGGTTGATAAATGTCTCATAAATTGAGATATTTCCTGCTTTGCCCAGTAACCTTTAATCCTTTCACTAACAAAGGGGGTAGCACAATGGCAGAGTGGTTAGCACTGCTACCTCACAACTCCAGGAACCCGGGTTTGATTCCCAGCTTGGGCCACTGTCTGTATGGAGTTTGCACATTCTCTCTGTCAGTGTGCTTTCCTCCGAGTGCTCCCATTTCCTCCCACAGCCTGATTCAGAAGAGGTAGTGACATGTTGGTCACTCCACGGCATTGCCTGGTAAGACCACAGTGGAAAATATCATAAGGACATTTTCTCCACCTCTTTGTTAATAGTCTCCTGTATGTTGGATGTAGGCAGTTTGCCATTAAATTGCGCAGTTCTTTATTGTTGGTTTGGGGCCGATACAGCTACTCTTTCTCTGCTGTTGCCAGATAATGCACTGATGTTTGAAACCAAGGTGGAAGAAAATGCTTCCTTGATGTAGCCTGCCTGACCTGGAATTCCTCTTCTTTCATTTGTAGAAACCTATTGCCCTGCCATGCACAAAAATTGGGCATGTTAGAACTGTTTGAACAACCACCAAAGTGAATTCAGAAATAGTTCAAAATCCTGCTGTAAATCTGAGCATCAGGTACTTTAAATGTACTTCCATTAACAGTCCATGTTGGAAAATGTTACTTACTACTATCAGGAAACTGTGCGCAAGTCTAAACAACGTCACTGGGCCCTCATTTTAATATAGTTAACATATAGAAACATCAACAGTTTGCAGCACTAAAAAGGGCCATTGGCCCATGTTGCCTGGATATAGCACACTGATGGGTGCTTGGGACAGTAAACAGCAGGAGATCAGGCATTTTAGATCACTGCTCATTCTCCCAATTAGTTGTACCTTTATTACACCTATTGACCAGGTGTGTCCCATTGAAAATCCACTTCAGGGTGGGTGCCCTTTAAAGAAAGCCTTCTAACTAGACCATTTTAAAGTTTAAACGGGTGTCTCTGGAAGTCATTGATTGTTCCAAAGAGCCTTCTTGGACTATTTAATTTATAAAAGGTGAAGGAAATGAAGTCTGAATGTTTTTCTTCCAATTTGGTGTTTAAGTAACCTTTAGGTTCTTACTCTGACTAAACAAAATATCACCATGTTTATTTTGTTATATCCGCTCCTGTCAATTTATATTTCGCAGTTGGTTTTTAAGAACCAAGTCACAAATTGTTAAAATAATGAATACAAAAGCAGCCCTGGGAAGGAACATTAAAAAGCAGGAATGTTATTTCTCTGGGTTATCAGGATTGGGGTATTTTTAACCACAGCCAGTCAGCTTTATGGGATGCGAGATGCGTCACTTTTCTTTAATGTTTTCTTTCACTGATCTTACTGTCGTCATGGCAACATTGGAGTCAAGTAAATGAGAGGTCAGAGGTTTGAGTGTTTTAGTCTGCCTGGCTGGCCAGTTGGGAGCCAAGCATTACAGTATCATGTCAAATTGGGCTCCACTCAGAGTGACTAGGGTGTATGTCGTCCCTTTGTTTGCTTCCCCCACCCCCAAGCATTTAACAGGGTGACATTTGAAGTGGTAAATATGGAAACCACAGTTCAATGTTTCAGCAGCTTATAGTTGGGGATGTAAAGAGACTCCCAGAACCATTTTACTGAGAGTATTGTGGGAGGTGAGTGCTGCGTGGATGTGTGAAGGGGAAAAGTCAAGCCAGTTTATGCCACAGCAAATTTACAATTAAGTTTGTTTAGTAGCACTGACTCTGATGTATAACACGTAATTAATTGTTTCTTGAAAGCATTGTGTAGTTTCTTCAGGGAAGGCAGGATAATTTTTCAGATTGATCACTACTTGATTTCTAAGTGTTAAGTACCCAGATATGGGCCGGAATCTTACCACCGTTCAAGCTGGCAGGATTTTCCCTTCCCGCTGCAGTGAACGGAGATTTGGCTGGCCCATGGATTGCGCCCAATATATTCCCCCTTTCTTCCATACCCTCTTTGATGTGGAGGTGATGTACTCTGTAGGAAGATATTTACACTCACATAATTTCTCACAACCGTAGGATGTCACACTGAGTTTTATGTCAGGGGACTGACTACCTTTGTACCCTCTATAGTAAATATAGGAAACATGGCAGCCAACTTGTGTACAGCAAAGTCCCGTAAACAGTGATGTGATAATGAGTAGATAATGGTGGGATTCTCCTAAAAAAATTTGAAGTGTGGAATTCATGTAAAAATTGGAGTAAATCCTGCTGGGTTTTTTTCAGCAGAATTTTCAAAATGAACTCCTGCACTCTGCCCTGCAGAGTGCACTCATGTGAATCTCACAAAAAATCAGGGGGCCAGTGCACACGCATCGAGATTGCGCATGTAGCCCAATCGCTGGCCAGCCCTGCAACCCTGCATTGCTGGCTGTGCGACAACCGCCCCCACCCCAAGATCATTGGCCTCCCGGACGTGTCCGGGTCAACCTCGACCCCACATCCCCAGCCCACCTTAATCACCTCCTCCCACCAGCTGCTCCGAACCCTCCCCAGTTCCAAAGCCCCCCCTACCCAGCCTGGTGAGTAATGCCGAGAACCCCCTGGGCATTGCCACTTTGCCTCTTGATAAGTGCCAGGGAGCCAGGTCATCATTGGCAAACTGGAAATGCCAGGAAGTACTCTCTCATCCCTGATCTCCTATGGGAGGGACTCCATGAACCTCCCTTCACTCCAGTGGGATCAGGCTGTAAGCTCCCCATAAGTGGGGAACTGTTGTAAACCCTCTGGAATAAAACACTCCAGAAGACTGTAGTGGGCCCATAGACATCAGTCCTGGGCCCACTAATTACATTTAAATGCCTATTTAAATAAATTGTACAGCTAGTGGCACTGGAAATCTAGGGACTGGAGACTGACGGAGGCTGTGACACCCAGTGGGGAGTGCGCTACACAGCCTGTGGGCTGGGAGAATCGCCCTCAATCCATTTTAAAGATATTGGTTGAGAGATAATTATTGGCCAGGACATCAGGGAGACCCTGTTTGCTCTTCTTCGAATTAGGATTTTATACAGAAGCAGTCAAGTCCTCAATTTCATGTCAAAATGACAATACCTCTGATCATGCCCACTCCCTCAGTGCAACACTGACCGGCCATCCTTGTATCTGGGTAGGACTTGGATTCTGACTCTGGTATGAGGACTGGGCCTACCGCTGGGTCACAGCTAACACCTACCTAAAATGAATAGATATCTAAAGTGGTTTTTCCTATTTGATTTGCACAGCTACTTTCCCACTATACTTAAGTAAGGAGAAAAACAGACTTTCCTGGTAACTTGTAAAAACAACATGCATTTTCCCTATCATACATCCAACTAGCAAAAATCAAACTGCTTTCTTCGAAAGATTTTATTCCTGCAAGTGGCCAAGGGTTAGGTTTATGGTTTACTTTGATCATAGGAGGAGGGTGGAGTGGAGGGGGGGGGTGGGGGGATGTCATCTCTTTGAAGTGAACTCCATTGTATGTAACGTAAAGCAATGTTGGTTGCCCTGCAGACTGTTAAGGTTCCACAGGTGTTCACAGTAAGAGGCTACAGCAAAGGTTGGGTCTGCGTGCTTTCCTGTAGCTTCAAGATTCAGGTGTAAATTGAAGCTTTCCCCCTCTGATATACAATCGGGTATTTTTTTCAGAAAAGCCTCTCTATTCTGGTAGCAGAGAACAAATGGCCTATTGATTAGCAAGAGGAGCAAAACCTGGAACTCTGACAGAGTGTACAAAAAAAATGCAATAGCCACAATCAGATTGACATCAAAAATGTGAAAAGCAAAAGAGAAAGGGTCCAGCTAAAAACCTATATGATTTGATGAGTCTGACCTAATTATTGTTCAGTATAGCTGGGAAGTGGATTGGAGTTTATATTCAATGTCAATATGGAACTCTTTTGTATATTTCCACCTTAACTGCAAACCACAGTTTTATAATTTGCAACCACACAGAGATCCATTATAAAATACTGCCTTAACTATCTGCGTGTATGCGAGCACTTTCCCTGCCAGTTTTCCACTGTCTTCACTTCAGGCTAACACACTTAATGTCAATCCTGAAATAATCAAAGGAAACATTCAGAATGGGAATCCTGTATGTAAGCATTGGTCTGTAACAATGTAGTTGCAGGTTTTGGTCAGTAGGTTGTCCCAAAGCACTTTACAAACAATGGAGTATATTATGAAGTGTTGTATCATAGAAAAGCTTGTTCTAAAAATCTGAGGTGGATCTAATAAAAAGTGGCAGAAGGGGTGAAATGTGCAACTGCCCTAACTTTGTATCACAGTTATAATACAGTCATAGTGGTTTACAGCATGGAAACAGGCCTTCAGCCCAACTTGTCCACACCGCCTCTTTTTTTTAAACACCTAAGCTAGTCCCAGTTGCCAGCCCATATCCTCTATATCCATCTCACCCATGGAACTGTCTAAATGTTTTTTTAAAAGACAAAATTGTACACGCCTCTATTACTGCCGCTGGCAGCTTATTCTAGAAACTCACCAACCTCTGTGTGAAAAAATTGCCCTTTTGCCCCTTAAACCTATGCCCTCTAGTTTCAGACTCCCCTACCTTTGGGAAAGGATGTTGACTATCTAGCTGATCTATGTCCCTTAGTTTCACTAAGTTTGCTCCCTTTAGACCCTACTACTAAAGTCACTATTTTAAGTTGCTTCTGTAGATGCCGACTGCCTGCTTTAAATGCTCCCCTCCCCTATCTCACCCAAATGGATATGTGAGAATTGAAGATAGTAAGTGGCAGTAACTGTAGGGACATTCTGGCCAAGGTTAGCCATCTCTCCCCATGCAACGTTCTCACAGCCTTCAGAATATTACACTGGATTACTACCTGCCACGGAGCTTCAACCAATTAATCTGTTCCCCGAATCTCACACTGAGTACCAAGGTCAATTGTGGTATCCTTCCCACTCTCGCCCCAAACTATTACAAACTATAATCTGCTAACTAGCCACAGACTCTCTATAAAACATTTCATAATTCCTTTATCAGAGGAGATCTAGAGCTGAGGTACTCAGTTGCCTTTTCTCTTCACAGAGGTTGACTGGCCTCCTTCATATTTTGGTTGTTTTCCGTTTCCATTTCCAATTCCCGGAATTAATGTTCACTCTTATTGGAACAATAGCATGCCCAGTCAATCATCATGGGCACCTTTGTCAGTTCTTCATCAATCTAGAATGAATCTAGTCTTTCTTTTCAGTCAACATCATAAAATCCCTACACAGTAGAAGGACACCCATCAAGTCTGCACCGACCATAATCCCACCTAGCCCCTATCCCCGTAGTTCCATGTATCTACTTTGCTTGACCCTCTGACACTAAGGAACAATTTATCGTGGCCAATCAACCTAATCTGCACACCTTTGGACTGTGAGAGAAAACTGGAGCACCCAGAAGAAACCCATGCAGACATGGGTAGAATGCACAAACTCCACATAGATGGTGACCGGGAATTGAACCAGGGTCCCTGGTGCTGAGAGGAGCAGTGCTAATCATTGTGCCACTGTACTGCCCAATCAGTCAGAAATACAAACTGAACAGGCTGCAGGACCTGTCCCACTCCAAGTGCCCTCTGCCATTACATTGTATCTTACATTCAGGGTCAGTAGAAGACCTGGCTATCTAAAGTGCTGCATTAATGGCAGGACGAGTTCCTCAAATTGCGACAAGCAGCAAGAATGGCAAAATGAGTTTAGGAAGCTTGATTTAGTGTTTTGAGAGGAACCGTGAACACAATCTAAGAAATACATGTATAATCTTACTGGAAATGACAACTGCATGGAAATCCTAATCTAGGTTTTGCTAAACACAGCAACAAGAGAACTGATGGACGTGGACTTGCCTGCCCATGCAAAACTCATTGAAAGGAACCAACTGGCTAAAAACAGGACTTGTTGTATCATGGACATTCTGCGCTGCTATATTACCAGCCAGGCCAGTTATCCCCCCTCCCCCCAGTCTTTATATTCATTTTATAGAAGAACCATTGAAACAACAATTATTTTTTCCATTTCTCTTTGGACACTTGCTACAATGTAAACCATATCAAAATTATCACTATGCCAGCCACCGCCACAGCAGGAGATGAAGGAGAGATCTTTCATTTCTCACCAAATGTTTTGGCAGGAAGATGGCACCCATTTCAATGATAGATTACCAAGGCTTTCTTTCCTCATGTAGCTGGGATTAAGAGCTCACTGTGAGCTTTTGCAGTATGATTGCTGGCAGTGTGTCTTTTATAGGGAGCATTTGTTGTTAACACAAAAACTAAGGCGAAGTTGGTACAACAGGACAGCTCTGCCCCTATTAAGGGCTGTTCAGTGGGAAAGCTGATATGCAATGTGTTCATGATTTTGGTTTTGCTCTCAATGGAAATTGAAGGCTCCAGATTTGTAAATAGAGCAGTTTTGTGTTTCTTGATTATATGTTAGCCTTCATTGACAATATAATATTAGTTTTCAGTTTTGTGGTCAGTGGACCTTGCTGTACACTGCCTGATGGTGTGACGCAACACGGCTCAAGTTGTAGTCTCTTTTAAATGAGGCTGAGAATTGGGAAGCTTAGTAAAGGCTACGAGTCACGAGCAAGCTGGCGAATAGAATCATAGAATCCTACAGTGCAGAAGGAGGCCATTTGGGCCATTGAGTTTGCACTGGCCACAATCCCACCCAGGATCCATCCCCATAATCTCATACATTTATCCTAGCTAATCCCCTTGACACTAAGGGGCAATTTAGCATGGCCAATCCACCTAATCCACACACCTATCGACTGTGGGGGGAAATCTAAGCATCCAGAGGAAACCCTCACAGTGACAGTGTTCGTGGCTGGAGTTGAACCTGAGTCCCTGGCACCATAAGGCAGCAGTGCTAACCAGTTTGCCTTCGCACTGCCCACGGTGAAGCTGATGTTCAAAGAAGAAAAAAATAATGTGAACCCTTGTTTAAATTCAAGGAGAAAGTGGCAGCAAAGTGAATGCAGACTTGGCTTTGGCTCTGTGTCTTTCTATCTTGCTCCAAATCTGTGTGTGTTGTTCTCTCTGCTTCACTTCTTGTGCTTAATCAGCCTTATTTTCTCAGTACCTTATCATCTCACTGTCTCACTAGCTTTCACTCACTTTTACTTACTGCCTTGCTCATCAAACTTGCTGCTTTGAGATTGCATTCAGTTTATCTCTTTTGTTCTGTTTCAGTGCCTCCCTTTCTCTCATGTTTCTATCAATTGCTCTATGTTTCAGTATCTTTCTTTCTCACTCTCTACATATGTTTGCCTTATCGAGTATACCTCTGTCTCACTTTATATATCTGTGTGTTTGTCTATCTTTTTCCCTCTCTGTCTGTGCCTCTTGTTATACATCCGTCCTCTTTCTGTCGCTGTCTCTTGTTTCTATGCCTCCCTTGTTTGTTTGTCTGCTCAGTAATTTTCTCTCGCTCTCCATTTATTTCCCCCCTCCCCCTTGTCCTGTCTCTCCACCTCCTCCTTGTGCCTTGCTCTCTTGTCTGTTTCGGAGCTTGCTCTCATTCATGTTTGCTTCCCTCTCTTGTTTCTTGCTGGGCAGATGCAGCGACTAAAAGCTTGAACTCGGGGAAGGAGAAAGGAAAGAAATTAGTCCCAGTGTTGTGTCAGACATAACACTGTTGTTTTCAGTGTAATAACGTTTCGAGTTACCCAGTGTTTGGCTTTGACTATTTATTACCAGAGTTTGGATATTTCTGTAATTAATCCAACTGTCCCAGCAGCCGTAGTGAGAACTCAGAGGGAATATCGGGTTTCCCATGCCAGCAGTTGCTCATGAAGTGCAAAACAAGCCCCAGTACGTTTGCTGTTTCAGTCTGTGGTTCTATTGCTGATACAATCATTTGCAAAAGCGGGCCTTTTTTTTTGTTGAAGCTTTAAGGCTGTCTAGCTAGATTTTTGGAACTGTCGGTTGTAACTCTCGGAAGAAATCGGGAATATTCAAAATCTCATCAATTTGCACAATTCCCCCTAAAGAATGTTCACATAAAACAATAGCTTTGATTGCCACTAGTTAAAGCAGCTGGGACAGAAATTTGGCCAGAAGACCTTCTAATTGAATGAATTGCTAGAATTTCAGCTGTGGAATCAATTTTTCCACCCCCTTCAATAAATCATCATGATATATATCCCCTATATATATATGTGTGTGTGTATACACAGTAAAATAGCCCACTGCTGTATTATATCAATTGCACAACAGGATGATTTGGATACCTCAAATCTTTCTTACAAAATGGGTGTGCTGCACCCACTTGTCAGGAAGAAAATCGGTATAATCTAAAAGTAATGGAAGTAAAACAAATTTATCTTTACATGGATTGCTCAATCAGAGCTCAGATATTCGATTATTAGAGATTTTGCGACTCTTTTTCCACACATCAATCAACACCGTGGTAATAGTTGGTGTGGACTGGGTGATCTTTCCTTCACTTCAGATTGAGGGTCCATCAGGGTTACACAGTCTGGTTGGCCTTCCTCCTAAAGGGTTTAACATGGGACATCCCGTTTTCAACTACTTAGTCCAGCCATAGAATTTTTATCCACAATCTACACTATTGTTATGACTGACTAATGAAAGCGTTCAAAGAAAATGATAAAAGCACAATGTTTAATTTCCTTTTCTTTGAAATATGTGTTGTTAGTAGCAGCATGTCTGGAATGGCCTCCTCCTGCACTGCAGGGATTCTATGATTAATATAGAATTTCTAGGCTAGAATTTCAAAAATGGCAAGCGATTGGTGTTCGCCATCCCAGGACTCGGCACCAAATATGCAGCCACTGATTCTCAAACTCCTCTGGCCTATTAAAGCTTACATGGAAGGCAGTCCTGCCTAAGTGAGCTGTTCGCCAACTGGATTGGCCGACAGTATTCAAACCTGGTCAGGCTCAGTGGGTGAGCCAAGTTTGGGGGGGGTGGTCCCAGAGCTTCAATAATCGAGGGGGAGAGTGCCCCAACTCTGTAGACGTCTTCAAAGTGAAGCACCAAACTCCTTCTTGGCCGAGATGGAGCAAAGTTTTAAATATCACTTTCCAGCCCTACCTGCACCCGTCAGCCAAAACATTGAGGCTAGGTGGGATAAGGCCCTGAAATGGCCATTCACCCATTAAGCATGAATGGGTGGACTTCTCCCCACACTCTGCCTGCCCAAGTGTGAAATTGCACTTGTTTGGATAGAGGGCAATCCCATTTATTCAATTTTATGTCACCCGCTTCTCCCCACCCCTGACATGTCAGGACCCATCTTAGGGAGAGCATAAAATTCTGCCTCTGAAAATGCCAGGACATTGCTGAAGAAATTGTGAACTTGTTTGTTGGTTCAGTGAGTCTGTTTATTGAGGAGTTAAGCATTCCAATCACAAAGGACTCAGATTTGATCCCCGTTCTGCTTTGTCAGCTGATCAGATGCAGGGTGACTGTAGGAGTGCTATATAGACCTCATCCTTCCAGAATCTCTGTCACTCGTCACTATCCCCTCAGGAAGTGTTTGTGTGTAGACATGGAATAAAGGCACAGTTGGATTCACTTGCGAGGCTGAAGATGGTCACAGCCCTCAATGCAGACACTCACCTTGACTTACCTAACAAATGAAGAATAGACACCTAATTGAGGTGGTATCCCTAAGGCCATGTAGTTATATTCCAACGAGGAATCAGCACCCTACAAGTGTCGAGGGCGGAGGGGGGGGAGAAGAATATTTATCAGCAAGAAGGTACAAAAGGACGATTCATAAGAGCCTCTGTGTCAACAATAAGAATAAAAAAAAGTACATTAAAAAACAGATAATCTTTGATGGTGATTGAGTTAGGGATAAAAAATAACAAAAAACACATAGGCATAAAAAGTGAAATTAACAAAATGAAAGGGCAAAATATTAAATTCCAAGGGTAAATAAAGTTCATTGTGATGTCTTTTCCCTCAGTCCTGCATTCTCTTATAACATTGCTCCTGTTCTGTTCACAGGTTGAGGGAATCCCACAGGGTCACCATCAAGGTGATTCGAAGGATGCAGTATTTTGTAGCAAAGAAGAAATTTCAGGTGAGTCCTGGATGGCAGGAAAGAAAAAGTGAAAAGACGTTCCTCATTGTTTCTCTGAGACCCTGTTAAAAAAATTGTTTTGGCACAGGGAATTCTCTTCTGTCATGACTGCAAGCTACGCCCTCTATTCTCTGGACTCCACAATGGGGACGGCCGCCTCATTGAGGAAGGGTAGACTGGAAAGAACTGGGACTGCTGTAATTTAGCCCGGCTGAGTGCAATATATTTCTCTTTCTGCCAGCGACCTTGACTCTTCAACTTCAGCACCTATATCACTTTCCACTAACACATTCCAGTAACTTTTCACCAACTCCAGAGTCGCTTCCACCCTTTGTGTGAAGTTATTTGATTACAAGATAAGAAGGCAGACTAGGCTATTTTTCTCTTGACTTTTTAACTAATGCTTTCCCAGGTTATTACTGTGAATAGCAGGAAGTATTGCCGCATACACTGTTGCCCTTCACTATTTAATGTTTTGCCCTTTCATCTTGTTAATTTTACTTTTTATGCCTATTTGTTTTTTGTCATTTTCTTTGTTCCTTCTCTTCTCTCCTCGCTTCTCCCAGCCAACCGCCAGCTGAGAAGAGGAAGAATAAACGTCCTCTTCTCAGAAGCCAGCCAGGTCAGAGGCTGGGAATTCTATGATGATTAACTCACCTCCTGACTCCACAAAGCCGAGCCTGTCCATGTAGAAGGGGCAAGTCAAGAATGTGATGGATTATTTTCCACTTGCCTGGATGAGTGCAGCTCCAACAACACTCACGAAAATCAACACACCTGGGACAAAGCAACCTCATTGGCACCTCATCCACCACCTTAAACATTCACTTTCTCCATCATCGATGCACAGTGGCAGCAGTGTTTTCTATCTATAATATGCACTGCAGGGTCTCACCTTTCAAACCCATAATCTCTACTGTCTAGAAGGACAATGGCAGCAGATGCATAGGAACACCAGCATCTATGTGTTCCCAGCAAGCCACACACCATCCTGACTTCGAATTGTATCACTGCTCCTCCAGTGTTGCTGGGTCAAAGTCCTGAAACTCGCTTCCCAACAGCACTGTAGGAATATTCATACTTCAAAGACTGCAATGGTTCAAAAAAACAGCTCACCATCACCTTCTTAAGGGCAATTAGAGCTGAACAATAATCCTGGCCTAGCCGGCAATGCCCACGCCCGTGAACAAATAAATATAAGAGCAAATTCTGCTTGTGTTGGCACAAGGGAGATGTTTCATATCCCTGATGACTACACACCACTGTACATGCCCCAATATTGCTAAATGCTGAGGAATTTCATCCCCTACTGCTGTTTCCATATGGCAATATGACATTCTCTGTTCCTCAGGAATGAAAGATAGTTCACATTATCCTTACCACTGTGACACTGCATGCTACAAAAAGCCCTAATGCGACCCGGAGTACTGGGAACCACACATGAATATATATCTCATGCACATGAGTCGCATTGCAAGCCAAAAATCTTAATTTGGTCAGTGTAATTCTTAGCACACTTAGGATTGTTCAGTAAATACTGTTCAATAATGGAATCACATCTAATATTGGACATTTTGTTCTAAATTTTGCAAGCCAAAGGGAGGTGCATTTGACATGATCCAACTGTCATGGGCATGTACAACTTACATACACGTGGCAGCAGAATTTCCTGGGCTTACTGGCAATATTCTGTTAGCAGAGAATATCGTATGTGTTGCTATCCCATGTTCAGCAAAGGTCAAATATAGATATTACACCCTTTTTCAGTTAAATGAAAGTATGAGGACAACTGTTCCTTGCACATTCACCATGGCAATGCCTCAATAAATCACCGTCCACTTGCCAACCAATCAACACCCTTTTCTCGTGCAATTTTCTGATCTCTATGAAATTCGCTTTCCTTGTGTTTATCCTGATGAGTGCAAGATGAAAAGCTTCAATGTGATGTATCTTTCTTTTCAGTAATATTCAGAAGTAAGAAAGTTATGACAAACCTCTATAAAACACTGGTGCAGCCTCAACTGGAGTATTGCATCCAGCTGTGGGCACTACACTTCAGGAAGCATATTTTAAATTCATTTATGGGATCAGTGCATTGCTGGCTAAACCAACAATTATTTCCCAGGCTTAGTGGCTCTTGAGAAAGTGGTGCTGAGCTGCCTTCTTGAACCATTGCAGTCCTTGAGGTATAGGTACACCGACAATGCTGTTAGGAAGCAATTTCCAGGATTTTGTCCTAGCAACAGCGAAGGAAGAGCAACATATTTCAATATCCAGGTAGTGGTGTTCCCAGCTAGCAGCTGCTCTTGTCTTCTAATTGGTAGTGGTTGTGGGTTCAGAAGATGTTGCCTAAGGAAACTTGATGAGTTCCTGCCGTACATCTTAAGATGGTATCCATGGCTGTCACTGTTCATTGGTAGTGGAGGGATTGAATGTTTATGGAAGGGGCAATTGTAACGGGCTACTTTGTCTTGAATGGTGTCACACTTCTTGAGTGTTATTGGAACTGCACTCAACCAGTCAAGTGGAGAGAATTTCATTGCATGCTTGATATGTGCCTTGTAGATGGTGGAGACGCTCTGGGGAGTCAGGCGGTGAGTTACATGCCACAGGATTCCTAGCCTTTGACCTGCTCGAGTAGCCACAGTATATAAGTGGCTACTCTAATTCAGTTTCTAGTCAGTTGTAACCCTGTTAAGTGGGAGATTCCGCGATGGTAATATCAAGGAACAATGGTTAGATCCTCTCTTGTTGGAGATGGTTATTGCCTGGCATTTGGATAGCATGATTATTATTTGCCACTGTCAGCCTGGACCTGGGTATTGTTTAGGTCTTGTTGCATTTGAACATGGACCACCTCAGTATCTAAGGAGTCACAAATGATACTGATTATTCTGCAATTATCAACAAGCATCCTCACTTCTAACCTTATGATGGAAGCAAGGTCATTGATGAAGCAGCTGAGGATGCTTGGGCCTCAGACACTTACCTGAGGAGCTCCTACAGTGATGTCCAGAGAGATTGCAGGAAAGGTTCACAAGAATGATTCCAGGATGAAGAACTTTAGTCAAGTGGATAGATTCGAAAAACTAGAACTCCTCTCCTGGGGCATAAAAAGTTGAGAAGAGATTTGATAGAGGTAATCTGAAGCATGAGGGGTAGATAGGGAGTAGCTGCAAAGAAACTATTTCCATAGATGGAAACAGAGAGCACAGATTTAAACAATGAAGACATAAAGGAATCCTTTTTCACACAAGAATGATTCAGATCTGGAATGCATTGCCTGAGAGAGTGGCAGAGACAGATTCAGTTATTGCATTCAAAGGGTCATTATCCGAAAAGCAAATATTTGCAGGACCTTTGGGAATAAGCAGCAGTGGCACTCGGCAAATTGTTCTTGCAGAGACCCAACATGGAGATGATGGGCCGAATAGCCTCCTTTTGTGCTGTAACTAAGCTATGTTCCGGGGAAAGTTAATGAAGGTATCTGGAGAAAATATTCTGGTTTATGGCGTTTGGTTGCAAACCGGCCATAATCTCATTGAATACTGAAACAGTCTTGAGGGCCTGCATGGCCTACTCTTTCTTCTACATGTTGTTTTTCAGGAGAGTATACCCCACCCTGCAACTCATGAATAAGATCCATGATATTGACAGTCTTATGCTTTAGTAATTGTTTGCTACAAATGTCAGTTTAAGGTCACATGTTAATTGCCACATCTCATTGAATGGTTTAAATTGACAGAGTACTAAAGTCAGGATTGGAAAGATAGTGAACAAAGAATTCCAAAGTTAAAAAAAAACTTGGAAATCAGTGACCTAGATAATACAGAATGTGTTACATGGCATTACACATCTCTCATTGTAAAATAGCTATTACTCCAGTTCACCATGACTGAAGTCACAGAAGATTTGCCAATATTAAATGTTTACCATACGTACATACTTCCTGTCAAATGAGTCAAACTTTCTGCAGCACTTTTCTGCATAATATGTTCTGTCAAGTGACTTTCATTACACCTGTCTGTGACAATTAAGTTCAGCTTTTTTTAAGTGTTGCTATGTGAATCTTTGAAGATTTTTTTTAAGATTAGGTAGAGCTGGCCATATCAAATTACCCCTTAGTATGGGGGATAAATGCATGGGGTTTTGGGGATAGGGCCTGGGTGAGATTGTGGTCGGTGCAGACTTGATGGACCAAATGACCTCCTGCTGCACTGTGGGATTCTATGATTCTATGATTAGGTGGATGCTGTTACTTACCTTCCTCTAAGGTCTCCCAGCTGTATCTCTGAGATTGAGACTGCTGTTTGCCCGTTCTCCAGAGCATTCACCTTAAGACTTCAAAACATGGATGCCACTACCTGTCTGCCATTATTATCTGTGACTCACTCTCAGTTCTCACATGCTCCCCACTCTTTTGCGATAGCCACTTCAATAGCCTTGACTTTCCCCCACTGCCAACCAATGTAGTACTCCTTCAGAACTATAATGATGTGGAAAGCACAATGGAGCAATAGTTAGCATGCTTCCTGTTATTCCATATTGCTATTGTCCCCACAACACCAGAGGCCCAGTTCAATTCCCAGCTTGGATCACTGTTTGTGTGGAGTTTGCACATTCTCCCCATTTCCATGTGGGTTTCCTCCAGGTGCTCCGGTTTTCTCCCAATGTGCAGGTGAGATGGATTATGGGAAGTATGTGGGGTTACAGCAATAGGACAGGGGAGAGGGCCTGGGTAAGGCACCCTGTCAGATAGTCATGCAGACCTGATGGGCTGAATGGCCTTTTCTGCACTATAGGAATTCTGTGATTCTATGTTATTCTCAAATGATGGAATGGGAAATGAAGCCATTTGAGAAAGAAAAACTAACTGAGTGTTCAGTATCACAGCGTTGTTACAGCACAGAAGGAGGCCATTTGGCCCATCAAGTCTGCACCGGCTCTCCAGGTTAGTGCAATTCCCCTGCCTTTTCCAGATATTCCTGCATATTGTACCTATTCAAATAATCATCTAATTCTCTCCTGATTGTCTCGGTTGAATCTGCCTTCCCCACACCTACCTCTAGACAGTGCATTCTAGACCCAAACCACTCATTGAGTTAAAACGTTTTTTCTCAATCACATTTGCTTCTTTGGCAAATCACTTTAAATCTGTGCCCTCCTTTTCTTGGTCCTTTTATGAGTGGGAACAGTTGCTTTATATTTACTCTGTCCAGCTCTCTCATGATTTTAAACATTTCTTTCAAATCTTCTCTCCAAAGGGAACAGTCCCAACCTGTCTTGTTTCTCTTCATAACTGGAGTTTCTCATCCCTGGAACCATTCTTGTAAATCTCTTCTGCACTCCCTCCAATGCACTGACATTGTTCCAGTAATGTGATGCCCACAACTGTGTACAATACTCCAACTGAAGTCTAACTAATGTCTTGTATAAATTCAGCATAACCTCCTTACTCTATGCCCCTATTAATAAAGCCCAGAATACAGTATGCTTTATTAACTGCTCTCTCTAATTGTCCTGTCACCTTCATTGATCTGTTCACATATATACCCAAGTCCAGATTATTTTATATGGTTTCAAAATGTTTTCCTAATGAAATGCATTATCTCACACTTCTCTGCACTGAACTTCATCTGCCACCTATCTGCCCACCCCACCAACTTGCCTTTGATCTGTTGAAGTTCTCCACTGCCCTCTTCATAGTTTACAGTACTTCCAAATTTTGAATCATCTACAAACTTTGAAATTGTCCCCTGCACCAAGATCTAGATCATTAATATAGATATTAGGAAAGATTCTAAAACTGACCTCGGGAAACTTCACTAGAAACCATCCACCAGCTTGAAATATATCCATTGATTATTACTTCTTGCTTCTTGTTATTCCATATTGCTATTGTCCCTTAGCAACACAGGCAGGCGTGCATGGTTGGTGACTAACTTAATTCACCAGGACATGCAGCATCATCTCTCTGTATCTATGTTATTTATAGCTATGGTGTTGCTCAGAGTGGGTCAGTGGCTGAAATTTTCCAGCCTTTCACATTGGTGGGATCTTCTGGTCCCGCCATTGTCAACAGGGCAGGAAGATCGTGTTCCCAGTCAATGAAGGCTGCCTCTGCTACTGCCAAACATCAGCGGGTTGCACGGAAAATCCAGATGACTAGATGTGAAGCTTTTCCATTCCACTGCAGCCAAGAATTCATCACTTCCGTGGCAAAATTATAGAATTATAGGCCAGTGAGTCTTACTTCTGTTGTGGGCAAAGTATTGGAGAGAATAATTAGGGATAGGATTTATAGTTATTTAGAGAGAAATGAATTGATTGGGGATAGTCAGCATGGTTTTGTGAAGGGTAGGTCGTGCCTTACTAACCTCATTGAGTTTTTGAAAAAGTGACTAAAGAGGTGGATGGGGGTAAGGCGGTTGATGTGGTATATATGGACTTTAGTAAGGCGTTTGATAAGGTGGCCCATGGAAGACTTCTGCAGAAAATGCAGATGTATGGGATAGAGGGTGATTTAGCTAATTGGGTTAGGAATTGGCTAGCAGATAGAAGACAGAGGGTGGTGGTTGATGGGAGATATTCATCGTGGAGTTCGGTGACAAGTGGTGTACCTCAGGGGTCTGTTTTGGGGCCCCTGCTGTTTGTAATTTTTATAAATGATCTGGATGAGGGTATTGAAGGATGGATTAGTAAATTTGCAGATGACACTAAAGTCGGTGGAGTGGTAGATAGTGAAGAGGGGTGTTATAGTTTGCAGAGAGACTTGGACAAGTTGCAGAGCTGGGCCGAGAGGTGGCAAATGGAGTTTAATGTGGAAAAGTGTGAGGTAATGCACTTTGGCAGGAATAATAAATGTGTAGAGTATAGGGCTAATGGTAGGATTCTTAATAGTGTTGATGAACAGAGGGATCTTGGTGTATATGTGCATAGATCCCTGAAAGTAGGCAGTCAAGTCGATAAGGTTGTTAAGAAGGCATATGGAGTCTTAGCTTTTATTGGTAGGGGGATTGAATTTCGGAGCCGCAACGTCATGTTGCAACTGTACAAAACTCTAGTGCGGCCGCACTTGGAGTATTGTGTGCAGTTCTGGTCCCCGCATTATAAGAAAGATGTGGAGGCATTGGAGAGGGTACAGAGGAGGTTTACCAGGATGTTGCCTGGTATGGAGGGCAGGTCTTATGAAGAGAGGCTGAGGGATTTGAGGTTGTTTTCGTTAGAAAGGAGCGGCTAAGAGGGGACCTTATCGAAACATATAAGATGATTAGAGGTTTAGATAGGGTGGACAGTGATAGCCTTTTTCCTAGGATGGAGAAAGCTAGCACGAGGGGACACAGCTTTAAATTAAGGGGTGATAGTTATAGGACGGATATCAGAGGTAGGTTCTTTACCCAAAGGGTGGTTCGGGAGTGGAATGCCCTGCCTGCAGCAGTTGTAGATGCGCCAAGTTTGGTGGCGTTTAAGAGGTTAGTTGATAAGTATATGGAAGAGAAGGGAATGGTTTAGTTTGGAGGGGCATTGCTTTTTATATTGGTCGGCGCAACATCGAAGGCCGAAGGGCCTGTTCTGTGCTGTAATGTTCTATGTTCTATGTTCTATGTTCTAAAATGAGGGATAGCTTAATTAAGTCTTTGTCTGCACTGTGTGTTGATTTCCTTAGACTTCCCTTATCTAATGCAAATGGGTCTGTCATAAGCAAGGGATAAGCATTCTTTGAGTTTATTGTATAGGAGAATTATTCTCGGCTGCCAGTCAAGTTTACTCCTTCATGCATCCAACATATAGAAGCTGGCACATATTAGGTATGTCCCAAAAACAACACACTTGTAAACTGGAGTCAAGCAGTACGGTGGCAGGGTGGCACCGTGGTTAGCACTGTTACCTCATAGTGCTAGGGACTCAGGTTTAATTCCTGGCTTGGGTCACTGTCTGTGTGGAGTTTGTACATTCTCCCTGTGTCTGCATGGATTTCCTCTGGGTGCTCCAATTTTCTCCCACAGTCCAAAGACGTGTGGGTTAAGTAGATTGGCCATGATAAATTGTTTCTTAGTCTCGGGCACTAGCGAAGGTAAATACATGGAGTTATGGGGATAGGGCCTGGATGGGATTATGGTCAGTGCAGATGTGATAGGCTGACCGGCCTTTTACACTGTGGGATTCTATGATTCATTGTAATACACGAGAGGCATTCTGCGGGTACTGTTTGATTGCCCTTCCAAAATGATGGAAGACTAACATGTTTGCTTGGCATTCTTCAACCAATATTTACTTTGTAATTTACTGTTTTTTGTGGCCAATAAATATTAACCCCTTTAGCATGGCTGGAAAATTCACCCAAAAAGTGCTGAAAACGCCCTTTGGCCCATCACATCTGCACCGATAATATCTACCACTAAAGGTGCACTAATTTTCCTGCACCTATCCCATTTCCTTAAATATTATGATATTGCAAGTGCTCATCCAAATATTTTTTAAAGGTTGCAAGGTTTCTGGCCCTGACAGCCTTCCCAGGCAATGCATTCCAGATTCCCACCACCCTTTTGTTGATGCCTAACCCACTTGCTGTAAATGGGATCAGCTAGGAGGGGGGGATGGTCTTATTTTATATGCCCCCCACTTTCATATACACCGGAGGGCACAGAAAAATCCACCCAAGTGTCTCCAAGTTAATATTATCGAAGGAGACAACTGGGCATTCCTTGCTGTCTGTGTTGCCGCTATTTCCTAATTAAACATGGGCTATTAGAGACGGCCTGGGGATATTTTGTGACCTCATTCCCAATTCTCACATCACTGGAGCAGAACTTTCAAGACGTCAGGTTCAAAGAATGCTGCACAAAATGTCTGCTTGCGGCCAGTTTAATCCAAAGCTCTGAACATAAACAGGATGATCAGGAAGATAGTGAGAAGGGTATGGATCTCGTCCCACAAGGATCTGTGGGGCAGAAAATGTCTAAGCTGTTGGGTGCTGTCCGTGCACATTATAAGCTCCCCAGTGTTTGGGACTGATCACGGAGCATTGACAACTCCCGTTTGTTTTCTGCAACAGTTTTGATTTGTACAAGTGACTGGAACTGTGCAAACCTTCACTTTCCTTGTTTGTGATGCATGAAATTCCTCAGAGCTCTAATAAATGGTCACAATTAGTTGATAATGGCTGATTTAGTAGCAATAACAAATACATCCATTATCCAGTGGAGAAAATAGACAGTTTCAAACCAGATTTCTGAAATTTGTGCTTGCCTTCAAGCCTATGATTAAAATAGGGGTGAGATTGGTCTTGGCTCATTGCACAAAGTGGGTGGTAGTGATGGGGCAGCACTTTGTTTTCCACAGAGTTCAGTGAGAGGTTGGTATAAAATGAGCAAGTTTAATCACAGTCGTTCTTTATTCTATCAAGGTCAGTTCCCCCCACCCCCAGTAAGGATTGGTGTGGATCTTGTACAGGATGCAGCAATACTTAGGCATCCTTTCCTTTTTTGTTTTGACATCCTGATGCCAGTGTGCTAGATGTACTGAGGAGGGGTGGAATAACGCATTGGACTCTAACATCGAATTGCCTTGCTGTTCTAAAAAAAAATCTGTTTTGTTTTACAGCAAGCCAGAAAGCCTTATGATGTCAGAGATGTAATCGAGCAGTATTCTCAGGGTCATCTCAACTTGATGGTGCGAATCAAGGAATTGCAGAGAAGGTATTTAACTCGAATTACAATGGGCAGGCAGAGAATTGAATGTAAAATACCAAGAGACTTGCACAATATCGAGTGCAAGGGCCAGGAGATGCAAACGGGGCCATGTGTGTTGGGTTTGCACCCCTGAGCTAGGTTGACCTGTTACCTATGCTTTCCAGCACTGACTCCACTAAGCTGCAGTAGCAGGTTGATAGTATAGTTACTGTGTAAAGTGGGATCTGTGTCATGGTGGGGTGTTTGGAAAAGACTGTAGATTTTGAAATGCCAAACAGGCTCAAGATTCTGGCAACAGCCCTGGGTGCAAGGGTAGGTTAGTCAGAAGGGGAAAATGGAAAATGCTGGAAATGACGGGCAGGTGGGCAGCATGGGTGGATGGAGTACAAATGAGTGGTTATGGCACAGGGGAACAGGGTAGACATTTCAGATCAAAGGTCATTCTTCATTGTCAACATTAATACAGAGTGTGGCAACTCCCTCTGAAATCATTGCCAGTCACATCTCGTCAGCTAAGAAGTGGCCTAGGACCAGTCAACACTTTCTCCATCAAATTCCTCAGTCTGCAGGTATGTTTACAATCAGAGACATACAATCCGCCATCCATCAGACAGGTTTTCACTCTGTGGAATCTCTCAGGGGCTTTAGCTGTCTTTAGGCCAACAATCCCACTGGGCAGCACAGAGGCACAGTGGCTAGCAGTCACTGTGGACCAGGGACCCGACTGAGAATGATAAATTTTGTTAAGGATGAAGCAAATGAAGCAAAGCTGGCTAAGTGTGGATGTACAGATCAAATCTGATTGTATTCAATGGCGGAACGGGTTCAAGGAGCTGACTGGCTTATTCTTCTTCCTCTGTCATGCAAAAGCTTCTTCAAACTGCAAAGGGCTTCTGCAGGGTTTGCTGACTTTGGGAACTGCTATGCTTCTTCTATTGTTATAAATAGATCCTGGTAAATGTAAGCACCAATGACCAAATTTGCCATTGCAATTGCTGCTGATTTTTAAAAAATGTTAATGAGCTCCCACTTGGAAAGCTTCAGATCTTATAAACTGCAGCAAATATTGGTCGGTAATTCAACACAGTATCCACTTATTATACTTACGGTACTTTGATCTGATGACAAATACACCAAATACACATTTGGGAACAACGTCATTAGAAAATACAAACACAAGATATGTGGAACTAATGGTCGACTTGAACATGAGGTATAGGAACTAGTGATTCATTTAGATTTAGAGTAAGACTACAAGTAAAAATGCTCTGAGTCAGTATATGTGGCTACAATATACTGAGGAACTAATCCAAAGCAAATATTTGGGTCAAGTCTTAACTGTTACTCATTAACATTCACAATTTACACTTTGTGGTATATAATATCATTCTTCAGTGAAAACGTCAATATAACCATAGTGTTTACAAATCTAGAAATATGTCTCAAAGGAGTCCTTTTGTGAAATCTGTGACAAATTTTCACAAGAGCAGTGTTCATTGTTGCTAGGTTAATTGCCCCAGCAAAAGCAGGTCCTGGATAGAAAACTAAACCTCAACATAACCACTCAATGATGGTAAAGAAAGGCACAGATGAAGGATATTAGAATGGCTTGCAGATATTTGAATATATAAGCTGAATTGACATCACCCACTCTTCAATATTGGCTCTTTGTGGGCGGAGTTCTCCCATCCTACTCACAGTTGGTTTGATGATACACGGGAACAGGGAATCATGTGAGAGCCAAGAGCTCGGAAACCATCCAGCATAAAATGGCATTGTAATTCTCCCAATGGTGGATTAATGGTGGGCTGGTCTTTCTGCTGGTTGGTAATGCCAGTACCATCAGCATTTATCTGCATCTCATGCATGCTTATTAAAACAGCTTCCCACCGGTGTCCTGTCAGGCCTTTCAAACTTGATTCACAACAATGGGAAATTATGTCAGTCCAAATTGCTAAAGAGTGGCAAGAGAAGTGATTACAACAATGCCTTTCTGCCATAGTGTAGCACTGTTGTTGATGTGCTGTACACCACTCTACTGGGCAGATCTTTCTTACCCTCCACCCCCATGTGAAGCTTTTGTTCCTGTGGTGCTAGACCCATGGACTCACTTGTGTGACCAAGTTGGATCAGTTCAGTGCCTGTGGTTGGAGAGCACAAGGGCAGCACGAAGGCACATGGTTAGAACTGCTGCCTCACGTCGCCAGGGACCCAGGTTCAATTCCCGGCTTGGGTCAGCATCTGTGTGGAGTTTGCACATTCTCTCCATCTCTGCGTGGGTTTCCTCCGGGTGCTCCGTTTCCTCCCACAGTCCAAAGATATGTGGGTTAGGCAGATTGTCGATGCTAAATTGCCCCTTAGTGTCAGGAGGACTAGCTAGGGTAAATGCATGACGTCATGGGGGTAGAGCCTGGATGAGATTGTGGTCGGCGCAGACCTGATGGGCTGAATGGCCTCCTTCTGTACAGGAGGATTCTATACTATGTTTCCTTCTCCTTGATGTCACACACCAGTGTCTATATGGATAGAACTGTACTACGGCATTTATGCAGGCACAGCAACCAAGTTCCAGAGTTTGACTGGGAGTGGAGAGTGAGGTCAGGCAGGAAGGGAGGGTCTGAAGAAGACAAGGGGGAGGAAACAAAGTGAAAAGAGGCTGGCAGGGGTTTGTCTTCATCCATTGTGTTTCCCCCTGATGGAGTACAACATTGCAGGTTGCAACCTGAAGCTTTCCATGGTATTGTGCGTTGGAGCACCTGTACACTTTATTAACTGGCCACCATAGTCTCCTATGTCTGAGCTCACTGCTAGATCTAGGATGACATGGTGGCATAGTGGTCAGCACACTGCCTCACAGCGCCAGGCACCTAGGTTTGATTCCTGGCTTGGGTCACTGTCTTTGGAAGTTTGCGCATTCTCCCCCGTCTGCATGAGTTTCCTCCGGGTGCTCTAATTTCCTCCCACAGTCCAAAATATGTGAGTTAGGTGGATTGGCCATGATAAATTGTCCATTAGGGGGATTAGCAAGTTAAATATATGGGGTTAGGCTTAGGCTTAGGGCCTAGTTGAAATTGTTCTGGTGCAGGTTCAGTGGACCAAATGGCCTCTTTCTGCACTGTAAGGATTCTATTGTTCTACACTTCTATCTACTGCTGTGATCATCAAGATCTTCCCATTTCTCTACTCTTTGCTGAGAAGAATGCTCCCACTTCCATTCCTTTAGATTTGGACAATTGTGAAGGCTCTTAAATTGGTATTTTTCAGCTTCTGTCTTCATGTACCCCAAAATAATCAAGTTTCTCTTGTCCCTCATTGCAATTGCTGGCTGGAATTGTCTGATTAAGACATACGAGGGTTTGGTTACAATCTGATTAAAGTCATATTCTCAATTTAACTGAAAGTTGTGGTCAATATAGTCGAAGAATTTGCCTGTACAAACACTGACAGGAAGTTGTTAGATCAGCGATGCACAGTCATATCTATATCACTTGAAAGTTATGTAGAATGCTTGACAGAAACCCATAATTTGTTTTATTGATATCGAGGGGCATCTAGATGTGATTTCTTGTAAAAAATATTCCTCTTCCTCTGTCATAGCCTTGGCAGCCTGGTTCTGGCACAGTGGTTATATTGCTTCACTAATAGTCCGGAGGGCTAAGCTTAAAAAAAAAGGCAATGCAAGTTCAAACCCCACATCAACCACTGGGGGGTTTAAATTCAGTTAAAATAAAGCTAATATATATATATATATATTAGCAGTTATGGTGAGCGTGAAATTATAAGACTGTCATTAAAATAAACCCAACTGGTTCACTCATGTCCTCCAGCAAAAAGAACCTATCATCTTCACTTGCTGTGGTCAATATGTGGCTCCAAGTCCACTGCAATATGCTTGATTGCCCTCTGTAGTAGCCTTGCAAGCCATCCAAAAGCTGTTACAGTGGACTGTTGTGGTTTAAGACAGTGGTTCATAGAATGATAGACTAGAATCCCTACAGTACAGGAGAAGTTCATTTGGCCCATCGAGCCTACACCAACAACAATCCCACTCAGGCCCTTTCACTGTCACCCCATGTATTTACCCTGTTAATCTCCCTCACATTAAGGTGCAATTTAGCATGGCCAGTTAACCTAACCTGCATATCTTTGGACCATGGGAGAAAACCGGAGCACCCAGGGGAACCCACGCAGACCATCACTTTTGCATGGGTGATAAATGCTGGCCTTGGCAGCCCTGTACAACCTTATGAATAAATACCAGTAAATATGAAAAAAAAGCAAGATGATCTGAGGAAACCCTGGATGATGTGGTATTTTTATAGGATCTTCCACCCGAGTTACAGTGAATGAGTAGCAAAAGTGCAGCACTCCCTTTTCTCTCTCTGCCCCACACCCTCACCTTGAATTTTAAAATAAGCGTGAACATTTGCACAGTCATATTTATACTTTGTCTCAGTGAACAGCATGCATTCATATTAGGAGGAAGAAAGAGTGGATGTGAGATACTAGGTATTCTGATATGAGTTCAAATTGCCACCCAGATGGCTGGAAATGGGTTTTGCATTGCCTTGAATGGAAGTGTTGGCAACCAATTGTTCAGCTGTGACTGATGACAAGAACATAGTGAAGATAGATTGCCACCATTGGTTTTAAGTAAGTGTTCCAGGAACTGCAAAAATGGATGGTGGGATCTTGATACACTGGCTATCGATCGCCCTTCTTCCATGTGGTGGCTCAGAAAACAGAGTCTGCTGTGGTTGGAGCACTTAAAATCATACAATCATATGATACAGAAGAGGCCCTTCAGCCCATCAAGTCTGTCCCTCCGAGGAGCAATTTAACTACAGGCAGTTGGTCAGGCATTCACAAATCTGAGTCCTGCCATCAGTTCTGATGTTGCAGCTTTAATGGGAATTGGAGTCCCTACATTGACTAATCATCAGCAAGACTGAGGACTGCTCACCCATGGGTGTGTAGATGGGATGAGAAGAGTTCATCATGTGGATAAAATAAAATCTTTAATGCTACCTGAATCTCCATTGGGCATCCTCAGATTGGGAATTCTCATTGGAAATTCCGATAACTGTACTAAGGAGCAAAAAATAAGAACATTGGGTACAAACATTCAAGGAAATCTAAGTGCCACCAACAACAACAAAATAAAGAAAAATGACTAAGCAAAAGCTGAAATATATAAATACTCCCACGTATTCAGTATTATTTAGTAACCCTGCATTTCCATTTCACAGCGCTATGATTAAAATGGGATATTCGGCAAACATTAGGAAACGGCATACAGTTCAACTCTGCTCCCTAACTAATCAATAGACAAAGCTGCTGTCAGATTCAAACTAAAGTTTATTTGTTAGTTACAAGTAAGCTTACATTATCACCGCAATGAAGTTACTGTGAAATTCCCATAGTTGCCACAACTCTGGTACTTATTCGGGTCTATGCACCTAATCAGTGTTTTTATGCTGTGATGTTTTATGGAAAGGAAACTGCAAGCAACGCAGACTTTCCTAATAGCAGATGAAATCAGAAATTTCTCCCGACTCTGCACGTACAAATCTTCGGGGAAACAATAATCTGTTGCAGCAGTCAACTTGAAGACTCCACTGGGGTTAAAAATCTGGCTAAATAAAACCTCCAATCTGCCATTTAATATCAAAGCCACCTCAGCCAAAATATGTTGTGTGTCACTGATAGGAATTGCAGTTACTTGTACAAAAGGAATGTTGTAATTGCTGTTTTGTACGGTGGTGACACATTCAAATGATTACTAATGTACTCCTGTTTCTTCTGTCAGTGGCAGATATTTCTGTTCAACACACAGCGAAAGCCATGTTTTCTATCGGTTCCGCAAACACAGAAAGACAGCAATCTTAGCTCTTTTCTCTGCACATTTTTGTTGGTGTCTCAAATAGAGAAATGTTATTGATGGAAGCTGCTCAATTTGGTGGAGGGAGCATGGTCGATGAGCATTACGCCTCTGCACAGTAGCAGGAAAAGGGGACAGAATGGGATGGAGACTACCATTGAATATGATGAATATGACTTCCACTTGACTTCCACTTTCACTTAGTGAGAAGAATAAAATTGGACTTCTTTCCTCCCTCTACAAATCCATGGCAGTCCTAATTCTAAAGATGTATGGGTTAGGTTGATTGGTTATGCTAAATTAACCCTAATGTCTGGGGTATTAGTGGGGTAAATGTGTGGGGTTACGGGAATGGAGTGTGGCTGCGATTATGGTCAGTACAGACTCAATGGGCCAAATAGCTTCCTTCTTCTCTGTAGAGATTCTCCGAACTCGACCTGGACTCTTTGGTAACCTTCACTCATCTAACTGTGGGTTCAAGCCCCATTCCAGAAACCTGACTGACACTGAAGGAGTGCTGCATTATGAGGGGTGCTGCATTTTGAATGTGATTTTAAACTGAGGTTCTCTCAAATCAATCACAGAATTCCTACTGTGCAGAAAAGGCCATGCAGCTCATTGAGCCTTCAGCGACAATAACCTCACCTGGGCTGTATCTCTGTAAACTTATGTATTTACCCTGCTAATCCCCCTGACACTAAGGGGAATTCAGCATGGCCAATCAACCTAACCTGCACATCTTTGGACTGTGGGGGGAAGCCGGAACACTTGGAGGAAACTCACGCAGACACAGGAGAACATGCAAACTCTACACAGTTACCTGAGGCTGGAATTGAATCTGGGTCTCTGGCACTGTGAGGCAGCAGTGCTAACCACTGAAGGTAAAAATGATCCAATATACCATTGAAAAAAGCAGCAGGGAAATCTCTTGGTACCTTAACCAACATTTATCCCTCAATCAACATCACTAAAACAAATGATTTGGTTATTTACCTCATCGCTGTTTGTGGGACCTTGCTGTGTGCAATTGGCTGTGGATTTCCCTTAATTGCTAAAGTATCTAGACTCTAAAAAGTTTTTAATTAGCTGTGAGGCACTGGGCAATGCTCTGAGGATCTGGACAGCACTGTATAAAAGCAGGTTCTCTCTTTTTTTTTGCTGTTCATCATGCCTTGCAGAGAGTTGTTGGATGACTATCACCAATTCTTAAACAAGG
Organism: Sphyrna mokarran; assembly: GCA_024679065.1. Classification (NCBI taxonomy): domain Eukaryota; kingdom Metazoa; phylum Chordata; class Chondrichthyes; order Carcharhiniformes; family Carcharhinidae; genus Sphyrna; species Sphyrna mokarran. The sequence continues at coordinate 73,968,369 of JAGIQG010000008.1, read as the reverse complement.
AACAAGCCTGGCTAAGTGCCATTGTGATTGAGTAATCTGACATAAACTGAATTTTTTTCTTATATTCAGGTTCATACCACAGCTCTTGATGAAGAAATCTCCCAGAAAAGAGCAGCAATGTCAAGTCCCATGGCTCTGTTATTTTAAATTTGGTCATGGTTTGGGATTTGTTTCTGATTTTCGACATGATAACCATAAATAGCAATTCAGACAAATTGATAACATGTGTTTCTCTCGTGCTTCTCATTGCAATTTGCAATATCCATAGCTCTGCAAAACCCAACCAAAAGGTGTTGTGCCCAACACTTCATGATCCTCGAGTGCTTCATTTGCAGAAGGTGTCACTACAGGCTTGACATTGAAAGAATGTCTTCAGTGGATAGTTTCATAAAGTAGACACGAGAAAGATAATGGAGTAAGATAGGGGATTTTCTATATTGAGATAAATTGAGACTAAAATGGGATTAGGAAGTTAACCCATTAAAAACATAATATTTGAAGGGTGGCACAGTGGTTAACACCGTTACCTCACAGCACCAAGGACTGGATTCAATTCTAGTCTTGGGCCACCATCTGTGCAGAGTCGCATATTCTACCTGCGTCTGTGTGGGTTTCCTTTGGGTGCTCCAGTTTCCTCCCACAGTCCAAAATATATGGGTTAGGTTGATTGGCCATGATAAATTGACCCCGGTGTCGCAGGAAAAGCAGGGTAAATATGTGGGAATGCAGGAATAGGGCCTGGGTGGGACTGTGGTCAGTGCAGATTCAATGGGCTGAATGGCCTCTTTTTGCATTGTAGAGATTCTATGATCCTAGGACTCTTTAAGCTGATAAAATCCATCAGGTCAATGTGATGTGTCAAGTGTCGTGGGTGAATACAGTTAGTGCGCTTTTTGTGTGCTCATTTCCTTTCACTTTTAATCAACACCACTGGCTTACATTGGTGTGAAAAGGAGAACCAACTGCAATAGACTCTCTGTCTGTACACACTCTCTGCATTGGTAAGACTCTGTTTTGCCTTCGTGGCCCCAGCCTAAAACTTCTGAGAAACTTGGAGGAGGTTTGTCCCACACCCTAAGACATGATGTGTAAGTCCACTAATATGGGTCACTGACGAGCTAAGCTCTGAATTGTGGGAAAATAGGCCAACTGAGTTGTGGACACTTTGGGAGAGAGTTGACGGCTAAGGAGTAATCTTTGACAACAGCAATATGGAGCAGAATCCAAAGGCAGAATGATGGCTAAATATGTGATGTTGCTGTCATTTCTTTTCCTGAGATTCCTTTTTTGTTAATGGAACATGGATATTGCTGACTGAGCCAGTATTTGTCATCCAGCCCTAATTGATAAGGATGGCAGATTTCCTTCTCTAAAGGACATTAGTGAAGCAGATGAATTTTACACCAATTGACAATGGTTTCACAATCATCATTAGACTTGAATTCCAGATTTTTTTTTATTGAATTCAGGTTTCACCATCTAGCATGGTAGCATTTGAACCAGTTTAAAAGTTTAAACTTAAAGTTTATTTATTAGTGTCACTAGTAAGCTTATATTAATACTGAAATGAAATTACTGTGAAAATCTCTTAGTCGCCACATTTCGGGTACATTGAGGGAGAATTTAGTATGGCCAATATACCTAACTAGCACATCTTTCGGACTGTGAGAGGAAACCAGAGCACCTGGAGGAAACCCATGGAGACATGGGGAGGATGTGCAGACTCCACATAGACAATGACCTAAGTCAAGAATCGAAGAGCATAATTTAGAAGAACCAGCATAGCCAGTGTTTAATCAATAAGATAAAAAAATTGCAGCATTCTAAATTGCCACAAATTTTTGAAACCAGAGAGTTTTCTAGTTGTTATGATGATTGGTCAGGAGTTGAGTGAACAATCAGAAACCAAGAAGTTCGATGGGGACCAATGGTTCTGCAGGAGGATGTTGCTTAAAAGCAGGATTTTAAGAGGTATGAAACTTGGATCATTGAGGGGGACTGTATGTTCCCAGCTCATCACCCCAATCCTGATATCTGGGGTGATGAGTAAACTGCAGATAACATTATCATGGATCATTCATTTTCCATCCCAGCCAACCCATCACAGACACCAAGCTGAACTGATACTTTCGGAGCTCCCCAGCTCCCGGAGCCTCAGGAGAAGGAGACAGAACAACACTACAGGACTGAAGAAGAGGCCCCATTACTTTATTGCATTGACTCCAGATGCCACAAGCTCTGTCGCAGCCTGCCCCATAACATGGCTAACAGTACCCTGCATTAGTCTTTTCCCACACTGGTTCTGCTTTGCTTCCTTCTAATTGTGTACTTTGCTGCCTAGTCTGCAAGGAAAAAATCCATTGACTGCGTAGCACAACGATCGTGAGATATGTTTGCCAGAGCAATATAGGGGGAGCAGAAGAGGTGGGTGTGAGACTGCCAGCATGATTAGGTATGTAAGGCTGAAATTGAATATCTGGATGTTAGGCCTGAGAACCAGGGAGTGGCCCTGCTGCTGGTTGAGTGCTGGGGGTGTTGTGTATTAAGCTGCATGAGAGACTGACATTGATGTGGTGAGATGAGATGACCACCATTTGAGCCATTAGATTGTCTGTAGCATTGCTGCCAGGTCTCCAACTCCAGATGCTGGCAATTGACCTCCATGATCACATGCTCCCAGATTCATACAATGGTAGCTCTTGACGGATCTTGGTGTCCTAACTACTGTCTGGTTCCATCATTAACACCTCTGAAGCATCCATAACCCTGGCTTTTCATTTTCCATTTTTAAATAGCAGCAATATTATTCAGGGTTGCCTCCTTTTAAGAGACATGACTGCCTTTAAGAAGAGCAGCTTGACAGCAGCACAAGTGATTAGCACAATGGTGTTTGACTTTCTGCTAAGTGCAGAGGCAGCTGGCAATAGAACAGATAGAAATTTGGCTTCCTCTCTGTCTACTCTTGCTGATTACAATATTGGAAGAATATTTGGGACAGTATTATATTCAGTTTTCCATCTCACCTGGATCTTTTTCTCCTACCACAAGGTCCTTGTAGTGGGATTTTCTCTATCAGTGGCCTGATTCTCTTCAAAATCTTAAAAAATTAAGAATTAAATTTGCAAAGGCAAGATCTTAGCACAAGGTGTTTCAAAATTTATTGAAAAACATGAAACAAAAATTTACAAGACAAACCTCCTCCATGGGAAGCTTTTGGATGGTCAAATAGCTCAAGTTGTTGATAAGATCACTCCAAAGATCTGAGGCACTGAGCCAAAATCTATTTTGGATATCTAAGGTACTCCTTCTAACTACTTTCATTTCACATTAACATGTCGGTCCAAAACATGACTACCTCAGCCAATTGCAATGCACAACTTGACTTGACAATCTTTCATTTACCAATCCAAAAATCTGATTTCCTACGCCAGTATGTTTCAATTCCTTGTTGTTATGCCTCTCTAAGGATGCTATCATCTGAATTCCTTTTCCACTGACACATTGCCAAAATAACTGATAGTATCAGTTCTGGACCCTCGAACTGACACTTTCCATATCTGGACAATAGGGCCTTTTACATTTTGATATTAAATATTTCAGAATCTCTCCCAAATTTGAAACTACATTGTGTTTTGACTGACTAAATGACTTTTAATTACTGAACTCTTGAATTTCCATCATCTCTGCAGTGTGCACATTTTGACTGAGGTTAACAGATATTTCAGTTAAATTTAATATATTAATATGTCATTATTCATTACATCAGTATAGATGCTTAACATTAAAATAATCCCTCATTCAGTTTAATAGAGTTTAACATTCACATATGAACAATCTGTTGACATTATCACATTAGATGAAAGTCACCTTAACTGTTCTCTTCCCAGCTGTTGCTAAAACGAAAAATCCTCCTGTGCTCTGCTCATTAACTCAGAACCCCGTTCCACTGTCCTCCTTTGTGATTGACTCCAAGTTGATTCGCTCAATAGCCCAGCACTGTGTCCTTTGGCTTGAGTGAAAGTTAATGAGCTACCATTTTGCCCAGCCCTCCATCTGGCAGGTTCAGTGCATCTTTATGGTGCATAGCTGGTCAAAACCCTTTGTTTTAGTCTGTGAATTGAGCTTCCTGATGTTTTTGTTCAAGTTTTACGAAGACGTGTGAGTTACCATTTATCACAGCTAAGCACCAGTTAAAATGTTTGAGAAGTGTAAAGGCAGCATTATCACAGTTGGTTTTTCTTTGGCGCTGCCACCAAATTTTAAATTAACCAACAAAGCTTACTTGGGGCATATGACATGCACTGTGGGACTTGCCATAGAGAACGCTAAAAGAGTTGTGACTTTTAGCATTCTCTATAGCAAATCCGACAGTGCATGTCACATGCCCCAAGTAAGAGGTGTTGATTAATTTAAAATTTGCTTCCCAATACTAAAATCTCCAAAATCTATTTGGGCTTGAATTTTTGGGAACACCTCCTTGCAGACTCCAGCAACCATATTGTGTTCTAACGAGTGTTGATAAAGCCGTCTCTTGAAAGGGAGTATCATCTTGAAGAGCTGCTAGCCGAACCAGTTGGCTAGCAGATCTCCAATCCCTCCAGCCATAGCGCTGCAGTGGCCTGACGAGGCACAGCAGACAGTAGCCTGGAATTATGTTCTGCGACCTGGAGGACAGGTAAGTAGCAAGAGTCCTGCGAGGGAGAGGGCAGGGAATGTCTGGGATTATGAGGAGGACAAAAGGTCAAAGTGCCACAAAAAACTGGAAGTAACATTGTGCCAGATGTTCTTCCAATATTGTAAACAGCTAGAGTAGTCAGAGAAAAAAAACCATCATCCTATTTGTCTCACTGCTCACTTTCATGGCCCATAATTTTCCCCGTGCAAGGCTAACGAGTCATTGAAATCGTGGGACCATTTTGCAGGCGTAAAGGGTGGGAAAATTCCAATCAAAGAGAGGGCACTAACAGTAATGACAGCATTGGTCCAGAGTAGGTGTTAATAGCAGATTAAAGATTAATGCTGTCTGAAAGTTCTACAAGTACAGATTAGCACTAAAGAAGAATAAAAAATGGAGAACAGAGTTCAAGGTCAGAAGATTTTTTTTATTCGTTGATGGAATGTGGGCATCATAGACTAGGCCAGCATTTATTGCCCAAGCCTGAGGACACATAAGGGTCAACCATGTTGCTATGGATCTGGAGTCTCATGTAGACCAGACCAGGTCAGGATGGCAGATTTCCTTCCTTAAAGGACATTAGTGAATCAGATGGGTTTTTATGAAAATCGACAATGACTTCCTGGTCAATATTAAGCTTTTAATTCCAGATTTTTATTGAATTCAAATTTCACCAGCTGCCGTGGCAGAATTCAAACCCAGATCCCCAGAACATTACCCTGGTTCCAATGATAACATCTCTACACCACTGCCTCCACTTCCCCTGAACTCAGTGTTGAGAACCTGGCCAGTGTTTGTGACCAGCATTGCTTAATGCATATTAAACATCCTAGCTTCAGATTCATTATTCCCTGAAAAATGATTTGCATGCTATTCAGACCGAAGCATATGAAAAGAATTTGGCACTGGAATGCAGGACCGAGCCAACAATGAGTAAGCAAGACACACATAAAAATAAAACTTTTATGACTTGTCACCCAGTGCCCCTTTGTTTTCTCATCTGAGAAAGCTGGCTAGCGAGCTGTTGCCAGATTGGGCACCGGTGCCACTGACACAAGGAGATGGTGAGGAAGAGCAGTTGAAAGATAATCCACTACAGGACTGAATCTGTGGAGTTGGTCAGATGAGGGCTAATAGTGTCAGTGAGGAAAGTTTAACAATTTGGAAAATTCTCAAGGATCTCCAATCATTGCACACGTGTTTATTGTTACCAAGCGGTGGATCTATTTCCTAGTGAGGAATCCAGTGGACATTACAAATCATATTCATACTAAGATCAGTGCTGTAAAGGAATTGGGCCAATCTCCATGCCTGTCTCCTTGCACCAGGAGCCAAAGTGCTGTTTGCTTTCTCATGTACTCCTAATTCACTTAGGAATTCAAAGCCTCTGAGAATATCTAAGGAAGTCTGAGGAGCTCAATGTCATGTCAAGGCCCTCTTCCAGCCTGGATAGATTTCCAGGGAGCTTGTGTAAAATGAGAATTTGTGAAGCAATACAAGGCCCAAATTTTAAAAGGGCAAATTCAAATTTCAATGTATTTCTGTATTTGCACCTGAGTAGACGCTTCTACTCGTCTGTCTGAATTCAGCCAAATAAGCACAAATGATTATAAAAGTTCGAAAACAGATTATGTCCAGTTGTTTCTTTTGCACTGGTTGGGAAATAAAAACATAGGTCAAGTATGCCCCACCCATGGTAAATTGCTTCCCAACCCTCCCATCCCATCAAACAGATCATCAGTTGGAAGTTTACAGTAATGCCAACCATTTGAGACCTTCAATGAAGGTCTTGAATATAAGATGGTTTTTCTGGGTATAACGGGCTGGATGATATGCTCCCTTGCTAGCAGATTTGAATAACGCAGGAGAGGAATACATAAAGTGAGCATCATAGCTGCCTGATCTGCTCCCTCTATATTTACACATGGGATGGAGGTGCCCTTGAACTAATTGAGCCAACTAATGGTTACTCAAGGGCCTCATTCCATGCTGCCATTACAGAAGAGGGGGTCGAGAGATTTGGGGAGCGCAGGGGGAGGAGAGGGGAAAAAGCATTTCTTAAACTCAGAGTACATTTGGACACAACTTATACCTGGTTCACTGCTTGTGACCAAACTGGAAATTCTACCCTGCTTCTGTTTCTTGTCAATATTGTAAAATAATGTAATAGTCAATGTAAAAGTCTTTAAAATGACAAGTTTTTCACTATGTATTGTATACAGTATCAAATCACCTGTTTGCTGAATTCATTGTTAATTTGATTTTTATCTTATTTCCTAGACTAGACCAGTCCTTAGGAAAACCAACGTTGTTCCTATCTGTCTCAGGTAACTATATCAACCTCGTCATGTAATCTGACAGAAAAGTTCAAAGTGGTCTCTGTTTCAGGAAGGCTGGATAGGTTTTTTAATTCTCGCGCTGCACCCAATTACTACGGGTTATGGAAATGAGCCATTAGTGTAGAAAGAACCCACATTCAATCCCAGTTGTCTTGGGTTAGTAGAGCAGAGACAGGGCATCGAACGGCAATTACAATAACTTCCACTTAAATAACACATTTAATATAACCATCCTTCATGTGTGTTCTGCCCAAGGGCAGATCCCTGGTTCTTTGTCTGCTGATGCTGCATGTTTTCCTTGGCAGTTTTTGTCAGTGACGTTTTGTTATTGTCTGTCACTCTAAGGGTCAGGATGAAGTGCTAGCTCTAGGTCTCCCTCAGCAGGAACAAGAATTGAACCTGTGTGTCGGTGTCAATCTGAACTGCACTCTTGCCAACTGAGCTAATTGCATTCGCCTCTTTCAATATCATACAAAATGTTTGGTAGCACAGATCTTGAATGTTGCTGAAAAAACGACATGCTATCAAAGCTTTTTGTCTTACACTCATCAGGACAACTTGGAAGAAATTCCCATTATTAAAGGGGAACAGCATTTTATAATCTGCTGCGTGGAAAGTGGGTGTTAATGCCTCTCCAGTCCAGATCCAGCTGGAGAGTTTGACAGGGGATACATTTTTCCAGTAATGGAGGCTGATTGTTGGAGAGTTTGAAATAAGGAAAGACAAGGAAGCAATAGGCAGTGACTTAGACAATGGCTGTGGAGTGCAGATGAGGAATTTAGAATGGAGGGTATGTTAGAGTGATGCAATTTGTCCTCGATTAGAGAGAGCCAAAGCAGACAGTAATCCTGTTGATGACGCAGCGAGTATTGGGGAGTGTTTGGATACTGGAGGAGGCCATGGTCAGGCTTAACTGCAACACTGCACTGCAGAACAGGCCATCAACACATATGTAATGTTTATTTGCTAAGGTGATCTCTTGGAGATTGCCTGGTGTTTGTGGGATTATACCTCAGTCAGTCATTAATGCCTTTGAGAAGGATAAAAATGGTGCGAAGTTGAAAAAAGCGAGGACTGAAGAAACCTTTTATCTTCAGTTTGAACTTGGGAATAGAATCTAACTTTAATTGACTGAGGAAAGAAATGTTCTGTGAGGTGAGCTTGGGCAGCGTAGTGCCTGCCCCAAATTATGAGCAGCTTAAGTATGAGTCTGGAGAACTGATCGAGACAGAATCTAGCATTTATTGGCAAGAAACTCAGCTTCATTCAGAGAGGTTACAGGAAAGCTGCTTTGAAAATATTCCACAAAAGCAGTCGGCAGTAGGTTTTCAGCTGGTGTGGAAGAAGCTTCTCTCTGCATCCAACTCGCACTGTGTTTGACCCGTCAAAGCTTTGTTTCTGAGGCTGCAAATGCAGTAAAAGGGAAAATTTACCCTTCCCCAGCACTGACACCTTTACCCACTGAGTAAGTGAGGACATAGAAGAAGTTGCCGAATAAAGTGATGCCATCCAACATGTTTTTGCTCCCTGTATGCCTTGCTTTGCCCAAGATTGAACAGTATTTAGAACGAATATAATAAAATCCCTACAGTGCAGAAGGAGGCCATTCAGCTCATCAAGTCTGCACCAGCAAAAATCCCAATCAGGCCCTATTCCTCTAACCTTTCATATTTACCCTGCTAATTCCCCGATGCTAAGCGGCAATTTAACATGGCCAATCCACCTAATCCGCACATCTTTGGACTGTGGGAGGAAACCAGAGCACCCGGAGGAAAATCACGCAGACACGGGGAGAATATGCAAACTCCCCACAAACAGCCACCCAAGCCGGGAGTCGAACCTGAGTCTCTGGCGCTTGATGCAGCAGTGGTGAGATTGACCAGAATGCAGACTTGATTCATTTCTCACTGGTGAGAAGATTGTTCTGCATCCTACCTGCTTCATTCATTTTGAAGGGGTTAAAATTACACATCAGTTGTAAAATCTTAAGATGGTAACAACCCAGTCCAGCCTGAAAGCTAATCTGATTCATGGGGATCATTCAGTGGCAGAGAGAAGAAAAATAATTCTGAAATGTGAATTTGATACTTTAACGAGCTTTGCAGTTACGGAAGGCTTATGATGCAATTAATTCTTATCAGTTGTAAAAATATTTGCCCAAATCTATCGCAGTCACTTTCTGCCAAATCGTTTAAAATATATATACAGCAACAAGTAATGAGCTCATTCTCCCTCTCATGGTCTATTTCAGAAAAGAGCCAGGACAGGGGCAAGAACACAATTGGAGCAAGACTTAATAGAGTAGAAGAGAAGGTAAGAGAAATTTACTGCTTGCACTTTGTGAGGTTGTCAACACACACATCTGGCTTGTTTGAGTTCTTCATAGCTTGATACTGAGCAGAAATTTGCTGTTTAGTGAGCCTCCACATTTCTGATGAGTGTTCTTCGCTTCAGTGGAGGATTTGGCAAAGTGCTGGATCTCTGTCATGACATTGGAAGGTACACGTTCGATTTTCCCACTGAGTTCCTAATCTCGGCCTTAGTGTTTGGCTTTAAGTGGCTTCTCAAAGGAAGGGAGAGTGAGAAAGGAAAAGTCACTCTTGTGCTCTTGCCCTGCCTGATGGCCAGATCAGAGGAACATGACTGCTGGCCCTTCACTCAGCATCACCTGGGGGAGGAATTTGATCATCTTGCTTTAATTACATAAATGAGTCTCTAAAAAAGGTTTCTGGTGTACAGTCTTAAGTGTTCTGCAATCTGTAATGATAACTGATGAAATTTGACACCTGTGGGTATTTATAATGTCTTCAGAAGCTAATTTTACATAGGAAAGTGAATTATTTGAAGTGCGTTGTAGTATGCTGAACATTAGCCTGGACAATGTTTGTCGGTGCTCAGGGCTTTTCCCATAGCTCCTCTCTCCTTCTCCTGCTCAGTGCAACATGGTTCTGTATATGTCAATCATCTCGCGTTCTCTGACTCACAGCTGAGCAATGCCACAAGAGGGGAGGAAGTGTACAATGATGATTAACGGATATGTAAGAGTTGTTGCAAGGCTATAATCCTAATTAGGATACAGCTGATCAGGAAATGCACCACCTGGGACCATACTGAGCCAGACAGACTAGACTAGGATTGGATTTCGTCTTTGACCTTTGACCAGTCGATTGACCTTCAGGCAGGATTTTGGTACGATGTTATAATCTCAGCCTTCCACGGTGGGGAGCAAAACAAAAACAACAGCCAGGGTGCTTGTCCAGATTATGAACCCTATAGTTGATACCGTGAATGGAATTTTCCAGAACCACAGAGCACAATCAAAGCCATATCAGACACAGCAGACAGCTTATCAGATAATTAATGGTGTAGCCCTCATGATATTTGTACTGGAAATCAGTGCAAAGTAAATCACGGGTAATACTCACCTGATTATCTGCTTTCAAAGCCCATGAGCTGTGGAAGTCTGTAAAACTTTGCCTTTGACTTACTCATAAAGGATGGAAACTTGAGGTGATCCAGCAGTAGCTTTGTACAGCCATACACGAGAATGGGTTAACAGTTTGAGGAGAGTAGTTCACAATCTTGTGAACTATCCATTACGATAACTAGCCTATAATCAACACAAGGCATCAGTCGTTCAATGCAGTCTGCTTAGATTGTGTAACAAGATGAAAAGTCTTAATTCTCTGTTTTATTAAAGTTATGGAGAAATCCTTTGTGATATAGCGTGGAAAAGAAATCCCCTGTTGGATGTTACATCATTTGCTTTTTTCTGCTGTTCGAAAATCTTCAAGACTTCAATACATTTGTGTCAGGATATTCTGATTGTGATCCCCTGATTGTGTGTGCTACCACTTTGTCAGATATGATCTTCAAAGACTAGAGAGTTTAAATTGGGACTTGGGGACTTCCAGCTCTGCCGAATCTCAGTTCAAAGAAAATCATGATATTGTCCTTCTTGCCTTTTCTCAGAATGTCAAAGCTTTGAGGTCACACCTCAATTCTTGGGTGAATTCCAACAGTAGTGGAAATCCCCTTCTCTGTGTTCATTAACCAACTTCCCCCTACTTAGTCTGTGTGAGCATGCATCCCACTGCCCCAACCGGGAGACCAGCATTAATTTAGAGGACAAGGCACTAAGAGAGAAAATTTGGCCAGAGCAGACACTATGAGCTGAATGGCCACTTTCAGTATCATTGTCTTTTCATAGAAAGATCATAGAAACCCTACCGTGCAGGAAGACGGCCTTCGGCTCATCGAGTCTGCACCCACCACAATCCCACCCAGGCTCTACTTCGACATCCCTACATACTTTAGCTACTAATCCCTCTAACCTACGCATCTCAGAAGCAATTTTAGCATGGCCAATCAAACTAACCTGTACATCTTTGGACTGTGGGAGGAAATCGGAGCACCTGGAGGAAATCCACACAGACATGAGGAGAATGTGCAAACTCCACATAGATATTGACTCAAGCCAGGAATCAAACCCAGGTCCCTGGAGCTATGAAGCTAGCCCCTGTGCTACCGTGCTGTCCCTTTTAGTGGTAAGAGTGTGATGTGCCAGGTGTACACGAGGTTAAAGAAGCAGGGGATTGGAGGTGAGCGGCGGGGGGTAAATGTAACTTCACCTGTACTGTGGGATTCAACAGAATGCAGGGTGTACACCCCATTCCCTATTACTCTCCCTTGACTTTGTGTGGAATGTGAATCCAGAGTTATACTTGCTCCTGTCAACTTCCAGACAGCCAGATTTTCCTGCTTTTTGAACAGAATGTGAAGAAAAAAACCCTGGAATTGTAGGTGCAGAGAAAGGCCATTCAGCCCATTGTGTTCCTTGGTGGCTCTTTGAAAGAGCTATCCAATTGGTCCTACTTTTTTAAAAGCAAATTTATGCAGACTCAGGAATCTGAAACAAAAACAGAAAATGCAAGAAATATCTCAGCAGCCTGACAGCATCTGTGAAGAGAAAACAGAGCCATTATTTTGATTCATCCAGATCCAAAATATTGATTCTATTCTCTCTCATGTGCTTATTTTCTTACTGTGCTTACCCCAGTCCAACATCTGCATCTCCACACCTATTCTCTCTCCACAGACACTGGCAGACCTACAGGGATTTTCCAGTATTTTATTGTTGTAGTCCAGCTTTCTTGCTCTATTCCCCATATGGCTGCAATTTTTATTTCCTTTTCAAGTATTTACCCAGTTTTATTTTGAAAGTTACTATCGAATCAGGTCTATTTCAGGAACTGCTTCCAGATTATGGCAACTTGCTGCATAAAAAGGCATTCTCTTCACTTAACCTCTTCTGCTAATTATTTTAAAAATAATCAAAGACAGTTGCTATCACTATTTCAAGGGATTTCGAGCACAGGAGCAGGGATGTGTTGTTGCAATTACCCAGGGCCTTGGTGAGGCCACGCCTAGAATATTGTGCATAGTTTTGGTCTCCTTTTCTGAGGAAGGAGTGCAGTGAAGGTTTATCAGGCTGATTCCGGGGATTGCAAGACTGATGTATGAGGATATCAACTAGATTAGGATTGTTTTCACTAGAGTTCAGACAAAGGAGGGGATCTCTTAGAGACTTATAAAATTCTAACAGGACTAGACAGGGTGGATGCAGGAGGGATGTTCCCAATGGTGGGGGAGTCCAGGACAGGGGTCACGGATTGAGGATTTGGGGTAAACCATTTAGGACATTTCTTCACCCAAAGAGTGGTGAACCGTGCAATTTATTGCCACAGGAAGTAGTTGGTGTCAAAACATTGAATGTATTCAAGAGGCAGCTGGATATAGCACTTGGGGTGAATGGGAACAAAAGTTATGGGAAGAAAGCAGGATTAGGCTATTGAGTAGAACGATCAGCCATGATCGTGATGAATGGCAGGACAGACTTGAAGGGTCAAATGGCCGCCTCCTGCTTCTGTCTTCTATGTTCCAATCACCTGTCACTTCCCAACAAAACCAGATGTGACAGGATTTTTGTTATTTTCTCTTTCTATCTAATATTCTTCTCAAATATTGCTTCAAAAACAATGACTCACTGTGTTCAGAAGCACTGACAGTCTGTGCAATGATGTCCTCATTGTATGTTTATGCATCTTTAAACCAACAAGAAAAGTAAAATAGGAGCTCCTCTCCTCCCACGTTGCCCCTTTTGAAAAAAAGAGTGGCTCAGTGCTGCCTAGAAAGATCACAGCTGAAGTATACAATGAGGAAAGTCCCAGATCACAAGCCACGGAGTGTGCTAGAGACTTTGTAAAATACAATACGCAGATGAGAACTGGGATTTGCTCCCATGGAACTCGGCCAGGAGCCTAACAGTCCCTGTCCAATTCTGTGCAATTGTTAACTGATCAATTCTAGGAAACAGTGCACGTTTAAAGGTGCATAAACTACGTGAAGACGTTGTTGCACAGTGCATGCTTCTGAACAAAATGTGCTATTGTTTTTGAAGCAGTAACAGAGAAAAATACTGTTAGATAGACATAGAAAACAGCAGGAATCTTATCACAGCTGGTTTTGTTGGGAAGTGAGAAGTGATAGATCTAGATCATGCCCTTTATTAATGTCTTATTTTAAAGTGTCATTCTCAATAATTTCTGTTGCAGTACCGAGATGCATTGATTTGGTTTTCTGTCCTTGGGTTTACCTTGTTTCCTTCCTGTGCTCTCACTCATCCTACTCTTTTCCCTTGCTCACTTGCATTCCATCTCTCCATCCCTGTCTGTCTTTCATCCTCCCTCCTGTCTCACTTCTCTCCCTAGCTACTCACTTGCTACATTCTGCCTCTCTAGCTTTGATAATCAAAGGGACTGCTGACATAGTGCAGGGACCACCCCTTTTCGCTTGTGAACCTCAGCCGTCTCTGCCTTATGTGCCTATGGTTTGAAATCAGGCCAGCAGCTATGGGGACATGGCAGAGTTTCCTTTTGATAAATTAAATGAAAAATAAATCTAAGCATGCAGAATATGATGGAAAGGATTGTGAGAGTTGATTTTGTGCGAGCCCCAGAGTCTAGTCTAAGGTTAGTATGTCTCCTTGGTTTAGATGCTAAATCTTCCATGTAAATCATCTGACTTTAGTAATGTTTTCTACGCTATCTGCAATTACTTCCCTGATCAGTGAAAAGATCGGAAGATAAATTTCCTTTTTTTTTAACTTCCTTCTTTGCATGAGTAATCTACCCAAAGAGTCAAGTATTGGAGATCACTTGTCTAGAGAATTTCCTTTTTCAATTAATAGGGATTACCCTTTGTTTTGTCCTGTGAGAATGTCACTAACCCTTAATATACCAAAAAACTAATTCATTCTTACTGCATACAATCTCCATTTGTGTCATTGTTCACAGATTTAAAAAAAGAATGGTGTGCTGGGATAAAACAATGGCCAATGGCCATTTGCAGTTCAGTCTAACATAGTGTGATGATGAATTTCTTCTGGATGCCCTGTAACAGATCACCATTATAATAATGAAGGGCAACCTCAGGTTATGATTAACATTCATTTGAGCAGTGCAATTGTGCAGTTGACTCCACAGGAATGGTGTAACAATGGACTATTTTAGATATAATGGATCAATGGACAGTTATATATAGTGGAGCAATGGACAGTTATATGTCACAAAGCAATGGGTAGTTATATATAGTGGAGCAATGGACAGTTATATATAATGGAGCAAAGGGCAGTTATATATAGTTGAGCAAAGGGCAGTCATATATCGTGGAGTAATGGACAGTTATATATAGTGGAAAAATGGGCAGTTATATATAGTGGAGTAATGGACAGTTATATATAATGGAACAATGGCAGTTGTATACAGTGGAGCAATGGACAGTTACATATAGTGGAGCAATAGACAGTTATATATAGTGGAGCAAAGGGCAGTTATATATAGTTGAGCAAAGGGCAGTCATATATCGTGGAGTAATGGACAGTTATATATAGTGGAAAAATGGGCAGTTATATATAGTGGAGTAATGCACAATTATATATATATATAGTGGAGCAATGAGCAGTTATGTACAGTAGAGCAATGGACAGTTATATATACTGGAACAATGGGCAGTTTATATAGTGGAGTAATGCGCAATTATATATATATATAGTGGAGCAATGAATAGTTAAATGTGATGGAACATTGGGTCGTTATTATAGTGGAGCAATGGATAGTATATATAGTGGAACATAGGCAGTTATATATAGTGAGGTAATGGACAGTTGTATATGGTCTTTTTTTTTAATCCTCCTCCAATTTATTTGTAATTAAGAAATGAATATGCAAAGCACAAATGCTGGAATTGCCCTGTGATTTTTTTTTTTCTTACTGCATTTTCACTGCAGCATTCCGGTTGAGCAACATATTGTGCCACTGTAGGCAAGGATTAACTAGCAGGCAGTATTAGTTAGTCCTTAGCTCCGGCTAATTGCCAGTCTATGATCAGCAGTTTGATAGGCTACATTGGCCTCACACAGAAAGTAGTGTTTGGAGTAGTTGTGAATAGGAACTTTGGGGTAAATTATACAAGGCACCTGCTTACTACTTAGCTTCCCTACTTCCCAAAAAAAGAATTGGTTAAAAACTCTGGTGAGGGGGAACCTACCAGATAACCATTAGCTGACCATCAACCATTTAACAGCCAATGATAGGCTAGAGGCAGATCACCCACCATCTCGGAGAATTACCGACTAATCAGAGGTTGCCAACTTTCAGTACTTCCAAACAAAGTTGTGTGACAATGATCAGGACTTAGGTCAGCATTAGGAGGGTCCCGTCGGATGCCAAGTTGGCAGACTCCAGTGAGAGACTGCAAGAAAAGTGGAGGGGGTGGAGGTAGTGGGGTGCCTGAGGACAATGGAGGAGAGCAAACTATGGAAGGGACAGATTCCATCTTGAAGAAGGCCCTTTGACAGGATGCAGAAGGGGTGTTAAAGGAGATATCCCCCTGCCTGGCACCTGCCCTCACAGCCAAACCTGCTGGGCTGGTTGTTTGGCATGGAACTCTCCCATGACTGGTTAAATCTCAGTGGGAGCCTATCCACTAAGTATGGGTTCTAATTTACCTACCGGCAGACAACTGCCCAATGCCACTCCAACTGCTGGTCTAATTGTAATGGGGACAGGGGCAGGTGGGTGAATGGCTGGCAGGTCACCCACTGGATTTGATGAACTCCCCACCATTAAACCCATGAGTGAGCACAGCCTGAAATTCAGCCCTCTAATTTTGCACTAGAGAAAGCAAAACACTGTGGGTGCTGGATTTATGAATTGAAAACTGGAAGTACTGGCAAATCTCAAGTTTAGGAGCATGTGTGGAGAGAGAAAGAAAGCTAACAATTCAAATCTATTTCTGACTTCTTTGGAATTGAAGAGAAGTAGAAATAGTTTTATGATGACGGAAGAAAGTTGATGGTGGGAGGCAGGTGTAAAGTTTATTTATTAGTCACAGTGAAATTCACCTAGTCACCACACTCTGGCACCTGTTCGGGTCAAGGCATCTAACCAGCACGTCTTTCATACAGTGGGAGGAAACTGGAGCACCCGAAGGAGACCACACAGTCACAGGGAGAATGTGCACACTCTACACGGACAGGAAATCAAATCCGGATCCCTGGCACTGTGAGGCAGCAATCTAACCACTGTGCCACCATGCCACCCCACATAGTCAGGTGTTTAAAAAAAGATCAAGTATAGGTTATAACACAAGGGAGATTATATGCCAATGATGTGGAATAAAAGACAAAAGATGAAGTAATGCTAATAGTAAAGGAATTAGCATTTACTATTGCTAAATGCTAATTGGTTCAGAATATTAATACCAAGTTAAAGGGCAATGCTGTCTGGAATCATGAAGTCATTCCAGTTCAGCGCCTGAAGAAAATAAGCAGCATTTTCCAGCCCCTCCATGGCATGTTTTGTATAGTGCAGGCAGCTTTAGCGAGATCTTCCAGTCTCACCGATGTCTGCAGTGTTTTTGTATGGCTCGCCTGTCCTACAGCCGGGGGAGCTGCTGTGGAGATGGGTCCCTTTGGCAGGACCAAGAGATCCCTTTGATGGCAAGGGCCAGAAATTCCTGACCATCATTTTATCCCAATTGCTTTTAAAAAAAAATCAGTGCAGAGCTTCCACACACAGGAGCAGAATATCCTTTACCTCACCGTCACAGGTGAGGGACACCACCAGTTAAACTTGGATTAGAATATTTGGGAGATATTTATTTATGAAAACAAGATCAGAAATATTTCTAAATCCGTGCTTTTACAGCATGACTCACAGCCTTGACATGTGCATAGTGCATTTCACTATAGAACATCCATGAAAAGGGTTTCCTAGGGATTAATTTTCACTGAGCTGGAGACCCAGGGATGGAGAATAACTCCAGTTTTATACCCCATTCAATATTACTTTCCATTGACTTCAATTGAAATTAAAATCCATCTATTAGCAAAACAGTAATCTGACCCACACCCACCCTATACCTACCTGCTAAGTTAGTATAAAAATATCCCCTTTGTTTATTTTCAAAAAATCTTTTAAAGTTTCATTGCTCAGTTTGCATTTTCCATTTTCTGCATGGATTCTGCCTTGTTCAGTCTGATTCAAGGTCTCCCCCATCCCTCATCCACTATATTGAGTTGTTTACTTTTTTTTGTGAAGCAGATCCAATCTTTCCAATAATAATACCTGTACGTAACGGTCTTCTTTCTCATGCATGACTTCAATTTCCGTTTGCTTTTATCTGTACTGATGCATTGTGAATTTTGAGTTTGTAATTATAGCACTAACTGCACTTTGAAGATTCAGACTTCGAACTGACTAGAATGTGAGTCTTTACAGCTATCAGGTCGACAACGTTGGCTGAGTTGCAAGAGTATGTATCGTGTACCTGGTGGATGATGTTCTCAGGTGAGATGACATCCATGTCGATGATCCAGTATGTCTTGCAGAAGTTGTTTCAAACAACTGCACAGCCTCAAACAGACTACTATCCGAAGCACCCCCACCCAGCCTTCAGGAGAACAGTGTTCACAACACCACACAACCCTGCCACATCAACCTCTGCAAGATAGAACAAACATCCTCCACGACATACAACAGTGCAGAGTCGCTGAGCAGAAACTGATAGCCAAGTTCCACACACATGAGGACAGCCTCAACTGGGATCTTGGGTTCATGTCACACTATCTGTAACCCCCATGACTTGCCTGGGCTTGCAACATCTCACTTACTGCCCTGATAATACACATCTCTTTAACCTATACTTAATGCTATCTCCACTCACATTGTCTGCATCTTTAAGACTTGATTAGCTATAAAGGCTCTCATTCTGATCAGTATTCTGTAAACTGAGTGTGTGTATTTATATGCTCTGTTTGTGATCAGAAGTCCCCACTCACCTGACAAAGAAGCAGCGCTCCGAAAGCTAGTGGCATTTGCTACCACCATGCTGCCCCAGTAGGAGGAAGAATCTGAAGTAAGATGGCCGTCACTTCATTTTATGTCTGTACAGCAAACAGAATTGGCAATATTTATCATGCTCCTGTTCTCACCTTTTATTAACTGAAGAATGTTTGTTGGAGGATTGTGGGCAAGAAATTGATGATTCATTATTGTAAGACACACACAGGTCATTCTAAGTTGTGGACGATGTGTAACAGCTGTGAAATCTCCCCTAAAGCAAATAACAATCTCTGAGAATGGCTTTGGATCTATCTGCACACCCTTACAAGTTGAAATTGTTAGGGACTTAGCTTCAAACATCGTAGAATAGATACAGCCACTCAACAGACTGAATTTGAGATTATTAGACTAATACAAGTGAGGATTTCCTCTCTAAACCTACTCAAAACATATCCCTTTTTATTCTGAACAAAACACTGTAGCACATTGTCAATCCACCTGCCCTCTCCTTATGTCCTGTTTTGCAAAGACGTAGACAAATAGTGGAAGTTGGAATATTCCGTTGGATTCATGCCATTGAATAGTTTATTCATGGACAAGCAAGATGAAAGCAAATGCTGTATTTACGTCACCAACTCTGTGCCAGTAAATGAGACTCATTTCAGAACCCAGGTGGCAATGAGATGGTTCTTGATAACCCTGCCTCCAGTAAGTGGCTACTTACAGATTTGAACAAATGATTTTCAAGCTGTAGGAGCAAATCACGTCAAATGTTAACGCACTCTCAGGGAGAGGACCAAAAAACAGTGTGAGCTAATGAAAGGAAAATAACATCACCATTGCAGAAAACACTTGTTAGTTGCATTCAACAGCAACAATCAGTTTATAACTTAACAGATGGAAAAAAAATATGGAAGACTAACGTCGGCCAAATAGAAATTTCGTCACCTTGGGGACTCTCTGGGACATGGAATCCCTACAGTGCAGAAGGAGGCCATTCAGCCATCGAGTCTGCATCGACCACAATCCCACCAGGTCCTATCCCCATAACCTCATCCATTTATGCTTGCTAATCCCCTTGACACTAAGGGTCAATTTAGCATGGCCAATCTACCTAACCCGCATATTTTTGAAGTCTGAGAGGGAACCGGGGCACCCAGAGGAAACCCACATAGACCTAGGGAGAACGTGCAAACTCCACACAGACAATGTTCAAGCCAGGAATTGAACCCATGTCCCTGGCGCTGTGCCATTATGTCGCCCGTGATTTCAGTTTGAAAAATGCTATTTGGGGCCACCAGAGGATGAATAAAATTCAGCAGACCCGAGCTCTCAATGGGGAACTGTGTTCACAGAGAACACAATGACGGCATTGGTGCGATAGCCAGATACACACAGCCAGATCCCACAATCAGGAGTAAGATTGTGAGCAGATAGTGGTGTCTTAATTTGATGTTGGCCGAGGAATAAAGATTCAAAATCAGAGAGCAGCTTTCAAGTTTTTAATAGACCAGATCGAAGAGTTTTTGAGGAAAAATTGTATATATAAATATGAAAGGAAAAGGGAAAATTTCTTGGTACAATGTGGGAATTCTCTCTGAATTAGAGGAAATGGTAGGATGAAGAGTTTTAACAAAATATGGTACCTTTCACAATATCATAACATACTGAAGCATTTCACAGCCCTCTCACATAAAGAAGGAGATTGCAACAGGAAAGCTTTTGGAAAAGTTTTACATCAGCCCCAAGCCTGCCACTAAACAAGGATTTTACCAATCCATCTGCTGCTCACCTCCCACCATGCCAGCCTGTATAGTTAAGACTGCCATGCCAAGGAATAACAGCAGATGCTCTATGTCATCAAGAATAGAACCAACATGTCACCATTTTAACAACCACTTCCTTAACACAGATCCCACAGACCACCCACCAGCTTTAATGTGCCACGTCAACACTGGGTACTCTACGCATTTCTGCATTGGCCAAGATCTTTGCACAGCAAATTGGCACAAATGCATCTTTGCAGGAACCTGGGCTGTGGTTTGGTGCACCCGAATCAGCAACTCCTCATTGATGACTGTCCCTGACAAAACCCAAAGCAAGGGTCATAGAGTCCCATTTAGCCACTGTGAAAGGTATTGTCTGGCTTGGTGATTATTGCACATACTGAAAAAAACAGCCACTGAAGTATTTTTTAACTATAGCCACTGTTATAATGTAGGACACACTGCAAGCTCCTGCAATGAGACCATCTGGTTTCGAAATGCTGTTTGAGGGAGAAATATTTCCCAAGACACTATGTAGAACTCCCTACTCTTCCTCAGATGGTTTCATGGGATCTCTTTTTATCACACGAGCTCCTAATTTTATATTCCGTCCAAAAGATGAATTATCCAACAGTGCAGTGCCCTTGATCAAACTTTGTCCTGAGAGAGGTCTGCACAAAATGCCTTTGTTAGCTAATCAAAAGTGGTGTAAATGCTGACTGAAACTGTTATTGATGGCTGCAAGTGAGCTGCAGCTAGCGAATTTCAGATGCGGGCTGTTAGATTTTCACTGCTCAGCTTGGTATCTTGTGCCACAGATAAAGTGCTCAGATAAACATAATTCAAGATAATGAAATGTAAAATGTGTCAAAGCTTTACAGCATTCTGCCTCAGCCACTTGGTGATGCTGTGTAATGGAGACACCCTCCTGATAATACACTGTGATAAGGAGCCTTCTCCCATTCTCCTTGTCTTCTGGAGTCAGACTGATTAACAAAGGGCCCAACTACACTCTTGCCTTTTCCTTCCTGCTTTACTGGAGGCCCAGCCTGGGTCTTCTCATGCTCTCCCATTGTCAGTCAGGGACAATCACATCACATTTTGACGTCAGTGCGAAACATGATTTGGCCTCTCGTGAGATTTTCCACTCCTGTCGCTAAAACCTGCTCTGAAAATGGGGAGCAAAAAACTCCCATCACGATTGCAGATCTATCATTTCATAGAAGTCATAAAATCCATGCAGTGAGGAAGGAGGCCAATTGGCCCATCGAGCCTGCACCTTCAACAATCCCACCCAAACCCTATCCCAGTAACCCCACATATTTACCCTTCTAATCCCCCGACACTAAAGGGAAATTTTGCATAGCTGATTAACCTAACCCACACATCTTTAGACTGTCGGAGAAAACCGTAGCACCCGGAGGAAACTACCGCTGACACAGGGAGAATGTGCAAACTCTACATAGTCACCCAAGGCTGAACCCTGGTCCCTGGCGCAGTGCGACAGCAGTACTAACCACTGTGTCCCATGCCACCCCTTAATGTATATTTATCTATATACACATATACAAGGTTGGGGCTGGCACTGAGCCCTCTGGTAAGCCAGCCTTCTTCATGCTCTTCTTCATTACCCAAGGTGGACCCCACAAATTCTGCAGTTCCATCTATGCTCATGTTAGCTGTTGTGTCATCCATGTTTCATCCTTCTGCTCTCTAGGCAAAGACTTTGACAGACCACTGCCACACATGTTGTCTCATGTCACATCCCACCAAAACTATTTCCTGTATATTCATGCCCATGATGCCAGTGCCAAAAAAAATTACATTTCCACATGGAAGGCCAAAGGCTAAAACACCCCCAACATCCTTGGGAATGACTCTAAATAGGACTCTGTCTTTTCAGGAACATCTGAATGAAATGGCATGGTGATACAATGGTTAGCATTGCTGCCTTACTGCGCCAGGGACCTGGGTTTAATGCCCAGCTTGGGTTACTCTCTGTAAGGAATCTGCACATTCTCCCCATGTCTGAATGGGTTTCCTCTGGATGCTCCAGTTTCCTCCCACAGTCCGAAAGGCGTGTTGGTTCAGTGCATTGGCCGTGCTAAATTCTCCCTCAGTGTTACCCGAACAGATGCTGGATGTGGCGACTAGAGGATTTTCATGGTAACTTCATTGTAATGTAAATATAAGCCTATACATGACAATAATAAATAAATTGGAATGTTGTGCCAAACTAGAGCTCAGTTTTCTACTGCTGGGTTTCTTGCGGAGAAGAATCAGAGGTTCACGAGAAGTTTGATTGCTTTTCTGGAGAGCTGGCGAAAGGGGTTATTTTTGCTCCAGCAGAAATGGGAAATGGTGGAAATATTCAGCATATCTGGTGGATCTGTGTAGAGAGTATCAGAGGCTGGAATCAAACCCTGGTCCCTGGCACTGTGAGACAGCAGTGCCAACCACTGTGCCGCCGTGCTGCTTTGTGCTGAGTTACTAGTAGTAAAACCAGGATTCATGTGCCAATAGAATATGTCTTGTGTTAGTTCAAGACATTCTCATGTGTGCATGGGATTTGTGTTTGCATTGCTTGTGAGGATCAATTTTTTGCATGTTGCTATCTGGATATAGCATCGGTTCAAATTCAAAGAAGTGGAACTGATTGCATAATAAGAATGACAATGTTGCGCACAGTTATCTAACAAAGCTGTGGTGTATATCATGCTGAAACCTAAACCTTCAATGAGCTTTATCACTAAAGGCACTGAGTACAAAAGTCAAGAGGTCTTGCTCCATCTACTGTTCGACCCCACTCTGGCTATAATTCTCAATTCTGGGCACCTGATAGATGTGAGGGGGAGAGTTAATCGAGGGAGAGGAAGAAGGTGCTTCTTCCAAACAGAAGAAGCACCAGGGCTTATGATTTCCTGGCCCCGTCCTTGAGTGGCACGGTGGCACAGATGGTTAGCACCAGAAATCCAGGTTCGATTTCCAATTTGGTTCACTGTGCAGAGTTTGCGTTCTTCCCGTGTCTGCATGGGTTTCCTCTGGGTGCTCTAGTTTCCTCCCACAGTCTGAAAGACATGCTGGTTAGATGCATTGATACAAACAGGCATCGCCTGTGGGGACTAAAGGAATTTCACAGTAACTTAATTGCAGTGTTAATGTAAGCCTTACTCGTCACTAATAAATTTATTTAAAAGTGTGTCCGGGGCGTCAAGGAATGTCCTTTCTAAAACGAAGCAGCAGACTAATCACGTTAAACTCAGCAAATGAGGAGGATTCAATTTGACTTCAAGGATTTGTATGCACTCAGTAAGTATTGATTGAACTTGGTCAGTACAATTGACTGAACTTCCCAACTCCCTGAATAGTGCCATAGGATTTTTTTACACCTATCTGATAGAGCAGACAAGGCATCAAATTACTGACTCCTCTGAAAGATGACTTGGATTCTTATTGTGGACAGCAGGACAATACAAAGAGGGTTCCTTTTACTGTTTTGCTGTGGAACGAGGCTGCGTCGTCTAGAATTGAGATGAATTTTGAGATTTCCTAGTGAGTTACTGAAGATTGATTGGCAGTCCAAAT
Source organism: Sphyrna mokarran (assembly GCA_024679065.1). Lineage (NCBI taxonomy): Eukaryota > Metazoa > Chordata > Chondrichthyes > Carcharhiniformes > Carcharhinidae > Sphyrna > Sphyrna mokarran. The sequence continues at coordinate 73,944,599 of JAGIQG010000008.1, read as the reverse complement.
CCATGAGGCATTGGATGCCCACAGGAGCAGAGAGGAGATTAGAAAAGCAGTGGAGTAGAAAAAATACAAATTAAAAATAATAAAAAAATACGTATGAGTGGCAGTGTGTGCACCAGATGTCGCAGTTCAGTGCTGGTTTTGTGTGGCACTGCTGTCATGTGGTAAGCAACCTTAAATCAATCTGAGAGGGGTGGGGAGTCGTAGTCAGACTGCCCAGGTCCATTTTAAAATTATAACCTTGCACATTCTGTCTAGACCCAAAAGAGTTAATGTTCCAGGAGTAATCCTTCAGTGAACTACCGCATTGTTAAATAATTAATTGGTTGTGTTGCTGTGTTACATCTGTGCTTAATGGTTTCTCGCTGCAGTTAACACATTAGACATAGTCCACAAGCACAATTTAATCACTTAAATAGTAATTTAAGAAAAACATTTAAAACAAAAACATGTGTAACATGTCTGCTCATCTTCTAAGGAAAGCACTCATGTCTCCTACTAGTATTGAGCTACTGAAGGCAGTGGAGGTGGGGTCACTGAGTATTTTTAAGATGGAAGTGGCTAGATTCTTGTGAGGTGATGGAATCCAGGCAATTGGGGGTAGAGGAGAAAATGTGGGACTCAGAACACAAACAGATCAGCCATAATCTCATTGAATGGCAGAGTACGCCCGAGGGGCTGAAAGGTCTACTTCTGCTTCTATCTCATGGGTGGAATTTGCCTAAAAATGGGAAGGGGAGTGGGGGAGGGCACTTAGCATCATCAATCTGGTGGGACAGGGCCTGATAGAGCTTGCAAAACCCTGATACCAGCAAAATCGAGGAGGGGGTTGAGTCACCCTGATGCCTGAGAGGGAAGAGGCTGGGAGTGGGTTGAGGAAAGTTGTTGACTTTTTACGTTCAAGGGTTGAAGGTAAATCTCAAAGTAATGTTAATGACCCTGTCCCCACCACTAGTCCACTCCTCCCGTAGACATTAGGGTCCACGCCAGACAAGGGGAATACCCCGAATTCTCGAACACAGAGGGCCAACCTCTTCCCCCAATCCCCTACCACCATTCAACGGTTGGGTCATACCCTAGCCCCAGTATCTTGCAGGCATCAGAGTGAATCAACCTCCTCCCCTGTGTTTGCTGACATCAGGGGGACATGATCCCCATTTCTCCCAGCACAGGGATATCCCCTTTTTTTCAGTGTATGCCCCGCCTTCACCACCATGCAGGTGTAACCCCTTCCCCTTCACCATTGTACCATTGTTCCCCCCGCCTTACCCCACATAATGGAAACACCCCAAATGGGGTACCCTAGAAACCTTGTCTACTGGCCTGCCACGCCTCTCACCTCCCAGGGGCTATACCCACCTCTGTGCCCAGGCGTGATCATCACAACCATTTTCATTTTTGAAAGTTAGTAGTGATTGTCCCTGACATGACACCACACTGGTGGGAGCGCAGGAGAGAGACGGACAGGAAGCATTGATGTTAAGCAGGTTAACAACACTGAAATGTGTCCAAATTGATGCAAGTCAGGTTCATGCCCCTTTTGGTTGTGAACCTGATTATGTCGCTGGTGCGAAGTGGGGAGGATGTCAAACTGAGATCTCCACGAGGCAAATCCCGTTGTGGTTGTCCAGCAAGAGTTTGTGGACGTAAAGGGATTTGCGCCTACAGTGAATGTGCTGAGAGTCGCAACCCATTTGCTCACATGCTCCTGTGTTTGTAATACTGATATACTGATCTGAAAGGCTCACCCTCACCCAGACAGTTAAGACACCCACTCACTCGTGGCTTCTGTGTCACCATTGTTGTTTTCCCCACCAGTCCGTTCCCATTTTCCCAACAATATTTATCGGAATTTTCCAGTCCCTCATGCTGTATTCTTCTGGTCCTGCTGGAGTTGTCGGACATTTGAATGGCTTGCCGCATTCACCAGGTGGGGGGTGGCGGGGGGGGGGGGAAACCATTGTGGTCAGGCCGGAAATTCCTGGCTTTTTATTTCTGTTAAGTGACAATTCTGTTGACCCTGATAAATCTCCGGGTTGGGTGAACATCAGTGTAATCTTAGATGACTGCTGAAACAAATATGTTTTCCTGAAGTGGCCACTACATCATTGAGCAGGAGCATGGGCAGCATGGTGGCACAGTGGTTAGCACTGCTACCTCACAGCACCAGGTACCTGGGTTCAATTCCAGCCTCAGGTCACTAACTGTGTGGAGTTTGCACATTCTCCCTGTGTCTGCATGGGTTTCTTCCAGGTGCTCCAGTTTCCTCTCACACTCCAAAGATGTGCGGGTTAGGTGGATTTGCCATGCTAAATTGACCCTAGTGTCTGGAGGATTAGCAGGATAAATATGTGAGTTTACGGGAATAGGGTCTGGGTGGGATTGTGGCCGGTGCAGATTCGATGGGCTGAATGGTCTCCTTCTGTATTCTATGATTCTTACCCCTGAAGTACGCTGGCCATGTGTCATCCTGACTTAAGACCGGCGATTAGGAATTGAATCAAGAACTTTCTGTTTTACATGGTTTGACACACACACATATCGAAAATTCACCACATCCTCGAATGCTGAAATCCAAGGTGCCTTTGACATTGCGGGCCAGGCCTTGTAACCATAGAGATGCAAACAGCATGGAGCTGTTAGCAAAGCGTCACCGAGAATCAGGCTGTTGCTGCAATTGCAATGGCCCACAAGTCAATGAGGAATGGATGGCTACCTGGGCCTTGGGGTTGGGAGAGGGGAACGTTGGTGCCGGCTGGGTGAAGGGGGTAGCCAACATTTTAATATAGGGTAATTAGGAGCATGGCCACTTCGATAATGATGGGAGCCCTTCTGCCTGTTTGTACAACATTATACAGTGTGAGCTTGGTGTGTGACAATTGAAGCCCTGTGGCAATTGGAAATTGGCAGTGGATCCTCTGGGACATGCAAGATCCTAATTTGAATAAATTATTCTGGTTCTTGATGAGCGTTCCTGGCGCCAATGCATCAACCTCATCTAATATGGTGGGTGGTGCATTTCTGGTCAGAGATTGATGCATTCTTCTTGCCCACCATGTAGGAAGTTTAGTCAGCTATTTAACACACTAAAAACAGACAGTGCACAATTGAAGATCAGCAGCTTTTACAGTCAGGCTTTGGAGCAGTTTACCTTTTTTTTGACAACTTCAGCACACTAATCTACTAATAATGTTAATGAAACCAATATGGCGTGCAATTTCATTGGTTTAATTTTACAACCTCGACAAATAATCTTGATTAAAACAGCGTGTTGAGTTGTTATTCTCGCCCCCTCCTACCAGTGTATTGTGTTGTGAATCTGGAGCTCTTTTTTTAAACAGAAGTTGTCCAAATATAGCAAGGTATCTGCCATGAACACGCACTGCCATGTGTTCGCATACATGACATGGCAGTCCAGTCACTTGATCACCTCAGGGCAGGCACTAGTTCTGCAACCTGGCCATTTAATTTTGGCAGATAGACACAGGTATCAGTTCTAAACAGGGCATTTCATTGAACCTGGATTGAACTGCCATTCGCAATGTTTTTTTAAATTTATTCATGGGACATGGATGTCACAGGTTTGCCAGCATTTATTGCCCATAGCTAGTTGCCCTCGAGAAGGTGATAATGAGCTGCTTTCTTGAATTGCTGCAGTCCATGTTCTGTGGGTTGATCCACAATGCCATTAGGAAGAGAATTCCAGAATTTGGACCCAGCAACTGCAAAGGAACAGCAATGTATATTCAAGTCAGGACGGTGGGGAAGTGAAATTGCTGGTGGTGGTGTTCCCATTTATCAGCTGCCCTTATCCCTCGAGATGGAAGTGGCCGTGGGTTTGGAAGGTCCTGTCTAAGGACCTTTGGTGAGTTGCTGCAGTGCATCTTGTAGACAATACACATTGCTGCCACTGAATGTCAATGATGGAGAGAGTGGATGTTTGTGGATGTGGTACCAATCAAGTGGGCTGCTTAGTCTTGAATGGTGCCAAGCTTCTTGAGTGTTGTTGGAACTGCATCTATCCATGCAAGTGGGGAGTATTCCATCATACTCCTGACTTGTGCCTTGTAGATGGTGAGTTGGCCTTCAGGAGTTAGTAAGTGAGTTACTTACCACAGTATTCCTAGTTTCTGACCTGCTTTTATAGCCGCTGTGTTTATGTGGTGAGTCCAGTTGAGTTTCTGGTCAATGTTAACCCCGAGGGTGTTGACAGTGGGGATGTAGTGATGGTTACACCATTGAATGTCAAGGGGCAGTGGTTAGAGTGTCTCTTATTGGTGATTATTATCGTCTTGCAATTGTGTGGCGTGAACGTTATTTGCCACTTGTCAGCCCAAGACTGGATATTGTCCAGATCTTGCTGCATTTGAATATGGATTACTTCAGTATCTGAGAAGTCGAGAATGGTAGTGAACATTGTGCAATCATCGGCTAACATCCTCACTTATGACCTTATGTTAGAGGGAAGGTCATTGATAAAGCAGCTGAAGAATATTAGGCCTAAGATACTACCCTGAAGCACTCCTCCAGAGATGTCCTGGAGTTGAGATGACTGATCCTTCAAAACCACAACCATGTTCCCATGTCTCAGATATAACTTCAATCAGCAGAGAGATTGCCTTCTGATACCCGTTGATTCCAGTGTTGCATTTCATTGTACAGAACTGGCAGTGGGCTGACTCTGGACTTCGTATTTCATTGCACATGATTAGGGTTACCACTGACTAGGCTGGCCATTTCAGTCTGGTACTCTTACTGATTAGGCTGCATATTTCAGTATAACAGTCAGGTACTGTCGCTGACTAGACTGGCTATTTCAATGTACAGGTCTTATACTGTCAGTGAATAGACTGGGTATTTCAGTTTACCGGGTCTCTATAGTCCTGTTTCTGCCTTGTCAGTTGTTCATTTCTTGAGCCCGCTGATAGGCTGTGTTGAATTATTGCAGATTGAGTATCCGTAATCCGTATATCTGAAAACCAAACACATCCAAATAACACTCATTTTTTCACCCTCATGGTCCTTAACGGCCAAGTTTAGTCGTTTGTCTCTGCACCTTGTGATTTTTGCAATGAATATATCAAAAAGAAACTTATTAGCTATGCCCTTTATTATTCAGTAAGACATCTGATGTTTCTAGCCATTTTATTGACTTTACACTGTAGCTAGCCAAGGCTCAGGCTATTATAATGTACGTTTGTATGCAGGATCCAAAAACCAGAATAATGTGAAATCCAAAATGCAACTAGCCCCGAGGATTTCAGCTAAAGGCTACATGATCAGCATTAATACTGTCTGTAGCTCATTCGCATGGAGCCAAGAACAGATGCTTTTGCGGAACTATGATCCCACCGAATGACTGTTTAATGCTTTTGATGTGGTTGGCAGGATGAAGTGGTGAACATTGTTCCATTAATTACTACGACTGACGGATATGCTTTACTGTCTCTTAATTTTTATAGACAAGTCTGCAGAGTAGAGAGTCAGGCCCATCCTGTTTTCAGCCACTGTCACTGTCATTATTTCCTGTGTAACTAACATGAATAATGTGACTCTGGGATTATGAAATTCTTGCACTGCCTAAATAGCGAGCTAGAAATCCATAATTCAGTTCCCATTTCAGTTTAAAGTGTCAATCATTGTCATGTTTATGATGGAATTGTGAATCATGTAATTTCTCAGGCTGGTGGAGGCACGATGGCACAGGGGTTAGCACTGCTGCTTCACAGGGATGTGGATTCATATCCCGGCTTGGGTCACACGCGGAGTCTGCATGTTGTCCCCTTGTCTGTCTGGGTTTCCTCCTTGTGCTTTGGTTTCCTCCCACAGACTGAAAGACGTGTTGGTTAGGTGAATTGACTATGCTAAATTGACCCTCAGTGTACCTGAACAGGTGCCTGAGTGTGGCGACTAGGGGATTTTCACAGTAATTTCATTGCAGTATTAATGTAAGCCTACTTGTGATACTAATAAATAAACAAAAGGGAGCATGAGCAGACACATATCAGAAATGCCACCATGATAAATTTCAGTAGATTTTGCCTTGTCACATGCTGCATTTGTAAATACAGCAACAGAGCTTGTAAGCCACTTGTTTTTCATGTTCAATGTCCCTTCAGTATGCAATGGCTGTTGAGCAGACCTGTGCATCTATGCCCGTGATATACACAAAAGGGGCTCTGAGTTCCCTGAGCTGACAGCAATGTGAGTGAGCCACACCCTATCGTTAATCTTTGAAAGAGTGCTCAGTGTGCTATCGCTGTGACCATGAATATTTGATATGAGGGGAAACGGATGACTGAGTTTTGTAAGAATGCAAAGATATCACTTGATACAGCAACTAATCAATAATGAAATGAAATGAACCCACCCACCCCAAACAAACCCTCAGAAATGCTTAGACTGGGAGATTGGTCATCTGAGCGTCTGAAAGGTCCAGTCAAGGTGCATGTGTGGAAATTCCTAATTGTGTAATATTCTGCTCGAATGGATTCTCACAGAAAATAGAGATCAATAGATCACAGATTTCTCCAATGGTTCCTGTTTTCCTCCTGATGCTCACCCCTAATATCACATTGAACAAATCCACTGTGTGCACACACTAACATTTCTCCCTATATAAAGTAGTTGTACTAACTGCACCGGACTGCATCAGGAAAATTGGTTCGAGCCACTTAGATAGTTCTCGAATTGAGAATGTAGAATTGCAGACATGTAGAAGTGAATCTGTGCCTACCGACACCTGACTGACAAACAGAAGAAAGACTTGCCCCTCTATAATGCTTCTCATCATCTCAAGATGTCCCAAAATAGTCAAAAGCCAGTAAGCACTCCTGAAATGTAGTCCCTGCTGTAATATAGATGAAGTGTAACCACTGCTGTAATATAGGTGAAGCGTTATGAATCTGTAATCACTGCTGTAATGTATGTGGGGTGTAATCACTACTGTAATGTAGATGAAATGTAATAGAACATAGAACATAAAAGATAGAACAGTACAGCAGAGAACAGGCCCTCCAGCCCTCGATTCTGGTGTGTTCCACGTGCCTATCCAATAACCGCTTGAAAGTTCTTAAACTCCACTCCACTATCACAGCAGGCAATGCATTCCACACCCCAGTGACTCTCTGAATAAAGAATCTACCTCAATCATCCCTCCTATGTCTCCCACCATGAGTCTTATAGCTGTGCCCCCTAGTAACAGCTACATCCATCCAAAGAAATATTCTGTGCACGTCCACTCTATCTATTCCCCTCATCATCTTCTAAACCTCTAGTAAGCCGCCTCATCCTCCTCCACTCAAAAGAGAAAAGCCCCAGCTCCCTCAACCTTTCCTCATAAGTCCTACCCTCCAACCAGGCAGCATCCTGGTAAATCTCCTCTGCACTCTGTCCAATGCTTCCACATCCTTCTTATAGTGCGGTGACCAGAACTGCATGCATTATTCCAAATGTGGTCTCATCAAAGTCCTTTATAGTTGCAGCATAACCCCACGACTCAAACTCAAACCCCCTGTTAATAAATGCTAAACACTATAAGCCTTCTTCATGGCTCTATCCACTTGAGTGGCAATCTTCAGAGATCTGTGGATGTGAACCCCAAGATCTCTCTGTTCCTCCACATTCCTTAGAACCCGTTGACCCCGTAATCTGCATTCAAGTTTGTCCTATCAAAATGAATCACCTCGCACTTATCAGGGTTAAACTCTTGTCTGCCACTTTTCTGCCCAGCTCTGCATTCTATCAATGTCTCTTTGCAGCCTACAAGAGCCCTCCACCTCATCCACTATTCCACCAATCTTGGTGTCATCAGCAAATTTACTAACCCACCCTTCAGCCCCCTCTTCCAAGTTATTGATAAAACCCACAAACAGCAGAGGACCCAGCACTGATCCCTGTTGTACATGACTGCTACCTGGCCTGAAAATTTTCTCTCCACCATCACCATCTGTTCTCTATGAGATAGCCAGTTACTTATCCAATCAATCAAATTTCCTTCCATCCCACACATCCTTATCTTCTTCATGAGCCTACCACGGAGCACCTTATCAAACGCCTTACTAAAATCCAAATGTACAACATCAACTGCTCTACCTTCATTTACACACTTAGTTACCTCCTCAAAGAATGCAATCAAATTTGTGAGAGAGGACTTACCCCTCACGAAACAGTGCTGACTATCCTGGATTAAACTGCATCTTTCCAAATGGTTATAAATTCAATCTCTTAGGTCCCTTTCCATTAATTTACTGACCACAAAACTAAGATAACTGGCCTATAATTACCAGGGTGATTCCTATTTCCTTTCTTGAAGAGAGGAACAACAGTCACCACTCTCCAGTCCTCTGGCACAATCCCCATGGAAAGTGAAGAACCAAAGATCAAAGCTAAAGGCTCCACAATTCTTTGCCTCCCAAAGTATCCTAGGATGTATCCCATCTGGCCCAGGTTTTTCAAAATTGTTCATATATCTCCCTCCAGAACATCTACCTCCTCCACCCCATCAGCCTGTATCACACTCTCAGCCTCAAAAAGATGGCAAGTCTTCTTAATGAACACTGAAGAAAAGTACTCATTCAACACCTCACCTATCTCTTCTGACTCCATGCACAAGTTCCCACTACTATCCTTGACTGGCCCTAACCTCACCCTAGTCATTCGTTTATTTCTTGGGTTTTCCTTTATCCGACTTGACAAGGATTTCTCATGCCTTTTCCTAGCTCTCCTAAGCCCTTTTTCTTTAACTCATTCCTAGCTACCTCGTACCCCTCAAGTGACCCAACTAAACCTTGTTTTTTCATCGTTATATTCGCTTCCTTTTTCCTCTTGACAAGACATTCAATGTCCTTTGTGAACCATGGTTCCCTCACTCAGCCATTTCCTTCCTACCTGACAGGGACATACCTATCGAGGATATGCAATATTTGTTCCTTGAACAAGCTCCACTTTTCGTTTGTGCCCATACCTGACAGTTTCTGTTCCCATCTTATGCTCCCTAATTTCTGCCTAATCGCATCATAATTACCCCTACCCCAATGACAAACCTTGCCCTGCCGTGTTCCGTGTGAACAGCAGTTGAACATGGGTCAGTCGGTCCTCAGAGTCTCTCTCCATTGCAATAATGAAGGACACCAAATTGTGGTCACTATCTCCAAAGTGCTCTCCCACAAACAAATCTAACACTTGGCCTAATTCATTACCCAGTACCAAGTCCAATATAGCTCCACCTCTTGCAGGCTTATTCACATATTGTGGCAGGAAATCCTCTCTTCTGCACACACTGTACAACAACTGTCCCACCTGAACTATTTGACCTATAAAGGTTCCATCAGTATTTGGAAAGTTAAAGTCACTCTGTGACGTCCACATCTATCCATAATCATTGCTGTAATGTAGATGAGGTGTAATCACTGCTGTAATGTAAGTTAAGTATAATCACTGCTGTAATTCAGGTAAAGTGTAATCATTGCTGTAATGTAGATGAAAAGTAATCACTGCTGTAATGTATGTGAAGTGTAATCACTGCAGTAATGTAGGTGAAATGTAATTGCTGCTGTAATATTGGTTAAGTGTAATCACTATGTGATATAAGTGAAGTGTTATCACTGCTGTAATGCAGGCAAAATGTAATTGCTGCTGTAATATAGGTGAAGTGTAATCGCTGCTGTAATGTAGGTGAGTTGTAATACTGCTGTAATGCAGGTGAGGTATAATCATTGCTGTAATGTAAATGAGGTGTAATCACTGCTGTATTGCAAGTGAAGTGTAATCAGTGCTGTAATGTAGGTGAAGTGTAATCAGCTAGATAGCCAATATCTTTTCCCAAAGGTAAGCGAGTCTGAAACTAGAGGGCATAAGTTTAAGGTGAGATACAAATGTGTCCAGAGGGTCAACTTTTTCACACAGAGGTGGTGAGTGTCTGGAACCAGCTGTCATAGATAGTAGTGAAAGCGGTTACAATTTTGTCTTTAAAAAAGCATTTAAATAGTTACATGATGGGTTTAGAGGAATATGGACCAAATGCGGGCAAATGGGACTAGCTTAGGGCGTTTAAAAAAAAGGGCAGCATGAACAAGTTGGGCCAAAGGGCTTGCTTCCAGTATGACTCTAAGACTCTAAGTGTAATCATTGTTGTAATGTGGGTGAAATGTAATCAAGGCCATAATGTGGGTGAAGTGCAATCACTACTATAATGTAGGTGAAGTGTAATCACTGCTGTAATGTAGGTGAAGCGTAATCACTGCTGTAATGTGGGTGAACTGTAATCGCTGCTGTAATGTGGGTGAAGTGTAATCACTGCTGTAATGTGGGTGAAGTGTAATCACTGCTGTAATGTAGGTGAAATGTAATTATTGCTGTAATGTGAGTGAAGCATAATCACAGCTGTAATGTAGGTGAAGTGTAATCACTGCTGTAATGTGGGTGAAGTGTAATCACTGCTGTAATGTGGGTGAAGTGTAATCACTGCTGTAATGTGGGTGAACTGTAATCACTGCTGTTATGTAGGTGAAGTGTAATCACTGCTGGAATGTAGGTTAAATGTAATCATTGCTGTAATGCAGATAAAGTGTAATTTGCTGCTGTAATGTAGATGAAGTGTAGTTACTACTGTAATGTAGGTGGAGTAATCACTGCTGTAATGTAGGTGAAGTGTAATCACTGCTGTAATTTGCGTGGTGTAATCACTGTTGTAATGTGAGTGAAGTATAATCACTGCTGGAATTGAGTGAAGTGTAATCAATGCTGTAACGTAGGTGAAGTATAATCACTGCTGTAACGTGGGTGAAGTATAATCACTGCTGTAATGTGAGTGAAGTGTAATCACTGCTGTAATGTGGGTGAAGTATAATCACTGCTGTAATGTGGGTGAACTGTAATCACTGCTGTTATGTAGGTGAAGTGTAATCACTGCTGGAATGTAGGTTAAATGTAATCATTGCTGTAATGCAGATAAAGTGTAATTTGCTGCTGTAATGTAGATGAAGTGTAGTTACTACTGTAATGTAGGCGGAGTAATCACTGCTGTAATGTAGGTGAAGTGTAATCACTGCTGTAATTTGCGTGGTGTAATCACTGTTGTAATGTGAGTGAAGTATAATCACTGCTGGAATTGAGTGAAGTGTAATCAATGCTGTAACGTAGGTGAAGTATAATCACTGCTGTAACGTGGGTGAAGTATAATCACTGCTGTAATGTGAGTGAAGTGTAATCACTGCTGTAATGTGGGTGAAGTGTAATCACTGCTGTAATGTAGGTGAAGTGTAATCACTGCTGTAATGTAGGTTAAATGTAATCATTGCTGTAATTCAGATGAAGTGTAATTTGCTGCTGTAATGTAGATGAAGTGTAGTTACTACTGTAATGTAGGTGGAGTAATCACTGCTGTAATGTAGGTGAAAGTAATCATTGCTGTAATGTGAGTGAAGTGTAATCATTGCTGTAATTTGGGTGAAGTGTAATCACTCTGTAATGTGCGTGAAGTGTAATCACTGCTGTAATGTGAGTGAACTGTAATCACTGCTGTAATGTGGGTGAAGTGTAATCACTGCTGTAACGTGGGTGAAGTGTAATCACTCTGTAATGTGCGTAAAGTGTAATCACTGCTGTAATGTGAGTGAACTGTAATCACTGCTGTAATATGGGTGAAGTGTAATCACTGCTGTAATGTGGGTGAAGTGTAATCACTGCTGTAATGTGGGTGAAGCGTAATCACTGCTGTAATGTAGGTGAAGTGTAAAGTGTAATCACTGCTGTAATGTGGGTGAAGTGTAATCACTGCTGTAACGTGGGTGAAGTGTAATCACTGCTGTAACGTAGGTGAAGTATAATCACTGCTGTAATGTGGATGAAGTGTAATCACTGCTGTAATGTAGGTGAAGTGTAATCACTGCTGTAACGTGGGTGAAGTGTAATCACTGCTGTAACGTGGGTGAAGTGTAATCACTGCTGTAATGTGGATGAAGTGTAGTCACTGCTGTAATGTAGGTGAAGTGTAATCACTGCTGTAACGTGGGTGAAGTGTAATCACTGCTGTAATGTGGATGAAGTGTAGTCACTGCTGTAATGTGGATGAAGTGTAGTCACTGCTGTAATGTGGATGAAGTGTAATCACTGCTGTAATGTAGGTGAAGTGTAATCACTGCTGTAACGTGGGTGAAGTGTAATCACTGCTGTAACGTGGGTGAAGTGTAATCACTGCTGTAATGTGAATGAAGTGTAGTCACTGCTGTAATGTAGGTGAAGTGTAATCACTGCTGTAACGTGGATGAAGTGTAATCACTGCTGTAATGTAGGTGAAATATAATCACTACTGCAATGTGGGTGAAGTGTAATCACTCCTGTAATGTAGGTGAAATATAATCACTACTGCAATGTGGGTGAAGTGTAATCACTGCTGTAATGTAGCTAACCATGACTATTAATTTGTGCATAACTAGCTCCCACAAACAACAAATAAGATAATGACTAGATCATCTTTTACTAAATGGTGTTTCAGGGATCAGCCTTGGCCAAGGCACCAAAAGAACTCCTCCTGTTCTTTGAATAGTATGAAGTTGTTTACCTGGTACAGTAGACAGAGGCATGGCTTAACATTCTAGTTTCTGACAGTGCAGCACTCTGTTATTATGAGCTTGGGCTCCAGGCTTGATCTATGATCTTTCAACTGTGAAACAAGAAGGATACACAATAGTAGTGTGATACAAGTGGGCATTTTTTGAAAGGTGCTTTTACTTTATCATTGTGGCCAGGATTTTGTGTTTCCCCACCTCCTCCCCAACTGCCTGATGGGATATTATCATCCACCAAAATAAACAACAATTTAAATGGCTGACACATCCACCAGAGTAGACATGCCATGGCGAAGCCATTAAATCCTGGCTCAGAGCTTCATCACTGGTATGGTATGGTTATGGTCATAGCAATGGAGCAGGAACTAACATCAGTGCAGAGAAAGAGTTAACACGGAAGCTAGGTATTAACCTTCAAGTTGTGGGGAGGATGCAGGGGACCATCAAAAAGAATTTAGCATCAATGTATCAGGCCATGACCTTCTGTCAGCACTGTTGCCTTGAAACATTGGACCTCTGTAGGTGCTACTTGGCCTGCTGAGTGTTTCCAAACTTTACCATCTTTGTTTCAGACCTGTAGCATCCTCAGGATTTTGCTTTTGACTGAATTAACAGCTCCTGCTTCTTTACAATGCAGGAGAGAAATCATCTTCAAATAATCACTCAATCACAGTGGGAAAAATAACAGACAGCTGGACTGGCACTTTCACCTGGCCTAAGAGGGGGGATAAAAAAGAAAATTTGCTGAATACGTCTTTCACAAAAGCTGCAAACAACAGAATTTAAATTTGACACTTGAAAAAAAAGTCAGCTGCAGCCTGAGCTGGTTCAACAGGCCATATTATGCAGAGAGCACAACTCTTTAGCACAACGATAAGTGGGGCGCACATTGTAATAATTATTCAAGGAGCCTGGGCAATCTGACTCGCTTGGGCCCACGCGCAGGTGACAGGCAGAGAAAGGGAAAGAGAGAGTCCAGCGCTGTGCCCTCTGGAACCATCCATCAGAGCCGCTCGCCCACGTGTGTAGGAGAGTGAAAGGAAAACAATGGTATTGTATAGCTGGCTTCAAGTGACACGGCCTGCTCACGAACACACGATCCATCACCGGGGGCGAGTTACTCAGGCATCCATGTTGCAGATAAAGACCTGTCTGTGACTATTCAACCCACTTTGTACTTTTGAAAAGGATTTTCGTTGCATGTACGAGAGGCTACTTTATCAGAGGCTGAAGGAGTGAGCAAAGGGTCCCCCTCCCCCCCCTCCTCCTCCCCCCTATTCCCTATCCCCCACACCACCCCCAATACTTCAAAGTTAATCCAATCTGTTATTAGAACATCAAGAGCTAAGCTTGTATCTGCTGGCACAGAATGCTTGGAGAGTCAGAGCAAAGCTGTTGAAACCATTGTACGCTTAACATTCAGATGAGTGACTGCGTCGCTGAGTCTGATAGCATAGTACTGTAAATTTCATTATTGTTTTATGCTTTACACAGAGGTAACTGGAGGGAAATATCCCTCACACTATCCCTGCCTGATTGTAGGGCTTGATGGGAACTGCTTCTATGGCTGGTGGGGAGAATGCCAAGTTTTTCCTGGATCACTTATTCAGTAATGTAGAATTACAGAATGCTGTTCAATTCTATCCCCTCAGGCCCTACCAAGCAGTTTATTTGGCAAAGGTGCGCTGTGGTAAGATTTGCAGTGCTTGATTTCATAACCTGTCTTGGCAATACTTCTGATTTTTGTCTCATGTGTATGTGCGTGTGTGTGTTTGCATGTATGCACGTGCATATGTGTGCGTGCATGCGTGCTGGTGTGTGTGTATGCATATGCATGTGTGCATGCATATGTGTACACGTGCATTGTGTGCATTTGTGTGTGTGTGCCTGTGTGTGCGTTTGTGTGCGCATGCATGTATGTATGCATGTGTGCTTATATGTGTGCATGTGTGAGTGTGTGTGTTTTTGCAAACAGTAAGTAAACGATGGGTTAATGTTTTCAGCAGTGACCTTTCATTAGATCTCTCGCTCTGCCAATGCCCCTTTGATTCTTTAATGAGTGCAATCTCCCCCGTTGATAATAACATGCTGCCTCAGGCTTCTCCCTCGGTCAGTTCCTATGGTATCTCCAAAATCACCTCCTGGAGCCACTGAGTGTAAAAGCCAATACTGTGTGCGCAGCAGAGTGATATTCCATGGCCGGCAAGGCTGCTTCTTCAGTGCCTGCTTCTCAAATACTTTGTTTTTGTTCAAATCTTGGAACGAGGCCAGGGACTGAATGGCTTCAGGTTTCACCAACACTTGCAGAGGCATCCAGGAATGAAAGCAAAGAAGATGAACGGAGGGACAAAGGCAAACTGTAGAAAGCAGACATGACTGCCCTCAGTCAAGGCGTACATCCCCAAGCCAAACTCTACTTTCCTCAGAGGCCTGAACATACTCTTTTTCCTCGATTCTTGACCAGCTGAATTGGGAGAGATTTTCTCGGGCTCTTCCAAAGGTGTGGCTTCTCACAGTCAGGAGGCCATCTCCTGAAAGCCTGAAACTTCCACAGTGCCTCCAAAACAGTAGGCCCACTTTCTGTTTCCCTGAACCAGCTGAGGTTTTACAGGCAGCTACACACTCTGATTGTCAGGAGCGACTGCCTTGTAAACTCGAGTCCAAGTTCCTAGTTAAGGATTGGCAGATCGCAGGGGAGTTTGGTCATTCTTCAACTGATTGGTTTTCTTTTTAAAAAATAAATGTTAAAAACAGCTTTCTGCTGGGAGCCGTGGGACTGTCGTCAGTCAAGCACACTGTTCCCACAAAGTGGGTTTGAATGTGTAAAGCAAGCAGAAACTGTGCCTCCTGCATAACACCCCGCAGCAGACTGCATCACGATAGGCTGAACGGCGCCCTCCTGGCCTATAGGTTTCTGTAATCGCTCGCAGCCCGGCGAGGCACTTACCTTCTGACCTCCAGGCATGCAAACATGAATAGCTGAGCTGCTCCCAACTCAGAATTTTGATTTGATTTGATTTATTATTGTCACCTGGATTAACATACAGTGAGAAGCATTGTGTCTTGTGCACTATACAGAAAAAAACATACTGTTCATAGAGAAGGAAACAAGAGAGTGCAGAATGTAGTGTTACAGCCATAAATAGGATGTAGAGAAAGAGCAACTTAATGCAGTGTAAATCCATTTCAAAAGTCTGACAGCAGCAGGGAAGAAGCTGTTCTTGACTCAGTTGGTATGTGACCTCAGATTTTTGTCTCCCAACAGAAGAAGGTGGAAAAGAGAATTTCCAGGGTGTTTGGGTCCTTAATAATGCTGGCTGCTTTGCCGAGACAGCGGGAAGTGTAGACAGAGTCAATGGGTGGGAGGCTGCTTTGTGTGATGAATTGGGCTACATTCACGACCTTCTGCAGTTCCTCATAGTCTTAAACAGAGCGGGGGAGCCATACCAAGCTGTGATACAACCTGAAAGAATGCTTTCTATGGCGCATCTGTAAAAGCTGATGAGGGTCGGAACTGACATGCCATCTTCTGAGAAAGTAGAGAGCTTTCTTATCTATGGTGTCAGCAAGAGGGGGTGGGGGGGCCAGGGCAGGTTATTGTGATCTAGACACCTAAAAACTTGAAGCTCTCAACCCTTTCTATTTCTTCCCCATTGATGCAGACAGGGGCATGTTCTCCTTTACGCCTCTTGAAGTTGATGATACCTTCTTCGTTTTATTGATATTGAGGAGAGATTATTGTTGCCGCACCAGATCACCAGAGTGTCTGTCTCATTCCTGTACTCTGGTCTGAAAGTTCAGGACTTTGGGTTCCCACACACAATATCCAACTGGCATTCTTGTGGTAAGGGAATGCCATCATCTTTCAGATGAGAGATTAAACTGAGGGCCCACAAAGCTAGGCCACTCTTAATGGGCATGAAAGATTCTGTGGTACTAATTCAGAGGACAGTCTCAGTGCCCTGGCCCTGGACAATCTTTATCTTCCAGTCAATATCACTGGTTAAAGTGCCATTCTCTCACTGCTGTTTGTTGGACCTTGCTCTGCAGCAATTGATTATGACACTAAAGTGATTAAACTTTTGAAATTACTTCATGATATGGGATTTTAAGGCTGTGCAATTTGCTTTATAAGTGTGTGTTCTTTATCTTATTCTCCTCAGCAATGGGGACCCATTTTACCATCAAAACCACGTTTACCGGGTGGGATTTTGCAGTCCAACCTGCCGATGGGATATTCTGGTCTTACCAAAGGTAATTTCCCCCCGGGATGGGTGAGCAACACAAAACTCTGTAAACATCAGCAAGACTGGGAAATCCCATTGGAGAACGTGCCATTGGGTGGGGGGAGGGGTGATCAGAAAATCCAACCCACATTTTCCCTTGCATTCGCTGTCTAATGAGATGTCGCGTTGGCTAGTACAGGGTAACACCTGGGAACCTGGTCTAACCCATCTATCCAGTAAAGAATAAGTGCTACAAATGGATGGGAGAATGAGAGAGAATATGAGGTGGAGAGATTAAAATGAAAGGAATGCAGTTTATTCTCCAATTAGTTTAAAAGTCTTCTAACCCTTACAATGTAAAGTTCAGCTATAGACTCTGCCCATTGCTTTGATGTGGAATCCCACTCATTGTTACATCTTTATTGGTATCATTTCTTTTTGCTAGAGCTATGTTGATTTTGGGTCCAATCAAATTTCCCCATTCTTGGTCCTAACCTATTCATGTCTGAGGTAAAATTTTATTTATTAGTCACAAGTAATTTATTAGCCACTTACCTTAACATTGCAATGAAGTTACTGTCAAAGTTTAGGAATCAGTCAGTTTTCAATGACATGTTTCATATCCCACCAGCAGGTAGAATTGATTGCAGGAATGACTGACCGTGTCTTCTCAGATACTGATAGCTGAGTGAGGCACATTAAAGGAGAGAGTCCCTGTTAATGCTCTCCACCAACAGGACTCCCCCCTCTACCTGACTCACCGCCCAGTTACAATCAGAGAGAACAGAGTGCTGTGATCCAGTCATGGCTGGGAGGCTGGAGGTGATGCTGGAGCTGTGCCAATGTACTTTCTGTGCCGCTGCATATTCTTGGTAAGCTGGCCCCATTTTCTTCCAATCCTATTCACCCATGACGAGCTCTTTAATAGCTAGATCGCTGGATCAGCGCAAAGTGCCACATAGAATTAGTGGGAGTGTGCAGGGGAGCGGTGCGTTTCCAAAAGGCTGCACTAAATATTCAAGGCACTGAGTTTGATTTGCAACCTTTGACTCTGACAACCAAGGAGCTGCCACGCTTGTATGTTTGCTTTTAACACTAATTTTCTTTTTAATATCCTGTTATCGTTCATATCTGCTTTTTAGATTTACTTAGATATTTCTGTTTTCCATTCCCCCCTTTTTTTTTGTACATTTCATTTGCTTATCTTTTTATGTTTATTCCCTATGTCTTATTTTCTTTTGATTTCCTTTAGTATTTCTGATTTTGCTTTCCTTTGTGTTGTTATCTTACTCATTCAATGAGCATTCAGACCAATTAAATAAAACTGTCAGAAAGCCTCAACTTCACCTCAGGGAAACATTAAGCGCCAAGGCCAATGGCAACAAAGTTCCTTGGACAAGGAGTATTTCACTCTTTGATTCTTTTTGATGTGTGTCCATGACAACAACTGATGAACCAATCATTTATCTTATCCTATGTTTGGAACATTGCTGTACACAAAATGGCTACCACATGGCTACAAGATATGGGGGTTAGGTGAATGGACCATGGATTCATGGTAAATGCATGTGGTTATGGGGATTGGGCTGGATGGGGAGGTTTGCAGTTCTAGGCCTGGGTAAGATTCTTTTCTGTGATTCGGTGTGACTCTATAGACCTAACGGCCTCCTTCTGAAGAATAGAGTGATGGTCTTTACGTGGAGAGTGCTTGTTGACACTCTCCTGCTGGGTATATTTCCCAGGATTTAAATTCAGTGGTGAGTTCTGTTCTGGTTGAAATAAGGTGAGGAAGGCTGGAAGAAAAAGTACACCTATCAATAGGTTGAAGGCGTTTGGGCAGGAACTCTACTTATCAAAGTTGTAGCCTTTGGGAGCAGGGAGATAGCAGATGGAGGAATGTTATTGTGAAGTCTATTTATTTAGTTAGTTATTAGTGTCACAAGCAGGCTTACATTAATACTGCAATGAAGTTACTATGAAGATCCCCTTTTTGCCACACTCTGGTGCCTGTTCGAATACACTGAAAGAGAATTTAGCATGACCAATGCACATAATCAGCATGTCTTGACTGTGAGAGGAAACCGGAGCACCCAGAAGAAGCACACGAAGACACGGAGTATGTGCAGACTCCGCACAGTTACCCAAGCCAGGAAACGAATTTGGATCCCTTGTATTGTTCCCAGCAGGGAACCAGATTTGATCTGGTTTAAAGTGAACTTTCCTGCAATATTTCAAAGATTCTAACAGAAAATGCTGGAAAATCTCAGCAGGTCTGAGAGCATCTGTGGAGAGAGAATAGAGCCAATGTTTCAAGCCTCTTAATCAAAGTGTTGTGCTCCCTCCACAGATGCTGTTAGACCTGCTGAGGTATTTCCAGCATTTTCTGTTTTTGTTTCAGATTCCAGCATCAGCAGTATTTTTTTATTCCCCTGATTGTGTGTGTGCAGGGGAATGGGACTAAGTCAATAGTCCTAGCAGCTGTTATTAATTCACAGGATGTGGACATCATTGGCAAGACCAACATTTATTGCCCATCCCTCATGACCGTTGATAAAGTGGTGTGAACCAACTTCTTGAATACATCTAAGTGGTTTGATAGCACACTTCAGAGGGCAATTAAGATTCAAGCATGTCACAGCAACATAACAAGCATTTCCTCCAAGTGGTTGGTGAGTTAAGAGTTGGTGTGTATATGTTAGTCCCCTTTTAAGTTATGAATGAAGCAATTTAAAAATAACCCAACAGTCAAACTTGATTCTTAAACAAGATAAAGGATTATTGCAAAACTACTAGTTAAAATTGCTTCAGTGAAAGTGATAAAATGATTAAACAAATACGAAGAGTAAAATGCAGATAAAAGTAAAATATGACATTTCTTCAGGCCTTTGAGATATCTTTGCAGGTCCGTAGCTTGCAGTTGAAGTGTTGGTTGCCTGGAGTGATGGATTGTGTTCAGCCACACGATGGCTTCTGTAGTCAATCATTTAGCGTTTCTCCTTTCAGATGGACTCAGCAGGTATAGAGCGAGTGAAGATTCCCTTTCTTTATTGATTCTGCTGGCATGATACTTGAATACGGTAAAAAGTATTTTTTCAGCAGTACAAGGATGATTTCTAGATAACTTCCTCTGTGACCTCCAGATCTACAGAGGAACCTGGCTCTCACATGCTGATCACAGTTAGTTCAGCTGAAAGCTGAGGATTGGAGCTGATTTCATGGGATCTGTTAGGTTCTCTACACAAAATGGCTATTCCCAACCAGACTTTATACAATTCACACTAAAATGGCTCCTGTTCAAAACTGTCCAGTCATTCTTCCATATTAAGCTTGAGGTGATCTGAGGCTTGGTGGCACAGTCTTGTTCCTTTTAACCTCAGTAACTAACCTTTTAACAGTCTCATCCATTAATTTGAATGATTACATTCACGAAGACAGCAAAGTGGCATAGTGATTAGCACTGCTGCTTCACAGCGCCAGGGGACCCCAGTTCAATTCCAACCTGTGTGCAGAGTCTGAACATCCTCCCTGTGCGTGCATGCATTTCCTCCAGGTGCTCCGGTTTCCTGCCACAGCCTGAAAGATGTGTCAGTTAGGTGCATTGATCCGAACAGGTACCAGAGTGTGGCAACTAGGGGAATTTCACAGTGACTTCATTGCACTGTTAACATAAGCCTTCCTTGTGACTAATAAATAAACTTTAAATTTAATTCTTCCAAGTTTAGTGAGATGGGAAAGTGCTATTCATACCTCTAGCCAAGCCATTGTCAGTGGATTTCTGTCTGTCCTTGTGGAAATACATCTTGAATTTCAAATGTCTTCGCATGCATCCAGTTGGAGCCTTCTAGAATCTTGACTGCTTTGGCAATTGTATAAAGTCAACTGATTTTTGGCAGCCATTTTTAAGACTTTGTGTGTCCATTTAAAATGTAGATGAACTAGTTTTTTACAAAATTTATATTAGAATTACATGTTTCACACAATCACATTTGCTGTGGGTAGAGACCAGATCAGATAAGGATGGCAGATTTCCTTCCCTAAAGGAAGATATTGAAGCAGATGAGTTTTTAATGACAATCCTTAACATTTTATGGTCACCATTATTGCTGTGGTATGGAGAAAGGTGTTAGACTGGGGTGGGCACAGTAAGAAGTCTCATAACACCAGGTTAAAGTCCAACAGGTTTATTTGGAATCACGAGCTTTCGGAGCACTGCCCCTTCATCAGGTGAGTGGCGAGTTGGTTTCACAAGCACAGCATACATAAACACAAACTCAATTGCAAGATAATTGGAATGCGAGTCTTTTCAGTAGTCAAGTTTTTACAGGTACAGACAGTGCGATTAGAGAGAGAGATAATCACAGGTTAAAGAGGTGTGAATTGTCTCAAGCCAGGACAGTTAGTAGGATTTTGCAAGCCCACGCCAAATGGTGGGGTTTACAGACAGTGTGACATGAACCCAAGATCCCAGTTGAGGCTGTCCTCATGTGTGGAACTTGGCTATCAGCTTCTACTTGGCGATTATTGCTGCTAGCTTTTTATTCCAGATTTATTGAATTAACTAATTGAATTTAAATCCCCCACCTAGCAGAGCAGGATTATAAAGTCATGTATCTGTATTATTAATCCAGGATTACTGATCCATTAATGTAAGTACCATGGTGCTGACTCCCTCACTCGAGGTATCTGCTTTAAGACAGATGAGCCAAATAGCTGCCTCCTTTGCTGTGTAATTGACTCCAGCATGAGAGAAGGCCATTGATACCTGTACTTTCTACCTACCCAGAGAATAATATACCTGGATCTGCTACGTTTACTGCCTTCCGCCTTTCTGACAATTCTGATGTAATCATTGTGTGTTTATTAATGACGATAGCAAGCAAACACATCAGTAATTTTCATTAACGCTTACCTGTATACATTGAGATATAACGGAGAATTAAGTGTGATACTAGTGACACTTGCATGATGTATAAAACTTCTCAAATACCTGAATGATTTGCAAAATATTCTTTTGTATGACGTGTTCAGAACAAGCAACTTTCATATTGACACTGCATTGTTTCATCTACTGGCTGGCTCTTGGGCTGTACGCTGCTGAATCCAGCTCCCTTAACTCAGTGCCACACACGTTCTGTGGAGGTGGTGAGCTGGTGTGATTGGGGCAGGGGAGGGGCGGCAGGGTGTTGGGTGGGGTGACAGTGAAATCGATTTTAGCAGTTGGGTATCCTTTATCAAAAACCATCAGGGCTGATTGCATTTTATATAATTTTGGTTTTCTTATACCATATATTAACTTATATTACAATCATGTTCTTTCAGTTTAGTTTATTTATTAGTATTACAAGTAGGCTTACATTAATACTGCAGTGGTGTTGCTGTTAAAATCCCCCTGTTGCCATACTCTGGCATCTGTTCAGCAACTCTGAGTGAGAATTTACTATGGCCAGTGCACCTAACCAGCACATTTTTTGGACTGTAGGAGGAGACTGTAGCACCTGGAGGAAACCTATAGAGACAAGGGGAGAATGCGCAAACTCCGCACAGATAGTGACCGAAGCCAGGAATCAAACCTGGGCTCCTGGTGTTGTGAGGTAGCAGTGCTAACCAATGTGCCACCCAATATTCTAAGCCTAGGTTCATTATAGTCTAAAGTAAATAACATGGAGAGAAAAATAAGATGTCTCACTAAATAATAACTACAGGATATCAGTAATAAGTTCTCCGGAGCAGAGTTTTTTGGAGAGTGGCTGGAGAGAATCCTGACTTGCAATTTCTGTCTTGTACTTTATTTGGTAGAGTGTTTATTTCGGCGCTCCGTAGCGGGAGATAGGCGCGGGAGGCTGCAGGGAAGGAAGCGCGGGAGTATAAAAGGAAGGCCAAGGTAAGACAGCGGGCAGCGTCGGGAGCGGGCAGTGGAGTGAGACGGGAATTAGTGAGAACAACAAGGGCTTAAGCTCACTGGGCTTGGGCGAGCGCAGGCTAGGACGCAGTGAGTAACGTGCTTCTTACCTAATCACCTTTAAAGGGGTATATAAAATGCCACGATACTTGGCCAAACGCGTCCACTGTGTACGCTGCCATATGTGGACCTTCTTGGAGGCATCACGTCTGCCGAAGGCCCACATATGCGCAAAATGTTCAGAATTGCAACGTTTATGAGCAAAGTTGAGACAGCTGGAGCTGCACTTGGAGGACATTTGTCTAGTGAGGGAAAATGAGGATACAATGAATAGGGAAGGCAGACCTGCAGGGACCCCAGGATCTAGTAGTAGGGATGGGCTGGGTACAGTTGCAAGGAACAAGAACAAAAATCAAGGCACAAAGGCCATCTCTAAGGAGGATCCCCAGAAAACCAAGGGGGGGTAAAAGCTGTGATGGAGAGGGCAGGTGAGGGGGAACAGAATGCCACAGATACCGGCGGGAAAGCAGGAGGTGAGATAGTGGTGGGGGATGGGATGGTTAAAGGGATCGATAGGAGATTCTGTGGGCAAAAGAGAGACTCCAGGATGGTAGTCCACCTCCCTGGAGCAGGGGTCCAGGATGTATCAGAGAGGGTAGAGGGAATTTTGAAGGGAGAAGGGTCTAAGGCAAATGTAATAGTTCACATAGGACAAAAAGATGTAGGAACAAAGCACAGGGGGGACTTACGTAGACAGTTTAGGGAGTTGGGGGCTCAACTGAAAGGTAGGGCCTCCAGGGTGGCGTTCTCTGGGCTGCTGCCTATGCCCGGGACCGATTGGGTAATAAATGAGACACTCCAACTAAATGCATGGATGAGGGAGTGGTGTAGGGCAGAAGGCTTCATATTTATTGATCATTGGGAAGTCTTCAGGAGGGAGGGTCACCTATTCACGAGGGATAGGGAGCAGTTGACTGGGAGGGGAACACATATTTTAGCTGGGAGGTTAGCTGGAGAGTTTCAGAAGTGTTTAAACTAATAGGGAGGGAGGGTGGGGAGACAGCGGGAACTGGGAGTGGGAGAGAGAGGGATGATAGGGTAACACCAGTAGGTAGGAAGGAATATCCAAGAGCTGAGGGTCTTCAGTGCATGTGTTTTAATGCGAGGAGTGTGACTGGCAAAACAGATGAACTGAAGGCAATAATGTTCACGAGGGGTTTAGACGTGGTGGCGGTGACCGAGACGTGGTTGAAGGAGGGGCAAGACTGGCAATTGAATATTCCAGGGTATAAGTGTTTTAGGCGTGACAGAGTTGGTGTGAGGAGAGGCGGGGGAGTGGCTTTATTAGTTAAGGACAACGTCATAGCAGTGCAGAGGGAGAGAGGTATGGATGATTTAGGAATTGAGTCTCTATGGGTGGAGTTGAGGAATAGAAAGGGAGTGGTTACTCTGTTGGGTGTTTACTACAGACCGCCCAACAGCCCGCAGGCTGTGGAAGAAGGGATATGCAGGGACATTTTAGATAAGTGTAGGAAAAATAGGGTGGTAGTAGTGGGAGATTTCAATTTTCCTGGAGTAGATTGGAGTGTGCCCAGGGCTGTAGGAGTGGATGGGGAGGAATTGGTACAGTGTGTTTTGGAAGGGTCCTTGGAGCAGTATGTGGATGGCCCGACTAGGGAGGGGGCTATACTGGATTTGGTTCTGGGGAATGAGCCAGGCCAGGTGGTTGACGTCAAGGTAGGAGAGCAGGTGTCAAATAGTGATCACAACTCTGTCTGCTTTAGGATATTAATGGAAAAGGACGAGACTGGCCCAAAAGGGAAGGTATTTAACTGGGGGAGGGCTAGATACGGCCAGATTAGGCAAGATCTTAAAGATACCGACTGGGATAAGCTTTTCGAGGGCAGGTCGACGAGGTACATGTAGGAGTCTTTCAAGGGAAAACTAAACTCTCTGCAGGAAAGATACGTGCCGGCAAGGAGGAAGGATGGCAAAGGTAGGATTAGAGAACCTTGGCTTACCAGGGAGATTGAGGACTTGATCAAGAAAAAGCGAGAGGCTTACATTAGATCTAGGCAACTAGGGACTGAGACAGCGCTGGAAGCTTATAGAAAGTGTAGACGGGATCTTAAAAGGGGTATTAGAAAGGCAAAAAGGGGCCACGAGGTGGCTCTGGCAGGTAGGATAAAGGAAAATCCAAAGGCATTTTACACCTATGTAAGGAGCAAAAGGATGGTTAGAAGCAAGATTGGACCTCTTAGGGACAGAGGAGGGGATCTATGCTTAGAGCCTGAGGGAATGGGGGAGATCCTGAATGAATACTTTGCGTCGGTATTCACGCAGGAGACTGGACAGATGTCTGTGCCTGATGTTGACAAAGTTGAGGATCGGTTGAGGGACATAAGGATTACGAGGAAAGAGGTGTTGGGGCTGTTAGGCAGCTTAAAGACATATAAAGCTCCGGGGCCTGATGGCATTTACCCAGGCTGCTAAGGGAGTTGAGGGAAGACTTGGCTGGGCCTCTGACGCAAATCTTTGTCTCTTCCTTGGACACAGGTGAGGTCCCAGAGGACTGGAGGATAGCAAACATAGTACCGTTGTTTAAAAAAGGTCAGAGGGATCACCCAGGGAAATATAGGCCGGTGAGCTTGACTTCAGTTATAGGTAAGCTAATGGAGAGGATCCTTAGGGACAGGATGTATGAGCATCTGGAGCGCTGCGATCTGATCAGGGATACGCAGAATGGCTTCGTCAAGGGGAAGTCTTGTCTTACGAATCTGGTGGAATTTTTTGAAGAAGTGACAAAAACAGTTGATGAAGGACAGGCTGTTGATGTCGTCTACATGGATTTCAGTAAGGCGTTTGACAAGGTTCCTCATGGTAGAATGATAGAGAAGGTGAAGGCGCATGGGATACAGGGTCGGGTATGTAGATGGGTCGAGAACTGGCTCGGGAGGAGGAGACAGAGGTTAGTAGTGGAAGGCTCTTTTTCCGGCTGGAAGCCTGTCACTAGTGGAGTGCCACAAGGCTCAGTACTAGGTCCTCTTCTATTTGTGGTCTACATAAACGACTTGGAAGTAGGGGTAGGTGATGAGATCAGCAAATTTGCTGATGACACCAAGATGCTTGGATTGGCGGGTAGAGAAGAGCAGTGTCAGGCAATACAACAGGACATAGACAGGTTGGTAGACTGGGCAGATAGATGGCAAATGGAATTTAATCCGGAAAAATGCGAGGTGATGCATTTTGGCCGGAAAAATGTAGAAGAGAATTATAGGATAAAAGGTAAAACTATAAGGAGCATAGAGACGCGGGGGTGCAGGTTCACAAGTCTTTGAAGGTGTCCTCACAGGTGGAGAAGGTGACAAAGAAGGCGTATAGTATGTTAGCTTTCATAGAAAAGGGTATAGAATATAAGAGTAGGAGTTTGATGTTGCAGTTGTATACAACTTTGGTTAGGCCTCACTTGGAATACTGCGCCCAGTTCTGGTCTCCGTACTATCGGAAGGATGTGGAGTCCTTGGGAAGAGTGCAGAGGAGGTTTACCAGGATGCTGCCTGGTATGGAAGGACTGTCCTATGAGGAACGATTAGATAGACTGGGGTTGTTTTCCCTTGAAAGACGTCGGCTTAGAGGGGATCTCATAGAGGTGTATACGATTATAAGGGGTATAGATAGAGTAAATGGAGGTAAACTTTTTCCACCTTTAGAAATGGATAGGACGAGGGGTCATGGCCATAGGGTGAGGGGGCTATGTATAGGACGAATATTAGAGGGCAGTTTTTCACACAAAGGGTAGTGGGGGTGTGGAATGCACTGCCGAGTAAGGTGGTGGGAGCAGGCACGCTGGGGCTGTTTAAGGGTCTCCTGGACAGCCACATGAGCGGTATGCAGATAGAGGGATATATTAGGACTGTTTAACTACGGCTTTTTTCCACAGGTAATTCGGTCCATAATTTGAGCATGCATTCGGCAGGTGGGGCGGGTACAGCTCTTGGATGTTGATTCATGGGTTGCCTGGTACCTCATGTCGTAAATGAGTGCTTTATGTGGACCATCTGAGGGGCACCATGACAGCTCAGAGACTATCGATGTGGCTGTGCAGACACTTGGAATTGGGCCGGTGTCTGCGGGAGTTTGCGCGTTCTCCCCGTGGTTGCGTGGGTTTTCTCCGGGCACTCCGGTTTCCTCCCACAACCCAAAAAATTCGCTCTTAGGCTGATTGGGAAACAAATTGTCCCTATGGTGAAAATTTTCCATATTAGGAATAATATATATATTATTATATAGAAATATTAAAATAGGATAATGTATTTGCTACTATATAGTATGACGGCGGCGCGGGCTCGTTGGGCCGAAGGGCCTGTTTCCCGTGCTGTGTTGCTTAAAAAAATAAAAAAAAAAGTTTCTGTTTAACATGTTCATCACAAAAATCATAAGGCAGATGGTGCAAACAACTGAACTTCCCACACTAAAGGACCATGGAGATCAAAAAAAGGGCAGTATTCAGAGGTAAAGGACACTTGACCAGTGGTAATAACGAACTGACAGCCTATTTTACACTCGGCCTGGCTTTCTTGGCTACCACACAAGCCAATTTATCTCCACCACTTGTGAACCTGCCACAAGCACTCAAGTAAAAGTAAAAGACTGCAGATGCTGGAATCTGAAACAAAAACAGCAGATGCTGGAAGATCTCAGCATGTCTGACAGTATCTGTGGGGAGAGAATAGGGCCAATATTTCGAGTCTGGATGACGTCTCACCAGAGCTTACGAAGACTCATCTAGACTTGAAATGTTGGCCTGACTCTCTCTCCACAGATATCGTCAGACCAGTACAGATGTACCATATACAACACAGTAAATGCTGGCAAATGGATTACGAATATAACTGAACAATTACAGCTCAGAAAGAGGCCATTTGGCCCATCATGTCCATCCCAGCTCTCTGGAAGAACAACTCAATTAGTTCCACTCCCTCGTGAATTCCTTGTGGCTCTGCAGATATTTTGCTACAGATAATTATTTAATCCTCTTCTGAAGACCCGATTGAATCTGAATCTGGCCTCCACCACATTCTCAAGGCTGTGCATTCCAGAACCGAACCACGCAATGCTTAAAATAAAGGTTGACCTCACGTCACTCTTGCTGCTTTTGCCAATCACCTTAAAGTACCCTGTATTAAATCTGTTCTAAATTTATGTTATTTTTAAACATAGAAGGCTGCTTTAATTCCTCAGCAAAAATACCCAGAGCAATACATGAGAGGTTTCAACCATGGTTCAGAGTGTGCCATTCTTGCCTCTTGGTAGGAAGGCTCTGGACATTGGTACTACTCCAGTGATGTGAGCACCAAATCTGGGCACTACAGTGCAGTCTAACGACCTGAAGGCCATTGCCATCCAGATGTGAGTGTTAGGCTGGACTATTAAAGGATGATTACCTGTGAATCATTATCCTAGAATGAATTAGAATGATAACAAAGGAGAATGATAGTTCAAAAGAGTAAGTTTGGTAGAAATAAAATTAAATAATCTCTTGAGTGGTGGGGTGTATGTAACCATTTCAGAACTGGATTTTCTTCCATTGTTGCTAAAATGGTTGCTTTTCCTCCTTTTTACCTCATTGGTTTCTGTCACTATTCTCATCTCACTGTCTCATTCCTGGAAGCTGAAGTCCTGACACTGCATAGAAATCATGGGGGTCTCAGGACTTACTTTACAGATCGTTCTGGGAAGCTGGGTTCAAACCTCACCGTAGCAGATGGCGAAATTTGAATTCAGTAAAAGTCTAATGATAATTATGGGCGGCACAGTGGTCATAATTGCGCCAGGACCCAGTATGATTCTCAGTCTGGGGGTCACTGACTGCATGTTCACCACGTCAGGGATAGGGAAGACTCGATGGGTCGAATGGCCTCTTTCTGTGCAGTAGGGTTTCTGTGATTCCTTAAAAGGCTGCAATGATGATGCGTGCAAATTTTGTATGGATTCTGATCATGAGGACATGAAGCCTGTACAGTATTTGTACAGTCACATACATTAGGGGACTATCCATATTAGAATGTGGGGTGTGTATGGATTCTGTACACTAAGATATTCGGTCTTTTTTTGATCTGTACAAGATTGCATACCTTAATGTATGGAGCCTGTATGGGATCTGTAGTCAGATGTTCTTTGGTAAGGCAGCTGTCAAAATTCTGTACAACATTAGGTTATTAATGTGAAGTTCAGCAAAGTTTACCTGCATTAGGAGCTATAGTTTTAACAGATAATGCACCGTGAGAACACGGGTTCTGTATGCAGCCTATGATTTTCTAGAGTAAGACATGCCTTTAAGAATGGCTTCTGGCCGTGTTGTCGGCTTTCATTTATTTTATCTGGAAACGCAAGTAACCTGCAGTGATTCATTCCTGCACTGTTCATTTTCTTCTGATTACATTTAGTCACGGAAGCAGGCGGAGTTTAACTGTAAAGCACTGGCAGCCTTTGCCTGACTCTTTTGGGAAACCAGATGGTGGATGCCACATGCAATTCATGTCAGGACTAGTTAAGCCAGAGCCCTTGCAGGATCTATCCTGAAACATAGCTGTCGGTTTTGAACTTGCAGCAGTATCCAGCTGCCCCTCGAGGAGAAGGGAGAAGTGAGAAGGAAGATTTGCTGATCACGGGTGTCTGTGCTCATGAGATTTATGATTGATGCCATTTCTGAGTCTGCACATTCTGGGTAAGATCAGGTTACTGAAGAAAAGAAATTGCAGCAAACTTCATCTGTGAAATAATCCATTGGCCAAACTGTGTGTTATATACACAGATTGGCACAAGATATTCCAATCTTATTTAATGTCGACTAAATCTTCTTATCAACAATTCTCCATGAACATGTGCAAACACAGACATGCACACATACATATATATTAACACAAAGACAAACACACAGGCATACACACAGAAATTCACACAGACATAACATACTTATTCACAGAAACAGACTTGCATGTGGGAATACATATATATCCACTAAGGCATGCAAAGATATACATGCATCCTCATATGTAGGGGAACACACAGACATAGACACACAAGTAGACATTTACATACACAGTAATACAGCTATACCCATACAATCATGTACAGCTGTTCACACACAAACATACATATACATACACAGAAATAGACAGGTATACACACAGTCTTTCATGTACACATATGCACAGACATACGCACAGACATATATACAATACAAACAGAAGTGTACAACACACACAAACCCACATATATATGCAAACATGTGTAGAGACACACATGCAGGCATACACACAGACATAACAAAATAAACATTAACACAACTGCACTTGAAGTTGCACATGCACGTAGGTATTTATTCATACTCTTATTTATCCACATACATGAACATGTGTACAGCAATAAAGACATACATGTTTTCACAAAGATGCATATATAAAAATACACTAATGTATATACAAATACACATGCATACAGATATTGCATGTTCACATACATACAGATACGCACACACACCTACATGCGGATATGCACAAACACAAAATTCCCTACATACAAACAAATACACCAATACACACATGCACATGCATACATACAAATAAGGCCAACATTTAAGCACATATCAATTTGTTGATATAGGATAAAACACACAGCAATAACTTCCAGCCTAGTAATACCTACCAAGGTTTCACCTCTTACCTGTGATCTGATAAAAGTGATCTCAGCAAGGCAGCAGTCAGTTTGCTATGACTAGCTTCCATGTTCAGAGCTAAATAAAAGGGAAAAAACAGCTGATGATTGCTATCCAGTGACCCCTACTGGATGAGTACTAATGCCGAAATGTCAGCTGGGAATGGATCAAGCTCAACTGCAGTGGTATCCATTAACAAATAGCCCACTAGCATTCTCAAAGGTCCAATATGAAGATTGGCCACTTGGGCAAATATGAAAGAACTATCAGTACCCATGGAATCATGTCCAGCAAGTGTCAGGCATCAGAGAACAGAAAAGCAAGGAACTGCTTCAGTATGTAAGGATTTTTTTTAACATTTCAGATATAAAAAGAAGAAGCAGGTCCGGCATCAGGAATAACACATTTATACAGCAACTCTCATGAATTTCATGATGTCCTAAAAGTATTTCACAGCCAATGAAATACTTTTGAAGAGTAGGCACTGTTCTATAGGTAATACAGTGGAAACACTTTGGTTGATGGATATATTCCGCCAAGCTTCCACTATTTTATATCTGCCTGAGATATAGGACTGGGTTTAGCATCTCATGCAAATATGAGCATTGAAGACAGTGTAGCACTCCCTCAGTATTGCACTGAAATGTCAGCCTGGGATAATATGCTCAAGTCTCTAGAATGGGGCCTGAAGCCACAACATCCTGACTGTCCAATGGAAATGATACTGTGTCAAGAGTGACCTTCTTAACATTACAGCCTGACATCAAATGCCACCTTGCAAGAGGGATTCCTATGAAGAACTAAAACAGCCATGCAGTTTTTCCAAGTGACATAGTTGCATAGCCACTCTTTGCAGGTTCTTGGGCGGTTTGAGGTGGGGGGAGAGAAACAGCAAAATTTAAAAGCCAGAGGACTGATAGCCAGCACCTGAATAAAACTTGAGATTGGTTAACATTTAGTACAAGTCCTCTGCCCTCCAAACTCAAACCATCTCCAAGTAGAATTCCAACCCCTTTTTCTTTACATCTGGATGCAGGTGACCTGTTGAGATATTTATTTCATCATCAGTAGTCAGATGTAGCAGTTTCTATTCCAAAATCTGGGAGAACAATGAAATTGCACTTATCCATCCCTTCCAAAATATTTCATAGCTGATCAATTACATGGTGGCACAGTGGTTAGCACTGCTTCCTCATAGCACCAGGGACGCAGGTTCAATTCCCAGTTGGATCACTGTCTGTGTGGAGATTGTGTGAATCTCCCCATGTCTACGTGGGTTTCCTCCGGGTGCTCTGGTTTCCTCCCACAGTCCAAAATGTGTGGGTTAGATGGATTGATTGTGCTAAAATTGCCCCTTAATGTCAGGGGATCTGGTTAGGGTGAATGCATAGGGTTATGAGGATAGCGCCTGGGTAGGATTGTGGTTGGTATGGACTCAATGGGGCGGGTGGCCTCCCTCTACACTGTAAGATTCTATAATTCTACAAGGAAACCAGCAAAGGCCCACAGGTGAGGTACATTTGTCCTTTGGGGGATGAACGTTGACTAAGAGACCAGGAAATCTCCATGTTACTCTTCAAAAAAGCCCAAAGGATTTTTTGCCTTTAGTGGAATAAGTGTGTCCATAAATCTGAAAGGGATAATGTTTGTTCCTACCAGAGAATTCCCACACCTCTGAAAACAATTTGAGTAGATATAGAGATACTTCCTCTTGTGCAGAATTCAAAAGCAAGTGACCAGGAGAGCGATTAATGGATCTGTTAAGGATTCCAGGAGATCCTTCTTCACACACAAACTGGTGAAAACATGAAGCTCACTGCCACAGAGGGTGGTTGAAGTGAATTTCATGTGAAGGGATTGAGATGAATAATATTGAATGAGAAGCTAGATGGGTAGGTGAGGAAGAAAGGAATGGACAGCTGAGATGGAATGAAAAAAAAGGACTTTGAATTGATAAAGTGATCATTATAAAGCCCTTGATAGCAATGCAATCAGTGTTGTAATGTAAAAGATGCAACATCTATTTTATACACAGCAAGCTCCCATAATCAGCAGTTGATGATGATGAGAACATCTGTTTTAGTGAAGTTGGTTAAAGAGATAAATATTGGACAAATAAGGCTTGTCTGGATCAGAAACATGGGCACAGATCTGTTGGACTGATTTCTCTGCTGAAGTTACAATAATAGAACAATTTCAAGATAGAAGAAGACCATTCAGCTCCATGAGTTCATACTGGCTCCCTGCAAGAGCAATTTGGTTAGTGTCACTCCCTGACCTTTTCAGGGTAGCCTTGTATTTTTTGTTTTCCCTTCAGATGATTATCCAATTCCCTTTTGAAAGTTGTGATTGATCTACCTCTGTCACACGCTAAGGCAGGACATTTCAAATACTAATTGTTCACTATATAATGTATAAATTCTCTCTTGTTGGCTTTAGCTCTTCTGTTAATTGCTGATCCTGACCCTTCCGCCAAGGGGAATAATCTTTATCTAATCTGTCCAGACCCTTCATAATTTAAACATGAAGGCAGTGATTCTCCCGAGAGTTCTAAGTGCTGAATTCATGGGAAAACTGGTGTAAATCATGATTGTTATTTCAAACTTAAATCTCCCATACTCTGCGCACTGCAGAGACCACAATTGTGAATATCATTAAAAGTTTGGGGGGAGGCTGGGCCTATTCATGCCTAGTCACATTTTTGGAAGTCTGTGCTTGCACAATGGTTCTGATCTGTCAATCAGCACTTTGCTGGCCAGCCTGATTGCTAGCCAGCCTGGGATCCTCGCATTGCTCCCTCTCCTGACATCCCTATAGCCCGATCATGGCCCCATTACCATTCTTGTGGTTAACCCCCCCTCTGCCCCCATCCCCCACACTCTGCTGGATCACCCGATCTCCAGCACCTGTCCCCCCCACTGACTAACAGTGACAAATGCTCCACTCCCGCCCCTCAACAACACAGCCAACCACCCCCTTCTACAGGAGGCAAGCCCACCTAGCAGACAACCCCTCTTCCCTGGCAGGCTCCCCTCCTCCCCTGGGAGAAAGATAGCTTTGTTCTGATATCATTCCCCCCACTAGCTTGTCCTGATCGCTGGCCTCTCTCCAGCCCCAATTTACAGAGTGGCAACAGGAGCCCCCCTGACCCAACCCACATCGATCAACCTAGACCCTGCCTCCAACCGGCCCTCCCCTCTAGGCCCTGCTCCCTTGGCACTGCCCAATGCCCAGTGAGCAGTGCCCCCGGGCAATCATCAGATTCCATTAGTGTCCAGATATGTTTAAAGATTGGCACTTTCCCCAGGTGCCTGTCTTTCTATATCCCTAACCCTGGTCCAATTTTATTTGGGCATTTGGTATCAAGGCCAGAATTATCCAATCTCACCCGTGGCTGCGATTATTCCTTCACTCTGTTTTGAATAGAGATTTAGCTGAGAGCCAAGTTCTCCATCCTCCTTGGGCATGACAGAGCAGAGAATTCTGGCCTGGGTCTTTCTCATCCCACTCTCAGTGTCTGGCATGTAAGCTGGTGCAGCAGGGCAATGTGCAGTTTGGGTTTGCCGAGTGCCCTAAAGTGTGAAATTGTGATTGCTGCCAGACTGCCACCGTAGGTTCAGTGCCATTAACAAGAGCAAAAACCCAACTTGCATGCAATCTGTCTGCAGGATAGTATCGGGAGAGGACAAGATTGTCTTTGTCCATGTCTAACAAGAAATGTTTCAGAAAACAGGAGAGGAAAGAAGGAAAAATTGTCAACATGTGATGATGGGACATGAGATTAAGTTTAAAGTTTATTTATTGGTGTCACAAGTTGATTTACATTAACAGTGCAATGAAGTTATTGTGAAAATCCCCTAGTTGTCATACTCCAGCACCTATTTGGATACACTGAGGGGGAATTTAGAACGGCCAATGCATCTAACTAGCACGTCTTTTGGAGTGTGAGAGGAAACCAGAGCACATGGAGGAAACACATGCAAACATGAGGAGAACATGCAGACTCCGCACAGACAGTGACCTGAATTGGGAATCAAACCCTGGTCCCTGGCGCTGTGAAGCAGCAGAGATGAGATTTTCTAAACTGAGTGAAGGTTATTGCTTTTCTTCCTCCAAAATGTGAGAAAGAATTGAAAGTCTTAACTATATTGATTGTCTATTGCTTGTAAGTGTCCAGCCTAGGATCAGGTTGCTCCTTTAATCTGTAATTGTCAGCAAGTGAATGGGTAATTACATGGGACTCTGCATGATTGTGAATTGTTTGTTGGCCTAGTGTCGCTGGGTAATTGACTTTGAGAGAGGGGTATACTCATGTGTGAGGCACATTGCATGACTTTTGTCACATCAGTGAATGGGAATAGAGGCGAGGGCAGCATTCATGAGGCCTCTCTTTGTGACCTTATAGGAGTTTATAAAGATGGCAAACTCGAAATGGCAAGCATTTAAAATGATTCGAATATGAAATTTACTTTTGGTGCTTGCATAAAAATATGATTGTCGTTAATATTCAACGAAGTCAATCAACCCAAATTGCAAAAAAGATCCATTGGTTAA
Source organism: Sphyrna mokarran (assembly GCA_024679065.1). Classification (NCBI taxonomy): domain Eukaryota; kingdom Metazoa; phylum Chordata; class Chondrichthyes; order Carcharhiniformes; family Carcharhinidae; genus Sphyrna; species Sphyrna mokarran. The sequence goes on along the minus strand of JAGIQG010000008.1, from coordinate 73,909,637 downwards.
TCTTACACTAGTACTGGAAACAACTTGTGAAATCTTGATAAAAGATGGCAAGTATTCTTTACTAATTTGGTAAACGGTGAAATGAATCTCAAATGCTTTGTAAGTGTTGGCTATGTTGTTAAATAAGTACAGTGTTGGCTGAGATATTAGCCACATATGGCTACTTGGAAATCCAAATATTACATTACTGATCCTTTAATTAACAAATGAGCTATAGACACCTTTTGTTAGGCACGTGGTCTCAATACTTACATTCATATTGTGTGCACTGTATTTTGATCATTGTGACTTCCTTCCTTCCTTGACATTTATTAAGTAAATATGCAAGCATTTCTTTGGCACAACCATATTCAACTGCTTCATTAATGTACTTCTCTCCTTCATAAAGTCAGAAGTGGGGATTTTTGATGATGACAATGTTCAATATCATTCTGACTCCTTAGATACTGATGCAATCCATGACCAAATGCAGCAAGACTTTGGACAATGTTTAGATTTGAGCTGGCAAGTGGCTAGTAACATTTCTGGCACACACAAGTGCCAAGGCAATGACCATTTCCAACAAGAAAGTGTCTAACCAACTCCCCTTGTTCCACATCATTATCAGTGCAGTATCGCTCTCAACATCCTGGGGTTACCATTATCTAGAAACTGAACTGATCTAGCCATATAAATACTATGGCTACAAGAGCAGGTCCAGGGCTGGAAATTCTTCAGGGAGTAACTCACCTCCTGATTTCCAAAGCTTGTCCATCATCTGCAAGATGCACATCAGGAGTGTAATGGATACTCCCCACTTGGTTGAATGAGACCAGCTCCAACAACATTAAAGAAGCTGAATAATATCAGACCAAAACTGTCTGTTCGATTAGCACCCCATCTACAAACTTAAACATTAATTTACTCCAATACTGGCATACAGTGGAAGCAGATTATACCATCTACAAGATACATTGCAGCAACTTAAAGGCAGCACGATGGCATAGCGGTTAGCACAGCTGCTTCACAGCTCCAGGGACCTGGGTTCAATTCCTGGCATGAGTTACTGTCTGTGTGGAGTTTGCACATTCTCCTCGTGTCTACGTATGTTTTGTCCAGGTGCTCCGGTTTCCTCCAACAGTCCAAAGATGTGCAGGTTAGGTTGATTGGCTATGCTAAAAATTGCCCCTTAGTGTCCTGACATGCATAGATTAGAGGGATTGGTGGGTAAATATGTAGCGATAAGGTGGGTAGGGTCCGGGCGGGATTGCAGTCGGTGCAGACTCAATGGGCCGAATGGCCTCCTTCTGCACTGTAGGGTTTCAATGATTTCTATGAACTCACCAAGGCTCTTTCAACAGCACCTTCCAAAACCACAACCTCTGCTACCAAGAATAAGGGTAGCAGATGCATGCAAACATCATCACCTGCAGGTTCCCCTCCAAATCACGCACGTCACTGACTTGAAAATGTATCATACTCTTTCATGGTTGCAGATCGCAATCCGGGAACTTTCTCGCCAACATGTCTATATCATATGAACTGTAGCAGTTCAAGATGCCATTTCACCACCATCTTCTCAAGGGCAATTAAGACGGCAACGAATGCTGGCCTTTTTAAATGTACATTTACCTGTGTATTGTGTAAAGTGTTTTCTACTGCACCTGCTACACCTCTGCCTTGTCAGCAATTTCTATTGGCCACTCTGTTAGTAACACTTGTGTAACAATTTATCAAGTTATTAATAAGTGCTCCTTTGTGTATCTTGGATTATTAGTATGAAATGCTCATTCCATTATATACTTGATTATTACTGCCAAGGACACTTATGCTATGCAGCTGGGCTTTTCTAAGAGGAGGTACTAAGAAAGCCATAACGTTGTTTAATTCTCTGAGTAAAGAGACTGTAAAACCTGCACAGGCACAGTATAAAGTTCACTCTCTTTGCTGAATTTAGTGACTGCAATGGTGGCACTGTCCACCGAACAGAAACCATATAACTCATGTTTCGTAACTAGCATTTACTACCAATAAATGGGATGTAGGAGTTAGTTTCCCACAGCACATCCCAGGAATGGATTTGGAAAGTATAGACCAGAAGATATGCATGGCTTGTCAAGATCCTGGTAGAAGCCCATTCTCCTTTGGGACAATGTCTGGAAGATCCAAAAGGTACTTTGGATTCTCACATCTCTCTTCAGTGATGGTGAAATCCTGGTACAAGTTAAGTTTGTAGCATCTAAGATTTGTGTCCGCATAGTTCTCCATCCCGATTCAGAACTCTGATGAGCGTTAAACAATGAAATCACCTCCAGACCCTGAGCAAGATCCAAGTTGTGAAATTAATTGATGACAGAAGGAAAGCCATTGCAAGGAGGGAGAGACATCCAAAGATGTGCAGGTTAGGTGCATTAGCCACGCTATATTGGCCCTAAGTATTCAAGGATATGTAGGTTAAAGAGATTAATGGGCTAAATATGTGGGGATAGGGTCTGGGTGGGATTGTTGCTGGTGCTGACTCAATGGGCCGAATAGCCTCCTTCAGCACTGTCGAGATTCTATGATAATATGGTTTACAATAAGCTGCCAGGAAATATCCTGGAAAAGGAGGCAGTCTCACAATGGCACCTTTAACAAAGGCTCATCACGTGATCAGAATGAAGCTGTGACTGGGAAAACTGCAAAAGGAAATTAGAGTTCATGTTCATCTCTATTTTTTCCAAATTAGTCATTTTGCTTTCCAAGAACTTAAGTGTATTTTTATTATTTTTTTCTCCCTTCCTCTCCTTTTATTACCAGTTATTTTTATGCCTCCCCAGGAGGTTACAAGGCTGCAGGTTTGACAGGATGGAAAGCACAGGAGATTGGGGAAAGGAGGCAATGGGAGTATAAAGTGGCCAGTCATAATCCTCAGTGTGGAGCAAGCTTGTTGGACCAACTGGTCTTTCCTTGTGTATATTCAGATTGCAGCTTTAAGAGGTGATTCCCATCATCTTTAATTCCTTGAGATACCAGGGCAATCCTATTAAAGCATATCATACTCTCTGCAGTTTGGACCAGGTGCCCCTCTCAACATTCCATAGTATAGTGACAGTAGCCAGTGTGCATTATCACTGGAGCGTCTGGTGAGTGGTGCGCCTCCGCTGAGAGTGTGTGTGAAACTGGTCAAACCTGGAATGAGATTGACAAGAGGCTGTTGGTTTATTAATCCAGGTTCATGTTTTTCATTAAAAGTTTAGTGTAATACTGGAGAGAATTCATCAGGACAATGTTGTGATAATGGCACATTGCATCACTCTTTGTTTGAATAGCCTACAGCACAGCATTGGCCAGGAGAATTGGTGGGGGAAGGGAGGGAAAAGACTATGCAATATCTCCTCTTAAATGCATGTTGTGGTAATTTATTAAAGCATAGGGAAACAGAAATATCAGCTGTAGTATCAAACACAAATCATTTGTGGAAAGCTTCAATCAATCCACTTACTTATATCATTGTGGACTCTGATCCATTGCTACTTTGATCTTTCATTGATTTAGAATCTTATTGATTGAAAGAATAGGCCTCTTTTTGTTATAACAGACAAGATTAAAGAGTTCATTCGATAGAAGTGTTTACAATTGTGAAGGGACAGGACAGGATAGCTGCAAACAATGTAGTTACTATGGTACATGCTGTTAAATCCTTATTGCATGAGTAATTGTATAGCTCCTAGTCACCGTTAAGGAACACAAAATGGATTTAATAGGACATTTCTGTCCAAGGCAGCATAGTGATTAGTACTACTACCTCGCAGCACCAGGGATCTGAATTTGATTCGAGCTTGGGTCATGGTCTGTGCGGAGTTTGCATGTTCTCCTCGTGTCTGCATGGGTTTCTTCTGGGTGCTCTGGTTTTTTCCAAGAGAAGTGCTGGTTAGGTGCTTTGGTTATGCTAAATTCTCCCTCAGGGCATGGCACAGTGTTAGCACTGCTACCTCATAGCACCAGGGACCTGGATTCAACTCCTGGCTTGGATCACTGTCTACATGGAGTTTGCACATTCTGCGTTTGTCTGCATGGGTTTCCTCCCGGTTTCTTTCCAAACCAAAGATATGCGAGTTAGGTGGATTGGTCATACTAAAATACCCCTTAGTGTTGGGGATAAGCTAGGGTAAATACATGGGCTGTTGGGATAGGGCCTGGATGAGATTGTGGTTGGCACAGACTCGATGGGCTGAATGGCATCTTTCTGCTCTGTTAAATTCTATGATATACTGTTTCCAGTCATCGAACAAGCTTAGAGCTATTGGGCATAGGTACAAGATTTAAATGTACAGTGCAAGATTTCAGTAAGCAAGCAGGAAAACATGGTGTTAGATAATGAGGCTGGAGGAAATGGGAATTAAATGGATGTGGGAACAGGGTGGGCGCAGAGATTTGGGCTCGTGTGAGGATAAGTAGCACCATGAACTGTTTCTGTGTTATAATCTCCATTTCATTCAACAACAGGTGGGTTGAAAGATCAGACAGCATAGAGCTTGCACTTTTTCATTCTCCAAAGCCTGTACCCCTCCATTCAGCTGTCCACCAGCTTTTCCACCATACCACTCCCTCCAATCTCCACTTTCCCTGCTGCCTCTGTTCATTCCCTGATAAACAAGTCTCGTTGTAAGTAAGAGTTTATGCACAGAGCATGAAATATGAGAAAAGGGCTCCAGGGGCAGACTTGCAGCTCTGTGCTTCAGGCTCTGAGTGAAGCAACGCCCAGCAAAACAGACATTTTGTCAACACCAAAATGTACATGTGTCAGGTCATGACCTCAAATTGACCGGGTTCGTGACCTGTTCCAGAGTTTGCACCACTTTCCTTGGAGCCTATGTTTGAAGCGACTGGCAGTAAATCTTCCAGGGGTTTTCACATCTGGGAATAATTTACTGCCCTCGTTACACAAGACTCCAGTAAAATGCCCTAATTGCCTATCTCAGCACAACATGTACTAAAATGTAGACAATAATTTCATTGTAAACAATGGAATTCAATATAAAATTAATACCCTTTACATTTTTTACTGGAGCTTCATAACCTTTGAAAGTTGTCATTTTGTCTCTTCCTTTATGTTTTTCTTGCAATCTCCATCCTTGAAGCTGAAGGTAACAAACAGCTTGATCTTTCCTATATCTCTATCTATGATTGGCCGTGTTAAATTGCTCCTTAGTGTTAGGGGAAAGTCAGGGGGATCAGCAGGGTAAATAAGTAGGATTACAGGAATAGGGCTTGGGTGGGGTTTTGGTCAGTGCAGGCTCAATGGGCCAAATGGCCTCTATCTGAACCGTAGGGATTCTATGAAAAGCACCTTGCTAGGCTGGGACCAATCCCGGGATGGATTTCCTTATTGATTTGTCACTCTTACCACTTTGTCTGGTCTTCATTTGGTATGCACTCATGAAGACAGTGCAGTTGAGAATGGGAGCTCACCCTGACCTGATTCAGAAATTCAACCCTCCAGGACGAGATGGCACTTCTGAGTTGGAATTGTTGTAGGGTTCATGTCCTGCTGAAAAGTCCCGAGCGCGTCATTCAGCCTCACACACCAGTGCAGCCCTGAGAGATTGGACATTAAACGGAGGCCTCATTTGTCCTCACAGATGGACTGTGAACAGTAACATAGTTCTATTTTGAAGAATTTCAAGTATTTCAACCAAAGTAGATTAAGTCAGTATGTAGCCATTTATCACATTGTTGTTTGTGAGCCTTTGTTTGTGAGCCTTTGCTGTGTTTGAATGCCATATTTCCTACATTGTAGCAATGATGACACTTTAGTGGTACTTTATTGATTGTCAAGCACTTTGAGATGTCCTAAGACAGCTGTATAAAGGCAAGGCACTCTTTTTTTTCTTTCCTCCATCTTATTGATCACTTAAAATACAATTGCGCAAATTGATTTAAGTAGAAATTTTTGCAGGTTACTTCTTCAGTACATGTCAGGCTTCTATATCCACACATCTCACTGCCCACCCTATCCCCCTGCAAACACCTCCAACCAACCAATCCCTTTCTCAGCAGGGAAAAGACACTGCTCATGCCCCATGATTTCCTCAGCTGGACTACTGCATGGACTGCAAGCAGCCCCAAAGAAGCAACATGGACAGTGGAATCCAGGTAAGTCTCAGCAATTGGGGTGGAGATGGGGGAGATCTCATTAGAGAGGGTCAGGCTACAGAGGTGATGGTAGGGGGAGGGCAATCAGGGAATGTGCCCACGATGGATAAGAGGGTTGCCCTCCTCCACCCAAAGGAGGATCCCCCATTTTCTGTAGCCCTAACAGTGAAAGCTGCCAGTTATTTGACATGCCCAAACACCTTCCCTTGCAGGCTTAGAATGGCAATGGAGGCAGTATGAGGCCCTTTGGGTGGCAAATAATTGACAATTTCAGGGTCCCAATAAACCAAAGCATGGGCTGGGGCTGCCTGATGCTTTACCTGTAATACGGGATGGCAGACTAGAGGTAGGTAGCAACATTGAAGGGTGGCAAACCGCTTATGTACGTGTCTCCCACCCTCCCCTCCTCATCGCCGTCACCCCCCTCCCACATTCGAATATGCCGGCTAGGAGGGGCCAGAAAATTCACTCCTTCGATTCAACACTATCCCTGGGAAAAGAGATGAGATTTTCACCTGTAATGATCTTATGGGCCCAGGTACTGTCCTTTATTCTTTCAGAGTCTGGCTAATACACACATTCAACTCATAGCCAAACTGGTTGTAAATCTTTAGGCTAATTTCCTTCTGCAGCTGTCTTCACAACATTGAATACGTTTGCTCGGAAACAAAGAAAACATTTTTATTTATACAATTATTAGGGGACTATTACAATAATGTAGAATTGGATGTGTTTTTTATTCACGTTTATTTAATCCCCAAATGTTTTTGTTGAAGCCTCCCATTCGATGGCATAGGTGGCACAGTGTCACAGTGGTTAGCACTGCTGCCTGACTGTGCCAGGGACCCAGGTTCAATTCCGGCCTTGGGTCATGTCTGCATGGGTTTCCTCCAGGTGCTCCGGTTTCCTACCATACTCAGGTTAGGTTGATTGGCCATGCTAAATTGACTCTAGTGTCAGGATAAATATGTAGAGTTATGGGAATGGGTGGAATTGTGGTCAGTGTAGACTCAATGGCTGACTGGCCTCCTTCTGAACTGTGGGGATTCTATGATCTTTCCTTCGTTCTTTTCTTGCCCACTTTCCAAAAAATCTTCCTAAAAATATAAGGCTAAACACAGTTCTGAAAATACTCCAATTTTCACCATCCCTCTTATAGTGCGTGTATCTCACAATCAATCAAATCCAATCCATGAGCTTACTTTAAATACAAGATTCAGTAATGTTACTGTCGCACATTTGCGCTTTTTGCTTAAGTGTGGTTGTAATAACTTGCAGTTATTTTGCTTTTTGTGCTGTATCATCTGCTGTCCACCCTTAGTCACAATACAAGGCATTCTGATTCACTGCTGTCAGGAATTAACAGTGCTGCAACTCCCTAAATGTAGTTGATATTTTTCACATTGAGCAGATTAGACTGTAACAAAACTGTCCAGAATTGCCAACCAGGCTGCTCAAACTGATTATACCTCTGAAAGAAATGATTAGATTTGGAAACTTTACCACCATATGTGTAACAAGCAAATCTTCTATTTTGCTGGGGTTCGGGGGGGCGGTGGTGGTAATCAGTTAGTAATGTTTTCAACTCTGAGTAGGAAGATTACAGATTCAAGTCCCACTCCAGGCCTCAAAAAGACCTCAGCGAGGTCTGGTCTGTGCTCCGTCCAGGCAAAAAACAATGGCAAATTGTGTTTGCACTAGCATTGTCTCCATAATGTCCAGTTGGGGAACTCAGCAAAAATATCTTCCATGTGCCTGAAGGTTAAGCCAGGGGAGGCAATGACCTAGTGATATTATCATTAGGCTACTAATCCAGAAACTCAACTAATGTTCTGGGAACCTGGGTTCGAATCCCACCACATCTGATAGTGGAATTTGAATTCAATTTTAAAAGTCTGGAATTAAGAATCTACTGATAACCACGAAACCATTTCCAAAAAAAAAACCCATCTGGTTCACTAATGCTCTTTATGGAAGGAAATCAGCCATTGTTACTGGTCTGGCCTTCATGTGACTCCAGAGCCACAGCAATGTGGTTGATTCCCAACTGCTTTCTGAACAAAGGACAACTTGGGGATGGACAATAAATGCTGGCCAACTGGCACCACCCATATCCCATGAATGAGTAAAGAAAAGTGTAGTGCTCAATGATAGAAAGTGTAAGAAATCCACAGAAAGTCAAGAAGCATCTGAACGAGAAAGTAACCTTTCTATAGGGTTCACACTGGGAATAGGCACAATTAGACTCAGACAGAACTGCCAAAGGCAAGTCAGAACATGCTTCTTAGTCTTAGCTTCCCATTCCGCCATCCATGAATTTTATTCCACAGCAATGAGGAATGAAAGTCCAACCAGCAACTTAGCTCCCTAACCAATGTGCATTGAATCTAAGTGTTGTACCTTCTGCTACTCTGCTTTCGAAGATTGGTTATGTCAGTGCAAGTCACAGGATTGGCTTTAGCCACTCACTACTTGACGATGTAAGACCCAACTGAATTGTGGAGGCAGTTATCTTAAGTTGGCTTCACTCTGTAGCATACCTGAACTGCTTATAGTATAACCGTCGGGATGTTTGAACAATATCAGCACAATACCATTTTCAGTCTCTATTAGTCATTTCTTTATATTCCACTCAATCAAATAATATAATTATGTCACAGCATTTAAGTAATTTTAAAAATGGTTAATGGTGCTCCAATTAAATTAAGGAGAAGTGAAACTCTGAACCTGAGGTCAATATTTATTGGTGAAATTCAAAATTTTCCACCATCATAGTCATGCAAAGAGTCAAGCTGCTGTTTTAGCACACTGTATGAATTATTAAACTCAACTAAATCTCAGCCCCCTTGGGAAGCAACAGAAAGGGGGCTGAGATTTAGAGGTAAGTGCATTAAAAAACTTGCCTGTATTGCTGAAAGGAATGACATATTCAGTGGAGTAATCACACTCAGAGTGTTGGAGCAAGATTTCAGTGGTTCAGGGAGTGTAAGCATGCTGAAGCCACAAGACCTTCTGGCAAACTCGCAAATTCTGCATCTCCACTCTGCAGACCTAATCAATGAGTGGTCGTCCTCTCTGATTGGAGGACACAGATTGCCGGGGATTCCTATTCACCTCAGTTTGACGTGCCCATTACCATGGATCCAACTTGACAAAAGTGCGTTAACCCATTGAGTTCCTCAGCAGCCATGCAGTAAATGCTCCAGCTTCCAGTTGTGGAAGGTCATTTCTGATTTCCTTAAGCTCTGGGGGTCTGGCTGTTGCATTGCTCAATCAGAGTGACTCCAAGAGGCTATGCTAGATCCATGAAGAAGCAGCCTGTCTCACACTGATCAGCAATGTTTGGTGATCATAGGCAAGACTAATAGCATAGACTCACTCAGGATAGATTGACTGTATCCAATTGATCCCAGGATAAATTGACTGTATCCGACTGACCCCAGGATAGGTTGACTGTATCCGACTAGCCCAGGATAGGTTGACTGTATCCGACTAGCCCTAGGATAGATTTATTGTACCCAACTAATCCCAGGATGAATTGACTGTATCTGACTGACCCCAGCAGGATTTCCTGTATTCAGCTGATCCTCAGTAGAGACCTATTGTATCTGACTGACCCACAGTATAGATTGACTGTATTTGACTGACCCCAGTGTAGACTGACCGTATCTGACTGATCCCAGGATAGATTGACTATATCCAACTGACCCCTGGATAGATTGATTGCATCCCACTGACCCCCAATATAGGCTGACTGTACTCGAAGGACCCCTGGAGGTCAGGACTTTATCTTACTTTCTCCTTTCTTATGCCATTGATATGGACCATGATCTCTGGTTATTCACTCCCACTCCCTCTCCTCAGGTTACTCTGCAGCCACTCAATGACATGTTTGAACGTGGCAACAAGAGGCAATGTCTACAACTACAGAAAGCCTGTTTCTCCCAACTACAGAATGCCCTGTCATGACCGGTGGGATTTTCAAAAGCACTTGCCTGAAGACTGGAAAATCCTGTCCGAGGTCAACGGACTTTAAATGTCTCGACCAATTTTCTGTCCACAAGCTACAATTCCGCTGGCTTGGACAAGAACATTCCACCCTATAGCTGAGCCATTGATGGTACCATGAATGTCTCCCTCCCCACTCTGAAATGGAACCCCAAGATGAACTGTCTCCCCTGTCACTATTCAGAACTAAATTCTGAGTGAGTTGCAGCCAGCACTGCCAGCCTGATCCTCCTTGATTCTCTGATGGTTATTCACTCCCTCCCTTGCCTCCAGTGTTCTCTTAGGCTGTGGGCAGAAACATTCCATCCAGCTCAGCCTCATGGTTGTGCCGCAGTGATGCCAGCTGTTGCTGAAGCTTCAAATTCTGGAGCCCAGCTCCTGCAGCTGGCAACATGTGGCAGAAGAGAAGCAACCTGGCAGGATGAAGAGGACGTGTTACTGCAGAGAACCATAGAACACTACGGCACAGAAACAGGCCTTTTGCGCCTTCTTGGCTATGCCGAACCATTTTTCTACCTAGTCCCACTGACCTGCACCTGGACCTTATCCCTCCACACCCCTCTCATCCATGTGTACCTGTCAAAGTTTATCTTAAATGTTAAAAGTGACCCCGCATTTACCACTTCATCCAGCAGCTCATTCCACATTCCCACCATTCTCTGTGTGAAGACGGTACCTGCACCCCCCCCTCCTGCACTCCCCAATTTTATGATAATAAAATTGAAATGCATCAAATGTCAATTGACTTCAAAGAACAAAGAACAAAACAGCACGGGAAACAGGCCCTTTGGCCCAACGAGCCCGCGCCGCCACCTCGCTATCCCACCTATACCTGTGATCCCTGTCTATGTTTATAGATCTATGGATTAAAAACTAAATTTGAGACAATTTAGGGAGAATTTGTTTTGTCAATTAGCCTAAGAGCACAGCTTTGGGATGTGGGAGGAAACCGGAGCACCTGGAGAAAACCCATGCAAGCACGGGGAGAATGCACAAACTCCCACAGACACAGGCCCAAATCCATGCATCTGCACAGCACAGCAACAGTCACTGAGCTGTTGTGTTGCCCATCAAATGGTCCAGGTCAAGCGTACACTAACAAAGTGAAGCACTAGGATACTCTCGAAAAAAAAATCCAAGAGCAGCCCTCTCACGACCCATCGCGTGTATGCCCCTTGTTAGACAACAAGTTGGACCAAAGCACCTGTAGGATAAAAACAAGTACATCAATATCATCATCTATTTACACACTTCCCAGAACTCCCAAGGCTCATGATCCCTATTTTAAGTCTGTTTTCTATACCCCTGCATTCCCATTCTGTTCATGTGCCCATCTAAGTATTTCTTAAATAACTCCAGAGTGCCTGCCTCCACCACTTTATTTGGCAGTGCATTCCATACCCCCACCACCCTCTGTGTGAAAAAACTCCCTCTAGCATCCAAATTATACCTTACACCCCTCACCCTAAGCCCGTGACCCCTCGTGCTATTCGAGTCCATCCTAGGAAAAAGCTTAACCCTCTTTACTCTATCTATACCCCTAATAATCTTGTACACCTCTATTAGATCTCCTCTAAGTCTCCGTCTTTCTAAGGAAAACAGTCCCAATTTGCCTAACATCTCCTCGTAACTCAGACCTTCCATACCAGGCAGCATCCTGGTAAACCTCCTCTGCATTCTCTCCAGAGTCTCCACGTCCTTCCGGTAGTAAGGCGACCAGAACTGGACGCAGTATTCCAAATGAGGTCTAACCAACATTTTATACAACTGCAACATTAAAGGCCAGCTCTTGTACTCTATACCCCTTCCTATACAAAGTTACTTTCCCTGCTGCCATTGTGGGGCAAAGACTTTTTCAAAGTAACATGTTGTGGGTTACTTGTCTTCTTAGAAAGAGGTGGAAATACCCCTTTAAAAATCTATATGGTCTCTCTCTGCAGAAGTTCCAGTAAATTAGTTGCATAGAACATGCCAGAATGTGGTCAGGAAAACAAGCTGGGAGACATCGGGAGACAAGCCCAGGCTTGCCCTGGTGTGAAGTGTGAGTCACTCATTAGACTCGTGATTTCTGTTGTTGCTTACCCAGTGCACACAGAGAACAAGGAAGTCAAAGTTCTGTGCCTGCACTTGGAGTTGAAGCAAGTTTCCAGTCAAGAATTAATTTGTTTTATAGCATTAATTGAACAAAAGCAGATTAATTCAAGCTGATTGAATTGCAGCACACCACTTCACGTTAATTCTGGCTGCAAATTCCAGTCAAAAAACGTATAAAACTCGTTCTATCTCTCAACAACTACTCTTTTAACTCACCCCACTTTTGTTAAATCAAAGGTGTAACGCTGGGATATCTGCATGAGTCCTAGCTACACTTGTCTTTTTATGGGGATGTGGAACACTCCTTGTTCCAGGCCTACTGGGATCCCCTTCCACAACTCCTTTACCATTACATCCATGACTATTTTCATGCCGTATCCCACTGTGTATTTCCAAGTTGGCAGAAACAACAACAACCACCTCTTCTGTTCCCTTATCAGCAGAATAGGTCCTGGTATTCCACTTTTATGGAATAGAAAAAAAACTTGCACTTGTATAGGAACTTTGATTATATGTCAGCCATCACTATAGATGGGAAGGTGGGGGAGCCTACAATGGCTGAGAGTAGTTTCTAACATGATCATCTTCCAAACCAATGCAAACTTTCAAAGAATAAGAACAGCCAATACAGGGAACACCACAACTTGCAATTTCACCTTCAAGCCACTTACCATCCTGACTTGGAAATTTATCACCATTCATTCATTGTCGCTGGGTCAAAATCTTGGAACTCCCACCTTGACAGTACTCTGGGCTTTGTTTCTTGTGCGATATACAGACAAAGCATACCGTACATGGAGAAGGAAAGAAGAGAGTGCAGAATGTAGTGTTACAGTCATAGCTAGATTGTAGGGAAAAATCAACTTTGTGAGAAGTAGGTCCATTCAAAAGTCTGACGACAGCAGGGAAGAAGCTGTTCTTGAGTGACCTCAGACTTCTGTATCATTTTCCCAACAGAAGAAGGTGGAAGACAGTATGTCGCGGGATGTCCTTAATACGCTGGCTGCTTTGCTAAGGCAGTGGGAAGTGTAGATAGAGTCAATGGATGGGAGGCTGGTTTGCATAATGAGAGAGCTGATTAATATAAGATATTAAACCAAAGACATACATTCTTGTTCAAGCAGTAATTAGAGCTCCCTTATAGATATGTAGACAGAGTCAATGGATGGAAAGCTGCTTTGCGTGATGGATTGGCCTTTATTCATGAGCTTTTGTAGTTTCTTCCGGTGTTGGACAGAGCAGGAACCATACCAAGCTGTGATATGACCAGAAAGAATGCTTTCTATGATGCAGCAACACATGGACTGCAGCAGTTTGAGAAGGCAGCTCCCCCCTCCCATCTTCTCGAGGTCTATTAGGAATGAGCAATGCTGGCCTACACAGTAACATCCACATCCTATGAATAGAAAAGTTAAAAAGCAATAAGACATCACATGATGCTATGAAGTGGAATTGCATCAACATGCGCAGCATTTGTACGTATGCCCAAACGTTTGATTGGAAACAGACTTAATAAGGATTCAGTGGCTGAAAAGCATGGAGTGCTTCCATTTTTCTGGCACTGAAATTGTACTGGGAACAATCTCCCATCCCACTTTCCCCATGCAATGAGAATTTTCATCGCAAACCAGCAAAGTGATGCGGGCAAACTGCAGACCTGAGGAGTTTGCTGGTTAATTAGTGCAGAGTTAGGAGACAGTAAGTTTAGATTTCCAGCATGCTTTCCCAGTACGATCCTGGCATTCTGTCTCAGCCACACATTGCAGAAACTGCATCTGTTTCAATTGTGTAAATGATAAAACTCAGGCAGTTCCTAGAACAGGCAGCTGAACTGGGATGCCAGTCTGCTGCTTCACCGGTAAATCAGTATGCAGCTCTCTTTCTCTGTTGGGAACTCTGGGTGTTGATCTGAAAGTTACCTCACACCACCAGGGTCCTCAATGAGACCAGCATCAACCCAACTCACAGTATTATGCAGACAGGCCACAAGGACAGGACTGGAAAAATCATGTTGATAATTTGGGGGTCCATGTATGATTAGAAGGGGCATCATTCTGTTTCTAATGCACAGCTGCCCTGGGAGTGCCTGATGGTCATATTTTGGAGGGGGAGAGAAGCGCAGGTATTGTGGTATCTTACTCCCCACAGTTTGGAGTTCATTGCCTGACTACCTGATGTCAGATGTATGCACAACTGTAGAATTGGCAAGTGGATGGCGCTGTGTTTATTTGTCATTGAATGCCCTTTACACTGTAATCACCTGAGGTGGTAAAGATTAACCAGGACTGTGAATCAGCCGGAATGACAAATTTGCTGCTTCACTTTGCGCCGGCAGCTGTCATTTACATTGACTGAAATCCAATTTGCCTTTGAAAAAGGTTCAATCCAATATTCTGGGGTTTCAATAGTTTCTTATTTTATTCAAGATATCTCCATTTCCCAGACAATGCTTCTTAAATGCCACTGCAGCGATCAATCCGGGAGGCATGGTGGCATAGTGGTTAGCACTGCTGCCTCACAGTTCTAAGGACCTGGGTTCAATTCCTGGTTTGAGTCACTGCGTGGAGTTTGCACATTCTACCCATGTCTGGATGGGTTTCCTCCTGGTGCTCCAGTTTCCTCCCACAGTTCAAAGGTTAGGTTGATTGGCCATGATAGCTTGTTCCTTAGTGTTCCAAGATGAGTAGTTTAGATGGTTTAGCCATAGTAGATGTGTGGGGTTATGGGAATAGGGTGGATGAGAATGCTTGGGTAGAGTACTGTGTCAGAGAGGATCAATGCAGTTCCCATGGTGCCCAACAATCACAGAATTTTCCCGTATGCTCCTTTTCCACAGCCACCAGGTGGGGGAATGTAGCCGCGGTAGAAGAGTAGACTGTCAGAATGGATGACCTTTCATCCATTCAACTATCCACTGCCTGGACCTGTTAATGACAAATTGACCAGGCCCAAGTGTCTCTTTACATGTGCCCATAGCCTCCACCCGCATATAATTAATATCAGTTAATACGATTGACTAATATCCTTTTGGGGTAATGTGACATATCCATGGAAAACTATTCTTGTAGCTGTGCAGATTAGAAATTTAGCTGTGACACTGACTGTGATTTTCCAAATTATTTTTCTTTGTTTTCCCACACACATTTCCTGCGGGGAAAATGTTGCATGGGCACAGTTACTTTCCATTTACTCAGGTGATCGTCTTTTGTGTCTCAGATGGAACACTTGAAACTGGCTGACGATGAAGTCTGATTCTGCTTTCACCTGACGACAGCACTTTGTAGCACTGCTGAAGCCTGGAGTGTTAAGGCCAACAGCATTTCCTCTATTACAATCCTAACAGACATCTCAGTTAACTCAGCACAGACCCGTCATTAAACCTGAGCCTCTTAGCTCTTATTGCTCAGATTTTCAAATAGGGTGACATGGTGGCACAGTGGTTACCACTGCTGCCTCTCAGCGTCACAGATCCAGATTCAATGCCAGCCTTGGGTCACTGTGTGGAGTTTACATGTTCTTCCCATGCCTGCATGGGTTTCCTCCAGGTGCTCCAGTTTCTTCCCACAGTTCAAAGACGTGCAAGTTAAGTGGATTGATCATGTGAAATTGCCTTAGTTTCAGGAGGACTAGCAGGGTAAATACGTAGGATTATGGGGGTTGGACCTGGCTGAAATTGTTGTCAGTGCAGGATCGATGGACCAAATGCATTCCTTCTGCACTGTAGGGATTCTATGATCTATTATATGATTTTCAAATTCTTGGATGAAGCTGATGTATTTTTTTTCAATTCCAATTAGCATTTCTTCCTTGTTTGTCCAAGAATGGGCAAACTCCTGCAGGCAACTCCCTCTACCCTACCTCCATATATTTTGGATTGACATCATCTGAGGAAAGTGTTGGAAAAAGCTAAAGAAATGAGCACTAATCTCGCACCAAGTCTCACACCAAGAATTGTGTTCCTCCTTCCATAAACAGGAAAGAAATATTGTCACAGAGACCTGGATTTGAATCCCACAGCACCAGATGGTGAATTCAATAAAAATCTCAAATTTAAAGTCTAATGATGATCACGGAACCATTATTGATTGTTGTAAAAATCCATCCAGATGAGATGCAAAAACAGAAAATACTAGAAAATCTCAGCAGGTCTGATAGCATCTGTGGAGAAAGAATAGAGTAAGAAGTCTAATAACACCAGATTTAAGTCCAACCGATTTATTTGATAGTAAACTCACAAGCTTTCCCCTCTTCATCAAGTGAATGGAGAGTTCTGGCTCAGACAGTACGTATAACAGCATGGATAGTAATCTGTAAATTGTCTATGCACTGTCTGTTATGACCAATAGCATTCTAGTTTTAGCTACTCTGCATAGCAAATGGGCCAGTGATTGGTCAAACTTGCTGAAAAATAGAATGGGGGGTAATTTAGATGAAATTGAGGGTTAACAGATAAATGCAAAACATTTTGAAAGCCTGGCAAGCCACCACCAAAGGCTTTTGGATTGCTGCAATAAATCAGTACTCCTGGTTATAGTTACAATTTGCACTGTTGCTGATGGAAGATGAGTTGGATCTTGTGTTTATCTATTGTGTTTTCTTTCTTTTCTTGGAGACCAGCATTTGTTTCTCATCCCTGATTGTCCTTGTACTGAGTGACAGTTAAGAGTCAACCATGTTGTTGTGACTCTGGAGTCACATGTAGGCCAAACCAGGTGAGGACGGTAGATTTCCTTCCCTAAAGGACATAAGTGAACTGGATGGTTTTTTACAACAATCAATAATGGTTTCATGGTCATCATTAGACTTTAAATTTGAAACTTTTATTGAATTCAAATTTCACCATCTGGTGCTGTGGGATTCAAATCTGGGTCCCTGTGACAATACCTCTACCCCATGGTCCCCTTCAGCTTCTGAAGCCCTCAGCTCTCAAAGTTCACTGACTGCCACCTCTCCTTTAAGATGATCCTTAAAGCTCTTTGACCAAACTTTTGGAATCGGTCCTTATATCTGCTTGTGTGTCTTGACATCTGATTCTTTGACAACACTCCTGTGAAGGATCTCCAGTCAATTTACTAGGTTAAAGGAACAAGATAAATGCAAGTCAATGTTGTGGCAATTGAATAAAGTAAATTAGTCATTACTAGTCCTGTAAGTGTGAACTATTTGGAAAAATCATCTGATTGATGCATTAGGCTGCTTGGTGTGGGTGTGAAGCTTCGGTGTAGCACTGTACAGACAAACTATATTAGGAAAAGCCAAGGGCTCCAAAGAACCATTGTACAAAGCCAGGCGTGCAGAAAATGTTGCTGATATCCTGCAGCAAGAGCTGAGGCGGGTCAAACTTATCTCTCGCTTACTGCACTTACACTGTGGGTAAATAAATTATCCGTGACCCTGAACTTCGGTGGAACTGGCTGTCCTCCAGTTAAACTCTTGTCTGCCAGTAACCTGGCTCAGGACTTTGTTTTCTTAACCTCTTGTTATTTCATTTCATCCAGCGGGATTTGTATGATATAACAGATCATTAAGTGTGGGGAGTGAGTTATTGTGATAATTCTGTGGAAAGCTCAGGTCCGTCCCAATGATTTTCTTCAGTTCTCCTACACATTAGAAAGGATTCGCCTTGCGAGCTGAATAAGACACATGACTCCCATGTCACTGGGTCAGATGCAAGCAGCAGTACAACACAGATTCCTGAAGCTGCAGCAAAGGAGAGGAGTCCTGGGAAAGCTGCCCCTGCCTTGCTCTCTCTCTCATAGCCTAGTTTGAGGTGGAGGAAGAGGCCAACCTCTCAAACCAAGTGAGCATGGTTCAAAGTGTCTGCAGTGGCCAGCAGCTGGAATCGGACCCTCCAACCTCGAGACAGGGCACCAAGAAGTTCAAGGGCCTCAGTGAGGAAAAATGTCTAACTGTAACATTCCTGCCTACCCTAATAACCTTTCACCCTCTTGCTTACCAAGAATCTACGATAAAAGCAAAATGATGCTGGAGTCTGAAACAAAAACAGAAAATGCTGGAAAATCTCAGCAGATCTGTCAGCATCGGTGGAGAGACAACAGAGCCAACATTTCGAGTTGGGATACTGAAGGGTGATCCTGACTTGGAAAATAATCTATTTACCTTTGCCTTAAAGGTATTCAAAGCCTCTGATTTCACCACCTTTGGAAGAAGAAAGTTCTAAAGTCTCACAACCCTCAGAGAGAGAGAAAAAAAATCCTCACCTATGTCTTAAATTGGCAACTCTTACTTTTGAACAATACCCCTTAATTCTAGACTCCAGGTGCCAAGTCCAAGACTCTGACACAGTACTCCTCAGGACAAACTGTACACAAACATACAAATTAGGAGAAAGGAGCAGGCCACGCAGTCCCTCAAAGCTGCTCTGCCATTCAATAAAATGGGGCAGCACAGTGGTTAGCACTACAGCCTCACAGCACCAGGAATCTGGGTTTGATTCCCAGCTTGGGTCACTGTCTGTGTGCAGTCTGCATGTTCTCTCCATGTCGTGTGGGTTTCGTCTGCGTGTTCCAGTTTCCTCCCACAGTCCAAAGATGTGCAGGTTAGGTGGATTGGCCATGATAAACTGCCCTTAGTGTCCGGACTAGGGTAAATGCATGGAGTTATGGGGATAGGGACTGGATGAATTGTGGTCAGTGCCGACTTAATGGGTTGAATGGTCTCCTTCTGAGCTGGAGGATTCTATAAGATCGTGACTGTCTAATTGTAACATTCCTACCTACCCCAATAACCTTTCACCCTCTAGCTTACCAAGAATCTACGAAGAAAGCAAAATATTTATGATGCTGGGATCTGAAACAAAAACAGAAAATGCTGGAAAATCTCAGCAGATCTGACAGCATCTGTGGAGAGACAACAGAGCCAACATTTCAAGTTGGGATACTGAAGGGTGATCCTGACTTGCAAAATAATCTATTTACCTTTGCCTTAAAGGTATTCAAAGTCTCTGCTTTCACCACCTTTGGAAGAAGAGAGTTCTAAAGTCTCACAACCCTCAGAGAGAGAGAAAAAAAATCCTCACCTATGTCTTAAATTGGCAACTCTTATTTTTGAACAATGCCCCTTAATTCTAGACTCTCCCACAAAAGGAAACATCCCCTTCACATCCATCCTGTCAAGCCCCCTAAGGATCTAATATGTTTAAATCAAGTCACTTGTAGCTGCATTCATTCTGCCCTCTCCAGGTGCCACCTATCTGGACAGCCAACTCTCACCTCTTCCTGTTACCCTCTCACACCCATGCCTGACAGTCATCTTCCACAAGGGTTGTCCCTTCCTCCTCTCCACATATGCAGTTGCGAACACTCTTAACTGTTTGCTTTCTCTCCTTGTAAGAGAAGAGAGTACACAACTTCATGGAGACGTAGTAACCCAGATTGAAACAGGTGATGGGGTGGTGACCCTCCAATGACCAGCACCTCAATGGCTACTGATAATGGATGATCACCTCATTATTTACTGGGAAGGATGTTTTGATTCAGGAGACTGTAGATGTCAACACCAATCTGAACTTCCTAAGGCACTGGTCCTCAGACATGTCTCAGACTGTAGATACTATGCTTGGCGTGGTCTTGCATCCTTCCAGCTGGATCCTGGTGTCCATTTTTTTCTGCTGTGTGGAGGGATACATCAGCTGATTCCACCGTGCTGTGCTCCAACCACAATTCTTCCAAAAACAAAGCAGGCCATCCCAGCTCACAGCAGGACATGGAGAGCACACAGGCTGGAGTCCATGGCTAATATTTCCATCATTATAAGAAAAAGAAAGAAAAATAAGTAAGAAAAATACCTCTTTTTTTCCCTATGCAACACCTCACTCCCCACATATCCACGTAGCACAACAATGTTTTCAGTGGTGACATCACAATGAAATCTCTCCATGAATATCATGGAGGTTATCATTGACTGGGTCAGCAAATTTGACAGCAGGGATACAAGAGAAGATCAGAGGCTGGTTACACTGACATGAGTGGCTGGTATGACCCCTCCCAAATCTTCCAGTATTTATGCAGGAGATGTTGAAATACTCACCACAACTGATCCAAAGACTTTTTATTCCCATATTTGGGAAAATGGTTCAGGGATGGAATAGTTGTAGTGAATGTCTGGAATATGCTGCCCGGGGAGGTGGTGGAAGCAGGCATGATAGCGGCATTTAAGGAGCATCCAGATGAATACATGAATAGGATAGGAATGGGAAAATATGGACTCTGCAAGTGCATACGGTTTTATTTTAAGCGGGCACCATGATTGGCACAGACTTGGAAGGCCAAAGAGCCAGTTCCTGTGCTATATTGTTTTTTGTTCCACTGGACACAGCAACATTCAAGAGCGACATTCAGGACAGAGTATTCAGTTGATCTGTGATTGAGCTTCTGGGCTCAATTTCTGCCTCTTTATCGTAGCAGTTTTGAATTCAATAAAATCTGGTTTCAAAAGCTGACATACCACCAGGACGTTGGACGGCGGAGACAACGGGGTATGGGGTAGTGGTATTGTCACTGGTCTAGTAATGTGGGGACCCAGGTTTGAATCCCACTAGGGCAGATGAGATCATTTGTATTCAATAAAAATCTGAATGAAGTCCAGTGATGACCATGAAACCATTGTCATTTGTCATAAAAACCCAACTGTTTCACAGAAATCCTTTAGGGAAGGAAATTTGCCATCCTTTTGAAGATTAGAATCATAGATCTTTGAGATTTGGAAAGATACTGGAGTTATTAAAAATAGCGGTGGGACCTAATTCCAGGAATAACAACCCCATTCCCAAAACTCCAATTTTGATTTGTGCAGGATAAGGGTGCAGAACAAGAGTCTGCACCTCGCACTCTGTTTTGGCTGGCTCCATTGCAAGGACAGGCTTCTCCTAGTCCTCCATAATTCCTGTGGAGTCAGGCCAACTTCTCCATGACTCAGAGTTTTTACAGACTTTCAAAGGGGTTGGGAACTATTCTCTGAAACTGGAACCTTTTGAAAGCTAAGTTCAAAATAATCAGATCTGTGGCCTCCACCCTTCCCTGCCACCCATTCCCGATTCTTTCTAACTCAGTGCCAACTTCTGACCCCAAGCTACATTTCTTAATTCCCCATTACTATCCATTCCAATTCTATGCTTCATTTTGTACGCTTGGTTGCAAATCCAGACCCATCTGGTTTGGCAAATGAATAGTTGACATTACTTAATTGACACCTATAAACTGATACAAGTTTTTTTTTCTATAATTCCTTTTGTCAATGTCTCAAACTATTATGACAAGTCTCAAAGATGTGAAGTGTGAAACTTCTGTCATTGATATGTTAATGGCCTGTGTGATTGATACTTTTATAGGGTTGTAAGAAGAGAGAATTCTTTTTTAAAAGATTTGTGAATTTATTATTTTTCTGTAAGTTGTTCCATGCATGCCGATGTTTTTATATGGCTTGTTGGTTATGTACATACTGGGTGAATGGACATGGAACAGGCATGAGTTGGCATTGAGTTGACATGGACAGTACAAGGGGCCATAAGGATTGGCTGGAGGACATGAATTGGCATGGACAGCGTAAAAAGTCTTGGGGAGAGAGTGATGGCTGGGGGCATGAGTAGACAGGAGCTTGCACGATTGATATGGGTGATGTAAGGAACTTTGAGGGTTGGTGGGACTGAGGGAGTGTGAACAATGAGAGCTAGAGGGCCTAAAATTAGAATAAAACCCCAGAGAACTAAGGTAAGCCTGTCTGGGCACTCGCTTGCCTGTGTGGCTGCTGACACTCAGCTTCTAGGATCAACAGGCCAGACTCTATCCCACTCCCATTCCCAGAATAAAAATGTTATGTATCGGAACATTCTTTTTAACTGAGGCAGGTCTGGCAAGAAAGGAAATTTCCCGACTCCGGCCACCTGCCTTGGTCACCAAGATTCAGCTCACAAAAAGACACATTTTGCCCATTGTGCTTATGTCGGTTCTTACGCAGAGCAATCCAATTCATCCCACTGCTCTGATCTAAAGTCTTGTTAAGCAAAACTATTTACCCAAACCCTGTTCTAAATGTCATTTTTGTTATCTGCTTCCACCACCCTTTAAGGCAATGCAGTCTCGAACATAAGGACACCAAACCCAAAGGCTTTTTATCCCACCTTTGGGAAAATGGTTCAGGGATGGAATAGTACTGGCATATTGATCAGAGGTATGAATTTTTCTGTCTGCCCTGCCTGTAAGACCAGAAGAAGTCCATTCAGCCCCTCAAGCACATTCTGCCATTCAGTTAAATCATGGCTGATGTGTACCTCAAGTCTATTTACCCACCTTTGATATAAATCCCTCGATATCCTAATTCATGTAAAAAAACAAATTCTCAACTTCCCCCACTTCCTTTGCTAACCAATTTAAATCTGCATCCTCTGTTTCCCAATTTTTCTGCAACAGGAAACAATGTCTTCTTTCTTACTCTACCAATATCTTTTACTCCTCCATGAAATCTGCTCTGACATTTTGTGCTTAGTGATAATAGCCACAAATTCTCCAGTCTCTCCGCAAAGCTCAAGGCCCTCAATCATTGTACCATTCCAGGAAATCTCTTAAAAGTCCTCTCTCAGGCCTTGGCATTCTTCCTAATGTCTGATGCCCAGAATTGTACAAAATTCCCCAGCTGAGGCTAACCAATATTGTGTAAAGACTCCAGCTCAGAAGAAGCTGCGGTGCAGATGGTTCCATTTTTTGGCACCCTCTCTCCAGGTTTTTAAACGTTCAGATTTAACAATGCCGTCAGCAGCTGGGCCACCTTTGAGAAGGAAAAACCCTTTCACAAGGTGGTAGTCGTAACTGGTTGGGCCTCAAAGGCTGGCCTGAAGGGCTGGCTCTCCTGTAGGAGGCAGCCTCCAGGTAACTGGCCTGGTCTCCAACACCTCAGGGATGCCATCTGACACATAAAAACATTAGAACTTGATGCAGGAGTAGGCCATTTGGCCTTTTGAGCTTGCTCCGCCATTCAATAAGGTCATGGCTGATCTTTTCGCGGAGTCAGCTCCACTTACCCACCTGCTCACCCATAAACATGCTAACAATAAGCCTATAACTCTCCTTAATTGGCCACCCATCATTTGCAGATGGGTTGTCCTGCCAACTCTGATCCCGACCTTTGAATAGATGGTTGAGGGACAGGATGATGCAGGCAAACAGGCAGGCCAGCACACAGGACCCAGAGTGGTCCATTTAGTCTTTCAGTCCTGGTCTGCCAGTTAGATCAGGTCTGTTCTGTCCTTCAAATCTATTTACTCACCTTTGATCCAAAATCCCTCGATACCCCCAGCTAATAAAAAAAAATCTGTTGACTCAGCATTGAAAACTTTAATTGTCTCAGCAGCCACTGGGGTTTCATTTACCCTTTGTGCACCTGGGCTTTTTATAAATGTGTTTATGATTTCACTCCACACGGTCCACAGAGGAAATCTTTCCAGCTGGAGTCATCTTCAGCGCTTGCCTTTGGACCTTTGAAGGGAATACTATCCTTCCTATGATTAAGTGGCCAAAACTACGTACAACGTTCCATCTGGGGTCTGACCAGTGCCAGTAGCAACAGTATAACCTCTTTTGATCTGCACTCCAATGCCTTTGCACTTGCATGTTGTGATGGGTCCTGGGACCCATCCAGTTTCAATTCATAGGAAATTCGATATTTTATCTTTTTTTTTAATGTGGATTTATAGCTTGGCCGAGGGATTGGAATGTTTAACAGAGAAGCCATGGTTTTTGTGTGCTTAAGATTTACTTTGCCTTAGCTTGGGATCCAGTAGGTAGAGCAAAAAGCATGCCTCTGGGAGCGTTTCACATTAATAAGTTTAACCATTAGCATGTCATTGGATTCAGACTCAGAGGGAAAAAACTGCTTCAAAAGCCTGGCTTTCAGTAGAAATAATATCGAGGGAAATACAAAACAAAAGCCAACTTGCCATCGCACATCAATGCAGAAAAATAAAATCTTTCCTGGGGAGTTGGTTCAGTTAACTCTTTGAAGACTGGACTGCTGAGTGTGTACCATTTTTCACACCCACTATGTGTATGGTGTTTTGATCCAAGCTTCTCAGTCACTGTTTGGGACTGGAATTACAGATAACTTTGCACTAGGAAGTTGTATCAGTGAAAAATCTTTCTGAACTCATTCATTCACTCATTCACTCACTCTCAATCACTCAATCACTCACCTTATTCACTCACTCACCTTATTCAGTCACTCACTCACCTCACTCACTCACCTTATTCAATTACTCATTCACCTCACTCATTCACTCACTCACCTCACTCACTCACCCTATTCACTCATTCACTCACCTCACGCACTCACCTCATGCACTCACTCATCTCACTTACTCTCTGACTGCATGCACTCTCGTTGTTCACTCACCTCACTCATTCAACTCACTCACTCACTCATCTTATTCACTCGCTTACCTCACTCCCTCACCTCACTCACTCACTCACCTCATGCACTCACCTTATTCACTCACTCACCTGACTCACTTAGCTTATTCACTCACTCACTCACCCACCTCGCTCATTCACCGTACTCACTCATACATCTCATTCACCTTACGCACTCCCTTATTCACTCACTTCATTCACTCATCTCACTCACTCACTCACTCACGCACGCATGCACTTATGCATGCACTCACTCACTCATTCACTCACTCTCTGCCAAAATACATTTACACCCTGGCACAGTGACACAATGGTTAGCACTGCTGATTCACAGGTCCAGGGAGGGGGTTCAATTCCCAATTTAGGTCACCATCTGTGCAGAGTTTGCACATTCTTCCCATGTCTGCATGGGTTTCCTCTGGGTGCTCCTGTTTCCTCCACTATCCAAAGATGTGCGGGTTAGGCGCATTGGCCTTGCTAAATTGCCACTTAGTGTCCTGGGATGTGTAGATTAGAGGGATTAGTGGGATAATATTGGGGTTTCGGGAATAGGGCCTGGATGGGATTGTTGTTGATGTAGATTCAATGGGCCGAACGGGCTCCTTCTGCACTGTAGGGTTTCTATGATTCTACCCAAATCCCAAATGGCAAAAGGACCACATTCCATCCTGAACACCATTCTTAAAGCCCTTCATTGTGTATAAGGAATTGGAGGAAGACTGTTGCAATATTTATGCTCCTCTATGAAAGCTTGATGCTCACAGTAATGTGAGGATTGTGCACCACACCAGAAGGCTCTTATTTTGTGATTTTTACAAATTCCTCACCCATTAGACGTAACAAAAATAAACCTGCAATAGCCAGTGCTCCGACAAGAGACTGCAACGTGCGAGGTAATGATTGTTTTCTTTAGAAGCATTTATAGCTATTAGCTGAACTCTGGTACATGAAGCGACAGAGTGCTACATAAATATCAATGAGTGAGTAGCCAGAGCAGTGTAGCAAAAACTACAAAACTCAACAAGGCTTGACATTCCCTGTGGAGGTTAAAAATAAAATGAAGTCGATTTGCCACCTTACACATATCCCTTAGAGTCTGCTCTTTATTGCTGCAGAGAAGAATGTCTGTTCAAAGGCAATTGGTTCTAGTGGGTAGTAACATTGCCTCATGGAATACTTAATGCAAGCAGACAGGACATTCCGGATACGATTTGTGACTTGAATAAACTGAACTTTAGCAGAGCCTGTGATTTATCTCCATGCACTGATTACAGGTGTGAAAAATAAGCTGAGCCCTCTGTTCCTTATTCCAGCCTCATCACTTGTGCTACAAAACATGAGTGTGTGTGATTACAAATGTGATATCCTCCATCATCAAAGAGCAATACAGCTCTTCACCCATCAACCCTGTGCTGATACGCAGTTTCTATCGCTCTGTCGCTTCTCATTCAGGTGTCTATCAAGATATGCCTAGAAGGTTGCTAACGTATCTGCTTCAACCACCTCCCACGGCAGTGTGATGCAGGCACCCACCACCCTACTTGTTTCCCCTAAGCCCACCACCTTTCACCTTAAACCTGCGCCCTCTTCTAGTCGACCCTTCCACCCTGGGAAGAAGCCTCTGATTATCCTCCCTATCTGTGCCTACATTTATCCAAACAGAATGGTCACTTATTGAATCATACTTCACAGAGGACACCATTTGATCTGTCATGCTCATGCCAGGTTTGTGAAAGGTTCAATTCATACGACCACCCATAGTCCTGTGAATGTCAACCTGGTGGCAAAATGTTTAGCACTGCTGCCTCACAATGCCAGCCTTTTGAGTTCAATTCCTGGACTAAGCCATTGTCTGTGCAGAGTTTGCATGTTCTCCCCATGTCTGCATAGATTTCCTCCTACTGTCCCAAAGGTGGTTAGGTGTGTTGGCCAAATCAAATTCTCCTGCAGTATACATGAATAGGCAGTAAGGTTTCTTTGCTGATGAACATGAGATTTAGCGTGGCTACCTTGTGCTTTGTTGGACAAATCAAGCTAAACAGGCTATAGTATTCCTCAGCTCAGAGATCGTGGATTGAAAAATCTGGCATGACCTATCATTCATTAATGATAGTAGGATGCTCAAGTCAACGTTAAAACAGATCCACTTCAAGGGTTTAATTTGGACACTGATCCATAGATACTGAGCACATCCATTATAATGGGGCTTAAGTCGAGAGAAGCACAAATCCATCCTCACAAAATGCATACACCTTGAGTCTGGAGCAGTTGTGTTGAATGCACAACACTACATTTGCTCCAACTGCAGCCCGCACTTTTCTGAGGTCTGGAGGAGCAAGGACACAAACATGTAATCCAAAAGCACTGTGAGTCTTGCCCATCAACTGGCAAGTCAACGAGTCCTCTGCAATGCCTCCTTCAGGGAAGGCACACTGTTAATTGTCAGGCACTTAAGTGGCCAACAGCAGGACAGCAGGGCAGAAATCACGCTACGTGAAAGCTGCTAGTCAATCAGCTGTCATTGCCAATGGTGACGTAGTGGTATACAACTACCAGAGGCCTATGATCAACGAGGTACGCAAGCCACAAGCGAGTGAGAGCAGGATTGGGGTCATGGAGAGAGGATTACTGGCTGAGGTGGAGTGGGTGGAAAGGACAGTGTCAGGTATCAGTGGGTCAGCATGAATTTATAAGTAATTTTTAAAATTCTATTGCATCTTGAATAAAAGCTGGCCCTCCCTATTTTTCGAATGAATAGCACTGCTCTGGGTTGCAGCCTCAGTATGACGGAGGTATAAATCACAGTCAGGAGCTTTGATGATTCTGGTTAGAATGCCACCTCGGCCTCCCACCCACAACATCTGGATTTTGTCTGACTGGTCAGTTCAGAAAGGGACTGAGAAATCTTTGCGTTTCTGCTAGTCAAAATAATCCTTGTGATTTTTTTATTCAACCCTATGGCTTCCTGTGGGGAGATTGGGCGGTGAGTTCAACTCAGATAACTGATCCTTATTATGTTTGGCATCTTCAAGCTAGTTTTCAGCCAATTACAGTTTAGAATTTCAATGCAGGGCAGGATCCAAAATGCCCATCATCTTTCATATTTGATAGGTATTACATCTTCAAGGACAGCCTTTAACTCTTTCCTGTTCTAAATTCTGATGTCCCTGTTTATAATGAAAATGAAGTAACTTTATCAGGCTGTACTTACCCCCTCTTGCCAGTGGTGGTCTGCAGTGCCTTGGCTATTCTCCCAGCTCCTCCTCCTGTTCTAATGCTCCAACCTGAAGATTGCATAGTTGCCTACAGCTCTTAGTGGGAGCATATCCCACCCCAAAGTCAGGATTCCAACCTCATTTGTGACTATCCCAATGAGTAGAGACGCCAGATCTGGGAACAGCGATCAAAGATCACGGAGAAAAGGCAGGAGAATGGAGATGAGAAACTTATCAGCCATGATTAAATGGCAGAGCAGACTCAATGGGCTGAATGGCCTAATTCTGCTCCTAGATCTTATGGTCCTTTCTGAATTCTGGGATGATATGCAATGTGGATACTTTTTGCATATTACGCATCCACTTATTAAACTCATTTGAATGAGATCAGATAAAGGACCTTCTATCATATAGGACTAACCACAATATAATGACTGTAACCTTGGAGCAAATGTTTACGTGACAGTATGTCAGACTGTTAATGAGCTTATGAATCCTTCCACTACTTCCCACTATTCGCCAAAATAATATACACATATATTGACATATAAATGTATATATGTTTTTCAGCTTTCCAAATTGCTGGATGATTTGCAATTTGATTATAAATACAGCGTATTCCCTTCCGCTGCAATAAAAAAGGGAATTATTATCACTGATGGCATTGTTGTAAGCCTTGAACAGGAAGTCCACACCCACTCCGCTCATAGACACATGTGCACTGCTGCTGACTTTAACATTGTGCACCCATTTACCCACATCCCTCATATGAGCACTGCCTCATATGTTGCTTCATTCACCACCTCACTTGCAGTCCCCCCTCATTACTTCACTCGCTGTCCCACTCACTACCCCATTCACTACCCTACTCTGTCCTTCGCTTGCTGTTCCACTTGTTGCCTGTAGACAGCGAGGGATCAGAGCAATGATGAATCAGAATTGGGAGGCCAGTGAGGCAGTGGGCAGGGCAGCGAGTGAGAGGAAGGCAGTGAAAGGTCAGGAATGGGGAAGCTTGTGAGGTAGTGAGCCGAGCAGCGAGTGAGAGAGAGGCATTGACGGATCAGGAATGGGAAGGACAATGAGTGAGAGGAGGGCAGTGAGAGGTCAGAGCAGTGAAGGAAGCAGTGAGGTGTTGGAATGGAAGGACAGTGAGATAGTGAGTGGGCATATAGTAAGAGGGAGGCATTGAAGAGTCAGAACAGGGAGGCAGTGAGCAGGATAGGAACAAGGTAGCCAGTGAGACTGGTAGTGAGCTAATCATAATCTCGACCCCAGGATTTCTAACTGGTATTTGAAGTTGAATATTCTGTGAACACTGCAATTCATAACATGGTGGAAAGAAAGGCAATTTTATAATGCTGCCCTTGTTAAAATCTCCTTTAATTGTTCAGCTTTACACTTAGTCCTATTCTTTGATGCAGGCAGTGAGCGACGGAGTTGGTAAATGTGCTCTTCGCAGTGACAGCAAATACAACTTTATTAGTAATATCTAGTCAAAATATTTTATAAAATTAAGGACAAGTAATTAGCTTTTTTAAATGGAAAGTGAATGATGCCTGTTTTTTTTTATCTTCTGTCCCCTAATCTTACATCACCTGCACGCCACCCTTAGTCTAAGTTGTTGCAATGACTAGTCATTTGAGATGGCTCAGATGAATCATCTCCTCCCTTTTTTTGCCTTCCCATTAGAAAAATGATGGCTTGAGTGCTACATTTCCCTTCCCATGAAAATTGCAGACTTTAACATAGTTTTATACACCAGTCAGAACATCAGAAGCTGCATTTCCAAGGAGATAATTTTACTTTTAAAAATAAATAGTGATGACATGTAAAGATTCTCAGGGTCTGGACATTCACGCCTGTGTTGCCTGCCGCCTTGACAATTCTAGTGCTGTCTGGCTGGCCTCCTGTCAGCCCTCAAAACTCTCCTGGTCCTTTTCACATTCTACTTTCGAGAGATAGGCAACATCTGTATCCTCTTGTATTTTTTAAAGTTTATTTATTAGTTCACGAGTAGGCTTACATTAACAATGCAGTGAAGTCACTGTTAAAATCACTTACTTGCCACACTCCAGCACCTGTACAGTGGCTAAACACTGCTGCCCCACAGTGCCAGGGACCCGGGTTCGATTCCCGACTTGGTCACTGCATGGATTTTGCACATTCTCCCCTTGCCTGCACGATAGGATTCTATAATTCAGCCACGCTAAGGAGAATTTAGCATGGCAAATGTATCTAACCAGCACATCTTTCAGATTGTTGGAAGAAACGCTCGCCAACATGGGGAGAATGTGCAAAGTCCACACAGTGACCCAAGCCGGGAATCAAACCTGGATCCCTGGCGCTGTGAGGCAGCAGTGCTAACTATTGTGTCACTGTGCCACCCATGATAGTATGTTCAGCTCCCTTCATCCTAACTCAGGTAAGAATGCCTTCAGCAAGTGTGTTTAATCAGCATATTCCAGAAGGATATCTAAAACACAACTCTTTACCCTCTTGTCATAGTTTCTACTTTGGCTCAACATCCATTCAGTGGCCAGCTCTCTTCTGTGTTACACAGGCAGGATGTTGTTGGCAATCATAGACTCCGAAGCAGACCGAAAGAGGCCATTTGGCCTGTCTTGTGCCTATGTTGGCTCTTTGACACTGTCTTATTTAATCCCACCCATCAGCTTTCTCCCCCTTCCCCCCAACCTCCATAACTCTGCATAATCTTTTAAGTATGTATCCAATTGCCTTTCACAATTTCCTATAGAATCTGATTACACCTCCTTTTCAGGTAATGCCTTCCAGATCTTACCAATTCCCTATGTGAAGCTACTTCTCCTCATTTCCCGTCTAGTACTTTGGCTAATTATTTTAAAATTATGATCTCTCCGATTGCCAATTCAGTTGTCTGGAGACAAAGTTGCTCCTCACGTTGAGCAAAGGCCCTCATAATATTGAAAAGCTCCATTTGGAATTGCCTGAATGAAAAGCTAGAAAGGTCGTCAAAATGTCACGAACAAGTACAGAAAATAATCAAACGGGCCAATGGAATGTTGGCCACTGCACTTAGAGAATGTGCATCCAAGAAGGTGGAAGTCATGCTTTCGCTATACAAAGCACTGGTTAGAACACAGCTGGCTTATGTGTGAATAGTTCTGGGCGCTCTTCCTTTGGAAGGATACATTGACTGTAGTGGTGGAGGGGGGGATGGTTGGAGTGCAGCGTTAGTTAGGTGGAATGATACATAAACTCCAAGGCTAACTGGTGAGGAGAGATTAATTACACAAACTTTCATTCTTTCCCCGGAATTTAAAAGGTTGTGGAACGATTTGATTAAAGTTTTCAAGATGTTAAAGGGAACTAATTGGGCAGATTGAGAGAAACTATTTCTGCTGGTTGGGTGGGGAAATACTAAAAGTTAGAGCCAGATCTTTCAGGAGAGAAATGTGAAATAGCTCTATGTGAAAAGAGTAATAGAAGTTTGGAACTGTTATCTGCAAATGGCAGTTTTCCGACAGGTTATTCATGCTCATTGAGTTTGCACCAACGACAATTCCACCCAGCCCCTATCCCCATAGCCCATACCCTGCTAGTCCCCTTGACACTGAGGGGCAATTTAGCATAGCCAATGCACTTAACAAACACATCTTTGGACTGTGGGGAGAAACCAGAGCACCCAGAGGAAACCTATGCTGACATGAGTAGAATGTGCAAACACCATGCAGATAGTCACCCAAACCGGGAGTTGAACCTGGGTCCCTGGTGCTGTGAGGCAGCAGTGCTAACCACTGTGCCGCCATTGGCCTTTGTGTTGGGGAGAAAGAGGAAAGATTTTACGTGTGTTTAAGGAAGTGATGTTAAAACAGCTCCATAACCTCAGACCTGTCTCCAGTAAAACCATCAAATGCAATTCTTTCCTTGCCTCACCTTCTCGGATAAAATTTTAAAAAATGACTTTTTCCTCCTTCACCCAGAATGCAACATGTTTTTCTTGGACTGAGAACATATTGAAGGCTGGTACAGTGGCACAGTAGTTAGTGCCTCACAGTATCAGGTACCCAGGTTCAATTCCAGCCTTGGATGACTGTGTGGAGTTCACATATTCTCCCTGTGTCCGCCTGGGTCTTACACCAAGCCTGGAGGATCCATTTGCCTATTTCTCTCCAATCAGGAAAGCATCCATTTGCCATTAGTCTCTGCCATGTGTCTTTCAGACAGTGCTTTGTTTTTCCAAATAAGCCTGTTTTGAGGTGAAAATATTATTTTTTTCTCTCGATATTTTGAGTTACAAGAAATGCAAATACATCTCTGAGGAATATTGTGCATGCTTCACAAAGTAGAGCTTTTTTAACTGCTTAGAAGCATTGTCTATGCACATGGCAGTTGCAAAGGGGTATTAAAAGACCTAATATTTGCAAACTAATTGAAGTGCTTTGAAGGCCCCAGTGTCCCACTGTGGGATTGTTGTAAGAGAGCTAAGTCTGATTAGAGATTGTACTGATCACATCAATCATAACAACTGATAAGCCTTAATAAATAGTGATTGTTGGTCTAGAGCAAGAATACATATTCCAGAGAAAGAGAAACAAGCCCTCTCGCTGGAAAACTTCCAAATAATTGTGGTTTGGGATAGTGCAGGGAAAATGTAGGAGGGGGTGAGACAGAATCTGAGAAATGCAGTTTCTTTGAATTTTAATTGGGCTAGGGGATGCTGAAGAAGACTTTGTTTTGCTTCTGCATTATAAACAGCAATAAATTATGGAATTTAATCTGTGTCACCGCAGCATAGTGGTTAGCACTGCTGCCTCATGGCGCCAGGTCCCGGGTTCGATTCCCGGCTTGGGTCATTGTCTGTGCTGAGTCTGTATGTTCTCCACATGTCTCCATAGCTTTCCTCTGGGTGCCCCGGTCTCCTCTCACAGTTCAAAAAACGTGCTGGTTAGGTGCACTGGCTAAATTCTCCCTCAGTGTACCCGAACAGGCGCCAAAGTATAGCGACCAGGAGATTTTCACACTAATTACATTGCAGTGTTAATATTAAAGTGTTAAATGTTCGTGTTAAAATGGTTTCCTCCCACAGTCCAAAGATGCACGGGGTTAGGTGGATTGGCCATGCTAAATTAACACTCAGTGTAAGAGGGATTAGCACGGTAAATGAGGGTTACAGGAATAGGACCTGGGTGGGATTGTGGTCGGTACAGATGCGATGGGTCAAATGGCCTCCTGTTGTACTGTGGGGATATTATGGATTCTACTTGTGACACTAACAAGTGAACTTTAGGACTCAAAACTTTTTTCCAGCCTCCATTAACCTCAGATTTTTATTTCAATCGCTGTGTTGCTTGCTCAGGTTGAGTCCTCTCTGCCATTTAAAAGCTCCAGTCTCAGTCAGTCAGGGGACCATCCAATTACATGACACTCTAGAAGTAATAAATCCTCGGGATTTCCCTGTCGTTCACAATGTGTCAGTGAGAACAAGGGAGCTGGAGTGTTATTCGGATCCTGCAGCCCGCAGTTAGCTCAGAGTCCTGAGGATTGCCCCCCCACACCCCCACTCAGTCAGTCCCAGTTATTGCCATGTTACTCAGTCTCCTGTCCTAGTGACTGCCTGATCACTAAAACTCTTAATCAATTCTCTGAAAAAAAGAGACGGTAAACTCAGGCAGGAGATTAATCAGTCTTTAAAAGGGCAGGATGAAGTGTAAAGATCATTTTCAAATTGCTCTGCACGCGATCTAATCTTCTGTTACTGGAGATGACTGAAAATATACAGGTGCTGGAATCATGTCTGCTTTAAACAGTTTAACTGAAGTTGCTGTCCCCCATTGCTGGACTGACTGCACATATAACAGAATAAACCTGTTGAGCACCACCCCACCCCCCGACCCCGATCTGGCAAATAGCAATGGAAAAAGAGAAAAAAATACAAGAGAGAAAGAAATTATCTGCAGACTGGTGTTGTAATGGAAAAAATGTTGTGGACAGCCTATTTTTTTTTCTCTTGAACACTGCAATCCAGAGCCTGCGTGCAAGCTGCTCTTTCCCGTCTCAGCTCTCAGCAACAAAAAAAAAGCACAGCCAACCTTCTCGCCACAAGCGAAACCGCAGAGCTGGGGTTAGTCTCTAGTCAGCTGCAGTTCAGCTGACCAAAACAACATGTGGCGACTGTTAAGAGAGAGGAGGGAGCGGGGGATGGCAGTGGGAGAAAGTTTCATTGGTTTCTTTCCCCCGCCCCCCCCTTTTTCGCTCTTATATATTGTGGGGTCATCATGTGAGGGGCAAGGTTACAAAGGCATGAATAACCTCAGCTAGTACGGGAATTGAACCCGTGCTGTTGGCATCGCTCAGCATCAGGAAGCAGCTGTCCAGCCAACTGAGTTATATATATATATGGCAATGGCCTCCAGGTTGCATTCACAGTTGTCTTTCAAAGCCTTCACCCTTTTCTTTGGTCAAATTTAAGGATTTGAATTGATGAATCATGGGCTTTAAACCTCGGTCTCGGGACAGGTACGGTCCAGGTCAGAGCCAGGTTCAAACTGATTAGCAATAAGCTCTCACTTAAAAAAAAGAAAATTTGAAGACTCGCCCCCTTCTTGGCCTTGGGCATCTCAAAGTGCCTGACAGGCAAAGTGCATTTACTGTCGTGATGTAGGAAACATGGCATCAAGATCCCACAAACAGCAACACGATAGATAAGCTGATTATCGATTAGCTCTTGGTTGAGGGATGAATACTGGACAAGGTCCCAGAGACAACTCTCCTGCCCATATCCAAAATAATGTTGCATGGTCTCTTCCATCCAATTGAGAAAGGTTAGGTTGAAGGTGTCATGGGATCGATGGCAGTAAAGTTAATTTATTAATCACAAGTAGGCTTACATTGACACCACAATGAAGTTACTATGAAAATTCCCCAGTCACCACACTCCGGTGCCTGTTCGGGTACACTGAGGGAGAATTTAACATTGACAATGCACCGAAGCAACACGTATTTTTGGACTGTGGGAGAAATCAGAACACCTGGAGGAAACCCATGCAGAAGCAGTGAGAATGTGCAAACTCCACACAGACAGTGACTCAATCCAGGAATCGAATCCATATCCCTGGTGCTGTGAGGCAGAAGTGCTGACCACGTGGAACCATGCCTGTACAACGTTCCCTCAACATCAGCCTACTCTTGGTTCTCCAGTCCCTGGGGTGGATCCTGAACCCCACGAATCAGAGGTGAGAATTCTCCCAGTTCTGCCATCCCAAGCATGGACACAAAACTGACAAGAGGGACATTTCGACTAAATGTCTGCCTGTTCCCTCTGCTTCACGTGGGTGTTAAAGATCCTATGGGTGACTCTAGTCAGACAACAGCAGGGACTTCCCCCAGTTAGCTTACACTAATATCTCCCGCTCTATCTACATCACCAAAAACAGATGAAACCTTTGTTACTATTTGTATCCATGGGCGATTGCTTGCAATGTTCGAAATGACTGCTTCACCCACATATAAAAGCAATAGCCACCCTTCAAAACAATTTATCGCATGTGCAACATTCCTGAGGGATACTGCACCAATCAATGTCAGAACAACTGTTTATATGGGTTTGTGTGTGGGCATTGGTACACATGTGTGGGTTTGTGCGGTTATGTCGGCATACATGTGCATGTGTGGGCATACGTGTACAGAGCGCCACATAACACCATCATTTTGCATATATTAGCTGTAACTTTTACCTTTGAAAGGTGGCTCTGGTTCTACTGCATCATGAGCCTGTGTGCTGGAGCAAAGCTCCACCCATTGGCTTCTGTTAGAGGATGTGAAAGTTGAGTGACATCCCAGCGCTACCTGTCATCAGCTATTGATTGAACAATAAAGCTCCCATTTCCACTCCTAGACTCGACAGGAAATTAGCTCCAAGGGTTGTCTATCACTGACTTGGTTTGGTGGGGGGGGGGGTGTGGTTTGGCGGCGATCATTTCTTGAAAGTTGCAAACAGCCTCAGGGCTCGTTCCATTTCTGCTTTCAGTGTAGTCCCACTCAATTTTCAGACTCAAACACATTCTGCTATCTCTCTGGGTCTGTGCATGTGTAAATATGAAAACTCAAACTCAATATAGCTTGCCATTATTCAAACGTTTTTCATTTAATGCATCAATCAAGCTCTGTGGTAAGACTTGTGCTCTGAGTCAGCAACTTATGAGATTAATCCTCATGCTAATTGACAAAAAGAGCCAGGATGGGTTGAGAAGAACTCTTTTTGTTTATTGGTTTGATATTGAATATTTAAGGTCATCCAAAATTCTCCTGCTGACAATCTAACTGCCACCGCAATCAATTCACCCCTTGCCTGCTGACCTACCCTGGCTTCCAAGTCAACAACATCACAATTTTAAAACTTCTATCCTTATTTTCAAATCCATCCATGGCGTTGCTTCTCGATCCCTGTCTCTGTCATCTCTTCCAGTTATACAACATGCAGGAGAGCTCCATTCCTCCAATTCTGCCCTCTTGCACAAGGCCAATTTTTATTATTCCACCATTGGCAGCTGTTCCTTTAATTCTTAGGCCACCGGCTCTGAAATACCCTTTCTAAACCTTTCTGTCTCCCTGCCTCTCTTTCCCTTCCCTTAAAACTCTTTCAAAGAGTTTGATCAAGCATGTGATCTCCTGTCTTGATGTTAAATTTTGTTTGAGAATACTTCTGGATGTGCCTTGACCAGTTTTGCCATATCAAAGGTGCTATACAAATATCAATTTCAAGTTGTTGCTATAATTTTGAATGTGCTGCCTTGAAGGATGATGGAAGCAGATTCAATAATATTCAAAAGGGAATCGGATATATATGGAGGATAGTGGTTAGCTCTGCAGCCTCACAGTGCCAAAGATCTGGGTTCGATTCATGGCTTGGGTCACTGACTGTGTACAGCCTGCACTTTCTCCCCGTATCTGCAGAGATTTCCTCCCACAGTCCGAAAGACTTACTGGTTAGGTGCATTGACCATGCTAAATTCTTCCTCACTGTACCGAACAGGCATCGGAGTGTGGCGACTAAGGGATTTTCACAGTAACTTCATTGCAGTGTTAATGTGAGCCTACTTGTGACACTAATGAAATATACTTTAAAGTATACTTGAAAAGGAAAAGGGAAAGAGTAAAGCCAGTGGAACTGATTTCGTAGCTGCTTCAAAAAGCTGGTCCAGGCATAATGGGCCAAATGGCCTCTTTTTGTGATGTATGGTTGTACAATCCCCATTCCAAGATCTATAGTGTAGATTGGAAAAGCCTATGGCCTGAATTTTACAAGGCCTCAGGGCACAGGCCGAGAGGAAGGCGTGGAGACTGTCAAAGAAATCAGGCTGGTGTTCTGCCCATCATGTTTCTGTCACCACCATTCTTTCAGCGGTGTGAAATGTAGTGGATGGCTCTCCCACCCAAAGACCATTTGAGGCTCTTAAGCTCTCCTCCCACCTGCATCTGGTAATTTGTCAGTGTCAAATAGACCCTCTTCCACATGGAGAGAGCACCCGGTATTCTTTGGCTACCTTCTTCAGGCTTGGGAATGGGTACAACTGATCAGCATCCTTTGTCTAGAGAGGATCTCCATGGTACCATCAGAAGCCCCCATGGCCCTCTGCCATCACCAACCCTCTTGGGACCTACATGACTGGCCTCAGTTGCCCCCAATCCCCCTCATCTTTGTTGGAGGGGAGGGTACATGATGCTTTGCAGGCTAAGTACAGTCCCAGCAGCCGCCACTGTTCCTGATTTGCCTGCAGCACTGTCTTGTGGGAGCCCCAACAGCAGACAGCTAATTATTTAATGCATTTAAAATCTGGTCAGGCCTACCAGAAATAATGATGTGGGATTACCCAAGACTTTTCAACCCGTGGAAAGAGTTCCCCAATCCCCCAGCCCACTTGCTCAACTGTGAGGCACTGTACAATATCCTAAGGGCTGGATAGGTGTGCTATTAATACAAGTTCTTTCTTTAACCAAACTTCCTAAGCAGCTTCCTCTCACATGACCTTTCACTGGTGAGCTGTGTTGATCTCCACATGTACGTTTGAAGTGACTGAGGTGGAGAGCAGTGCTATTTTTTTAAACCACTTTCCAGTCGCTTCTACCTTCCTGAAACTACTACAGTTTCTAACATGCGTTTGTCCAAAAGTTAGGTGAACTCGAATAAACAAACTCTGTGGCAGAGTCCTTAGGTAAGGAGGTCAAAACTGTTCACAATACAATTACCCACCTGAAGCAGTTACTATATTAGTTACAATTTGTAGAATATCTATTTCTTATTGCTCATACATACAGGGCATTCCGTGAATGCACCTATGAAAAATGGCTATCCAGAGTCGCTAGGAAAGTCACATTGTAAAATTTTGTTTGTATGATCAGAAAATTCGTTCAATGATTTTAAGACTATTTTGGCTCGCATTATCTTCATTTTTATCATTTTTTTCTCTATTGTCTTTTATTCCTCTGTAAGCTCATAATTGTCCCAAAGGGAATCTCTTTATATCTGAAAGTTTTACTGAAGAAACGACCTGGAGTATTGCGTACGGTTTCGACCTGCTTACCTAAGGGAGGATACACCTGCCATTCAGGTAGTGGAGCGGAGGTTCACCAGACTGATTCCTGGGTTGGCAGGTCTGTGGAGAGATTGAGATCTTCCAGCCTGCTGTAGCAAACCTCCAAACAAGCTGCCGAAGGAGGTTGTGGAAGCAGCTACCATAGTGTGTTTTAAGGGGCATCTGGACAAATACATGAATAGGTTGGGAATAGAGGGATACGGCCCCCGGAAGATAGAGGGTTTTAGTTCAGTTGGGCAGCATGGTTGGTGCAGGCTTGGAGGGCTGAAGGGCCTGTTCCTATGTTGTAATTTTCTTTGTTCTTTAAGCGTCCCACCCAGGCAGTCACCCAAGGCCAGAATCAAGCCTGGGTCTCTGGATCTCTAAAACAGCAATGCTAAACACCGTGCCACCCCTTGGCAATATCCTCACATCCTCATCATAGACAGAGGTGCAGATACTTTGCTTTGGAAAAAAATTAGTCCAGTTCCCAAGAGAGACTCTGATAGCAGACTGGTTGAATGATGTATGATCACAATGCTGGATTGTTCAATTCTAGATGCCCAGCAATGGCAACGCAGGACAGAAAGCAACCAACTGTCAGCATGGTTTGAGTAGCCCCACACCACCCAAAGTGCTACTGGCACAAACTGTCGCACTTACATACCCACCTGATGCCATGGTCAGGTACCTAGCTATGTCAACTATTGCCACAAACTTGCAATTAGCTTGCAGCTTAGGACTGGTATAGCCAGTGAGAGTGCCAATCGACCAACATTAACAACTTGAATTTGCAGTGCACCTGCTGTGCTAAAAGGCACTTCACGCAAGTTGAACTAAAAAAAAATCAACAAGCAAAGTGTAAATATTCAGCTCTCGACTAAAAGTTTGGTCAAAGAGGTGTATTTTAAGAAGAGATGGAAAGGCATAAAAAGGGAGGGCAGGAATCCTAGAGCCTGGGGTTGAGATGATTGAGGACATGGATGCCAATGTACAAGAGGTCAGAGTTGGAAGAATGCAGAGATCTCAGAAGATTGTAGGACTGAAGAAGATTCAAAGAAAGCGGTGCCATTGGAGGAAATTGAACATGAGGATGAAAACCCTTCAATGTTTGGTGTTGTGGACAGAGTGCCAGTAATAGCTTCGCAAGCACCTAGGGCAATGGACAGAAACAGGATTTGGTGCAAGTAAGATTGTGACAGAGAGGTTTGAACAAAAGGGAGTTTCTGGAAGATGGCAGTCTGACCATGAGGATATTAGAATAGTGAAGCATAAGTGGTGAAATTAAGCAGAGGTTTTCAGGGAATCTATGTGCAGATCCACAAGAGATGGGTGAGATCATAAATAAATATTTCTCATCAGTATTTATTGTTGAGAAAAACAAGGATGGTAGAGAACTTGGAGAATTAAATATTAATGTCTTGAGGATGTACATATTACCGAGAAGGAGGTGTTAGACATCTTAAAGTGCAACAAGGTAGGTAAATCTGCTGGACCTGATGTGATGTATCTCAGGACATTGAGGGAGGCTAGGGAGGAAATTGCGGGTCCCCCAGCCAAGATATTTGAATCATTGATAGTCATGGCTGAGGTGCCTGAAGATTGGAGAGTGGCAAATGTTTTGCTTTTGTTTAAAAAGGACTGCGGGGAAAAGCCTGGGAACTACAAGCCATTAGCCTCACATCTGTAGTGGTAAATTGTTGGAAGGTATTCTGCGAGACAGGATCTACAGACATTTAGAGAGGCAAGGACTGATTAGGGACAGTCAGCATGGCTTTGTGAGTGGAAAATCATGTCTCACAAATTTAATTGAGTTTTTTGAAGGGGTAACCATGAAGGTAAATGAGGGCAGTGCAGTTGATGTTATCTACTTGGAGTTTAGCAAGCCTTTAACAAAGTAACACATGGTAATTGTTGCATAAAGTTAAATCTCATGGGATCCAGGGTGAGATACCTAAATAGGTACAAAATTGGCTTCTTGATAGAAGCCAGAGGATGGTTGTAGAGAGTTGTTTTTCAAACTGGAGGCCTGTGACCAGCGGGATGCCTTAGGATCGGTGCTGGGCCCACTGTTATTTGTCATTTATATTAATAAGTTGGATAAGAATATAAGGGACATTGTTACTAAGTTTACTGGTGACACAAAGATTGGTGGCATGGTGGACAGTGAGGAAGATTATCTCCAATTGCAGTGGGATCTTAATCAATTGGGCCAGTGGGCTGACGAATGACAGATGGAGTTTAATTTAGACGAATATGATATGACGCCTTTTGGTCGATTGAACCAGGGAAGGACTTCCTCAGTTAACGGTAGGGCGTTGGGGAGAGTTACAGAACATAGAGATCTAAGAGAACATGTTCATAGCTCCTTGCAAGTGGAATCTCAGGTGGACAGGGTGGTGAAGAAGGCATTCGGCATGCTTGGTTTCATCGGTCAGAACAATGAATGCAGGATGTGGGACGGCTTGTTGAAGTTGTACAAGGCATTGGTAAGGCCACACTTTGAATACTGTGTGTAATTCTGGTCACCCTATTATAGAAAGAATATTATTAAACTACAAAGAATGCAGAAAAGATTGACTAGGATGCTACCGGGACTTGATGGATTGAGTTACAAGGAG
Source organism: Sphyrna mokarran (assembly GCA_024679065.1). Classification (NCBI taxonomy): domain Eukaryota; kingdom Metazoa; phylum Chordata; class Chondrichthyes; order Carcharhiniformes; family Carcharhinidae; genus Sphyrna; species Sphyrna mokarran. The sequence goes on along the minus strand of JAGIQG010000008.1, from coordinate 73,868,610 downwards.
AGGTTGAATAGATTGGGATTTCTTTCTCCAGAGCGTAGGAGGCTGAGGTGTGACGTTATAAAGGCCTATAAAATAATAAGGGGCACAGACAAGGTAGATAGTCAATATCTTTTCCCAAAGGTAGGGGAATCTAAAACTAGAGGGCAGAGGTTTTAAGGTGAGAGTGAAGAGATACAAAAGTGTCCAGAGGGGCAATTTTTTCCACACAGAGGGTGATGAGTGACTGGAACAAATTGCCAGAGGCAGTAGTAAAGGTGGGTATAATTTTGTCTTTTAAAAAGCGTTTAGATAGTTACATGGGTACGATGGGTATAGAAGGATATGGGCCAAATATGGACAATTGGGATTAGTTTAGGGGTTTTAAAAAAGGGTAGCATGGACAAGTTGGGCCAAGGGCCTATTTCCATGCCGTAAACCTCTGTGACTCTGACTAGGAGCAAGGGAGCCAAGTCAGAGGTAAAAGTCCTGGAGATGAAGATCAGAAATTTCTTACTCAATTTGGGATCAAATAAGACTTCTCACTGTTCTTATTCCATCAAGCGGGAACGCACCTCATGCAGCACTCTCTCCACATTGGGTAGTCATCAAATAGGGACTTGAATGGTGAACTGTTCAGCGAACTGTCTACTCTTTATTGCCTTTACAGTCAATTTCCTCTGCTGTCATTTTTGCCTCCTCTTCTAGTTTTGTCTGCTCAATCTGACATTTCCCTTTATTTGCTTCCCTACAAACATCCAAATCTAGACTTGTCGCTGCCCATAAGAATGATAATGAGCTGACCGCAGAAGGTTGGGTGCAAACAGCTTCTTTAATTTAGAGCCCACACTTAAGCTATTTAGAATAAGCCGTGTCTATCGGAGGCGTTTATTTTGTACTATTACACCGGTCTGCCACCAGTCCTCTGCTACTTCTCCAAAATGATTGTGCTTTATGCGTGCCTGTTGACAGACTATTTGGCCACAGGAGGTATCACAGCCAATCCTGATTCTTTGGAATCATAAGATCTACAGTGCAGAAGGAGACCATTTGGCCCATCGATCCTGCACTGATAACAATCCTATCCAGGCCGTATCCCATGTAACCTCACCTAGCATTAAGAGGCAAATGATCGTGGCCAAGCAACCTAACCTACACATCTTTGGACTGTGGGAGGAAACCAGACCACTCAGAGGCAGATACAGGGAGAGTGTGTAAACTCCACACAAGCAGTGACCCAAGGCTGGAACCGAACCCAGGTCCCTGGTGCTGTGAGGCAGCAGTGCTAATTATTATACTACTGTGTCGCCCTGAATTCAAAAATTTTGATGGGTAATGATCAAAAGCAGGACAGTGCTTTATCAATTCTCCCTCCTTCTGGCCTCGAGAAAAGGTAGACAGAAACTAAGCTTCCTTCTTCCAAGGCATTGGCCTCCATTGAGATTGGGACGTGCTAACAACACTTTCTTGATGGTTAATAAGATCATTTCTGAAACAGACATTAGCTGAAATCAGCACAGATGCCTCTTGCTTCTATTATCATTTACTCTGGGCAACGTATGAATCTAAGTTAACAGCATGCTGTTACACAGGGAGACTTTTGGTTTGTACATTTGACAGTGTTTTCCAGTGCTAATCCCTCTCAGTGTCAGGGTATTTCGGGCACGTGAATATTTTTCAGTGTTTGGAACAAGTGGAGTTTTCAATTTTCTCATTTTCCATGAAAGACATGTCCAAGCATCTCATCAATCATTTCAACCTGTGCTGTTGTATGTGCTTGCTGTATTTATAAGATACATGTGTGCATCAGAAGGGAAGTGACATCTTGCAAGGTTTCATACCACAAACAGTGAGAGGACAACCCAGCTTTGGCTGGCACCACAACTTGGGCTGTATTTAACTGGCAGCAGCCAACTAATTCAGGCTGCCATCCTGATTAGAAACAGCGATCCATACCCACAAGAGCTGCCTCTTGTGGGTATGGATCATTGTTCAAGTCTGACTCAGAGGGCCAGCCGCTCAATAGTGCCACTGCAGTGGTCATTTTTGGGGATGCACCCAATGGATGAGGCCACATTAGTGGCTATGTGCCTTCAAAGTCACTTCTGAGGGACTTTGGGGCACTGGAGTTAGGAAGGCAAGCAGGTATTGATAAAAGATGTGATGCTTATGAATGCTGGTGACTCTATAGCTGCAGGAGTGACCATTGCTGTGAAGAGGCCTCCTGCATGAGCCGAAGTGTCTAGAAAGGTATACTGCCAGGCCCCACCTCTCCATCCATGAGCCTGCTGGTTTACCTGTCAATCACCATGCTGTGGCAGAGCCACGAGCCCCTGGTGAAATGCCAGTGGGGTAGGAAGCTGCCCTTAATGAGCCACTTCTGTGATCAGTCCCTGTGATCGAGGTACCCACCAACCTCCAACCACCAAACTCCCCACACTCCACATGGTGACAGTTCCCCCTTCAGCCAGGTTAATACCAGCAGGGGCAGGATTAGGCTTTTAAAGAGTCACTAATCGACAAGATTCAGGTATGCCACCATCCAGCCTAATTAAATGCTCTTCTCACCACCAAGCTAGCCACCAGAGAGGGCATGAGATTCTGAGGTATACCACACTGTGAAAAAAAAATTGACACCTACAACGATATTTTGCATTGTGACTGACAGTGTGCAAAATCTGACTTCAACACAGTGATGGAAAGTAAATGCATTAATCTTTGCAAGGTTACAGTGCACACTGGAGACCAATGGAACACACACATTGTGTCCGTGACATCACAGCAAGACCCCTGGGCTCAGGGATTCTGCAGGTGCTGGGTGAGGGACCTGGTGGGCTCCATGCTCATCTCAGTGATTCATTCCCATCCTGCACTCAAGGTTACAGATGCCACACAGCATTGGCTGTAGCCCAAAGTATTTATAGTGGGAGAAAAGAGGGGAGGAAAGAAACTGCAGTGAGGCACCTTAATGAAGATTGGCAATCAGCGTCAGGCAAAAGGAAAGAAAGGATCCTACGGACCCACTCAAAGATGAGGCAAGGCCTTGTCCTTGGTGTCCTCGCCAACATTAATACCCCCTGAAAGTTACCAAAAGATATGACATCCAGTCATTTATATCTCTTGCTGTTTATGGAATCTTGCTCTGTGAAAATTGCCTATCATGTTTCTTATATTGCAACTGTGACTACCCTTTTAAAAGGTGTGCCATTTTCCATGAAGTTGTGTTGTACCTCCCATGGAGGTGAAAACCTCTGTACAAATGAGGTTTCTCCCTCAAAGAAGTCAAAATGTTGTTGGGTTGCTTTGGATCTTGGTTTCTCCATTGTTACCTGATTAATTGCTGCAGGGAAGTCAGCCATTAAACATTTAATCCAACTATCCAGCTCTTGGCCTTTGCACTCAGCATTGCCAGGATCCAATGCCAGGAAAATTAGGTACTTCTCTAATTTGCCTGGCATACAGGGAGTATGAGACACCACAATTTATGTATACCACATCATCATGTAGTGCTGCAATAACTGAAAATGATCAGCAGGCTTGATATCTGTGGCTGTAGAATATCTAGTGACACAGTTTTATATTATCTCATTAGTGTCACAATTAGACTTACGTTAACACTGCAGTGAAGTTACTGTGAAAATCCTCTAGTTGCCACACTCCGGCGCCTGTTCGGGTACACTGAGAGTGAATTTAGAATGGCCAATGCACTTAACCAGCACATCTTTCAGACTGTGGGAGGAAACCCAAACACACTCGGGGAGAACATGCAGACTCCACATAGACAGTGACTCAAACCGGGAATCGAACCTGGGTCCCTGGCACTGTAAGGCAGCAGTGCTAACCACTTGTGCTACCGTGCTGCTTATGTGCAGTCATTGGGATGGAGGTGGGGTGGGTCTTGAAGGAGAGCTCACACAGTCCATGTTGCTGCAAACAAAGTCTATTTAGTCTGCCAACTGTCTATTCAAACAGTGCAGCACGGCAGTCTACAAGGCCAAATTAAAAAAAAGTCTTGGCAAACTGGAGCAAGTCACACATGATTGAAACTAGAGCGCATTAAGGCAGAAAGAATTCAGCGGGAAATCGCAGTGAATGGAGGACAGTTACAAGACAAATTATGCACAGAAAATCAATCTCAGTCATTTAGAGCAGTCTCGCTGTGTGATTGCCAGGGAAATTTCCAATGAGCAGCTTCCTGGTCAGAGTTAGTGGTGTCACTACTTAGATCCAAATCAGTATGAGGATAAGAGAAGATTAAACCATCGTAGAAAAATGTCTTTATAATTTCACATGCCTGTGTCAGCTAGTGCTTATGTTGGGAGATGGGAAGGGTTGTAGTAGGGTTATATTGGGGTCTGGATGTACTCACACAAAATGGGCTGAATTTTACAAGTGGTTGAGTTAGCCACACCCACCAGCTGAAAGGTCAGAGCTGAACCTGCCTCTGCAGCCCCAGGAAAGCTGCCACCAGATTTCATGGCCGTCAATCAGTTAATTGCCCGAGATCATTGTTGCCATTCCCATGAGGGAGAATTGTCCTATCTCCCAAACGCTGACAGCCAATCAAATGGCTGACAGCTGTCCAGTCCCAGCATCGCCACCGAGCACAGTGGCCACTGCTGGGATTGCAATCAGTCCCCGGACAGGGAGGGAAGGGGGAGTGAGGCAGCCTTGCCTCGGCCAATGAGCCCAGCCCTGGCAAGGGCAATGGGTGAGTGGCAATAGGGGATCGGGGAAGAAGCTTCATGCAGAGTGGCCTTTTCCACTGAAGGTATGGGTGAGGGGGTGGGGGGGGAGTCCTCCATTGGGCACAGGATTTCCAAACAAGAGAGACCCCCTGGAACCACTCCTCAAGAACACAGACAGGACTTACCTCACAGTCTCATCACAAGGAACGGAATTCTCCCAAATGGGACTAAGTCCCATGATGGGGGCAGGAAGGGAATAACATTTTCTGCTGCAGAGGCTGACAGGAAACCATGCCATATCATCTGACCCTGGGCTCATTTATTATTCATCAAGTGCTTTAGTGCCATATTCCTTGACAGGATGGGCTTGATAGTACGCAGGTCACCAGTATATCTGGGCATCATATGTAAAAGGCACCCAATGTGACTGACCACCAATGAAGAAAGGAGATGGACTTCCAGGGATACTCTGAGGCTGTAAGATGGACCTCCAGGAACATTTGAGCCAGGAGGGTCCACCAGATAGATGCTTCCCCCTTCCCATTGCTGTGTTTTTCCAGGCTCCAGGACCTGTGGCAGCCTCAATTCCAAACTCCTGAGGCAGTCCCCTTGCATTACTCAGGTCAATTCCGACTTCTACACACCATGTTCCAGAGGTGTTCTGGGCTGTTTTCCCACTGGCGTTGCAGAGAATCAGGTGTGTGGGGACAGGGGAGATACTGGTTGGGCTTTTATCCACATCCCATTAGTGAGATGCAAATCAGTTCCCAGACAGTGAGTTTTCTAATCCACCAGCAGAAGATCAGGAGGAAAATTCACGCCAGTGCAAAACCGTTTTTCTGGGCCTCCCACGGCTCCAATTCCAACCTTGGGTCACTATCAGTGTGGAGTCTGCACTTTCTCCCCATGTCTGTGTGGTTTCCTCCAGGTGCTCTGGTTTCCTCCCACAGCCCAAAACTGTGTGGGTTAGGTTGATTGGCCATGCTGAAATTGACACTAGTGTCAGGGGGATTAGCAGGTAAATGAGGGTTATGGCAATAGGTCTTGGGCGAGATTGTGTTCGGTACAGACTCGATGGGCCAAATGGTCTCCTGTACTACAGGAATTCTATGGATACTATGATACTATGCCCACTTCTCCCTGTTCCCCCATCAAACCCTGAACTACCAGGATGGGGTGACAGGGGTAGAATAAATTCTAGTCAGAATTTCTTAGAACTTCTTCTGATCTAATCTTTCAAAGTCAATACACAGCCCATTCCACTGAGATTACTGTACACAAACTCTAACAGCCAGCAAGAAATTTGACCCTCATCAGTACCACATCATCCTCATTCCACGAGTAAACCTCGAGATTAAGAGTATATGTGCAACAAGGCCCTGGTTAAGGTGGTTAACCGTATGTCAGTTAACAGTTCCAAGGAATAAAGGGGACTAGTTGGATGTCTGGTTCAAGAGAGTTGAATAGGAGGAAGTGGATATGGAGAAAATCAAATGTCATGTGAAGAGCAGTAAAGCTCTTGAGTTGCTAAACTTGTCATAATTACATTGCAACACTGAATACACTTCCAGCACATGACATTGGCTGTGAAAGAAAGCATTTCTGTTCTTAATTTGTGAAAGGCACACTTTTCTAGATTGTGCAATAAGGTGTGTAATATTCACTGTCAACTCAGTTTGGGTAACGGTCACTGTAAATTCAGTTAATCTTGAGTTTGCTTATTCATCTCATGCTGTTGGGGGAAATCTTCCATAAGATGGTGAATGTCCATGAGGAAAAGAGACATGATCTTTGGAAAGAAAAGCTGAAAGGGCTGAGTGACCTTTCCTAATCTACGCTTGTGGTTTCATATCCAACCTTGTTCAGTTGGGGGTTTGTCTGTGAGATTCCCTGACTAAACCAGAGTCTGTATTCTGCCTTCTGATCAGCAAATGATAGCTCCAGCCTTGCTGCAAGAATTGGCAAGATCCATCCCAATTTTTCTCACCTATCCTGCCCCCACTTTGATCTCTGGCTTGGGCACCAATCTGGAGCATGCAACTGTTTTCTCCACTGTTGATGTCAAAGTGAACTGGATCCGACATTTCAGGTTTTGCAATTTCCCTTTCTGTTTAAGAAAAGACATGCATTACTGAGGTCTTATCAGTGCAGCTGATGTATTAAATCCATGAATCTGGGTTTCTTGCACTCGGGAATCAAGAATACAGAAGGAAGAGTTTGAAATTGAGGTGCAAGTTTAGTACGGGCAAGGTGTCAAGGAGAGGAAATACTTTAACAGTTGGTCCTATGTTGGAATGATTCTGTGAGATGTCAAAATCATAGGTCCCCCTGCTCTCACAGGGGGACACAAAAGATCTCACCTAGAATGATTGGACTTCTTCATGAATGGTATAAAAGCTGAAGCAAAGAAAAGAAAAACAAAACAACAGAGACCTAACTCTCTCGTGTAGGTTAAGATGAACTGGGTCCAAGTGGATTCTGAAACATTGACTGTTCAAGAGGAGCAGGGGATACATTCCATTGCCCTCAATCAATATTGTTAAAATCGATTGGGTGCAATTTGTTTTTCATAACTCGGGGGGTGCACAGCAGGCCTCCTGAGCAGGTTTCCTCCAGGTGCTCCAGTTCCCTCCCACAATTCAAAAATGTGCAGGATAGGTGGATTGGCCATGCTAAATTGTCTCTCTGAGATGTGTTAGGGACTCAGAAATTAATCCTGCAGGAATGTTTGTAAAGGGCCTAAAGAAACAATGCAACCCAGGCCAAGCTTTTGAGAAACATAGAACATTACAATGCAGTATAGGCTCTTCGGCCCTCGATGTTGCGCCAATAATTGCAGACCTCCTCCCATATCAGCTTATTGCCGAAACAACAATAAGCTGATGTGGGAGGAGGCCTGCAATGAGGCCAAGGCCTTGGAAGAGATAGGGTAAGATTTTCCAGCTTTTCCTGTCAGCCGGATCTTCCAGTGCCGCCGAAAGTCAACCTTCTGTGGTGGACTCCCCGACGCTGGGGCAGGTGAGTCATGTAAAAACACAAAGGGCAGAATTTTCCTGTCCCGTACGCCACAGGAATTGTGGTGGGCAGGGGCGGCTCATGAAAAAGTCTGTTGACCTTGGGTGGGAATTTCAGATTTTGGGGCAAGCGGGGTTAGAAAATCCCCTGTATGCTTTGGTGAGATCAGAAGATCTTGCTGGTGGCCAATGGCTTCGCACATCCATTAAGGGGAAAGTCCTCTGTGATTTGGAGGGAGATTTGTGGAAAATCCCTGCCATAGTGGCAAATTGTAAAGGGAGCCCCTATAGTTTTAAAGTTTATTTATTAGTGTCACAAGTAGGTTTACATTAACATTGCGATGAAGTTATTGGAAAAATCCCCAAGTCGCCACATTTCGGCAACTGTTCAAGTATACTAAGGGAGAAGTTAGCATGGCCAATTCACCTAACCATCATGTCTTTCAAAATGTGGGAGGAAACCCACACAGACACAGGGAGAACATGCAGACTCAGCACAGACAGTGATCTAAGCAGGGAATCGAACTGGGTCCCTGGCACTGTGAGGCAGCAGTGCTAACCACTATGCCACCATGCTGATCTTTTCTGAGCCAGCATGGGACATCCAATGGACTTCAACGACATTCAGGCCACAGCAGCCAATTTCACTGTCATGGAATCAACAATTTACATGCTATCATTATCATGGTAACTACCAACAATTTAACTGACCCCATTTCCAATCAAAGTGTTATTATGCCTGTGGGAAAGTCAATCGTATCCAAGCAGAATGCAGGAGCAGAGGAAACAGTAAAGCTCCAAGCCACAGCACGCACAAGGAAATGATCTGGGAGCTCTTAAGCTGGTTCTGATGTCTGGAGGTCTTTGAATGTGTATGCGACTGAAAAGGAAAGAGAAGTTGAGGAGAAAAATCAAGAGTTATACACTATTGGGAAGCAAGTGAAACAGCACATAGAAAGTGAGATTATTGGACTGACGATAAAATTCTATCGCCAACAAAAGAAATGAACGTCAGAGACTCACAACTTACTTTCATAGCTGATGCACTGCTGTTAGCTCGGAAGGAGCACACAAACCCTTAAGCCACATTCTCTTATGCAAAACGGATTTGAAAATGACAAGTCAATCCAACAAGATTATTCCAGAGTTAGTGGAAGTTAATATTCGAGTGAAATACAAAGATGCATCCTATTACTGACCATGGATGATAGTTGGAGGAAAAAAGTCTCCCTGGCAAGAAGGAATTAGCTTGAGAAAATATAGTTAAACTGGGCAGAGTTATTTGCAGTCCAGATCAAAAAGAGTATGTCCATTATTGAGAACGTGCTAAGAGACCACAAAGTAGTCTTTGAGTAAGGAGTACCAAATGATAAAATTAGGATCACAAGCATGAAGTCAAGATAAATGAAAATGTACACCCAATATTTTACGGGGCTATGCCAGTGCATTATACACAGGCGAACAAAGAATTGGATAAATTAGAAAGAAATTAACAAAGAAGAGTTGATGAAAAGTTGTGAAGTGTATCTCAGAACAAGAAATGATCCAACCAAGATTCCTTTCATTTCATGGTTAAACACAAAAAAAACCATGGAATGAGTACATGTGCATTTCTAGAAAGTGGTGGGGAAAGAGTACATTGTTTTAGGCAGATACACATTGAATCCATGCCCAATACCACAAGTGCCAAAGCTGTTGAAGTTTTGAGAAGCTGATTTGCAATTTATGGGTTGCCAGAGTATTGAGATCAGAGCATTGAGGTCCACAGTTGACGTCAAAAGAGTTTGAATTATTTCAAAGTGAGAAAGGAGTAAAACATTCTATTACCGCCAAATGACCAAGAATCCAATGCCTATATTGACAACCACTTTCTGCAGTTTTACTCACTCACCTAACTTGTCAAAAGCCCTATGAATTTACAATATTATCTATTATGGTGCCATTAGTGAATAGATAAGCCCCAACACAGATTCTAGCAGGACAGCACTGATCACGTATAGAGTATCAAGCCACTGCCTCTACTCTGTTCCCTGCTGCTCAGTTTATTAACCAGATTAATAACTTGCCTGCAATTCCAAAAGCTTTCACTTTAACTAATGGCACCTTATAAGATATTTTATCAAATGGCATATAGAAGTACACAAGTAGCATCCCATGGACATTTCCATATCCATTGCTTTAGTCATCCCTTTCAAAATCTCAATCACATTCTTCAGATATGGCCTATCCTTTAGAAATCCATGAGGATGTGAAAGGGAGGTTAGTTGAGAAGGTCAAGGCTAAGGACAGGTAGCTAGATGGATAAGTAACTGGCTTGGTAATAGGAGACAGAGAGTAATAGTGGAAGGGTGTTTTTCTAGCTGGAGGCCAGTCACTAGTGGTGTGCTGCGGGGCTCGGTACTGGGACCTCTTCTATTTGTAATATATATAAATGACTTGGAAGAGGGAGTAAGTGGAGTGATCAGCAAGTTTGCAGATGATACAAAGATGGCTGGACTTGCGGATAGTAAGGAGCATTGTCAGGCAATGCAGCAGGACATAGATAGGCTGGTAGCTTGGGCAGACAGATGGCAGATGGAATTCAATCCTGATAAATGTGAGGTGATGCATTTCGGGAGAAAGAATGTAGGAGGGAGGTATATGATAAAGGGTAGACCTATTAAGAGTATAGAAACGCAGAGGGACCTGGGGGTGCAGGTGAACAAGTCTCTGAAGGTGGCAGAGCAAGTGGAGAAGGTTGTGAAGAAAGCATATAGTATGTTAGCCTTTATAGGAAGGGGTATAGAGTACAAGAGCTGGCCTTTAATGTTGCAGTTGTATAAAACGTTGGTTAGACCTCATTTGGAATACTGCGTCCAGTTCTGGTCGCCTTACTACTGGAAGGACGTGGAGAGTCTGGAGAGAGTGCAGAGGAGGTTTACCAGGATGCTGCCTGGTATGGAAGGTCTGAGTTACGAGGAGAGGTTAGGCAAATTGGGACTGTTTTCCTTAGAAAGACGTAGACTTAGAGGAGATCTAATAGAGGTGTATAAGATTATGAAGGGTATAGATAGAGTAAACAGGGTTAAGCTTTTTCCTAGAATGGACTTGAATAGCACGAGAGGTCACGGGCTTAGGGTGAGGGGGGTAAGGTATAATTTGGATGCTAGAGGGAGTTTTTTCACGCAGAGGGTAGTTGGGGTATGGAATGCGCTGCCAAGTAAACTGGTGGAGGCAGGTACTCTGGAGTTATTTAAGAAATACTTAGATGGGCACATGAACAGAATGGGAATGGAGGGGTATAGAAAACTGATTTAAAATAGGGATCATGAGCCTTGGGAGTCCCTGGGAAGTGTGTAAATAGATGATGATATTGATGTACTTGTTTTTATCCTACAGGTGCTTTGGTCCACCTTGTTGTCTAACGAGGGGCATACACGCGATAGGTTGTGAGAGGGCTGCTCTTGGATTTTTTTTCGAGAGTATCCTAGTGCTTCATGTTGTTAATGTACACTTGATCTGGACCATTTGATGGGCAACACGACAGCTCAGTGACTATCGCTGTGCTGTGCAGATACATAGATTTGGGCCTGTGTCTGTGGGAGTTTGTGCATTCTCCCCGTGCTTGCGTGGGTTTTCTCCGGGTGCTCCGGTTTCCTCCCACATCCCAAAGATGTGCTCTTAGGCTAATTGGCAAAACAAATTCTCCCTAGATTGTCTCAAATTTGGTTTTTAATCCATAGATCTATAAACATGGACAGGGATCGCGGGTAGAGGTGGGAACATTGGGGTGGTGGCACGGGCTCGTTGGGCTGAAGGGCCTGTTTCCCGTGCTGTTTTGTTCTTTGTTCTTTGTTTTCAGTTCCTGGAACCTTAGCTGTAGCAATTTCTCAGCAACAGATGATATGCTAACTGGCTAAGAATTCCCTGTTTTCCTCTTTCACTGTTCTCAATAGAAGAACAATTGAACAATCGTACAATTTTTCAGTAGATGGGAATGTTCCCAAATTGAGAAAATTTTGGAAGGTTATACTTTGGATCATTCTTAATCTTTTGGCCACTTCTTTTAAATCCTTGGGATGAAACCTACCAAGTCTTGGGGATTTGAGTTTGAGCCTCTTGGTTGCTGTAGAGCAAAGGAGACAGGCGTTCTGCTTTTTCATATTTAAAAAAAACTTTATTTCTCTGACCCAACTCCACCCACAAACAATGCCACCTGGAGCCCTTTTATATGCCAGTGACTTCTATTGAATAGTTGACATCAAATTAGGAATTAATTGGAAGATCTGTTAACCCATTCCAAGTAATTTGTCACTTTTTGGTCCAGAGCTTTCCAAACTATGTGTCACAACCCCACATCGGATTTTGGGTCACAAGCTCTGAGGCAACAATGGCTGCCTTAGAGCTTAGACTGAATACAAGCAGCTATGAGGTCCTTTAAATACATGCATTCTTCTCTATTGGAGCTTAATGGACAGAGCTTTGTGGTTGTATTTTTTTAAAAAAGGAAAGCCTGCAGTTTATACAATTCTCACCACACCGAATTTCTTCCCTCTACTTGGGGGGAACCCCCAGCTCTTCTCAAGAGTTAAAACAGCCCCCAAGCCCAGGGATCACACAAGGTCTGCTGCATTTAAATGCACTCACATCAGGAAGACATTTGGGAAATACTGCTTTCCTTCATTTCTTGATTCACACATTGTTATCTTCGCTATGTTTCTGTCCCTGTTTCAATAGTAACTTCCTTCCGATCTCCAGGGTGTTGACCTCCTTCTCTACTGTAATTTGTGACCTTATTTTCATTGACATTATCAACTTCAGCAGTTTTCAAGGACCCATATTGTACCTGGCCTCTCTCATGTTCTTATTATGGTAGCAATATTATGTGTAGATTTTGCTCTCTTCATAATGCCTTTTTGTTACTCCTATTACTTGTTTTGTCGCCTTTTGCTGTTAACTGTGTTGGTGTTTGGGAAATATGCCTGCTATAGTTGAATAGGTGGAGGCAGTGATTGAGCGTGAAACAGGAGCCTCAGTAAGATGTGAGGGCAAGGTAAAATATTAGGGTGCTACACATGTATCCTGAGTATCAGGAGTGCTGTTGGGTGAGTATTGGGAATGTGGTGCATTGAGCAATGTGAGAGGACAGTGGAATGGAGGGTAAAAGATGTAATGTGAAGAGAAACTCAATGACTTTGATCACCCAGTGCAGTCATTAGACTTCTTGTGGCACTGCTACCAGTTTCTTGAGGCCAGTCTCCAGGAAGTGACCTCCCTGGCCACATGCTCCTATGCCCATCTGAGCGTGATCCTGGATGACATCCTTGTCCAATAGAACCATGGCATTTTTTTCTCCTCATTATCTGCACCAGTAACGTCTCCATTGCAACACCTGTCATCTTGGAACTCTTGCTTTGTCCTGATGTCCCATTTCCATATATTAAATTGCAGCAATGTTATTAGGCTGAGTTTTGCTTTAGGAAGGAAAGACTGCCTTTAAAGTCTGTCTGTACCACATGCTCTTGGCACCACATTGTTCAGCCCCTGATGAGTGAAGATGAGGCTTGCAGTGTGGTAGATGCTTGGCCCTACACCAAAATCATATTAATGAGGTGGGCAACATCTCACCTCCGACAGAAACAGCACAGGCGGGTTACAAATCATGACCCCTGTGCTTGAAAAACAGGAGAGGCCAATTTGTATCTCATTACCAGGTCATTATCATATTGCTGTTAGTGTGACCTTGCTGTGTGCAAATTGACTGCCACGCTTTATTTTGTAATTGTACTTCAAAAGTACTTGGTTATTGCAAAAATCTTTGGGAAATCATTCCTAAAGCTGTGAAAAGTGTGATAGAAATAATTTCTTTGCTAACCTTCAGATAAACAGCTAAGATATATCGAACAAATATTTCAAGACTTTCTTGGTATAAATGATGTATAAATGTGTAAATAAAAATATCTTCCAAACAAAGGAAGGCAACCACTCGCTCTTATAACAGTTAGGGCTTCCTCTGGCTCTGTGGTTGTGGTTTAAAATGAGTTGGAGGGATCGCATGGGTGGTGCAGCTCTAGAAGTTGGGGGGTTTATTCCTATTTACACGTGTGCTCCGAGCTACTCTAAAGCATATTGGGAGAGGGTAAGAGATAATGTCAGCTTTTAAGGGACTATTGAAGGAGAGATTTGAGCCTTAAACTGTAACTCCTTCTTGCCCTGCGTGTGTTCAATGCAATGTGCATAAACTCTGCTTTTTATCTATTCTGTGAAAGTTCCACAAAATAGGCTCAGCACTTCATAAAAACTTCAATAAAACTATAAAGTTCTTGACAGGAGCATTTTTTACATTTTATTTATTCTCTCATGGGATGTGGGCTTCTCTGGCAAGGCCTACATTGATTGCCCATCCCTAATTGCCTTTGAACATAGTGGTTTGTTCGGCTATTTTAGAAGGCAGGTAATTGTTAACTACATTGCGGTGGCTCTGGAGTCACATGAAAGCCAGACCAGGAAGGACAGCGGATTTCCTTCCTAAAGGACATGAGTGACCCTGATGGGTTTTCACAACAATCGACAATGGTTTCATGGTCACCGTTATGACGCAAACTTTTAAAATTCCATATTGTAGTATATTTAGCATAATCATTTAAATTAATTTGCGACAAAATATTGAGTATAACTACTTGCCATAGCGCTCAGGCAGAAGGATAAAGACGTGGTCAGATTGAACAACATTTTTAATTATGTTATTTTAACAAAAATGGAGTGTCTTGGACTCAACAGACTGGTTCACTTAGAGCCAAAAGCCTTGAAACTCTGAGATGATCTCCCGATCTTTAATGGGAAATCTGCAGATACTCAATGAAACAGCTAAAGCATACTAAACAGCAAATATCATTTGAGCTCCTCCTGTAGGATGGCACAGTGGTTAGCACTACTGCCCCATTGCGCCAGAGACTCGGGTTTGATTCCTGGCTTGGGTTACTGTCTGTAGAGTCTGCACATTGTCCCCGTATACGCATAGATTTCCACCCGCAGTCCAAAGATGTGCAGGTTAGGTTGATTGGCCACGCTGAATTGACCAAAGTTTCAGGAGAATTAGCAGGGTAAATACGTGGGATTACGAGGAAAGGTTGGGATTGTTGTCTGTATAGGCTCGATGGGCCAAATGGCCTCTTTTTTGTACTGTAGGGATTCTAGGAAGATATTTTTACCACAAGGAAAAGAAGAGCGTGATCAGGTTGGCTCAAGATATCTGATCAGTAGAGAGCACTGTCACTGATTCAGAAATTTATGGGTGCGATTTTCTATCGCTTCCCACTGGCGGGATCTTCTTGTTCCACTGAAGGTGACTCTCCCCCCACAGCAGGTTTCACAGTGGTATTTGGAAACTCAGGCTAGAGACTTGAACTCGTAATGCAAGACAGCAGAAGTGCTGAATTGCCGGTGCTGTGTTTTGCAGATGAGACATTAAATCTGAGGCCCAGTCAGCCTCTCAGGTGGCTGTCTGGCACAGTGTTTTTCAACGGAATACAAGGAGTGCCATGGGAAGAAAAAGCAGAAAATGTTGGATACATTCAGCAGGTCTGGCAGCATCTGCGGAGACAGAAAATAGAATTAAATCATTGAGTCGGGCTGGGAGCAGCGTGGGCATGGGAGCAGAGTGTAGAGAGAACTTTGCTACATATTACTTGGGGTGCTTTTATTGTGTGCAGTAGATAACAACAAGTCTACAGCTGATCCCATTCTTTGCAGTGTCATCTCACACCCAAGACAAAATTCACCCTCACACAAAAGAATTAAGCAGAAAAGGTGTTCTGATTCAGTTCCCCTCCCCCTCATAACATTCCTCCTGATCTGTGCATGAATTTTGCTTAGATCATCTGTTTTGCCGGGTGGGTGCTGCTTTTGCAGGATTCTGTGGCAGGAGGCCAGCCCTTATGAGCTCGGCAGCTGACACCTCAGACTCCAGACTGTGAAGTCAGATAGGGGGCGAGGACACTCAGCTTACTACCGGGGCTTATCGCTGAATGGCCTCTGTACTTTCCTGATATAATAGGCTTCTGCAGCAAACTTGGCAGGCTTTAAAAAAAGTGAACAACTGTTGCCAGTTGTGTTTGTGCGGGGAAGGGATGTATGTACGTATATGTGTGTGTCTGTGGGGTGAAAGGAAGAAGGTGAGAGAGAGCCAGGAATGTGTAATGAAACAGCGACAGGGGCAAACGAGCAGAGCAGACGTTATGTTACGAGCATGTTGGAACTTGTGTCCCGTGTTTCAGCTCAATACCGTGAGGAGCTTATTAAAAAAATAAGACTGACAATTGAATGAGTTCAGTGAACTCTACACTGACTCCAACGTTGTTGACTCTGCCCATGAAAGAGTGCACTTAAAAATCCAAGGCCACTTCAGTAGCTTGACTAATTGAAGAGTGCCCCAGCTTTACATTCCGCCAGACATTTGTGTGTTTTGTTTTTAGTCGATATTCCTGAGAAAGGCACTCTTATTTTTTGGCGGGGAAAGATCCCCCCAGCTGGAAATCAGGCAGCGGGCGTTATTTGTGGGGATATTTGTTTTGTGTGTAGTGTTTTGACGGAGAGAGTTCTGGCTTGAGGCTGGACCCTATGGGACCTGCAGCAGCTGTGCTGTTCCGAACCAGACATGCAGGCTGCTTGTGTGCATGGCTCTGGGGCAGTGGCTTGCCAAGGCATTTCACTCTGAGCAAAGTCAAAGAATTTTCAGCAAGCTTTCGCTGGACCAGAGATTTGGCTGTCCTTGATCTCTCCTTCCTCTGACACAGCCTTAAAAGTCTTCTTCTCCAAGACACAGTTTGATCAGCTGAGTTACAGCCACTTCTCTGAGTTAAGCTGAGCAGTCTCCAACACAGATGGAGTCAGAACATGACCCATTTCAAACAGAACCGGCAAACTGGATATGCAATTGGCTTGATACTTGCAGAGATTAATGGTGGAAGGATACTTATCAGACTACTGGTGTGCCTCAGGGGTCAGTGAATCATAGAAACCCGACAGTGCAGAAGGAGGCCACTCAGACCATCAAGTCTTCACTGACAACAATCCCACTCAGGCCCTATCCCAGTAACCCCAGATATTTACCCCACTAATCTCTAACCTACGCATCCTGGGACACTAAGGAACAATTGAGCTATGCACCTATCCCACACATCTTTGGACAGTGGAAGGAAACTGCTGCACCCGGAAGAAACCCACGCAGACACAGGAAGAACATGCAAACTCCACACAGTGACCTGGGAATTGAATACAGGTCCCTGGAGCTGTGAGACAGCAGTGCTAACCACCATGCCACCCATTTGGCTGGTTCCATTGCTGCTATTATCTATATCAATGATTTGGATGAGAAAGGCATGACCAATAAGTTTGCAGACGATATTAAAATAGGTGGTGTTGAAGCAGTGAGGAAGGTTATCAAAAATGCTAGCAGGAAGTCGATCAGCTGAGGAAGTGGGCCAAGAAATGGCAACTGGAGTTCAATACTGATAAGTGTGAGGTGTTGATAATACTGATCAGCAATGAAATGCTACAGTATTACATTAAGTTCTATCGCAATATACTTTTCACTCGGTCATAAGGTAAAACTGGCTTATTATATTGTATTGTTGATGTCTTTGTCAGATGTGCACCATAACTGAATTTACATTAATTAAAGCTTTTGTTTGTACTAACCCAAGTAGTTCATTTTTTAAATTTGATTTATTATGTTCACGTATTATATACAGTGAAAAGTATTGTTTCTTGTGCACTATACAAAGCATACCATACATAAAGAAGGAAATGAGACAGTGCAGAATGTAGTGTTACAGTCGTAGCTAGGATGTAGAGAAGAATCATCTTAATATGAAATAGGTCCATTCAAAAGTCTGATGGCAGAACGAAGAAGCTGTTCTTGAGTCAGTTGGTACATGACCTCAGACTTTTGTATCTTCTTCCCGATGGAAGAAGGTGGAAGCGAGAATGTTCAGAGTACGTGAGGTCCTTGATTATGCTAACTGTTTTTCTGAGGCAGTGGGAAGTGCAGACAGAGTCAATAGATGAGAAACTGGTTTGAGTGATGGACTGAGCAACATTCACAATCTTTAGTAGTTTCTTGCTGTCTTGGTCAGAGCAGGAGCATTGTACTGAGTATCAGTCCACAATATGAACAGTTGCTGTACACCAACATTCTCATTTTCTCTATTTTGTACTGATAAGATCTGTCCACATCTTTGCACTGTACCCTGGGCATAAGGATAATTAGCAGGTGTCCCTTTATGACAAGTCACCAGCTTGTGCATAAGAACAATCAGTTTAGCCATGAATGGCAGGTAGATTTGATGGGTCAACTCCTGTTCTTATTTATTATGATTTTCATAAGAACTGAACAACTTCAAAGTGACTCAGTCTTGGATTCCCCTTAACTTATCCATCCTCTTTTGTCAGGGGTCTCCCTCGCCTCCATCTGACATTTTCCCCTAAGTTGAGTCTGTGGGCAAGGAACTCAGCCTTCACTGCAGCAAGACACAAAGTTGATTTTAAGTGCCAGTGCCCTAGGAAAGAGGGAATGTTAAAATATCAGCAGTGATCACTAGCTACGTTATGGGTGGCACAGTGGTCAGCACTGCTGCCTCACAACACCAGGGACCCGGATTCAATTCCCAGCTTGGGTCACTGTCTGCATGGAGTTTGCACATTCTCTTGTGTTTGCATAGGATTCCTCCCACAGTCCAAAGATGTGCAGGTTAGGTTGATCGGCTATGCAAAGTTGACCCTTATGGTCAGGGGAATTAGCAGTGTAAATACATAAATTGTGGTCAGTGCAGACTTAGTTAGCTGAATGGCCTCCTTCTGCACTGTTGAATTCTATGATTCTATTTCCTCTGTGCCATGTGCCATTTTTGTATGCACGTCTCAGTCAGCATGAGGCCTGTACCCCAGGCAACCTAGTGACTTACTGAAATGTAAAAATCTCTTTCCAATATGGTAAAGATCATGATTGAAATCTAGCCATGGTCCTGAAGTCGTGCACAGCACAAGTCTCGCACAGGGGAAGCTGCTGCGATGTCAGTAGATACCCAAGTAAATTCATAGAATCATACATACAGGGCCAGAGAACTGCCATACTTGTATGCCAACATCTTTGTAAGGTCCTTCCTATTAGTCCCCTGCTCCTTCCCATTGTAATTTGTTTTCCTTGAAGTGAGGTGTAAAAGTGGTTTGGAGCCTCTATGGATCCAGGATTTCCTCCTCCTATTCCACGTTGTAATTGAATCCAAAACCAAGCCCAGAAATACCCCTCATCTAAACACACATGCACGCACACACCAGTGCAGACCAGTATTCTTATTTCCCTGTTTTACTGTCTTTTCCTTCCAGGGTGCATATGCATACATGGACATGTACACACACATATTAACATATCATTGCAGGTCAGTATTCTTACTTCCCTATTTTATTGTCTTTTCCTTCCAGAGTGTACATGCACACACACATACACAGACCCCTTACAATTACTAAATTTCCAGGAACTGTTCTCTGCCTCAGTCATTTCTGTTGGGTTCTGGCAGGGTCTAGGCCTGAAGTGTGGCAGTGAAGCCTGGATAAAATGGCCCAAGCCTCATACTTGCCTGTCAGCCCCCAGGCTTATCACACTTCCAGTTTAGATTGAGGACTTGTTGCTGTCTGGTACTGATTGAGAGTTTATGTTTTCTGTTCACCGGTAATGCACCTTTACCTGAACAGATGCTTCCATTAATCCAAGCAGTTCCCCGCTATCTAGTATGATCTATGTCGCTTTCACTTACAGCCTTGTTTCGTATACATTCCCAGTCTGCAATCCAATCCAATACTCACGAAGGTGAGTGGGGACTGAAAGCATCTCGCTCTCTCCTTCAAATGGTTGTTTAAAGCTTTTCTCCCCCTCTCATCCTGGCAAGGGTGGCCATTAGACTGTCTTCATGTACGTTCAAGCATTTGTGATCCAATGGCTTGATCCAGTTTGAGATGAGGCTTGAGGAGGCCTTTGAGTGCTAAGAAAGATGTTTCAGAATGTTCTGAAAGATGTTGGTTTGTTTAGGTCATTCTCTCCTGACCTTGCCCTTTCCTTGGTGTCTGTGTGCACGAATCCACTGGTCACTTCCTAGCATCTGTTACTTGGAATAGCAGAGTTGTCTGACAGCTGATATTCTACACACACACACACACACACACACACACACACACACACACACACACACACAGCATTACTTACATGTTCAACCTCAGGATGTTCTAATCATTTTTACTGCTTGCAAAATCAGTTTAGTTAGCAGAAAAATGCCTTCGCAATCTATTACCACACAGACTGACCCATTCATTATCTTTCAGATCCACTAAGGTCCCCTTGCATTGAGTTTCCGCATTCTCCTTCATCTCAACCTGTCTAAGGGTTTTATTTAAGTTTCTACAGTCAAGTGCTCTCTCTCTCTCTAATTTGTGCCATCATCTTGTGCCTGCACCTCATTCTTTAAATCTTTCAGGGCAACCCACAAACCCAAATGGCTGCACTTTAGAAATGTTGGTGATTGAAGGTGAGGATTAACTGTGCACTCTTCCTGGCTACAGTCATAAGGTGACTTTCCTTCCTTTTTTCACAATCCTGTGACATCTTCTCAAGCTTGTGCCATCATCACTATCCCCTTCCTTTTCTTCCCAGTGTGGCACAGCGTGTGTATCAGCTCTTCCCTCCTCTTCACCTGTCATTATGCTTCTCTGAGTTTCTCTGTCGCTTTGGTACCATGCTTCTCTCATTCACATTCATCCTTATTTTCATTCTTTGTCCTTTACTCAGCCCTTAGCCTCCTGCCATTTTATTCCTCACTCATTTGCCCTACAATCTTCTCCTCCTAAATCTCTGCCACCTTACTCATCAACTGTACAGCACAGCGACAGACCATTATATGATGGTCATTATATTCACACTCTATCTCATCTCACTCCATCAGCCCATCCTTCTATTCCTTTCTCCCTCATGTGTTTATCTGACTGTCCCTTATATGCATCAAGGCTATTGACCTTTCTTTTATTTGATTCATTATTGTCACATGCATTGGGATTCAGTGAAAGTAGTTTCTTGCACGCTATACAGACAAAACATATCATTGATAGAGTACATAGGGGAGATAGAAAGGAGAGGGTGCAGAATGTTGTGTTACAATCATCGCTAAGGTGCAGAGAAAGATCAGCTTAATATATGGTAGGTCCATTCTGAAGTCTGATGGAGCAAGGGAAAAGCAGTTCATGTACATGTTTCAATGATTTCTGGTGGTAGTGAGTTCCACTTTCTTATCACTCTGAGTAAAAATTCTCCTGAAGCCTCCATTGGATTGATTGGACTTATCTGATATTAATGACCTTTAGTCACTCACACAAAGAACAAAGAAAATTACAGCACAGAAATAGGCCCTTTGGCCCCCCAAGCTTGCACTAACTATGCAGCCCGACTGAACTAAAACCCCCTATCCTTTCAGGGACCACATCTCTTTATTCCTGTATCTGTCCAGATGCCCTTTAAAAATCATTATCATGTTTGCTTTCACTATCTCCTCCAGCAGTGGGTTCCAGGCAGCCACCACCCTCTCTGTAAAAAAAATTTGCCTTGTACATCTTCTTTAAATCTTTCATCCCACATCTT
The DNA here is from genome assembly GCA_024679065.1 of Sphyrna mokarran. NCBI lineage: Eukaryota > Metazoa > Chordata > Chondrichthyes > Carcharhiniformes > Carcharhinidae > Sphyrna > Sphyrna mokarran. The sequence goes on along the minus strand of JAGIQG010000008.1, from coordinate 73,847,272 downwards.
AAACTGACGCCCTCCAGAAATTGACTCTTCCATCCTGGGAAAAAGTTTCTGACTATAAGTTGACACATTTTCTTGGCATCTATCCTTCAAATCCTTACGTTATCTGAAAGACTCATATCAAATCACTCCTTAACTTCCTCTTTTCTAGGGAAGAGCACCCAGTTTTTCCCTGATAGGCTTGTCCCTTCAATTTTAGTATCATCCTCATGAACCTTTTTTACACTTTCACCAATGCCTCTATATCCACTTAAAAGATGGAGACCAGAACTCTGCTCCCAGGTGTGGTCTAACTAACATTCAATACAAACTTTTCTATTTGTCAGTTCAATACCTTTAGATCTTCAGGAAATTTTTTTTTTATTGGCATTATAAATTTTGTCCCTGTACCTTTTGAACTCTTCACTCAAATCTTTCAACAATGTTACAAGCTAATTACTTAATGTGCTATAGCTACATTAACAATCAACTTAAGATTATTTATTTCCAACTTGGTAAAATAATACAATAATACATTACAAATTCTCAACATAAATATCAAATAATATACAGCACATTCAGGATCAAAAAAGCAGAATACATCATAGCTGCATTCAAGGAGTTTGTCACTTGGTCCCCTGTTGAACAAAATTCATGCTCTGTATGAAGGCAGCAGACAAGTTAGAGGTGGCAGGCGGGCCAGTGCACCTAGCATTTCCTAGTGTATGTTCCTCCAACCATCTTCAGTAGCCTAAGCCCTAGAAGTGAGCATCCAGGTCTACTTCTTGATCCAATTAGGCAACCCAGCGATATATCACCTCTCCATTATACTAATTTCTGCACACACTTGCCTATTGCTTGACCATGTGGAAGATCTTTCTTTTTATATTTGCCTCCAAAGTATGTTTGGTGCTAATCTCTGAACTGGCACTTGCTGGGGCCAAATTGAACAATGGTGCCTCTTCAGTGGCTGAGATATTTCTACATGTTTGCATGTGTGTGAGAGAGAGAGACACACACACATATTGCAGCCCTGGAATTTAAGTTTCTTGCATTGACCTCCTCAGCAACCTTTTTCCAATGGCAGTGGAGGTATTGAGTGGTTACTTTGTGTCCTTGGGTGGAAATGAAGCTCCCTTTTCCCTGCTCACCACTGGACCACAGCCTCCAATGCACAATCAGCGTGGCCTAGATTTCACAGCCATTGTCCAAGATAGCCTCTTGCTTGTCGCCATTTAACATGTGCTGGCTGTCTTTTATTTAACACCAGAGACACTCAAATTTAAGTCCTGCTCTCACCCCTAACAGAGATGCAACCAAAATAAGTACACCTGAATCATTTTATTCAGCGACTGGCTTGGTCTCCTGGATTGGTGTAGCAACACGTTTGTCTTTTGGTGTAGTTGAAATAAGGCACTCTGCGAAACTTCTTCTTTGTGATGTTCTCATTGGGGTGCACAGATGAACGTGCAGCAGTGAAAGCTGCAGCAGTGTATCATTTTATTTTAGTACCTTGCCCCATTTTCTCCTATATGTATTGATCACCTTTCGGCACCTCATGCAGGCAGAAATCACTAGCTAGACAGTAAAGGGGGAAAGATGTTTGTCTCATGCTGCTTCGAGCTATGGTACACAAACCACATCAACTTTCCAAAGTCACAAGGGCTTCTTCACTTATACCATTAAGAAAGCCCACATGAGCTGTGCTGTAGCATTGTCTGGCCCCAGAGAATTGATACAAGTCTGCATAGTGCCAATTAAAACACTGTGAACAAATATTTCCTCCTAAGTGTTGGCTGCCTAATCGATCACAAAGACTCCCATGCAAATCCTGTTCTGGAGGGACATCCATACCTGCATGCTATCCAGCAAAGCCCATTGCTGCTCTTTTCTGTAACTCAGCTCGCTAGGTTGCCCAATTGGATCACTGTAGCAGACCCCAATTCTCAAACAGTGGGGGTGGGCAGAGAAATGTCTGAGACTCTCCCGGTGTGTCTGGATAAATTTAACATTGATAGAGAAACTTCCCAGCACAGCAACAATAATCTGCATCTTTGTGGAACTTTTAAACATAGGTTAGGATTTTAAAGATGGTGAGCTGGGCGCTTGCCATCCCAGGAATTGCTGCCAAATGTGCAGCCACCAGCTCTCGAACTTTCACTGCCATTTCATGCTCACTTGTGTTAATTGGCAGAGGGTGGGATGTCTGTCCACCCTTGAAAAGAAATCGTGCCCATGAGAGCTTTGGCCAATCAGCTCTCCAACCTGACCAGCCCAGAGCTGCAGTGGCTAGAAGTGATACAGCAGCGCTCTGCCTGGGATAAGTCCAGAGACCTTTGAAAAGCTAGGTCCCAAGATCCCAGGGGCACCTCAGAAGCGGGCTGGTGGAGAGATGGGTGATTGTGGCGTCTGGAATAAGCGAACGAGGGAAGGGTCTCGAGCTCCAACGTCCTGGTGGGAAGGTGTCCCAAATCTGCGGGGGTCTTCAGAACGTGATGTTCACCAATCCTCCCCACTCAAGATGGGGAAAAGTTTAAATGTCATTTTCTTTCCCTACTTATACCCACCATCCTACAAATTGAGGCTGGATGGGAAAAGGCCATCAAGGATCTTAAAGGTGAATGGGTAGTCTCCCACTCAAGGCTCTGTCCACCCAACCATGAAATTGCATTTGGGTTTGGGCCAGTGGCTTCCAGGGGGCAAAGTCCCACCCATTCAATTTCAGCTACCCAGCATCTCAGAACCCAGTTTGGGGCGGGGGGGGCAAATTCTGCCCAGGGTAAAGGATGCTTCACAGGAGAGTTATTAGACAATATTTTTCATTGCATCTCATGTGTTGGCTGGAAACCAAAAGTGGAATATCATAAAGAAAAAGAAAAGAGCAAGAGTTCTAGAGACAGATAGATTTAGAGAGGCTATTTCAGAGATTAGGTCTTGGCATCTGAAGACAAATCACCTGTGTAAGAAGCTAGAAGTAGAGGAGCTCAGGTATCTTGGATGGTTATAGGACTAGAGGAGGTTACAGAGATAGAGAGGGATGTGGCTATGGAGGAATATGACTTTATAATTGAGATATTGTTGAACCCAGAGCCAATACAGGTCAACAAGGACAAGGGTGGTGGATAATAAACAATGTGACAAGCCATTAGGTGAGCACATTCGTTATTTCTTTAAACTGTGCAAGTACACTGTTTGACAGATCACTTCTAGACATCCAAGTCTAATTTTAACTTTAAACAATGCCACCCCCCCCTCCCCCACCCATGTCTGGGTCACTAGCTCTCTCTATTACAACAATGAACAGACTATAGACAGACTTCCCTTCAGCCAAACCTGAAATGCTTTTTAATCTGTTTAATCTTGCTTTCTGCTCACACCTTCCCAGTCTCACCAGTCAAAATGCCCTCCCTCCCTAGGACTGACGACTCAGGTTAAGTGTCGTCTTGGAAGTTAAATGTCGACCTGGTCTCCTGCCACAAATCACCCCAGTGCCACACATAGGCTGTTGGTCATTGACATGTTCAACCTTGTAGCGCACCTTCTTCCCATCAAATCGAAAAGGGAAAAAAACTCTTAGTTGTCTAATTGGATGATTCTTGATCATTCATTCAACAGGCTTTTTATCCCAGATCCCTGTGTCTGCATGTATTTCCTCCCAAAGTCAAAAGTTGTGAGGTTTAGGTTGATTGGCTATGCTAAGTTTCCCCTTAGTGTCAGGGGAACTAGCAGGGCAAATAGGGTTACACAGGTATAGGGCCTGAGGGGAGATTGTGGTTGATGCTGATTCAAAGGGCCAAATGGCCTCTTTCTGAACTGTAGGAATTCTATGGAAATGGAAATGTAAGAAAACAAATGAAATGCAGAATTTATTCTAATGCTCGTATGATTTCTCTCTGAGTCACTCACAACACTGACCTGATGGCAACCCTTTTTCTCTCCCCTTCCCCCACTGCTTCACTTTACATCTCTGAACTGACCATAGAAATTATTTATCTTCAGCCAAACCTGGAGCTGCTTTTAATCTCCTGCTTGGTATGAGAATGCTGAGTGCTGAGTAAGCAACTTTCCTAATTATGAGCCTGCTGTTAAGAGGTGGATCTGACATATATTTGGAAATCTCGCAAAAAAGTAAAAGCTATCAGTCATCGCTGAGCCAACAAGTCTGCTCGTGCCCTCTCAACACTCCCTGATATTGGCTTCTTGAGTTTGTGATTCTAAACACAGACACAACTCCCTGTTACTGCACTGCTTGCTTCCAGCTGTCACACAGACAGTGACTGTTGCCATTAAGTATTGGAATCTGCTGTTTGACTGCTCACTGGGGAGAGTGAGGCTGAGCAAAAATGTGTTTTCTTTTGCCCTTCTTATTCTTCTCGGCCATGGGTCCTGAATTTATTTCAGAGGCTCAAGGGGCTCGCGGTTCTCACCTTTGCTAACTTTTACAGGACATTGTTTTTAGATAACAAGCCCCAAGCTCTGCAATTTTAAAATTTAAAGTCTATTTATTAGTGTCACAAGTAGGCTTATATTAACACTGCATTGAAGTTACCGTGAAAATCCCCAAGTCACCAGACGCCTGTTTGGTACACCTCCGAGGGAGAATTTAACATGGTCAATCCACCTAACCAGCTGGTCTCTTGGACTGTGGAAGCACGCAGAGGAAACCTGTGCAGACAAGAGGAGAACATGCAAATTTCATATAGTTACCCAAGCTGGGAATTGAACCCAGGTCCCTGGCACAGTGAGGCAGCAGTGCTAACCATGTGCCATCGTGCTCATCCATCCTAAGCTCTCTATCTCTTATTATTCTGACATACTTCTTAAAACCGACCTCTTTGGGCAGCTTTCAGCCATCTTATTACACCTGTGTCAAACTGTGTTTTGTTCTGTTCCCACAAAGCATCTTGGGATGTGTGACTGCCTTAGAGGTGCTATATAAATCTAAGAATGTCAGTGAGGTTGAGTTGCAAATGATACATAGCTTTTCTCCCTCTCCAAAGAAAAGGTTTGCCCAACACTTTTGGGTGGTAAGATGTCAACTATAAAATTGGCAACTTAGCACAGTGAGTAAGCACACCACTGTCCTGACAGAGGTTTGATTCCTCCCTACTGGCTTATACATCCACTGCTGTCACTACCAGTGTACCATGGCTGTAGTGTGTATCACATTGCATTCAGAAAGACATTGAGACTTCTTCGGCAGTACTTCCCGAACTTGTGGCCTTCATCATCTAGAAGGAAAAGATCAGCATTTGCCTGGGAGCATCAATATCTCCAAATCATTCACCATCTTGCTTTGAACATACATTGCCCACACCTGTTTCACTTACTACCTGATAGTGTTTGTGGTGGTGTCTTCACATTTACTCAGGGTCAATTTAGGGATGGATACCTTTTAAAATGGAATGCACGATATGATGACATAATTCTAACACTGATAGTCTGATTACTTCTTTTTCCATGGATCACCGATATTTTCAGGCCTAACTATTATTGTCCATCCTCTTAACCCAGCTACAATTGGCTAAGTCCTATTGCCCCCGCTACACTTGGCTGAATCCTCTTGGCCCTGCTGATATTGGCTCAGTTCTCAAAACCAAACTGTGATTGGCAGAGTCCTCTTTGTCCAGGTACAATTGGCTGAGTCCTCTTGACCGAACTATGATTGGATGACTCCACTACACCCAGCTGCTGATGGCTGTACTTTTAGTCCTATTGCAATTGGCTAAATCCTCTTTGCCCAGAAACTATTGGCTGTCCTCTTGACCCTGCTACCATTGGCGGAGTCCTCTTGGCCTAGTAGCTAAGGACTAAATTATACTTGCCCAGCAACTGCCAGCTGCACCTTCCAGTTAAGTTATAATGACTGAGGCCTCCTGATCCAAGTAGCTGGTAGTTGCTCCTCCCTATGTAGCTCCTGTCAGCACTATCTCCTGGACCAGCTAGTATTGTGTGAGGCCTCCAACCCAGCTACTGTCAGCTCTTCTCCCTGCCCATCTGTTGTTTGGTCTTTTTTCCCAGGCCTTGCTGACACATCTGGCGCTCTACTTGGTCCTGGGAAACGAAGTGATCAAAGCAGTCTGCAATGGCGGGATGTTAACAGTTTGCTTCACTGACTTTAAACAATATAGATCTTAATATAAAAAAAAAGCCCTGGAAATACACAGCAGGTGTAAAAAGACGTGGCAGGTTAAGCTGTCTGCTACAGATTCTTTATCATTCTAACAAGTAACATTGATTTATTCTGATAATAGGTGATGTCCAAAATGCGACCCCTGCATTTTCTCTTTCGAGCGCCCATTGGCCATGTTATTATTTTGTGCTATTTTTGTTTCCCTCAGAACAAAAAACCAGTTCAGAATAATATTCCTACTATCCCATTTTACTGGTGTTCCAATTTAAAGTATACAAGACCAGTGCAGCCCAGTATTCTTATTTCCCCGCTTTACTGTTTTTTTTCCTTGTTATTGTAGAGTTGATACGTTTGATAGGAAACTGGAAAGTACAATAATATAGAAAGGAAGTGAAGATTGTGTTGATGGGTGAATGCTGAATTAAAGTGAAAGGAATCACAGTGTGGAACTTACATACTAGGACATATTTGTTGAGCGAATGGTCTGTTACAATGCTCTAAATTCTGCATCATTTTGGCTCTGCAAAAGACTAGATTGATTGCTGGAATCAAAAGTGGGTGCAGTAGGAACAGGGAGTGGCCAGATCAGTGATTTTTGCAGTGTCCCCTTTCCTTGTGACTGGACTATTGGAGATGAGTGTTATCCTAAAGTACGTAAGCACAGTAAGAAGTCTCACGTCAGGTTAATATCCAACAGGTTTATTTGGTAGCACAAGCCACAAGCTTTTGGAGCACTGCCCCTTCATCAGATGAGTGGGAGTTGTGTTCACAAACAGGGCATGACACAAACTCAATTTAAAATAGTTGGAATTCAAGTTTTTACAGGTAATCAAGTCTTAAAGGTACAGACAATGTGAGTGGACAGAGGGTTCAGCACAGATTAAAGAGATGTATATTGTCTTCAGCCAGGACAGTAGGTGAGATTTTGCAAACTCAAGGCAAATTGTGGGTGTAACAGATAGAATGACATCAATCCAAAATTCCAGTTGAGGCTTACCTCATATGTGCGGAACTAGGCTATCAGTTTCTGCTCAGCGATTCTGCTTTGTCGTGTGTCATTAAGGCCACCTTGAAGAATGCTTATCCAAAGATCAGAGGCTGAATAACCATTATCTTTTAAATTGAGTTTGTGTCTTTATATGCCCTGTTTGTGAACACAATTCCCACTCACCTGATGAAGGGGCAATGGTCCAAAAACTTATGGTTTGTGCTACCAAATAAAACTGTTGGACTTTAACCTGGTGTTGTGAGACTTCTTACTGTGTTTACCCCAGTCCAACATTGGCATCTCCACATCATAGACGTATATGCATGTGTGAATATGTATGAATATATGAATTAGGAGTAGTAGGCCACACTTCTCCTCATGTCTGTTTCACTATTTGATAAGATCAGGAATGATCTGATTGTGACCTCGACTTTCCTGTCTACTCCTATACCCTCTGACTCTGGCAACCAAGAATTTATCCAAATCAGCCTTAAAAGTACTCAGTGACACCACTGCAACTCAGGAGAAATCATTCCACAAATTAACGATCCATTGACAAAGGAAAATATCTCCTCATCTGTGTCTTAAATTCTGTGTCCCCTAGTTCTTGTCTCTCCCACGAAGAGAAATACCTTTTCAGCATTCTCCCTGTCAAGTCCCCTCAGGATGTTATATGTCTCAATGGATCACTTCTCATTCTTCTAAGCTCCAATGAATACAGACCCAACTTGTGCAACCTTTCCTTATAAGATGACTGACTTCATCCCAAGAATTAGTCAAATGAACCTTCTCTGAACTGTTTTCTCTGCAATTATATCCTTATTGTCCTTTCTCCTGCACAATTAAAGCAAAACTCTCTACTTCTAAAATCCTTTCCCTTTGCAATAAATGACTACAGTCCATTTGTCTTCCTAATCACTTCATAGAATCATAGAATCTCCACCGTGCAAAAGGAGGCCATTCAGTCCATTAAGCCTGCACTACCACAATCCCACCCAGCCCCTGTTCCTGTAAGCACACATATTCACCCTGTTAGTCCCCTGACACTAAGTGGCAGTTTAACATGGCCAATCAACCTAACCTGCACATCTTTGGACTGTGAGTGGAACCGGAGGATACTCACACAGACACGAGGGGTCACTTTCCTGATGAAGGAGCCATGCTCCGAAAACTCATGATTCCAAATAAAACTGTTGGATTTTAACCTGGTGTTGTGGGACCTTTTACTATGATTTGAAGAGATAAGACTAGTTTTTCTTGTGCTATGTCGTGGTGACCTGCTACTACTAACACTCTGCCCACCTTCCTTCCCATCTCACGTAAGTGTGGCTGTCAGCTTATGTGATGGTTTCTGTGTAAAGAATTTTGCCAGGATTGACTGAGCAGCTGGTGTGAATGGCATTGGCATGCGCAGGACATGTGCAGAGTAGGATGTGGTTTTAGCAGATCAAGAACACGCAGTTCTCCTCTTCAAACAGGAAGCTGCAAAATGTTCTTTCGCTGTGAGTGCAGTTAATAAAAAAAGTGAGCTGCCGTCAAAGATTTGTTCGTACTGGGAACTGATTAGATTCCCCAGATACTTGAGAAAATGAGAAATAGTTAGAAATAAAACCCCTCACAACATATCATTCAGCCAGTGTGAATCTCTAGCAGTTACATATATGAATAAGTACAGAGTTCCTGAGGGGGGCAAGTGAAGGAACATCTTAGAAGCATTTTTTTTTCCGCTGAATAAAAGGTGTGTTGCAGAAATAGCAGTGTTGGCGGCCTTGTTAACCATTTCTTTTTTTGATTGAGTTGCTGCATAACTGTTCTGTATTCGGCGACATCCCTTTTAATTTTTTTGTGTGTGGGCTATTTGTTTAAGTATGGGCCCTTCAAAGTTTTCACATAGCCATGCTCCGTAGTAACTTAAAGGGGCAGACCTGTGCTCAGTGGGCGTGGGAACTGTCGGGTTCCACGCAGCTTGGCGGGAACGTGCGTGCCGGGCTGACCTTTCTTATGCTATGCCAGATGCATTTAACCCTCCCACTGCCTTCGACGTGCACAGAAAGAGAAATTATCAGTGCAATTCAAATGATAAGGGCAGATTTGCATTTATATAGCACCTTTCATGACTCCAGGATATGCCAAAATGCTTTACAAATTGACTGGATTTTTAGGCCCTTCCTACCAAAGGTAAGAAAAGCCCCACTCCTCTCACTCCCTGGCCACCCAGTGAATTCCCCAGCAGTCAATAGACAAAACATGGCAGACTCCAGTGGGAGCTGCCTCCCATTGGGAAAACACACTGTGAGATTACAGAAAATCTCATCCAATGAGACAATTTTTTTAAATGTAGCCGCCTTTAAGCGGGATATAGAAAGTTCGGGAATCAAGCTCCCACAGATACCATTGAGTTAATGACCAGTTGATCTGTTTTTTTTAATTGATGTTTCTACTCCTGTCTAGTCCACGTCCTGCAACTGCTACAAGTGATTCCAACCATGTTACTCTGTGGACAGATAGGGTGGACAGAGAATAACAACTTCTCCCTTAATATACCCAAACAGGTACTGCAGTGTGGCGACTAGAGGATTTTCACAATAACTTTCTTATAGTGTTAATGCAAGCCTACGCGTGACGTTAATAAAATACAAAACAATAAAATAAGACTAAGGGGCATAACCGAAAAATTACAGCGAGGTCTTTTATGGGTGAAATTAGGGAATCCCTCTGTATGTAAAGTGTAGTAGGTGTTTGGAACTCTCCCTTCCAAACAGCAGTTAATGTTATTCGGTTTTTAATTTTAAATGTAAGTTTGGAGATTATTGTTAATCAAAGGGATTAAACTATAGGGCAAAAGGCAAATAGGTGGCGACATCAGCGATGGCCCTGAAAACCAGAGGTAGCTGTACCTCGGCACTCCCCAACCACCCTCCTCAATATTTTGTGCTCATTTTATATTAAATGGACTGATTTTGGGGCTTCTGTTCCTTAAAGAGGTGAAATTCTGCTTCCAAGAGCTGCCAGCCAATTGGAGGGACAGCAGGTCTTCAGACCCTACAGTGCCACCTGGAGCGGTGGCCACTCCTGGAACTGCATCTTGCCAAGATGGATACTTCCTCCCAAGGTGTGTGAGATTGCAGGCTGAGGTTAGGTTGCTGGAGCCAGTCAGTCAGGCAGACCCCGGTGAGGGGGATAAATGCAGGTGCTGAGGGTTTGGGAAGTGTTGCTGCTGGAGTGGCTATTGTCACCAGGGGATCTATACTGCCCAACCAGTAAATCTTCTTGAGGGAGCTCAGGATCCAGACTGATGTTCCAAGGAGTATGGTCAGCAATGGGACATCAAGCTAAAGTCTTCTCAAGTAGATGTAAAAAATACCATGACACAATCTTGGGGAAATAAAGAGCAAATCAGTTATTTATCCAACCAACAGCAACAGTAATTTATTAACTGATCATTGCCTCAAACCTAGTGAGTTTGGCTGGATGGCTCATACCCACCATCATATCTGGTGCTATCTTTTAAAGATGTGCAGACATAACTGACTGACCATTGAATATAGACGATGGATCTCCAAGAAGATGAACTTCTTGAAGAAAGAAGTTGGAAGGTAGATTCAGAGGGCACCAGAGCCAGAAGATACTTCCCCACCCACTGCTGTGTGTTCCACGCTCCAGTCAGTAGAGGCCTCTATCCCAAATGCCGGAGGCAGCGCAGGCCTTCTTGAAGTAATTCCCAACATGTACACATCACATTAGCCCAGACATGGACCAGCATGTTTGCTGGGAGCAGGGAGGAATCATGATTCACCATGATGGATGGGAGCAGAAGAACTGTCATTTTTTTGCCAGCAGCATAAACTGACTTTTCAGCTCTGATTGCATTGTTTTCCCCCCGACCTTCCCATTCCCCACCACCATCACAGCGGGGGAAGGGACTGAAAGAATCCACCTAACATTTTGAATCCATGTGACTCTTCAAAGCACTTGCTCGAAGGAATTCAGTCAGGATCAACTGCACAAAATGGCCGCCTGTTCCTGAGGTCCATTGCTCTGAGGGATAGGAGAAAAGGAATGCCTGCAGGATTGGGAATGATGGAGGAAGAGACAGAAGCGAGTGTGTTTACTTGCCCTCCATTATGAACCGAAGAATGGATACATCCTCAGCTGATATTATAAGGACATGGTCATTACATTCTCAGTCACATTATTTGCTTCTGTATGTTGCTAGCCTCCGTGCAGAGCTGCTTTTGAATTGTCAATTTTTTTATGGGACTGTGTCTTTTTTAGAAGAATGTTGGTCAGCTTCTGCCTGTTGGTGTTTATGGGAAACCACAATAATCAACAAGACCTTGCTTTTATATAGATTCCTTTCATATTGAAAGATGTCCCAAGGCACTTCACAGAGGTGTTTAAAAAAAATTTGCACTTTTGATCAACTTGTATCTTTAATTAAAGGGGCATGGTTTATTGTAGAAAATCTTTAGCAGGTCTTTTTTCTCTGAATTTGCAAACATTCGAGTGTAATTTGCATAATTTCAATAGCTGAGAGCACAGGGTGTAACGTGATGCCATAATGACACTGTAATTATGCAAATTAATTCATTAGCTGGTTTTGTTTGCAAACGTCGAATGAGGTTTGCCAAGCCTTTCCCATGAAGACAATGGCCCTTTAAAAGATTTCTCCCACCAGAGGCTGGGGAAGCGGCTTCACCTGAACAAGCAAACTGCGCTTTGAATAGCTTGGACGGTGGGAGGCGGAAGGGCTGGGGGGGTTGGAAGAGGGAGGTGGTGACGGGCAAGCACAGGGGCTTTGCTGCTGTTTTTGTGTTAGAATGTCAATAATTCCAGCTGTATGAAAAACTCAGGCAAGCCAAGCTGGGCGGTTTGAAAATGTATTTTACTGACACGAAGATAAACCATGAGAAGCCTCCACCTCACCACAATCATATTATATAGATGGCAGATGAAAGTTTACATCAAATTTATTCTGCCCTCTCTCTGTTTGGTTGTGAGTGTACATGTTGGGTGTTGTACATAGTGTTTGCAGGAGCAGTTTTCTCTGTAGCTGGCTGACAGTGCAGAAGCCCTGAAAGGGTTTGTGTGCCGTCACTATCACGGCTGCACAGAGAACATAATGTTCCATCTCCACGGCATCTCTTGTCTGCTTCCTGTGTTTACAAGGCTCAGAGCGCACGAGGGAACAGACTGAACAGAATCAGATTCAGATGGGGCATTTTAAACTGAGTGGCCAAGAGCAAAAAAGTCTCTGGTCTCAGAATAATTACAGCTAAACATACACACAAATACAGATACACAAACACACACACAGATACACAAACACACACACACAGATACACACACACACACACAGATACACACACACACACACAGATACACACACACATGGACATATATACACACACAGATACACACACAGATATACACAGACACACACAGATGCAGAGACAGGCAAGACACACACACACACACAGATATACACACAAACACAGAGACACATACTCACAGACGCACACATACATACACACACATGCCCAGATACACACACCGACATACACAGAGACACATGCAGAGATACATACACGCAGATGCAAAAACACACTGACACACAGATACACACATGCACACAGATATACACAGACAGACACACACCACACAAACACAAAGACATACACAGAGACAGACACACACACACACACGGACACACACACATATGTGGGCATACGTATATAGGTGGTCTCTAGCCTTAGAATAACATGGATAGATATACACATATGCACACAGACATGGGCAAACATAGGCAGATATGCACAAACACACAGACATAGACATACAGACACTCCAGACACAGACAAACAAAATCTATATATAGACACAGGCAAATATGCACAAACACACACACCCATAGGTAGACACAGATAGGCACACATGTAGATACATAGACATACACACTTAAAAACATACATACATGGACTCACACATGCACAAACACATACACAGACACAGGTAACACACACACTCATGCACCTGGCTAAACTATGTTTGTCTCAGACACATTTGGGTGGGATTTTGCAGCTGCATCACTCCAAGGCCAGAAAATCCAACGTGAGGCCAACAGACATTTGCATAGTCCATGTCACATCCAATACAATTTCCGCAGCAGGGGCGATGGGAAAGATCCGGCCATTGTCAATTTTTTATGTTTATACTGCTCCCTTAGCAAATGGCAGAGTTTTGAAGGAAAAAATAATGTTTGACAAGTTGATTCCCTTTTGCTTGTGGATGGCAAGGAACTCTGTGTCATCTGTGTGGAAACACGGAACATTCTGTGAAAATGATATAAATGTGAGCTGTTTTAATGTTGTGCAGCAAGGGAGGCAGTGTAACATACAATGCTGCTTCAGATAATCTCATCCTAAACCAGATACCAACCTTATCAGCTTCCATTCCAGTCTTTAACCAGCTCACAAAACCTCCAAGCAACACTGTTCTACAACGCATCCCATCAGCGCTGAGTGGAAATGCCAGCTGTGGGTGAAATGTAGTGTCTGTCCTTTGCTGAGAGCAATTTGATGGTGCTGATGGTATTTAATTGGGTAAGAGCAACCCTAATGCCTCTCACCTCTACCCTCATTAACTCTGGCGAGAAGGTGTGAGATGATCTTCATGCCCTGTCATTCATTCACTTAATGCATCTTCATGGCTCACTTAATGCCTCCATTGTCATTATTAAACCAGTGGCAGGTGGGGAAGCCCCTATATGAAAATCCTCTCATGGGCTCGCAGGCAATGGGTCAAAAGTGGGGGGGGGGGGGGGGGGGGCAGCGGTGATGTCCTTCAATCAAAGGAACTCAGTGATCAAGGGACCCAATGCTGGGAAGAGTGGAGTGGAGGCAAAATCTGGAAATAGCTGCTCTGTCCTTGTTACATATACCCCCCCCCATGGGAACTCCCTGCCCCATCCTAGCACCATCATTCACATGTGGCCTGGACCCCTCAGCGATCCTGGGCACAGGATGGGTGCATTGCCAGCAGTAGTCACTGCTCCCCCGGTGGCACTGCCAGCAATGACAGCTGGTGACTTCCGATTCCACCCCAGGGTCCTTAATTGCAGGGATAGCTTGCTAACACCAGTTATCTGTCTGATTGGTGGCTGGTGAGACCAGGGTGTAGGAAAGATTGGGTCAAAGGGATAGACTTGAAGGAATCTGCGAAAGAAGGAGAGAGAGGGAATTCCAGTTCTTAAGGCCTATTTGGCTGATGATACAGATATCTTTATAGACAGAAAGAACTGAAAGATGTTCAAAGTGCCAAAGTAGGGAGAATGCAGAGTATGTGATGGATGTAGGGCTATAGGAGATTACAGCAGCTGACAGGGACATGGGAACATTTAATTCCAAATATGAGAATTCTAAAACCTCTGTCAAAAGTGACAGAACTCAACACCAAGCCCAGAACAGGTCAATGTGCTGCCTACACTAATACCACTAGTTCCTTAAGGTGCAGATTTTGGAGAATGTATTTTACATTTCATAGAATCCCTGCAGTGCAGAAAAAGGCCATTCAGCCCAACAAGTTTGTATCAACTACAATTCAACCCAGGCCCTATTCCCATAACCATATGTGTTTACCCTAGCTCGTACTCTTTAACATGAAGGGGCAATTTAGCATGGCCAATCCACCTAACCAGCACATCTTTGGATTGTGGGAGGAAACTGGAGCATCTGGAGGAAACACATGCAGACATGGGGAGAATGTGCAAACTTCATGCAGTCAATAACCCAAGCCAGGAATTGAACACAGGAATTGGCTCTGAAGCAAGCCAATCATGTCAAACATCTGTAGAAGAATGAGGCTGGGTGAAAGGTTAAGTGCTGACACGATACTGTTGGGATCAGTAGATTGCTGTGGCGTCTTGAACCTTTATATGGAAGAAACGAGTGATTTTTTTTTGGAGCTGGGGGTTTGTAGTTTGTTAGAAATCATGTAAAACTGATTTATTGGTCATTTAAACCTGACCTGAAAATATGATGGCTTTACTATAACCTTTGAAACAAACTTTCCTCAGAGTAGTACAGGATTTCCATCGAGTACTGTGTAGATGCTTGCTTC
Organism: Sphyrna mokarran; assembly: GCA_024679065.1. Classification (NCBI taxonomy): domain Eukaryota; kingdom Metazoa; phylum Chordata; class Chondrichthyes; order Carcharhiniformes; family Carcharhinidae; genus Sphyrna; species Sphyrna mokarran. The sequence continues at coordinate 73,832,057 of JAGIQG010000008.1, read as the reverse complement.
TTAATCTTGATCTCTACTCCTCCTACACGGAGTGTTTGAGATGGCGGGCACAGATACATTCAAAGCAAGGTTTGATAAAAACGTGAGAAAGGAGCCCGAAGATTACACTGACAGAGTGAGAATGATGTAATGTTGGAGGGGTGGAGATACAGATCAGCACAAAGCAGATGGGCTGAGTAGCTTGTTTCTATGCTATAATTTCCACCTTTAGGAAGGGGGTTGACCAGATCCTGAAAATGAATAAGAAGCTATCAACCTTGCTTGCTGCAATCCTCTTAACCTTCTTCTTTGCATTTGCTCTCCAGCCCCAAGCACTTCACTCTTGAATATTGCCTGTCCTGACCTCGTCTGTCTTGGCTCATCTGTCACAGCACGTGGTAAATCCTCCTCCTCCTGTTGGATGTGCCTCTGCTCTCAGCGTGATTTTAGAAGCAATTGCTCGTGTCTCACCATCTTACTGGAGGTCAATGGATCAGAGGTGTTTATTGCTAATTAAATAAACTCTTCTAAAAAATTGAACAATGAGCTGGGATTGAAATTTGTAAAAATAGATTTTGGCACAGAGATGATTGAATAGTTTCTGGAGTACTGATGATTTGTCATCAGTGTAAAGTAAGAATATTGGGACTATGTCTCAGTTATTGTGGCTTACTAGGGAATCACTGGAACAGAGAATTGGAGTAATATAATTTAAATCAATCACATGCAGGAATGAAATAAAAAAAATGAGAAAACAAAATTTCATACTACAATTTATTGGCTTTGGAATTTTTAACTGGAACTGTTAAGAGTCAACCACATTGTTCTAAAGTGAAGTTTCAGGAGAGGTTAATTTTACAAAGGTACATATTCTTCCCATGCCTCCATTGAAAAGTCAGTCAGCACCATGTACTTGAGTGGCACTTTAACAGGGCGAGATTGGGACTCTTGGACAAGATGTCCACCAGCCTGATTGACCATCAGCTGACTCATCTCAGCAGCGCCAGAAACAAGTAATGGCCTCTGTTGGGACTACAAACTGTCCCAGGAAGAAAGAATATGGGATACCTAATTGAAGATGCATTCTTATTGGGCAAAATATGGAGACGCCAGCGAGGAAACTGGAGGGGTTCAGTTTTAGATGCTGGAGGAAGACACAAAGAAAACGTACTATTTTGGGGTTGGGGTGGAGATTGCCCCTGACTGACGCAGGAGAATTCAAAAGGTAGGCCTTTAAGGATCTCAAAAGGCACAAGGGCAGACCTGCTGGCAATAATATGGGAGCCAGGTCAGAGATGGGGAAGAAAGCAACCTGTTGGTCAACTGCTTTATTTTACCTCCTACCCACCCCTCCTCAATGCCCAACTCTGCCATTGGCACCCATAGGTTAAACATGGTAAGGAAAGCAGATCAGATTTCCCTCTCTAAAAGTCATTAGTGAACCAGTTGTGATTTTATGAAAATCTGACAGCTTTGAGATCCCTTTTTCTATCTGATACCAAATTTATATTTGCAGCCTTTTTTTCCCAAAACTTAATTCAAACTCTCAAACTGTAATTAAGAGGGGAAAAAAAAATTCGTGTGAATGAAAGACACAGGGGGAAAACAGATGCCTGTATAGTGTGGGAGACTGATGACAGATGGTGTAGAGAGGAATGATGGGAAAGTTAGCGTGAGGCAGAGTTCGGACAAAAGAAGATAATATAGAGGTGACCAAAATGGCTGCCACAGGAAGGGAGGTCGGTGCAATAAATGGAAACTCATCAAATGTGTTACCTCGAAAAGGTCATATATGTAGAAGCTGATGAATCTTTTATGAGGAAACAATATTATTTTTAATACTTGTTTTACATAATATGACACAGTTCTAGCCTGCTGTGTAAAAACTTGGAAATCATCTATAATAAAAAGAAATGATCAGACTTCTGTAGTATCTTGGAAAAAGTAGTGACCATCCGAAAGAACTATTTATTGAGAGGAATAAGAGTGAGAAAGATGTTACCCATTACTTTGACTCCAGTTTCTAAACTGTCAGGAAGAGTCATGCTCAGCCCCAGGATTTCCTCACTGTGGCCATGTCACATGACTTTTCAAAACCCTGCTCCTTAAAAGGACTTACTACCACAACTAATGATTGAATTTATTGTTTTCTGACAGTTGCAGTTATTCTGATTTTGCTCAGTGTCTGCTCAGCTCTTAGTGTTTTAAAAAAATCTACCCTCTTGCTTAACAGTCGAAGAAAGCATTTCAAGAACAAAGAACAGTACAGCACAGGAAACAGTTTTTTTCGAGCCTATTCTCCTCTTGTCAGTAATACTGGCTGAGTGATTGCTATCCAGCATCTGAACATTGGTCGATTAAGTTTTATAATGAGGAGGAGCAAATCAGAGAACGAACTGTTAATTCTTCTAAACTCTTTTGGCAAGTGCACCTCAGGGTATTGCGAGTGCTTTCCAGCCAATGAAGTACATTTGAAGTGTAGTCACTGTTGTAATATAGGAACCAGTTAGCCAATGTGTGTACAGCATGCTCCCATAAATAGCGATGTGATGCTCACTGTATTCCAATGAGCTTGGATGAGGAATAAATATTGGCTAGGACATTAAAGAAAACTCCTTCTCCTCCATAAATGTACAACAGTGGAGTCCTTAGAGTCATAGAGGTCAACAGCACTGAATAAAAAATCCTTCAGCCCATTGCCTCTGCACTGATCAAACATAAACCATCCAACTACTGTAATTCATTTCTCAGCACTTGGCCCATGGCTCTGTATCTTTGGCATCACAAGTGCACATCTAAATATTTCTAAAATGTTACAAGGATCTCTACCTCCGCCATCTTTTCAGATAATGTGTTCCAGACTCCTGTCACTCTTTCAGTGAAAAGGTTTTTCCTCAGATCTCGCTAAATCTCCTGCCCCTAACCTTAAATCTATGTTACTTTGTCATTGATTCCCCCACCAAGGGGAACAGTTTCCCTCCTATAATTGGTCATCTAGACTCGAAACCAAAAGAGAAAATGCTGGAAAATCTCAGCAGGTCTGGCAGCATCTGTAAAGAGAGAAAGGAGCTGACGTTTCAAATTCAGATGACTCTTTCGCCCACCCAAAGCTTCGGCACAAGAGTCATGTCTGAGATTCTGAGGGAGTGCAGCAGTGTTGGAGATGCTGTCTGTTGGATGAGATGTTAAACCAAGGTGCCATCTGCCTGCTCGGGGGGTGGAGGGGTGCGATGCGATAGATCCTGTGACACTAATTCGAAGAAAAGCAGAGGGATTGATCCTTTATCTCTTAGCCAACATTTACCTCTCAGTCGCCGTCATTAAAACAGATTATCATTATCTCATTGCTTTGTTTTGCACAAGTTGGCTGCTGTGTTTCCAATAACAGTGATGACACTTCAAAAGTACATCATTGGTTTAAAGCACTTTGAGACGTCTAGAAAAACCCTATAGGAATGCAAGTTTTTAAAACAAGGTTCAGTACTACTGCGCCATGGCTAGTATCTGGGCCCCACATGAAGATTCCCTGAAGCTGGGTGAGATTTATGAAACTGGCGTGCAGAATCTGTTTTTCCATCTCACAGTCAGAGCTGACGTTTGATGTTTAGATCATGACTGGGACTTTGTGACTCGACCTTTGTTTTTGGCAGTTTTTTTTTCACGGAATAATTGTACTAATGAAACTCTTCGAACTTTATCACATAATAAATCATGTCACACAAAAGTCAAGCATTAATTTCCACTCTAAGTCAATCATTATTTGCAAGGGTGGCACAATGGTTAGCCCTGCTGCCTTACCATGCCAGGGACCTGGGTTCAATTCCGGCCTCGGGTCATTGGCTGTGCGGAGTCTGCATGTTCTTCCTGTGTCTGCGTGTGTTTCCTCCAGATACTTCGGTTTCCTCCTACAGTCTGAAAGATGTGCTGGTTAGATGCATTGGCCATGCTAAATTCTCTCTAATTGTACCCAAACAGATGCCAGAATATGGCAACTAGGAGAATTTCGCAGTAATGTCATTGCAGTGTTAATGTAAGCCTACTCATGACTAATAAATAAGTAAACTTTAACATTGAGGTTTTTTTTAATTGAAGGAGTGTGTACACTGAGGGACAATTTTAAAGTAATTGTCAACATTTCCTCATATTCAACTCATGATTACCGTCACAAGATAAATTCACACAAAGCCACCAGCTCATTTGATTACATCTGCCCAGAATGCAACAACCTGCCACCTTCTTATTCCAAGAGTGAACTGTTTCTTAAGTAAGTTTGGTCTCCTGGTCTCAATTATCTTACTTGACAACTCATTCCAGCTGTCTGCATAATGAAATGTTTCCTGGCATCTGGTCTAAACTTGCCTTTTATGCTCCTTAACCTGAAACCTTTTATGCTATGACCTTCACCTGCCAGAAAGTTTTCTTCTGGCTCACTTTCTCTGTCCAGTTCAGAATCTTCCTTACCATCTGAGGCACCTCTTTCAAATATTGCACAAACTACCTCCCAACTTAGTGGCTCCTTGCCTGCCATCTTGAAAGTTCCTCTAGAAAAGATCATGCTAATTCATAGAACCACAGAAATCCTACATTGTAGAAAGAGGCCATTTGGCCCATTGAGTCTGCACCAACCAGAATCTCACCCAGGCCCTACCCCCATATCCCTTATTGTGGTATATGAAATCATGAGAAGCATAAATAGGATGAACATACATAGTCTTTTTCCCATGATAGGGGAATTGAAAACTAGAGGGTATAGGTTTAAGGTGAGAGGGGAAAAATTTTAAAGGGAGCTGAGGGGCAACTTCTTTACACAGAGACTGGTGTGTATATGGAATGAGCTGCCAGAGAAAGTGATTGATGCAGGTTCAATAGCAAAGTTGACAAAGCATTTAGATAAGTATATGGATGGGAAAGGATTAGAGGGATATGGGCTAAATGTGGACAGTTGGGACTAGTGGAGAAGGCACCATGATCGGCATGGATCGGTTAGGTGAAAGGACTTGTTTCCCTGCTGTACTGCTCTATGATTCGATGACTCTATGTAGAGAATTACCACAGAACATTGACCCATAGATTGGACTTCCCATTGCAATTTCCTGAGGTCTTTTTACTTTCTTGTACCACCAACACCGCCTTCCCCCGCCATTTTGATGCACTCATTTAATTGTTCCTTCCCCATTAAATTTTACTTGAGTGCAGTTTTACGTTCCTACCAATAGTGTGCGCCCTGCACTTATCGAAATATGCCTCTGAAGTTGGTGTGATGCACTAACCTGGGAAAACTGTGGACAACAGCACATGGCTTTTAGCCATTCAGCTATAAACTGCATTAGCAGCAGAAAACCTAGGCCGTGTCTCACAAATTCTCATGAAGGAAGTTGAGCGTGCTTTCTGATTCTGCCAATACTCAAATTTACTAATCTAATGGTACCTTTTTTTGGAATGTATCCTCTCTACCCTGATACATTTTAAGCAGCCAAGTCAATTGCAAAAATTCCTTGAAAATGAAACAGGTCCAGGCAACAGGGATTCTGAAGTGTCTCTTTATCCCCCCTTCCTTTTGTCAACAGTAAATTAAATCATATAATATCCTTAAAAATAAACTTTGAATTTCATAATTTCTACAGCCCAGTTGTTCTGATTGCTGAAACATGCAAAAAAAGAACTAGAATATGGTGCCTGTTATGAATTTTGCTGAATTAACAGCAAGAGTCTGTGTTACCAATATCCAAGAAATAATGTAGTCACTCAGGACATGCCAGAGATGGAGTCTTCCTCAACTTTGCATCCTTCCACTCTGAAAATCTGTTCATATTGCTTTACCATAAAGCCTACATTCTAACCTGCCTTCTCTGTTTCCCCACACCCCCAAATGAACTTCCTCCTGTTGACTCACTGCCACTTATACTCTGAGCTGACTCCCAGCATTTTCTATATGATGCTGTCATCGTTTCAGACAATTGTGGCAAGAACCTTTCGTGGTGTAGGATCTGGCTACGAGGAGACCAATCTACTGGTCTCTTTCTGACATTCAACATTCAGTCCTAAGAGACTGTGAGAACACAGTTGATCTGAAGCAAAGCCAGTGCATCTTTCCCTGGAACAGTGCTGCTATTTATAATCTGTTTAGATGGACAAGTGAAGCGGAAGGTACTTTGTTATGAGTTGGATGCTGAGTATGGACCAGGCTGAGGTAAACAAACTGCGGAAAGATGTCAGACCTCATTTTCACAGTAACCATTGGTGCCAAGAGAGTCTGGGTGTGCGTGAATGTGTGAGTATTATCTGCAGTTAACAGCAAGTGAAAGAAGCTTTAGAAATGCAGTGACACGAGAGGCAGATCAAGGCATACAATTTCATGATTAGTTATTGGGTGCAATGGATTGTTGAAGTTTTGTACTTCTTTTAGATTGACTCTGCTTGCAACATAATTGTCCAAGGGTATATGACCTCCTTCACGTCGTTAGCCCATGTTGCACTGTAAGTGGCACTTGGCAGTACGGTTAAGAGAAAATCAAAGCTAGTCCTCCAGCTCATTCCAACAGGTTTCTATCCCCTCTCATTACAAGTTATGTATTATAGTTATCACCCAAATGTCCATTCTTTGCGTGTGTAAGTCTAACTGGTGACCTTCGACTCGCTATTTTAACATTACAGTTGTGGTGATTGTCCCTTTAAGGGTCACATGACCCAGGAAACCAATCAAAGTTGGGGGTTCACCCCAGCAAGCAGGAGTTTTTGTTCCAGAACCTTCTCATGGGCTGGCTGCAGCCGTGAAGTTGCTAGCCTCGAATTTTCTTTTCCTTTCAAATAAACGTGGGCTGGAATGTCAGCACTGCTCACACTGACGTATTTTTCCCATCCCACTGCAGTGGACAGAGATTTGGATGGGAACCAAATTCTCCGATCTTTCTGCAGCAGGAGCGTGGAGTGAATGGCCAATAAGTTTTCACCATTTTCTCTGTAGGGCAGCACATTGGTTAGCACTGCTGCCTCACAGAGCTAGAGATCAGATTTGATTCCCAGCTTGGGTCACTGTCTGTGTGGAGTTTGCCCATTCACCCCGTATCTACATGAGTTTCCTCTGGGTGCTCCAGTTTCCTCCCACATTCTGAAAGATATGCTGGTGACACGAGCAGGTGCCGTGACTGTGGTGACTAGGGGAATTTCACAGTAACTTCATTGCAGTGTTAATGTAAATCTTACTTGTGACTAATAAATAAACTTTATTCTCTTAACTGATGAATAAGAATTACTACAACAATCCTCCTCTTGCCTGATATTCAAATATGTATACATAGAAATAGAAACCCAACAGTATAGAAAGAGGCCACTCAGCCCATCGAGTCCACACTGACCACAACCCCACCCAGGCCTATCCCCATATCCCTACACATTTACCACTAATTCCTCTAACCTACACACAAAAGGCAATTTTTTTTTAGCATGGCCAATCAGACTAACCTGCACATCTTTGGACTGTGGGAGGAAACTGGAGCAAACCCACGCAGACATGAGGAGAATGTGCAAACTCCACATAGATAGCGACCCAAGTTAGGAATTGAACCTAGGTCCCTGGAGCTGTGAAGCAACAGTGCTAACCACTGTGCTACCATGTTGCCCTATATGAACAAGTGTCATGGAATAGCCAGTAAGCCCACTAATCCAGACTGGTTTTGTTTTTAATTTTGTCTCTATAGCCCAGGCACTATGACTGCCATTCATGGCCCTGCTGTTGACCTGAAGCTAGCTTACTCAGGGGAAGAGCAAATATTTAAGGCCCTGTCTAACCTGTAAGACTCAATCCACCAGTGGGTACACTTGGAAAATTGTATTCATCTTTCGACTGCACGTTTGGTCACTCCCTCTAATATTGACCGTTGTGCTTCTTTAAGAACAGGCTTGTGGGTATAACTCATTCGTGCTCACCACAACTCGATGACTAATCGGCATTCCCGTCACAGCTTTAGACAGCAAGCTGGAAAACATGAATGCGTCCTATTGATTTGTGTTTTCCAAAGGTTTTCACATGGCTTGGTGTTGCATGTTGTGTAGGACCGTTTGCATCACAAACTACTTTCCAGGTGTAGTGTCTCTTGTAATGTGGGAGATGTGTAGTTTGTGCACAGCAAGCTGCCACAAACAATCAGGAGATAATGGCCAATTCATCTATTTTGTTTTGTGAAATGGACTCAAAACGCTAACTGTGTTCCTCCTACCACAGATACTTCCAGCGTCCTGCTGTGTTTATTCCATCATTTTCTGTTTTTGTTGAATCTTGTTTTGAGTGTTGCTTGAGACACAAAGATACCAGGAGAACTCCCTTGCTCTTCCTTGAATAGTACCACGGGATATTTTATATCCAAAGGGCAGAAGGGGCCTCATTTCACATTACTTCCAGAAGTTAGCATTCCTTGACAACGCAGTGAACCTAAACACTGCAGCACATTTTGTGCTCGCATCTCTGAAGTGGGCTTGAAACCTCAATCTTTTTCGTCAAAGACACTGGCTTTACCACCAAACTCAAGCTTTAATAATCATCAGTTAGTTCAACTGTGTGGAAAGAAATATCAAAGGAACCACTCCCCCAACACCCCTCTCCCACTTCCCCCCACCCCACAACTCCCAGGACACTATCACCTCCCTCTGGTCAAACACAGGCCGGCATGTTCCAGTCCTATTGTGGCGAGATTCTCCACAGGAGATTCAGCAGCCCAGCCAAATGTCCACCAACTTTCGATGGGACTGGACAATCCCAATGGTGAACGGGACTGAAAAATCCTTTCCAGAAGGGAGAGCAGATAACTGGGACTTTGTCATCTCTTCTTTCCGCAGAGTTTGACAGACGGGTGAGAGAAGCCCAGAAAGAGGAAAAAAAGAGTGAGAAAATCCTTAATTTAAAATGACTCCTTGCCTAGAAAGCTCCTTGGCTCAATCCCACATAGGACTGAGTTCACTGTTCTCATGAGCAACAACTCTCAGGACCTCTAGTCCTGACTTTGGTTCCTCAGTATAGACGAGGGAGAAATCAACCATGTTCCCTTTCCAGAGCACCATCCACTGACCACTGTTCTATCAATTTCCCTGTGACCTCCACCTGAATGAAAATCCTGCCTGCATTCAGCACTCACAGTTACATAGGGAATGAAGTCATCTGGATAAGATAGCAGTGAGGTACCAGAATCCATACTGCGGTATGAAGGTAATAAGGATAGAGATGAGGGATGCTTTAGTGTGGAAAATCTAATTTGAAAGCTAAAAGTACATTTAGGAAGAGGCCGATCTTTACTGGTAGTAGATGTTTTTAAATGAATCTGGAGAATATGGGATTGGGGCTGGTTTAATTCCATTTTGTAAGTGTTCTTTAGCAATTACTTCAGTCTCAGCTCCTGTTGTGAAAACTAGTACAGATTTCTTCAAAAAAAGCTAACCATGTTTTAATAATATGACTGAGGCTTTTTGATGACACAGTAAGAAGTCTGACAACAGCAGGTTTAAGCTTTTTTGATGAGTCAGAGAGAGGATTGATGAGAGTAATGCCATTGATGTGGTGTATAGGGATTTTCAAAAGGCATTTGATACAGTGCCACACAATACAATTGGCAGCAAAATTTAAATCCATGGACTAAAAGGGAATGCCGGCATGGATAAGCTGATAGCGACTGTTGTTTTCCAGACGTTTGCAGTGGGCTTCATTATGGGGTTTGCATTAGTACCACTGTTTTTTCTTAACCATATATATTAATGACTGTGACTTGGGTGTAGAGGGTGCACAATTTCAAAATGTGTGGATGACATGAAATTTGGAGTATGGTGAAATGTGAGGTGGATAATGATAGATTTTAAGAGAATATAAGTAGGCTGGTGGAATTGGAAATGCAGCTGAAATAAATTAACACCAAGAAGTGCGGCTCCCGTTGGTGGCACAGTGGTTAGCACTGCTGCCTCACAGTGCTAAGGTCCTGGGTTCAAGCCTCAGGTCACTGTCTGTGTGGAGTTTGCACATTCTTGCCGTGTCTGCATTGGTTTCCTCCATGTGCTCCAGTTTCCTCCCGCACTCCTAAGATATACAGGTTAGGTTGATTGATCATGCTAAATTGACTCTTAATGTCAGGGATTAGTAGGATAAATATATGGGATTATGAGAATAGGACCTGGGTGGAATTGTGGTTGATGCAGACTCAATGGGCTGAATGGCCTCCTTCTGCATGTAGGGATTCTATGAAGTGGGAAGTGATCCATTTTGCTAGAAGGGTTGAGGAGAGGCAACACCAAATAAAGAATGCAATTCCAAAGAGATTGCAGAAACAGAGGGGTCCTGGAACTATATGTACACAAATGTTTGACAGTGGCAAAGCAGGTTGAGGAAGCTAAGAAAAAAGCAAATGGAATGCTGGGCTTTATAAACAGAGACAGCAAGCACAAAAGCATGCAAGTTATGATGGACTTCTTAAAAATTTAGTTTTTAAGAACTGAAGTCTTCTGCCCCTATTCTGAGCAGCAGACTTCTGACAGGACATGAAGGCTTTTGCAAGGGTGCAGAAAAGATTTCCAAGAATAGTTCCAAGAGTGGGAGACTTTAAATTTTTTGAGTGTAATTGGAAGTTCTGGGACTGGTCTTGTTACGAGAGGAGACTTGTTCGAGGTGTTACGAGGGGCCTGGACAGCTCAAGAGAAGCTGCTCCCATTGGCAGACGAGATGAGAATCAGAGGACACCGATTTAAGGTGATTGGCTATAGGCGACACAATGGACAGCTTTTTTTTCCACATAGCAAGTGGATAGGATCTGGAATGCGCTGCCTGAGGGTATGAGTACAGGAGGGAGATTCAGTCATAACTTCTTCTGGTGCTGAAGTTAAATTTCTTAACTTCAGAATCCCTTGTATTCATCAAATATGTCTCCCTCTCTCTGTCTCTCTCTCGTTTTTCTGTTCACTCTCCCCGCCCCCCCCCACCGTCTTTCCCTATTGATGATATTCTAACCAAATTCCAGTAAAATGAAACTATTCTGTTAACCATTTCCTTGCAAGTATGCAGTCAGTTATCATCAGATATTGTCCTGACCAACAAATTTTCCTGGCATTCCTTGTCCAGTTGGTTAGACAGTAAAGCGATATTGTGACACAGCACTGAAGGGTACAGCTTTTACCTCTGGGTTATGCAAAGCGAGTTGACCTCAACTGATGCGATACTCTTAGCCTGCGACTAACATGGAACAGCATCTGCCAGGGCTCCTGCTCCAGCATACTAAGTGATAACTCACTGAAGTGAGTGTGTGTGCAGCTGACTTTTGCCTTTTGAGAACTGTGCTGTTACATTGCTCTCCAAGACCCTGCTAATTCCCGTGTATGGCATTCACACACAAACAACAGCCACTTCATTAAAGAAGAGTGCCCACACCTGTGTCCCTTCCAGTGAATCAGCACCATCTGTTCAGGAGGAAGGATGGGAAAGTAATTATTTCAAAAAACAAGATTGAAGACAGTTTCAGGCTTATTTTGAGTGCACTTCATGTGGTAGTGAACAGCTAACACTGTTAATGATTCAAGATGGAAGACGGGGCACCGTCAACTGGTTTTGCTTTGTGCTCGGATGTAGTTGTAGAAGGGAGATGGTGGAACATTGAAATCTGTTTTGAAGACGGATAATATTGATTCTCTGATTTCCAGAACTGTGGAATTTTAAACAAGAGCAAAGATCTCACGGTATTTATCAGTGCCCCATAAATGTGTCTCAGAGTGGAAGCCTGCTCCCTTCCTGTTCTTGATTGCTCTGATATCATTAGGCTCAATGGCTTGCTAATAGCCAGTGACTGGACTCACGCATAAATAAAGTCCCACTTCGGTGAGCACAACAATAGCTTGCATATATATAGGAGAGCTCCGTTGAAAGTGTCCCTGGGTGTCTTACATGAGCATCTTTGGACAAAATTCAACAACAAGCCACTTAAGAGGAAGCATTAATTCAGGTGACCAAGAACTTAAAGAAGAAGTGTTGAAGGTGATAGCAGGAAAGTAACCAATACAGCATAAAGGTCACTACCCTGGGCCCTGCACTCCTGGCCAGGCCTGGCTAGCTGCGTTGCCAGGATAGGCATCTCCTCATTCTCTGGAATATTTGTGGAATTGGCCTTGCTATTCGGGAAGTTGTAGTTTACGGCCTCTCAGAGTTGTCGTGAACTATAGTCTGGATGATGTAGACATTTGAAAAATAACTGAAAATTGTCTTATCCATGTTTCCTTGCCAACTGATGTCCCTCCACCACTACCAAGGCTCTTCATACTTTCCATACTAGCCTGTGACATTTTGTGACAACCTTTGACCAATTTCCTGCTCATTTACTCACTATAACACTCATATCAATGAATTCTATATTAGCAATAACATTTGTGGAAAAGCTTTAAAAAAATTCATTTTTTCACAACTTTCTATATTCTTTTAAAAAGTGCTTTCACTATAGTCAAATAAAAGTGTCAATCATCCAGACTTTAATGTATCAGTGTGAGGAACTCTGAGCATTTGACACCTTCATGTTTTGTGTAAATAAGCATTGTGCAATTGACAGATCACGGAGAAAATAATGTCAAAAAAGCACTTTGGGTGCAGCTGTTTCAAAAGACTAATGGATGTATGGACCCTCAGTCAAGCTTCTTTATACATTTAAAAATTCATCAATGTTGAATTGATATGAATCCTCCAGATGTGTGCGTGTTTCCCATCGGACTCTCACAATTGCTACATTCTCACAGGTGCCTCAGATGAATGACTGCAAGGATGAATCCTGGGTGGTAGGGACTTCCAATGACAGTCCAGCCCCTACTAATCCAAGCCAAGAAGTACAATGTTTTCTGTCATTCCACAAATGTAACAATTGAACAGATCATCAGCCTGTTGAAGATGACATTATGATTTGTGGACCATTTTGGCAGTGTACCACTTCAAGTGCTTCGGACAGTATTGAAGACCAATATGGTCCAGTGAGCACTGCACACTCTTGCACAACAAAAGGTTGAGAACTTGCAGAATCCTCTTTGGAAGAGGATCATGGAAATGACACAAATTTGCAGGAATGTAATGCATGTTGGGACTTCAGTCTCACGTGTCAAGGTCATGGAGAGGTGTGCAAGAAAGTCCCATGAGTCTTGCATTCCGAATAGGTTCCAGCAAGAATAATGCCACAGAAAAGTATAATTGTATGGAGATAACAAATCATGTGAGCTCAAATCTCCAAGGGCAGCAGATCTATGGGAACGTCAGCATCGTCTACAAGCCTCCAAGCTGCACACCATCTTGACTTAGAATGAGGTTGCTGATGCTTCACTGTCACAAGATTATGACCCTGGAAATTCCTTCCTGATAGCAGTTGGGTGCACTGGTACCAGGTGGAAGGTTCAAGGGGGCAGCAATGCACCACCCATGCCAGCATAATTACATTCTGCTCCTGGAGCCAATGAAAGCTTTGAATGCGAGAATGGGAATTGTTAAATGGAAGCATTCCCAGTCTGGGAACCAATGTAGGTCAGTGAGCACAGGGGTGTGATTTAGCACACAGCAACAGAGTTTAAGATGAATTTCACCCGTCAGGAACAGGACCGGGGTGGGGGATAAAAACAAGAGCGTAAAATTACAAAAGGGAATGAAATGGGCAGTGAATTTAACTCCTTATAAATGTGGTAGTACTTTGGCCGTTCAATAATAATGGCTTATTGTGACGGTTGTGAGTTAAAAGATAATTGTGAAACTTGGGCAGAAAGAGTTGTGGTTGCACGCCAATTCCGTAGAGGAGTATTATCACACGCCTCAATGGGCAGTAAACACAGAATCTACTATTATTTTGCTGACCCACATTTCACTTTCCTTTCTGTCCAACTTTCAAGACAGAACACGTTGTGTTTTGTTAGGCTCGCACCCTGTTTAGCTCTGGGAAGAGAACAGGCCTTCTTCCCAGGCTCACAACGTTTGGATGGTGTCCAAATACCATGTGATGTCTGAACTTGTTGATTGACATGCCCTGTTTATGGAAATCAATTATCTAATTACTTCAGTGTTGACTGTTGTTGAGCGCACTAATGTCCATTGCTGCTTTAATTGTTTGTTTGTTGCACAAATTCTCATGAGAAAGTCTGCGTCCTGAGTTTCGGCGTCATACTGGCGGATGCTAGCATGGACCTTGCGGTTTATAAAAAATATCATCAACGGTCAAATCTGAGCACAAGCTGCAGGTGGAACCTCCTTTTACCAACTTGGGCTGCACTCCAAAGCAATCAACAGAGAAATTGGTGCACCACCCTCATTACAGTCCAACACTGTGTTCCCTAGACTGGACTGGAGAGAGCAAAAGGGTGTGTAGTGGGACACAGTGCTGACCTTTCCTCTTCAGGTCACCATTCTGCTTCCAGCTCAAACAAAGGAAATGAAGCCTTTCCCTCTTCTGGGGGAGCTGGTCGGTGCAAACTGTTTTACAAAGCAGACCTTTCACCTCTGGAGCCTGACTTTGAAATGCTGGAAAGACTTTGTTTTTTGTCAGCTTGTATGGTCACCCAGAATGGAAATCACGTGGGCAGGCCAGTTGCCAGTGGTCACGAGAGGAACCAGCAGTGTAAAACCAGCCGATAGGTGGCGCAGTTGGCACTGAATGGACGCTCTCCGTAGAGGAAAAAATCCATAAGGATCAATACTATCGACTGGGGGCAAGAAAGAATTTTTCAAGGATGGGGTTAGAATAAGAGCAGATGAGGAACCTCATTGAATGTAAAGCTAGAAGTGGTTTTGTATTGAAATGCACTTGTTCCAAACAGAAATAATGTTTTTGAGTGGGTGTAAGTGAGAGAAATGTTCCATTGCTAGCACTGATAACCTTTGCTTTGATAAATGCAAAAACACACAGAAGAAAAAAATAAAAATAGACACTATGTATTTTGTTCAGCTCACCAGAGAAGGTGGTGGTTGGGTGGGTGGATGATAACGTCATTGCTGAAACACCACAGCCCTTTATCCAGGCCGAGTGGCTGAGAAATAAACTTTGAGAATCAGTCCAAACGAACAAGGCAGGTTTAAGTGTATCTCACAGCAACAGATTCCTCCCCAAGACCCCTGGTCCTCTATATGAATATTTTCTGGTTTGAGTAACCCGAGTGAAAGAACCTGATTCCCAGGAAGAATAATCCAGCAACACCTGCCATCCTTCGCTATCTGACAACCGTCAAAGTCGTGCCCATGGCTCCGTGGGTAAAATCCTTGGCTATCCCACTCCAAATCATTGAGCACGAGAAACAGGTTGACAGCTCAATGCGCTGCTGAGGGAGTGCTACCCTGTCAGAGATGACATCCTTCAAATGGAATATTAAACCAAGCCTCCATCTGGTGGATATACCCCATGGGTACAATGCATAGCAAAAGCCTGGTCCACGTTTATCCTTCAACCGTTGCACTAAAACGGATTATCTCGCCTTTATCTCTGTTTGGGATCTCCCTGTGCACAGATTTGCTCAGATTCCACATTTCCAGTTAAAATACTTTTGAAGTCTAGTCACGGTTGTAAAGGGGCATATCTTGGGACTGTGGCAAGCATCGTGCAAATTCAAGCCTAGTGTTTCATTACAAGAGAATGAGGCCTCTGCTCGGTGGGGGAGGGGGACAGTAAGTACGATACAGTGTGCAAAAAAATGAACGTGTCAAAATAAAAGATTAGTGTTTTTAGTTGTAACACCTTAAAATGCAGGCTTTGCCTCGCAGCAGTGAGGGTTTGGCTTTAAATGTGGAGCAGGGAGTTTTATTGCTTGTTGATGAATAGCAGCCAAGAAAGCAGAGAAGAATATATATTCTGATATTCTGAGCCTGCTGGAATGCTGAGTTGTTTTTAAAATTCTGTTTTGAAAGGAGAAAAGCCAAGAAACTCTCCTGCAGGAAATGATAAATGGAGGCTCTGGGCTGCAGTGCTGAGCGGTTTGCTGCACTGGGAACTGCTGACTCAGTCGAGTGCTCTCAGTGGCCTGTCACACACAAACAGGCAGGGATGGGGGAGCAGGGAAGGGGGTGGGTTGGTGGGGGGCGGGGGTGGGGGTGCTGGAGGCTAGTGGAATACACAGTCCCGTTTTCACCAGACTGGAGTGTGTTCTTTTACTGCCCAGGCTCCTTTGTACCATCCCTGCACAATTGTAAACAAGTCAAGGAACTTTCAAACTCCTGCAAGATCACGCAAGTACACGCAGCTTTGGGGATCAGAGGCTGCCGGTCCGAGGGATTCAAAACACTTCGGGGCAGGAGATTTACAAACAATAACAAAAGAGGATTGAACTTCATAGAGAGGTGTTCTTTTGCCACTTCATTCAAACCCATTTGCTGGATTTTTCCTGGCACGCCCACCTGAGGCTTGTAAGATCGTGCCCGTCGCTAATGAAGAATGCCGTTCTGTGACCCTCACCCACCCTGATTTCGAGGCTGGTAAAATCAGGGCCATTGACTCCCAGAATGAGGGGAGAGGCAGAGAGCGTTTTTGAAACAATAGCCGAGTTATTTTGCCGGACACCGTGAAGGCTGGCTCTTGTGTAGCTATTTCATTGGACAAAACAAGGGTCAGTGCCATATGCGAAGCTTCCAGTGCCTCACTTGCCAGAAGTGTGGATCATGGAATTAGTCGCTGTTCTCAAAATTGCAGCCCTGGGATGGAAAGGACAGAAGGTGCTGTGAATCAAGACATTGACCTCCACTTTCAGTTCACACAGCTGTACACCTGGACAGCAAGACTTTGGGCCAGACTTTCCTGTCACAAGACCGGAAATCCCGCCCAAGGTCAACGGACCTTTGCACAGTCTACCTGAGTGTCAGGAACCTCTCCGGGAAAAGATGTACCCTGTGACCTTACAATGATGTTACAAATGTCTCCTACCAGCTAACATTCACTAGAATGAAAAGTTGTCCCCCTTTCAGTGCCTTTCCACCAATATGCTTTCTTCAAGTTTCTTACACCAACTCAAAATGATTTGGAAAGGATGCCAGGCGTGTTTGGTTTTATGAGGCTGCCTGTTCATGTATGCCTTTCCCAGGAGATGATATGGCTGTATGAGGGAGTGGGAGTTATGTGTTGTCATCTAGAAAACCAGTGGTGAAGGGCAGAACTGGATCCCATCTTTACACACTTTTACTTAGAGTTGTAGATTACAAGCTCACTCCAACAATCCACTGTTTCCATCTGTGTCAATTTATAGGCATTAAAATGAGTCACCAGTTCATGCCCACACAATTAAATACATTGAATATACAGTTAACAGTGCAGAAAGCATGAGATAGGAGGGAGGAAGAGTTTGGTCCTGATGCCTCAGCCACCAGGGTGAGTGAAATCCTACTGGGCGGCCACCTGCTCTATTCCTGCCCATTAGGTTGTGTATATTTGTATACTTGCAGTACAGTGTTGGACAAAGGCTGAACTGTGGTGTGGCCCTTCCACTAATCATTACAACTAGTGTCTAGGGCTTGTGACTGTGAGGGTTCACATTCTATCCCAGCTTCTACATTATCTGTAGTCTGCATCAGAGGCTGCATCAGTGCAAACTTCCTACCGTTCCTCCTCCTCCTCCTTTACCAGGATGGAGGTACCCCTTCAAGGGGCAAAACTTCTAAAGCTTGTGCTACCAAATAAACCTGTTGGACTTTAACCTGGTGTTGTGAGACTTCTCACTGTCCTAATCTGCGACCCAGGAGACCACCTCCAGGCACCTAAACTGTCCACATCTATCTCAGGAAACCTGGACCAGTGAAACAGCACGCAGGCTGGTGGGGTTATTTTTAATGTCCGCCCATCCACCTCCGTTCCTGGCCCCGGCAAGGCCTAAAAATCCAGCCCAAGGTTTCTGAGCTGCAGGCAAAGGCTGACGTATGATATATGATATGGTATCATTATGATATAGTGGCTATTAAGGAGACTTGGCTTAAACAAGGACAGGAATAGGAACTAAACATTCCTGGCTACAATGTATTCAGGAGGGATAAGAGAGAAAAAAAAGGCAAGGCATTGATCAAGGCTAATATTACAGTTGTACAGAGAGAGAGAGAGACGAAAGACTCAAGAGTTCAAAGGCTGAATCTGTTTGATTTGAGTTAAAACACAGAAAAGGAGCTGTTACATTGCTGAGAGTTTACTGGAGGCGTCCAAATATTGAGAGTGAGGTGGAGGAGCAAATCTGTAATCAATTTTCTAAGAAATGTAACAATAATAAAGCTAAGTAGTGGAAATTAACCAAGTATAGATTGGGGAATAAAGCAGAGTCAATGCAAGGATGACAAAGAATTCCTGGAAAGTGTGAATCAGTATGGGCAGAACTTTATCACCACCCACCGCACAGCAACCCCCCCCCACCTCCTCCACCATCTGCCAGGGGGTTGGTATGTCCCTGACTGTGTGGGGGAATGTAACATACCCCGGCCGGACTCCCTGCTGGGTTCTTCCCCACCGCCCCCCTCCCTAGTTGGTATGTGGCTGAGGTGTGTGAGGGAGTGTAACACTCCTTGGGCGGGCCTCCTGCCCTGACCTCACTGCAACTTTAGGCTGGGGCAGACTAGGTTTCAGCCAACATGTCC
Organism: Sphyrna mokarran; assembly: GCA_024679065.1. Classification (NCBI taxonomy): domain Eukaryota; kingdom Metazoa; phylum Chordata; class Chondrichthyes; order Carcharhiniformes; family Carcharhinidae; genus Sphyrna; species Sphyrna mokarran. The sequence continues at coordinate 73,813,504 of JAGIQG010000008.1, read as the reverse complement.
GTCCTTGCTTCAGTTGAGGCCCTGAAGTGACCAATTATTAACCAATTGAGCACCATCACTCACTGAGGCTCACTTTTTAGGTTGATAGGAGAAGTTTCAGCTATTGGAAAAGCCCGAAAATAATCAGTCCAGGCCTTGGGTGGGAAGGGTAGAAGTTAATTGATTGAATCCCTACAATGCAGAAGGAGGCCATTTACCCCATAAAGTCTGCACCGACCACAATCCCACCAGGGCCTATTCCCGCAACCCCACACATTTATCCTATTAACCTGCTGACACTAAGAGATAACTCAGCATACCTAATCAACCTAAGAACTAGAGAACTATCAGAAAATCCGATTAGCTGGCTGTTCTCTGCGGTGTGATGTCCTCCCAGGCAAAGGGCAGATTGCCTTGCTTCCCATTGACGCTTCAGTTAGTGGGATAAGAAACCCTGCCATCCTATAAACCCTGGCCAATGTTTCCAACTTAATAAGGAAGATCAATGCTGGATTTAGTCCCAGGGAATGAGGTGAGGCAAGTGTGTGGGAGAATGCCCTGGGAAAATGGACATGTGATCATGATATAATTTGCATTTAAAATAGTTACAGAATAAGATGAAGAAAAATCAAATACGAAATACTCAATTACAAGACATCCAACTTCATTGATTTTGAAAGAGATTGTGCACTAGGGAGAATGATAAATCAGGAGAACAGTAAATGAGCAGTGGGAACCTCTCAACGTAGAGATGGTTGAGGTACAAACCAGTTCGGAGGCTTTTCTGAATTTTGAATTGCCACTGGTCCACAGTTGGTCATCCGGTCTTCAGCTGCGGACATTTCTCCCTCATCCTCTCTGCTTCTTGACCGCTTCTCCTTTCAGACCACCCTTAAAACCTCCCTCTTTGAACAATCACCTCATTAAAAGCCCTGCTATCTCCTTGTGTGGCTTTAAGTAGAGTTTTGTTTAATAACAACGGGTGCCATGAAGCAGCTTGGAATATTTTACTGTGTCAAAGACACAATGGTGAATGAAATTTGTTGTTATCTCGGCTTGACTTGAGTATTTGAAGAGGACAGACGCTCTCCTTGGCAATCAGTAAATATCTAAATGTTAACAGCTGTGTGGCAGAATCTGTGTGTATATGCTGAACATAGGTGGAAGTCTCTGTTGGGTGAGAAAATCCTTCCTGGAGGCTGGCAGCATAATGAATTATTCCCTGGGAAGATCCATGCTGCCGATACCAGTCTCCCATCACAAGCTGGAGCACTGGTGATTTATAAGAAACTCTGGTCTGAATTTTACACCCAGTGCTGGGTGGGAAAACGGGTAGGTAGACCTGTAAATTAGGGTGTTGTGCCTCTTTTGAAATTCAGCCAAGCCCTTCCGGGTCCAGGCCCTTCAGAGGATGCCCGCTAAAGGCGTCACAGGCCAGAGGGCACAAATATCAGCAGGTCGTTTCCACCTCCGATCTGCAATCTAGGGTCACACTTAGGAGGAGTGTGAGGGAACGAAAGGAGAGGAAGATAGGAGACCTTTAGGCAGGTATAGAAAGTTAGTTTAATAATTGTAGTGAAGGGATAAGGGACACGATGGCACAGTGGTTAACAGCACTATCTCACAGCGCCAGGAATACAGGTTCGATTCCTGGCTTGGGTCACTGTGTGGAGTTTGCGCACTTTCCCCATGACCACGTAGTTTTCCTCCGGATGCTCTAGTTTGATCCTACAGTCCAAAGATGTGCAGGTTAGGTGGATTGATCAAGCTAAATTGCCTCTTAGTGTCAGGGGGACTGACTAGGTTAAATGGAATGGGATTGTGGGTATAGGCCCTGGATGCGATTGTGGTCGGTGCAGTCTCAATGGGCCGATTGGCTTCATTCTGCACTGGAAGATCCTATGACACCATGTCACCTCCATGCCGACTAGCCTATCAATGTTATGTCACTCTGTTAAGAGGAGGGGTATTGGGGAGGGGGACTATGTCGACTGCTTGGACCTCTGAACTTCCCACAGGGCCTCCATACTCGTTCGTAATTGAGATCTTTGAGAGCAACAGTATTAGATACCCTCGCTGAGGGTAATCCTCGAAAATGTCGAGTATCTACGACTGTTCCAGGATGTAGGAGTTGAGCTTGTTCCAGGATAGCATCCACAGACAGGCATAATGTTCAGGAGGTGGTCACACACCAGCTAGATGTTCATGGAGTGGTTCATGGAGAGCTCGAAGGGAAAATGGATGCCATCTATTGTCCCCTGGACCTGGGGCTCCCCAGCAATGGCTGAGAATCCTTTAGCCCGAGCATCCGAATGGGGTGCGGTCCAGGTGGAAAATGATGTAATCAGATGCCCAGGTATACAGATGCAACTGTTCAACCTTGCAACAATCCAGATGTGTAACTGTCCAAGGCAACCATGAGCTTCACGGCCATTGGAGCAGGTGGTGTCTTCCTCCTCCTCCAGGTGCCAGCTGCGCTAAAACCTGGCACCGAAGCTGCACCATCTCCCCTATGAAGGCACAGTCTTCGGGACACATGTTGAATGACCAGCGCCTACTCTACAGCCGTGGCTATACAATGGCTGTCTTCATCCCGCTCCCCACCTCAGCCTGATGGGTAACTGGCACCAGAGCCTCGGCAGCAACCCCCTGGTGTTCAGGGCCTGGCTCCTGTGGTGCTGGATCGGGTATTGGATGGGTCTGGCACTGTGTCCCAGTGCCTGTCTGCCTTGGTAGTAGACAATATCACAAAGGCATGGTGGCTTGGCAGCAAGCCTAAATTCATCTCATTTCTGTGGGGAGGATGGAGGAGCAGAGAGAGAGAGAGAGACACTCAGCATGGTTAAACATCCTGTTGCTCTCAAGCCATCCCTTATCCTTGTGTCATGTTGTGTTTGAAGACAGATGAAGCCTCTCCATTGCAGTTGACCAATGCAGCTTGCAGGGGCTGCTTTCTCTCACAGAGACCAACCTCTGTTCCCTCAGACCTGACCATGGCCTCTGGGTGGGGTGATCCCTCACCTCATTGGAGGTTAATCATCAGACTCTAAACTGCAGTGTGGCCACACAAGGAACAGGCAACTTTTACACTCCTGCCTTGCTGATTTATATCCCCCTCCCCCTCCAACATACTCAGGCCATTCCAGACTCCCCACCTGACATGACAGCCCTCTCCCCCAGATGATCTGGCAGATGTTCCTTGATGCTTGAACCCTCAGACATCACTAACGCTGCCACCCATGTGGAGAATCCATGTCTGTAAGAGCAAGATGCCCAGGATGAGCTCTGCTGAGTTCCTCCTGTGGTTCCCTGGGAGCGTAGTGAAGAGTGGCTCATGGAGAGACCCTGGCATCTTTCTGACAGGAACTTGTGAACGGGGAAGTGAAGCCTGTGCTGAAGACTAACGGGTCTTCAGTGTCTCAGATCTCAAGGGGAGGGGGGGGGGGCGGGGGATGGTAGTTTATAAATCCTAACAACTTCTCTGAGAGGGACATCTTAGTGATGACTCTGAGCTCTCCCACCCGCAGCACAAGGACATTGAGCCAGGCCACTCCTATATCCCAGAGAAGTGCGTCAGGGAAGGAAGTCCCTTGCCTCCAGCATGGACATCCCTACACTTCCCAGTATTTTGCAAGACTTTCAAGTGGGACCTTCCTTCCTTGCTCCCCCTGGGTGCTCACTCCACCAAGTTCCCACTTTTCAGGACCCATACCAATTCCCAACGACATAACTTATGGTTGGAGAGGCAGGGATATCCCAGGCAACCACTGAATCGCCTCCTAGTCTGCTAGTGAGATGCTAAGGAGGCCATTTAAATATTTATTGAGTTCCCACTCGCTCTGGCCAGGGATCTCATTGGATGCCACCAGTGCAGAACCCGATTTACAGTCGACGCTAGATTCTCCGCGCCAGCGATAGTCACAAGGAGCAAGCGGTCCTGGAGAATCCTTTAAATCTGATTGACAAACCATTCCTGTGGTCTTGTCCTTAATCCATTTAAAGTGGATGGGAGAGGAAAGGGGAAATGAGACTGCACATGGGCTCACAGAGACATCAAGTTAAGGCAGTATGCTTTTCTTTGACATTGTAATTTTTTTTTATTTATTCATGGGACGTGGGCATCGCTGGCTGGCCAGCATTTATTGCCCATCCCTAATTGCCCTTAGAGGACAATTGAAAGTCAACCACATTGCAATGGCTCTGGTGTCACATTTAGATCAGACCAGGTAAGATTTCTTTCTCTATAGGACATTAATGAACCAGGTAGGTTTTTCCAACAATCGACAATGGTTTCATGGTCATCAATCGATTCTTAATTCCAGGTTTTTTTTTTAACTGAGTTCAAATTCCACCATCTACTATGGTGGCATTTGAACCCGGGTTTCCAGAACATTAGCTGAGTTTCTGTATTAATAATCTAATGAGAATGCCACTAGGTCATCATCTCCTCTGTAAATGAGATGGAATATTGACTCTGCTACCCTTCTGCCTCACCCCACCCATTACGTTTCCTGTGGAAAGTGGGATTGGAAAATTCTCCAGTGTTTGCTGGGAAAATACAAACTTAGTACTGGCCCCACGTTCTCCACCTCCAGCGACCGCCCACTCATCTCCCACAATGCCACAGGTCCACACATCACCTGATAGAGTCAATTGGTGGATATCAGTATAATTCCAAGTTGAGTGGCTTTGGTTTTAAGTGCACATCTGTCTGGTTCAGAATGAGCTGCAGGCTTGAATCTGGCCCCAAGTTGGATTCATTCAGCTTATTTTATGAATAAGGCTGACCTGGCCTACACTTACACAATGAAGATGTCCTCTGTCTCAGAGAGCTACAGCACCGCAATGTGACATGAGCCATATTCTGAGTGGTCACAAGCTCATAGCACTAGGCCTGGAATAATTCAATGCAAATTGATGTTCCCAATCAGAGGCCCAAACAATGGCTGGAATGGGAAATGGAAACACACGTCACAATAATTCAGTTGGATACATTCTTTTCAAATTGCATTTAAGGCGCAAATCGAAGCAGAATTCAATGCATGCAGCCGTGCTGGGGAGTACCTGGTGTTAACAAGCAATATTCAGAATGAAAGAGGATTTCATGCCGCTGCTGAGAATCCTCAACCTAATGAGGCAAAATTTTAATCAAGAAATCTAAATTAAAAGGGGCAGAAAAAAACAATATTTCTTTGAAGTGTTTAACCAACCACCTGTAATCAAACACACCTTGCCTCTAATTATAAACCTTTCCAGCACATGGTACTCCAATCTGTGTTGGTACAGCTGGCTTAGCATCTAACCCATAATTAGCATAGATCTGGATACTTGCTCCCCCCTCCACCCCTCCTCCTGCCACCCTCAGCATATGAAAACAGACACAGGTTTATCCTTGCAGTCTTCAGCTGCGTTAGTCAGGCTATTGTCCTTTTGTACAGCGGCATTTCACAAAGTGCAGATTTCTGTGAATAAAACACACCAAGGAACAGAAGCATCTTTGCAATTTTAGGAAAAAGGGTTATTGGTAATTGCCAGATAGATTTGGACACTGATAGATTCGACACTGGGAGACAAGTTGACAGGAATGGACAGGCTCTGCCATATGGCTCAGTGCCGAGCACTGATCCTGCTATCTGGAATTTGCTTTGACTTGGTGAAAATACATTTCAGATGTTCAAAAATGTTCCCTCTGCTGCCCCTACTGGGACTTATTATTTGTCCTTTTAAAGGAAGTGGGCGGGAGAGGGAGCTGGGGATTGAGGTCGGAGAGCCATCGCTTAGGACATTCGAGAATGTGGGATTATTATTACTAAGAAGGCTTACGGCAATCAAATCTGAACAGTCTGTAGAATCTGGCGAAAATAATAGTATTGATTAGATTGCGCCAAGCTTGAGATATAAAAAATTCAATCCTTTACAAAAGGAAAGAAAGCCTGCAGTAGAGGCCCTGTCAAAGAAATTAATATGCATCACGTCTCTGTTACTACATCCTATTTTTAATAAATAAACTAGTTCAGCACCAGGCCATATTGACGTTCATCTCTTAGTCCAATTCATCTGTCAAAGAGTTGACCTCATGCCAATCTATCAGTGTCCAAATCTGAGGCCTGTCTCTTTGCAGGTCCCGTTTACTCTCTCACCAATCAGCAAATTGGCCTCAAGCCAGTTTTTATTGAAGTCCAATTGCAGTCTCTCTCTCTCTCTTTTCCTAAAACAATCTGACATGGTGCCAATCTGCAATCTCTCTGGGTTCCATGTACAGCTTTCTCCCCTTTCTGATGAAGTTAGCTTTATATCAGATTATAACAAGGCTTGCCAATGTGGTAATTTTATATTCATTGACTGGAATTTTACTGCCTCGCCCACCCTGGAATCGGGGTGAGCGAGGCTCGCAGAATGAAAATCTATTGAAGAATATATCCTGGACTTTAACATGTTGCATTAGATATTGACAGAATTCAGTTTGGATGGGTTCTAGTCTTTTGATGACTGGATAATGTATGTGGGTTGTCAACTGGTGTTCAGTCCTCGGAGAAGGAGATCTTGTTGGATCAGATTCTGCTGCTTTAAGAGCTTTTTGGAGAAGTGATTTCATTCTGCCTTCAACAACATATATCAATTTAAAAATGCTGTCCTTCCTTGTCTGTGTGGGTTTCCTCCCATAGGCCAAAAGACATTCTGGTTAGGTGCATTGACCATGCTAAATTCTGTCTCAATGTATCTGAACAGGTGCCAGAATGCAGCGGCTAGGGGATTTTCACAATAATGTCATTGCAGTGTTAATATAAGCCTACTTATGATACTAATAAATAAACTTTAAAACATCCCAGGGCACTTCACGGGTGCACGATAGGGCTAAGTGTGACACTGAGCCATGCAAGGAGACATCTGGCAGAGTTTCCCATCCATTTATGCTGGCAGGATCTTCTGGTCCCTCCAGCATTGCACTTCTGCTGTTGGTTTCCTGGTGGCGTGGGGTGCTTTCAACAAGAAACCTTATTGACAATGGTGGGACCAGAAGTTCCTGCCACCAGCCAATCGTGGCGGACTGCCTCTGCTGTTGCGATTCACACAGCGGATTGCACAGAAAATCTAGCCCATTAGTTCAAATGACCAAAAGTTTGGTCTTAAATGAAGGAAGCAATGTGGAGAAGTGCAGGGGAGGAGGTTCCAGAGCTTGGCACCTGATCAACTGGAACTGCAGCCACCAATAGTGGAACAAATAGAATTGGGAATGTCCAAGAAACCCGAATTAGAGGAGAGCAGTTATTTTGTGGAGTTAGAGAAGCTTATAGGGTAGGGACGGGCAAGGCTTTGCACATCTGGAAACAAGGATGGGAATGTTAAAATCAAGATATTGCTTGATTGGGAATCATGTCAGCATGAGCATAGTGGAGAATGGGGACTTGCTGCATAAAACAGAATTCCATGGACTTAGTGAGACATTCCACAGGGACACAAGGAATGGAAGACTCAGTGCTTGCTAGATTTTGAAAAAGTTTAGATACCAGATGCAGTTGTCAATGCACCATTTACACATAGGGAAACTTATTAAAGAAAGAAATTAATACTCATACAATTACAACATTGTTGTTACATTGCAAATACTTTTTTGTGCTATGGAACACTGGTTTCTTTCTATTTTTTCAGAAGTAGTGAGGTTCATTGTGGTACCACTTAAGGCAACGGAAAAGAGCTTTCTGACAGTGGATTATGAAGTAGAATGGAATGAATGATGCCATTTGGAACATCAAATAGTTGCTGGTCTGATGCTCAGATCCCAAGTACGTTGTGCAGAAAGCACAGAGCAATTCTGTAGGATTTATAATGACAAGTAGTTAAACACTGATTAATATAATGCTTCCTGCAATCCCATGGCAAGGAATCTAACAGAAAGTGCCTAATTATCTGTACATTGCTTTGGAATTTCACGTTACCATTTCAGTGCCAATCTTTCTCATTTTTTTCCACTGTGCAAGCTTGCAGTTCCAGCCAAAATCAGAAATAAAGTCCTTCCCCCAAATTGATTCATATCCAGCTGGTCTGGGATGTGGCAGGTGACAGCCTCGGATGACTGTATGTATGGAATCTGCATGTTCTCCCCATGTTTGCGTGGGTTTCCTCCAGGTGCTCCAGTTTCCTCTCAAAGGTGTGGAGGTTAGGTTGATTGGCCATGCTAAATTGACCCCAGTGTCAGGGGGACTAGCAAGATAAATATGTGAGGTTTTGAGATTAGGACTTGGGTGGGATTGTGATCAGTGTGGACTTTATGGACTGAATGGCCTCCTTCTGTACAGCAGGATTTTATGAAGTGGCATTCACATAGCCTTTAGTATAGTAAAACACCCCAGGGAACTTCACAGGAGTACTATCAGACAAACATTGAAACCAAGCCAAAGGTAGTTTTTGTCATGAAGCTCCCAGAGTGAGAGAATGGGTAAACAGCCCTGTTGCAGATACCTGCTGCTGCTCACTGTCCGCTTCAATTCGAAATCAAGCTGAAAGTGAAGGTGATTCTTCTTGTTTGTTTTCTGCACACATTTTGCTCCTACCCACAGCATTGTTCCTAGAGTGAGGAATATTGGTAATTGTGTATATTCAGCGTCTTGCCCTGTCATTTCGTGCGGCAACATGGAAATCTCAGACCTTTCCCATTTCCCTCACTGTGTCCCTGCTGATCGATGAATCAGCTGTGGCTCCCCTAGCAACAGACCTGTTTCTTCCACACGTTGATTGCCCAAGTCCCACCGCAGGGCATGGAGCACATCATCTAGGGTGATACTCCAGTTCATTAGTGAGGGGTGCTGAATTGCCAGAGATGTTACCTTCCAGATGGAGACATTAAATTGAAGCCCCACCAGCCTTTTTAGCTGGACGTAAAATATCCTATGGCACTGTTTGGAAGAAGAAGTGGGGCGGTAATTGTGGCATCCTAGGCAATGTTTAACCAACATCACAAAAGCAGAATATTGGGCCATTATCTCATTGCTGTTTGCAAGAGCTCGTTATATACAAATTAGCTGCTGCCTTTCATTGAATCTCTACACGGCAGAAGGAGGCTATTCAGTTTATTGAGGCTGCACTAACCACAATCCCACCCACAATTCCTGTAATCCCTCATATTTACCCCACTAATCTCCCTTACAATAGGAGTAATTTAGCACAGCCAATCAACTAACCTGCACATCTTTGGACAGCCGAAACTGGAGCACTTGGAGGAAACCCCTGCAGATATGGGGAGAACGTGCAAATTCCACACAAAGAGTGACCCGAGGCCAGAATTGAACGCAGATCCCTTGCACTTTGAGGCAGCAGTGCTAATCACTGTGCCACCATGCAGCCCTGTATAATATAATAGTAACTACATTGCAAAGTACTATGAAATGCTTTGAGATTTTGCAGTAGAGAAATGTAAACTTCTCGAGAAGATATAATGATCAATTATTAAGGAAATACATTGTGCAATAGTGTAAGACATTGTTCATAGTGAAATGTATTTATTGGAGCCATTATCCTTCACTATAAGCACATAAACATTGATGCCAGCTGTCATCAAATTTCAACAAAGGTAACATAAAAGGTGATATAAATATTGGTAAATGGGATCCCCCTCAAATCCCATTTGTATGTCAGATGTAACCTCAGACAGTATGGAGGAAACAATTTACAGCATCGTGTCTGTGAACTCAACAACTACTTATATTTATATAACTAGCTGTTGAGAGTTAGGTGACACAGCCACCAATGATGGATAGATTAAAATTGGGAATTCTCAAGATGTCAGAATTAGATGCACACAGATAACTGTGGGGGTAGTGGGTGGCTATGGTTTGTAGGTTTGGAGTTTATTACAGTACTGGGAAGGCAAAGCTATGGAGCAAAGTGGTAACAAGGGCGAGAATTCTAAAATTAAGGTGTTACTTGACCGAGGGGCATAGATAAGATGAACAGTTGAAATCTTTTTCCCAGGGCAGAAGTTCAAGGTAAGTGGCTATGGTTCCGCAGAGATGTGCAGGGGAGGCGGGGAGTTATTTTACACGAAGGGTAGTGAGGGCCTGGATTGCACTGCCAAGTGAGGTGATTGAGGCAAATACGTTTGCGACATTTAAGACTTATCTGGATGGACACATGAAAAGGCGGGGAATAGAAGGGTTCAGGCAGTTGGTCTAGGTAGAACAACGTGATCGGTGCAGGCTTGATGGGCGAAGGGCCTGTTCCTGTGCTGTACTTTTCTTTGTTCTTTGAAAGGCAGTGTCGATTTGCGAGCACAAGCTCTAATTGAATTGTAATCAGGGTCCTATTGATGTATTAGGATCCTGAGCGCATAAATTCACAAGACACCTGCATGTATGGGCAGCACGATGGCATCTCTGTGCCAGTGGCCCGGGTTCAAATCCAGCTTTGGGTAACTGTATATATGAAGTTTACATATTCTCCTCGTGTGGGTTTCCTCCGGCTGCTCCAGTTTCCTCCCAAAGATGTGCAGGTTAGATCAATTGGCCATGCTAAATTGACCCTTAATGTCAGGGGGACTATCTAGGGTAAATGCGTGGGGTTACTGGGATTGTTGTCAGTGCAGACTCAATGGACCAAATGGCCTGCTGCACTGTAGGGAATCTATGATTACGCAGCCACATCATCTATCCCAGAATCCTTCAGGTTAAAAACAATAGTGCCAGGAAAGCACTGGATCGAAGGACCTATTAGTTTAAAGCATTTACATTTACCCTGAATCTCATTGCTCGACTGAATTGATTGTGCTGAATGAGAGAGGATTTTTGCTTTGAGATGCCTTTGCTACCTTTAAGTTTCTATTTAAATGTGAATTTGTGTTGAGAATGTCTTTTATTACATGTGTAACAGTCTGTTGTGTTTGAGGTGCCAGGAATTGGTTTGCAAGCCATGTTTAAGCGTGGCTCTCGGGAATCTTCAGTACTGTTAGGAATCCATTCCTTGACTCTCAGCGGTGGGCTCCATGGCTGGCTGTTGCACGCAGAGTTTGGGGATCGCTGATTTATAATGGCATGGCAGCAGCGCCTCGTAAGCGTGGGTTGAAAAACAACACATTTGGGATTTTCCTCCTGAAGGAAATCCTAAGGACTGATTCTAGCCATTAAAGTGTATAAGCTTAGTGCAACGAGAGGAGTGGGGCGGGGGAAGGGCTTAACACCAGCAGCTAATATTTCACTGAAAGCGCAGTTAAACTGTTCCACTCAATGTCAAGCAATCAGAACACCAGCAAAGTCAGGATAAACTTTGGAAATCTGCTCACCTCCCTAATAAAATGATCAATTATTTTCACCACTTTTAAAAGGCATGTATGTTGGAATGCTCCAAACAGACTATTTCTCCATAATCCTTAGCTTTGCTTACTATCGCAGAGGCCAGATTGTGCAGCAGACATAGGAGCAGGTCACTTGTTCATCCTATTTGATCAAAGAATGGCTGCGGATAGTTTTAGAGAGGGATGAGGAATGGGAATAAAAAAAAATTAAGAATGGGATTTGGACTATGTTTGTCTCTGTAAAGTTAAAATAAAGTGATTTTACTGAACTAATTCTTCTTCGATTTGGGGGCGAATTGCATAACACACCATCTTGTTTTTAAAACTTATGGTTGACTGCTAGTCTTTATCTTGAGTTTCACTTGAACTCTCTTCCTTGAGCCAAGTGTCGCCTCAAATCCTCTGGTGTATTTATTCAGGACGTACTGACGGCCTATTTTGTCTTGACTGTTGACAGCACTCCAGTTAAGGTTTATCTTCTCCAACTATATTCTCCCAAATAGAGCTGGAAAATTACCACAGACCACATGGAGACACAACTCAACTCTGCATTGGTCATGATGTAACATTTTAACAGCACAATCGCTTCTGTGTATTTCCTTAAAATCACATCGGCTAGTTTTAAAAGAAGATGCTTCAGTATGTAGTCTCAGGAATTAAAGATACACCGGTATTAATCTCCATCCTAATAAGTTCACCACTTTGGAATCACCCAGAATTCACAAGATTCACCCTGTATGGATAAGACATTCAATTGGAACTCTTCATCATAATCCTTGACGCTACCTATTTCACAGTCCTAATTCTTTATTTCTATATTGGAAATTAGTTATTTTTATAAAGTACAACTTGTTCTTGTTCTCGAAGATACCAAATTCTTCTAAATATTCTCCTCAGGAAACGCTGGTCTAGTTCAACAAGTTTTTGCAGTATGTCCCATTTTGTCACAATTCTTGGATTGACTATCCTTGCTCCAGCATTCACTTGCTGATTGGCCCATTTTGGCACATCTATGACATGCTTGTTGCTGTTTTGACTTCTTATGAGCATTTCCCAACTTGTGGATTTCCATTTCTGCACCAAATTGTGAAACCTCTTTAGCAGCCAATTCCATCGACACTGCGATTTCTACTGCTGTCTTTAAAGCTAGAGCAGTCTTCTTTGAATAACTCATTTTGGTGACACAAATTAGATGATTTTGAAAAGTATCTTCTGATTACTCACCAAAATCACAATGTTGTGCCAACCGTTTCAAAGGTTGCCACAAACTGAGCGATGCTTTTACCTTTCACTTGATTCCTTGAAAGCTGAACCATTCTGCAATGATCACTGACTTTGCAGATTAATGTTCTTCAAGGATCTTTGTCAAGTCGTCGTAAGTTTTGGTTCTTGGCTTTGTTGAATGAATCACGCTCAGGAGCAAATTGAAGATATTACTTCCTATTGCACTGAGAAAAGCTGGCACGAGTGACTTGTTTGCAATTTTATTTGCTTGTACAAGTACAGAAAATGAACCCCATGATTCATTCATTTCATTGAAAAGATTCAGGGCTCCTAATTGACCTGTCATTTCTCTTGCAGACATGAGCAACTTGAGACTGCTCAGTATATATTTTTTATTGTCTCCCAAGTACACTCCTTCTTACCTTGGGAACTGTTGACTTGATATTTTTTCAATCAGCTGCAGCCATGGAGCAGAGCATCCTTTCTTTTCAAATATGCCAGATACTGCCTGGAATATCATCTTTCTCTGATCAGAAAAACCTCTTCTTTTAAAACCATATTGAGTTTCCACTCTTTTTCAATGTATGGTTAGCCTCCACTCTGCTGCTATACATGACAACATATGCATGGGTCCTGCAGCTTAGAACAGTCTATATGTATTTCTTTTCAGTAAGAAAAGTAGTCTTTTTTTGCCTTTTTTTCTTATTTTATTTTCCTTCATTGGCACTTTGATCTTTAATCCTGTTGTTGATCTTCTCCAGTCGTCTAACATTTGAAGGACCCACAATGTTTTTTCTTTCCACTTAGGATTTTTTCTTTGCTATTCTTGATGAAACAAAAAATTCATTGTCTTTTCTTGTAATGTCCTATCTATGTTCTGGGTTACACAAGAAAGAAAAAGATGTGGTTTGCATACGTAGATTCAAAGTAACACACAACAGGTTTATTGAAAGAGATGTTGACTGCATGGAACAGCAAGAAAGACTAAGACAGAAGCTTGTGAAACATCTCAATGAACTTATGATCAAGTCATGTGACCTGAGCAGCACGGTGGTACAGGGGTTAACACTGTGCCAGGGACCTGGGTTCGATTCCCAGCTTGGGTCACCGTTTGTGTGGAGTTTACACATTCTCTCTGTGTCTGTATTGGTTTCTCCAGGTGTACTGGTTTCCTCCCAGTCTGAAGCATGTGATGGTTAGGTGACCTGAACAGGCACTGTAGCATGGTGACCAGGAGAATGTCACAGTAATTTCATTATAGTATGAATGTAAAACTTACCTGTGACTAATAAATAAACTTTACTATACTTTGCTCTTAAAGGAATCATGCAATTACTTAAATATGTAACACATAGACAAAAATTTATATTTAAACATTTATAGTGATTACTGTCAAAGATATTAGAGCCCAAACATTAATTGTCTTGATTTGTGAAAAGTTCCATTACTTACTGTAAAGGCTTTTCTCTTTTTTTCAAAGGGAAAAATACTCTGATACATCCAAAACATTTGCACGAAGCTGGTCAATGCAATGATCATTTTTTTGGGACATAGCTCTGTGATGAATTCACTGCTGTTAAAAGGCAGCTATATTCGACTACAGCAAAACTAGTGACATTTGAAGTTGCTGTCAGAACATTAATACTTACCTATCCGAATGCTTCCAAGTCCTCAGCCGTCTTTCCCTAATGGTGAAAATTTTCCAAGGAGGCTGGGTGTTTTTTACAGGGCTTTCAAAGCCTGCGCCAACATATGGAAGTAACCGGGGGTGGGAAGAATATGTTTGGGGTTAGTTTTGTGCATTCCCAAACCCATTCCCATATCCACGTGGCACAGAAATCTAGTCCATTCTATAAAAAGTTGTGAGCTTGTTTGTTCTTTCCCTAAGACCAATGAATGTTTAATTGACTGCAGGAAGGCAAAACAAAAATTCTTTATAGTATTACAGTAGTACCATATTGATTATAGCTGCATTGTATAGCAAGAGATCAATACAATAGAAAACGAGTGAAAAATGGCATTCAAACAGCACAGGCATCACAGATGCTGCCAGCATTATTGTTGAGATGGAGATGCTGACACTGGACTGGGGTAGGCACTGTAAGAAGTCTCACAACACCAGGCTAACATCCAACAAGTTTATTTGGAATCACGAGGTGAGTCTTGATGAAGGAGCAGTGCTTCGAAAGCCTGTGTTTCCAAATAAACCTATTTAACCTGATGTTGTGAGACTTCTTACTGAGCATTATTGCTCACCAATTCAGAACTTTGGTGGTGCATAGCGGGAGATTAAGGCCAAATATGAGCGTACGTTTTAACTTTTGCCACTGCATTCATCAGAAACTAGCTAATTTTGGTTCTTTGCCCTCGTAAACAGCGTATGATTACCATTTTTTTTGCTGATAGTATAATGCAGTTTTTGATATTATTTGGAAGATGCTTTTCTGCTGGAAGGAATCTTCAAAAATCAACAAAGACTGTCTGTGAAAGGATAACATTCTACAAGGTTCAGACTGTCCTCTGCATGCTTACGTATATATTTATCACAACTGGTCTGTTTACAAAACTGCAGTAACATACAATGTATGACAAATGAAAGAGTGCTCTATTCAGTGAAGGTGAAGACTACTCCATTTATTAGTCCATGTATTTGGCTAAATCTTTAAGGCTTGCTACTGAATTTGACTGTAAAATTGAATTCAGCATAAACTTTCATTCATTTTAATAAAGCTATCACATGCTATATCATGTTGCTAATATATCTATCTTAAACTCACAGAAATACTTTACAATAGTGACTATGCATTAATAGCTTTAAAACATTTTCGGACAATTTGGGGTCTTGGAATCATAGAATCCCTATAATACAAAAGACCATCATTTGGCCTTTCAAGTCTGCACCAACAACATTCCCACCCTATCCCCATAACCTCACACATTTTCCCTGCCAATCTCTCTGAAACTGGGGTCAATTTAGCATGGCCCATCATCTTAACCCACCCATCTTTAGAGGGTAGGAGGAAACCGGAGCACCTGGAGGAAACCTGTGCAGACACAGGTAGAATGTACAAATTCCACAGAGACAGTGACCCAAGCTGGGAATTGAATCCAGGCCCCTGGCAATGTGAGGCAGCAGTGCTAACCACTGTGCCACTGTAATGCCCATAAAAAGGTCGTAAAAGGTGGTATATAAATACTTCTTTTTTCTAGCATTCCACCTGATGACAATGCCTGCTTAAAAGTACATTACATATTTGATAGCCATGGTACATTTTTCATGTATTAATAGTTGAAACTTGGTGACTTTCTCTTTCATGGTATTCAGAGGCATGAAGGACCTGGACAGAATAGATAGGGAGAAACTGTTCCCACCAATGAAAATATGAAGACACTGACTTAAAATAATTAGACAAAGGAAATGAATACACTATTCACAAGTTTGTAGAATACACAACTATAGATGGGAAGGCAAGAGGTGAGGATGGCACAAAGTGTCTCCAGAGAATATAGACAGATCAAGAGAGTGAGCAAAACCTTGGCAAATGGATTATAATGTAGGAAAATATGAAGTTATGCACATGGTAGGAAGAATATAGAAGATGAATATTATTTAAATAGTGAAAGACTGCAAAAAGCAGAAGGATTTGGGCATTCTTGTGCATAAATCACAAAAAGATGGCCTTCAAGTTCATCAAGTAATAGGGAAGACAAATGGAATATTCGCCTTTATTTCAAAGAGAATGGAGTGTAAAAATAGGGATGTTTTGACAAAACTATACAAGGCACTAATTAAACCACATCTGGAATACTGTGAACCATTTTGGTCCCCTTATCTAAGGAGAAACATACTGGCATTGGAGGCAGCCCAGACAAGGTTCGCCAGGTTGATCCCAGGTATGGTGGGATTTTCTTATGAAAGTGTTGAGTAGGTTGGACCTGTGCTCATTAGAGTTCAGAAGAATGAGAGGCAACTTTTTCGAAACATATAGGATTCTCAGGGGGCTTCATAGGGTGGATGTTGAGAGGTTGCTTCCCCTTGTGGGAGAGTCTAGGACCAGAGGGCATTATCTCAGAGTAAGGAGTCATCCATTTAAGACAGCGATAAAGAGGAATTTCTTCTTTCAGAGGGCAGTAAATCTGTGGAATTCTTTACTGCAGAGGGCTGCCGTGGCTGAGTTGTTAAGTATATTCAAGACTAAGGTAGACGGGTTTTTAATCAATAAGGGAATCAAGGATTCTGGGGATAAGGCGGGAAAGTGGATTATCACTGCAGATCAATTATGATCACATACTGTTTAGATATCCCTGTTGACACTTCGTTATACCGGAGGTACTTTGTCATATTAAGACCAAAATATCAAAAAGCACTAGCTGCTTGACTCTCTACTTTGAATTCTGTTTTCAGCTTCTCAATTATCCTTTTTTCAAATTCTTCTGTGCCACCCCATAGAGCAGAGCAGATTCAATGAACTGAAGTGAGAAAGGGATACATTGGGAGAGCAAAAAGGGGACAAGGGATTGCTTTGGCAAATAAAGCAAAGGAGAATCCAATGAGCTTCTACAAATACATTAAGGGCAAAAGAGTAACTAGGGAGAGAATAGGGCCTCTTAAGGATCAATAGGGTCATCTATGCGCAGAACCATAAGAGATGGGTGAGATCCTAAATGAATATTTCTCATCAGTACCTGCTGTTGAAAAAGGTATGGATGTGAGGGAACTTGGAAAATAAATGCTGATGTCTCGAGAATTGTACATACACAGAGAAGGAGGTGCTGGAAATCTTAATGTGCATCATGGTAGATAACTCCCTGTGACCGATGAAATGTATCCCAGGATGTTATGGGAGGCTAGGGAGGGAATTGTGGGTTTCCTTGCAGAGATATTTGAATCAACAGCAGCCACAGGCGAGGTACATGAAGCTTGAAGAGTGGCAAATGTTGTACCTTTGTTTAAGAAGGGCTGCAAGAAAAAGCCTGGGAACCACAGACCAGTGGACCTAACGTCTGTAGCGGGTAAATTGTTAGAAGATATTCTGAGACATAGGATCTACAGGCATTTAGAGAGATAAGGACTGATTAGGGGCAGTCAGCATGTCTTTGTGCATGGAAAATCATGTTTGATTGAGTTTTTTGAAGGGTAGCCAAGAAGATGGAGCAACTGAAACACAATGAAAAAGATGAGAGTAATGCAGAGATATTGTCTACATGGACTTTAGCAAGGCGTTTGACAGGGTACTACATGGTAGGTTGTTGCATAAAGTTAAATCTCATGGGATGCAGGATGAAATAGCCAATTGGATACAAAATTAGCTTGACAATAGAGGACAGAGATTGGTTGTAAATGATTGTTTTTCAAACTGGAGGCCTGTGACCAGCAGTGTGCCCCAGGGATCGATGTTGAATCCATTGTTATTTGTCATTTATATTAATGATGTGGATGTGAATTTAGAAAGCATGGTTAGTACGTTTGCAGATGACACCAAGATTGATGGCATTGTGGACAGTGAAGGTTATCCATGATTGCAATGGGATTAGGCCAGTGAGCTGATGAATGGCAGATGGAGCTTAATTTAAATAAATGTAAGGTGATGCATTTTGATAAATTGAAACTCATTTAATGGTAGGGCATTGAGAAGAGTTATAGAACAAAGAGACCTAGGGTTACAGATTCACAGCTCCTTGAAAGTGAAGTCGCACATGGATAAGATGGTGACGAAGGCATTCAGTTTTCTTGCTTTCGTTGGTCAGAGCATTAGGACATCTTGTTGAAGTTGTACAAGACATTGGTAAGACCACACTTGGAATACTGTTTCATTTTGATCACTCTGTTATCAAAAGGATATTATTAAACTAAGGAGAGTGCAGAAAACATTTATTAGGATGTTATCAGGACTTGAAAGTTTGGGTTATAAGGAGAGGCTGGATAGACTGGAGCTTTTTTCCCCAGAGCGTAAGAGGCTGAGGAATGATCTTGCAGAGGTTTATAAAATATTGAGGGCATAGATAAGGTAGATAGTCAACCTCTTTTCTCAACAGTAGGGGAGTCTAAAACTAGACAGCACAGGTTTAAGGTGAGAGGGTAAGATACAAAAGGGTCCAGAGGAGTAAGATACAAAAGGGTCCAGAGGAGTGATTTTTACACACAGAGGGTGGTGAGTGTCTGGAACAAGTTGCCAGAGGTAGAAGTAGAGGCGGGTATAATTTTGTCTTTTAAAAAGCATTTAGACAGTGACATGGGTAAGATTGGTAAAGAGGGAAATGGGCCAAATGCAGGCAATTAGGACTGGCAAATAACTGGGCAGCATGGACAAATTGGGCTGAAGGCCTGTTTCCATGCTATAAACCCCTATGTCTCTATAGCCTAGTTTCTCTCCCACAAGCCTGTTCAAAAACCTAACCTGAACTAACCTTATAATGTATGTATTAAAACAACTACCAAACTGAAATCTGAACTGTAATTTTCTTTTCCTTTTTAAAAGCAATTTGTGTTCATTAACTGAATTCAAATGAATAACCAGCAACTAAAAAGATAGGATCTTCTGTCCTTACCCAATGGCGGGATCTTCCAGACCCGCTGAAGGCAACCCCCTGCGGCAGGATGGGCGAGCCATGCAAAACAGCATAGACAGCAGCAGGACTGGAATGGCTGACTGGCAGCCAATGGTGAACCACCTCCATTGCTGGAAAACACGCCCATAGCTTTTGTCACACAAAGTCAGCTGTTTATCCCAGTGATAAGGCTGAGAACCCAAAAATGGAAGTAAGGCTGGTATGGATTAATAGGAAAGTCAAAAGGTGCATAAAATTATGATTACCAAAGAAAGGAATAGCAAGGAAAGAACTTTAAAATCAGATGGAGCAACTGATACACGATGAAAAAGAGGGAAAATGAGAGGGACATGCAGCAGAGAAATTGAAAAAGAAAGCTTTCTTTCAGTAATTCAAGGACACTGAGAGGCTACTGAGAGACATTGGACTATTTTCAAATGGCAATGGTACCCCAGGAAGGAAGCTGGTGGATTTAAGTTTTAATAATTTTTATCACCAAGAGGCAAGAAGATAGCAGAGTTGAGAGAATGGTCAGAAAATCTTGAATATTGAGATTGAAGCCACAATCATTTCTATACCACTTTTTAGTAAAGGAAGTGATATGTGAAAGGTGTCCCACCCTTCAGCAGAACCACTCATACTGTATTGTTCTTAGTGTTGGTAGCTATGTCCGAGAAAGATGAGACTGTTGTATATTTTCTGAGGTCTGTGCTAAAATGGCACTACTTTGTATGGGTTTAATTCACTGTGCTACTCCACAGGTGGGATTTTCCAACGTGCTAATCCCAAAACCTTAAAATCCCACCCCGAGGTTAACAGACCTTTACAAGGTCCGCTCCTCTTCTGCTATAATTCCCCTAACAGACAGGATGGGAAATGTTCCCCTCCTCATCCCCACCAATATTATGGCTCCAGTTTCCAGCTTTCTTTAACTTTGCTTAATTTTTCTGAGTCCGCACCCAGACTTAACCAATCAAGTACAGCAGGCATTAATGGGAAATAGACTTATATAACTGATGAGGATGGTGAAGGCTTGGATGGTTTAATAGAGGTCACTAACATGTTCATGGATATGGAGATTTTAGTGAGAGGGTAGTGAGAATAGTGAAACAGTAAGATCTAGAACAGAAGATAATTGCTTGTTAAAGAAACATTTCTAATGGCTAGGAGAAGATTAAGCACATATAGGATTATGAATTCTGGAAGTATTTAAAGATTTAAAAGAGTAAGTTAATGGATTGATAGTGATTTGCCCAAAGCATCTGTAAGTAAGTAAACAGCATTTCTTTATGAGAAATACTCCTGCATTTTATTCTTTTGATGTACCTTTCCCATGACAATGCATCTTCAAGAGCAACAGGGCAGAGGGTGGCATGTTCTCATGTCCCCCCACCCTCCTCAAAATGGTGTTTTGTAGTAGCGTCCCATTTGTTGCCGTAAGGTTTTGGTATAATCAGGGCACCTCTTACAAATCTGCCGCTGCTTCTCCTATTAGTAGTCAGTCGCGGAGTCTCTGGACTCTTTAAGCAGGACTCAAAGTGAAAGTGTGTCAGAGCAGACGATCATGGATGATGAATCCTGCAGTTTCTCAGAATTGAGTTCGCCATTAGTAAGAAGGACCTTGCTTTTATTACTGCTTTATAGCATGAAAGAATCTGATCAAGAGGCAAGTAAAGTTTTTGCCTTTTGTTTCCAATGTTATCCCCTCTATGAGGCACTGGGTCTTGACAAGCATTGCCTTCTCTCTCACACCTCATCCAGGTCGTAATGCTGAACGTTTGAGCCCTTCCCAGCCAACACTGCACAGTGCCTTTAACCGACTGAGCGTTTGGAGGAACACATTTTGTAATGTCAAATCTATAATATATAAAGCATAGTTTTATCATTAAAAATCAGAGGGCAGGCTTTTTCTGTCAACTGTATCTTCTAATCCAACCAAAGATGATCCTCCTGCAGCGAATTCCCCTCTGGCAAAATGGGCAAGCTACAACAATGCCATGGACTTCGGTGGGACTGGACGATCCTGCTGGCGGCCAATAGCGAGGCATCTCCAATGACGAGGCTTCCTGATGGATGGCTTTCGGATGGTGATGACCAACACGAGGGGACTTAACTTTAAATTAAGAGGTGGTAGTTATAGGACGGATGTCAGAGGCAGGTTCTTTACACAGAGGATGGTGAGGGCGTGGAATGCCCTGCCTGCAGCAGTTGTGGACTCGCCTGCTTTGGGGGCATTCAAATAGTCGGTGGATAGGCATATGGATGATATGGAATAGTTTAGGTTAGAGGGTCCGCTGGCCAGCGCAACATGGAGGGCCGAAGGGCCTGTACTGCGCTGTAATGTTCTATGTTCTATGTTCTATGATGTGCATTGCCAATGGACAAAAATCCACGCCAGTGGTGTGTATTTATATAAACAGCCATTGAGGTATGATTGGCTATACATAGCATATTTTACATGATGAATGGAGTGTGGCAAATTGGAAATTGATTTTCCTACCTGCACAACATCAGTTATTAAATGGAACATTCTGGTTTCAAATGTTGACGCATTATACATGACAAGAACAGATTTGATTAGCAAAATAAATGGATCACGTTAGATTCCTTTTCCTGTTATTTTAATCAAGAAAAGTGAACCCAGACCTCTAAATACCTCTCTCAGCTCAAAGCAGAACTTTTCAATCCACATTTTAACTGACATCTCATTCACCTATTACCCCCAAGCTAGTGTCCTAAATTACTTCTCCTTTGAGCAACATCTGGGCTCCCAAAAAAAATCCTAAGTGTTGAATTTGCCTTTTTTCAGCAGGATTTTCAAAATGAATCTTCCACACTCTGTGCACTGCAGAACGCACTGGCGTGAATCTCGATAAAAATCCCAGGGCAGGATGTATTCCTGCCCAAGAGGCTGTCATCATAGCGTTGAGTGGGCCTCTGCTCATGCGCCAATCTGTGAGCATCGAGATTGGACTCCAATCACTGGCCAACTGAATCACTGACCAGCCCCATGACCCCCCACATTGCTGGCTGTGCGACCCCGCTCCATCCCCTAATCGCTTGCCTCAATCTCTTCTCCCCTCTTTCCCCCCAGCCAGACAGTCTTGATCTTCCCAACACCACCTACACTCCCCTTCCCCCCCCACACCCCTCATCCCTGTAGTCCCGAACCAGCTGGCTGGCAGACCGTCCCGCCCCCACCCCGCTGGCTAGCCCCAATTGCTGTCTACCATCCCCCTATCACAATCCCCACTGCAGAATGGCAGCTGGACCCCTGTACCCAGCAATCGCCCTCCTTACGTCCCATATCTTAGCACTGCCCAATGCCTGCTTGCATGTCAACGTAGCCCCTGGATATTGCCACTTTTCTCCTTGGGCAGTGTCAGGGGGCAGGCTGGGACTGCAAATGCCCAGGGGTACTCCCTCCACTTACACCCGACCTCCTCTGGTCCTCTAGACGAATCAGGCCACCAGCTCTCTGTTAGTAGGGAGCTGTTGTAAACCCTGCTGGAGTGAAACACTGAAGAGCTAGCGGTCTCTGATACCTCTTCTCTGAGCCCACTACTGAGATTGAAATAACAATTGAAATATTTAAAATCAGCTCAGTGCAGATTTCTGGTGTGGAGCTGATGAAGCTGGAAACCAGGTGGCCAGGCTGTGGCGTGGAGGCTGGGGTGCCCAACAGGAAGCCCACTACATGACCTCCGCTTATGTTTCCCACAGCAGGCTGGGAAAATCGCCCTCCTCGCCCTGTATTTTAAAATTCCAACCCTTGCTATCTATCCCTTCATGTCTTCACCTCTCCTTGTCTGCATCCTCATCCAGCCCCAGATGTGCAATTCTCTGGCTCATCATGCATCCCTGATTTTAATTGCCCTTCCATTGCTGGACATGTCTTCAGCTGCCTAGACCCCAAACTCTGGAATTCCCTCCCTAATTGGGTGGCACAGTAGTTAACACTGCTGCCTTACAGTGCCAGGGACTTGGGTTCTATTCCTAGCTTGTGTCACTGTCTATGCCTGTTCTCCCCTTATTTGGCTGGATTTCCTCTAAGTGCTCCAGTTTCCTTCCACTATCTGTGAAACATGCTGGTTAGGTGGTTTGATCATGCTAAATTTCCCCTCAGTGTACTAAGACAGGTGGCAGAGTGTGGCGATTAGAGGATTTTTACAGTAACCCTCATTGCAGTGTTAATGTAAGTCTTCTTGTGACACTAATAAATAAACTTTAAACTAACCCTATCTGACCCTGTGTTTCTCCCTTCACTTTTAAGATGCTCCTGAAAACCCACCTCCTCAACCGTACCTTTGGTCACCTGCCCTAGGTCATCTTTTTATGGCTCAGATTTTTTTTATTAATTTGTGGGACCTGGGCTTCACTGGTTGGCCAGCGTTTATTGCCCATCCCTAGTTGCTTTTGAGAAGGTGGTGACGAGCTGCCTTCTTGAATTGCTGCAGTCCACGTGCTGTGGGTTGACCCACAGTGCCATTAAGGAGAAAATTCCAGGATTTCAATCCTGTGAAGGAACAGCAATATATTTACAAGTCAGGGTGGTGAGTGGCTTGGAGGGGAACCTGCAGGTGATGGTGTTCCCAGGTATCTGCTGCTCTAGTCCTTCTAGATGGAAGTGGTCGTGAGTTTGGAAGGTGCTGCCTAAGGACCTTTAGTGAATTTCAGTCTCAAATTTTGTTCAACACTTCTATGAAGTGTGTTAAATGTTTAACTATGATGAAAGCAATATTTAAATGCAAGTTTTTTTATCGAAGAGTGTGTGCTTAAGTTTTAGCCACAATCTTCTGATATGGATGAGAAGCTCCTCCATCAAGGTATGCACATAAGAGGTGAAGACATGGTATAATTGATCTCTATTCTCCTTCCTGTGATACCCAGGATTAGGAAGAGGAAAATTGGTGCCACGGTGGTTGGAATATTAACATTAGTATGCATTATATATCATAGAATCATTGAAAAGTGCAGAAGGAGGCCATTCAGTCCATTGAGTCTATACTGACAGCAATCCCACCTAGGCCCTATCCCCATAACCTCACATATTTAACCTGTTAATCCCTCTAACCTGTTCTATTGCTGAGTGGCTGTTTCCCCTTGGGAGAGAGTCCCAGGACACTAAGGGCAACTTAGCATAGTCAATGCACCTAACCTGCACATCTCTGGATTGTGGGGGGAAACCGGAGCACCTGGAGGAAACCCACACAGACAAGGGGAGGATGTGCAAACTCTGTACAGACAGTGACCTAAGCTGGGAATCAAACCCAGGTCCCTGACGCTGTGAGGCAGTAGTGCTAACACCGTGCTAGTGTGAATAATGTTTATTGTGAATGTGATAAGCAGAAATCTGCTGGTCTGAGTAGATACAGAAATTACCATTAAGCATAAAATTCAACAGCAGAAGAGTCTGAACCTGTAATGTTTGAACATTCCAATAGCTCACAGCTCAATCTAGTGAAATCCGAGATGCAAATCGGGGAAGGAGCAGAATCAGTGCAATGGGCACAGGCTGAATGTTCCTTTTCAAGGCTTACTCTGAAATCCAAGACACCTTTGCCTCTGAGTCTGAAAGCTGTGGGTTCAAATTCAGTTCCAGCAATATAATCCAGGATGACTCTTCAGTGCAATTTTGGAGGAGTGCTGCACTGTCAATAATCTTGTTCTGTTGCTGGGTGGTTGTTTCCCCTTGTGGGAGAATCGAGGACCAGAGAGTGTAAGGGGGGTCAACAGTTCAAGACAGGGATGAGGAAGAATTTCTGCCCTCGGAGGGTGGTGAATGTAATGCATTCTTTATCGATGTGGAGGCTGGGTCTTTAGCTATGCTCAAAGCTAAGAGGTACTGATTTTTAATCAGTTAGGGAATCAAGAGTTATGGGTATAAGGCAAGAAAATGGAGTTGAAAATTATCATTTCAAAACTGTCATGATCTTATTAAATGGCAGAGCAGACGCAATGGAATAAGTGGCCCACTTTTGCTCCTATACATCTTATTGGGGTCTTATGGTCCAGTGGATGTAAAAGGTATGTAGAGACAGTTAGTAAGGCTCCCGCTCACAAAATCATTTATTCAGGGAATCCACTATGTGAGGGGATTTTTTTTCCAGTGTCCTGGTCGATGTTTATCTCTTAATCAAAATCACTGGAAGTCAAATTACCTGATCACCATTATGTTACTGTGTAGAACCTGGCTACACACAAGAAACTGGACATCTATTCCAACATGATAACACTGGCTACAATTCAAATGCACTTTATTGGCGATAAGGCACTTTGCAACATCCTGAGATGCATTTGTCAATAGGGTGGAGAAGAATTTTAATAGTTCATTTGCTGACTTATTTTTCTGGTCTAAAGTCTCATTCAAAAATTCTGCACCTTGGATTATATTCACGAGCTATATAGTAATCTTTCATGCAAATATGAAAGTTTCCTTGGCACAATATTATCATAGAATCCCCACAGTGCAGAAGGAGGCTATTTAGCTCATTGAGTCTGTACTGATTTTGATTGAGTATCTTACCCAGGCTCTCTCCCCCATCCTTTCCTGGTAACCCCACATATTTACCCCATTAATCCCCCTAACCTACACATCTTGGAAAAATAAGGGTAACTTATCAAAGCAATCCACTGAACCAGCATGTAGGAAGAAACTGGAGCAGCTGGAGAAAAGCTATGCAGAGACAGGGAGAATGTATAGACTCTATATGGTCACCCAAGGCCAGAATTAAACACAGATCCTTGGCACTGTGAGATAGCTGTGCTAACCACTGTGCCATCCTAACTGAAGAAGACAGGAGTTTGCTCCAGGGCCCAAGCCAAGATTTACCTCTCAACCATCACCAGTAAAAACAGGATCTACCTGTGTGCAAATTAACATCTGTGTTTCCTATATTAAAACTAACTAAAATGACTAAAGCACTTTGGGATGTCCTGATGAAAGATGCCATTTAAAGTTTTATTTTTGCTCAGTTATCTCGAAGAAAATTACAGCAAAGGAACAGACTATTCAGTCTTCTAAGCCTGCAATGGCCATGCTGCCTGACTGAATGACAACCCTCTATCCCTCAATTTCCATGCTATTCATGTATTTATCAAGACGCCTCTTAAAAGTCACTATCGTGTCTCCTTTGTATTCCTCTGCTGTCAGTGATACTTGATTTAATTTGATGAAGGGGTACCTTATACAGCATAATAGAGATGGGAGGGCATGAGTCATCCTCAGGCCTTTTGCCCAACCAGCTTTTCTTCATCATTCACTTTGATGGAGCATCAATCAGCAATTCAACAACATGGGCATGACACTTAGCTCAGCCTTGCCCTTACCTAATGCCCACATGGGCACACTACAAGCAGGATATATTGGAGTGCAATAAGGAGTGAGAAGTCCTGCACCACTTTCCCTTTCCGAGTCAAGAGTCTTAAAGTTAATTGTAGGGTTCCATATGTGACAACTGGAACCAGGACTGTCAATAGAGAGAGAATATTAGTGTTTAGGAAGCTTGGTCAACTCTGAGTTGAATTTTGCAAGACTGCAGTGGAAAGTCACACCCATTGATACTCCAGATTGGGAACTGTAGGCTTACTCCCCTTTGATTTCAACAGCTCAAAACTATAAGTAGTCCTTCCGTCCCCATTCAATTGCACCATTAGCGAGATTCCTGATTACAAAGTCACTTACTGAAGCAACAATCCCTAGTGTGACCAGTAAAGTTAGGGATCCCGTTTTCACACAATTCCCATTACAACATCGACATAAAATATCAACATTAAACTGTTGACAGTTCGTACATGACAGCCTGTTATTCAAAAGAAAGCAGCAGGATAAGGATTTGCACCTGGTCCCAGGCCCCAGTTTAGCTGGTAATTAAAGTAGTTTGCAAGCATTGGCCTGCAACAGAGGCAGAATGCTAATCCCTCTGGTACACCTGGCCAAACAATGCTGACTCCCCCACCTCCAGTACTGCAAAATTGCCTGCCTATTCACACTCTTGTTTGCATAAAACCTATTTTCTGTAAGCAAAATAAATTACCTGGACAGGTTACAGGGGGTAAAAAACTGGGTTTGGGGGAAGGGAGATATGTTGCTATCTTTAGTTTTTAAATAGGCTGGGAAGATCAGCAGAATAGGGTTTGACGCTACTGAGAATTAAAAAACTCTTAAATCATTCCATTGTACTTTATTTTGCTGTTTAAAGTACAGCAGCAGTTTGCCTTTATGTAGTGCTTTAACAGAGTAAAACACAGCAAGGTGCTTCACAAGAGCGTTAGCAAACAAAATTTGACACTGAAGAGATATTCAGATAGTTGACCAAAAGCTTGGCAACGCAGTCAGTTTTAAAGGGAGTCTTAATGATGATGGGGAGGTAGAGAGAAGGGAAGTGCAGAACCTAAGGCCTAGACAGCTGATGATAATATGCACATTACATTGTTTGAGCTAAACCTACTCATATCCCACTCCGATGCTCCTCTGTATTAATTGTAATGTGCTGCTCACAATTCCTTGCCACATTGTCTCAGTCTAATGTCATCAAATGCTTGTCGTCCTGTAGTGTCTGCATCTGAGTAAACATATGGCAGCTGCCTTTTTAGATGGATTTCCTTTTCTCAGAGTCTGGGTGCCTCGTCCTGTACCTGAACAGTATAATCTGAAGATCTGTCTCTGGCTATATTTAACTCTCCACATATAATGCCGAGGCAGCTGCTGAGAGACTTCCTTTCACGGGGGCATTCTTATCTGAGTTTCGCACTCCTGCAGATTGGTATCGCTCTGGAACATTGCTTACCTCTTCCTCCAGTACCATGGCAATTGCACTGCCTCACCACATGACCCCCCCCCCCCCCCCACTTAAGAAGCCACTAAAGAAAGGATTTACATTTATTTGGTATCTTTCTACATCTATAGGAACATAAAAAAAGTGCTTCACAGTCATTTATGTTTTTTTAAATGTATTATTGTCACAAGACAAGTAAACACAACAGCCATGTCCCAGAATTGACAATACGTTAATGACCCAGATAGTTGTTTGAGTAGTGTTGCTTGAAAGCTAAATGTTACCTGGTAGGGATGAAGCCTTGATCAAGCAGGGGACTAAGCTAGCCCATTGCACTTGCGGTCTGCCAACACCTGCAATGGTGATTTCACAGTGGCACAGTGGTTTGATTCCCAGCTTGGGTCACCGTCTGTGTGGAGTCTGCATATTCTCCCCATGTCTTCATGGATTTCCTCCAAGTGCTCCGGAAAGATATGCTGGTTGGGTGCACTGGCCATTGCTAAATTCTCCCTCAGTATAACCAAACAGGCGCCTGAGTGTGGCAACTAGGGGATTTTCACAGTAATTTCATCGCAGTGTTAATATAGGCCTACTTGTGACCACTAATAAGCTTCAAAAAAAGAGGAAAGGGTAGCCAATGAGGTAAAATGAAGCAGTTTTTCAAAACCATCTTGGCCTTTTGGCTAAGATGAAGCATCAGATCTAGTCTGGGAGGGGACATTGTCATCTTCAGTGGGACTGAAGGATCCCACTAGTGTAAAGAACAGGAAATCCAACCCTTTGTCTCCCTCTTCTCAAAATAAATGTGCAAGCAGTGGAGTGATAATTAATGCCAGCAAATTTCAAACATGTTCTTTCTGTTTCTGCAACTCTTCATTTGTACTGAATGATTGTGTTTCCTTTCTCAACCAGGTTGTGGACATGGATCAGAAGTTGAACACCATCACAGATATGCTACAGCGTCTGGTCGCCAACCAGCAGGGACACTCACACCCACAGGTCGAGGCTCAGGCAGAGGGAACCATTATACAAGCTGTTGCGTCAACTCACAGCTCCTTACCCAGCTACGAGCAGCTGACCGTGCACAGGAAAGACCAAGACAACGTGGCCTGATCGCCCACCCTCTACATTTTTTTTACAACATTTAGTAGCATTTAAGAGATTACAAGAGACCTGTTGGATACTGTAAGATAAGCCTCAAGGTTGCGCACCTAACTGGCACAAACTTCGGGGGTTGGGGAGGGGGCTGACAATTTACTGAAACTTGAAAGCAGTCACCATTCGCCTGTTCATGTTTTCTTGGCCTAAGCATCCCTTCCAATTCCTGTTTGCGGAGGTTATCAATTTCGCAGAGAGAGAGAATTCTTCGTACGACTCTGCCGAGGCTCGGAAATCACCTGACCACATTTCAAAACTCTTCTCTGATCATTCATTTAGGCAAAAGTGAAGACAATGCTTAGGCAGCCTGTAAGATAAGAGAAAAAGATGAATAGCTCACAACATTAAGGCAAATTGTAATCCTTTGTAGAATAGACATGAGTTTAAATTGCAAAAAAAAATCAATGTGTTGTATGATCGAGGAAAGAAGCATGAGGCTCAGTGTCGGTGTAATGCGTGCACTCTTCTCCCATTCTCTCAGTGGCAGCCTAAGATGTATTTAATTATAAAAATGTCCTATGTCTTTTTCATGCCTGTCCTATGCGCAGGTTTATCAACTAGACAGAGTGACATGTAGGCCAGATCAATGTGGGCTACATTACCCAGATACGATGGGTAGGTGCCTGCTGAAGTTCTTTTTAAAATCTTTTATCCCATTTCATTCCAAGCAGGCAGGATTGATTGATTCAGGACCGGGATATGTGCATTTTCTCAGAAACTGAAGCCCTCCGTACTTGGGTTCATTCAGATTGTTGTACTTGGTTTCCCTTCCCCATTCTATTTTTGAATGTCTTCAGGCAAATGGACTGATACAGACTAAACCACATTTCTACTTTTAGCTGGGACAGTGGCAGTGTTCATGACACTTCCATAGTCACTTGGCAACTGACAAGTAGGTCATGAGTATATGGCAACAAGGCCCTGTTTGGGTTCCCTTTCAAATGCTTCTCAGGGTTGGCAGTTCAACATTGCACAGCAAACAATATTTGTCTTCCCTCCATGAATGAAGTGCAATGTTGTTGTGTGTTCAGATGATAACGTCTTGCATGATTTGAAGGAAAATCACTGAGGAAATTTTGACTTTGTGCACTGGTGTGTAGCATTTTGCATCCCGCTTAATTCTAACAGCCCTTGTGGAGTGATGTAAGCTAAGTCTATTCACTATTGCTTGTTTTACACTATTGTATGGAATTAAAGCTACCCCCCCCATCTCTCCAAATACTATCACCTGAACCCCACCTACTTTTCCCTTGGCTAATCCTTACAGTCTTCATCTAGCCGCAGTGTAGTTGTTGTTAGGTACTGTGATGGAATGGGGGACAAAGACATGAAGAAACGTACATAAGCTTCAAACCTCAGGGATCATTTTCATGTTTATGACTCAGTTAACAAATAGGCAGATCAGTTGCCCACCCTCTCCGCCGGTAGGGGAGGTGAGAAATGCCTAAGGTAGAATCTATTAGCCATTCCCGATGTACTCGGGTACTGGATATCCAAATCTGAGGTTTGTGACCCCCTCCAGCCAAATGGATCTGATAAGATTTAAAAGGGCCACGAGCTGATTTACCAGCACCAATCTGGTGTGTGACACCAGGCTATAGGACTCACATTTGTGACATGGTAGAAACCAATCAGACAATGAGTCCTGTCAGGGAGAACGGGATCTCAGAGAGCAGGTAAAATTCAACTGGTGGTAAAAGAGGCTATCTGTCATAAATACTTCTCCTTAAATAAAAAGAGAAAATTCTGCAAGTACTCAGTATATCTGACATCATCTGTAGAGAGATAAGCAGAATCTCCCTTTCAGCAGACTTCAAAAACATTGTCCCGTTGAGTCAACAGAAAGGAAGAATATGCAAAAAGGGGAATGAGCGACACTCAGCTCCTGCTTATTTGGTGTCCTCTCCCCCACTGCAGTTGGACTTTTGGATTTCATCTCCATGGCATACAGATGGTACTATACTGAGTCAGACTGTGCAGGAAGATTGACGTTGGCCTTAACCAGGGGACAGCAGTTAGGGGTGTGAGAGTTTTCTTCAGAGCCTCTGAGCGAGGAATAGCGGTGGTGGAAAATCCATCATGATTGCTGATCGTTGGCTATTGGCCTCTGCTGGGGATCACACAGGCATGAAAGAGGCTCAGCGAAACCAGGAGCAAGCTCCATTGTAATGTACTTCCAAGGTCAAATTGCTTGTTGAGACTCATAGCAAAACTTACAGCTCGATTCCACAGTGTAACGCTTGAAGAACACATTGGAATTTGTGTTGGTAGCCACCTCTCCAGTGTCTTTTTATCCTGCCACTTCTGTAAGGTCGCCAACCCCCCAACGATAGGTCGCCACCAACCCACCTAGAGTGTCCATGAATTTAGACATGGCCATATCCAATCCTGAAGAAAAGACATCAGGGCATTAAAACTATATATTTTTTGTCATTTTCTTCTTTTTACCAGATATAAAAATAACAGAAATGGAGTGGGGGTGGGAGGAGGGGGCTGTTTGGCTGACAGTCAGGCATTATCCAATTGGGCAATGAGTCTTTTTGCCTTCAATTGATGTTGCAAGGCAGTGCATCACAAGGATGGGTGTGTTGGCCGACTAATGGCTGGAGTTTGGGGACAAGTTATGTGATGAATCTTCCAGGAATATATTTAATCAGAGTTGGCGACCCTACACTTCTGGCAGAAGTCAGGCACATAATAATCTACTCAAACTGGCAGATGTAAGAAAGTGAAATGCAAATCATAATGACATGTCATCCAATACACTATCCATCATCTGGCCTTTATTGCGTTGGATTCTGGGGGAGTGTGTTCCTAATGGCCATTAATTCTTTGAGCAGGTGAGGAGTTGAAGTCTTAGGTGATTTTACAAAAATAAAAATTGAGGAATAACATGTTTTTGGCGGCACCATTACTACAGATTCCAATCAGGAGCAGGCTCCACATGGAGGCAAGAGAGTCTGGCAAAATAATGCCAAGTGGTCTGACACCCATTGCCAATCCTGTTGATGGAAAGTCAAGCTTCACTCTCTACAATCATTCATGTTTAAACTAGAATGCAGCACAGTTTAAAACACTCACAAATGATGGGTATTGATGTGGGGCTGGGGGTCATGATGAGGTCATTGATACAGCGAGATTGGACAAAGTCCAGAGAACTGATTAACTTTTTGATTCTCAGAGATTTTCTTTAGTCTCTCACTTTCATTGGGAGCCATACACATTTTTTTTCCCCAACCTTATCTCCTGGTACCCCTTTTTTTCTTTTCCCTGGTGGGATCCTGCACAGAGCCACTTTATTACCTTGTTCGTACCATATGTACCAGATGTGAATGTTTAGACTCCTGCTTTTTGTTGGCTAACTTACGAAGTTTTCTAATAATTGATGTTTTCTAATTATTGGTGTAACCATTGGTATGAGGGTATGTGCCTGCAACCCATTGCCCCCAGCCTGTGCAACAAATGATTAAGGAACCATCACATAATAAAAAATATTTAAACATGCTAGTAGTCCATGGAGCCAAATATAGGGCAGACTTAAGGGGACCCTTTGTGGTGCCAATTTATGCTTACTGTCATTGTAAGGGATGGGAAAGGGGACGTGACATATGAAGGTGGAGCCACTGTGTCAAATATTAATATTGTTTGAAGGATTGACTGTCAGGGAACTGATGATATTGTAAGACTTTAGGGAAACTCAGTGAAGTCCATCACATCTCAAACTTAGAAGCGATGCCATGACGATTGCACAAAGCACTATGCCGAATAGTTTTCTGGAATCACTTGGTGCCTGCCAGGGGTACAACACTGTGTAAGAAGATCTGTTTGCAGTCGACTCGTAGGAAAACCAACATGTCAATCAACAAAACGAATGAAGAATTCTTCTTTGTATATGTAAAGATATAGATTATATATATATAGTAGATTTTCTACTGATACTTACAACCTGGGGTTTCTTATAATTTTTATAAATTTTCCTTCTCAAAGCATTGATTCGGTTAAAAACATTGTTGTAATACTGTAGAATGGGTTAATAGATCACCTTCCTCTCTCAACTCCTTTATCTCCCTCTTTTCTTTCTCCATTGTTATCTTTCTATTCATCAAGCAGAATTCTCTCCCAAAAATTCAAAGCGTTGAATTTGCAGGAAATCTGGAGTAACTCAGAGTGGTTTTTACCAGTGGGAGTTCAGACTAGAATCTCCCACACTCTGTACGATGCAGAGGCCACCAGCATAAATATCATTATAAATCAGGGGGCAAGGCCTATTCCTGCCCGGGAGGCTGAAAACAGTGCACAACTGAACAGTCAGCCTCCTGTTTGCTGGCCACCTGGATCACTAGTTAGCCCAGGACCTCTGAAGTACTGATCCTCACAGTGCGGTTGCAGCCCTCCAACGCCCCCCAGCCTTGACTCCCGTCTTGTCCTGGACAACCACCCCTCCTGTCCCCAATGCAGCCTGTTTGCTGGCCTCCCTCTTCCCCCCATTGACCCCTTGGCACAGTTGCAGCAGGACCCCCACTGATCACCTCTAGGCCCTGTCCCTAGGTCCTGCCACCATATGCCCTGCCCCCTTGGCACTATCCCATACCTGGTGAGTAGTGCCAAGGTGCCCATAACACCAGGTTAAAGTCCATATTTGGTCGCAAAAGGCACTAGCTTTCGCAGTGCTACTCCTTCATCAGGTAAGTTCTTACCTGATGAAGGAGCAGCATTCCAAAAGCTAGTGGCTTTTGCTACCAAATAAATCTGTTGGATTTTAACCTGGTATTGTGAATCTTTTTATTGTGTTTACCCCAGTCCAATGCTGGCATCTCCACATCAAGGTGCCCATGGCCAGGGAGCACTAATCCCCTGCTGCCCGAAACCTGGCAGGGGGCCCCGATCATCCCCGTTTCACTCCAGTGGGGTCAGTCATTGGTTTCCCGAAAGTGGGGAGCTAGTGTAATCCCCGCTGAAGTAAAACCCTCAGTAAAACCGGGGTTGGGAGAGGTCAGTGGACCAGCAGAATTCAGTCCTGAGCTCACTAATAGCATTTAAATGATACTTAAGATATTTAAATGTTAGCTGCATCTCCCTGCCGGCACTGGGAGACACTAATGGAGCATGAGTACTCGTGGGAATCCTGTGAATCAACATCCCACCCTATGCGATTCTCCTGGTCTGCTGCGTTACAAAAGTACCATGATGAGGTGGGAGAATCACCTCCTATGTCTTTTTACTCATCACCTTTCTCCTTCACATTTCCTTCTACCTCTTCTCTGTCACCTTCCTTCCTTCCTCTGTTCCCTTTTTGCCCATTATTTCTTTCCCCTCTACGTTAGTCCCTTCTTTCTTTCTCTCTTTCTCGGTCTTTCCCCTGCTCTTTGCCCCTCTTCCTTCCTTTTGTTTCTCTTTTCCTGTTTCTTTCCACCTCTCTCTTACTCTCTCCTCTCACTCTCTCCTGTTTCCTTTGCAATTTTCCTCACATATTCCTTTATCACCTTCCATCCTGTCTCACTGCCGCTCTGTCTTGAAGCGGGGTACGGTGATGGCAAATTGTTAGGCATTTTTCATTTTGCTTTCTTCATTTCAATCCAGTTCGAATGGGCTGCTCAGAAATACTCAAATGCAACTATGAAACAAATGAGCTAGGACTCATGCTGTGATTTATAACATTAATTTTATAATGATACCTTTTTTAACTCAGATGTTAAGTGTAAATATGAAGACAACAGTTTGGTATCATGCCTCAATAAAACCAAAAATCTCAAATATGTGCAGCCTTGTTTAAGTGGTATTCTTCTTAATATGTCAAGTAGAATTACTCTGTTACAAGCCATCCACTTATTTCACCATTTTCGCACATACATTCCTTCAATATTACACTAATTTGCTGATTATCAACTATTTTTATATCTAATTTGCAGGATTTGCAAAAATACTGTTCGTCACAATCACCCTCTGATTGAACTTTGCTTGCTTTAGGGAGAAAAGGTCCCATATGATTCCAGTTATTTAAACTTTCTCCTTTGTCCATCTCTACTTTTCTGCCATTGTAGTCAACATGAAGTAAAGTTGCACAGAGAGCATAAAATAGATATCCATGCCCAACAAGTGGATGACACAGCACAGTGGTTAGCACTGCTGCCTCACATTGCCAGGGACCCAGGACCGATTCCTGGTTTGGGTCACTGTGTGTGTGGAGGTTGCACTTTCTCTCTGTGTCTGTGTGGGTTTCCTCTGGGTGCTACAGTTTCCTCCCACAATCCAAAAATGTGTGACATACGTTGGTTGGCCATGCTAGATTGACCCTAGTGTCAGGGGGACTAGCTGGGTAAATTAGGGCCTGCATGGGATTGTGGTTGGTACAACCGATGAGCCAGATGGCCTTCTTCTGTACTGTAGGGTTTCTATTCTATTCTAAGTGGATTAGGTTAGAATTTTTCCAGAGTTTCGCAGTATCTCACTCAACATCACAGTTGAGAAAGAATGTAACAGCACAAACACAGTTACTCAGTCTAACATTATAGATTACTCGGTATGACAGTAAAAACATCATGGGAAGAATTTTCTTAGACAAGGTTTTGGGTGCTTGCAGGCAGATAAATCTAAAGATGGAATCAGAGCAAAATGCTGACATTATCTAACCCACTTGCAAATTTCAGCAAGACAGGATTGAAAACAAGTTTGTACCTGTTGGGCAAGTAATTAAGATGGCTAAAAGGATAATGAAGAACAATTTTAACCCTCAAGTCTAGATTTCCCAGCCAGTGCAATTGCTTTCCAACCTGTCAGCAACTCAGCAGTGTCCTTGAGATGAGTGCACTTCACAAAGTGATTCCTCAGTGAAACTGACAAACTGGGAAAGCTTTCAGAGCAGCTGAAGAACTGCAGCCATGGCCATTGAGAGTTTGTTATTCAAAGCAATAATTGTCTCAGAAAGTGCCGTCACAGATTGGCAGGTGATTTCTAACTTGGAAGGTACTTCCAACAGTTTAACGTTTCACCCACCTCCGGCTGTCCTTCTCTGCTGCCAGCCTATACCACTGCATGGGAATGGCCTGTGAAGATACACCTCGCATTTCAACTGAAGGGCATAAGGAGAATCTTCAGCATCACCTACATAGCAGTAGCAGTTATCTTCTCCTCAGCTACAGCATAGAGGGAATGGGCACAGATCCAGCTGGAAGTGGGGGGGGGACACTGAACATAACATGGCCTCCCCATCCCTCTCCTTTAGGAATCAATTCTCCTCACAAACAGTAACATTCTATTAGCTTTCTGAATTATACGCTGTACCTGTATATCAGCTTTTGGTGATTCATGCATAAGACATCCAGATCCCTCTGGACCTCAATCTCTGCAATCTCTCACCATTTAAACAAGTTCCTTTTTTTATACTTCCTGCCAAAATGGGCAATTAATTTCACATTTGTCCCCGTTGTGTTCCATTTTCCACATCTTTGCCCACTCATTTAACCTCTCTGAGTCCCTTTGTAACCTCCTTACGTCCCCTTCACAGTTTATTTTCCTACCTGTCTTTGTGTCATCAGCAAATTTAACAGCAATATCTTCATCCAAATCATTGATATAAATTATATAAAGTTGAGGCTCCAGCACTGATGCTTGTGACAAGCCACTCCCCACATGCTGCCAACCAGAAAAAGTTATGCCAACTCTCTGGCCAGAATCTTCCAGTTGATCTCCCCAGTAGGATCTTCTAGTCCCACCATTGGCACCCCACTGGCACAGGTTTCCTGGCACAGGGAATGCATAGAATGGAAAATCTTGTTGACAACACTGGAATCAGTTGATCCAACCACTAGCTAATGGCATAAAACATGCGACAGGGCTGGTGGGTGAGGCACGGAAAATCCCACAGTCTATTTCCTGCTATTTAGCCAATCTTCAATCCGTGCCGGAAATTGCCACAGAGCTGATTTCATTCCTGAAATTAATATTAGCATTTCACTAGCGGACCCGGGACTGAGGTCCCTGGGTGGCCAATCAGGGACAAGTGGTGGGATAGGGGAGGGAGGGGGGTTTGGGGCTGCTGGGTGGGATCACAGTCGGAACTGCCAGGAGGGTGGGAGGGGCCAGGTGGGAGGAGGGGCAGTGGGATTTCAGAGCTGGCAAGGTAGAGGATTGGGGGAGATCAGAACTGCTTGTAATAACAAGAGTTACGCCCCCAAACTAAGATTTCCAGTCCCAAGATGGGATTACACTGAGCCAAGAAGAGACAAAACACAAAGCACACAACTCACCAAAAACATTTAACATTACAGAACAGTAAGGCAGGAAGGAGTTACCTGGAGACCAAAAACAGAGGTCTTACTGTCTCATTTTTAGATTTGAGGAGATCTCAAGTGGACTGTTGAATGTTGAAGGATACTCGGGGCTGCTGGATTGAGTGTGGGGGGTGTGGGGGAAATAGCGTGTATTCTGCTGCAAGGAGAGGGGATGTGTGCACGTGTACGGTCAATACACTTAGCCAGCCATGTCTTTCAGACTGTGGGAGGAAACCAGAGCACCTGGAAGATACCCACCAGGCATGGAGAAAACGTACAAACTCCGCACCGACAGTGACCCAAGCTGGCAACTGAACCCGATCCCTGGCACTGTAAGACAGCAGTGATAACTACTGTGCTGGTGTGATATGCGGATAGACCCATTAGTCTGGCAGCAGCTTAGTCCACAAACTTGCTGCAGTGATTTAGTGTGAGTACTTAGACATTACAGATTGCAGCTCCACAGGGTCACAAACACGATCACACAATTTCACCGTGCAAAAAGGATTACTGTCACTGTCACAAACAGGAATCACAAAGATCATGAACATAACTGATACCAGAGAATAAAAACTATTAATCAATTTTATAAACAATATTCAACAATGCTAAAGTGCAAAGAATATTAGCAAATTTCAAAAGCATGAATAAACATCACAGAAAGATCAGTGACAATGTTAGAAACATTACAACTCGACGTCAATAGAGAATTGCTGTTATCCAACATATCAGGGCAAACACGCTGACTCACCGGCAGCTGGGTGGTTCCAGTCCAGGGACAATGAATGGAGATTTGGCTGAGTGCCAATTTGTCCATTCTCACTAGTGGCAGCAGCAAGGCGTGCAAAACTGGGGGATTCCAGCCACAGTGTTAAAAATAGTACTACTCGCTGTCACAAATATCATGATTTAAACTCAGTGAGATTATTATTCAGATACTACCACACAAAAACTAAGTGGTACTGTCACTATTGCTTTTGCTGTCGTTGCCACTGTTACTATCAAAGAATCACTGTCACTTTCAGTGTTGCTGTCACTCTCACTGTCACAATTACAGTTACTGTTAAAGGTGCAATTAATGTCACTGTCACAGAGTCACTGTCACTGTCACAAATTCACTGTTGCTGTCACTATCACTGTCGCCATCACATTTGCTGTCATAGTTGCTGTTGTTGTCACTGTTACTGTCACTGGCACTACAGAACAGTAAGGCAGGAAGGAGTTACCTGGAGACCAAAAACAGAGCTCTTACTGTCTCATTTTTAGATTTGAGGAGATCTCAAGTGGACTGTTAAATGTTGAAGGATACTCGGGGCTGCTGGATTGAGTGTGGGGGGTGTGGGGGAAATACTGCCACTGACACTGTCGCTATCATTGTTGCTGTCACAAATGCTGTCACTGTCACTGGTGCTGCTGTTACAACTGTTACTGTTGCTGCCACTATCACTGTTGCTATCTGTTGCTGTCACTGTCACTGTCGCTATCACAGTTGCTGTTGCCCTCACTATCATCATCACTGTTACTTTCACTGTCACTGTCAT
The DNA here is from genome assembly GCA_024679065.1 of Sphyrna mokarran. NCBI lineage: Eukaryota > Metazoa > Chordata > Chondrichthyes > Carcharhiniformes > Carcharhinidae > Sphyrna > Sphyrna mokarran. The sequence goes on along the minus strand of JAGIQG010000008.1, from coordinate 73,774,722 downwards.
AGTCATTGTTACTGTCACTGTTACTGTCACCGTCATTGTTACGTCGCTGTCACTTTTGCTGTTGCTGTCACTGTTGCTGTCACTGTCACTGTCGCTGTCACTGTTGCTGTCACTGTCACTACTATTGTCACTGTCACCGTCACTGTCACTGAAATGGACAGTGTCACTGTTACTGTTATAGTCACTGTCGCTGTCACTATCACTGTGTCACTCAAATGAACATTGTCACAGTCGCTGTCATTATCACTGTCACTGTCGCTGTTACTGTCACTGTTGCTGTCTCTGTCACTGTCAGTCACTGTCACAGTCGCTGTCACTGTCGCTGTTGCTGTCTTTGTCGCTTTCACAATCACTGTCATAGTCATTGTCACTGTTGCTGTCACTGTCGCTATCTCTGTGACTGTCGCTTTCATTGTCACTGTCACTTTCGCTGTCACTGTCACTGTTGTTGTCATTTTCATTGTCACAGAGTTACTGTCACTGTCAGTGTGGCTGTGCCTGTTACTGTCAGTGGCACTATATGTATCACTTTGCTTCACATAGTGACTGTCACTGTCGTTGCCATTGTCCCTGTCATAACCACTGTCATTGTTGTTATCACTGTTGCTATCACTGATGCTGGCACTGTCTCTGTCACAGTCAGTATCACTGACATTATCACTATTGCTGTCACTGTCACAGTTGCTGTCATTGTTGCTACCACTGTTGCTGTCACTGTCAGTTTCACTTTCAATGTCACTGTCTCTGTCACTGTAACTCACAGTCACCATAGCTGTTGCTGTCACTGTCACTGTTGCTGGATCTGTCAGTGCCACTTTCACTGTTGCTGTCACTGCTGCTTTCGCTGTTGTTGTTCCTGTCACTGTTGCTGTCACTGTTAGTGTTGCGATCAATGTTGCTGTCACTGTCAGGGTCACTGTCAATGTCAATGTACTGTTGCTGAGACTGTCAATGTCACTGTCACTATTGCTGACAGTGTGACTGTTGTTGCCACTGTCACTGTTGCTATCACTGTCAAAGTTGCTTTCACTGTCACTGAAATGGATACTGTCACTGTTACTGTCACAGTCAATGTTGCTTTCACCATCACTGTCACTGAAAAGAACATTATCACAGCCGCTGCCACTGTCACTGTTGTTGTCATTGTCACTGTCACTATTACTGTCACTGTTGCTGTCTCTGTCACTGTCACAGTCGTTGTCACTGTTGCTGCCACTATTGTTGTCACTGTTGCTGTCTCTGTGATGTTGTTTTTGTTGTCACTGTCATTTTTGCTGTCACTATCACTGTCACTTTCAATGTCATTGTCACTGTCGTTGTTGCTGTCACTTTGCTGTTACTGTCATTGTCACTGTTGCTGTCGCTGTCATTCTCATTGTCACTATCACTGTCACTGTCGCTATTGCTGTCACTATCATCACTGTTCCTGTTGCTGTGACTGTCACTGTTATTGCTATTACTCAAACTATCTCTGTCACTGTCACTATCACTGTCGCTGTTGCTGTCACTGTTACTGTGGAGGCCACGGTCACTGCCACTATCAGTGTGATTGTTGTTGTCACTGTCACTGTTATTGTCCCAGTCACTTTCATTGTTGCCGTTGTTGTTGTCGTTGTTGCTGTCACTGTCGCTGCCATGTTACTGTCTCTATAACTGTTGCTGTTGCTATCGCTGTCACTATCACTGTTACTGTCACTATTGCTATCACTGTCGCTGTTGCTGTCACTGCTCATGTCACTCTCATTGTCACTGTTTCTGCTGCTTTCACTTTTGCTGTCACTTTCACTGTCACAGAGTTATTGTCACTGTGATTGTTGGTATGGTTGTGCCTGTCATTGTCACTGGCACTGTCTATATCATGTTGCTGTCACAAAAATGCTGTCACTGTCACTGCCATTGTCCCTGTCACAGTCATTGTCATTGTTGCTGTCACTGTTGCTATCACTGTCACTGACAGTGTTACTGTCACAGTCAGTATCACTGACAGTTTTACTGTTGCTGTCACTCTCATTGTTGCTGTCTCTGTTGCTGTCACTGTCACTGTTACCATAACTGTCACTGTTGCTGTCACTACCACCTTCGCTGTTGTTGTTGCTTTCGCTGTCACTGTCACTGTTGTATCACTGTCACTGTAAGTGTTGCTGTTGCTGTCGCTGCCTTTGTCAATATCACTGTGACTGTTGCTGTCGCTCTCACTGCCGTTGTCACTGTCACTGTCACAGTCGCTGTCACTGTCACTGAAATGGATACTGTCACAGTCCCTGTTGCTGTCACTGTCACTGTCTCTGTGACTGTCACTGTCATTGTCACTGTCGCTGTTACTGTCATTGTTGCTGTCACTGTCACTGCCCCTGTCGCTCTTACTATCACTGTCGTTGTCACTCACTATCACTGTCACTGTTGCTGTCACTGCTCCTGTCACTCTCACTGTCACTGCCCCTGCTGCTTTCACTGTTGTTATCACTTTCACTGTCACAGAGTTACTGTCACCTTCACTATCAAAGTGGCTGTGCCGGTCACTGTCACTGGCACTGTCTGTATCATGTTGCTGTCACAGAGTTATTGTCACTGTCACTACCATTGTCCCTGTCACAGTCACTGTCATTGTCAGTCATTCTTTGGCTGTCATTGCCACTGTCACTGCCACTTTCACAGACAGTGTCACTGACGTTATCACTATTGCTGTCACCATCATAGTTTATACAATTCTTGCTATCACTGTTGCTGTCATTCAGTTTCACTGCCACTGTCACTGTTGCTGTCTCTGTCACTGTCTTTGTCACTGTTAGGGACATCATTACTGTTGCTGTCACTGTTGCTGAGTCTGTCAATGTCACTGTGAATGTTGCTGTCACTGTAGCTTTCACTTTTCTGTCACTGTCACTGTCTCTGTCACTGTTGCTGTCACTGTCAGTATTGTTGCCACTGTCACTGTCACTGTCTGTATCACTGCCACGGTTACTGAGACTGTCAATGATATTGTCAGTTTTGCTGACACTGTCATTGTTGTTGTCACTGTCACAGTCGTTGCCATTGTCACTGTCAGTGTCACTGTCACTGTTACTGTCACTGAGATTAACACTATCACTGTTACAGTCACAGTCACTGTTGCTGTCAAGTTGCTTGTAATTGTTGCTGTCAGTGTCACTGTTACTGTCTCTATTATTGTCACTGTTGCTATCACTGTCATTGTTGCCGTCATTGTCCCTGCCACTCTCACTGGCACTGTCGCTATCACTGTGACTGTCACTGTCAATTTCATGGCTACTGGTGCTCTCACTGCCACTGGCCCTGCTGCTTTCTCTGTCACTGGCATTTTCATTGTCACAGAGTTAGTATCACCATCACTGTTGGTGTGGCTGTGCCTGTCATTGTCACAGCAATGTCACTGTCGCTGTCACAGAATTACTGTCGCTGTCACAGAATTACTGTCACTGTCGCTGTCATTGTATCTATCACATTCGTTGTTATTGTCGCTGTCGCTATTGTTAGAATTGTGCTGCAGTGTTGCTGTCACTGCCATCACTCTGTTGCTATCACTGTCACTGAGTCTGTCAATGTCACTGTCACTGCTGCTGCCACTGTCAGTGTTTCTGTCACTGCCACTGTCAGTGTCACTATCACTGTTGCTGATAATGTTGCTGTTGCAGTCACTGCTCTCACTGTTGCTGTCACTGTCACTGTTACTGTTGCTGTCACAGTTGTCACTGTCACTGCCATTGCTGCTGTCACTGTCAGTATCAGTGTCACTGTTGCTGTCACTGAAATGAACACTGTCACTGTTGCTCTCACTGTTGCTGTCGCTGTCACTGAGTTACAGTCACTGTCACTGTTGATGTGGCTGTGCCTGTCAGTGGCATTGTTTGTATCATGTCGCTGTCACAGGGATACTATCAGTGTCACTATCGCTTCCACCATCCCTGTCACTTCCATTGACCCTGTCAGTAATGCTATCACAGTCACTATCATTGTCATTGTTGTTGTTGCTGTCACAGCTGCTGTCAGCGTTGCTGTCACTGCCACTATCACAGTCACTGTCACTGGTGCTTTCATGGCCAGTATCACTGCCATTATCATTTTTGCTGTCCTTGACACTGATGTTGTTACTGTCACTTTGCTGTCCCTGTTGGTGTCACTGTGAATGTCACTGTCAGTGTCACTGTTCCTGTCACTATAACTCTCAGTTTCAGTGGCTCTGTCACTGTTGCTGTCACTGTCACTTTTGCTATCACTGTTGCTGAAACTGTCACTGTCACTTTTGATATGGTTATGCCTGTCACTGTCACTGTCTGTATTGTGTTGTTGTCACACAGTTACTGTCACTATCGCTGTCACTGTTGTCACTGTCACTGTTGCTGTCACTGTCGCTGTCATCACTGTCACTATTGCTGTCATCACTGTCACTGTTGCTGTAAGTGTCAGCATCATGTCATTGTCACCATCAGTGTCACTGTTCCTGTCACTATCACTGTCAGTTTCACTGGTTCTGTCACTGGTGCTGTCACCATCAGTGTCAATTTCACTGTCACTGGCACTACTGCTGTTGCTCTCACTGTCATTGTCATTGTCACTGTCACTGCTGCTGAAACTGTCACTGGCACTGTCACTGTTGCTGCCACTGTCATTGTTGCTGTCACTGTCATTATCATGGTCACTGTCATTGTCGCTGTTACTGGTGCTGTTGTTGTCACTGTCACTGTGACTGTTGCTGTCACTGCACCTGTCACTCTCACTGTCACTCCCACTGTTGTTGTCGCTGTCACTGCTCCTGTCACTCTTATTGTCACTGCCCCTGCTTATTTCACTGTTGCTGTCATTTTCACCGACACAGAGTTACTGTCACCATCACTGTTGATGTGTCTGTGCCTGTTGCTGACACTGGCGCTGTCTGTATCATGTCACTGTCACAGAGTTACTATCGCTGTTGCTGCCATTGCCTCTGTCACAGTCACTGTCATTGTCACTGTCACTATTGCTATCACTGTCACTGGCATGCCACTGTCACTATCACCATTGCTATTGCAGTCATTGTCGCTGAGACTGTCAATGCCACTGTTACTGTCGCTGACACTGTTGTTGTTTTTGTCACTGTCACTGTTGCTGTCACTGTTGCTGTCACTGCTGTTGTCACTGAAATGGACACTGTCACTGTTGCTGTCACTGTCACTGTCACTGCCACTGTCATTATCACTGTTACTGTTGCTGAGAATGTCAATGCCACTGTCACTGTGGCAGACATTGTTGCAGTTGTTGTCACTGTCACTACTGCTGTCACTGTCGCTGTCACTGTTACTGTCGCTGTCACAGTCATTGTCACTGTCAGTGTCGCTGTCACTGTTGCTGTCACAGAAATAGACACTGTCATTGCCGCTGTCCACTGCCGCTGTCACTGTCATTGAAATGGACACTGTCACAGTCGCTGTCGCTGTCACTGTCACTATGACTATCACTGTCACTGTCTCTGTGACTGCTGCTGTCATTGGCACTGTCACTGTTGCTTTCACTGTTGCTGTTACTGTCACTGTTGCTTTCACTGTCGCTGTCACTGTCCTTGTCATACTCACTGTTGCTGTTGCTCTCACTGTCACAGAGTTACTGTCATTGTCACTGCTGATGTGGCTGCACCTCTCAATGACACTGGCACCGTCTGTATCATGTCGCTGTCACAGAGTTACTGTCGCTGTCATTGTCAGTTCCACTGTTGCTGTCGCTTCCATTGTCCCTATCAGTATCGCTATCACAGTCACTGTTATTGTCATTGTTATTGTTGCTGTCACAGCTGCTATCGTGTTGCTGCCACTGTCACAGTCACTGAAGCATCGCTGCTGCTGAAATTGTCGTTGGCATTGTCACTGTTGCTGTCACTGTCATAGTCGCTGTCACTGTCATTGTCACTGTCACTACCACTGTCACTATTACTGTTGCTGTCACTGCCCCTGTTGCTCTCACTGTCACTGTTGTTGTCACTGTTGTTGTCACTGTCACTGCTCCTGTTACTCTTAATGTCACTGCCCCTGCTGCTTTCACTGTCACTGTCACTTTCACTGCCATAGAGTTATTGTCACCATTACTGTTGATGTGGCTGTGTCTGTCATTGTCACTGGCATTGTCTGTATCATGTCACTGTCACAGAGTTACTGTCACTGTCACTGCCATTGTGCCTGTCGCAGTCACTGTTATTGTCACTGTTGCTATTGCTATCACTGTCGCTGGCAGTATCACTGTAACAGTCATCATTGCTGTTGTGGTCATTGTTGCTGTCACTGTTACTGTCACTATCATTGTTGCTGAGACTATCAATGTCACTGTCGCTGTTGCCGCCATTGTCATGTCGCTGTTGCTGTCACTGTCTTCACTGTTGCTGTCACTGTTGCCGTCACTATCACTGTCGCTGTTGCTGTCACTGTCTTCACTGTTCCTGTTGCTGTTGCCATCACTGTTGCTGTCACTGTTACTATCAACATCACTGTCACTGTAACTGTTGCTGGAGCTGTGAACACCATTGCTGTCACTTTGCTGTCACTGTCACTGTTGCTGTCATCATTATCTTCACTGTTGCTGCAACTGTCACTGTCGCTGTCACTGTTGCTGCCACTAGCACTGCTGCTGTCACTGCTGCTATTACTGTTACTGTCACTGTCAATGTTACTGCCAATTCCACTGTCATTGTTGCTGTCGCTGTCATTGTCGCTGAAACTGTTGTTGTCAGTGTCACTGTTATCACTGTCAATGTCAATGCCACTATCATTGTCAGTGTTGCAGTCTCTGTGGCTGTCTCTGTTGCTGTCACTGTCACTGTTGCTATCACTGTTACTGTCACTGTCAAGTTGCTGCCGTTGTCACTGAGACTGTCATTGATGCTGTCGCTGAACCTGTCATTATTGCTGAACCTGTTGCTGTTGTCACTGTCACTGTTGTTGTCACTGTCGTCACTGTTGCTGACACTGTCATTGAATTGTCTCTGTTGCTAAACCTGTTGCTGTTGCTGTTGTCACTGTCGTTATCACTGTCACTGTTGTCAGTGTTGCTGTCACTTCCACTGTCGCTGAACTCTCACTGTTGCTGAACCTGTTGCTGTTGCTCTCATCACTGTCACTGTCGCTATCACTGTCATCACTGTCACTGTCGCTATCACTGTCATCACTGTCACTGTCGCTGTTGCTGTCATCACTGCCATTGTTGCTGTCACTGTCATCATTGTCAATGTCACTGTGACTGTCACTGTCTGTGTCTCTGTCATCATGATCACTGTCACTGACAATGTCACTGTGAAGGTTGTTGTTGCTAAAACTGTCGCTGTTACTGTCACTGTCGTTGTTGCTGACACTGACACTGTCACTGTCTCTGAAACTGTCGCTGTCACCTTTGCTGTTGCTGTCACTGTCTTCACCATTGCTGTCGCTGTTCCTGTCACTGTTGCTGCCACTCTCCCTGTCGTGTCACTGTCACTGTCACTACTGCTGCCAGTGTTGCAGTCACTGTCATTGTCACTGAAACTGTTGCTGTTGCTAAAACTGTTGCTGTCACTGCCATTATCACTGTTACTGTCACCATCAATGTGGCTGTCACTGTTGCTGTCACTGTCACTGTCAAATCACAGTCACAGTCACTGCTGCTGTTGCTGTCACTGTTGCTGAAACTGTTACTTTGCTGAAACTGTCACTGTTACTGTCACTGTCACTATTATCACTGTCCCTGTTGCTGAAACTATTACTGTCGTCATTGTTGCTGTTATTGTTGCTGAAGCAGTTGCTGTTGCTGTCAAGGTCACTGTGACTGTTATTTCACTGTTGCTGGAAGTCTCGTTATTGCTGTTGTCACTGTCACAATCACTGTCATTGTCACTGTTGCTGAAACTGTCACTGCCACTATGACTGTCACTGTCATTATTGCTGCAACTGTCGCTGTCACTGAAATTGTCACTCTTGTGGTTACTGAAACTGTCACTGTCATTGTCACTGTTGCTGAAACTGCTGCTGTCGCCATCACTGTCACTGAATCTGTCACTGTCACTGTTGCTGAAACTGTCACAGTCAGTGTCACAGTTGCTGTCGCTGAAACTGTCACTGTCTTCACCATTGCTGTTACTGTCACTTTTGCTGTCGCTGTCATGGTCACTGTCACAGTCACTGTCAGTGTCACTGTCACTGTCATTGTCGCTCTCACCGAAACTGTCACTGTCACTGAAACTGTTGTTGTCACTATCATTGTCACTGTCATGGTTGTTGTCACTGTCACTGTCACCGTCACTATTACTGTGACTGTCATTGTTGCTGTCACTGTCACTGTAGCTTCACTGTCAGTGTTGCTGAATCTATCACTGTCAGTTCACAGTTGCTGTCACTGAAACTGTCACTGTCATTGTCACTGTCACTGTCAATGTTGCTGTCAGTGTTGCTGAAACTGCCGCTGTCGTTATCACTGTCACGGTCACTGTTGCTGAAACAGTCAGCGTCACTGTCGTCACTGCTGCTGTTGCTATTGCTGAAACAGTCACTGTTGCTGTCATGGTCACTGTGACTGTCGCTGTTGCTGAAATTGTCACTGTCACTGTTGTCACTGTCATTGTCACTGTCATTGCCACTGTTGCTGAATCTGTCGCTGTCACTGTTGTCACTGTCACTGCCATTGTCACTGTTGCTAAAAATGGCACTGTCATCACTGTCACTGTCACTGCCATTGTCGCTGTCGCTGTCACTGTCACTGATTCTATCACCATTTCTGAGACTGTCACTGTCACTATCACAGTCGCTGTTGTTGAAGCTGTCACTGTCACTGTTACTGCCATTGTCGCTGTTGCTGGAAATGTCACTGTCACCGTCATTGTCGCTGTTGCTGTCATTGTCATGGAAATTGTCGCTGTCACAGTCACTGTCATTGAAAATGTCACTGACACTGTCACTGTTGCTGACACTATCACTGTTGCTGTTGCTGTCACTGTCTTCACTGTTGCCATCACTGTCACTGAAACTGTCACTGAAACTGTCCTTGTCACTGGAATTGTCATCACAATCGCTGTCACTGTTGCTGAAACTGTTGCTTCACTGAAACTGTCACTGTCATCACTGTCACTATCACTGTTACAGCGATTGTCACTATCACTGTCGCTGTCAATGTTGTCACTGTTGCTGAAAGAGTCACTGTTGCTGTCAAGGTCTCTGTGACTGCCACTGTCACTGTTACTGAAACTGTCACAGTTGCTGTTATCACTGTTGCTGTCACTTCACTGTCATTGTTGCTGTTGCCAAAACTGTTGCAGTTGTTGTCATCACTGTCACTGTCACTGTCATTGTTGCATTGCTGAAACTGTTGCTGTTGTCGTTGTCACCATCGCTGTGACTGTTGCTGTCACTGAAACTGTCACTGTCACTATTGCTGAAACTGCTGCTGTCACTGAAACTGTCACTGTTGCTATCACTGTCACTGTCATTGAAATTCTTGCTGTAATTATCACTGTCAATGTCATTGAAACTGTCACCGCTACGGTCACTATTGCTGTCACTGTCAGTCACTTTTGCTGTCACTGTTGTTGAAACTGTTGCTGTCACTGTCACTGAAATTGTTGCTGTAACAATCACTGTCACTATCATTGAAATTGTCGCTGTCACTGTCGTTATTGCTGTCACTGTCACTGTCAGTTTTGCTGTCGCTGTTGCTGAAATTGTCGCTGTCACTGTCACTGAAACTGTCGCTGTCACTGTCACTGAAACTGTCGCTGTCACTATCACGTCACTGTCAGTGTCACAGTCACTCACTGAAACTGTCGCTATCACCATTAGTGTCACTGTCACTGTCACTGAAATTGTTGTAACAATCACTGTCACTGTCATTGAAATTGTCACTATCACTGTCACTGTCGCTGTCACTGTCACTTTTGCTGTCACTGTTGCTGAAACTGTTGCTGTCATTGTCACTGAAACCGTCGTTACCATTGTCACTTTCACTGAAACTGTCGCTGTCACTGTCCCTGAAACTGTCGCTGTCACTATCACTGTCACTGTTGCTGAAATTGTCACTGTCAATACTGTCACTATCACTGAAACAGTTACCGTTGCTCTCACTGAAACTTCACTTTCGCTGTTCTGTGACTGTCATTGCCACTGTTGCTGAAACTGGTGCTGTCACTGTCATCACTATCACTGTCAGTATCAATGTCATTGTCATCACTGTTGCTGTCAAGGTTGCTGTGACTGTCATTGTTGCTGTTGCTGAAACTCTCGCTGTTGTTGTTGCTGTTACTGTTTCTGTCACTGTTGCCATCACTATCACTGAGACTGTCACTGTCACTCTCATGGTCACAATTGCTGTTGCTGTCACTGTCACTGCTGCTTTCACTATCACTGTTGATGTCACTATTGCTATTAGTCACCATCGCTGTCGCTGTCACTGTGAATGTTGTTATTGCTGTCACTATCGCTGTTATGGTCAATGTGACTGTCATTTTGTTGTCACTGTCACTCATTTTTGCTGTCACTGTCACTGTTGCTATCACTGACACTGGCATTTTCACTGCAATCACTTTAATTGTCACTGTGACTATCACTGTTACTGTCACTGTGACTGTCATTTTGTTGTCACTGTCACTGTGAATGTTGTTGTCATTGACACTGTTGCTGTTACTGCCATTGTCACTGCTGCTGTCACTGTTATTGTTGCTGTCACTGTCAGTGTTGCTGTCAGTGTCACTGCCATCACTGTTACTGTCACTGTCTCTGTTGTTGTCACTGTCACTGTCACTGTGAATGTCGTCACTGCCACTGTCTTTGTCACTGCCACTATCACTGTGAATGTTGTTGCTGTCACTGTCGCTGTTACTGCCACTGTCACTGTTGCTGTCATTGTCACTGTCACTGATACTGTCATTGTCACTGTCACTGCAACTGTCGCTGTTCCTGTTGCTATTGCTGTTGCTGTCACTATCACTATCACTGCCATCACTGTCACTCACTGTTGCTGTCACTGTCACTGTTGCTGTCCCTGTCACTGTCATTGTCACTGTCACAGTTACAGCCATTGTAGCTGAAACTGTCACTGTCACTGAAGCTGTTGCTGTCGTTGTCATCACTATCACGGTTGCTATCACTGTCAACACTGTCACTGTCATTGTTGTTGTCATTGTTGATGTCATAGTCACTGTCACTGTCACTGTCATTTTCATTGTGAATGTTGTTGTCACTGTTACTGTTACTGTTAATGAAATTGTTGCTGTCACTGTCATCACTGCTGCTGTCACAGCCACAATCACTGTCATTGTCACTGTCACTGTGGATGCCATTGTTGCTGTCACTATCATTGTTGCTGTAACTATCACTAGCCTTGCCATTGTCACTGTTGCTGAAACCGTCGCTGTCATTGTCACTGTCACTGTCTTCACTGTTGTTGTCACTATCACTGTCACCGTTGCTGTCACTTTCACTATTTTCACTGTTGCTGTTGCTGTCACTGTCGCTGACACTGTCATTTCCACTGTTACTGTTACGGTCAATTCACTGTCATTGTCACTGTTGCAGTCACTGTCACTATTGCTGTCACTGTCACTGTTGCTGCCACTGTCGCTGAAACTGTTGCTGTTGCTAAAACTGGCACTGTCATTGTCATCACTATCACTGTCACTGCCACAATCACTGACATTGTCAACATTTCTGTGGCTGTCTTTGTTGCTGTCACTGTCACTGTTGCTGTCACTGTCACTGTTACTGTCTCTGAGACTGTCACTGTCGCTGTTGCTGAAACTGTCATCACTGTCACAGTCATTGTTGCTGTTGCTGAAACTGTCGCTATCGCTGTCATCACTATCACTGTCACTGAGACTGTTGTTGTCACTGAAGCAGTTGCTGTCACTATTGCTGAAACTCTCACTGTCATTGTCAATGTCATTGTCACTGTCACTATCACTGAAATTATCACTGTCGCTGTTACTGTCACTATCACTAAAACTGTCACTATCACAGTCACTATCACTGAATCTGTCACTGTCACTGAAACTGTCACTTGTTGTTGTAGTCACTGTTGCTGTCACTGTTGTAGTCGCTATCTTTGTCACTGTCACTGAACTGTCACTGTTGCTGAACCTGTTGCTGTCGATGGTGTCATTGTCACTGTCACTGTCAGCACTATCACTGTCACTATGACTGTCACTGTCAGTATCATCACTGTCACTATTGCTGTCACTGTCACTGTGAATTTCGTTGTCACTGTCACTGTTGCTGTCATTGTCACTGTGCTGTTTCTCCGAATATTGTTGTCGCTGTCACTGTTTCTGTCACTAGCATCACTACCACTGTTGCTGGCACTGAGGCTGTCAATGTCATTGTTGCTGTGACTGTCGCTGTCACCATCACTGAAACTTTTGCTGTTGCTGAAACTGTCAATGTCACTGTCATCACTGTCACTGTCTCTGCTGCTGTTTCTGTCACTGCCACTGTTGCTGTTGCTATCACTGTTGCTGTCAGTGCTATCACTGTCGCTGTCACTCTCACTGTCACTGTCGTTATCATTGTCATTGTTACTGTCACTGTCATCACTGTCACTGTCTCTGTTGCCATTGCTGTCACTGTCATTGTCACTGACACTGCGAATGTTGTTGTTGCTCTCACTTTTGCTGTCATTGTCTCTGATGCTGTCATTGTCACTGTGAATATTGTTGTCACTGTCACTGTTGTCACTGTCACTGTCACTGCCGCTGTCACCACTGTCACTGTTGCTAGCACTAAGACTGTCAATGTCACTGTTGTTGTGACTGTCACTGTCACCATCACTGTTGCTGAAACTGTCACCATTTCTGAAACTGTCACTGTCACTGTCATCACTGTCACTGTCTCTGCCACTACCTCTGTCACTTTGCTGTTGCTGTCACTGTCTTACTGTCACTGTCACTGTTGTTTCATTGTCATCACTGTCGCTGTTGCCCTCACTGTCACTATCACTGTCACAATTACTGTCGCTGTTGCTATCACTGTCACTGTCATCACTGTCACTATTGCCAATGCTGGTACTGGCACTGTCACTGTCGCTATCACTGTCACTGTCACTGAAATCTCATTGTTGCTGAACCTGTTGCTGTCACTGTCTCCACTGTTACTGTCACTGGCACTGTGACAGTCACCGTTGATGTCATTGTCATCACTGTCATTATCACTGTCACTGTCATTGTGACTGTTGTTGTTGCTGTCACTTCTGCTATTGCTGTCACTGTTGCTGTCACCATCACTATCACTTAAATGTTGTCATTTTCACTGCCGCTGTTACTGTCACTGTGACTGTGACTGTCATTGGCATTGTCGTCGCTGTTGCTGAAACTATCGCTGTTGCTGTCTCAGGCACTGCCACAGAAGCTGTCGTTGTCACTGTCACTGAAACTGTCGCTGTCACTGTCATTGTCACTGACTTCACTTTAGCCATTGCTATTTTTGTCACTGTCACTGTCACTGCCACCATCACTGTGGCTATCACTGTTGCTGTCACTGTCATCAGTGTCATTGTCATTATCACTGTAACTGTCACTGTGACTGCCATTGTTGTTGTCACTGTTACTGTCACAGTCACTTTTGCTGTCACTGTGAATGTTGTTATCATTGTCACTGTCACTGCTACTGTCACGGTAACTGTGACTGCCATTGTGACTAACTGTTGCTGTCGCTGTCACTGTCATCACCATTGCTTTTGCTGTCACTGTCATTACCACTCCACTATCACTGTCATTGTCACTATTAATGTCACTGTCACTGTCGCTGCCACAGTCACCGTCACTGTCAACATCACTGTGGCTGTCAATATTGCTGCCGTTGTCATCACTGTCACTGTCGTTGTCACTGTCACAATCACTGTCACTGTGGCTGTCACTGTTACTGTCACTGTCATCACTGTTGCTGTTGTTTTCATTGTCACTGTCATTGTTGTTTTAACTGTTGCTGTCAGTCACTGTCGCTGTCACTGTCACTATGAATGCTGTTGCTGTCACTGTTACTGAAACTGTCATTGTCACTGTCATCGCTGTCACTATCACAGCCCCAATCACTGTCACTCTCACTATGGCTGTCACTGTGCTGTCACTGTAATTGTCACTGTAACTGTTGCTAGTGCTGCCAATGTCACTGTCACTGTTGCTGAAACAGTCACTGTTGCTGAAACTGCCACTGTTATCATCGCTGTAGCTGTCACTGTCATTGTCGCTGTAACTGTCACTAGCACTGCCATTGTCACTGTCATTGAAACTGTCGCTGTCATTGTTACTGTTGCTAAAACTGTCACAGTCATTGTCGTCACTATCACTGTCAATGCCACAATCACTGGCACTGTCACCATTTCTGTGGCTGTCTCTATTGCAGTCACTGTCACTATCGCTATCACTGTTATCATTGTCACTGTTGCTGTCACTGTCACAGTTGCTATTGCGTTCACTGTCACTGTTGTTGTTAGTCTCTTCACCATTGCTGTTATTATCATTGCCACTGTCGCTATCACTGAAACTGTCATTGTTAAACTCACTGTCACTGTTAATGTCACTATCACTGTCACCGTTACTCTCTTCACCATTGCTGTTGCTATCATTGCCACTGTCACTGTCACTGAGAATGTCACTGTTAATGTCACTGTCACTGCCACTGAAACTGTCACTGTCATCACTGTCACTCCACCATTACTATGTCTGTCACTATTGCTGTCACTGTCATCACTGTCACTGTCATCACTGTCACTGTAACTGTCGTTGTCGCTGTCACTGTTGCTGTTACTGTCACGGTAACTGTGACTGGCATTGTCGCTGTAACTGTTGCTAGCACTGCCACTGTCATTGTCACTGAAACTGTTACTCTCATCAGCACTGTTGCTGGAACTGTCATCACCATCGTTGTTGCTATTGCTCATACTGTCACTGTCATTGTTGGTGGTCACTGTCTTCACTGTTGCTATCACTGTTGCCATCATTGTCACTGTTGCTACCACTGTCACTGTCACTGTGAATGTCGTTTTTGCTATTGTTGTCACTGTCACTGTGAATGTCTTTGTTGCTGTCACTGTCACTGTCGCTATCATTGTCACTGTGAATGTCGTTGCCACAGTCGCTGTCACTGTTGCTGGCACTGTCACTGTCACTGAAACTGTCACTGTTGCTGAAACTGTCACTGTCATCGTTATCACGGTTACTGCTGCAATCACTGGCACTGGCACTATTTCTGTGGATATTTCTGTTGCTGTCACTTTCACTGTCACTATCGCTGTCATTCTCACTGTCACTGTCACCACTGTCACTGATGTTTTTGCTGTTGCTGTCACTGTCACTGTCTCTCTCTGTCACTGTTGATGTCAGTCACAGTTGCTGCCATTGTCACTGAGACTGTCACTTAGCTGAACCTATTGCTGTCACTGTCATCAATGTCATAGTCACAGTCACTGTCAGCACTATCAGTGTCGCTGTCACTGTCGCTGAACTGTCACTATTGCTGAACCTGTTGCTATCATCATCATTGTCACAGTCACTGTCAACACTGTCGCTGACACTGTGATTGTGACTGTCTCTGTCACTGTCACCACTATCAGTGTTGCTGTCACTGTCCACTGTCACTGTGAATGTTATCATGTTGCTGTCACTGTCATTGTCGTTGTCTCTATGAATTTTGTTGTTACTGTCATTGTCACTGTTGCTGTCACTGTCACCGTGAATGTTGTTGTTGCTGTCACTGTTACTTTCACTGTCACTGTGACTTTCATTGTTGCTGTCACTGTCGCTGTCACTATCATTGTCACTGTTGCTGTCACTCTCACTGTCACTGCCATCACTGTCACTGTCACTTTGATGTGCTGTTACTGTCACTGTGAATGTCGAACCACTATCACTGTTGCTGTCACTGTGAATGTTGTTGTCACTGTCACTGTCGCTGTTATTGTCATTATTACTGTCATTGTTGTTGTCGCTATCACTGTCACTGTGAATGTTGTTGTCACTGTCACTGTCGCTGTTATTGTCACTGTTACTGTCATTGTTGTTGTCGCTATCGCTGTCACTGTCGCTGTTATTGTCACTGTTACAGTCATTGTTGTTGTCGCTATCACTGTCACTGAAATTGTTGCTGTTGCTGAAACTCAATGTCACTGTCATCACTTTCACTGTCACTGCCACAATCACTGTCATTGTCACCATCACTGTGCCTGTCACTGTTGCTGTCACTGTATCACTGTTATTTTAATTGTTGCTGTCACTATTGCTGTCACTGTCACAGTGAATGTTGTTGTTGCTGTCAATGTTGCTGTCACTGTAACTGTGAATGTCATTGTCGCCATAACTGTTGCTCACGCTGCCACTATCACTGAGCTGTTGCTGTCACTGTCATTGCTGCTGAAGCTGTCACTGTCACTGGAACTGTCATCACTTTTGCCGTCACTGTTGCTGACACTGTCACTGTCAATGTCGCAGTCACTGTCTTCACTGTTGCTGTCACTGCCATTGACACTGTCACTGCCACTGTCACTACTACAGTCAATGTCACTGGTACTGTCACTGCCAATGTCAGTCACTGTCAATGCCACTGTCACTGTCACTTTCGCTGAAACTGTCACTGTTGCTGAAACTGTCACTGTCATCACTATCACTGTCACTGCCATGATCATTGGCGCTGTCACCATTTTTGTGGCTGTTTCTGTTGCTGTCACTATCACTGATGCAATCACAGTCACTATCACTGTTGCTGTCACTGTCATTGTCACTGTCACTGTCATTGTTGCTGTTGCTCTCACTGTCGC
Organism: Sphyrna mokarran; assembly: GCA_024679065.1. NCBI lineage: Eukaryota > Metazoa > Chordata > Chondrichthyes > Carcharhiniformes > Carcharhinidae > Sphyrna > Sphyrna mokarran. The sequence goes on along the minus strand of JAGIQG010000008.1, from coordinate 73,757,985 downwards.
TGTCTTCACCATTGCTGTCACTGTCATTACCACTGTTGCTCTCACTTCATTGTCACTGTAAATGTCACTGTCACTGTCTCTGCCACTGTCACGGAAATTGTCACTGTTGCTGAAACTGATGCTGTCACTGCTGTCACTATTAATGACACTGCCACTATCACTGTCACTGTGGCTGTCACTGTCACTGTCACTGCCACTATCACTTTCACTGTCACTGTTATTGTGGCTGTCATGTTATCACTGTCAAAGTTGTTGTCACTGTCACTATCACTGCGACTGTCGTTGTTGTCACTGTTGCTGTCACAATTGCTGTTGCTATCACTGTCACTGTGAATGTTTTTGTCACTGTCACTGTTGCTGCTATTGTCACTATAACTGTGATTGTCATTGTCACCGTAATTGTCACTAGCACTGCCACTGTCACTCTCACTGTAGCAGCCATTGTTGCTCAAACGGTTGCTGTCATTGTCACTGTCACTGGAACTGTCATCACTGTCGCTGTTGCTGATGCTTTCACTGTCACTGTCACTGTCTTCACTGTTGCTGTTGCTGTTGCCATCACTGTCACTGTTGCTGTCACTGTCTTCACTGTTGCTGTTGCTGTCGCTGTCACTGACATTATCACCGGCACTGTCACTGTCACAGTCAACGTCATTATCACTGCCAATGCTGCTGTCACTGCCACTGTCACTGTCACTGAAACTATCACTGTTGCTGAAACTGCCGCAATCACTGCCATCATTATCATTGGCACTGCTGCAATCACTGGCACTGTCACCATTTCTGTGGCTGTCGCTATTGCTGTCACAGTCACTGTTGCTGGCACTGCCACTGTCACTGTCACTATTGCTGTCGATATCACTGTCATTATCATTGTCACTGTCACAGTTGCTGCCATTGTCGCTGAGACTGTCACTGTCACTTCCTCTGAAGCTGTCACTGTCGCTAACCCTGGTGCTGTCATTGTCATCAATTTCACAGTCACTGTCATAGGCATGTTGCTGTCACTGTCACAGTCGCTGAACTGTCATTGTTGCTGAGCCTGTTCTTGTCACTGTTGTCCCTGTCAGTGTCACTGTCACTGTCAGCACTGTCACTGACACTGTGACTGTCACCGTTGCTGTCACTGTCATCATTGTCACTGTTGCTGTCACTGTCATTGTCACTGTGAATGTTGTTGTCACTGTCACTGTCGCTGTTACTGCCACTGTGACTGTCGTGTTACTGTCACTGTGGCTGTCACTGTCACTATGGCTGTCACTGTCACTGTTGCTGTCAGACTGTCACTGTTATTGTGGCTGTCATGTTATCACAATAACAATGACTGTCATTGTTGCTGTTACTATCGCTCTCGCTGCCACTGTTGCTGTCACTGTCACTGTGACTGTCACTGCCATCACTGTCACTGTCACCATCACTGTTGTCACTGTGAATGTTGCTGTCATTGTCACTGTCAATGTTAATGTCACTGTAACTGTGACTATCATTGTTGCTGTCACTGTCATTGTCGCTATCACTGTCACTGTTGCTGTCACTGTCATCAATGTTGCTGTCACTGCAACTGTTACTTCCACTGTCACTGTCACTGTCATTGTCACTGTCACTGTTATTGTCACTGTCATTGTCGCTGCCACTATTGCTGTCACTGTGACTGTTGCTGTCATTGGCTTCACTTTTGCTGTCATTGTCACTGTTACTGTCACTATCACTTTCGCTGTTGCTGTGACTGTCACTGTTGCTGAAATTGTCACTGTCGCTGAAACTGTCACTGTCGCCATCATTGTGGATATCACTGGCACTGTCAGTGTCGCTGAAACTGTTATTGTCGCTATCATTGTCACTGTCGCTGTCGCTGTTGCTGAAGCTGTCATTTCACTGAAACTGTCACTGTTGCTGTCGTCACTGTCATTGTTACTGTTGCTGTCAATGCAACTGTCGCTGTCGCTGTCATTGTTGTCTGCTGAAACTGTCATCACCATTACTGTCAGTGTCCCTGTCACTGCCCTCATTGTCATTGTCACTGTTGCTGAAGCAATCACTGTTGTTGTCAAGGTCATTCTGACTGTCACTGTCTCTGTTGCTGAAACTGTCACTGTCGCTGTTGTCACTGCCACAGTCACTGTTATTGTCACTGTTGCTGAAACTGTCACTGTCACTGTCATCACTGTCACTGTCATCACTGTCACTGTTGCTGTCACTGTTGCTGAAACTATCACTGTTGCTGTCACTGTCACTATCACTGAAACTATCATTGTCACTGTCACTGTTGCTATGACTGTCAGTGGAACTGTTGCTGTCACTGTCACTGTCGCTGTCACTGTCAGTGAAACTGTCGCTGTCACTGTCACAGTCACTGAGACTGTCACTGTCGCTGTCACTGTTATTGCAACTGTTGCTGTCACTGTCTCTGCCACGGAAACTATCACTGTCAGTGTCACTGAAATTGTCACTGTCATTGAGACTGTCTCTGTCACAGTCACTGTTGCTGTCACTGTCGCTGTCACTGTCGCTGTCATTGTTGCTGTCACTATTACTGTCACTGTCGCTATCAATGTTGCCACCACTGTCACTTTGCTGTTGTCGTTGTTGCTATCGCTGTCACTGTCACTGTTGCTGTCAGTGTCACTGTCACTGTCGCTGTCACTCTGTGTGACTGTTGCTGCAACTGTCTCTGTCGTTGTCACTGTCGCTGTCACTATTGCTGTCATTGTCAATGTCACTGTTGCTGTTGCTATCACTGTTGCTGTCACTGTTGTCGTGTCTGTCACTGTTCCTGTCACTGTTGCTATTGCTGTCACTGTCGCTCTCACTTGTGTCACTGTCGCTGTCATTGTTACTATCACTGTCTCTGTCTCTGTCACTGTCTCTGTCACTGTTCCTGTCACTGTTGCTGTCGTTGTCACTGTCAGTGTCGCCAACACTGTCACGTGTGCACATTATTAATTGTTCCTTTTTCATCTAAACAATGTAGTTTCAATTAAAGATGTATTGTTAAATGCTGAAAGTATTTAATATGATTGTTTGCCAGTGAAGTATCAATTTCCTATCTTTAATATATAATTCATTACAGCTCAATCTGTTCTCTGTTTTGAAAGGATTAAAGTATCGAGTTAAGCTTCATTTTATCAGGATAATATTTATGGTGTTTTGCTATCAAATGTACATTCATTCTCCTCTCCCCAAACATCCCACCTCCCACACTCAATGCCAAACTCATGCACACTTTTCATTATGTTCTTGATCAGGTATTGTTCATGTAAATCCTCCCCATATATTTTATGAGTGCCTTGCGTCTAAAGGAACAGATGGTGTCCTGTTCTGTCCTCTGAAGCGATTTGCAACCTACATTCCATCACTTGATGCTGACAGATAACTGAGTTATACAGCACACGACCATCTGGTGTATGACACATCTTATGTCTTCCAGACAATACTCCATCAAACCTTCTCAGGGGAGAGGTTAGTCTCCAAGGCGACGGCAGCATGTGCAGCTCCAGGCCTCATTCAGGCACAAGCCTCCTCGCTCCTTCCCTTTTCTTCCCGTGCCATTGTTGTCGGTAGGTTCTTAGCTGCATTGGCTACTCAGCTGCTGACAATATCCCCAAAGGTTTTGTCCTTGGTCCAGTTACTATTGTCTGGAAAGTTTACTCCATTATTTGTACTTTCAATATCCAATGGCCGCCTGAAGCATCTGCTCCGGCTTGACGCAGCAAGTTCACTTTAGCTCTTGGGCCTTGATACACTTGCTTGCTGACATGCTTCAGTGAGTAGGCTGAATGACTCTGTTTGTGGCAGGGTTCGATCTTTCTTTTTTTTTAATGGCCGGGCTTTGTTGATATCATTTCTGCTTCTGTGTCACTCGTTAAAGATACAGGAAGGACGTTTTATCCAAACTCTATGGTTTCAGGGTTCCCTTAATGCCTCCAGTCGCAGAAAAACTCAGATGCATTTTCCATCTGCGGTTCTGGGTCCCTGACTGCCAGTGACAGACACACCGGCCTCTGCTACTTACATCCTTCTCTTTCTCCTTCCCTCTATCAGTCCTTATAAACCCGGCATTGCCTCCCACTCGAAGAAAGGACAGATTGCATCGGTAAAGGAGCTGGGACACATTCTGGGCTTTGGAGGTTAACAACATCAGGTACACTTTCCAGCCATACAGTCAACTAAATAATCCGTGTTCATCAGAGAGTAGGAGCCAGATAGAAAGGTGTAGGCAGGAGACGGGGAATGTACTTTCATTGAAATTAACAGAACATCCACCCTTACCCCCTCGCACTCTCCTAGGTTCCTCCACAGCCTTAACTCATTCCAGCAAACAATAAATGAAAGGTTGAAAATCTGATGTTTGCTCTTTCCAGTCCTCGCCCCCTCTTCTTCTACTGAAGATACCAGTGAACGTAAGGTTCTCCTAGTGCCCTCAGGCTGAAACCCAGCCAAATGAAAGCGACAGTGTCAATGTGCATGTGGGCTGTTTCACCATGGGACATATCATCACCAAACTTATCCATGGCATCACCCAACAGGCTCATTTTCCTGCAACCAGGAGCTGAGGACTTGGTCCATTTTTATTTCTTTTTTGATCCGTGGCATTGAGGCCAGAGTACCGATCCCCAAGATGCTCAAATTCTGTCAGCTCAGAGTATGCTGATCCATATGTGTTAACAGTATGCTGTGCAGTTCTAATATACAATGAAAGGACATAGATCCATCCATTTCAAAAGGAAGGTGGTGGCGCAGTGGTATTGTCACTAGCTTTGTAACAGAGCAGTCTAGGCTACTGCTGTGGGATATGGGTTCAAGCCCCGCCCTGGTAGATGATGGAATTTTATTCCAGTTAATAAATGTGGAGTTGGAAATTAGTCTCAGTAATGGCGACCATGAAGCTGTCACCAGATTGTTGTAAAAACCTTTCTGGATTAATGCCCTTTGGAGAAGGAATTATCTGGCCTGGTCTACGTATGATTCGAGAGCCACAGCAATGTGGTTGACTCTAAACAGTTCTCCAGAACAGCTGAACAGGGCAATCAGGGATGGGTGACAAATGTTACTTTTGTCAGTGACGCTAAGCAATATAAGTGTGTCACTTAAATCTTCTTCCCAGCTTTTGCATTTGTTAATTAAATCATGTGATCAGTTATACCTTCACTTTGAACAACCCCTGGAATATATCTCTTCTTCAAACATCACTGTGATATCATGATCAGTACCCACAATCTTCTGACCCAGAGCTGCAACTTTTGATTTGATTTATTATTGCCACATAGAATCCTAGAATCTACAGTGCAGAAGGAGGCCATTCAGCCCATTGAGTTTGGACCGACAACAATCCCACCCAGGCCCTATCCTTGTAACCCCATATAATATTCTAATAATCCCCCTGACACTGAGGGATGATTTAGCATGGCCAGTCAACTTAACCTGCACATCTTTGGACTGTGGGAGGAAACTGGAGCACCTGGAGGACACCAACACAGACATGGGGAGAATGTGCAAACTCCTCACAGACAGTGACCCAAGGCTGGAATTTGAACCCGTCTTCTGCTAATAAATGTGAGGTGATGTATTTCGGGAGAAAGAATGTGAGGGGGGAGGTATATGATAAAGGGTAGACGTATTAAGAGTATAGAAACACAGAGGGACCTGGGGGTGCAGGTGAACAAGTCTCTGAAGGTGGTAGAGCAAGTGGAGAAGATTGTGAAGAAAGCATATAGTATGCTAGCCTTTATAGGAAGGGGTATAGAGTACAAGAGGTGGCCTTTAATGTTGCAGTTGTATAAAACACTGGTTAGACCTCATTTGGAATACTGCGTCCAGTTCTGGTCGCCTTACTACCGGAAGGACGTGGAGACTCTGGAGAGAGTGCAGAGGAGGTTTACCAGGATGCTGCCTAGTATGGAAGGTCTGAGTTACGAGAAGAGGTTAGGCAAATGGGACTGTTTTCCTTAGAAAGACGTAGACTTAGAGGAGATCTAATAGAGGTGTACAAGATTATGAAGGGGATAGATAGAGTAAACAGGGCTAAGCTTTTTCCTAGGATGGACTCAAATAGCACGAGGGGTCACAGGCTTAGGGTGAGGGGGGTAAGGTATAATTTAGATGCTAGAGGGAGTTTTTTCACACAGAGGATGGTGGGGGTATGGAATGCGCTGCCAAGTAAAGTGGTGGAGGCAGGTAGTCTGGGGTTATTTAAGAAATACTTAGATGGGCACATGAACAGAATGGGAATGGAGGGGTATAGAAAACTGATTTAACATAGGGATCATGAGCCTTGGGAGTCCCTGGGAAGTGTGTAAATAGATGATGATATTGATGTACTTGTTTTTATCCTACCGGTGCTTTGGTCCACCTTGTTGTCTAATGAGGGGCATACACGCGATGGGTCGTGAGTGGGCTGCTCTTGGATCTTTTTCGAGAGTATCCTAGTGCTTCACGTCGTTAGTGTACGCTTGACCTGGACCATTTGATGGGCAACACGACAGCTCAGTGGCTATCGCTGTGCTGTGCAGATACATGGATTTGGGCCTGTGTCTGTGGGAGTTTGCGCATTCTCCCTGTGCTTGCCTGGGTTTTCTCCGGGTGCTCCGGTTTCCTCCCACATCCCAAAGATGTGCTCTTAGGCTAATTGGCAAAACAAATTCTCCCTAAATTGTCTCAAATTTGGTTTTTAATCCATAGATCTATAAACATGGACAGGGATTGCAGGTAGAGGTGGGAACATCGGGGTGGCGGCGCAGGCTCGTTGGGCCGAAGGGCCTGTTTCCCATGCAGTTTTGTTCTTTGTTCTTTGTTCTTTTGTTCCTGGCACTGCGAAGCAGAAGTGCTAACCACTGTGCCAGCATGCTACCCTATATCACATGTATTGGTATACAATGAAAAGTATTGTTTCTTGCGAGCTATACAGACAAAGCATATCATTCATAGAGTACATAAAATGAAGGAAAGGATAGGGTACGGAATATAGTGTTACAGGCATAGCTAGGGCGTAGAGAAAGATTAACTTAATGTGAGGTAGATTCATTCAAAAATCTGCTGATAGCAGAAAAGAAGCTGGTCTTAAGTTGGTTGGTAAATGATCTCTGACTTTGTATCTTTTTCCTGAAGGAAGAAGTTGGAAGAGAGAATGTCTGGGGTACCTGGGGTCCTTAATTATGCTGGCTGCTTTTCCGAAGCACACCTGATACTTTGACACTATCAGCTTTCCAGTAAAGGTTGCAACTGAGGCAGACAGTCCAGGGAAAAATAGATTCCGAAAAACAGAATGTGAAGATGTTAGTGTTGTATAAAACAATCCTGAGTTGTGGAACAAAACAGGTGATAGCAGATGAATCAATCGTTCTACACAACTCCCATCCTCTTCCCCATTGATATGGCCTTTTATGCGACAAAGCATTTTGACCCCAGACTGTTTGGAACACATAAAACAAATGGCTGTGGGATAGCATTGCGTGTTTAGTATTTTATCGTATTGCACAGAGGTTTGAATTCTCCAGTCTTGTGTGTCCAACCCTGCCAGCAAGAAGAGAAATTGGCGCATAGTCAAATCTCCATTCACGTCAGCAAGACTGGAGAATCCCAGCCAGGGAAAAGCTTTCTTGACTGGATTAAATTAATGATACAATCCCCACAGTGCAGTTGGAGGCCACTTGGCCCATCAGGTGCGCATCGACTTTCTGACAGAACATTCCACCTTATCCTAATAGCCGCATGTATTTGCCCTGCTAATCTACCTAACTTAGGACATTAAGGAACAATTTACCATGGCCAATCCACCTAACATAAATATCATTGGACTGTGGGAGGAAACTGAAGCACCTGGAGGAAACCCACACAGACACGGGGAGAATATGTAAACTTCACAGAGACAGTCATCCGAGGATGGAATTGAACCCAGGCCCCTGGCGCTGTGAGGGAGCTGTGCTAACCACTGTGCCACCCTGCTGCTCCAAATGAATCTGATCAGTGTTGCTCTGTATTTTGGAACAAAATAATTCAACCCAAATCCCGCTTTGTCCAGTGTTAGATCCACTCTCAAAAAGGAGCAACATTGAAATAGAGAATTGCTATTACATCTGCAGATCTATCTACCACAAAAATAGTAAGTAATGCACATCAACTCCCAGGAAAATAAGATTGGCAGACTCCTCACTGCAATAATTGGTGCTACTGAATCCAAGAAAATTTCTACTGTAGATCTGAGCTCTGACATGGAAGTCATGGGAGAAAATCCCAGGGAGAAAGGACAAGGAAAATGAGCAGGGAACACTAACACAGAAGCAAGAGACACAGAGAGGGAGTGCACAGAATGTGGGCTGGCACAAGGTCCACTTGTGACCTCCACTCATTCAGAACCCGAGTCTGCAAAGAGTAAACTGAGAGTTTTCTGGCTAATTTGCCTCAGATGTACCGGTTGGGGATGGAATCGATTAGCAAGTGTAATCCGACAATCTCGTTCTGGGTAATATTATACACTTGCAATTGGTGCCTCAGAAGATTGCTGTGTACCTTGTAAAATTAACCAGATCAAATCTGTTAAATATCACCGGTTTAGTAAAAACAGCAGGTGAACACAATTCAGTATGCTCATCAAAAGGAACCACAGTATTTGAAAATCTTCAGCTATTTCCTCTCTGTGTCGCTGGCAAATTAAGATAAAGTTTTGCAGGTTAGCTAAACATTTTCATAGAAGCCCTGAATGCCTGAACTATCTGAAGCATTTACCTTAAAATGAGCCTAAGCATCAGGTAATTCACTCCACTTACTCTTAATGTACTGTACACTTATGTCAACACAGCCTCCGCATACCATGAACACTTCTTTATAGCTCTTTAGAATTGCATTAATTGCATTTTAATGAACCGGTTTCATTTAAACTCCTTCTGTTATTCTTGGCTGCTGGTCGGCTGTCCCTCAGGGAACAAATGTATCGGCCCATCTGCTGGCTGAGATTATGGAGCGTGAGCACTGTACGATTACCATCAAAGTGCCTCACAGCAGCTACACTCCGCAGTTAGCCATTCTACAGCAATCATTGACTCCATCCTATGTTCGTATGTACCTCAGCCAGAGGTGGAGCTTCTGTCAGAGCTCCACATACAGTTCCAGGCAGGTTAGCCATAGAGTCATAGAACATAGAACATTACAGCGCAGTACAGGCCCTTCGGCCCTCGATGTTGCGCTGGCCAGTGGACCCGCTAACCTAAACTATTCCAATATCATCCATATGCCTATCCACCAAACATTTGAATGCCCCCAAAGTAGGCGAGTCCACAACTGCTGCAGGCAGGGCATTCCACGCCCTCACCACCCTCTGAAGAACCTGCCTCTGACATCCATCCTATAACTACCACCTCTTAATTTAAAGTTACGTCCCCTCGTGTTGGTCATCACCATCCGAGGAAAAAGGCTCTCACTATCCACCCTATCCAGTCCTTTGATCATCTTATACGCCTCAATTAGGTCACCGCGTAACCTTCTTCTCTCTAATGAAAATAACCTCAGGTCCCTCAGCCTTTCCTCATAAGGCCTTCCCACCATACCAGGCAACATCCTGGTAAACCTCCTCTGCACCCTTTCCAATGCTTCCACATCTTTCTTATAATGCGGCGACCAGAACTGTACGCAATACTCCAAGTGCGGCCACACCAGAGTTTTGTACAGTTGTAACATAACCTCACGGCTCCTAAATTCAATCCCTCTACCAATAAAAGCTAACACACCGTACGCCTTCTTAACAACTTTATCATTATAGTTGTTTATAGCATGGAAATAGGCCCTTCTGCCCAACTTGTCCACGCCACCCTTTTTAACCACTACGCTAGTCCCAATTGCCCACATTTGGCCCATAACCATCTATAGCCACCTTAGCCATATCTAGATACTTTTTAAAAGACAAAATTATACCCACCTTTACGACAACCTCTTGCAGCTTGTTGCAGACACTCACTACTCTCTGTGTGAAAAAATTGCCCCTCTAGACACTTTTGTACCTCTCTCCTCTCAGCTTAAACCTATGCCCTCTAGTTTTAGATCCCCTACCTTTGGGAAAGTATATTGACTATCTACTTTACCTATATCCCTCTTTATTTTATAGACCTTAATTTTATTTTACTTTTATGGTCGAGTTCTTATTTTCTTAAATCACCCATCCCACAAAGATTGTGAGGAGAGTGGTACAAAGCTGGGGTTCAATGAGAGGAAGTATCATCTATTTCTGCAATTTTTTAAAAAAACGGAACAGTCATAAAACATTGAGATTTATTTCTTCCTTGTCAGGTTGTTGGCTGTAACTCAGTGGATGTGGTACTCTGATCTCTCCCTCAGAAAGCCATGCGTTTGAAACTCACTCCAGAAATTTGAACACATAATTGAGGCTAACATATCAGCACAGCGCTGAAGGAGTGCTGCCCGGTTCGAAGGTGCTATCCTTCAAATGAGATGTCCTCTGAGCGGGGTAAAACAGATCCCCACACCACTATTTCACATTGCAGCACTCCCCTGAGAATCCTGGCCAATGCTTATCCCTCAACTAGTATCACTGAAATATGTGGCCATTGTCACTTCCTTTTTATTAGTATCACAAGTAGGCTTAAATTAACACTGCTGTGAAATTACTGTGAAAATCCCTTAGTCGCCACACTCCAGTGCCTGTTTGGGTGCACTGAGGGAAAATTTAGCTGGCCAATCTTTTGAGCTGTGGGAGGAAACTGGAACACCGAGAGGAAACCCACACAGACACAAAGAGAACATGCAGATTCTACAGAGAAAGTGACTGAAGCTGGGAATCAAACCTGGGTCCCTAATGTTGCTGTATGTGGGAGCTTGCTGTGCACAAAATTAGCTGCCACATTTCCTACATTACAACAGTGACTACAATTTAAATACATCTTGAGCTCATGGAAGGTGCTGTATAAATGAAGTCTCCCTTCCTTCTTGATCGATCCCAATATCATTTCATAAAAGTAACTGAGATACGTCAACATTAAAGACACAGGGTGGAATTTTACCGGCACATCTGGTCAATGATCCCACCTGAGTGCAATGGAGAATGCCATTCCCCAAGCCTCGCTCCCCCACAGAATTGGGGCAGGAACGCCAGTAAAATTCCGGCCATGACGTTAGATATTACCCAAACACTTGGTGAGAAGGGTGAAATTGAGACTGCTTAAAACCAAATAAAATCCAATGACTCTGTTTGACAGAATCCAGTCTGGGCACGAGGTTCAGCTCTGCACCGATCACTGATAATAAGCCTTGTGTGTTTCAAGCACTTCTGCAGCTGTTATAGAAGAGGTAGATCATTGTATTGGCACGATACAGCTGGTCGCTGCTTTCTGGAAAGTCTACTGTGATGGTGTTTATGCTTTTGAAAGAGCAACATTATTTAACTTGTGCCCGAGAAGAGCAAAGTACTGACAGTCACGAAGTAAACAAATTGAAATAACTCCAGAACTGGGTCAAATTCTGTGCTGGAATATGAATTACTTTTACTTAATGACTATCTTAGGACAATAGTTTAGCTTAATTATATGTTAACATGTGCATTTTATTGCAAACTCTGTTCTATTATCAAGCTCTGCCTTTAAGGACAGACTATACAGGGACTAATTATTTAATGATGACTAAATCTATATTAATGAATGTAATTGGGGGAGATATTCACAGTCATTGCTCCAAAGGAAATGAGTGAAATAGTGACATACGCTGGTGGACTAACAGTGATATGGGCTGATTTCTTTTCCCAAATCCTTCCCCACTCTGTTCCGCCTCATAGGAAGATAGGAATTAGGAGCAGAAGTAGGCAAATTCAGCACTTTGAGCCTGCTCCTCCATTCAGTCAGATCATGACTGATCTCTCCTACATCTCAAATCCGCCTCCCCACCTGTTCCCCATATCCTTCTTTCCTTAATTTATTATTAGCAATATATCTATCTCTTTCTTGAAACTATTCAATAATTCAGACTCCACCGTGCTATTGGGCAGTGAGTTCCACAAATTCACCACTCTCTGTGTGAAGTAGTTCCTTTTCATCTTAGGTTTAAATTTACTGCCTCACAACAAGAGGAAACATTTGGGCTATGTTGTCTTTAACACTCCCTTTTAAAATTATATATCCCTCGATCAGATCCCCTCTAAACTCCAGCGAGTACAAGCCCAAACTATTTAATTGCTCCTCATTCGTCAACTCCTTCATCCCTGGAATCAGTCTGGTGAAAACAAAAGAGTAGATGCTGGAAAATCTCAGCAGGTCTGACAGCATCTTTCAAAGGGTCATCTGGACTCAAAACGTCAGTTCTTTTCTCTCCTTAGAAGTGATGCCAGACCTGCTAAGATTTTCCAGCATATTCACTTTTGGTTTCAGATTCCAGCATCTGCAGTAATTTGTTTTTATTAGTCTGGTGAATCTCCTCTGAACTACCTCCAATGCTACCATATCCTTTCTCAAATAAGAAGACCAAAACAGGACAATACTCTAAATGTGGCCTCACTAACACTCTATACAATTGCAACAACACTTTTCTACTTTTACACTCCAGTCCCGCCCACATCTCATCTGTCTTTTGTTATTACATGCTGCACCTGCATGCCGATTTCCTGTGATTCATGAACATAGGCACCCAGATCCCTGAATGCATTTTGAATCTGCTTTCCATTTAGGTAATAATTTGTCTTTCTATTTTTTCTGCCTAAATGGATAACCTCACAATTATCCACATTAAACTCCAGCTGCCAAATTTTAGGCCATCTTCCTAGCCTTTCTATATATGTCTGTAAAATCTTTATATCCTCTTCTTTGCCTGTTTTCCCATCTATTTTAGTATCATCCATAAATTTTGCTATGTTATACTCTGTCCCTGCTTGCAGATCATTTATATAGATTTTAAACAGTTGGGGTCTGAGGATTGAGCCCTGCGGTACTCCGCTAGTTACATTTAATCGGCCAGAGAAGGACACATTTATCCCAATCCTCTGTTTTCTGTCAGTCAGCTAATCCTCAATCCAATCTAGTACTCTACTCCCAATCCCCTGTGATCTGATCCACTGGATTAGTCATTTACGCTGCTCCTTGTCAAACACGTTCTGGAAATCTATATATACCAGATCCATAGATTCTCCATTAACCACCTTGCTGGTCAAGTTCTTAAAGAACACATGCAAGTTTGTCAGGAATGACTTTCCCTTCATAAAACCATGCTAACAATGGTAGATTGAGCTTTGTCTTTCCAAATGCTCATTCATCTCCTCCTTAATGCTGGATTCCAGCAACTTCCTCACCACAGAGGTCAAGCTAACTGGCCTTACTGTACTTCCGAATGCTGCTGATTATGCAACATAGCCCTTTCCCACTACCTGACATTACCTGAACCCATCTGTACGTGCAGGCTTTTCTAATATATGTGGACCGGATGATCTTCAAATGCTGACCACTTTTTGGGCCAGACGTAAAAAGTCCAGATTGAGCATGGTGGTCAGTCTGTGCAGCAGGTCTCACAGCAACCACAGCTTCTCAATAACAGTACCTTCTGGCTGATGTCTGCCTTCCACTTTCCAGTATTGGTGTTCCAACAGATGGCACCTTGAAGCCACTCACCTCCTTTGACGAGAGTTGGGCACACAACGTAAGGCCCACTTTCTTCCTGAGCACTCTTCCACTTGAACCTGCCCTGGCAATCTGGACAAAGAAAAAACAAGGGCAGACCACTCACATTGCTCCCATTTGTATGGAAGGACCCTGAATGTGGGTAGATGGAGCAATTTTCCTTCTTTTCACCCTCTCCTTTGGACCCAGGAAATTGTGAGTTCTCCAAAGTTGGATACGGAAGAGGAAAATTCCCTCAACTGATTGCTCAAGAAGTGAACTCCTAAGCTGAGGTGAGCCATCATGGGATACAATGAGCAGATTTCCAAAGATGGGTAAGGAAACGAGAGGAGAAGTCAAGTCAGATCATTCTGTCTCTCGAACCCCCCCATGGCTGATTCATGGGACTGGGCCACCTTTCTATCTGCTTGTGCTGATCATGGGCCTGAAATTTCCCAGGGAACAAATGAAAGAATCTTCTTGTTTACCTCCCGAGAGGGGACCTGGATTTCTGGGATTATGCTGTGTCATTGGCAGTGTTTGGTGATGGGCTTCCTGTTACTGACTGTCCAGACCACTGACTCCACCACAATGAGTTCACTTTAATCTCCAGGGTGGGCAGGAGTGAAAGGTTGACCCTATCTGTACAGACAGGTGAAAAATTGAGGTGTCAATAGGCACCTCAAACAGACACAGCGTGAAGTCTTCTTTAACAGGCCGAAATTCTCAAACCTCACTCATGTATGCAATTTTCCAACCTCGCCCGTGGCTGTAACTCTCCAATCTCACCACTAGCTGTAATTCTCCAACCTCGCCCATATATGAGATTCTCCAACCTCACCCACAGATGCAATTCTCCAACCTTGCCCATGGATGCAATTCTCCAACTTCGCCCATGGATGCAATAGAACATAGAACATTACAGCACAGAACAGGCCCTTCGGCCTTCGATGTTGTGCCGACCAAAATAAAAAGCAATGCCCCTCCAAACTAAACCATTCCCTTCTCTTCCATATACTTATCAATTACCTCTTAAACGCCACAAACTTGGCGCATCTACAACAGCTGCAGGCAGGGCATTTCACTCCCTAATCACTCTTTGAGTAAAGAACCTACCTCTGATATCCGTCCTATAACTCATACCCCTTAATTTAAAGCTGTGTCCCCTCGTGCTAGCTTTCTCAATCCTAGGAAAAAGGCTATCACTGTCCACCCTATCTAAACCTCTAATCATCTTATATGCTTCAATAAGATCCCCTCTTAGCCGCCTCCGTTCTAACGAAAACAACCTCAAATCCTTCAACCTCTCTTCATAGGACCTGCCCTCCATACCAGGCAACATCCTGGTAAACCTCCTCTGTACCCTCTCCAATGCCTCCACATCTTTCTTATAATGTGGGACCAGAACTGCACACAATACTCCAAGTGCGGCCGCACTAGAGTTTTGTACACTTGCAACATGATGCTGCGGCTCCTAAATTCAATCCCCCTACCAATAAAAGCTAAGACTCCATATGCCTTCTTAACAACTTTATCCACATGACTGCCTACTTTCAGGGATCTATTGACACATACACCACAATCTTCCAGCCTCACCCAAAGCTGCAATTCCCCAACCTTGCCCATAGCTGTAATTCTCCAACCTCGCCCACAGATGCAATTCTCCAACCTCGCCCACGGATGCAATTCTCCAACCTCGCCCATGGATGCAATTCTCCAACTTCGCCCATGGATGCAATCTTCCAGCCTCACCCAAAGCTGCAATTCCCCAATCTTACCACTAGCTGTAATTCTCCAACCTCGCCTATATATGCGATTCTCCAACCTCGCCCACGGATGCAATTCTCCAACCTCGTCCATGGATGCAATTCTCCAACCTCGCCCACAGCTGTAATTCTCCAACCTCGCCCACAGCTGTAATTCTCCAACCTCGCCCACAGTTGTAATTCTCCAACCTCGTCCATGGATGCAATTCTCCAACCTCACCCAAAGCTGCAATTAGAACATAGAACATAGAACATTCTCAACCTCGTCCATGGATGCAATTCTCCAACCTCGCCCACAGATGCAATTCTCCAACCTCGCCCACAGATGCAATTCTCCAATCTCGCCCACAGCTGCAATTCTCCAATCTCGCCCACAGCTGCAATTCTCCAACCTCGCCCACAGCTGCAATTCTCCAACCTCGCCCACAGCTGCAATTCTCCAACCTCGCCCACAGCTGCAATTCTCCAACCTCGCCCACAGCTCCAATTCTCCAACCTCGCCCACAGCTCAATCCTCCAACCTCGCCCACAGCTCAATTCTCCAACCTCGCCCACAGCTATAATTCACCAACCTCACCCACAGCTGCAATTCTCCAACCTCATCCACAGCTGCAATTCGTCAACCTCGCCCACAGCTGCAATTCTCCAATCTTGCTCACAGCTGTAATTCTCCAACCCCACCCTCAGTGCAATTCTCCAACCTCGCCCACAGCTGCAATTCTCCAATGTCACCCACAGCTGTAATGCTCCAACCTCACCCGTGGCTGCAATTCTCAAACCTCGCCCAAAGCTGCAATTTCCTAACCTTGCCACAGCTGCAATTCTCCAACCTCACCCATACTGCAATTCTCCAACTTCGCCTTGGCTGCAATTTTCCAACCTCGTCCACAGTTAAAATTCTCTGACCTCATCCACAGCTGAAATTCTTCATCTCACCTGTGTCCAGAATTCCCCAACCTCGGGTGTGGCTGGGATTCTCAGTCCCACCTCTGTGCCAAATTCTCCATTCTCGTTGGCAGCGATGGTGGAACATATAACGTGGAGAATTCCGCCCAGATATCATAACGTACGTATCTGCTGCTTACTGACCCCTCCGGAACTGGAGGCACTTTCTCCTTATTTAATCTATCAAATCCATTTGTGAGCTTGGAAACTGGAACCAAATTTCCTCTTAACCATCTCTGCTGTAGGGAGGATTATCTCAGATCCTGTCTCCACATCATTTATGCCTTTCCAGTAAATCCCTTCTGCACAATCTTCTGATGTATTTCTTAAAGGAAATATCCAGAATTAGTCACAATACTGCAACCGGGGTCTAAGTGGGAGTGGCTGGAAGAGATGCCCACTCACACCTATCCCCAAAGCTAACATTACTGATGTTAATTGAATGGAACAGAAATTGAACAAATCCGGAGAGAGTTTGCCCTAGATTATACCCCTGCAATCGGGATAAAAAAAGAATACTGAGTGTCAGAAATCTGGAAAGAAAGAAATTTCATTTGTCCTGATGAGTGGGTATGAGGATCACGGTTCACAGTGAGGTCAGTCCACTTCCCCTCTATGTGTTAGCACCGGCTTGTGACTTAGTCCCTTGGAAATGCAAAAGACCCTCAAAGCGAGTCAGGGAAGCCAGACAGAAGTCACCAAGCTTTCGCTGGCTGTGCTATTGAAGGCACGAGAGATACACATGAAGTTCACTAAATCAGGAAGGCAAGACTGAATTACATCAAATTGCATTTAAATGATATGCAAGTGGGCACTTAAACATATCAGTGAGCTTCCCACTGATAATGGTGGAATTTCCTGTTTTGTTACCTTCCTGCCACTGGCTCAGTCATTTACACTATTCCTGCCATTGGGAATCTGATGAGTGTTCAATTCTCCATGCCATCCACCATCTAGCCTGCCCCAGCAGTGCCCTACACAGTCCAGTCTGAGGATGGGGCACCATTCAGGGGAGTGCTGAATGGGTATGCACACTAAGACAATGGGCGCATTGACTGATGTGCCATTGAGCCTCCTGTCGGTATCCTGGAGCACGGAGGCTCCAAGTTAATAAGATGGTCCATGCCAAGCTTATTCACCACCTTCACCCACATCGCCACCTTTGTGAGGACGATTATCTACTCCCCCGGCAGCCCTAAGAGAAGGCAGCAACATTGGGTGTGAGGGTACGGCAATACACCTCCCCCTCCCCTCCCCCCCCCCCATCCCAGAAAAAACACTGAAGATCCCATTCAGACACTTTCCAAGATAAAAGTTTCCATCAATTTGTGACATTATGCTAATTCCTATGCATTGTATTCAAGGGCGCACAAAAGGATAAATTGCTTACACCCGTGCCAATAAAGGATATTGCCCTGACCGTATAGATGGTGGCGCAGAAGAAGCAAGGTAAGCCTGCAAAATGCTGGCTTGAAGTGAATTAAAAATGTTTGCTTTGTATTTTTTTTATTTTCCCCCATGCTGAAGAAAGAATTGGCTTCTCTGGAGGCCTGTCCTCCCTCTCTGTGTGTTATAATAAGCTCCGGTTATTGCTGTTTGCCATTCCCTTATGCACCTGGCTAGATGTGGCCATGCTTTGTCCTAACACCATCTCTGCCTAACTAAACAGCTCAGACCAGCAACAAAGCTTTCAATAGCTTTGCTTGTATGGACAGTGACCTTAGGGTGACCTTGAGTTGTGAGTTAAGGATCAAATTACAAGACCTCATCTATCCGTCTGCCTGCAGTCTTTAAGCTTCAAAAGAAAAGCGTAGCGCATTTTAGCAGGTGAAAGCTAGCGTATCTTCACTAAAGGAAATTAGTGACCTCTTCTGCACTTGCCTGTCACAATAATGTCCGCAGGCTCCTTATTTCAGGGAGACACCTGTTCCAGCATCATGTCTGCTGTAACTAAGAAAATAAACTGCAAGAAATGATTTAACAGATAAATCCTTAAAATACTTCTTTAACCCTGAAATGACGCCATGTGATGTCAGTGCATTCATTGAGTTAATGCTTCTGCTAAAATAGCAGGCGAGGGAATTCGATACGAGCACATGAAACTCTCAGCACACCGTGGGGAGGAGGGGGGTGGGGTGGAGGCAGGTCATGGTTTCAACTTTCAGTGATAGTGTTAAACCGGCCAATGTTGAATCTGCCGACCGCTCTATCTTTCTTGACTTTCTTTTTAGATTGATATACTGTTTTGTGTGTTCTAAGGCTCTAGTTGCTTACAAAGTTGGTTCTCTAGCTTTTTGCCATCCTCTGGTGTCAATTTCTGACTGCCGGAGGATGTTCAACTCCTCCAGTTTTATCCTTGCACATTTAGTGAATAGTTTTTTCATGCTATGAGCATGGCATGTTATACTGGCTGAACGTGGACACAAGGGGCACTCCCAAACATTTTAATTGTGCAAATAATGAATGGAAAGTTGAATTCTTGAGGGCTACTGCCTCCAAGTGAGCACAATCTTGTACATTGGCACAGTATCTGTCATTCAATGAAGTAAAAATATGTCCTAATTAGCACAAATGCAATTTCTTCCAATTCTTGCCAGGAATTCACTGAGCATCACTGTTGACTTTCTAAACTACCCCAAGTTGGTGCTAACAGAAAATTGAAAGGGAGACTGGATGTTACGTGGAGATTTGTACCACAGGTTATTATGAAGCCCTTTTTTTCCATTGCCTTGCCAATTTTTGGACACTTTGAGTCATTTTTGGTTAAAATATTCACCCATATTTTACCTTATTGTTGTTTTGCTGGGAGTGCCATGACTTTGTTTTAATTTGCAGGATAAACTAGCAGAGGAAAGTCAGGATACCAGATATCCAAGATGGGCTACAGACACCCTGGCACTACCCACAAACACCGAGTTACAGCCCGAGGCACATTTACCATAGCATATCTGATAAAATCGTGTTCATATCCTGTAGACTAATCTCCAGGCAACCCGCATCAAAGAGACGGCACTGCCAGTGGCTGCAAGGTCATCGCCGTTCTGACCTTTCGCACTTTAGGCTCCTACCATGCTTCCAGAGGGGCCGCCACTCAATCTGCAACTCACATATGCATCAGACAGGTGCCTAATCTGTTAGTTAACGGAGCAAACAATATTATCAACTTTCCCCACGGACAACTGGCAGCTGAGTCAGAGGAGGCCGAATTTCCAGATTTCCCAAAGGCCAGCATGTCATTGGCAATAATGGATCAGCTTCTGCAGCTGCCGGACAGTTCGAAAGAACTCGTGTTTCTACACCAAAAACAGAACACTGCAAATGCGTGGTGCTCTGAAATGGAACACAAAATGCTGAAACACTCAGCAGGCCAGACAGCAGCTGTGAGCAGAGAAACAGGGATTAAAAACCCATCTTGAGTGTTGTATTGCTTTTTTTTGGGGTGATGGTACTGTGCTATTGTGACGTGATTTATGTTTCAATGGACTGCTTGAAGAAGCAGTGTTTTATTATAAAAGTTGATTTGTCTGGAGCACCCTGCACCTCAAACGCAGGGAATGCAGGATAATAACTGATTTTAGCTAGGAATATGCTGCTTTGTGGAGTTAATGGACCTTTTGTTTTTTTAAGTTCTCCTGGGATTTTAGACAGGGTATGCAGAGTCACGTGAGTTTTTGATTAGGTTGATTAACAGCGACAGAGTCATGTGGTTAATAGGAGGAGGTAATATTGCAGAAAAGATCAGTTTCATTTTCATTTTCAAAAACAAGCTATTGTTATCTGAACCTGCTGGAAGAAACGAAGCAAATACATCTGTGTTTGGCTAATTAATTTTAAAGAGAGATGTCAGTTCATATGAGAAATGTTGCTTAATTGGAACTCATAATGATAGTTTAGCAGTTAAGAATTGTGTCTTTCATGTTTGAGTGTTATTCAGTTGTTATAAGTTAAGTTAATTCATTTGTTATAATTAAACTGTGTTATTAAACAAAGTTTGCTTTGGCCAAAGCTTCCTAGTTTGTCAATAGAATTGTGCCTGGAGTGAAACATCCTATCCTCATGCTAATGCCAAAATAGAAAAATTGTTGGAATCTAGATTGGCTTCATAATGTTTCTGATCTGGATTCTCACTCACCTAAAAAAAGGAGTGACATTCCAAAAGCTTGTGCTACCAAATAAAGCTGTTGAACTTTAACCTGATATTAGGAGACTTCTTACTGATCTTAATGTAAGCCAGATATCTAATTCCATTGACCGCAACATGAATTTCTACCTGACATAACATTAATATAAGACTTAATATCTTAGGTTATTCAACTTTTGTCAGAACCAGCAAAGCTTTGAGATGGGAACATAGAAACAGGAAGAGGCCAC
The DNA here is from genome assembly GCA_024679065.1 of Sphyrna mokarran. NCBI lineage: Eukaryota > Metazoa > Chordata > Chondrichthyes > Carcharhiniformes > Carcharhinidae > Sphyrna > Sphyrna mokarran. The sequence goes on along the minus strand of JAGIQG010000008.1, from coordinate 73,737,323 downwards.
TCAGCCTATCAAACTTGCTCTGCCATTCAACAAGATCATGGCTGATAAGACATTTCAATGCCTTTTACACTCATTATCTTCATAACCCTTTACATTATGGTTAATCAGAAATCTGTTAATCTCTGCTTTAAACATACACAATGACAAAGCTTCCACAATCCTCTGGAGTAGAGAATTTCAAAGATTCACAACCCTCTATATGAAGACATTTCTCCTCATCTCAGTACTAAGTGGCATCCACTCTTGTTTTGAAATTGTGTCCCCTAGTTGGGTTTTCTCCGGGAGCTCCGGTTTCCTCCCACATCCCAAAGATGTGCTCTTGGGCTAATTGGCAAAACAAATTCTCCCTAAATTGTCTCAAATTTGGTTTTTAATCCATAGATTTGTAAACATGGACAGGGATCGCGTGTAGAAGTGGGAACATCGAGGTGGCAGCGCGGGCTCGTTGGGCTGAAGGGCCTGTTTCCCGTGCTGTTTTGTTCTTTATTCTTTGTTCTTAGTTCTGGACTCCCCAGTCAAGGGAAACATCTTACCTGCATCCATCCCAGCTGCAGTTCTCCAACCCCATTGCACTATTATTGTAGTGCAGCAGGCCAGGAGATTTTCACATCAGCTGATTCACAGGGGTTGCACAAATATTCCTGCACTGCATGCATCTCCCAATATCAGATTTCCAGCAGCATCTGCTCCGCACCAGAAAGAGATGGGGTGGTGCAAAGACTATTTATATGCTCATTGTAATACAATTTAAATATGATTAGTGGACCCAGGACTGAAGCCTCTGAGCCCGCTAGCATCTCCCACCTCACCAGAGTATTTCACTCCAGCGGGCATTACACTGACTCCCCACTTTTGGGGAGTTAGTGGCCCAACCCAGTTAGAGTGAAGGGGAAGCAATCAGGGCCCCACAGTGGGTTGCGCAGCAGGGGAGTAGTGCCCCCTGGATATCGGCAAAGTGCCAATGCTCAGGGTACAGTTTGGCACTGCCGATTGGGCACGGGATAGTGCCAAGGGGATAAGGCATATGCGAGCAGACCTGATGGGAAGGGCCTATGAGGCGATCAGTGGGAGTGAGGGTCCTGCTGCCACTCTACATAGAAATAGGTGGGGGAAGCAAGAAGGCCAGCGATCAAGGTGGGCTGGGATGAGGGGATTGTCAGCTGGGGGAGGCAGTCAGCCTAATGGAGGGCTGAAAAGGGTCAGGATTGCTGGGGGTAGTTTATTGCTGGGGGGGGGAGGGTGAAATCAGTGGGGGGGCGAGCTGGAAATCAGGGGTGTGCCAGGATATGGGGGGATCAGGGCTGGGCCTGGAAATGGTCGGGGGTCCAGCAATCGAACCATGAGGGCACAGAGAACCGGTATTGCAGAGGCCAGGGGGCTGGCCAGGGATCGAGCTGGTCAGTAATCAGAAAGCCAGCAGTGTGGGGCCACTGCGCATGCTCCAATCTCAGCGCTGACAGATTGGCCGACGTGCAGTGGCCTGTTCAGCACGCTGATTTCAGCCTCTCCTGTGGGGATAGGCCCTGCTCCCTGAAATGTAATGAATTTACATTAGTGGTATCTGCAGTGCACAAAGTGTGGGAGATTCTTCCCAGTGTGCACTATTCCAGTTTTCATGTACATTCGACACTTCGAGTTTTGGGGGGTAGAATTCCATCCTTGTCTATTCCTTTAAGTATTTTTGTAGTTTTCAATTAGATCACCTTGTTTTCTTAGCTTACATGGGGTAGATGCAACAAGTTTTACACAGTTACAGAGGCAGGATAGGGGAAAGAGGGCAGGAAAGAACTATGAAGGAAAGTCTATGATAGTGTGGAATTCAGGAAAAATTAGATGATGAAAGGAATGATGAGGCAAGAAAATCAGTGGAGTAACTGGACAAGTAAAGAAACAAGGTTTGGAAAGTATGCTTCCCTTGTGGGAGAGATTAGAATTTGGGAACATCGTTTAAAAATAAGAAGTCTCCCATTTAAGGGGGTGGCATAGTGATAAGCATTATTGCGTCACAGTGCCAGGGAGATCCAGATCCCAGCTTGGGTCATGGCTGTGGGGAGCCTGCACATCCTCCCTGTGTCTGCATGCATTTCCTCCGAGTGTTCCAGTTTCTTCCCACAGTCCAGAGATGTGAAGGTTAGGTGGATTGGCTATACTAAATTAACTGTTAGTGTCAGGGGATAGTTGGGTAAATATGTGGGATTATGAGGGTACGGGGCGGATGGGACTGTGATCAGGCAGACTCGATGGGCTGAATGGCCTCCTTCTGCACTGTAAGATTCTATGATCTAAGATGAAGACAAGAAGGTTATATTTTTCTCAGAGGGACATTTGTCTATGGAACTCTCTTTCCCCGAGAAAGGTGAAAGCAGGATCATTGGATATTTTTAAGGTTGAATTAGGTTGATTTTTGATTGACAATGGAGTCAAGGGTTCAAGGGTTAGGCAGGTAAGTGGAGTTGAGGCCACTGTCAAATCAGCCACAATCTTATTGAATGCAGAGAATGCTCAAAGAACACCTAATTCATATGTTTATATGGTTGTTCCAGAGGAGGTGTAAATAGAAGCAGTACCTGCTGTCTGAAAGAATGGGAGCAGTGATTTTGATATGAAAATGCTGACGTCACTGTTGAGTCCAAAGGTTGTTCAATGACTATTTGAAGAATGAGATGCTGTTGCACAACCTTTTGTTGAGCTTCATTAGAATAGTGAGGAAGTGAAGGGAGAAGAAGCTGGAAGACACTTGAAATAGCAAACATCGGAAACTCAGTGTCACATTTGCAGACTAAATAGGGTTGTCCAATAAACGATGATCCAACCTGTGTTTGGTTTTCTCCAGTAAACTGAAGGGCAGTTGGCTGGATGACTGGTTGGTGATGCAGAGTAAGAGCATGGTTCAATTCCCATACCAGCTGAGGTTATTCATGTAGGCCCACCTTCTCAATCTTGTCCCTTGCCTGAGGTGTGGTGACCCTCAGGTTAAATTGCCATCAGCAGTTCTCCCTCTCAAATGGGAAAGCAGGCCTCTGGATTTATGATGACTTTACCTTTTACACTTACATCATGTCTTTCATCATCTTAGCATATTCCACAATGCTTTACAGCCAATAAAATACTATTGAAGTGTAGTCATTATGTTAACGTAGGAAACATGGCAATAAAGTTGCATACAGCAACGTCTGACAAACAGCAATGTGATGACATTGACAGGGAAATAAAGAACTCCAAGAGTTCCAGCTGGAATTCTGTTGAATATGTTTCTAAGGTGGTTTAACACTGAATGTGAATCAGGTTCTCAAATTGCACCAGATTTGAAACTAAAATTCCAAATGTGTGTCCCTTCCAAAATCCCTTTGTTTTACAGACAAGAGCTGTCACAGGAGACAGAGACACTCTCCCTGAGGTTGACATTTTTAATACACCCTATAATAGTCTTGATTAAGTTTTGTTTCTAAAGGTCTGTATTAGGATCCATCATTGTGTTAAGCATTATAGTTTCCAGGTACTTTAGTCAGCTGCAGAACAATAACACGAGGCATGTGCTGTTGTTCAGGGAATAGACCTTCGCATTGGTTTGAAATGCAAATGTGTGCATTCATTTGTCCAAACTCGTGCTGGTTTGACATCTGTGTAGAAACATTACGTATTCTTGTGGATTACATTGTGAATGTCTGAGCTTCTGAACTGAATTTTTATAGTGCCATCTGGTACATTCTCAGTATTGTTGGGGAAAGTATATTTAATGTCCTTCCATTAACTGTGTGAAACGCAGGGCAGGTAGTTCCCTGAAATGGCCCAAACATTTACAGAGCAATTGCCAAGGGTTTCCTGCACTTGATTTATCATTGGGACACTCATTATTGTACAGCCTCGTTAAAGGAATTTTCTCCTGTTAGTCTGATCCAAACCGAGCTCAATGAAAACATAGGTTTAGGACCTGCTGTTTCAGCAGAAATCTTTAGTGAGGGTCTTTGAAACAAATGTGCTGATTTCTGGAACAAATCTTTTTGCCAAATTGGTGAGAAAAAGATCTGTTTTCTGCAGGGGAGCAGTCAAAATATCTTGGTGCTTTGACGAACTTCCAATGCTGTACGTGCACAGCATTGCCTTATGTTTGTACAATATTTGCTCTCATAGTCGCACAATGGCTGCAGCGTGTTCTGTAATTTGTAAATAAATATTATAATTGTAGCCCATATTAATCTCGTCTTCTATGCAACATTTCCGCTTTTTTATTGACTGGAGACTAATTAATGTTCAGTTTGCAGTTTTACTGTAATTAGGGTAATTGCTCATCTTGGGCAATGCAGCCAATGATCTGCACCAGGGAGAGGCATGAATCATTGGCAGGGAGCATATTACAGCTATTGACAAGGGAGCTGTCTTAAACCTATGAGTTACGATATCTCCTATCGGATTTCCCAGCACTGCAATATATTTTCTACATTGTGAAGTTGTATCTTCCAAGTGGAGAAGACATGCATAGATTGATTCTAAAAAAGTATTAAATTAATTTGTAGCTAGCTCCCTCCTTCTGTTGGTCTGCAAAAATGAATAATGTACGTAAAATAAGGATTTTTATATAGCAATTAATCTACTATGATATTTATCATTACCATTTTTAAATATTTTCGTAGAACTGTCCCCCCATTGTTTCCCACCATTTTGTTGTTTTTTTTTTATTTACCTCTCATTTTCTCCATCTTCCTCAATCTTTCTGCAGGGATTTCTGTCAACTTCATTTTGGTATCTCTCTTTCTAACTTTTTTGTATTCTCTCTTCTGTCTGGCTTCCATTTTGCATCCGTTGTCTCTCCATTTACTTTCTCACACACTTGAATTGCCTTTTTCTGGATGTAATTCTCTCCTTTTCACTGAGATTTAGGGCAGAATCTGGGATCACTCAGTTGCAGAAAAATATCTTGTTTTCTCCCTAGAAAATAGCCGTGCCCATCATCTCAACTTGCTTCCTAATTCTCAAGCACCCTTCAGAAGTCTAACCTCCACACAAGTATTTCATTCTGGTTATAAGAAGGGTTGGTAGACCTAAGGATAGGCTGGGGCATGGAGCCTATTGAATGGAGCAGGGCTCAGTGATGGAGCAAGGCCTAGTGCTTGGAGTAGGGCACAGTGGATGGAGCAGGGCCTAGTGGATGGAGCAGGGCTCAGTGGATGGAGTAGAGTCCAGTGGATGGAGCAGGGCCAGTGCTTGGAGTAGAGCCTAGTGGATGGAGTATGTCTCGTTCTTGGAACAGGGCCTAGTGAATGGACTAGGGTCTAGTGGAGGGAGTAGAGCCCAGTACTTGGAGCAGGACCTCATGGATGGGGCAGGGCTCAGTGGATGAAGCAGGAGGCAGTAAAGAGCCCCAGTCATAGGTTATAAAGATCTCTCCCTTAAAAAATAGGCTTCTTATTGCTGTCATATTGAATCCAAAGCTATTGCCACAGCTACTGGAGAAGCAGGAAATTGAGGGAAACAAGATGTCTGAAACCCATTATTGTAAAGGTGGATTGCATTGACTGCCTAGGTAGGAAAATGTTCAAGAGTGGATTGGTTCCATGGTCAGGCAGCAACCAATTTGAATAAAGTTGTTAGTGTGTGGGTGAGTGAATGGATAGTAAGTGAGTAGGTTAGTGAGTGAGTGAGTGAATGACTAGCAAGTGGGTTAGTATGTGGTGGGAAGATGGTGAATCAGAGAGGATAATCGGGTTGGGTTGGAGAGAGTGGATGAGGAGGGATAGTTGGTTGAATCAACTGGTTAGGTTGGGGTGATAGTCAGGTCAGGAGGATAGTTGAATGGTGGGGAGTTGGTAAGATCGAATCACGGGGTGATTGTATTGGGGGTCATTGTTAGAGTCAGTTGTCGTGTTCAGTTCAGTTACACTGACCAATCACTGAGTCATATCAGAGATTAAACAGTGCAATATCTCCAGGATAAATATCCACCTAAGTTCCATATGTCTCGCCCAAATCTCCAAACCTGACTAAATGTCAAAGATTTCACGTAGTTTCCCAGGCAGTACAAATCTAAAAAGATTAAATTTTGCAGACAAATTTAGCACGTGTGCACTGGTCTATTTTCTACATAGTCCTAATGCACAACTTCATTCCAGGTTTCACTGCTGGATCTCAGAAGTTTCAAGCCTATGTTACACTGAAACTTGGAATTGTGGGACCACATTCTGTAGGTAGTCTGGTAAAACCTTGTTTTCTTTGCAATGATAGCAGGGTGTAAAGGTAATGTCACAGGTAAACCAGAGGCTATGGGTTCAAATCCCACCACAGCACAATTCAATTAATAAAATCTGGCATTAAAAGCTAGTCAATTGTTAGTCAATGAATCAATTGTTGTAAAAACCCATCTGGTTCATTAATGCCCTTTAAGAGAAGGAAATCTGTCAGCCTTACCTGGTATGGCTTATATGTGGAATTGATTGCATTGTAATATTATAGTGGTCACAATTGGGTTCAAATGCTACCAGTACAGATAATGACATTTGAATTCAATTTTTAAACATCTGGAATTAAAAGTCCATTTGCAACCATGAAGCCATTGTCAATTGTCACACAAACTCATCTGGCTCACCTTTGTCCTTTCAGGAAGGAAATTTGCGATCACTGCCTGGTCTGGCCTTTATGTGACTTCAAATACACAGCAATGTGGCTGACTCTTAAAAACCCTCTGAAATAGTAGGGCAAGCCACTCAGTTACATCAACCTGCTATAAAGTCTAAAAAACAGAAGAAAATCAACAGTCCACCCAGAATCTACCCATTCATCCAATGGCAAACCTATTCCAGCCAAATCTTCAAAGTCCTTCTTAATAGTATCTGAGGACTCGTGCCAAAGTTTGGAGAGTTTTCTCACAGACTAGTCAAGCAGTAGCCTGACACAGTCATACTCATGGAATCATACTTCACAGATAATGTCCCAGACACCACCGTCATCATTCCTGGGTATGCCCTGCTCCACCAGCAAGACAGCAGAGATGGAGGTGCAGTTGTACACAGTCAGGAGGGAGTTGCCCTGGGAGTCCTCAACATTGATTCTGGACGTCATGAAGTCTCAAGGCACCAGGTCAAACAGGGGCATGGAAACCTCCTACTGATTACCATCTCCTGCAGCCTCCACCCCCTCTTCAGCTGAAAATCAGTATTCCTCCATGCTGAATACCACTTGAAGGAAGCACTCAGGATGCAAAGGCACAAAATGTACAGTAGGTAGAGGACTTCAATGTCCACCACAAAAAGTGGTGGTGCTGACAGTACTGTAGGAACCGGCCAAATCTTAAAGGACATAGCTGCCAGACTGGGTATGCAGCACATGGTGAAGAAACCAATAAGATGGCAAAACCTACTGACTTCATACCCAGCAACCCAGCTGTCACAAATGCCTCTGTCCCTGATAACACTGGTTTGGCAAAATACTTACGGAAATGAAGCCCCATCTTCACAATGAGGATATCTTTCATCAGTTTGTGTGACACTACCACGATGTTGATTGAGAAAAATTTCTAACAGATCTAGCAACTCAAATCTTGGCACCCATGAGATGCTAGGGACCATCAGCAGCAGCAAAACTGTATTGAAACTTATTGTGTAATGGCATGGCCAGGCAGTTCCCCCACTCTACCACTACCATCAAACCAGGAGATCAATCCTGGTTCAATGAAGAGTGAAGGAGCGAATGCCAGGACCAGCAACAAAAATGAGGTGTCACCCTGGAAAAGATGAAACACAGAATGACTTGTATGCTAAACTGTAGAAGCAATAAGGGGATAGACAGAACTCAGCAATTCCACAACCAACAGGTCAGATTTTTTTATTCATTCATAGGACATGGGCCACACATTGGCCAGCATTTGTTGCCCATCCTTAATTGCCCGAGGGCAGTTGAGAGTCACCCATATTGCAGTGGCTCTGGGGTCGCATATTGGCCAGACCAGCTGAGGATGGCAGAGTTCCTTCCCTAAAGGACCAGATGTAAGTTCTGAAATTCTGCTACATTCATTCATGATTAGCGGTGGACAATTAAACAGGATGAGGAGGTTCCACAAATAACTCCATCCCCAGTGATAATGAGAACTCAACACACCCAGTCTTAAAGACCAGTCTGAAACATTTGGAATGCTGGGCAAATGTTCCATCTCTGGTTTCTCCAGAGGTCCCCAGCATTACAATTGTCAGTTTTCAGCCAATTCAATTCACTCTACACAATATCAAAAAAGGCTGAAGGCACTGAGTATGTGAAAGCTTTGAGTGCTGGTAACATCTAATAATAATACTGAAGACTGGTGCTTTAGAACTTGCCACACACCTAGCCAAGCCTTTCCAGTACAGCTACAAATGGCATCTACCCAGCAATGTGGAAAGTTGCCCAGGTATGTCCTATGCACAATAAGAATGACAAATCCAACCTGGCTAGTTGCCACCCATTAGTCTATTCTCAATCATCAGTAAAGTGATGGAAATTGTCATTGTCAATGCTATCAAGCAGTTATAATCTAATAACTGATGTTCACTTTGAATTTCGCCAGCTCCTGACCTCATTACAGCTTTGATTAAAGCATTGGACAAGAGAACTGAACTCAAGAGGTAAGTTGAGAATGACTGGCCTTGACATCAAGGCAGTATGTAACAGAGTGTGACATCAAGGAGCCCTATCAAAACTGGAATCAATGGGAATTGGGGGAAATACTCCACTGGTTGGAATCATGCCTGGCACAAAGGAAGATGGTTGTGGTTGTTGGAGATCAAACATCTCAGATCCAAGACATTGCTGCAGGAGTTCCTTAGGAATAGTGTCCTAGGCCCAAACAACAAATTCCACATGCTCCCTTTCCAGGGACACCCAGCAGTTCTCATAGCCATAGGAGTGGTATAAATAGTCAGGACCATCACCCACCTTCACCGCCGTCTGTCTGAATCTAGAATGGTGTGCTTCTCTTCGTTCATTGAATAAACTCAATCTACAAACTGTGGGCTAAATTAAAAATGCAATTCCTTAAAGGGGTACACATCAGAGTAAACAGAATATCTAAGAAAAATTAAAACATCAAAACAAAATGTGATTAAAGGAGTTGATAATGGATCCCACACAATGCCCACCAGACATAGAAAGACTCCATCATGCCAGCAGACATCGTATGTTTCTTTTCAGGGACAGCCTGCAGCCTGAACATTGCCCTGGAAGAGGAGCAGACAGTCGGGATAGTCAAACATCGAAATGAGAAGCAGGAGTAGGCCATTCATCCTTCTGAATCTGCTCCATCATTCATTATGATCATGGCTAATCATCAAATTCAAAATTCTAATCCCACCTTTCCCTTGATCCATACTCCCTGAACCCTTTAGCCCCAGGAGCTATATCTAATTTCTTCTTGAAATCACACGATGTTTTGGCCTCAACTACTTTCTGTGGTAGTGAATTCAACACATTCACCACTCACTGGGTGAACAAGTTTCTTGTCATCTCAGTTCTGAAAGGTTTACCCTTATACTCAAACTATAACCCCAAGTTCTGGACTCCCTTACCATTGGAAACATTCTTTCTGAACCTACACTATCTAACCCAATTAAAATTTTACAGAATTTCTATGAGATCTCATCTCACTCTTGTAAACTCCAGTGAATATAAGCCTAACTGACTTAATCTCTCCTCATGAGACAGACTTGCCACTCCAGGAATCAGCCTGATAAACCTTTGCAGTATTCCCTCTATATGAGGAGACCTTTCCTCAAGTAAGGATACCAAACTCCCTTTTGACTGCTTGCTGCCTGGATTGAGAACAAAGTGAATGGGTAATGTAAATCCATATGCTAGCTACATTCTTAACCAAACTCATCACTGCAACCTATCATAGAATCCTACAGTACAAAAAGAAGCCATTCAGCCCATTGAGTTTGCACCAACCAACCTCAATCTCACCCAGGCTCCATCCCCATAACACCATGCATTTATTCTAGCTCATCCCCCTGACACTAAGGGGAATTTATCATTGCCAATCAACCTAACACACACATCTTTGGACTGTGGGGGGAAACCGAAGCACCTGGACAAAACCATGCAGAGATGGGGAGAACTTGCAAACTCTGTACAAACAGTCACACAAATCAGGAATTGAGCCTGGGTACCTGCAAAGTGAGGCAGCAATGCTAACCACTGTGCCACTGTGGGAGTTTCAGCAATGCAGGGTTGGTGCCTGCACAGTTTTAGTCCAACTTTTCTTAATGTCAATAGATTTTCCTCCAAGTCGTTCTACTCTGTCCTGCCTCTACTGAGTCACTTTAAAATCCAATCTGCTCAAGTTCTATGCAGTGATGTGCCTGGGTTCTTCACATTTAACTTCACATTTGGGTGACACAGTGGCACAGTGATTAGCACGGCTGCCTCATAGTGCCAGGGACTTGGGTTTAATTTCCGGCTTGGATCACTGTGCAGAGTCTGCACGTTCTCCTTATATCTGTGTGGGCTTCCTCTGGGTACCCTGGTTTCTTCCCACTGCCTGAAAGATGTGCTGGTTACGTCCATTGGCCACGCTAAATTCGCCTTCAGTGTACCCCAACAGGCACTGGAGTGTGGCGACTAGGGATTTTCATAGTAACTTCATTGCGACATTAATGTAAGCCTATTTGTGACTAATAAATGAACTTTATTGGTATATGATTTGCTTTACCAGGCCCAATTTATAACAAATTGCTGCTTATGCGTCAAAAGAGCACAGAGAGATGAGCAGAAAGCAGTGAAACTGCCCGGACAGAGTGCAATCTTTCACAAATAAACCCCCGGCCCACACCAGTTCTGAAGTGCTCCTGATAAGATTGAAGAGTTCCCCAGTAAGTGAGTGGACACGGGAGTGGGCAGTATTGGTAAATTGCTGGGATCAGAGCGCTGAACCGGCCTCTCGCTGTCCAAGGGGGAAGGGGGTGGGGGTGGGGGGGGGGGGGGGGGGGGGGGGAGCGCTGCCACGAGTTCCTTGTCACTCAGCCTTCTGCCTGGTCGCTTTGCCTGAATGAGCGTCCATTGTTTGTGCCTGGGGTGAATGCAGATTGAAATAAAGCAGCAGCTCCTAACACCTGGGAGCAACTAGCCAGCCGACAGGAAAGGAGGGCGGGAGGGATAAAGTCCATCCTTTTTTTTCCAATCCAGCCCTGCATTGTATTGGGTAGGGGTTTGGGAAGACTACAGCAGGATTCACAAAGGCTGTGGCAGTCAGGGACGCAATGCAACAACAACTTGCCCTTATACAGTGTCTTCAAATGAGGTGCTTCACGGGTTGGGGGGAGGGGGGATCGTTATCAGACAAACTTAAAGGAGAATGAATGGGGCAGGTGAGCAAGGAAGAGTGCAGAGAGGAACAGGGACTGGAAAGGCTGATGAAATTGCCAGGTCCTTTGTATTTTATTTCCGATCAGATATTGTCAGGGTCGGCGATGGAATATATCAGAAGGGCATGCTGAAGGGCTCCACTGAGCTCCCCCAGAGAGTGTCTTTCTTCTGTGCTTGGGAATGAGTCGAGGGAGCTCCCTCTCCAATTCCAGCCAGAAGGGGAATTGCAGGACAAACCACTGTAACCCCCGCTTATTGCCGAACATTATCTGCTGGTTTAGCATGCAGCACCTGTCCAGGGAGATGGCCACATTGGCTGCAATTGCCGCTTCCGAAAACATCTTTTGACAAAAAGAAACAAAACGAATGATCTACCACTAGTGTGTTGTCTAAATTTTCTGTTTATGTGCAGCTCCTCGGATGTGTGTATACGTATGGATGTGTATCTATTGTGTATATGTACATCTATGTGTGTATCTGTGTGTACAAGTATCTATGTGTGTATATGTATCTGTGAAAATATGTGTATATATGTGTATATACCTGTGTATGTATGTGTTTAAATATGTGTACGTATGTATATCTATATGTATGTATATGTGTGTCTATATTATTTGTGTATATATGTGTGTATATTTCTGTGTGTGTATAGATGTGCATATTGTAAGATTTTTCTACATTGACTTGGCCATTCGCCTTGGTCAATCCCACAGGGTCCATCCGGCCAGTTTCCGCCTGGGGGAGGGGAATTTGATTGAAAGATCGCTCTGGTTACTGACCAGCACCCCCGCGGTGCCTTTCATTCGCGCCTCGGAGACTGATTGATCGATCGGTCAATTAGACTATTTCGCGGGGAGATTCCACTTGCTGAATCTCTGAGCGCAAAAATCCCCGCTCCTCGCAGGCGCCGAAAGAGAGAGAAAAGGAGCCGGCTTTTCTTCCTCTTTTCCCGCGCCAGGATGATTGCGAAAGGGAGGTGTGGCTGGTCAGGTAGAATTTCTCATCGCCTAATACAGCCATTCCCCTTTTGTATATTAAAGAAATGAGAACATTAAAGGGGCAGGTGCAGAGAAAAGTCAGCGGGACGTCTCAAAGTGGGAATCGGTTACAGCATGATTCAAAAGACATGAAATGAATGTTGTTTAATCTCTTTATGCTGATATCCACTTTAAAACATTCCTCGGTACAGGCTCCCGCTCAAACTAATATTACTTTAGATGTTAATCCATTGCCGACATTTCCAATGAGTTTGGAAACGGTTTGAGTTTGAATTTGATAGGGTGAAAAAAAAGTCTCCCCGAGCTGGAATTTTCATTCACCGACCCAGTACTTGGCACTATTGCAGTGACACCCATGAGGGTTGGAGCCACAAAGGAAAGAGACTATCTTGAGGTTGGGCTGATGTAATTCATTGCAAAAGAAGGTTTGTTAAGGCGGGCTGTGACCTGCTCCTGTTGGGAAGCGGCTGCACTCAGGGGGGAATATGGGACACTCTCTGTGCGGCTCACACCGCCAGCCAACTCCCCCCGCAAGCCCCTCCTTGTTGTTATCGGAACCCCGAGCACATAATGGGGAGTGTGTGAGAAGGCAGACGGCACTCATTAGTGTTTGCGTTCAGATGGATGCCGATCGGGCTGATTGCGAGCCCCGGGACGGTAGCGCTTTAATTCGGGAACAATGGCTTATTTACAGGTCAATGGTGTGGCACGCTCACCCCACTCCTCAGCCTAAACGCGCCATGAAACTCCCTTTTGTTATTCATCCCCAAACGTCGTCTGCTTCGAAACAAACCCTAGTGCCAGATGCCCTGTAAAATGCTAATTGTCTTAGCTTTCTCTCCCCCTCTCTCTGGAATTAAATTGTATTGCTTTGCAGATGGGACAAGAAATGTGTGTGTGTATGTGTGTGTGTGAGTGCGGATTTATATTGAGACAAGGTTTCTACACCTAGAGACTGAATATACTAAATCTGAGTAGGCAGCTCTCGTGTAAATCTGATCTCGCCACCACCCGACCTTTGTCAGCGCCAATATTCGGCGCGTTATGGGTATGAGGGGGAAAAAATGCTTCTAGGTTCATGCAGGGGTCACCTTTTAGTCCGACCACAAAAGGCAATATTTGGCTCTCCGATGTTTATTGGCTGCGAAGGTGTTATTTAGAAAAAATAATTCGTTGGACAGACATCAGTAGTCTGATTGGAGCCACGCTGTTTGCCATAGGTGAAATGGTCTGAACTGATTTCGAGTACGGAATGTAACAGGACGCATTGAGTACCAAACAAAACGAGGCAGCGTTCAAATTAGCGGCTCATAGCATTACAATATCCTAAATGAACCACGAGGAGTGGCATTGTTTACCGTACTTTCAGTGTAAGGACGCGGGTTATCTGACATTTGCCCTTATCTGAGAGATTGGACTCCAATCTACAGAACACTGGAGTATTTGTGTGTGTCTGTGGAGGAAAAGGGGGGATAAGGGGGGATGGGGTGTGTTATTGGCTTTTAATTTCTTCCAGTTACAGAGAGTGCGTCCTTGTAACAAGACCCATCCAGTTTCTCGGTGAGATTAACAGGTTCTCTGAAAGCAGGGTCGCTGGGTGTCTGAATAAAATGAAGATTCCGTTTCTATTCACACCAAACGAGTTGTAATCAATCTCCCTGTGAAAAAAAAGCAACTAAAAATTGGTAAATTCGGTCGATCTCCCCTCTTTCTCTGCTTCTCTCTCTTCTGTCCCGAAGACGCTGATTGTGTGTTGGTCCAATAGGTTTACAACATTGGTGTCACATAACGGTTTCCAATTATGTGACAAGTTCCATTTCATTGAACGCTCTCCGGAAAACAGTATTTTTTTTCCTGGGGAAAACGCGAATGAATCGGTTTAGTTTCGGATTCCAATTCCTTTTTATTTAATAATTTTTTAAAGTATGAATGGTTCGTGGAAGAAACAACATTTTCTTGTCCAGCAAGGGATTTATTTCAGAGCCACAACCGCAATAAGTATTAGAAAGCAGCGGTGATAATCGTCTTATGGAAGAGCTGAAACCTTTACTAGTACAATGGCAGCAGATTGGGTTACGCAGACCACACAGTTACTTAAAGATTTCGTCTTTATACGAACGAAGCAGCTTAGTGTGATATTTATGCCTGGTGGGTAATAAGTAGAACAGAAACATATCAACTTTTTCGCAGTCTGTAAATCACACGGGGTCAAGACAAGGCAGCCCAATGCCAGTAAGTGCTAGTCAAAACTGAAAAGCCCGCCACTTTGTTGAACGGATGCCATTCCCTGTGAGTTTTTTTTTGGTGAGCAGTGCGTAACTTGTCTTTTTTTTGAGGATCAGGGATAGCGAAGGACATGCCAGGACGAACGTTTGGTTTCCGCCTCAATTCGAAATGAACACGGGGGAGAAGGGTGGGAGGGGGTGTGTGTCTGGGCGGGCACGGTGCAGGTCAATGAGTCACATCAGCAAACGGAAGCTCTGGCTGGTGATCAATGCATGATACACAGTTTAGATTGCGCTATAAGGGTTGCTCGGTGCGTCTGGCGTGATGTTGATGGGTTTGATTGCACCATATATGGATCCTAAAACCACACACTCAACCATCAGAGGGAGTCGCCCTCAGTGGATTGAATTTCATCCCTTGCCGCGTGTGTATGAATTCCATCAGAATTATAGATCCTCATGTACCACGATAAATGTCTGGCCATTTTATTGCCCAACAGACACAGCCCTTGTGGACTTTATCAACCCTCTCGCCGATTTAACGATGATTAAAACGCGTTGGCCCTGTAGGAAAATTCAGCTACACCTCCTTTAAAGAAAACAAAACCTCTGACTCATTGTCTATAAATCCATCCATATTGTCTATAAAGCTGTCTGTAAGTTCAGGTTGCATCATGCGGCCTATTAGCATAGTTACACCAATCTGCTGCCATTAATACAATCAGGATCGAATATGGCCTTCACACCTATTTGTAATATTCTGTGTATTAGGGGAAAATGTTGCTGGGTTCATGTTTTGATTATATTTAAGACTGATGTGTTTTGAGTTATTCAAGCACACACCACACCCCATACACGTGTGCTGGGAGGGGGTTTGTGTATGATATAATAGAATTGTAATCCCGAGTTTTCTTTTCAGATGGACGTGCTAACAGTGGCTGAATCTGTCAGAATAAAAGCCTGGAAAGTAACGGCGAGAATGAATTGGGATTGCCCTAAACATTTACCTCGAATATGCTTTGATTCCACGGATTCAGCAGACAGAAGACCGATAGCGGTAACATTTGGAGTATTGATTAGAGTTTGTATGAAGTGTGTCTCTTTTTAATTATTCATTTAATGTTTTAAAATAACTTAAATCAAATCTTTGTGTTTTCTTCTGTGTTGTGTATATATACACATGACTTATTTACCCTGCAAACTCGGCCAATTCATTCAATTACTCTAAAACTATAGGCGCATATGGGCTTGGTTTATAATTAGCTGGATATGTCTCATAGTCGATTTCCCCCCTCTCTCTCTCTCTCTTATTCGCGTCTATATAAAGCAGCCAAACAAAGTTCCAATTGTTCTTGATGCAAGACATTATCGCCCCGAATAAATGGATCTCGACTATGTCTACACGGATTTACCATATGGCTACAAACCTCGTGAATAATAGGGGCCCAGTGTGCTTTGTGTTTGTAATGAGAACAAGACTCCTGCACTGTTACTGCAAAAAAATAGCGACAACAAAAAAAAACTACGCAACAACTATCTCCAACCTGGGCCACGGGCAAGTGAAGGGGCTATATCAGTTCATGTTACATAATCGCGCACACACACATGTATATATCGATCCTAGATCGAATTCATATATTTTGGGCAGGGCACAGTCTGACAGAGTCAATTGTGATTTCGATGAGACTATTTTAGTTGCAGGCTGCTCACACAATGGTGCGTAAGACACCTGCTTCCATTCTAGCAGGAGAGAGACCATAAATCGGGCTCCATACAGCTGCCTTTCCTGAGCCCATTGTTGATATTGTTTAACATGGTCACTGAAGTACAAAGCCCATTCCCGCTACCCCCTCCTCCTCGGGAGATAAAAATGATATTGCTAACACTCTGCATTGTGCGCCTTTCAGTCGCTTAAACCTTCAAATGAGGAGCCAGGCGATAATTCTGTCATTCAATGTCAGTAATATCAAAATTGGCCAGCCGTTCACGATTTGGGTATCGACTTCCATTCTAATGCTATCTGACCTACTGACTGTTCTCCCGTGTTTTCTGTTTGAATTTCAGCTCCGCAATATTGAAATTACTTTTTGTTTTCCCATTCTGATACCAGCCAATTCGGGAGGGGCGGGGGTGGTGCGTAGATCAGCGGTTCTGTTCGAGTTCTTGCTTACGTTTTCTCACGCTGAATTACTGACACGAGAAGGTGGTTTTCCCGCACAAGTACAAACTGCAGAACTGAAGGAAATTTACAGAAACAGCAACGATTCTTCCAACCTTACACACTTTCTGTTTCACAGATTCGCAGAGTCACCGTGGAGAAACCATAAACTCGACAAATCGCTCTGTTTTTTCACCAAAACCCCAGTACAATCCTTGGTGTCAGAATTAACCTATCTTCTAAATATTTCTGTCCATTTTCTCGCCCTGCACACGGTGCTCGCTTGCAGTGGACCAGAAATCAGAGAGACTGGCTGCAATCCCCGCTATATATAATGAGCTGATAGTTAAAACTGAGAATGTTTGGCGATTTCTTATACTATAATCAGTGGTATGGACCGTCCCTTACCATTCCCCAAACCTAAATCCTGACTTGCAGGTAATTAGACTGTATTTGTGTGGAACATTGGCCGATGAAAGCCAATCTGTTGTTCTGCTGTAATGGCAACTGGACAGAAAGCGACTCCCCTCCCCCAACAGATACAAGTCAGAAAGAAAAAAGTCAGCTTTAATTTTTAAAAGGACTGAATATTGTCCCCATTCAAGCCACTTATAAAACACATTGAGCGGAATTCGAATGTTATGTCCCTCGTAGAGAGTTAGTGAATTAGATGAAAATGAATAACTTACTGCCGGGCATTCTCTCCAGGACACATGTTTCTGAACTAATCCATTGAGGGACAATGGAGGCGCTGCCTTCCTGATTCGACTAGGAGAAAGTTACACAGAGGCCATCAATCTCAGCCACCAACACCCCAACCCCCGTCTTATTTTTTTATTGTTGGGGAATTAAATGAAGAAGGCGGGAATTCGGCCAGCTTTTGCCTCGTAGCGAAAAAGAGCAGGTGTTTTGAAAGAAGTCAGATTGAGTGGGACAATTGGTGAATCACTGATGGTAAGGGCCAGGCGTGTGATCCCCCCGCCAGCCGGGTTTGAGTTGGGTGCTGCGAGGAGATGGGTCCAGCATTTTATCTGTCCCTAGAGATACAGCCCAGTTCTGGCTCCAAATACTTGACTATTGAATTGCCATTCTGTACTGTTTAAAGTAATGTGATTGACTGTTAAAATGCCCTCTTAAATGGCTGACTGTAAGTTTTCATTCTGTATTGCCTGTTATGTTTATAAAGCCATATTAAAATGCCCCTGTAAGCCACTCAGCTCAAGGACAATTCGGGTTGGACCTAAATACTGCCCGGCCAGTGGTATCCAGATCCAATGAATGAATAATATGTCGATTTACAAAGAAAAACATTATTCACGCCCTCCAACAATATCCTGTAAAATAAAAATTTCTTCTGCAATATTTAGCTTATTTCGGCGGCCCAACAGCTTAAGTCCAGCGTTCAACAAGTTGTTTAAAGATTCTGTCTTACACAAGCCCGCGCGGTCATTGCAGGGAGAGAGTGAAGAGTAACGTTTTGTAACAGTAGCTCAGCATTCACCCAGAGGCCATGACAGAAATCACTCACAGACCATGCAGAGGCGGGAAGCGGTTGTGGAGATTTTAAGTTTTCACAAACGACTGCGCTACAGACCACTCAGAGAATCAGGACGAGAAGATAAAGGAGACTCGGAACTGTGTGTGTATCATTGAAAAGGGTATTCATTTATTCAGCGGAAAAAAGATATGCATTTTTTTTGTCTTTCCAAATGTGACCCACGCACACAAGTGGCAGTGGCACGTGAACGGCTCAGGAAAACAAAAACAAAAAAAAGGGACTGCTCACTTTCAAGTAACCTAAACATTCTTTTAGCTACAAAACAGGGTGTGAACGAAAGACACAAACTAAAAAAATAAAAACCACAATATTTACAAATTTTGTAAATAAAGCAAGTCAAGAGCGCCCTTTTGTCCCACAACAAAGGGAGATCATTGGGAGCACAACTGATCAAAACCATTCTTAACATAAATAGTAAATATAAGTTAGTATAAGCCTTTGTATTTTACAAATATACATCTCGAGTTGTACTGAGAGACATCAGCAGAGCACTATTTATTTAGAACTGACTTTTTTTTGCCCGTAATATACTCATTGTGAATCATGTACACTTCCTCTTGGTCAGTGTCGATACACTCACAATGCAATTTGATAGGTTCACATTGCACGCTGTGCTCCTTTCTAACACTGCTGCAGTGGTACCTCCGCCACTGGAGGTTGCTTTTGCTACATGTACTGCGCATTCATTCCACACAATTCGAAAGGCGGCCAATCATTCGCTCTTCTGAATTTCGGATCAAATGTCTTTTTATTCTTTGCTCAGTCTGAGAGTAGTCGTCAAGATGGTGATCGGCGCTGTCAGCCACTTCTTTCAGTAATCAAAATTCGTTAAAAAAGAGTGGAGTGCAAATATCTACGAAGTGCAGTGGGAGAGAGGGTGGGGGGAAAAAAAGAGAAGGGAAAAGAAACACCATTAGTGGCCGGATCCTGAGGCAGACAATAGAATGTGTTAATGACATTACTAAATCAGATCTTCCCCCACACTAGTGGTGAGTCAGCTCAAATCTGCCCACACCCGTGACGTCCGCAACCACCCCTCCCCCCGCCCACCCACCCCCGCCTGACGTCACCAAGAGGCATTAATACCCCCCCCAAAAAAAGTTAGTAAAATCCTGTCAGAGATTGTGACTCAGGTTACAAACAAAAAAAAAATCAACCAGATCCCTAATCATGGCCAGGTAACTCTGCTGCTTTAAAGCCCACTCCCACCGTCTCCCCCTCCCCACATCAAACACAATTGAACAGCTCCGAAAAGCGCTTTAAAAGAAAACAGATTCCCGGGAGCTGGAGCTCGCCTTCTCCAAATATTAGTCACGGGATAAAATGACAGCCCAAAACCTCGCCCCAAAAGCCTGACGTAAAAGCCCGAGTGAATTGTTTACTACAAGGTCTACTATCTATCAACCATTTCTCATTGCTCCCCACACGCACAGCCCTTGTTTTTATCCTCCCAGCCCTTCTTCGAGGGACTCACTTTAGTTCCTTTTTTATTCTTGCCTTATCGTATTCTCTTGCGTGGAGTCTGTTCCTCCGACATCCCAGAGAGAGGGCCGTTCTCACTGGCACTTTTAGATCCGACCGTCTTCTTTCGCTTGGCGAAAAAATCTGTTTAGATAAGATTTGTGTTTAGAACAAAAAAAACCAAAAACGCCATTTGACCCTCCCCCCCCCATTACAATGATCAAAACGCCGGTTACATTAAATAATGTCTACATGTTTAAAACATTGCATTTGTTCTTTTTTAAAAAAGTCATTTACTCTTTCAATTATTCAAATAACGAAATGTTTACTTCAACATTTTGTAAAGTACACTTGGCAGAGTGAGCCTTGGAAACGGTAAGGAGAGCTACGGACTTTACCATTGTTAGTTCGCATTACGAAGTGTTCTCCCCTTAAA
Source organism: Sphyrna mokarran (assembly GCA_024679065.1). Taxonomy (NCBI): domain Eukaryota; kingdom Metazoa; phylum Chordata; class Chondrichthyes; order Carcharhiniformes; family Carcharhinidae; genus Sphyrna; species Sphyrna mokarran. Next base: position 73,717,165 of record JAGIQG010000008.1, on the reverse strand, counting down.
GCAAAAAGTTGCTGTGCAAGCATTTCTTAGAGTTCTACTACACGGTACCAAAACAACTCGCCCTTCAACAACAGCCACCAGGGGAGATTACAATCTGCACCCATTACAAACAAAAACAAAAAAAATTACAAACCAAACACACACTGAAAGGCAACACTGCTTGTCCCCTCACCTGTGATGCGTGCCGTGGAGCCCCTTTTGCACAAGCAAGCCCCCCTGGCCCCTTTAATTCCTGAGTGCAAGTTATCCGATCGGTTCTCCTGGTTGGTCTCGCTGCTTTCCAGTCCCAACAACCGGTTGACCAGGTCGGGCGAGTCCCTGCTGTCCAGGCCGGCCGAATCGCTGCTGTCGGTGTCCGAGCTGCCGGGCTCCGGAGGCGGGCACGGCAGCCGCACCTTGCCCCTCTGGACGGTCTCCCGGTAGAAAGCGGGCACGTCGCCGCCTTCCTCCCACTGGTACTGCCCTCCCTCCAGCGGGGTGTCGGTGGCGAAGTTGAAGTTCCACTTCCTGCGGTCCCTCTCGCTGATCTCCCGCAGCCTGCTCTTGGTCTCCCGCCGCAGCTCGTCGTGGTCGATGGGTCCGAAGAGGCTCCTGCACACGGCCGTCCTGGCGTGTAGCGGGTAGGTCCTCCTAGCCGCCATCCTCTCCAGGCAGCCGCTGGGGAGCTGCTGCACGCTGGACATGGCACGTCCCGGTGAAATGCCAAGGAGGGGGAATTACACCAGCAAAAACTGGGGTGGCAATGGGAGGCTGGGAGCTCCTTCTGCAAACAGTGGGGGGCTGTTGCCAATAAAGTGAATGCTACAGAAAACAGGGGCCTGAAGCAGGATTTAATGTGTATTCAGCAGAAGAACGACACTGCTCCCGCCGCCGCGTTTGCGATGTTTCTCTGCAGCAAGCTCTTCGATGCTATATAATCAGCACATTCGGCTCCCGCCCTCCTTACCTCTCACTGCCCAATCACTTCATTCAAACTCCCATCTGACCCCGCCCACACCCGCTGGTACCGCCCGCGTCTGTCTGGATTGGGCCAGACCCCTGTCAATCAGCAGGGCAGGACCGTCTTTGATTGGCAGCCCGCGTCCTCTCTTTGTTTACGCCAGGATCTACTTACTACGATTACTCCACCAAAGAGTTGCTGAGTGTGGTACAATGTGCAAAGACACACACACACATACACACACACACACTGGCCTTTTAAACCTCTATCATCAGAAACAATAACAAATACGCAGCTGCAAACCAGCTTATCAAACCAATTATGAGTGTCGCTGCAAAACACGTAAAAATCCACCTCTACTTGACTCATACACATCTCACACACTCCTCGCCAAAATATTACTTGGTAATGTATTATATAGCGTGCAGGAATTTTTTTTAAGCTCCTCGTTGTGAATTGGGTGGAGACCGCAGAGGTGCTTTTAACTTAACATGGGCTTTTAAAAGAATGTTTACGAGTTCCAGGTAATAAAAACATTTTTTGAGGTTTTTTAACTTAATGATGGTTTCAGCTTCAACAGACAAAACAATACTTTATCCCTCTGGGGTTCTGGGCGCAGCGCTGAAGAAGAGCCCGTCAGCTCGAGTAAATACAGGTTTGGGAAAACACGTTCCTCTTTTTCTGATCCACAGCAATACTGGTTGTATCGTTGCACGCATTCAGCTGCTGCGATCGTTCTCTTCCTCCTCCAGAGTGCGGTGACTTTGTCAACAAAACCTTTTAGGGGTTGTTTACATCCCGCATCTTCCCGCTGGGAAAACCGATAACATTTGAGTCCCATTAACTGAACGACTTTCTGACAAATATACCACCTTACATGGCGAAGATCCTTCACCGATATCAGGAACCCCCCCCCCCCCCCCCCCCCCAACCAACTGCGTTCACCTCACATCGCCGCTGCTCGCCCCCTGTGGAGGAGGCAGTTTCGTATTGTTGTAAAATACACATTGTTCCGGCTACAACGAAACTGCATACAGACCAGTGTGTGTATAGCGAATCTTTTATTTTCTTAAAAAATACACACACACACACACACACACACGTTTGTCGGATGTGGCTTTTGCGTGTTGGTGAAATAAGACACTCTGTCCTCCATCCACCCTCCTGCTGTAATCCAGTCTATGACCCCTGTACTCAGAAGGCAATTTAAACCGACTCTAACCCCACCTTTGCCAGCGCACACATTACCTGATGCAATATCCCCGACATCTTCACAGAATCCGGAAATTCAGAAAAAAAAAGAATTTGGAAATTTGCATAGGTTATTGAAAAAGATCACACCAAGTGACCCAGGGAGTTCCTCCCCCCGCCCCCCCCCCCACTAAAAAAAAATCAAGATAATAACATGTGGAGCGAAGCGGAGTATTGTTAATATCAGATTTGACCCAGTGGGGTCTGGAAACAGAAGCTTCAGACAGATTATTTAATTCACATAAAGGCAAACTGGCCGCACACACTCACTTAGGCAGACTTTACTACAACTCCATAGACTTCAGTTCAAATGGAGAGGAGTCGTTGCTTACGCAATGTGGCATTTAAAGCCACAATGTCTCCTGCGGTCTTGTAACAAAGTTCAAGTTGTCATTCAGCAACTTTGCAACGCATAGTAATTGCTCTAAAAATACCTGGTTACTCCCTATTAATAAACAGAGCATAGCCCCCCCCCCACCCCCCAACACACACACACAACCTCTCCAAAGAAAATACACTCGCAGACATGGGAATATTTTTTCCTCAATCTCAAAAGGTTCCGTGATTCACACACTATAAACTTAAAAGTAGAGACTAACAACGGTCCCAGGTGGGAGTAGACCAAAGCAGATTAAAGATTCCTTTTAACATTAAAGAAAAACGACTTTCTCTAAGCCTTTGGAAGTACTTTAATTTATTTTTGGAATGCCTTTAACCTGGTGTTGTGAGACTTCATACTTATTTTTGGATGATGGGTGTTTACTCATCCTCCTGGTTTTCATGTCGTCGAATCCTGCCAGAGCTGGGATTGAAGCTTAACACGGATAATCTTCTGTCTGGTACCTCATGACTACTGACGGTATCATCAGGGTTCACTGAAAGTAGTACACTGGTTAAACTAGCCAGACAGAACAAATGGGGCCGTGTGGGTGTACGCCTTTAAGCACAACAATCTCATCCACTGTTCAAAGTTGTTGCAGAGATTTAAACATTTTAAATGAGCAGGAAACGTGATCACACACATACAAAGGGAAGTGTTTAATCATTCATTAATAAAAATGCTAAAATATTTTATTCATGCAATGTGGGGGCGACTCGTGTAGGCTGTCATTTTTTTTCATTAAAAACTCTTTGCTCCAGGAATTCAGGGCACCAAATATGGATTAAGCCATTTCTAAAACGGTGGAATTGGCCCCGAGTGACACTGGTTGGATGGAAAATGCTTTGATAAAGTTTTGATAATAGTTATGTAAATGTCAGAGACCACATTGAATTCCGATCGTGTTTGTAATACCGGAGTCCGCCCCACGCTATGAAAATGCACACGGAGCACATTCAGATACACCATTCATAGGTAACAAGTCTTTCCTTTATAACATCATCTCAGTCTTAAAATACGCAGCTATGCTTAACTTCACAGAGACCAATTGGTGGGCGAGTCGAAATAAATTACACACAATGGTGTTAGCAGACGAGTTGTTACTGCCTCGAACAAGTGACATAGTCAGGGAGCAGATTTAAAATCCATGTTTACAATGAAGGTTCCGCATCAAAGTGCAGTTTAAAGCGTTGACTTACTAGGCGAGCATTTTCTTATATTTACATGTTGGGAAGACTGGCAAACAATGTGACATATAAGTGAGCGGCTGGTCGAACATGTTAAGTGATAGAGCATTGTGGGCCCGGGGCTGCTCTCCAAGGTGTTAGCTATGTTGTTAGATCATAAAACCATAAAATGTAGGAGCAGAATTAGGCCATTTGGCCCATCGAGTCTGCTCTGCCATTCAATCATGGCTGATAAGTTTCCCAACCCCATTTTTCTGCCTTTCCCCCATAACCCTTGATTCCCTCATCAATCGACAATTTATCTATCTCTGTCTTAAATATATTCAAAGACCTGGCCTCCACAGCCTTCTGTGGTATTGAATTCCATAGAATCAGCACCTCCTGGCTGAAGAAATTCCTCTTCATATTGGTTCTAAAAGATCACCCCTTTACCATGAGGCTATGCCCTCAAGTTCTAGTCTTTCCTACCGATGGAAACACCTTCCCCATGAATGCTCTATCCAGGCCTTTCATTATCCTGTAAATTTGAATGAGATCCCTTCTCAACCTTCTAACCTCCATCGAGTATAGACATAGAGTCCTCAAATGCCCCTCATATTCCAGTTTTTCATTCCAGGGATCATTCTTGTGAATCTCCTCTGGACCCTCTCCAGAGCCAATGCATCTTTCCTTAGATATGGGATCCAAAATTGCTCAAAATATTCCAAATGTGGTCTGACCAGAGTCTTATGAAGCATCAGCATTACATCCTTGCTTCTGTATTCTAGTCCTCTTGAAATGGAGGCTAGCATTATATTTGTGTTCCCAACTACCAACTCAACCTGTAAGTTAGCTTAGAATTCTGAATCCCTTTGCACTTCTGATTTCTGAAATGTCCAGTCTGAGTCAAAAAATTGAGGGTCCAAACTCATCTCTAGAGTTTTAACTACATAATTCAAAAGTAGAAATAGCAATAATGATTCAAAAGAGAGAAATCAAGGGAAAGAGAAAAAGACAAGTTTGAGATAGGTGATGAAGAGATCAACAGGATAAGGGTGCAAAGTCATTACATTTCATTGTGATAAAAGTACAGTCATGTGGGATATAATTGTATTTAATTTCCATATAAATAAGAAAATAAGCAATATATAGTAATAGGTATGTTTTAAGGAATGTCTTAAAGGCGAATGTAAAGGGTGAAAGGTAAAAAGGATTAGGGAGGGAATTCCAGAGCCTTGAGCCTAGTCACATTGAGTTCAGTTATCTGTAGACTTTCAGTTCCTATTTTCCCTTTTTTTACCTACAATGCAGAAAGAGGCCATTTGGCCCATTGAATCTGCACTGAGTCTCCAAAAGAGCATCTGACCCACACCCCATTCTTTCCCCAAAATGTCAAGCATTTTACTATGGCTAAACCTAACCTGCACATTCATGGACCAAAAGGGCAACTTAGCATAGTTAATCTACTTAAACTACACATCTTTTGACTGTGGGAGAAAACCAGAGCACCCAGAGGAAACCCATACAACCGTACTTTCTTGTGAAAGTGCTGACCAATAATCTAACAAATGGCGGGCTCTCCAGTATTTTTTCACATATGTGGTTATGCCTCAGATGCAGGTCCTAACTAACATGAGTAAACAAGTTAATATGGATTACTCAAAACTTACACATCTTTTTTGTCCATTTCTTATTTTCTGTCCTACACCTGTCTGTCAATCCTACCTCTAATCTGTCTGCCTTTGGATATTCTAGTGACAACTTGTTGGCTTTCCTGCAAAACATGTTCAATGAGGTTACAGCTCATTCCCAGTTAATTATTCAGTATAGAAACCATTTGAATATATTTATTAGATCCCAGCCTGCAAGTAACTCCCATGTGTTCATTATTCAACATATCCAATCCTTCTGATGATTTGCCAATCTGTATTTGACTCAATCTGTATTTACTTGATGGTAATGTTTTTTTGAATTTACTAGCAAAAGGAAACCTTACTCACCATAACTGCATATTGGAAAATCAAAGATCACTGTTTGTGATTCTCTGACTAATATCAGTGATGGAGGGAATACATTAGAAAAAAAATCTACCCATTATGTAAAATAACTAAATACCACCAGCCTGTAACTTCCTCCCAGGCACTTAGAATCCCAAATTTAATCCCTCATTTCCTCAAGTACATGCTACTGAAAATAATGATCAGTGTCAGGCTTCACATGGACACCAGCAGCACCCAGCCTTATCTCTCCTTGTGATCAGACTGTTGTTTAAAATCCCTTAATGAAACACAATATCCCTCAGTTATAGGACAGGAAGATTCTATCCTTGCTCTTAGACATGGTTTTAGGCTAAACCAGACTGCTTGCAGCCTTCAGTTCAAGTTGGCTGTGAATTGAGTTTCTGATGCCATTTTCTCCATTGCAAAGACCATAAACTTCCATTTTTCCGACATAATCTATTTCCACTTCAGCCTCTTCCCATCTGTTACCTAGTAAAGTTTATTTATTAGTGTTACAAGTAGGCGTACATTAACACTGCAATGAAGTTACTGTGAAAATCCTCTTGTTGCCAAACTCTGGCACCTGTTCAGGTACACCGAGGGAGAATTTGGCATGGTCAATGCACCTAACCAGCATATTTTTCAGACTGTGGGAGGAAACCGGAGAACATGGAGGAATCCCACGCAGACATGGGGAGAAGGTACAGACTCCACACAGACAATGGCTCCAGCCAGGAATCAAACCCAAATCCCTGGTGCTGTAAGGCAGTTGTGCTAACTACTATGCCATCATGCCACCCTTTCTGTCTTTTCCTTTCTCAAACTCTCTCACTCTCTCTCTCTCTCACTTGAGGCTTTGCTTCCCCTCAGGAGATTTCAGCAACAACTTTGGTCTGCTTCCTCAGTTTTCCCTGCCTGCTTTGGCCAGTTTATTATTGATTCTCAATATTAAGCAGTTGCTTGTTCTGAAATGCAACCCTATCTAATGATGTCTTTCACATTATTTAAGTTTAAACTTTTCAGAAAAGGAAAAGTTTTAAATGCATGTTTTAGTTTGATTTCTAAAGGTGATACAGGCTTTCCTAGTGTCAATATATTATCCATTCCTTCTCATGTACCAACCCCAGTCTCTCAGTCACATTAACCAGTAAATATTGACTGCCAGCTGAAACTCTCTTCCATGTCCGTGTTATCTCCGGACTTGACAGTGCCAGTGCTTTCCGGGTCAGCCCTCCATTTGTTGCCCTCTAAAAACTTCAGATCACCTAAACTTTGATACCCCTATCCTGCACCATCACCCATCACCCTTATGCTCACTGACCTAAATTAGCTTTGATAAATATCTTGAAATTCGTCACAGAATTCCTAAGTGTAGAAGGAGGTCATTCAGGCTATCGAGTCTGCACTGACTCTCTGAAAGAGCATCTTACTCACACCCAGGCACCTTGCCATATCCCATGCAATTACCCTGCTAATCCCCCTAACTCACACATCTTGAGACACTAAGGAGCAATTTAGCCAATTTGCCTAACCAGCACACCTTTGGACTGTAGGAGGAACACCTGGAGGAATTCCATGCAGGCATGGGGAGAATGTGTAAAATGCACACAGCCATCCAAGACCAGAATTGAAACTGGGCCCCTGGTGCTGTGAAGCAGCAATGCTAACCACTATGCCACCCCCATCCTTCATTTTCATCTTTCCTTTTCTGACCTCACACCTCCATAATTCTATATTCTGATCCAAATTTACAACCCTTCAAACTCTGGAATTTTGAGTATTCCAAAATCACTTTGACCCCACTTTTAGTGGCAGTGACTTCACTTGTTTAGGCTCTAAACTCAGACATTTCCTCCATGTGCCTCTACGTCCATCTCTCCATCTTTTAAACCCCCTTAAAACCCACTGCTTTGCCCAAGTTTTTAATCATTCCATCCTAACTTCTTCTTCTGTCTCAAAGTCAGTTTGTGTCAATCATTTTTGCCTGATTTTGTGAAATGACCAATGGATATTTTTTGTTGTTAAGGGCACTATATAACTAAATTGTTGTTACTATTTGAAAGTCTCTCTTAGATTCATGCATGTAATTCACTCTTCACTCCATTCTTTTATGTTTAAACCACATCAACTCTCAGTTGGATTCCAGCTTATACCTCACTCACAAGTATCGAATATTCTGTCTATAAGCTGTCTAAACTCTTTCATTAAATTCCAGTCTGTAACTCACTCTCAACCCACCTGAACTCCTTGATTAGATTCCAATCTGTAACTTATTTTCAGGTATCCACAATGCCATATGCAAACTGTCTTAACTTCTTGATTAGATTCCAGCCTATAGCTCACTCCTGTATGTTCCTTACCCTATATCTGAATCATCTAAGCCAGATGCCAGTCTATATCCCACTCTGGGTGTCCCCAATTATTGTATATATAAACTATTTAGGCAACATTTAAAAAAGAACACAATTAATTCAATGTGAAATGTAAGTGTGAAACTCAGCAATTTTGTGATAAACAAAATAAAGTGAGTCAGTTCTGTGAGTGAGTGAATTATGTGCGTAGTACTAAGTTTGGTTTAACATCTGGCAAGTCACCAAATCCCATTGTGTGGTTCACTACATTCTATTAAAATTGCACGGGCAAGGAAGCCACACCCATCTGTTTTCGCTACCATTCAATTGTGCATTGTGTAGGACGTTGCAATTTCTTAATGAAAAGAGTGAAAAAAAAGCTACAATGGTTTAAAATGAGAATTAGTGATTGGAGTACTGGAAGGCCATCACTACATCTTGAATGTTCCTTTGGCAGTATTGTCTTAACAGGCTTTTTTTTCATAGACACAAGGACAATGTTGATGAAAATCGTGATACATGAAATAATTCCCAGCATGTTCTCAATAAAACAGTGCTCTTTCTCTGGAAAACTACTTCCCAGAACTCTGGAACTGCTTCATAGGAAATGAAAAAGGTAATGTAGTACCAAGACTCAATCAAATGGTGCCAAATCCTTCATTTTATCTTTAATGTAAAAAAGTAACGAGGAGGCTTGCAATGCAGATCATCTCGCTCTGCTTCAAACAAGATAAAAGAGGTTTTATCCCCGCCTTTCATCCATGTCAATTCACAGCAATTATTCTGCTAAAAACACACACTGAAGATCAGTAAGAAACACAGGCCCATACACCACTTTTGATGCCACTGCAATGTCATAGCGCCATCACCTGGCCAGATCTCTGCAAACCATGAAAGAGAAAAATACACCATTAAACTCGTGATTCATAGAAGCATCGAATGATACAATACAGAAGGAAGCTATTAGGCATATCGTGTCTGTTTTGACTCTAATTGGTCCTACTCCCCTACTCTTTCCCCATAGACCATTAAACCTTTGGCCCCTACAATTATCTATCCAATTCCCCTGTGAGAGCTATTATTGAATCTCCTTCCACTACCCTTTAAGGCAGTGTGCTCCTGATTATAATAACGCATGTTGTGAAAAAAAGTATTCCTATATTACCTCCGGGTACGTTGCCAATTGCCTTAGATCTTTATCCTCTGATAACTAAGCATTTTAGCATCAAAAGCAGTTTCCCCTTATTTATTCTGTCAAAACCCTTCTTGATTTTAACACCTCTAACAAACCCCTCCTTAAAATGTCTCTGATCTGAGGAGAAACATTAGTTTCTGTAGTCTGTCAGTGTAGCTGGAGTTCTCCATTTCTGGCATCATTCTCCTTTATAAACTCTATAAAGCCATGATGAAAGTGAGGAACCCACAACTGACTACAATACTTCAACTGAGGCCTAACCAGTATTTTGTAAAAGTTTAACATAACTTCCTTGCTATTCCTCCATTTATAAAGTCAAGGATCACGAATCCCTTTTTTAGCGAACATCTCAACTTGCTCAATCCCTTTCAAAGACTTGTAAGTACATACCCTAAGGAGACATTATTTTGAGAGTGACTTCATGTTCCTGTCCTAAGTCTTCACAGCCTTCAGCACCCTGCCGATGGTGTTACCATGCGTCTTATGCTCTGCAGCCCACAGCTCTTCCCTGACACTGACCTTCCCTTCCTGACTTCCTGCATTTAGACACGGACAGCTGTTTTCTCAGCCACAGTACACACAGAAAGAGAACTGTGAGCACCGATGAACAAACATTATCACTGGATCAGGTCCTTGCAGCCACCAGCTCAGATACTGGCACATACCCTAGATGCTGGTAGAGTTGGGATCAGCATGTGGTATTTCACCAGGATCCTCGTGTAACTAAGTTTAGGGAAAGGAGGAAATAAAGCACTGGATAAACTTAGCAGGTCTGGCAGCGCAAGAGGAGAGAGAAACAGAATTAAGGTTTTGCATCTGTATGACTTCTTCAGAATTAAAGAAAAAGGGAAGAGATGGTTTCTTTGCCAGGGGCAGGTCACAGATGAATTCTGCTGCATGAATGGGGACTTCAATTGGGTGGCATGCAGAAGAATGCAGAGGAACACACACATCGATACAATGACTGTCCTGTCAGATACAGATTCTTGATCAACAGGGGTGTCAGATGAGGAAAAGAGGCAAAGAAGTGTAGATAAGGCCACAATCAGTTCAGCCATGATCTTCTTGAACGGTGGAACAGGCTCAATGGGCCAAATGGTCTATTCCTGCTGTAAATTCTGATATGTTCTTATGGATTCATAGATGATTTCCTATCATAGTCCAGGAGGATGGAAGAGTTTGGCTGTAAGCTAGCAAGGGGCATCTCACAGAGTTTCTCCTCATCACAGCCTGTACTCTGCCTGTCATAGTGTAGATTCAAAGGCAATTCCATTGCTGTCCCCTTACCTGTTGCAGCCTTTGTGGGCACAGGATACTACTCCTCTGCCCACTCCAGTGCTGTGGTACTGTTACCTCACAGCACCCGGGACCCTTGTTCAATTCCAGCCTTGAATCACTGCCTGTGTGGAGTTTGCACATTCTCACACGTCTGCATGGGTTTCCTCTGGATTGGTCCGGTTTCCTTTCACACTCCAAACATGTGTGCATTAGATTGATTGGTCATGTTAAATTGCCCCTTCAAGTCAGGGAGAATAGCAGGGTAAATATATGGAGTTACAGGAATTGGGCTTGGGTGGTATTGTTGTCAGTGCAAGCTTGATGAGCTGAATGGCCTCCTTCTGCACTGTAGGAATTCTGAGTTTCCCACCAACAAATCTAGAAATTCAACACAAGAGATTTCCAGTTTCAGAGACACTGCATTAGAACAAAATTGCCAGAAATGACTGTGTCTACAATTTATGGTGCTTGGCCCTTTAAGGAAACCAGTGCATGAGCTCAGCCTGCAGCATCATGTTGGGATCTTTGCAAAGTTGGTCAACACATAGCCTAGATGAATGTTGCCAAAATTTGAGATGCTGGTATCGCACTAGCTGATTAAGCTATCGTCAGAGGTCGCACAACCCCAGAAAGCAGGGCAGGGCTTTCTCTTTCCTTGTGTTTCAAAACCAACTCAGTCTTGGAGCACCTAACATCCATGACCTCTTAACTCTCATTGAGAACGTGGAATCCTAAAATGGGATTTGCATATATTTGGTGATTGAGCTTTGGTTGCAATTGTTGACCATTCTGTATTATTGGTTTTGTGCACTTTTATTCTGCTGATTATAGTTTATTTTTCAAAGCAAGCCTTCTTTTCTATAGACCTGAAGCCTCAGTATAGTCGTTGCTAGCAGTTGCAAGCTTGAGTTCTACCCTGACATGCTCAGCATGCATATCCCATCAGGCCTTTCTTTGATTGTGAGTGGTCTGGAGGAGTAAGGAGGAACTGAGATAAAACTGAGAAAAAGCCAGGTACAGTCCTCCTCAGCATCTGGAACCCATTTGGCATCACCCAAGAATCAATCATTCAGACATAGGTGTGCCTGAAGAGACTTGCTTTCATCACTTTGGCTTCACAAGGTAGGCTGTATCAATATTGTAGTGGCACAGGATGTGGACTAAATATGTAATACCTTGTACTCTCAGTTTCACTTTTTGTTAAACCACTGATCGAGCATTTTGAGCCCAATTGCCCAATGTCTCTGAAATTTCAAGTTCATGCTGATTGACCTCTGATTTGGGCTCCGGAAACACTCAATCTCACATGGTAAAGCAGAGAAGAAGGTCAAAATCCTCCAAAAACAGGTCTCCGAGTGCTTCATGTTGTTTTAGGATTTTCCTTTGTGCATTTAGAAAATGCTTGTGCTATGCCAGTTGGTTCAGAGTAACATTACATCATCTGGAATATTAGCAGAGTTGATTGAGGAGAACCAGTAGATGTAGTTTATTTAGACATTCAGAAGATTCTTGACAAGGTCTCACAGACTACGATGTAAAATTAAAGCACATGGGATTGCAGGTAGTGTCTTGAGGTGAAAGGAGGCTGGTTAGCAGATAGGAAACAAAGAATGAGCATAAATGTTTTTTTTCCTGATTGGTAATCAGAGACTAGTGGGGTTTCACAGGGATCTCTGCTGGACTGCGATCAGGCTGACAGAGAGGAGGAACTGCGTATGCACAGAGTTTTGAAGCCGTCAGACTCTAGTGTGAATTGATCCTGCCTCCCTGAACTTTTAATGATTTTCATAATTGTTAACTCTCCATTGCACCAAGTGTGGGAAATTTGAGTCTGAATTCCCACTGAAAAACAATTATGAATTATGCCATTTTTCCTGTGAATTCAGCACTTCAATAATAGTCTGAGCAGAACCTCATTGAAATATTTAAGTGGCTCACTCACCTCCTGGCAAATGAGTCCCTTGCCCACCATCCATCCTGTCTCAGATACATCTGCAAGTGTGGGCAGGTTTGAGACTTATTTGTTAAAGTTTAAAGTTTATTTATTCGTGTCACAAATAGGCTTACATTCACACTGCAATGTGAAAATTCCCTAGTTGCCACACTCTGGCACCTGTTTGGGTTCACTGAGGGGCAATTTAGAATGGCCAATGTACCTAACCAGCACATTTTTCAAACTGTGGGAGGAAACCGGAGCACCCGGAGGAAACTCAGGCAGACTCAGGGAGAACATGCAGATTCCACACAGATATTAGGTCTAAGTTTGTGATTCTAAGTGTTTTTTTATTTGCCTGTCCCAACTTTTGGGGGGATTAGAACTTCCCTCTTTGCCTCTCAGTTGTCATGTGCTCCTATGTATGATATAGAAATCTGATTTACACGAAGTAATGTGGCTCTCACTTGCTTCATGTAATCTTCACTAATGGTTCACTAATATCCTTTAGGGAAGGAAATCTGCTGCCCTTACCTAGTCTAGCCGACATGTGACTGCAGACCACAACAACATGGTTGACTTTCAATTGTCCTCTGAAATGGCCTAGCTATTCAGCTGTTCAGTTCAAGGGCAACTAGGGATGGGCTTATGTTCCATAAATGAGTAAAGAATCTTCTGGATTGCCCATCAGGAAGATTCAGTATATATTGGCAGAGGAGAAACAGGAACAAACTTCGCTACTGCTCCAAGTTAAAATTGGCTCTTAAGTCCCTAGGCTCCTCCATGAAGACACGTTCTCATAAAGATACTGAAGATTAGCTGGTGCCCATGGAATCGTACTGCAGCAAGGGTCTGAGAGAGAAAAGAAAATTGTTCAAGATGGGAAAAAGAAGTGCCTTTCACTGACACTGTAGTTCTTCTAAATGCTGTGTCATATAACCATCATTACAACTGTTGTCTATTGTGTCATTCTGATGTAGGTGAAGTACTGTTGTCCAGTTCCTCCTATCTGGAATAAAAACTGCACCTTTTATAGTCCCTTAAGCTGAGCTATGCAAGCCTTGAAAAAGCCACCTTCCTGTTATTCTCTAAATCACCAGCAGTGGGTGCAACATCCTAAGATATCTGAAAAGACACAATTGGAGAGGTAAACCATTCATTAAAGCAACCCCTATTTTAAATGAAAGTTTTGCAGAATGAAGATTGCATGAAATATTAGGATTGTACTTATTTTTTGAAAAATAATTAATTTTAGTAACTCATTTGTGTGAAGTGAAAGCTGTTCAATACATACATTTCAGCTTGTCTCCTGAAGATGAGGATCTTAACTCCTCCCCTTCAGGGCGACCCACTCTATCACCCAATACTGGCATTTAATTTAACTCCTAATATCAGTCAAGAAGCTGAATATTCTCCTGAGGGTACATGGTGATGTTCCAATGCGCAGCTTATTATTAGAAAATTCTGTGGCAAAGGCACAGCTGTTAAGCAATGTTATTATATTTATAGACATCAGAACACTGCCAGCAACTATCATAAACAGTGCAACTCCAATACTATTGAAATAACTTGGCTAAGCTGGTGAAAAGAGGCCCATGTTCTGCTCTCTTCTCCATTTGTTTTGCAACAGAGTGTGTTTCAGGCATGTTGCATTGTACTCAGCACAGGTTACTTTATAGATAGGTCATTGACAGTAACGGTTAGAACAGGGTTTTCCCACATATTTCTAAGCACACACATGGTTATTCTGTCTTTAACACACAAACACACTCATACACACTACCAGCTCTCTCCATACACTCTCACCTCTCTCTCGCTATCATTCACACTTTACCTCACTTGCTCACACACACTTCCACCTCTCTCTCCCTCACACACACTCTCACCACTCTCTCAGACACATACACCCATCTATCTCCTTCTCCATCATTCACACACCTCTTTCGTTCTCTCATGCACACACTCCCATCTCTCTCTCTCACACACACCCACGTCTCACCCTCTCCATTATCCATACTCCTGTATCACTCTCTCTTACACACACCCATCTCTGTCTGTCTCTCTCTCAATCATCCACACTCCTACCTCCCTACACATACTCCCATTTCTCTGTCTGTCACACAATCACACACACACAAACACTCCTACTTCTCTCACTCACACATACACTCCCACTTCTCTGTCTCACACACTCCAACCTCTCGTTCACACACACTCCCACCTCTCACTCACACGCACACTCCATCTTTCACTCACACATACATTCCCACCTCTCTCTCTCACACAAACTCCCATCTTTCTCTCTCTCACACACACATTCCTACTGCTTTCTCTCATACACACACATTCCCACTTCTCTCATATACCCACCCCTGTCTCTTTCTCTTTTACACACACTCATGTCTCTCCCTCTCATTCACCCATTCATGGCCCACCTGCCTCACTCACATACTCACACTCCTACCTCTCCCTCTCTCTCCCACCCACTCTTCCACCTCTCTCTCTCACTCACTTACCTTCACACCTCTCCTCTCTCTCACCCACCCTCACATGTCCCTCACTCTTCCTCATTCACCCACACATATCTCTCTTTCTCTCTTTCACTCACCCTCACACCTCTCTCTCTCTCTCTCTCCCACTCACACTCACAGCTCTCCCTGTCTCTTTCACTCATTCTGACATCTCTCTCTCTCCCACTATCACACCCCTTCTCTCTCTCTCACATACATCTATCCTCACATCTCTCCTTCTATTTTCCATTCATCCTTATACCTCTCCTTCTTTCTCTCACCCCTTCACACCTCTCCTCTCTCACTCACGCTCACACCTCTCCGTCTCTCACCCACCGTGACACATCTCCCTCTCTCATACACATCCTCACTTCAGTGCATTTGGTTCACAGTCTTTGAATTTTTCTCTAAATTCCTCCATGATTTTGGTCAACCATACATTTGCGATCTCATCCAGTCCTGTGAGCATTCCATTTTTTCTAGTCTGGCCTTCAGTATATCCTCCTCCTGTTACACAAACATTAGCTGCCATGACCTAATCTTTATATACATCCTCAAAACCTCTTTTCCTCATTATCTCTCCTAAATGCAGAACATCTACATGAATCATTTATTTTAACCATGATTTTGGTTATCCTTTCTCAGACCTCTCTTCTTTTGCTGCCCATTTTCCTTATGTTTGGACTTGCAAAAT
Source organism: Sphyrna mokarran (assembly GCA_024679065.1). NCBI lineage: Eukaryota > Metazoa > Chordata > Chondrichthyes > Carcharhiniformes > Carcharhinidae > Sphyrna > Sphyrna mokarran. The sequence continues at coordinate 73,701,468 of JAGIQG010000008.1, read as the reverse complement.
CCTACTAACTACCCTGGATTGAGACAATTCATACCCCTTTAACCTGTGATTATTCCTCTCTCCACTCATACTGTCTGTACCTACAAAGACTTAATTACCTGAAAAGATTCTTATTCCAATCATTATTTTGTAATTGTGTCTTCGTCTATATATGCCCTATAGTAAAAACTATCTCCCCACTCACCTGATGAAGGAACAGCGCTCCAAAAGCTCGTGATTCCAAATAAACCTGTTGAACTCTAACCCGGTGTTGTGAGACTTCTTAGTATGCCCACCCCAGTCTAATGCCAACATCTCTACATCACATTTTCCTTATGGTTTGATGTTAAGTTCTTTGAGACATCTCTTCACATTGAAGACATAATATTAATGTAAGCTGTTGTTGCTGTTGGTAGCATTCTTCCCTTTAAATCACAAAATCATGACTTTAAATTCAAATACAGACTTAATGAAAGGCTAACACTTCACTGCAGTGTTCAGTGGCCGCTGCATCATCAAATCTGCTCTTTGTCAAGCAGTATGTTGAACTAGAGCCCAACCACTTGATCTCAAGTGGGTGTAAAAGATCCCGCAACATTATTTGAAGAAAAGCAGGAAGTTCTCCCAGTATCCTGGTCAACATTCCTCAACTAAAACCAACTCAGTTATCACTTTGAAAGCAAAATCAGGTAGATACTAGAGATCTGAAATAAAAACAGTAAGTTCTGGCAAAACTCAGCAAGTTGGGAGACATCTGTGGAAAGAGAAAGAGAGTCAATGTTTTGAGTCTACTATGGTACTTCTTCGAAATTGGTTCCTGGAGCAGAAAGAAAGATTAATTGAGAGGAAGAGTTGCCATTGGAGAATTGGCTCAATGAGCTATTTTGTTAAAAACAATATAAAAATATATCTGTATTCTTATGCAGTGGCATAGGAGAGCTGAAGTATAAAATGTGAGATATTAGCCTGTTTATGTAGATAAAAGCTTTTCAGGATTATTAGTGAATGCTGTAAAGAGAGTTGTTTCTTTTATTTGTTCAGAGGATGTGGGTATCATTGGCTGCTCCTCATTTATTGCCCATCTCTAATTGCCTTCAAACTGACTGGTTTGTCATGCCATTTAAGAGGGCAGTTAATATTAACCACTTTGCTGTGGGTTTGGAGTCACATGTAGGCCAGACTGGGTAAGGACAGTAGATTTCCTTCCCTAAAGGACATTAGTGAACCAGATGGATTTTTTATTTAAAGCATCAACAATGGTTTCATGATAATTCCAGATTTTTTCGTTGAACTCAAATTTCGCGATGTGCTATGACAGGATTTGAACCGGGGTGCTCAGGACAGTACCTGAGGGCTCTGGAATAGTAGTGCAGGGACAACACCACTATGCCACCATTTCCTATATCATACCAGAGTGCAAACACTTGAATTGCAACTTCACTCAACCAGAATACATGTGAAGGGGCAATCTTATATGTACTACTCTAAGAGGATGCTGAGGAACTGAAAAGGGCAATGTCCAGTGGTTACCATGCCTGGCCTGGAGAAGTTGATAAATACCTTGCTAGTAATTGTTCCAGCATGCCCACATGCTACATTCCCCATAAAGTATTGCATTTGTCCGGAAAAGTCCCTGGCAAGGAATATGGTACCTAAAGGGTTAAATGTTTGATGAAGCAGCTAGTGTTTGAACTATTCGAATGCTCAGACGAAAACAAACCATGACTGAAGCAAATCTTGACAAGAAACAATTGTAATCTGTCATGTTGGAATAAGAACATTGTTTGCTGTTTCAATGAGACTGGGAAATTGGAACATTAGAAAGGATAATTGATTCATTAAGGGTACCTAACTCATCAGATATATGGTTGTATTTTTTATACTGGTAGAGTATTTGCTATGGATTTTTAATATTTGAAATAAGAATGATGATTATTTTTGCCATACACTGAATTTAGCAACACAGAAACAGGCCGTTCCATCCAACAGCTCAATGTTCCAACAAACCTTCCCCTAACTTGTTTCACCTCACTCTATCAGTACATTCTTCTTTTCTTTCTCCTTTATGTGCTTATCTAACCTCTCTTCAAGTCTATCTTTTATTTGCCTCAACCACTCCATGTGACAGTGGATTCTGTAATCCCATCATTCAAATAAAGAAGCTTATTCTCAATTACTTACTGGATTTACTAGTAACTATCTATATTTATAGCCCCCTAGTTTTGGACTCCCCACAGATGGAAAAATCTGCTCTAAGACCACCCTTTCCAACCCTTTCATAATTTTGATAACATCAACGAGGATGATGTAGAAATGTCGAGAACTTCAGGTTTTTATGTGTCCAGTTCACCGACAACCTGTTCTGGTCCCTCCATGCTGAAGCTATAGTTAATAAAGCCCACCAATCCTTCTACTTTCTCAGAAAACTAAGGAAATTTGGTATGTCCACTCTGATTCCCACCAACTTTTACAGATGCACCATAGGAAGCATTCTTTATGATTCTCGCAGAGCTTGGACTAGTATTCCAGAGCCCTATGCTAATGCCCTGAGGACCCAGGTTTGAATTCTGCTATGGCAGTTGGTGAAATTTGAGCTCAATGAAAACATCTGAAATTATCATGAAACCATTATTGATTGTTTAAATAAAAAAATCTATCTGGTTCATGAATGCCCTTTAGGGAAGGAAATCTGTTGTCCTGTCATCTGTCCTGACCAAGACCACAAGAAACCACAAAGAGTCATGAATGAAGTCCATCTCTCAAACCAAACTCCCATCCATTGAAACTGTCTATACTTCCCATTGCCTCGGAAAAGTAGCCAATATAACCAAGGACCCACGTACCCTGGACATTCTCTCTTTCACCTTCTTCCATTGGAAAAAAGATATAAAAGCCTGAGGACATGTACCAATTGACTCAAGAACAGTTTCTTCTCTGTTGCCATTAGACTTTTGAATGGTTCTACCTCACATTAAGTTGATCTTTCTCTGCACCCTAGCTATGACTATAACACTACATGACACAAAGATAAGTGACAATGTGTGTTGTGAGGAAGATATAAAGCATCTTCAAGAGGATTTGGACAGAGTTGGTTAGTATCAAGGACGTAGAAGATGGAATATGATGTGGGAAAATATGAGGTTGGTGAGAAGAACAGATGTGCAGGGTATTTTTTAAATGGTGAGAGAATAGGAAATGTAGAATTGGAGTTGTACAAAGCAATCTGGGGGTCTATGGGAGGGATTCTCTGGCCTCCCTGCTTATGTTTCTCATAGCGAGAGATGGTGCACTACTAGCTTGGAGCAGGGTCTTCCTGTCCTCCATTGTCAATGGGATTTCCCACTGATTTCATCCTAGGCCACCAGAAAACCTGTGACTGGGCGTACCATTAGCAGGACGTTCCCCACCAGCATTGAATACCAGCCTTTGTCAATAAGTCACTGAAAACTAAAATAAAGGTGCTGCAAGCAATTAGGAAGGTAATGTTTTGTTAGCCTTTATCACAAGAGGAATTGAGTACAAGAGCAGTGAGTTCTTGGTTCAGTTATATAGAATCTTGGTCAAACCATACCTGGAGTACTTTGTACAATTTTGGTCCCCTTACTGAGATAGTGGGATTGTCTTATGAAGGGAGATTTGGCAAACTGGGCCTGTATTCTCTAGAGCTTTGCAGAATGAGAGATGACCTCACTGAATTCTACAAAATATTTGAACAGCAATAGGGTGGATGCAGGTAAGATGCACATATTGTGTCCACTGACTGGGGAGACTAGAACCGAGGGACACAATTTCAAAATAATGGGAAGCCATTTAGGACTGAGATGAGGAGAAATCTTTTACTTGGAAGTTGTGGATCTTTGGAATTTTCTTACCCAGAAAGCTGTGGGAGCTCAGTTATTGAGTTTGTTTAAAAAAAGATAGACTGATTTCCGCATACCAATGATATAAAAGGATATGAAGATAATGTTGGAAAAAGACATTGAAGTGGATGATCAGGCATGATGGTATTGAATGGCAGAGGAGACTCATTGGACTAAATGGCTTTTTCTTGTTCTAATGTTCCTATTACCTTATGAGTTACAAACAGTTCTGAGACCAAGTTGGCCAAAAGGTAGGTCCTGGGATGGTCGTGAGAGTGGGGTTGGTGTTAGTGGAAGGCAGCAAGTCAACATGGCTCGATTATTTTTATAGATTTGAGAGGAGCACTCCTGGTCTTTTGATGATCTTGTTTAAGTGATTGCTAGAGGTCCCTTGAAGAAAGCATGACTTGTACCTGAACTTTGCATCAGGGTCCTACAAATTGTGTAGCAGTTGAATATATATTAAAAAGGAGCTTTGTGCCCATTTCAGTTGAGTGGCCTGCTTGAACATTTACAGGCCTACAAGAATGTAGCAATAATTAGGTGCCATGCCTGCATCCAGTATTGACCTCTGAAATACTCAATCTGTTTCTCAGGAACATAATAGGAAGCGATACATTTCCCAAAGCGACTATTCTTAAAAGTTAATCTGTAAACTTTAACTCTGTAGTATCTGATATTATGATGCTACATTTGCCACTTTGCTCCCAAAATGGCCTCTATGGTGGGAGCCATGATGAATACCATTAGTATGTGTAGAGGAAGGGAAATTTTTTTTAACATTATTAGTGTCATTTTAGAGCTCAAGGCCTCACCTAATGTCAGTTTTTAAACATACGACACAGTGGCACAGTGGTTAACACTGCTGCCTCACAGTGCCAGAGACCCAGGTTCAATCCCTGGCTGGGTTCACTGACTGTATGGAGTTTGCATGTTCTCCTCATGTCTGTGTGGGTTTCCTCCCACAGTCCAGAAATATGTGGTTTAGGTAGGTTGACCATGCTAAATTGCCTTTAGTGTCATGGGGTCTAGCTACGGTAAATGCATGGGATTATGGGATAGGCCCTGGGTGGGATTGTGGTCAGTACAGACTTAATGGTCCAAATAGCCTACTTCTGCACTATAGGATTCTATGATATGATGTGGAGATGCCAGCATTGGATTGGGGTAAACACAGTAAAAAGTATCACAACACCAGTTTAAAGTCCAACCAGTTTACTTGATAGTAAACACAATCGGAAAGCTTGTGGGTTTACTATCAAATAAATTGGTTGGACTTTAACCTGGTGTTGTGAGACTTCGTACTTGCTTCTATGATACACAGCCGTTGGCAGCAGGAAGAGCTGCCCACCAACTTATTTAAAGATACCATCAGTTATTTGTGGGTTTATTGTTGATTGATTCTTATAGGCTCTGCTGTAAATTTAGAAGAGTTTTCTGGTTTCCATAGTTGCTTAAAGTAGCTGAAGTCGATATGATGCTATAAATGTGAGACTTTATCAGATGGTTATGTTTTAAACTGTCTTTTTAAATTTAAAGTAATCACACTGAAATCTGCCCAGAGACAAACCCATGTTGTTTTGTAGCCATGGGGACAGAGAATCTATAAATCTCATCAGAAACGCTGGTGTTAGTGCTAGTTTTCACACCTTGACACAAAAGAGGGACAGCTGGTCTTGTTGAACGCAATCTTGTAGTCTCAGTCAGACAAAGAGTCTTGAAGAGGAAGATCAAAAGCAATGGCTGCTGTGTCAAACATAGGGAGAGACCATTTTTATGTTAATCATCAAGCACAATGCTGATGAAAATATGTTCCTTGTTGAAAGTGATGAGACCATAGAGATTTAAATATCCATGAATCACCAAAGAGTGCTTTGCTGTGAAAATCAACATGATTATATTTAAGAGTATTGATTAATAGGATATCAGAAGACACTTTCCAGTGGGGCAGGCGGAATTGAGTCTGTTGAATAATCTAGAGGAATTTGGGACTTTCACAGAAGGCTACATATTTGTTGAGAGTGTGATATAAAGTGTTAACTGTAAAGATGGAATGGGGTTTCAGTTATGCTAATTAATTAATGAAGAAAATACGTTGTCTGTATTTTAATATATTTGTTGTTTATCAAGTAATGTTTAGTTCATGTTTATTTGAATTTGTTTGTTATAGTAAAAGTCTTAAAAGTTAGGCATTCTATCCACACTTTGGGAAACATATGAAGGCATTGGAGGGAGTGCAGAAAAGATTCATGAAAATAGTTCCAGAGATGGAGAACATCAGTCACATAGATCAATTGGAAAAATTGAGAGTTTTTTGAAGAAGAAAAGGTTGAGAGCAGGTTTAATAGAGGTTTTCAAAATCACAAGGGGTCTGGACAGAGTAGATAGGGAGAAACTGTTCCCATTGTGGAAAAATTGAAAACAGGAGGGTACAGATTTAAGATAATTGGCAAAAGGAGCAATGAAGGCATGAGAAAAAAACATTCTCATGCGACAAGTAGTTGGGATGTGACATGTACTTCCTGAGACAGTTGTGGAGACAAGTTCAATCAAGGCATTCAAAAGGCAATAATTGGATTATTATTTGAAAAGGAAGGCCAGTAGTGGTAAATTCCTCCTTCAGAGAGCCAGCACAGACATGATGGACCGAAAGGTCTCCTATGTGCTGTAATCAATCTAGATTCTATGATCTTGAAATCTTCTTATGTAATCCTTTGTGGTAGTCATATCTCTTTAAAATTCATCTGTCTCTAAGGCAATCATAATAAGGTAGCCAGATACATGCTGACGGATTTTGTCCTGACTTTGAACTCTCACACAAATCACTGGTTCCCAGACTTGCATGCAATACAAGATACCCATCTTGGACTATGCATAACACAGAGAATGGGCAGAAGTGAGTACAGAGCAAAACAAACCAAGGACTGAGGTGAGGAGAAATTTCTTCACCTAAAGATTGGTGAATGTGTGGAATTCACTACCAGAGAAAGTAATTAAGGCCAAAACATTCTGTGATTTCAAGATGAAATTAGATGTATGATGATTTGCCACAATCATTCAAAGGGCTGAATGACCTATTCTGGTTCTCATTTCTCTGTTTAAAACCAACTTCACTTTCTAAATGGGCAGTGTGTGTGTGACCACACAAAGCATATCATGCAGGTCAATGCCATATCCTGGTCACATTCTGCAGAAGCCAGCTGTATCACCTACATTTCAGCCACCAACACAAACATGAGGGTGGCTGCTATTATAAACATCCATTCACTGATCTCAACCACTCGTATGAGATTGTTGAACTTCTTGTGGCACTGCATCCAAGTTGTCAGGCTAAATATCTAGTATGGACTCTTGTGGCTATCTGAATTCACTGTATTCACCCAGTCTGACTGAAGTATTTCTGCCTCTTATGAATAGATAACTTTGTTCCTCCTTTCCAACTCCAACACTAAGGCCTCTGGTGCAGCATTGGAAAATCTGGGAGCCTGATCTCTGCCCTCGTCGGCTATTGTTGTGCCTTTTCCAAGTCAGCGTTATTTATAGAGTGGCTTCCAGCATCCACACACGTCTAAGTGCACTTTAGGAGGTGCAAAGTGGCTTCAACTACTGCAACTTAATCTGCTGCCCTCTCACAGTGCAGCCTCTCAACAGTGCACCTACCGCTGACTGTACCTTACACTCATTGAAATGAGCAGGCAGAACACAGTTGACACTGCCAGACATGGGTTAATCACACATTACAACTCCACACCTATCACCTTGCACCACCACTTTTGGAGGCAATTGAGATTTGTGGCCTCAGTTTTTCCCCTACTTCTGTGCCTCAAGACATGAAAGGATCAATCACTGGATTTTTTGATGAGCTTTTCATTGAGTTCTGTTAGTAACAGTGCATATGTCAGAACTCAAACTGCTCCCACTTCCTGCCATGCCTGTACCCACCCTCTGCTTTTGGATTTGGTACACTATGGACTGGCATTATTCCAATCTGTTACTATGGCCAGATTCTAGATACACTGCGTAAATAAATTTCATTGCTGCAGGGTTCCAGCCCCTATTATTATACATTATGACAAATTTATTACGTTAAGCTCACGCCCATGATAGCACTCAAACAGTCCACTCCTATAAAAACTCTCAAAGGCATTGACTCAAACAATCCAATGTGCTGTACTTTAAAAGCATAACGAAAAGCAAGTAAAAGCAGCAGGATCTTCAGTAGCTACATGAGTAAGTAAAATAGATTTTCTTTTTAGAAGACGCTGTTATGAGAGGTTTGTCTGTTAAACCTTATTGAAGTAAAGACATCACTGAATTTCAGAAATCATTCGTTATATGAATTGTTTTGAGATGAGAAGATGCTGAGCAATTATACAATTACTGTGCTGTATTATTGGACCATAAGAAAATCTTCAGTGATATGTACGACCCTGTGGTGGCCATATGGCAATATGCAAACAAATGCAAGCACTTTGCTGCAGTGGAAGGGCAAGTGTGTCCTTGAGATTTGAATAAGGGCATTTTATTGGAGACAAGTTGTGCTCAAAGCCTGCAGCACATTGGCACCGTGGTTAACACTGCTGTCTCACAGGGCCAGGGATCCAGGATCGATTCAAGTCTTGGGTGTCTGCATGGGGTTTCTAGTTTTCCTATTATCTGTGTGCGTTTCCTCTCACAATCCAAAAATGTGTAGTTTAGGTGGATTGCCCATGGTAAATATATGGAGTTGTGGGGATAGAGGGGAGGTTCTAATGGGATGCTCTTGTGGACAGTCGGTGTAAACTCAATGGGTTGTGTGGTCCCCTTCTGTACTGTAGGCATTCTATGATTCTATGATAATGCCTGCAACAGAGAAAGTTCATCCCTCAGCAGCTATATCCATCACTTCAGTGAGAACAAAACCTCCAAGCATCAAGTTCCATCCTAAATCTTCAAAGCAGGACTTATGTGTGGTACTTCATGTGATCAGTCACACACACAGTTGAGATAAGGTGCATTATTTTGTGATGCCAGGTTTGGATAGCAACCTGACATATGTTGACTTTGCTCCATGGGCAGTTAGCTGTTTGAGTGTTACAATGAGTCAGGATGTGGAAAAATCAACTTGCTCAATGACCTCCGATATAAAATGTATGATTTCAGTGGGGTTTTCTGGCCGCGCTCATCCCAAAGGCCGAAAATCCTGACTGAGGTCAATGGACTTTATATGGTCTGCCCCTTCACCACCTACTATGATTCCTGTGGCAGGCGGGAAAATACACTCTTTGATATCAGAGGAAATAGGGATTGGAATATTGTAGGAAGGCTCACACTTTCCAAATTTTACTGCAGTAGTAAAGGAGGAAAACTCACTGTGGGGTGGGGTGGTGTGGAGGAGGAAGAAATAGAAATGGACAGAACAAAACCAAAGCACAGTAAAGATTGTTATTATTCTTTTGTAATTTTGTGTTTATTGATAGTGAGTCTCCTTTAACAAACCACACAGTTTTGCTTTCTTGTCATGACATTGGGAAAGGATTAACTTTGTAACAACAGCATGTGTCTGACACATCATATTAAAGCACCTGTAGATGACACCCATCTATCAAGAACCCATCCTTCCCTTCTCTGTGACTCCTAAGGCTTCAGGCCCACCCTCCCAATAGGAAGCTATGATCTCAGCCCTGACAAAATATTGTTGTCAGCAGATTTTCCTGTTGCGAAAGCTCTAACCTGTGATGAGATAGGTGGTAAAGGCTGAGACCGTTCAGCTAGCATCTGGTTTGAGGTGTGGAAATTCAAAGCTGAAATCATAACAGTATTAAAATAAAATGCTGCGGATGTTGGAATCTGAAACAAAAACTGAAAATGCTGGAAAATCTCAGCAGGTCTGATGGCATCTGTGGAGAGAGAACTGTAAAGTTAAAGTTTATTTATTATCACAAGTAGGCTAACATTAACATTGCAATGAAGTTACTGTGAAAATCCCTTAGTTGCCACACTCAGGCACCTGTTCAGTGCACTGAGGGGAAATTTAGCATGGCCAATGCACCTAACTAGCATATCCTTGAATTGTGGAAGGAAACCAGAGCACTCAGAGGAAAACCATACTGGCTAACTCTTTGTCACTCAGACTCAAAAGCTGAGATTTTCCAGCATTTTCTGCTTTTGTGACTGAAACTATCCCTACAGTTGGCTGAGTTTCCCTGAATGGACTGCTGTGACCACTTGGACAGGAGAAGTGCTGCTTCAGGTTTCTGAATATAGTAATTGCTACCAGAGTTGTAACCAACAGAGTGTTGTCTTCTCAATCCTGTTGTTACTGCTCCCAGTGAGTTAGTGCAGCTTAGTGCACCAGCGGAGGTGGCTTACTTTGATGTAGCTGCCAATAATGTTGTCATTGGGATTTCCAATCCTTGTGGATTGCCCTTGACCCTTCAGGAATCTCCTGCTGCATCCAGTGACAAAAATCTTAGAGGCAATAAATTATGCGTTTTCCACTGAATCCGTTTATAAGTTGTGAACATATTAGACATCGAAAAAGGTTGTTTGATTGACCGTCAAGGATCACATAGCCAAACGAGCTGTTCACAGTCAAACAGTAAACGCTCTCTTCGCTTTCCAAATAGCATGAGTAAGTACTGTGGAGTGAGGATAGATGGGTTTAGCACATAATGGTATAAGCATGAGGGTGGGGCAGTGGAAAACGAAGTTCATGTTCAGGCACTGATGAACAGAATAATTTAACCTGCTGAAACAGGCCAGGGAAGCAGTTTCAAACTTACTGTTCCTCAGGTTTGTTCCTGCTATTCAAAGCAACACTTAAAAGATCTGCACGCACATGTAGCGTCATTATTTTACATTAGAATCAATTTAGTGTTTAAACCACTGCCCCAACATAATCAGGATGGCTCTTCACTAACCAATAGGTAGAGTGACAGAAGCCACTCGTGAAAGGGTTTTGCAGCATGATCACATGGACTTGACCGGAAAATAATGTTTCATTCTTTAAATCTTTTGAAAATAAATTGTTGCTGTAAATTAACAATCTCGTTCTGAATGCACTGATCTTTAGGAACTTTGCAAATCTCATACTGCCTGAATTAGTCTGAAATTTGATTGATTGTGTTTTGAAATCCATTCACAGAATATTAATATCCATAGAAAGACCAGCATTTATTTTCCTTCCTTAATTTTCATTGAAAAACAGCTGAGCAATCTCTTAAATTGTTGCAGTCCATGAGGCATAGATATACCCACAGTGTTATCAGGAAAGAAAAATTTTGCAGCAACAATGAAGAAACAGAGATATACTTCCAAATCAATGATTTCAACGGCAACTTGATGGTTTCCACGAGCTTACTGCCTTTGTTTTTCTTAGCGGTAGAGATTGCAGGTTTTGCAGATGCTACCATAGAATTCTTACAGTGCAGAAGGAGGCCATTCAGCCCATCGAGTCTGCACCAACCACAATCCCACCCAGGTCATAGTCCTTTAACCCTATATATTTATCTTGCTAATCTCCCTGACACTAACGGTCAATTGAGCATGGCTAATTAACCTAACACACACATCTTTGGACTGTGGGAAGAAACCAGAACACTCAGAGGAAACCCACGCAGACATGGAAAGAATGTGCAAACTCCACACAGACTGTGAACTGAGATCAGGATTGAACCCGGATCCCTGCTGTTGTGAGGCGGCAGTGCTAGCCACTATGCCAACATGCTGCCCACATAGCCTTGGTAAATTGTTGCAGAGCATCTTATAGACAGTATGCCAGTGATGGAGGGAGTGAATGTTTAAGGTGATATTCAATCAACTGTGTTGCTTTGATTTTGATATTTCGAGTTTCTTTAGCACTCATCCAGGCAGATACAAAATATTGCTGGTGACAATTCAGCAAGATTAACAGCATTTAATGAGTAGCACATCAGCATACCTCCAAGTACATGTTCAAATGTGGCACTCAGTAAATCTCATAATGGGTGTAATCTCTTAAAATAATGCCATAACAAGTGTTAAAACCCAGGCCAGAAATTTCAAGGTATTTTGTGACATTTTAAATTTTATTTTGACATTGGTGAGAATAAAGTGTTTCACTCCAGGTATGACTCAAGTGATCTACTAGGAAACTTTTATCAAACAAAATTTACTTAAGAACATAGTTAGAATGTAACAAAAATAATTAGCAAATTCTTTACCAATTACAAGACTTAAAGATGACACAATAAAATTCTTAATGGTTAGCTATCTCTGTTGTTCCAATATAAAGCACTACATCAGAAATATAGTTTTCTTCAGAAGTATGCTCATATGATGCTGGATTTTCAATTTTTTTACACTTCTGGACAAAGATGCAGACAGTAGTTTACAGAGAAAAATATATCCTCAGAACAGCAAAATTTCAGAGGGGTAACTTAATCTCTGGCAGCTTTAAATCTTAAAGATTAAGATTCCACTGCTTGCACAGGTCGAAGGATGTGCTATTGACAGTTTTTCAAAATTACAAAAGTTAGCTGCATGTGACACAAAAATCATGCAACATGTGCAAAAAGAAGATGATCCTGAAACTAAAGATTTGGAAGCAGCACTTTGGCTGCAGTCAAGATTACAAACCCCACAGCCACCAACTTCAATTAAAAATACAGGCACCCTCATACAAGTATTGCTGAATGCATATTCCCCATGACTTGATGTATGTAATTCCATGCCTCCTATTATTGTACAGCTAACCTCAGCTTTGTATGTTCTTATACATTCATCTTTGGCTATTGAAACTTATACTGAAATTGAACTTTAAACTAGAAACACAATTCAAATTATTTATTACCCAAGCAGTGGTTGATGTTTTATTAATTAGTGCCCCCCTTCCTCACTGCTTCCTGGATAGGCTGATGGGCTTCACCAAGTATTTCTTGCAATGGGGTGACTCTGTACCTCCTTATGTTGGGCCGCAAGGTGACCCTTCAACTGTTGACACCCATATTTGACGCTAATTTTTCTCAATTCATTTTCTGCTTCAGCCTTGCAGAGAGTCACAGACTTTTCTTCTGTGCTGGCTTCTGCTTCTGCTATGGTGGTGCCTAGCACTCCCTCAGCATTAGAACAGACCACAGCATTGCAATGTGGTCAGGTACTGTCCACCCAATCTCAGCCTGGTGAACTCAGACAGGACAGAATTCATTGACATTGGAACCTATAAAATCAGTTCTTAATTTCTCAAGAAAACTCAAGAACTGTAATTTATTAGGAGAAACATTGTAGATGATTGTGGGTGAGCCATACTCACCAGGGTGGAACATCATTCTGCAATGCAGTCAGATAGCATTCTACAGGTATGCCGAGTGGACAACTTGTTGTAACCATATACACTGTTCTTTTGTATATTGGTCATTGATACTATTAATCCTAGAATTTAGCAACGGAAGTAGTCTTGAGTTGTCCCTCCAGGTTGTTGCTATACAACTAATCCATTTAGTTTGCCTTTATCGTGCTTTGTGCTTCACCTAACACTCCCATCTTAAAGTCTAAAACAAAATCCCTTGGAGTAGATACTTATGATGGTGGAATGAACGCCACTGTGTGCTGCAAGGAGTAGGGTTCACATCCTCAGAATTTGCAGCTGATGGCTTTTGGAGCTGCTTATAAACACATGAGGAACACAAATCCAATAACACACTCCATTTAAGTTTAAATTTATTTATTAGTATCACAAGTAGGCTTGCATTAACACTGCAATGAAGTTACAATGAAAATCCCTTAGTTGTCACACTTTGGTGCCTGTTCAGGTACACTTATGGAGAATTTAACATGGCCTATACACCTACATTTTGGCCTGTGGGAGGAAATCAAATCATTCAGAGGAAACCCACACAGAAACAGGAAGAACGTACAGACTCTCCACAGCAAGTGATCCAAGCCAGGAATCAAACACGGGTTCTTGATGCTGTGAAGCAGCAATGCTAACCACTGTGCCACTATACCACTGTACATTTATGAAATGCAGCTTGGCATGTTATTGCATTGTAGCATGTCTTCATATATTGACAATATCATAGCGCCCAAGTACCTGAAAAATTAGGGATGAAAAGATTATATTGATGGATATTCACCCAGAGATTGACAAGTTGCCCTGATGATTTTCTCCAATTGGCTCTACCAATTCAGGACAATTATTTGCATTTTCTTAAAGTTGGTGGAGCTTCACATTGAAGGGGAGGAGGTACACCAAGTGTTGCCCTTTCTACCATGAGCTTTTTTTTCATTTAAGCACAAATGAAAGTGGTCACCACGCATAGTAAAACGTGTGAGTCGATAAGCATACATCTGGCAAGCGGCTGTTGATAGAAACATTTTTCATCCTAGATTTTCTAATAAGTCAGTCAAATCATTGGAAGGATTCCTTCAGCAGCTGTATGGTGCTCCAGGAGTTTTATTACTGGATGTCTTGTGATTGTATGAGGGCAATCTTCCCAAAAGAATTCTAAGTGTCAAACAAGTTTCGGGCTAACTTCTTTATAGTGTTTACATTTTTTGCTCATTTGCGCAGATGGTCTGCACCACCTAGCATGAAACATAAAGGAACACTATTACTCCCAGTTGCACACCGAGTCTTCATTCTTGGATATATATCATTCTCGGACATATATCACCATTCTTTCATGTCCAAATCAATATGGCACACAACTTGGAGAAATACTACATGTAAATTTCCCTCGGGTAGCAGGGTCATTAGAAAGCTCAAGAGGTGATCATCCCTGCACTTTTGTGAGGTGCCCCAGGCCCAGGTAAAAGTTCCAAGCCTGGAGTGATAGACCATGGCCAACAGCAGGACTAATTCATTTTCAGCGGTGATGGCGGAAGAATTAGAACCTCAAAGACCAACAGCTGCTTACAGGTATATGGTCCTTTGGAAAGTGTGGTTCCTTTAAGCATGTATGAGAAAGAAAACCACCTCATATATTCTTTACCTTAATCATATTGATCAGTGAAATTAAAAATGAGAAGCTTGAATGAGCAACACAAGAAGAAAACATGAGACCATGAGATATGAAGAAATGAGCAGGAGACCTGTCTTTTAGCAGATGATTACCACGTAGGTATATTGCAGATATACACAAAATATATGCACACATATTTATAAGATTATACACTGGGTGTATTGATATGGACACAATGTCTATATAGTATAAATAGTAGTAGATAGTTAATTTAGATTTAAAATGATTTGACTATTGCTAAGGAGTGGTCACCAAAACTCTCAATACCTGATTTTGAGTTCGATTTTGAGGTGATTGTCTAGAAAGTACTAATGAGTTCTGAAACAAGAAATTGCCCTTCCTCGATTGAATCTTGTGTTAAGTCAATTCAATTTCAAGGCATCCATCAACTATGATGTCATCAAACAGCTAATCACAGCCAAGTATTCTCACAGACAGCAAAGGAAATCACTGAATCCCTTCATTTTTTTTTAAATTTTACAGAGAGTGAAATAAATAATTGGGACATGCACATACAATTAAGATAGATGCTACAATATTGTAATCAAACTTATTTTTTAAAGAGCAACATAGCACGGGAAACAGGCCCTTCGGCCCAACGAGCCCGCGCCACCGTCATAACTATATAGTAGCAATTCCATTATCCTATTATAGATTTAGGTTATTCCTAATATGGAAGACTCTCACTGTAGGGACAATTTGTTTCCCAATCAGCCTAAGAGCGAATTTTTGGGTTGTGGGAGGAAAACGGAGCGCCCGGAGAAAACCCACGCAACCACGGGGAGAACGCGCAAACTCCCGCAGACACCGGCCCAATTCCAAGTGTCTGCACAGCCACGTCGATAGTCTTTGAGCTGTCATGGTGCCCTTCAGATGGTCCACATAAAGCACTCATTTACGACATGAGGTACCAGGCAACCCATGAATCAACGTCCAAGAGCTGTACCCGCACCACCTGCCGAATGCATGCTCAATGTTGGTCAAGTATGGACCGAATTACCTGTGGAAAAAGCCGTAGTTAAACAGTTCTACTATATCCCTCTATCTGCAGACCGCTCATGTGGCTGTCCAAGAGACCCTTAAACAGCCCCAGCGTGCCTGCTCCCACCACCTTACTCGGCAGTGCATTCCACACACCCACTACCCTTTGTGTGAAAAACTGCCCTCTAATATTCATCTTATACATAGCCCCCCTCACCCTATGGCCATGACCCCTCGTCCTATCCATTTCTGAAGGTGGAAAAAGTTTACCTCCATTTACTCTATCTATACCCTTATAATCTTATACACCTCTATGAGATCCCCTCTAAGCCGACGTCTTTCAAGGGAAAACAACCCCAGTCTATCTAATCGTTCCTCATAAGACAGTCCTTCCATACCAGGCAGCAGCCTGGTAAACCTCCTCTGCACTCTCTCCAAGGACTCCACATCCTTCCGATAGTACGGCGACCAGAACTTTAAAGTTCTATTTTGTTTAAACAATTCATATAGTATAGCCTGTGGCCATACTAGTCTGAAAATGCCCAATCTCATCTGAACTCGGAAGCTAAGCAGATTCAGGTCTGGTTAGCACTTATAAGAGTGGCACGGTGGCACAGTGGGTAGCACTGCTGTCTCACTGTGCCAGAGACCTGGGTTCAATTCCTGGCTTGGGTCACTCTCTGTTTGGAGTTTGCACATTGTCCCTCTGTCTGCATGGGTTTCCTCCCATTGTCTGAAAGATGAGCTGGTTAGATGCATTGACCTGAACAGATGCTGGAGTGTGGTGACTAGGGGAATTTCACAATAACTTCATTGTGGTGTTTATGTTACTTGTGACTAATAAATAAAGTTTTTGTTTATTTTTAATATAGTAGAAAAACTTGATTGTCAACAAATATGAAATGACTCTTTCTGAGCCAGTGACAGCTTTAATTATGATTGAATCTGCCATTAAAAATCCAGTTACACCTCATTCAATAAAGGTGTAAGTTTTGAAGGATTTTGACAGGAGACTCCAAAGTGTAAGTGAAGATGTTCTCACCTATTCAATGATTTTGAATCGATTGTGTTTATTGGGTGAACCTCTAGAAAAACATAGAATTAGTGATAGCAACTTCTCGATCTGTGTGTCTGGCTGTGCATTTGTGGCATCAAGTGGAAGAATGACAGCAATGAATTTTCCTATCAGCATTGCTGTAAATCAGAATGGATATTTTGAGTTTCTTTGAGTGAACTGCAACTTGCATTTCCAGGAGGAAAGGATGATGCCAGGAAATGGAGTTCTTTCCCATGGTTTCACTCCAGGCTCTTGTTCATCCCCCTTCAATGGGGTTGCACACAACAGTGTTCCTGATTTATTTCCCATCACCCTGATCACTTTGTTCATTTATCATGTCAACGCTGCTTGCTCTTAACATGGTTTTCTCAAGGAACTGTCAAGAGCATTCTAATTTCCAAGCACAAATTATAAAATCAGGGGGATGATCAACTATGAGAGAACACTGATGTAGAATTCAGAGACATGCCAGGAATAAAACACATCGCTTTCCATGCAGGTGATATTGGTTAGAACTTCACTGGTCAGTAGAGGAAGTTTGAAGGCAATTTATTTATTGAAGTAAGAAGGACATTTTTAATTAAAATGCTTCCTTACGTCTAAAACATTTAGAGATTTAGTTTCTCCGTCTATCTTGTTACGTGCTATTTCATTTGCTACCTGATAAATTAACTGTTTCTCAGCTCCGGCACATTTCATAAAACAACTATAAGATGCTTTATTTTCAGATGGCACAGCTGCTTTTTTTAATGACAAATAAACGGTGCAAAGCCATAAAAATTCTATGTGATTTATTTTCCGTTAGATGGGTGAATAGCTTCCTACTGAGCACGAAGCTTAGGCTGCAAGGGCATTGAGTTCGCTTTAGCATGGAAAGCAGAAAGATGCAAAGTAAGCATTGTACAGAAAAAATGTAGGATTAGATGATATTTTGGAATTTAATTACTCAAAGATAATGGGCTGAGGGGAATTCTTCAATATCAGTCTGGCTGTCTGCTTCCACAGAATCAAGGCAAATCTTCCAGTGGTGCTACGCAAATCGATTTCTTCCCTGTAGTCTTTGTTGGCCAGCCACAATCTCCATGACTATTCCAGCTAGGATTTGGCTATGCTGCTTGTATTCTATCCCAAACCAAACTCTATTCACTCACCTAAAGAAACTGGACTGAAAATTATTATATTTATATACTATAGTACTGTAAATTGGCCAAAGTTTGCTTGAGAAATAACAGCATGTTAAGCATTATTAAATTGCAAATTGTCCAGCAATTACAAGGGATTAAGAAATATGCCATGAGTTACAAATCTCCAGATTTTACTGGCTGATCTCATCCCAAAGGGATTTCACCCTTAACCTGCCTGCTAATTTTTAAAACATGATGGATTTGGACATTAATTACCCATTAAACCTGCTGGAGAAAGCTGAGAATTAAGAACACAAAGATCTTATAAAGATCTGATTATTATTGAATATTAATTAGCTTCACTAGCCAAGAAAGAGAATAGGTTAAACTGTGGCAAATCATCCTGGCATGAAGTAAAGGCCTTTACATTTTTTTCTTACTTTTCCCTTTCATCTCTTTCTTGCTGTCTGAATTAAATCTTCCTTTCCGTTTAGGTATTTCCCTGTCTGCACCTGGTTTATCTCATTGTATAATTCACCCACTCTCACTAACCTTCCTTGTTGTTGTTCCTCGGCTTCTTTCTCAATCTCTTAAGTCTCATTGCTTAAGAAGATAGGCTGATGACCTTTATCAGCTCGCAGCTCCAGCAAGTTACAGTGTACTGGAACATTCAGAAAAAAGTTGAATGGTGCCAAAATGTCTAACTCTGGCACATGCCACAAGATTCTCAGCTCCAGCCAGATTTGCCCAGTGAAGCTGTCATGTTATAAACAATTAGTAATGGAATTAGTCCAAAGCCATTCTGTAGTGAGGTATGTTGTACAATGATTTAAATACCAAACTCACCATTTTGGCACACAAGCTATAGAATAACACTAATCCCAATTCAATCAGGATGGAGTAAACTTGAAGTTGCAGCAGGCCCATTATCAAAACATTTGAGGTCAAAATGAAAGAAAAAGCTAAAAGTTATTTATATTGATGAAAACAGGTTCTTTCAGTAAGGGACTGCCCAATTTCATTCATAAGTTTTCTCCTGGATAATTAGTTGTACTTACCTTATATTAAATAGACAATTGAAATTCTTGGCTTCTGCCTGAGATCAAGCATCAGATCAAGACCACGATCAGGTACAATGCCTTGGGTTGTCAACTAGGATATTACATGTCGCTCTTGTGGAGATTCAATTTGAATTTAATTTTTGGTGCAGGCAAAGAAATGAATTTGGGCTTTCCCAGTCCACTCTTTGCATTGTATTTTAAGAACTTTAAGAATGGAGTAAAAATAAAATGAAAATGCTATTGAAATGTGCTTTTTGAAGTAGCTATCATGCTTTGTAAGGTTAAAAGGAGTCACAGAAACTAATTTGCCTTTTTTTTAAACCATGAGCATAATGCATTATGGGGGTTACAACAACAGGATCATGGCACTCATTTTACAAAGTTTTGTAAGGAGATCCTGAATGAATACTTTGCGTCGGTATTCACAAAGGAGAGGGGCTTGTTGACAGCTCCTGTCTGAGGGAGCTGTGGACCAGTTGAGGGAAATATCCATACCGAGGGAGGAAGTGCTAGAGCTTCTAGGTAGCATTAAAACTGATAAATCTCCGGGGCCTGATGGCATTTATCCCAGGCTACTTAGGGAGGTGCGAGGTGAAATTGCTGGGCCTCTGACGCAAATCTTTGTCTCTTCTTTGGACACAGGTGAGGTCCCAGAGGACTGGAGAATAGATAATGTTGTACCGTTGTTTAAAAAGGATAGTAGGGATAACCCTGGAAATTATAGGCTGGTGAGTTTGACGTCAGTAGTAGGGAAGCTGTTGGAGGGGATTCTTAGAGATAAGATGTATAGATACTTAGAGCGTTGTGATCTGATTAGGTATACGCAGCATGGCTTTGTTAAGGGGAGGTCGTGCCTTACAAATCTGATAGAATTTTTTGAGGAAAAAAAAACGGTTGACGAAGGGCGAGCCGTTGATGTTGTCAATATGGATTTCAGTAAGGCATTTGACAAAGTTCCTCACGGGAGGTTAGTTGAAAAGGTCAAAGCTCATGGGATACAAGGACAGGTAGCTAGATGGATAAGTAACTGGCTTAGTAATAGGAAACAGAGAGTAATAGTGGAAGGGTGTTTCTCTAGCTGGAGGTCGGTCACTAGTGGTGTGCCACAGGGCTCGGTACTGGGACCTCTTCTATTTGTAATATATATACATGACTTGGAAGAGGGAGTAAGTGGAGTGATCAGCAAATTTGCAGACGATACAAAGATGGCTGGACTTGCGGATAGTGAGTAGCATTGTCAGGCTATGCAGCAGGACATAGATAGGCTGGTAGCTTGGGCAGATAGATGGCAGATGGAATTCAATCTTGATAAATGCGAGGTGATGCATTTTGGGAGAAAGAATGTAGAGGGGAGGTATATGATAAAGGGTAGACCTATTAAGAGTATAGAAATGGAGAGGGATCTGGGGTTGCAGATGCACAAGTCTCTGAAAGTGGCAGAGCAGGTGGAGAAGGTTGTGAAGAAAGCATATGGTATGCTAGCCTTTATAGGAAGGGGTATAGAGTACAGGAGCTGGCCTTTAATGTTGCAGTTGTATAAAACATTGGTTAGACCTCATTTGGAATACTGCATCCAGTTCTGGTCGCCTTGCTACCAGAAGGACGTTGGAGACTCTGGAGAGAATGGAGAGGAGGTTTACCAGGATGCTGCCTGGTATGGAAGTCTGAGTTATGAGGAGAGGTTAGGCAAATTAGGCCTGTTTTCCTTAGAAAGACATAGACTTAGAGGAGATCTAACAGAGGTGTACAAAATTATGAGTAGTATAGATAGAGTAAACAGGGTTAAGCTTTTTTCTAGGACTCAAATAGCACGAGAGGTCATGGGCTTAGGGTGAGGGGGATACGGTATAATTATGATGCTAGAGGAAATTTTTTCACACAGAGAGTGGTGGGGGTATGGAATGCGCTGCCAAGTAAAGTGGTGGAGGCAGGTACTCTGGAGTTATTTAAGAGATACTTAGATGGTCACATAAACAGAATGAGAATGGAGGGGTATAGAAAACTGATTTAAAATAGGGATCATGAGCCTTGGGAGTCCCTGGTAAGTGTGTAAATAGACGATGATATTGATGTACTTGTTTTTATCCTACAGGTGGTTTGGTCTGCCTTGTTGTCTAACAAGGGGTATACATGCGATAGGTCGTGAGAGGGCTGCTCTTAGATTTTTCGAGAGTATCCTAGTGCTTCACATCGTTAGTGTACGCTTGACCTGGACCATTTGATGGGCAACACGACAGCTTAGTGACTATCGCTGTGCTGAGCAGATACATGGATTTGGGCTTTTGTCTGTGCAAGTTTGCGCATTCTCCCCATGCTTGCTTGGATTTTCTCCAGGTGCTTCAGTTTCCTCCCACATCCCAAAAATGTGCTCTTAGGCTAATTGGCAGAACAAATTCTCCCTAGTTTGTCTCAAATTTGGTTTCAATCCATAGATCTATAAACATAGACAGGGATCACGGGTAGAGGTGGAAACATCAGGGTGGCGGCGCGGGCTTGTTGGGCCAAAGGGCCTGTTTCCCTTGCTGTTTTGTTCTTTGTTCTTTGTTTTTGAGACACTTATAAAATGTAGACTTTCGTATGGAAAAATCCACTGGGTAAACAATTGTTATTAATTGATGTGCAGGTTAGGTTGATTGGTCGTAATAAATTGTCCTTTGGTGTCAGGGGGACTAGGAGGGTAAATATATGGGGTTATGGAGATAGAGCCTGGGTGGGGTTGTTGCTGGTGCAGGCTCAATGGACCAGATGGCCTCCTCCTACACTGTAGATTTTATGATTCTATAGTAATTATTATTGTAATTAAACAATTAGAGGATTTATTATTACACAATTTGTTGCTCAGAATAAATGCAATCAATGAAGCAGGAATTGTGAAGCTTCACAAAAGACCACATGATCAAACACCACCATATGCCCAACACTACTGAAGAGGGTGATGATAATACCTGAAACATCACCCAAGTGCCATGATCTTGTATTCCTTAGTAGCTGACAGATAATTGTATCATTCATTTCCCGCAGAGGATGACGAAATAAAGATAACTGCCCACTTCTGCCACAAAAGACAAAAGGAAGATAGAATAGAGCAGAGTGTAAAAAAAATTGTCCTCTGTAAGAATACTAGGGTGGAAACAATAGCATTCCAAATTATTCCCAAAGCAATAAGCAAATAGAAATGATGGAAGATATAAACATGCTACTATACCCTATCAAGATTATTCTAGTGATCATTCCAGTGTGAAAAATCAAAGTACAAAAGCAAAGAGGCAGAGAGATATCATTCTCTGTAATGGAATTAAATCAATGACATTCCCCAAGTGTCCCCAGAGTAAGAAGACAATAGATATAATAAAAGACAAAAAAATCAGAGGCCAAACTATTTCAACAGAAAGAAGGTGAATGAGAAGGGATTTTTTTTTTTTAATCTTCACACACACTTTGGAAACAAGGATTATCAGCCCATTGAACCAATAAACTCCTTCCACCGTCAAGTAGTTCTGGTATTGGACTTGAAGCCAGAACTTCTGGTCCAGTGGTAAGGATGCCACCATTCTGTCACAAGACCAAGAAGGGATCATAGGGCATCTTAGAATACTAAGAATAATGGAAGACATTAATCCAGAACACTTTTTTCAAATTAAGCCAGAAGAATAAGCAATTTCGATACAAATTGGTAAATGGCAAGTTTAAGATTAATCTGAGAAGTTATTCTCCATACTGGAATAATCACTAGAGTAATGTTTTTAGGATGTAGTAGTAGGGAGAAAAACTCAAGATTCAAAAGGCAATTAGATTCTGTGATGAAAGATGGAGATTGCAGACTTATTTTCATGGAAGAATGAATTGGATGAGAAAATCTATACTGACCTTTTAGTTCAACACTAATTATCATCGCATGTTATGAGAGAACCTAGAGAGTATTTGGTACAAATCAATCATTGTTCCACTAATCAGTTAGAAAACCTTGTAATACCATCATCTCTCTTTCTTGTCTTCGATCATTTCTATTTTCTTATTACTTTTGGTATTAATTTGGAATACCATTCTTTCCATCCTGTTGTCCTCTCAACTTCATTTCCTTTTTGTACTTTATGGTAGAAGCTTGAATTTTGCCTTGTAACTTTGTCTTCTAATGATTAGGATCAGGCTCACCATCTTTCTCTGCACCAATTCCAAAACTTGGATATTTTCTTTGTGTCTTGATTAGCAGATTAAATCCCGTAAACAGTGTGTAACTTAAACAGAAATCTATAAACATACAAACATACAAATTCAGAGCAGGAATAGTCCATTCAGCCCCTCGAGCATGCTCCACTAGTCGACATGATCATGGCTGGTCTGATTGTGCCCCCAACAGCACTTTACTTCCAAACTTCTATACCCCAAGTAAGTGTATGATTTAGGGCTTTGACATTTCAGCTTCAGAAAAATTGAGCAATATATTCGGTATTCTATTTGTTCTGTTAACTTTTGTTCTGCTCTGCAATAATGTGAAATACTTTGCACTTATATAAGACCATCATCACCTTTTTCCTCAAAAAACTAACCCTTGACCCCACTGTCCTTGCAAACAACTATTCCATCTTCAAACTCCCTTTTCTCTCCAAGTTCTTGAATATGTCGTCGCCTCCCAAATCTGATCCCATTTTTCCCACAATTCCACGTTTTATCCCTAAAATCAGGTTTCGGCCCATCAGCTCTTATCAACGTCAAAAATAATATCCTATGTGGTTGTGACAAAACTGCTCATCTTCTTCCTTTTTGACCTATTGGCCGGCCAGGGGCGAGGGGGGCCGCTGCTCCAGGGTGGGTTGCCAACATTGCAGAGGCAGGGGGAGGGTCAGGGCTGCTAGTGAGGGAAGAGGATGGAAACCAGGAGTTTGGGACTCCCGGGGGAGGGTGGAAGGGTGGAGTTCGAGGCTGGTGGTGAGAACAGTGGCGAAAGGTTGGGGGGAGCTGGCCAAGACATACAGGACGACAGTGATCGGGGTGCAGGGAGGGTTCAGAGGGGTCATTGGGCTGGCCAGAGGTCAGGAGATCAGCAATGCAGAGTCAGTGCACATACGCCGATCTCCACTCTGACAGATTGGTGCTTGCACAGTTAACACTCCGCGCTGTACTGCCAGATTCTCAAGTGGGAATCAGACCCAAGCACTGATTTTTAGTGTGATTCAAGCTAGGGCATTCTGCAATGCTCAGAGTGTGGGAGATTCATTTTGAATTTCACATTGAAAAAAAATAGTTTTTACGTAAGTCAGCACTTAGAATTTTTTTGGGAGAATTCTGGCCTAAATTTTTATACCAGTGTGAACATTGCAAATATAAGCTTTGGTTTGAGATTTGTGTGAAAGATGGCACCTTGAATGCTTGCATCACTGAGTGCTGCACCAAGTGTCTAGATCATGTGCTCAAATCCTGAAGTGGGACGTGAATTCAGCCTCTAATTTGGAGCAGATTTTGCTGAGAACTGAGTGAAGTTGACAATTAGCAAAGGACTACTGTGGGTCTATTAGGGAGAGTAACACAGCTTCACTCTCTTGCTGATCACAAAGTATAGAAAGAGGAGGTAATGGCTGAACAAGTGCAGGGTTGAATTTACTGCTTGACCATCTTCAGTTCTCTCTCTGCCTAGTTCAACAACAATCTTTAAGTATATTCCCATTTGTATTCTTATTAATTTAAGATTTTGGTTATAGGATATGTGTTAAGTCATAAGTACATTGCATTATATGTTTTCTTTCCCAAGTCCTGATTTATACATTTTGTTATCTCCAACAACTATTCATTCTTTCCACCTGAAATTTAGCTGCTTCTATATACTGTAAGAAGCCTCACCACACCAGACTAAAGTCCAACAGGTTTATTTGATAGCACAAATCACTAGCTTCCGGAGCGCTGTCCCTTCATCAGGTGCGTGGGAGTTCTGTTTACAAACAGGGCATAAAAAGACACAAACTCAATTTACAAAATAATGAAAATATTGGCCAATGCAGACCTATGTTTCCCCGAGGTTCCATCTTGAGCTGGTCCTTAGCAATAGCACAATATCCCCTGATTCCACATTATATTGCACACAGGTCTTTCAAGATATGACTCCCAACATATGCCTGGCATTCATCTGGCAACTGTTCTTGTGCTTTATTCACTCATCTTACTGCACTCTCCAGAATGTTGCATATTATCTCATGGTTCCCAATACTCATTTAATGCCTTTTAGGGCTCTCTTGTATCAGTTCTCACCTGACAAATGGCCAGTTAGCCACCCCCCACCTCCCCATCCTTGACCCTTTACCTCATCTGCCTATCAGTTTGGGTAAAGGCTCTTTTCATCAATACAATCCCATCTCTCCATCTCACTGTCCTTTTGTCCTTATTGTTTGTTCTCATTTTGTAAAATACTTGCTTTCTTTTTACACTTCTTCAGAGGGATTGGGCTCTTAAAGAAAAAGAAAAGCTTTATTTGTTGAGCGACTTTCACAACCTTGGGACATTTCAAAGCAATTTACAGCCTACTCTACATTTGCAGTGTGGTCATTGCTTTTGTGCCAATAATCTGTTTTAATAATATTGGCTGAAAGATATTTTTATTTTGCAAGTATGTACCTTATTTGTTAAATATCTGACAGAACATTACAAACATTTCAAAGTGGTCATCACACAAATTGCAATCACGTTCAACATTTCTACATAGATCATGTTGCACCTTGAGGTGCTTCAATGCAGTCAAATAAATATTACATTTTTTTTTCATCAATCACCTCGAATGGGAGGACATCCAAACTGGCTCTGATTGTGGCAAGAATTAGATTTAACTTAGCTAAGACTAACCATCATTAAATGCCAGTGATCTCCAAGTGCCAATCTGTCATTGTTGGGAGGATGGACCATATGCTTTTGCTCAATTCTGATCCTAATTATGTAAATGAAGAATAAGACACTTCTGCTCTCTTCCTTACTCAGGGGAAAAATGCTTTGCAGAAACATGACTATACAGGACAAAATTATTAACAAACCACGAAGGAAGGTGCGTTCAAAAACTGAAGTATATAAAATTAAACAAAATGTTGAGGATACAAATGGGACGAGAAGAAAAAAACAGAGCGCTGGAGCGAAGCAACTTCTTGCCAGTTGTCCCCAGCATATCGTCTAAATCCATTCTTTACTCTTGTTCTATGCTCTCTTCACTCTACCTGTGACTGCAACACTATTGCTGAGATTCTCCAGCCTCCCAGTCATGTGTTTGCCATCAGCAGGAATGGTGTGTTGTTTGCTGGTGACACGATACTCCGGTCCTGCTGCTGTCAGTAGGAATTCCCATTGGCATTACCCCACGCAGGTGGGTATGTGCTGCCGGTGGGATAGGAAAATCCTGCCAGTGTGAACGGGTGGTTAGCACAGCAGCCTCACAGCACTAGGGACCTGGATTCAATTCCCAGCCTCAGATCACTGTCTGTGTGGAGTTTGCACATTCACCCCATAGAACATAGAACATTACAGCGCAGTACAGGCCCTTCAGCCCTCGATGTTGCGCCGGCCAGTGGACCCGCTAACCTAAACTATTCCAATATCATCCATATGCCTATCCACCGAACATTTGAATGCCCCCAAAGTAGGTGAGTCCACAACTGCTGCAGGCAGGGCATTCCACACCCTCACCACCCTCTGTGTGAAGAACCTGCCTCTGACATCCGTCCTATAACTACCACCTCTTAATTTAAAGTTATGTCCCCTCGTGTTGGTCATCACCATCCGAGGAAAAAGGCTCTCACTATCCACCCTATCCAATCCCTTGATCATCTTATACGCCTCAATTAGGTCACCGCGTAACCTTCTTCTCTCTAATGAAAATAACCTCAGGTCCCTCAGCCTTTCCTCATAAGGCCTTCCCACCATACCAGGCAACATCCTGGTAAACCTCCTCTGCACCCTTTCCAATGCTTCCACATCTTTCTTATAATGCGGCGACCAGAACTGTACGCAATACTCCAAGTGCGGCCGCACCAGAGTTTTGTACAGTTGTAACATAACCTCACGGCTCCTAAATTCAATCCCTCTACCAATAAAAGCTAACACACCGTACGCCTTCTTAACAACTTTATCAACCTGGGTGCCAACTTTCAAAGAGCTA
Organism: Sphyrna mokarran; assembly: GCA_024679065.1. Lineage (NCBI taxonomy): Eukaryota > Metazoa > Chordata > Chondrichthyes > Carcharhiniformes > Carcharhinidae > Sphyrna > Sphyrna mokarran. The sequence continues at coordinate 73,674,296 of JAGIQG010000008.1, read as the reverse complement.
TGTACTTGTACCCCAAGATCCCTCTGCTCGACAACACTATTAAGGGTCCTTCCATTAGCCCTATATTTCATATGCCTGTTATTCCTACCAAAGTGAATCACCTCACACTTATCCGTATTGAATTCCATTTGCCACCTCACGGCCCAGCTCTGCAACCTATCTATGTCCCTCTGCAAACTGTAACATCCATCCTCGCTGTCTACAACTCCCCCCACTTTGGTATCGTCAGCAAATTTACTAATCCAACCCTCTACACCCTCATCTAGGTCATTTATAAAAATGACTGTGTGGGTTTCTTCCAGGTGTTCTGGTTCCCTCTCACACTCCAAACTTGTGCAGGTTAGATTGATTAGCTATGCTAAATTGACTCTAGCGTCAGGGGAATTAGCAGGGTAAATATTGGAGTTACAGGAATAGGACCTGAGTGGGGTTGTGATCATGCAAATTCGATGGACTGAATGGCCTCCTTCTGCACTGATTCTATAACAACCAGAGAATTCCAATGTATAATTTGAACTCTCTCCTTCCACTCCTACGTACTCTTTGCACGGTATGTATAGAGCGCATGAAACAAGGCTTTTCACTGTGTTCCTATACATGTGACAATAATAAAGCAAATCAGAAAGAATGATTTTAGCCTGCTCTCCACTCACTCACTCTGGAAAGGCAACACAGCATTGGGGAATATCCTTAAATTTTGAATACCATTTTGTCATTTAATGCAATGGGAGCAGGACGGAAGCTGAAAGCGAGAAAGCTGTACGCTGGAAAATCCTCTGCGGGTCAGTCAGGGGAACGTTCCCACTGATGTAGAGACGCCGGCGTTGGACTGGGATAAACACAGTAAGAAGTCTGACAACGTCAGGTTTAAATCCAACCGAAAGCTTGCGAGTTTACTACCAAATAAATCGGTTGGATTTAAGCCGGCATTGTCAGACTTTTTTACAACGTTCCCACTGCCAGAGGAGCCGCCTCTCGCTGTGTCTCCACCAGGAGGCTGACTCACCTGAGGGAAGGTGGTTGGGCGGGAAGGTGGGGCCGCAGTTTGGAGGGTGCGGCTCCTCTCCAGCTCCTCTGGATTTCCTGCGCGTCGCCCACAAGCGGCTTTAAGGTGGCAGGGCAGAGGCGGGAAGTCAGAGCGGTGGGGATCCTGAGGGGAACGGGGTGATTTCAGTGCGCCTCGGTACGTGGACTGATCGCGCACACGCACACATATTTATATATACACAACAGAGGACATTCCGGAGAGCTTCCTCGCCGAACAAGGAATTGTAAAGATGAACGTGACGCAGGAGAATTATTTCCTCAAGTCCGCCTTGCCCACGGCCGCCCCGGTCTCCACCCTGGCCATGCCCTCGGACCTGGAGTTGGACCACAGGAAGGAGTACCAGCAGCGGGCACAGCACCAGAGCATGAGGGTACAGGAGCAGGTCCGCACCATGCTCAAGAGCGGCGGCAGCCGGGCCAGCGGCTCGGTGCACGGGGACTCCCTCACTGCAGGTAAAACTAAACTTAAACCAAACCCACGTTATCTAGTGTGTGTATGTGTCCCCAAACTTGTGTGGGGAATTTTCTCCGCCGTGAAGTACTCGTTTTCCAGCCACCTCTTTTTTTTTCCACTTTAAAATCAGTCCAAAGGAAAGTCCTTCCCATGTGGATACCCTCCCAAGGTGTGTGATACAAGATTCTCCTTCTACTCTGCGTTGTATGTTTCAATCCTGAGGTAAAAAGTGGGTTCAATCGGTTTCTTTTTGAGTGTAGGAACTTGCTGGGACAGATTTGTTTGGAACCGTGGGTAATGTGCACAGTGTGACAGGACAACTTTAGGTGTGGTCTTGCTGTGTAAAAGTTAAGGGTTGTGGGTCGATCCTATCTTGCATGTCAATAGCAGGTTGCAGAGCTAGTCCCTGAAACATTCCGAGCAGCGCAGTTCCAGATTCTGTGGTGTAGTTTGGAGTTCCTATAGTGATGAAATTTCTTCCTTGCCTGAACTATCTTCCTTGCCTGAACTATCATCATCTGAGCCATGTTTTGTGACTCCCGAATGTGACCCTTATTTTACATTCAAGCAACTGAAGAATATGAATTAACTGAACATAAGGCACAAAAAGGCTGTCCATATTTGGGTAGATCAACCTCACTTGCCTGCCTGTCTTCCTGTCAGTGTATATGTAACCACGGTTCGAAAGAAAATCTGTTCCAGCGTGTTCCTGCAGTCAAAAGTGAAGCAGATATAATCCATTTTCTCCCTCCAGTTGGGAAGGAGAATCTTGCTCAGCGCATGTATAACACACCAAGAAGAAAGAACGCCGTTCCTCCTGTTACAGAAATGTTTTCAGTAGCCTCTGCCGGACATTTTATACATGTCAGTTCAATAGACTCTAATTTGCCTGGTTCATCTCTGTCGAGCCCCTTCATAATGGTGAAAATAACAGGTCATTTTGTAGTTATCTCTCATTCAAAGATCAAATCCCTTCACCTTTGCTCACAATTTAAAACTCAGTACAGACTGCAAAATACAGATCAGTCTCCCTTTACAAAATCAAACAGTCTTTCCATAAAATTTGTGGGAACTTTGAAAATGATATAGTGTGATTTTTGATCAAAGACATTGATGAGTTCAACTAAATTTCTTATGTTTGAATTTTGCTGTTCTATTTATGATGACACTTGAAACTCTTATGGTGTTTATGACATTTGGGTATATAAAGTATGAAAAATGGTTTTACTCAAAATTCCTTTGGAATTCAACAGGTATTTCAAGCTTTTGATGCATTTCTTGCATAACTGCATTCAGTAGTTCTTGTCTTTACACAATATCTTGTAATTTTCAATATGAAACAGTTTTCTTGTCGATGTTGACAGGCCATTCTCATTTAAAGTACTCACATATCTCCATTACAAAAGAGGGTATAGTTAAAAAAAGACAAATTCCCTAAACATTTGATGTATTTTAAGATCTTCACATTGGATTTTCATAGGATATATCCTTATCAGTTAACGGCAGGGTTGTTCACACAAACATTTTCACTGCAATTACCAGATGTGGCATCTCTTCAGCAGTGCAAGGTCAGTGGGGCTATGATATTCAGAATGTAAACTTTAGATTGATGAGATTTCCATAGTTGCATGCTTTTTGCATGAATGTTTAGCTTCACTTTTTCCAATGATAAGACAGCCATATGTCCAATTTGTTAAACTATGATCTAAAGCATGGCTGAGAAGAAAAATGTTCCCTTTTTCAGTCTCTGCAAATTTGCTGCCTACTTTATCCACTGAATCAAATTTAGTGTCACCTTTATAGAAATATTTGATGCTAAACTATAAGCTCTCACATTACTGCTCCTTTCACTTTTACTTTCCATCATTAGAGCAAAAAGATCTCATTACACTTCATTAACAGTGAAGTTCCTACGCACTTTGAGAGCTGTATACTTCAAGAAACATTCTAAGTTTTATTGCTTTATATTAATTCCCTAACTCATAATCCTGCTGGATTTTGAGTTCTGTCATTCAGATTTCTCTGCTGTGTAGAATTCCCAGTTTGGCTTCACTGCAAATATTCTGAGATCCGTAATTAGTGTTTTGAGATCTCTCGTATGTCAGCAGCTGTTAATTGTTCTATCCATATTATATGAGGTTATATCTATTTTGCATTCTTTAAAAAAAAAATACTCTGGTCATTCATTATAAAAAGGGTTTGAACTGCAATTTTGAAGCAAAAGATAAATATTCTACCAGCATCAGAAGAATGTTTGCCTTGGCCTAATATTTTGACTCATGACTAGTGACCAATTAACTTTTGAAGCAAGGTCCGTGATCACGAATGTTGTTTTGTTATTTCAGGATTGTCTAACATCACTAAAAAGCATTTTGCAATTTTGAAACTCTACTATTATTCAGTTTCTTCCAGTTAGTCAAAGTGTAAAAGGTTATTAATTCTGAGATAATGTAAAATGGGATGTAATTTCTTACTGTTTATGAGCAATGGAAACAGCTCTAGGTTACCCACTTCAATCGTTCTCCATCAATATAAAGCTCAAATTTGTCCTGAATGTCAATAATGTTCCCTTATCTGGGGAAGCATCTGGGATCTCACTGGTATTCATGAGTAGAAGATAGAAAGAAATCTTCTCAACAAATATTTGATCCATCTATCCAATTTAGCTTCTATTTATTCTCTGATGTCCAATACAAATGGAGATGTTTTCCCCTGGCCCCCTCTTTCCTCTTTGGAATGCAGTTCACGCTAAGTCACTACCTTATTTAACTTGATCCTCTCCTCTTCCAATTCTAACACATTATTTTCTGGCATATATAAACTGTTCTTATTTCCCTTTCTCCAATATTCTGCTTGCTTTGAAAAACTAATTGTGACATGATCTGATATTTCTATTTATCTAGTCTGATGTTTCTGGATTGCATGGAAACATTGTGACATAATGATGCTTAGAATTTCTAATGTTGAATTCAATTTAGAGGGGTTAAATTCTCAGGACAAGTCTTATGAGTAGATTAGCTCAAACTGTGGAATATCAACAATATTTTTACACCTATTACTCCTACAACAACTCTTTTCATTTGAACTCAACAAGGATCATTGTCAAGTGTAATTATGAAATCACATACCCATTGCTATAAAGGAAATCTGTTTGCAAGCTTGGATTTTCTTTTAGGGTGTATAAGTTTTCTTGGGTTCCTCTTCTTCATTTGAATCACAATCATCCTTATTTCCTTGCTCATTTGGTTTTGCTTCAGACAGTTCTTGGAATCATACCTGGCACCTCATAAGACTTGTTGTTTATAAAATAGCAGATAGTTTTATTTGTTCAAATTTTACTATCATCTTTATCTAGGAAGGTATAGTTAAGGGAAAGATGCCCCATAATGGTAGCCTAGAAGGCAAATGAATTTTTGATAAAGTTAACATACCAGCATCACGTGATAGCATGACTCTGTACAACACGCAATCACATTTGTGTTTTCATAAATTGTTATAAATATTCAATATAATTTGGAACTAAGTACTAAAGATTTAGATTGGCCACAATTATTTAAGTGGAAATAAAATATTGAAGACTGATAGCACTGTGAGCACTCAGCTAAAGCACCTTGAGCGGAACTGTCTAATACTATCAATGGGAAGCTTGGCATATGGGGAACTTAATTTGGCACAAAATCAGTTTTCCGACGGAAGGGATAAACTTTAACAATTGTGGCCCCAGGATTTTAAAAACAGGTAGAACTTCTGGACAATCAATGCATGTTCATTAAAAGCCCAGCTCACCTGAATTAAGTTTTCCCCTCCAAATTCCCTGCCAGTGAGAAATTATCATGTTCACATTCATGGCTGACTATAAATAATGTGAGGGAGGCTTCTTCTGTGATTAACTGGTAAGTTGCCTCTACATTGTTCTCTTAGGCTGGCATTTACAGATGCTCCCAAATGTTTCAGATTGAGTGGTGACAGTGCAGGTTTTAAGGAAGTAAAGAAGGTTTTGTGGAGAAGGGTGTATCAGCAGCTGGGAAAAAGTGGAAAGGACAGTACAGATTGTCTGGGTGCCCTTCAAATATGGCGCTAGACATTCAACCACATGAGATAATGCTGGGGCAGTGACTTACTGCTCACCCCACTATGACATTCACCATGCTCCTCCCATTGCATAGATAATGAGCTGAACTGTGCATGGCCAACTGTCCCTTGCGCTCTTTTTCACCTCCTCATCTTCCGCACCCCCAGTGGATTCACTCCCATATCATCTTCTGCCACCAAGTCTAGATTCCAAATATTTATTTTTATCAACAATATTTCCTTGGTTTTTGTCCATATGCCAGTGCAATGATCTCTATTGTTCTTTGAATCATTTCTAATACTGCTACATCTTTTTGTAATTATGAAAACCATAACTTGATGCCTGTACTTAATAAAGACTACAGATCACTTCTTTGGGCTTAATTTTTACAGATCTGCATCTAGTCCACATTGTGCTGTGCTAGTTTGTTATAGAATGCTCCTGAATTCTTTAAATGGTTAATAATTCATTATCTGTAACTTTTGTTTCACTTTTTCTTTTAATTTTTAGTGAGGGGTTGCAAGGAGGAATAGTTTACTCAGCAGCAAATGTTTTTAATCTCCTGAGATGGTATAGCACTGAGACTTACAGACACGTAGATCCCGGGTTTGGGATCCTGGCCTGTGCTGGAATAGTTAACGTCAGTCAGGTGAACTGCCCCTAGCATGAGGAGAAAATCAGCATGTATTTCTGCTTCTAATTGCTGGTCTGATATTGCTGTTGCACAACATGTTGACATGGGTCATCAGCGGACTCTTACTGCTGGGAAGCAATGTTTCTAGGATGGTCAACTTGGCAAACTTTGTCGGAGCCTGTGATAGTCCTCATTATAGAATGGTTCATTGATGTTTAAACATTGGGAAAGCCTTGTAGAAATTCAATCTGCCATCATGTATTTACAGATAGAAAATCTTAGCAGGTCTGGAAGCATCGGTGGAGAGAGAGATGGAGTTAATGGATGGGATTTTTTGGAAGTGCCCACTGCCGGGACTGTCCAGTCCCTCTGAAAGTCAATGGACATTTGGTTGGGTTGTCAAATCTCTCCTGATGGTTTCTGCCATGACTGGGCCAATGTTTCAAGTTCATTCGTAATTGTTTTTCCAGCACTTCCTGTTTTTGTTTCAAATCTACTGTATCTGCAGTATTGTGCTCTTACTTTTGTGAATTTGCAGATGATCTATGAAATCCCAGAGTAAGCAACAATATTGATCACTTCAGCAAAAGTTATGACAGGAGATTGGGACTATTACTCAAGAGTACTGGCGTCAATGTCTAGTCTCTTTGTTGTCGTATCAGTGAGGTATCAAAGACCTTCCCTGCGTATTGTAACAAAAACCCCCGCAAAGTAAGCACATCTGGGTGAAGGGTAAGAAATTGGGAAATTTTCACGTTTCCAATTAATCTTTTGCCTTTTTTTATATTATAATCCAATCCTTAGGAATGATGAGCTTTCGTACGTCAACCATGCCAAGCTTCAGCTCCAAGTCTCACACTTTTTTGGCAGATAAAAAGTACTCAGTGAGTATATATGGCCTTCTGTGTTATAATAACCTGAGATGTTTATTTTCTGATATGGAGATACTGGCATTGGGCTGGGGTAAACACAGTAAGAAATCTCACAACACCAGGTTAAAGTCCAACAGGTTTATTTGGTAGCAAAAGCCACTAGCTTTCAGAACGCTGCCTCTCCGTCAGGTGAGTGGGAGTTGTATTCACAAACAGAGCATATAAAGACACAAATTTACAAAATATTGATTGAAATGTGAGCCTTTACAAGTCTTAAACATACAGACACTGAGTGGAGAGAATGTTAAGCACAGGTTAAAGAGATGTGTATTGTCTCCAGACAGTTGATGAGATTTTGCAAACCCACACAAATCATGGGGATTACAGATAGTGTGACATGGACCCAGGATCCCAGTCGAGATCATCCTCATGTGCAGAACTTGACTATCAGTCTCTGCTTAGTGACCCTGCACTGTTGCGAGTTGTGAAGGCCGCCTTGGAGAACGCTTACCAAAGATCAGAGGCTGAATGCCCATGACCGCTGAAGTGTTCCCAACAGGAAGGGAACACTCTTGACTGGTGATTGTTGAGCGGTGTGTACTTCCTACCAGCCATGCCCTTTCTTTCTTTCATGAGCAGATTTACAGATTAAACTTAAGCATGATCACAGCTGAATCACTATTTGATTTGTGTTGTTTGATGAGGCAGAGGAGAAAGCAGCAGGCATAGCTACTGCTTTTCAGGATAGAATTTTATTTAGAGCAGCAGAACATAACATTTTGACTGTAAGAACTAAGGCCTTTGAGTAAAAGGTTCTAAACACTGCCCGTCAAACATATGGAGACGAGAAACTGCTGTCCCTTTAGGGATTACAGCATGTAAGTACAATGCAAATTCCTGCATACAATACATTTGCATGTAATTTTATGTTTGTTATGCATGGAAGATGTTGAATTATTCAGCTATTTGAATTGAGCAACTTTGGGCTCAGAAAAAGCAGTATCCTATTTCTCTTACAGAAACTGCTTCATTGCAGAATATCATAGCATTCTTAATGCATTTGATTTGCTTCATTCACATTGCAGGCTGGATTCCAAAAGCATGGAAAGCAGAGACCTGTGCAATTTTTCAGAAGTTGTAAATGTAACTGCACAGCTGACCTAGTCATGTTGATGACTTTCCTAACCAAGAATTCTCTACCCGCAGTTGAGGCTAAAATATTGTATGTTTTCAAGAAAGAGTTAGATATAGCTCTTGAGGTAAACCGGATCAAAGGATATGGGGTAGGGGGAAAGAGGGATCAGAATATTCAGTTGGATGATCATAATAAGTAGTGAAGCAAGCTTGAAAGGACGAACGGCCTATTCCTGTTTCTAGACCATGAATGTTTCACAATGAAATGGTCATGTTAACGTTGTTGGCATTATTGCTGAAGATCCCTAATTTGATCCATGTTTGATAAGCTAACCTCAGTCAATGGAATAACTAGGTTTTTTTGTAGTTGTCCTTAGCACATCTTAGTTAAGGAGGAGGAAAAGGCAAAAGCCAAAGTTCCCACTGCTTCACACACACGCTCCAATTGGAACACCTAACCTGTTTTCCCTGAGCAGACTGGACTTTTCAAGACCGAGACATACATATAAGGGATAGGGAGCAAAGGAAAATGGAGTTGAGGTGTAGATCAGCTATCTAATTGAAAAGTGGAATGGGCTCAAGGAACTGAATGATTTGGTCCTGTTCTTATGCTTCATAATCGGTGACTTGCAGCAGGGAGCAACGCTCTGAGTGGACAGATTGGGAAATCATGGGCTTGAAGTAACAAACTTTCTTTAACAAGGCTTGCCAGACCAGCCTCCTGCTTCTTGATTGAAGGGGCAGTTTTAGAGATCAGCACTATAGTATATGATTTTATTCACCCAAAATTGGAAGGATGTAAAAACAATAGGAAAGGTATAGTGCAAAGTCACTGAACTTTTTCCAGGATGAATGTTTACAATTTTGAAAAGAAACTTGTTAAGTAATTAAGATTAAAAAGCAAATGACTGCGGATGCTGAAATCTGAATATGAAACAGAAAACATTGGAAAATTTCAGCAGGTCTAATAGTGTCTGTGGAGAGGGAACAAAGCTAACATTTCAAGTCTGGATGATTCTTTTCTGAGCTATGATACTGTCTGACCTACTGAGATTTACCAGCACTTTCTGTTTTTATTGCTTGAAAATTAACTATCTTTTTCATTAAAGCTAGGAAAGTGAAAGGGTGATCTGGCACTTGTGGTAAAGATTAGTGATCTCGCTGGTTGGCAAAAGTGATAGATTTATGACAAAGAATCTTGTACGCATTTTGGGCAACAGATTTTGTTTGAACCATCCTCTAAATCTTTTGCAACGAGCTATTGATAAACGGAAATGAAATCCATTGCTTGGGAAAGAGAAATATTAAAGGATATGGAGGATTAGCAGATCATAGGCCATAGAATCCTTACAATATAGAAGGAGGCCATTTGGCCCATCAAGTCTGTACAGACCACAATCCCACCTGGGCCCTATCCCCATAACTCCATACATTTACCCTGCTAAACCCTGAAACTAGGGTCAATTTAGCATGGCCAATCAACCTAACACGGAAGGAAACTGGAATACCCAGAGGAAACCCACACAAATACAGGAGAATGTGCAAACTCCATACAGATAGTGACCCAAGGCCGGAATTGAACCTGGGTCCCTGGTGCTGTGAGGCAGCACAGCTAATCACTGTGCAGTGAATTGGATTATACTGGATGGTGTATGGAGAATCAATTAGTGTAGATATAATTGGCAAAGATGTGTGGCTAAAATTTTATGTTCCCATTTGCAGTGGGTGTCAATGGTGATGGGAGCACAAAATATTGCGAGAGGCCCAAATCACATTTTATGCTGATGAGACTGTCCCTGCCCCCATCTATGACAAAGTAAATCCCGACATTCACCATTGGGAAGTCCATTACGATAAATTTATGTCTAATTATCAGGTCCATATGCCTGAAAAACACCCCCACTGTTAAATACAGCAGCTTTCATGTTCCCTCCCACTCCGTAAATTCCCCCACACTGTTTCTGTGGCTATAGCAAATGATTTTTACTTGCTGTCGAATGTCCCAGGCAGCCATTAGTTAAGAACTGCACAAAGCTGCACTATGAAGTCCACCTCAGTGAAACAGCCTGCCAATCTCACTATCTATGCTCATCCATGAGGAATTACTTCCTGGGCAAGACACTGCATAGCTCTCAACAACTGCAAAAACAAAGTCCAGCATAAGTCAGTACTTTTCAAGAGAGTGAAGTGAGAAAATGAACTAATCACCAAATGATTATGAACTTGGGAGAATTTTATTGCTCTGGTTTTGTTGTGCTGTGCTTAATAAGAGGTGTTTCAGAGTTATTTTTTTTCCCCTCAGACTATCGAGCCATCTGTATACAATCAGGGGAGCAATCAAAATTGGTCATCTCGCTCAGCTGTGGGGGATTACTCCTTTAAAGGGAAAACTGCAATAAGTCAATATAGCAGACAGGGAGAGAAGGTTATGACTCAGTATAGGCCTGTTTCAGTATATCAGACTTCCTCCTCCAGACCACTATCTTTTCACCAGTCCACCAGTTACAGATATGTCAGCCCAGCACCAATGGATCCGGAGGACATCGATAATTTATCCCTGCGCTCAATGCAGTTGCCTGGAAAATATGCTCAAAGCATGAGGAAAAAATCTTGGTCTGGGGGCCAAATGAATGGACAAGTCATGTACCAAAGAGCAGATAATGGTGAGATGAGCTTGACTTCGGATCAGGTTGATAATGGCTATTCTGAAGGCATTGGCTATGGCAACTGCACAATTAGTCAATCCTCAGGCAAGCGACTGATTAGCACAAACACGGCAGGCTCTGTGAAAAGCTTATCAAGGTCATTAAGTGGCACAATGGGCATAGCTAATTACGCAGTGGAAGGGATGACTGCACGTCGACAAATCAGACCTCCAGCCCAGCGCACGCTGCAGAGAGTCCAGCAAATCATCAGGTCACCTCGAGGAAGAACAGTTTCAGGTTGTGCAGTAGCATCTGACATGGAGCAAATGTCACGCACTCCATCCCTTCGGAGCTTGGGCGGAGCAGATGTTGGTATCCAAGAATTGGGAGATCTGCATTCACAAGGTTTTCAAGGAGCGAATCTTGGCATGGTACAAATCACACAGTAAGTCTGAGATTGACTTGTGATTGGAGATAAACAGATACAGTGTCACAAAACCAGCAAGCCCGAGATCGAGTCCGTGGCAGATTTCAGATCTTGCCAGTTTTCAATGGGGGACAAAAAGAACCTTAATTCAATTAGTGGGAGACAAATGAAATTAAGTATATAAGTTTCTTTCTAATAAAGTTTGAAAAACAAATATGAAGGAATAATGTTTGCAAAAAAAGTAAAATGTTAAGAAAGGCTGACTCGCATTCTGTGCTGGATTCAAAGTAAAGTTTTACAACACCAATTTTAAATCCAACCAATTTATTTGATAGTAAATCCGCGAGCTTTCGACTTTACAGCTTTCGTCAGGCAAATGCAGTGTTCTGATCTGCAGAGGCACTCATATCCACACAGACAGTTACAGATTGCTGATTAGAATGCGAATCCTTACATCTAACCTGCTATTCAAGTGTTAAAGTGGCCAAGTATTTTGTCTGGAGAAAATACACAATTCGCCAATGCTCGGGATTCCCTTCACACACGTTGGCCACTTTAACACTTGAATAGCAGGTTAGATGTAAGGATTTGCATTCTAATCAGCAATCTGTAACTGTCTATGTGGATATGAGTGCCTCTGCAGATCAGAACACTGCATTTGCCTGACGAAAGCTGTAAAGTCGAAAGCTCGCGGATTTACTATCAAATAAATTGGTTGGATTTAAAATTGGTGTACAACTTTACTGAGTTTACCCCAGTCCAATGCCGGCATCTCTACATCTGGATTTAAAGTACAGACGTGAGAGTGAAGTCAAGTTGTGTGGGGTCAAGTTTCACTCTGATCCATTGGGAGCATGGGAAAAGGCCAATGTGTCAAGCTGATGGGTAGTCCAGCTTACTGTTGCATAATTGCAGCACCTAGCTGAATTATCTTAGTCAGTTATTTCACTGAAAAGTAATTGAAGTTGATGCAGAGTTGCTTGTAAAAATGTCCGATAGCTGGATTTGAGGCGCTGTACCTGTATTAGATGGTCAATTTACTGTTGGTGTCGAAAGACCTGAATGAGACATTTTTAATCTTTCCTTCCTATTGACTTGTATTCCTGAAATAAATGCTGGAAAAACCTCAGCACTTCAAGCCAGCAGATGATATTTCATAAGGGCAAATTTTCTTTTGACTAAATGGATTTATCATTTGCAAGTTAGGGAGTGTGGGATGGATATCTATTATTTTGTGTTCTCTCCAATCTTCTAAACATATTTTCATTTGTAATGAAGCATTTGCATGGCATTTTGATCTTTAACCTGTCTTTAAAACAAACTTTCTTGTTTAACATTTGATGCTGCCTCCATTGATATGTACCATTAGCCTGCAAAACTATTCGATTTATCACTGGTTCTCTTTGCCAGCAACAAGGTGTATTCTGCGTTTTAATATTCCAAGATACTAGATCTCAGTAAAACAGGAAAAAAAAAGTAGTTTTTTTTTAAAGAATCCTTTGTGGATTCTCTTTGAAAAGTTGGGTAATAACTTGAGCAGTTTTATTTTCTGAATTTATTTATCAAGTCTGCCAATAAGCTGAAACAAATCCATGCTTCTTTACAACAAGTTGCTGCAAAGTGTCTGCCTCGACGAAAAGAGATAAGATGAAAGAGATGAGTTGAAAGCATGTAGAAAATAGGAGCAGGAGGAGGCCCATTGAGCCTGCTCTCTGTTGGTTATGATCATGGCTGGACATCCAATTCAATAAGTTGATCCTGCCTTCCCCAATATATAGCGTTGGATGCAACATCGTGCTATATAATTCATTCAGTCTGTTCAGCATTCTCCACGGTTTAATTTGCTAGATAGAGATTGCCTTTTCTCCCATTTATTTCCAAAGCCTGCCAAATTACGAGGCATTTCCTAGCCCAGCCTCTGTTACAGTATTGCTGTTTTAGCATGTGTGTATGCAATGTCACAATGATTGAGAAGCCACTTGGCTCTCTCAAACTGATTGTTAATGAAATAGCTTTATAGAAACCTAGCACTCCTGGCTTCAGGTGATGGTCAATGCTGAACTAAACAATCTCTTGTCCAGGGAGCTTTTCGAGACCTGCAAGCAGCCAAGATGCTGTAGTCAATGAATGGTCTGCCAAGGATTGTTGATAGAAAGCACACTTGTGTGAATATGCAAGGAGAACTGAATTTAGCTCTGCTGTGATGTTCTCTACCATATAATAGCCTGGTAATTTGCAACTGCCTTTATTCACTCAGGAAAAAATGGTCATTTGGTTACCAGCATCTGTGGAACCAAATGTTAGCATTGTTTAGTGCCTCTGTAAAAGGAATAACATTTGAAAAACAAATCAGTAAATAATTTTTTTGTACTCCTAAGGGAGTACAAAATGTTACATGTTATGGCCTCATCATGTGGTGGTGGGATGAGCCTTGAAAATGTGGTGAGCCTTGTAATAATCCTGGGGCTGGAAAATCCCACCTGTGGGAGGAGCTGCAGAGTTCCACCCTGGATGTGGAACTCTGCTTGCTGAGTTTTGGAAATATAGACAATGCATCTTGCAGAACTTTTCCCCCCATTTAACTTTTAATGAACTGAAAATCTTCCAAGACCAATGATGCCCAATAGCCCACTCTGCATCCCTCAAGCTCAACTTCAACAAATCTGCCCTAAAGTTTCCTCCTTTGAGAATAACATGCTTTTGCAGCTACACCGAAGAACCTGAACTCTTGATACTGTTCTCTCTCTCTCTCTCTCTCTCTCACTAGGAATGATGAGTTGGACCTGCCAACGGCTGTCAGTCTTCTGAGCAACATTGACCCTAATGTTCAAGTGATTGGAGCTGGGCACATTCAACATAAATGCTACCATGACGCAGATGCCAAAAAGCATGTAAGAGAATTGGGGAATTTGAACAATGGATAGAAGAGACAGAATTGATGAAATCCTGTCACAATTTTCCTTAACTTCCCTGATTATCCTGATTAATTATCCAAGCATTTGTTTTAAATTCGAGTTTTGCTGGAGATGTTTGCTTGTATGTCACTGTAAGCCTATACTATATTCAATGATAAAATAGTGTGACCCAGGGGTCACTTTTCCCAGCTAAATATTGGGAAGGCCAATGATGTGGGCGTTGGACCCCGTCACAAACTCCATTCCCTTGCTCCTGACTCTGTCTGTCTCTCTGGCAAATGTTATATATAATCTTGGAATGAGTTTTGGACCCAATATCAAACTGTCACTATAACCAATTCCATCTCTATAACACCACCTGACTCTATCCTGTCACCACTCATCTGCTGCTGAATCCCTCACTCCTGCTTTTGTATTCCAACACACTCTGGTCCAACCGTATACTTTTAACTTTTTAACACCTTACCCTTGAAGCCCTTCAAAACTCTGACCATGTCCTAACTTGCAATCACGTCTTTTTCACCCATGACCCCTGTACTTTCTGGCCTGGATCTCAGATCAGCAAAGCCTCCATTTATAGAACTCCCACCCTCATTTTCAGATCTCTTCCATGACTTCACCTTCCCTAACTCCTGCAGTTGGCATAAGGCCTGCAATCTTCCAAGATATTTGTGCTCCTCTAATTCTGGTCCCTATCGCTGATAAGCCATGCCTAGTATTTCCTGCCTTAACCCTCATCATTTTTTACCACCCTTTAAAAGACATCCAAGCATTTGTTTTAAATTCAAGTTTTGCTGGAGATATTTGCTGGTACGTCTTTACGCATCTTTTAAGCATGTTTTTGTTTATCTCTCCTATGTATACATCCTGACATATCCATGTCAGATTTTGTTTTCTGATTAATGCCTCTGTGAGGTGTTGAATTCCTACAGTGCAGAAAGAGGCCGTTTGGCCCGTCGAGTCTGCATTGACCACAATCCACTCAGCCCCATTCCCATGACCCCACATATTTGCCCTGCTAATCCCCTGATACTAGGGTCAATTCAGGATGCCCAGTCAACCTAACCTGCACATCTTTGGAATGTTGGAGGAAACCGGAGCACCTGGAGGAAACCCATGCAGACGTGGGGAGAATGCAAACTCCACATGGACGTGACCCAAACTGGGAATCAAACCTGGATCCCTGGCACTGTGATGCAGCAGTGCTGACCACCATGTGGCTATATAGCACTAATTATTGGGCGTAATATCCTCTCATTATTTGAAGTGGGTGTTTGTGACCTCCACACAATACCTCGTCAAAGGTGTGTTAAAAGAAATTCAGAAACAAATTTTCCACTGCTTTATTTCATAACTAATGAACTAACATAGCAGCAGTTCTGATTAAACTCTGTTAATTACAGTAGTATAACAGCATAGTCATATAAAAGAAGTAATGTCCACCATAAATCTATACCAATGTGTCGTCATGCTTGGAAGAAACGCAATAACTCTTATCTCCTCTTCTGTTTGCTAAATTCCTGAGACTGGCCAACTAAACTTTTTTTTAAAAACCTAACTGACATTGTGACCTTTGCTAGTCTTGAGCGACTGTGTCTGCCTTTAGTTTTAATCATAAGGCCATAAGATATGTGGGCAGCATTAAGCCATTTGGCCTGCCGAGTCTGCTCCATCACTTAATCATGGCTGATAAGTTTCTTAACTCCATTCTCTAACTTTTCCCATAACCTTTAATCCCTTTACCAATCAAGAACCTATCTATTTGTGTCTTAAATGTGCTCAATGACTTAGCCTCTACAGCCTTCTATGGCAATGAAGTCCATAAATTCACCACCCTCTAACTGGATAAATTCCTCCTCATCTCTCTTCTAAAGAGTCATCACCTTTCTTTGAGGCCATATCCTTGAATCCTAGTCTTCCCTGTAAACATCTTGTGTCCAGAGAGCTGGGATGACCTACTGAGCATTCAGGTTCAAATAATTCCCTATGCAACAAGTGTGATGTGCTAAATTGCAGAGATGGGTTAATGAATTGTTTAGTGTTGATAATCATTAAAGCTTATCTTGTCAGCATTTTAACCTTTTTAAAAGCTGTATGTGAATACCTTTTCACTTTAAAGTTTAATTATTAGTGCAACAAGCTTACTTTAATACTGAAAATCGCCTAGGTGCCACACTTTAGCACCTGTTAGAACACACTGAGGAAGAATTTTGCATGGCCAATGCACCTAACCCCCAGCATGTCTTTTGGACTGTGGGAGCACCCAAAGGAAATCCACGCACGGGGAGAATTTGCAGACTCCAAACAGTCATCCAAGCTGGGAATCAAACCCAGGTCTCTGGCACTGAGGCAGCAGTGCTAACCACTATGCCACTGTGTTGCCCAGTGTAAAACTGCGTATACTTTTTCCCTGTGCAAAAATGAAGGAGGTAACTTTGCACAATACTGGGGCTAAATATTGCAGCCGATCCTGAAAATTTGTACTAAAAAAAATTAAAAAATGCTAGAAATACTTGACAGGTCAGGCAACAGCTGTGGAGAGAGAGCAGTCAATGTTTGAATTTGATAACCTTTCTCCACACCCAAAAGACTGTGTTTTGGCTACATACTAGCTAGAATTCTACTGTTGGAAATTCTAGTCCAATTTGCTGGGCAAAGCTTAAAATCTGAAGAAAGCAAAGCTCCCCATTGTGAAATGAATTTATAAAATAGGGCTTAATTCCAACAGGCTGTGAGCATGGTGTACTTGCTTACTGTACCAATGACTCAGCAGTTTTCCATTAAGCATTCATCATTTAATCTGAGGTGATGGAAACTGGGCAGAGCTGATGAAGATTACATAAATGTTGTGTTTAGTAATCCTGAATTTTACAAAGTTGGGTGAGAGTTCTGATTACCAAGGTCCGTACTGCAGTTACTAAGATTAGAAATTTCTCTTCCATTAGGCCTACAAGTTGAAGGCCATCACCAAGCTTGTAAACCTCTTCAACCACGATTCTGTGGAAGTGCAGCGGAGTGCCACAGCAGCGATGCGTAACCTGATCTACAACAACACCTTAAATAAAGAGGAGCTGGTACAGCAGAACGGGATCCCCAAGATGATGCAGGCAATCAAAAGCATTGATAAAGAACTGCAGGGAAACATCACTGGTACGTTCAACTCATTGCTGGCTTCTCCCAGACTGAAAGAGTAGTAACCTGTCAAAGGCATTGAAACAAAAATCAAAGTATAAATACATCTTGCAACTGAACCTGTTGACGGTCTGTATGGACATGACTGGAATAACACCAAAGAAATTTTTAATTGCTGCCCTTTAGAATTACTGACAAGAACAGAAAGGCGTTTAAAAATCCTAGGATATTTCTTGTGTGTAGTTGGTGTCCCTGGCTGTGGTGCTAGCAACATTATCACATTCCCATTCAAACAAATTAACGAGTATTTAATTTAACACATTATCTCATGGTCCTTCTGTGCCAATTTGCATGCACGTTGACTAGCCTAATTTATTGCTGTTTATAGAGTTACATTCCATATTCTATCTGGCTTCAAATAAAAAGATTGAAATGCTGAAACTGGAGCGAAATTTCCTTCTGTTGTGAACGTATAGTTGTATTTTTATTCCACACTCGCTTCGCTCCAGTGAATGAAGCTCACACCATCTCCACCTTCTTATACCCAAATGTGTAACCATGTCATCAGCAAGCCCCTCTACCATCTATAACTATACCGCCACCAACCTTCCATCCTCTGTAGTCTGTAGCCGCATCTTTACCAACCCCTTTTCAGATTAGAACAATACTGCATCAGTGTTCCTCAGCTAATGTTAACTACATCACCTATCACCAACTTCACCCATCCCCTCTATTTAGCCTATTTCTGTGATATGGAGATGCCAGCATTGGACTGTGGTAAGCACAGTTAGAAGTCTCTCAACACCAAGTACTCATCTGATAAGAAGCTTGAGGCTCCAAAAGCTAGTGCTGCCAAATAAACTTGTTGGACTTTAACCTTCCATGAGACTTCTTACTAACCTATTTCCTTTAGCCCTTTATCCTCCATCCTCTTTTAGTCTATAATATATTCCACCAATTCCTCTCCTATCTAACTGTAATGATATCTTCACAATTACCCCATCACTGTAGCCTTTATCTATACCCATCAACTCTGACTATGTCCCTGACAAATGTTTTCTCTCTTGTTTGTAAGTATAGCCCACAATCTCCCCTTATCCCGAGCCTGTTACATCACTGTCAATCTCTTCACTAATATATAGCTACACTCCCATTATCTCCTCTTCCCGCCAGCTTATGGCAACACTTTAGCATTCTCTCGCGCTCTCTCTCTCTCTCTCTCATTCTCTTTATGTAATGTGATCTGAATCACCTTAATTGTAATGATCGTAACAGCAGTGTTCAGTATCATATTGTTAGAGGAGAACCTTTTGCCAATAGTAGATCACATTTGTCCAAAGGTGAAATAACCCTGCTCTGTGCGTCTGACAAAATAACCTGGGTTCCGTAATAATTGTG
Organism: Sphyrna mokarran; assembly: GCA_024679065.1. Taxonomy (NCBI): domain Eukaryota; kingdom Metazoa; phylum Chordata; class Chondrichthyes; order Carcharhiniformes; family Carcharhinidae; genus Sphyrna; species Sphyrna mokarran. Next base: position 73,655,566 of record JAGIQG010000008.1, on the reverse strand, counting down.
TCTCAGGCAGGAGTTGTACAGGATAGGGTCTGAATTTTCACTGGTCAGATTGCCTTTAGGAAATGGTTTGACACCTCAGTGCTTTAGTGTTCTAGCTAAACACGTGAGTTATACTGCTACTTCTGCATGGAGGCGCATCAGTGCCTCTTGAATTGGCCAGTCAGTCTGCTACTATTTTTTTTGTGTGGACATTGAGGTGGTAGATTCAAAGAAAACAGATGAAAGTAGCCAAGGTTCTTGCTGCAAAACATTGCAGTCAGAACACAGCAACCCTTTCTCAAGGTCATGCAATATATTAGATAATGGATTGAGAGGGTGGATGTATTTAGCTTTAGGCTAACCAATGCAGTAATACCTCTGATACGCTTGGTTTCTAAAATTCCTGAATGAGTACGTTGCTGCAACTTGCAACAAGAATCCCGGATTAATTAACTTTGAAGGGGAATGTTAAAAGTCCCAGAATGTAATGTAAGAAATCCTCAGTTTGAATAGCAATGTTCCAGTCATTCCTCATTCACTCAAAGTTGTCAGTCTCACCTTGTTTACGAAATGTAAGCTGTCCCAATGTACTTTAATTAAGAAAAAGAACATTGGGTCAGAACAACTAATCTGTGTGGTTTCAGCTTTGGCAGAAGTTGGTCTGTTACAATTGGCCAGTGTCTCACATGTAAACAGGAGCAGTTTTTGGAGATGCAGTCAGCAATAGTGTCTGCATCAATTGCACAGGACATTGCAAGCTTGCAGCTTCTGAACCACTGGTGTCAACTCCAAACAAGACAATTCTGGAGCAGCAGCAGAAAATATGTGAGGTCCTGTTGTTGTTTCCAGAGGCACTTGGTGTGTCCTTAGATTGGGAGAGTCCATCTCGAACATTAAGTGCCTTAACATCTCAAGCTTTTCTGCTGATGGCCACCTCAGAGGAGACAAACAAATGAGTGCATGTTTGCCCTGAACCAGTGACCTGCACAAGATGGAGGAAAGTGTCATCATGGCTGTTTAGCACCTCACTGAAGTGCAGCAAAACATTTTCCTCTTCTTTTGGTTGGCAAGGAATTGTTGATAGGCAATGAGTGGGAAGGTGGGGAAAGGGCACTTGAAGGTGGGAACTCTGCTTAACAACCTCTTGCTCCAATCCCTATGTGCAGCCCCCTGCCTCTGTGGCTGAGTCTGCCCTTTGTGTACTGTTTGGGACCTCGTGAGCTAAAAATCCCAGAGGACGTCTGCCAAGGGCCTCACCACTATCAAAGCAGGGGAATAAGCAGCCTGTCTCTAGCTGTGCTGAAGTCAAAAAGGTAGCACCAAATAGAAAGAAAAGAGAAATTTTTTAAGTTGCACTTGGATGATAAGATTATCACTGTATCAATGTACTGGGAAATGTAAATCAATTACGCACTATATATTCAGTCCAGTTATGGCCATTACTATCACCCCTCTTCCACGGGGACAGGAGAAAAATGGCAAAATCGGAGAGCAAGATGAGCAAAGATTATAGATGGGATTATTGATTGTGGGCAGGTTCCTAACTATTTTTTAATGCACTAGCATTTAGTTTATGGGGGTGGGGTACTGCTTAACCCCTCCCATTTTTAAACTCAAACCTCCCTTTGGCCTTCCCAGTTAAAATTCCGCTTTTTGTGTCCTATCTTGTGTCTCAAATGTGCCTTCTTGCTCAGCTGACCAATTGTTAGTCATATCAACCTGATGCAATGTCTAGGCCAGAGAGGGCACTAATAATAAAGCAATGTCTGGAGAAATTCAGATAAGCCAACTGTAGGAGCGAGATTCCAAAATATTGAATGCAATCGGGAATCTGTCTGACATATTGAAAATTGTAATGTACATTTATCTTGTGTTCTTCAGTGCTTTAGATTTGTTACAGCCAGGATGGGGGAGGCTGAAATGGGGGGTGGCACCTTGAATTGTTCCATGAGAGCAAATCAATAGACTTTATACACACAGCAGTGGAAGCTGCATTCAGTCTCTTAATCACTGGGTGGGGTGTGCGTTGAACGTGAGTCAGGGAAATTGCTTTCAATCTCCTTTTTTTATTACAACTAGGTGAGTCAACATGATAATCTCAGGCTGTACCTCCGAGAGATAAGCGTATAATTGTTTTGTCCTCGTTCTGAGATCCGCACGGACTCGGTCTCGATCTTGTGTGCAAACTATAATGCCCATCATCTTGTTTTTATTGCTTTGAAAGCTAAAATGAGAAATTGTGTAACGCAGAACAAGGCACTGTGAAGGCTCAAATTTCAAAAACGCAATCTAAAGATTGAATTTTTGTTTTTGAAACTGCTAAACTTTCCCTGTTCTGGTTTATGTCCCGGCTAACTTTGAGATTACATTACTGCTTTGTAATCGCTTCTCTTTTTAGGAGTCTGCCTCTGAAGCAGTTGAATCTTTTCACCCCCTGTTCTTTCCGTTGCCACTGCCCCACATCTCTGGCAGTTGCCGTCTATATCTTTGCCTCAATAGGTTATAAATAGCAGCCCCACTACTGATAAATTTTATTGTGAATTGGTATTCCAAAAAACACAAAGAATGCAGCTTCGAACTGGATGACTTGACCCTTCCTCTTATCTCTTTCCAGCTCAAAGTATCATCTTTTGATGGCTAACATTCTGTTTGACCGACAATTGGGCTCCACACACGCCAGTTGCAGCACAATTTTTGTCGTTTTCGCCTTATTCTGAAAATAAGCTTTGTCTGTCTGCCATAGCCACCCCTGCTTTCTGCCGTAATGTCTCTTACCCTGTGCATAAAAAGAATCCATCCCCTTCTTGTACTGAGCAACATTGTGGGGCTGGTGTCTATGCCCCACTGCTAATAAAGGCTAACTCTACACAGATCAGGGATCAAAATTGGGTCATTTTCAGTGTGCTGGGTTTGGTGCTATCCTCTGATTCCTGCTCACTGAGATATACAAAAACTTGTAGGTAGTTGCTTTCACTCTACGAATGAGGTGAAAGGTATGTTTTTATAAATCTTGCATTGCAAAACTAATAAGAATGGCATGGCATCAGGTTTAATTATGGAGTCTGTAGATTGCCTGACCCTTTTTTTTTGGTGTTGGTCAATCTGTTTTCAATCAAACATTAAGGTCCAAGTTTTCATGTCAAAGGTGGGAATTGGGAAACAGGACTAAACCCACTTCTATCATCAGGCTGCCTGGAAATGGGATTTTCCCAGTGGAAAGCTCACTTCGTGTTCAAGGTGGCTGTGCCATGTCAATCAGTCAAGCTGAGGTGGGAACTAGTGACATGGGTCTAGTGAAGAGTTTGCTTTGACCACCATTTGTTTGTGGGTTTCGATGAACTCCTCTAAAATGCCCACCCAAAATTAGGCTGTTCTATGGAATTGTCCCCCTGCTTCTCTCCGCCTCCCTTACTAATCTACTTCATTTTCATTGGCTGTTTCCAATGTCATCTTAAAGCCCCTAAAAATCTCCCAGCTTACTTTTAAAACATTTCCTCTCTGTCTTAAATGGGAGACCCGTTATTATTAAACGATGTCTATTCTGTCTCACAAGGGGTATCCACCCTGTCAAGTCTTCTCAGCATCTTCTACCACCTCTCAATCATTTAAACTTCAATGGATACAGGCCAAGCCTGTTTAACCTTTACTTGTAAGATAGCCTTCTCATCTCGGGTATCCCAGGATGGTGTATATCCTCCAAGCTGGGGATGGTTGATAATGGACACTGTGATGTTATGGTACACAAGCATTCTGCCACATTAACAGTAGCTGCAATGTGATGATTCAAAAATGGAGCTGCTATTCTAAAGTAGTATCTACTACCAAAGGAGATGGCTTTGTCCTAAACCTTCAAATCTAAGTCTCTCGGGGATAGCAGGTGGTCTCGAGCTTCTGAAACATTATGCTTACTTAGCATAGGCCACTGAAACAGCTCCGTCCCAGGAGATGGTAGCTATATGCAGCAGCATTTTACAAAATACTTGAAGTGCTGTAACCTGCAGGGAGATACAGACCAATTAGAAAGTCGTGTTAGACTGGTTAGCTCTCTTCCAGCCTGCACAGACATGATAGGAACAGCACAGTGGTTAGCACTGCTGCCTCACAGCTCCAGGAACGTGGTTCAATTCCAGTCTTGGGTCACTGTCTATGGAGTTTGCACATTCTCCCTGTATCTGTATGCGTTTCTTCTGGATACTCTAGTTTCCTCCCACAGTCCAAAAATGTGCTGGTTAGATTGATTGGCGATGGTAAATTGCATTTCAGTGTCAGGGGGACTAACAGGGTAAAGATGTGAGGTTGCGGGGCAAGAGCCTGGGTAGGATTGTTGTCCATGCAGGCCGGATGGACTGTGCCTGCACTGTAGGGATTCTGTCTTGGGTCAAATGAGCTGCTGTGCTATAAATGTTTCACATTTCAATGTTACAGATTGATTTGATTTATTATTGCCACATATATTAGTATACAGTGAAAAGTATTGTTTTTGCAAGCTATGCAGACAAAACATACTGTTCATAAAGTATATAGGAGAGAAAAGGATAAGGTGCAGAATATAATATTGCAGATAGGATGAGGAGAAAGACCAGCTTAATATGAAGTTTATTGCAGAATTAATTAGTGTTAGGATCCACCCTGCACTGTAAGGGGTTGCTGAAATGTGCTGCACAGGTTTTCAATTTTATATTAATTCTAACATAAGTGTCATTCAATGCTTTTCTGCCACATTGTGTTTGTGGATTTTCTTTGTGCTGTACAAATTCTGAGATACAGATACCAACATTGATCATCTACAACTACACAGCACTTGCCAATGTTCTATCTGTTTATAGTTTTCTTCTTGTTGTGCTTGCAAATTGATCTAACTAATTATAATGGTCCATTTGTGGATAGAATGGTATTTCAGGAGCCAATTAAAAATCTGTCTGAGCCACTTAATAGGTTGAGGTATAAATCAAATAGCTGTGCCTGTTACTCTGGAAAGGAAGCATGTGGTGTCTTCTGGTACAATTGAGGTTTTTGAAATCGGTGGGTACCGGGAAGGGATTGGAGTGCAGAAATTACATTTTAATTTATTAAGCTTTCTTTAAAAGTTTTGTGTTTTTGTTTAAATCCTATTTTGAGCAACCAATTAATTCTTATATTAAGGGACAAATTAGATACTGCATCAAACAAAACCAAATTGCAAAGAAATCTTAAAACATCAAAGCAAAAGGTAATTAAAGAGGTTATTTTAGTTTCATTATGGAGTGGTGGTGTCCCATTCCAATAGATGTAATTGGTTGCAAGTTACACAAAAGAACAGGAGTCTAGATATCTCCGTATGGGAGTGCCGAACTTTTAGTCATAGCACTCGTGTTCAGGTGCTGCTTATAAAATTTGAATTCTCAATTTTCATGAAATTTATGCAACGACAAAAAACATGAGCAATTTATGCAAATCTCTATTTTTCACTTTAAATAAAAGAGGTAATAACTGAACTGCCCATTAGAAAACAGAAGTTCTACTTGTATTGCACAGGAGAAAGACCTATCTTGTTTAAACGAGAGAATCTTCCCATAAAATAACAAAAGGTTGTTCCATAATTGATTTAGATACCTTTAGATGAAACCGCATTTATACATACTATACCATGTTCTTAAATCAGATATGGTGTGCTATCCGTCTTAATTCATCTATCTCAAAAGACTTTGCAGCACCTTCCAGTGAACCCTAAATATGTCTGTGCATTTGCATCCTTCTGTTGTATTGTTCTTTGATTCTATCTGGAATTTCTACACTCCCAATGTTTGTTCCCCTTGTATGAAGAATATCCAGATATTAGAACTTAATTTTGGGCTATGCTCTTTCAGAAATGGGCTTTTCTGAATTCCTCCTCAAATGCAGTCCAGCCAAGTTGGAAGTTTTTATCGAATGGCCTGCAGATGATTGGAAAAGACTATTTGACTGGATGCAGCATTCATTGATAATTAAGCAAATGCTATGAAACTTTACAGGACAGTAGATCATGAAGTGGAATGTTGTAGACTTCAGGATGGAAAAATAGGTAGAAGCATGGCAGATGGAGTTCAATATAGGCAAGTGTGAAATGAGGCATTTTGGAGGATTAACATGCTGAACTTAATATTTCTCTCTGTTTAGGAATCCTGTGGAATCTGTCTTCCAATGAGAATCTGAAGAACACTCTAGCCTGCAATACATTAGAGGAAATTACAGAAAAAATCCTTGCCCCCTTCTCAGGTTGGAGTAGTAGTATGAATGACCTAGAGTCCGAGGATGATGTTTTCTATAACACCACTGGCTACCTTCGGTACTGTTTCATGACTTATATTCTTGTTTTGAAATTATCTATAACTTAATTGCTGCTTTCACCAATACTGTAAGCATTTTTATATGTAACCCAAGCACTTAAATTTGTATGTTCTCACATCACTGCAATTGAAATGAAAAATTTAAGTAATTCACAAAATTCTATGCCTCCTCTGGTTTCCATCTGATTTCCCCACTCATAAAGGACAGGCAATAATCTCTTGGTTTCCTATCCTAGCTACAGCAGAATTTATTCCCTACTATCCGCCTTTCTCTGAGGAAATGTATTCTGAATATTTAAGGTTATCTGACTATTGGAGCCAAGTTTGATGATGGCAGATGTGAATCTGGATCACTCTCTTGACTGCCAATCCGTTGCTAAAATTGTCATTCAATTTTTTTAAAAAATAAAATATATTTGCAAGAGCTTTCATAGCTGAGCTAAATAATTTGCAGCCTGGTGGTGGACTGCGACACATGACAGATTGTGGGGGAATAATGAAATTAATCAGTGGATGAATTATAAACTTAACGAACATGACTTGAACAGGCTGGTCCTGTAGAAGTGCAGTTTGTCAACCAATGCTGGGAATACTGTTGACAACTGGCTAAAGAGAAATGGGAATTATAATTCGCCTGCCCGAATTAGACTTGTTGTTTCGAATGAAGTTTTTGGATTGTGGTAAGGAAGAGGAGTTACTGAGCAAACGTGTGATACCTGGAAATATTGTGACAGTCATGTCCATCTGATAGGCAGTTATTTATTCAGTGCTCTCTTCTCAATATCTTTTTATTTCTCAGTCTTAGCTTCCGTGTGAACAATAATCCTTCCATATTTTTGTGCAGAAACCTGAGCTCGGCAAAGGAGGAAACGCGTCAGAAAATGCGAGATTGTAAAGGCTTAGTGGATTCACTAGTTTACTTTATCCAGCACTCTCTTGATAACAACAATGGAACTGACAAGGTCAGGAGTCTCTATATTGTATTAGCACAAAAATGTATTGATGGGGAGTACGATCCATCTTTGGGTTGCATCTATTTGCAACTAAACTTCAAGGCACCCCCATGTGTGATCATAATCCCAGTCCATTTTTGTACTTTCTATATTTGTCTTGTCTGTGGTTTTTGTTTTATAAAGTATATGCATTTTTGAAGTTGTCAGTTTTGAAAATACTTTTTTTGTACAATAAACCACTTTGCCATTTAAACTTTGACTCCCTGCCATTGTTGCGTCAGACCCTTATTACTACTGATTGCAACAAATCTATGCACATCCCTTTATATCCAGCATCGTTCTTTTCCTCATTTTATTGGGATCATAGGTCATCAGCACCTTTGTGATGCAAAAAAGGATGGTTATAATGCTAGTCCTACAGTTACTAAGAGGTATTTTGGCTAAATACCATGCCTGGAAACAAATTATAAGTACAATACTTTCCAGAAGTGCCTCCCTGTTGACAAGGTGCATTATTTTTTTGTATTCTGTGATGTATAACATTTAGCACATTGCACTTGCATGGTTTTCTCAGTATTGCATTGAAGAATATATATTTGTCATTCACTGGCGTGATCTGTAGTATTCTCATTTCCAGTGTGCCCATCTAGAATTTAATGAACGCTATGTGATTGGCAGCTAGTTGATGTCAGGAATATATCCTTTAGACAATTGGCCGGATGGAGGCAATTCCTAGGCCTGGTCTCCAATCTTTCATCAATCAGTAACTAGGTTATGAATTTAAGAGATATGTTTTTAAAAATGTGCAAGCCTCTAAGTGTGTTCTTATGAACTGGGTTTTTTACTTGTAATGTTTGGTGAAATTTCTAGGATCTGTTTGTAGCCATAAATTTTTCAGAATTATATCCCAAATCAATTGGCTGAATAGGACAAGGAGTAAAATGCTACCTGTCAAATGTTATAAGTCCAAATTTATTTAAAAACTAAATAGCTGTATCCTTTAACCTTGGTGCATGATGGATCCTGTGTTGATCAGTTTGTTCAAAATTACAAGCTTTGTCTTTGTCAGAAAGCTTTGTTTTAATCTGATTCCCAATGAAATTGTTTCTTCCAGTCTAGCAATGACAAACTAGACAAAAAAATACAGAATGTTGGGAGATCTCTGGGTTTGTCTTGAGGGTTTTAATTTTAAAAAAATTACATGGGTTTCATTCCTCTATATTGTACTTGAAACCACAGTTGGTAATGTTAAGAGTCCTGCATATACCCACATCATGAGTGATGTCACAAGTTGCTTTTTAAATCTATTGAAAAGAAAAATGATGCATTTTCTTACAATGAAGTTGAGGAAGTGAGCATTTGCCTATTTATTAGTACATGCTAGTGGAAGAATACCAATAAGAAGTGAGAATACAGCAATACCTTATGGGGATTCCAGAGTGGTTAGCACTGCTGCCTCTCAGCACCAGGGACCCGGGTTCGATTCCTGCCTGGGTGCAGAATCTGCACATTCTCTCTCTGTGTCTTTGTGGGTTTCCTTAAGTGCTCCAGTTTCCTCCAAAAGATGCGCTGGTTAGGTGCATTGACCATGCTAAATTCCCCCTCAGTGTACCCAACCCAAACAAGTGTTGGAGGTGGGGCAACTAGGGAATTTTCATAGTAATTTAATTGCAGTATTAATGTAAAACTGTGACATTATTAAATTAACTTTAAAACTTAAAAAAAAGACCTGAGTTTTAGCTTGGAGTGGAAGACATTTTCGTTTCATTCCAGTTTATCTCGTTGGTGAGCCCATTCATTTGAAACCTGGCTGCTGATGTGGTGAGATTTTGTCATTTCTCTTTGAATTTTCATGCCGGAATCCTGAGATCTTATCCCATTTTCGTGGAAGGTAACAATCACAAAGACATGCCTTACTATGGGCGAGGCAGCTAATGGCTTGCTGACCTAGAATGTTTCAGTTATCTCTAGAAGACAGTGATTGCCTTCAGGCAGGGAGCTAATAATGTTATAGAAGACCTTTCCCTCCCATTTGTAAACGTAGATAACCAGCTGAAGTACTGAGAAAGAACAGATGTTCGTCATACAACAGGCAACATTGTTTCCACCCCTTCAGAGTACATTGTATTTGTCTGGAGGCACATTTTTTTTAAAAGTATATCCCCTACAGACATCAGCACAGTTTATTTAATTTTGTGTTCCTTCTCCTCCCATCTTGATAGAGCGTAGAGAATTCAGCCTGTATCCTGCGCAACTTGTCCTATCGCCTTTACGAAGAAATACCATCATATTATCAGAATCGATTGGAGGGCCCTGGCAGGAATGATAGAAGCATGAAGAAAGATGATGTTATGGGATGTTTCACTCCTCAGAGCAGGAAGGTTAAAGAGGTGAGGTGTTTCTAATATTCTGGAGGTCAACAGAAACCATCCCTGTGTATACAATCTTTTACAAAATCTAATTCAATATGCTTTCCACAAAAATGTAACTGCTTCTGAAGGGCATAGTGATAGGAGGAGGCAGTGATTTTTTTTTCTCCCCGTTGGTGTCTGGTTTAAAAAATATTAACATGTCTATCAAAAATATTTTGTTACATATAACATGGTGAAAGAATCTTTGCCTGTGAAGTTAACTTGCAGGGAGTTATCATCATTTGGTTTTATTTATAAACAGAAGCAGGTTTTTCCAATGTAATTCTCGCCAAGTTTTACTACTAAAGTAAAAAATGTAATTAATTTTCTTCTTCTGGCTAAGTATTAGATTAAACATGCACACTGTTACATGTGTACTATGTAATCTTGTTCTCTTAGATCAATACAGACTCAGCAATATTTTCAGAAGTGTCAAAGGATCCTAAAGGAATCGAGTGGCTGTGGAATCCAGCTATAGTGAAATTGTACAGCCGGCTCTTGGACAAGAGTGAAGCCAATCAGCAGACCACTGAAGCTGCTTTGGGGGCACTACAAAATATTACAGCAGGAGACTTCCGGGTAAGATAGCACCCAAAGTGTTCCCCTTTGTTCCATTTAACAGCTAACTTTCATTTGTGAGATATAAGCATTACTGGCACAGCCAGCGTTTATTGCCTCCTTCTCATTGTGCTACCTTCTTGAAGTGCTTTAGTTTTTATGGTGTAAGCATACCCACAATGTTGGCAAAGAGTGCTAGGTTCTTTGACCCAGTGACAGGAAAGGAACAGTGATCACAGTGCCAAGTCAGGATGCTGTATGATTTGGAGCTGATGTGTTGTGGCCATTTCAGAGACATAGAGCAGGGATAAGAATGGATGTTGCAGGTTCCAGGGTACAGATATTTCAGTCGGAGCAGAGTAGGTGGTAGAAGAGGGGGAGGTGTGGTATTGTTAGTCAAAGACTGTATTACGGTGGCAGAAAGGACATTTGATGTGGACCTGTCTATTGAGGTAGTTTGGGCTGAGATTAGAAACAGGAGAGGAGAGGTCACCCTGCTGGGAGTTTTTTTTATAGGCCTCAAAAGTTCCAGAGCTGTGGAGGAAAAGATTGCAAGAATGATTCTGGACAGAAGTGAAAGTAACAGGGTAGTTGTTATGGGGGACTTTAACTTTGCAAATATTGAGTGGAAAAGTTATAGCTCAAGCACATTAGAGGAGTCGGTTTTTGTACAATGTGTGCAGGAGGGTTTTATGCCTCAGTATGTAGATAGGCCAACAAGAGGTGAGGCTACATTGGATTTGGTTCTGGATAATGAACCAGACCGGATGTTAGACTTGGAGGTAGGTGAGCACTTTGGTGATAGTGACCACAATTCAGTTACGTTTACCTTAGTGATGGAAAGGGATAGACATATACCGAAGGGAAGAAGTTACAGCTGGGGGAAAGATAATTATGAGGCTATTATGAGATTTAGGATACATAGGGTGGAGTAGAAAACTGCAGGGGCTGGGAACATCTGAAATGTGGAACTTATTCAAGGAACAGCTACTGCGAGTTCTTGATAAATATGTACCTGTCAGTGAGGGAGGAAGTGGTAGAGCCAGGGAACCATGGTGTACTAAGGAAGTTAGCTCACTGGTGAAGAGGGAAAAGGAGGCTTATATAAAGATGAGACATGAAGGCTCAGTTAGGGCACTGGAGAGTTATAAATTAGCCAGGAGAGAGCTGAAGAGCTAGAAGAGGACATGAGAAGACTTTGGTGGATAGGATAAAGGAGAACCCTAAAGCTTTTTGCAGATATGTTAAGAATAAAAGATTGGTTCGGTCAAGATTAGGGCCAGTCAGGGGAAGTTGTGTGTGGAGCCTATAGAGATTGGTGAGGCACTGAATGAGTATTTTTCATTGGTCTTCATGCGGGAAAATGTCAATGGAGTTGGGGAGAATACTGAGATACAAGGTTGTAGACTAGACAGGATAGAGGTACATAAGAAGGAGGTGTTAGCTATTCTTGAGAATATGAAAATAGAAAAGTCCCCTGGGCTGATGGGGGTTTATCCCAGGTTACTCTGGGAGGCTAGAGAGGAGATTGCAGAACCTTTTGGCTTTGATCTTCATGTCATCGTTGGCTACAGGTGTAATGCCGGAAGACTGGAGGGTGGCAAATGTTGTCCCCTTGTTCAAGAAGGGGAGTAGAGACCATTCTGCAAATTATAGACCAGTGAGCCTTACATTTGTTGTGGGGAAAGTTTTGGAAAGAATTATAAGGGATAGGATTTATAGTCATTTAGAAAGAAATGAATTGATTAGGGATAGTCAACATGGATTTGTGAAGGGAAGGTTGTGCCTCACAAACCTTACTGAGTTTGAAAAGGTGACCAAAGAGATGGATAAGAGTAAGGCAGTTGATGTGGTGCATATGGATTTTAGCAAAGCGTTTGATAAGGTTCCCCATGGAAGACTACTGCAGAAAATGCAGATGCATGAGATTGAGGGAGATTTAGCAGTTTGGATTAGGAATTGACTAGCTGATAGAAGACAGAGAGTGGTGGTTGATGGGATATATTCAACCTGGAGTTTAGTTACTAGTGGTGTACCTCGGATCTGTTTTGAGGCCACTGTTGTTTGTTATTTTTATAAATGACCTGGATGAGGGTGTAGAGGGATGGGTTAGTAAATTTGCTGACGACACCAAAGTCAGAGGATTTGTAGATAGTGAGGATGGATGTTACAGTTTGCCGAGGGACATAAATAAGTTCCAGGGCTGGGCTGAGAAGTGGCAAATGGAATTTAATGTGGAAAAGTGTGAGGTGATTCACTTTCATAAGAGTAATAGATGTGCAGAATATAGTGCTCTTAGTAGTGTAGATGAGCAGAGATTTCGGTGTACAGGTGCATAGATCCCTGAAAATTGGTACTCAAGTTGATAAGGTTAAGAAGGCGTATTGTGTATTAGCATTTATTGGTAGAGGGATTGAATTTCGGAGCCAAGATGTCACGTTGCAACAGTACAAAACTCTGGTGCGGTCGCATTTGGAGTAATGTGTACAGTTTTGGTCGCCACATTATAAGAAAGATGTGGAGGCATTGGAAAGAGTGCAGAGGAGGTTTACCTCCATACCAGGATGTTGCCTGGTATGATAGGTAGGTCTTGTGAGAAAAGGCTAAGTGACTTGAAGTTATTTTCATTAGAGAGAAGAAGGCTAAGAGGTGACTTAATTGAGACATATAAGATGATCAGAGGATTAGATAGGGTGGATAGTGAGAGCCTTTTTCCTCGGATGGAGATGGATAACACGAGGGGACATAGCTTTAAATTAAGGGGTGGTAGTTATAGGATGGAAGTTAGAGGTGGGCTCTTTACTGAGAGGGTAGTAAGGGCGTGGAATGCCCTGCCTGCAGCAGTTGTGGACTTGTCAAGATTAAAGCTGTTCAAATGGTCAGTAGATAGGCATATGGATAGCATTGGAATAGTTTAGGTTAGAGGGTCATAAAATTGGTTCCATTGGTCAGCGCAACATCGAGGGCTTGTACTGCGCTGTAATGTTCTATGATCTCACACGTCTTCTGCTCTTGCTCTTCAAGGTAGTAGAGACTGAGTTTGAAAGGGAGCCTGAGCAAGTTGCTGTCATGCATTTTGTAAAATTATGCACTGATGGTGGAAGGAATGAATATTTAAGGTAGTGGATTTCTGATCAAGCAGGGTACTTTTTTTTTATGGATGATGTGTTGTTGAAACTTCACTTACTCATCCAAGTGGAGAGATTTCCTTATAGTCCAGACTTGTGCCTTGTAAATAGTAATTAAAATTTGCAGAGTGAGAAAGTGAATGTAGACTGCAAAATTGCCAGCCTCTGACCTACTTATAGAGCCATCTATTCCTATGGCTATTTCTCAGTATGATGTGGTTTGACTCGAATTCACTGAAGATGGAACCTCAAATGTGGAAGCTCAGAAGATGAAATGGATCATTATCTCAGCACATCTGGCTGAAGATGGTTGCAATTACTCCAACCTTGTCTTTTGTAATAATGTGCTAGGTTCCCATTAATGAGGATGAAGAATTTTGTGGAGCCTCAGCCTCTTCCAGTACCATTCCTGTGGCAGGGCTGTAAAGCTTTAATCTGATTTGCCGCATCTGGGATTGCTTAAATCTGTTATAACATGTGGTAACTGCTGGTAAGCATACATGTGGTCCTGCATTTTAGCTTTATTAGAACCTCATAGAATCATAGAAAGTTAAGGACATTGTTAGGCCTATCATGTCTGTGTTGATTGAAGATCTACCCAGTTTAATCTCACCTTCCTGCACTTGGTCTATAATTCTACAGGTCTCATCATTTCACATAGATATCCAAGTAACTATAGTTAGTATTCCCACCCTCACTGCCCTTTGGAAATCTCTGCCTCAGAAGGATAAAAATGGGCTGTTCTGATGGATGGAAGAGTGGTAAATGGAATTCAACCCTGCAGTGTGTGCGATTATTTATTTATGCTGGGAGGACTAACAGGGCAAGGGAATACACAATGAAAAACAGGACATTAGGAAATACAGAGGACCAAAAGGATGCACAACCCCAAGATCCCTGAAGGCAGCAGAACAAATAGATAGGTAGATAAGAGTTGCATACTTGCCTTTAGAGTATAAGTGTAGGGAGGTTATGATGGAGCTTTATAAAACGCTCATTAGGCCACAGCAAGTTTATTGTGTACAGTTTTGGTCATCACACTATAGGAAGGATGTGATTTGCATTAGAAAGGGAGCTGGAGAGATTCCATAGAATCCCCTACAGTGCAAAAAGAGCCATCAGGCGCATTAAGTCTGTATCTGCTCTCCAAAAGAGCATATCTCCCATGCCCAAGCCCTCTCTGCCCTATCTCTGTAACCCTGCACTGAGCCTACACATCTTTGGACATTAAGGAGCAATTTAGCACAGCCAGTCCAGCTAACCTGCACATCTTTAGACTATGGGTGGAAACTGAAAAACACAAAGGAAACCTATGCAGACATGGGGAGAAAGTGCACATGCCACACAGTCACTCAAGGCCAGAATCAAACCTGGGTCCTTGGGTATTTGAGGCAACAGTGGTAACCACTGTGCTGAAGCATTTCAAGTATGAAGAGAGGCTTGTTAGGCTAGCATTGTTTTCCTTGGAGCAAAGACTGAGGCAGGGGTGGAGGAGGTGGTTGGGAAGAACCTGATCAGGGTATACAGAATTAGGGGACGTAGATAGGAAGGAACTTTCTTCTTTGTACAGAGATCAATAACCCTGTCATTGGGTTATAAATTTAAAGAGCAGGAGAAGAAGTGGATTTGAGGGAAAATCCTTTTTCATTCAGATAGTGGTATGAACTTGGAACTCACTGCTTAAGAAGGATGATAAAGGTAAGAAGCATTTAAATGAGCACTTGAAACACCATAGTACATAAAACAATGGATCAAGTGCTGGAAGATGGAATTAAAATTGATAGGTGCTGATGACTGACACAGACACAATGGGTTGAAGGGCCTCTTGACTTATAAGGCTTGGAAGCTCCGTCATTGAGCATGTTCAAGACAAATCAATAAATTTCTGCTTCCTAATATCATCAAGGAGTACAGGGGTAATGGGGGAAACATGGTGTAAGAGGTAGATTATAATCATGATGCGTTTGAATAGCAGAGTAGTCTTGATGGGCTGAATGGCCTGTTCCTTGTGTTTCATGAGTTCTTGGTTCCTGCCATCGTATTGGTGACAAAAGTGTTACCTCATCTCTCCTCTAATGTTTCTAACAGTTAATTTACAGCACGGTAGCACCGTGGTTAGCACTGTTACTTCACAGCTCCAGAGTTTTGGGTTCGATTCCCGGCTCAGATCACTGTCTGTGTGGGGTTTGCACATTCTCCTTGTGTCTGTGTGGGTTTCCTCTCACAATCCAAAGATGTGCGGGTTAGGTTGATTGGCCATTGCTAAGCAATTGCCCCAAAAGTATCCAGAGATGCATAGGTTAGAGGGATTAGTGGGTATAATATGTAGGGATATGGGGTTAGAGCCAGGTGAGATTGGGCTGAAGAGCCTTATTCTGCACTTTAGGGTTCTGACATTCTGTGTTTTTTAACCCCTCTGCTAATTTAAATCAATCAGCCCTATTTATCTAGGCCCCTCATGAATTTTTGCACTTAACTAAGTCATCCTTCAGTTTCTTGTTTTCCAAGAAGAATCTAGTCTATCCAATCTTTCATAATCAGTCAGATTTTCCAGAATGGCAACTTTCTTTGTACCTTCTCCGGCACACTTGCATCTTCCCCTTAGTATAGTGACCTGAAGTATGTGCAGTACTCAAGTTGTATTTTACACAATTCTAGCATTACTTCCTGTTCTTATGGTCTATGTCTTGACTGATGAAGGAACTGCCTAGTGGAACCTTGTCATAAATCTTTGCTAAAATCTATAGATGGCATCTACTTCCCTTATCAGTCCTACTGGATACATCTTCTAAAAAGAAACAATCTGCCTTTAATCAAGGGAAGTCAACATTGATCTCTTAAATAAAAGCCATGTGACTTCTTGATGACCTTCTCGACCTGCCGTCATACCTTCAAGGAGCATACACTGAGGTCTGTGTTCCTCCATGGTACTCCACATCATCATGGTTTTTTTTGTATTTTCTTGTCAGCTACTGCATCTTCCAAAATGCAGTAGCTCACATTTCTCCAAATTGAATTCCATTTTCCATCTTTGTGCCCAGTTGACAGGCCACCTGTGCCTTGCTGCAGTTCTGACCCAGGCCACCTGTGCCTTGCTGCAGTTCTGACCCAGGCCACCTGTGCCTTGCTGCAGTCTGAAGCTTGTTTCTTCCCTGTCAATCATGTGACCAACTTTTTTTCCATCCGCGAGCTTTATTTTGTCTCTTTTTAATTATTAATATAAACTACAAAAAATAAGGGACCAAGTGATGAACCCTTTGGAATGCTATTGGTATCAGCCTTTCAATTGCAAAAATAATTTTCAGTTATATCCTTTGCTTCCTACCGATGAGTCCATTCTGGATTCAATTTATCACTTTCCCATTGATCCCAAAGGTTTTCACTTTTTTTGACCACACTGCCTAGTGGAACCTTGTCATAAATCTTTGCTAAAATCTATAGATGGCATCTACTTCCCTTATCAGCCCTACTGGCTACATCTTCTAAAAAGAAACAATTCTGTTTGTGTGACACAATCTGCCTTTAATCAAGGAAAGTCAACATTGATCTCTTAAATAAAGGGTTATGCTATCCTTTAGCAATGATTCACTAACTTGCTTATAGCTGGAGCCAAGCTAACTGACCTGGAATTACTCAGATCATCTTTTCCTCCCTTCTTAAAGAATGGTATAATGTTGGCAGTCCTCCAATAATCTGGCACTGGTAGTCAGGGAGGTTTGAAACACAATACATGAATATCATGCCTGTTGTTGCTCTTGTAAAATAATCTGGTGTTTATGCCAGAGTCTTGGGTATCTAACAATTCTGTTTGTGTACAGTGTTATGGTTGGCCCATCATTTTCTCTGTCTAACTACTAATTTATAATTGGCTGTTGTATCTATTAGAGTCTAGCCGATGGGAATATACCATTCTAAATGAATGATAACAATTGCCTGTTGTGCTCCATCAGGTGGGATTTCAGGTTGGGAATGGGGGAGGGTGGCAACAGGGAAACGTGACATTGAAGAGGTGGGATTCCCTCAGGATAGTGCAGTGACTATCCTGACTGCACAGTGATTTTTGCATTTGTGAGAGGCAAAGCATTTATTGCCTTCTTGAGAGGAGATTGGAAAATCCCACTTCTTAAGTTTTTGTTAGTGCATGTGGCTACTTGTGTTTATTTTGAAGAAATAAAACAAAAAATTGATATTTGCTGTGTGAAATGCAAGTTTTCTACAAAATGTAGTTTGAGAGAGGGAATATTTTCTCTGCTTTTACTCTAAAATAACTTTGCTCAACTAATACTAATTTGAGCATTCATGTATACCAGGTACAGATTTTAATAGCTTATAAAGGCTCACTCATCCTTTTATCTACTGTATTTTCTCAAGGTGCAGAGCTCTATTTTCTTCTGTGATCCCTCTGCCTCCCCTCAGCTCCTGCATCCAGACTAAGTCTAACATTTACTGCTAGGTCTTTGGTAACCTTCTGTTACTTTCCTTCTCTTTATAGCTCTCTTTACTTCCTGCTCATAATTAAGCTGTTAACTTGTTTAAAAGTTTACTTATCAGTCACAAGTAAGGCTTACATTAACATTGCAATGAAGTCCCTGTTTTTACCATAAGTCTTAGCTATGTAATACAGGACCAGAAAAAAGATTCTGCTCTGAGTCTGGAGATTCCTTTGTGCTTAATTCAAATGGACCTAGATCTCTGCTCTTAAACTCTGGTTACATCTGTACTCTTTTTTTTCCAGTGGGCCTCTGTAATGAGCCGATTGACAATGGACCAAGACCGAACATGGTACACCCTCATGGGCTATCTAAAGAGCAATAATGATAATATACTAAAGTCGTTGACAGGCCTACTTCGGAATCTTACACTCCATGCAAGGAACAAGGAAGATGTTGGTAAGTAACCAGATATCCTTGATGGAAGCTATTGTTTGTCTGCAACAATGATGATGTATCCAATAGCTCCAATTTTGCAAGGCAAGACATTGGCTTGAATTCCCAAGTTTGAACATTAGGATGGTGAACGTTTGCTGAGATCAAATTGGAGGGGGCAGGAGAAGAGGGAGAAACCTCTAGATAGACAGAAGCCAGTCTGAAAGAAATCTGATGGATGGATCCACCATATTGTGTCTTCACATATGGAAGGTCCTATGCTAGGAAATTTCTAAAATGTTAAAGGTTAAACTCCTATTGTGTTGTATTGTAATACTGTCTCTGTAATCAGGTGTTGTTCTGATTCAGTATTACACACAGAATTTTTTAACTGCTCAATAATGCAAGTTACTATGTGAGTAAACAGTCCATTAGCGCTAACTCTTCAGATACATTATAAATAATTTATAATTATTATAATTATAATTTATAGAACCAACGTAAGCAAATGCCTTCAGGAAAATAAATGAATGGAGAGTGAGAAAAGTGGAAGAAAAAGAAGGAAAAGTGCATATAATCAGTTGTAAAGAGACACTGAGATACAGTACTAGCAGCTAATATCGAGCTACAGGAAACAGTTACGAGGTGGTAATCTTCGTATGAACCAATGTGTTATCACTTAGTCATAAAAACATTGTCTGACATTAAATGGCTCTTCACAGCAACTATTATCAAAAATTATTGCAAAACTGCTGACCTAGTTTTAATTTTTCTCTGCACTTTCAAAAAAAACAAATGAAGCACGTAAGCTCTCTAACTCTGTTTTAAATACAATATATGCTTGCAGTAAAAGTACTGTCTTGTGCTGTACAAATGTGGTACATCATTGCAATTATAAATTAATTTTAAGAAATAACTTGTAACAAATGCCTTTTCCTCTCCATAGCAATCAAAGCCATTGGTCCCCTCTTGCAAAACTTGCCAGCGGAGAGCAACTCCTGTTCACCATCGAATGAAGTGGCTGCCAATATTTGCTCAATACTTAACAATCTGGTCGTGGAGACCTGTGAAGCTCCCAGACAAATTGTAAATCATAATGGATTAAAAAAACTCATGAACATTAAACACAGGAGGGATAGGTGAGTGGGTATATTTGCAGTAATAGTGTGGTGAATATATACAAAGATAGGAATTATGATCAGAGTAGACATTTGGCCCTTTGAGCCTGCTCCACCATTCAGTATGATCATGACTGACCTGATTGTGGCCTCCACTCCTCCACATTCTGTCTTCCTCCAATAACCTTTGAATACAAGATCATTCCTAATTGAGTGGAACAGAAAAGTAGTAAGCTCTGTAACAGTTGTATAGGGTATTGATGAGGCCATACCTGGAGTACAATTTTGTTCCATTTAGCCAAAGAAGGGCATGATTTCCTCAGATGACATTTTCTGGGAAGAGGGTATTGTCCTAGGTGTTGAGATTGAGTAGACTAGGCATACATTCCCTTCAACTTAGAAGAATGGGAGATGATCTGAAAGTCTCAAGGCATTTGTTTCTCAGAATCTACCCTACCAATGTGCCCTATTTGGGGAATCTAGACCACTGGGTAATACTTTCCGAATAAGGGGATGGCCATTTAAAGGAGATAAGGAGAAATTTCTTCACTTTTTTTAATCTTTGGAATTCTGTATCCTAGAGTTGTGAACACGCAGGTCATTGAGTTTATTCAATACTTGATTTTTGAGTGCTGAGAAACATGATATGGGATAGTGTGGGAGAGTGAAGCTGAAGTAGAAGATCAGCAGTGATGGTGTTGAATAGAGGAACAGTCTCAAAGGACCCCAAATGGCCTACTCCAGTTCCTATTTCTCATGTTCTTGCGTCCATTAAGAACATCAACTGCAGTACAATATTTTAATTTTTCTTATTGGTAATCAATCTTGAAATCGGATCATCAAGATCCATTGCAGCTCAAAAAATATGCAGCTTTAAGCTTCTAACTCCTATTTAAGTGGAGCCCAGTTATCTTCCTCTGAATTTCAAGGTGTTGAAATCTTCTGTTACTTGCACTTGAATGACCCACAAAGATTTAAAAAACTCGGACACTACTTTTAGTTTAACGTGAAAAGAGTTTGTTTGCATGCACCAATACAGCTACTTGTTGATTTAATTTGGGTAACCAGAATCATTCCCTTGATTTGACAAGTATAAACTGGAGTTTTGTTGATGCTGGATTCTGAGGTGCGATTGATTGAAAGGATATTCCGTGATCAGCATTTGTTTGAGTGCTTGGTCAATATTAACTTTCATGATCGTAAAAGTGATGTATTTTTCCAAAACAAGTCCTAGAATGAATAAAAGCGGGTTTTGTTTGGTGCTGTTCATGCCTGGTTGCTTTTTGTTTTCAGTGAAGCTGAGAAAGCTGTGAAAGCTGCCTCCAGTCTTTTGGGAAATATGTGGTATTACAAGTCCATGCATCGTGAGTACAGATCAGTAAGTATCAGTGCAATTAAAGTTACAGATACACCCAGACTGGTTTTACTAGTTCTGTCACTTCAGCATATTGGCCAAAGTATTTGGTAACAGCAGCAAATTATCAGCAGAGGCGGAGTACCTCTCAAAATTCGAAGTGTCAAATTCAGGTGAAAACTGCAATAATTCATGCTGTATTTTTTTCAGTAAGAATTCAGAGAATAATCTCCCACACACTATGCCATGCAGAGGCCACCAGTATGAATATCATCAAATTTCAAAGGGTGAGGTATATTCCCGCTGGAGAAGCTCAAATCGGCGCTGAGCAGACTATTGTGCATGTGCTGATTTTTTTTTTTGGTCAGTGCTGAGATCGGCACATGCACAGTGACCCTGTACTGCTGGCCTCGCGATTGTGGGCCAACTCAACTGCTGGCCAACTCTGATCATTCCCAGGCCTAGCCCCTAACCTGGACTGAGTTGTTTTTTCCCCTATGTCTTTCAATACTATCTGATACCTTTGCCTGAATCTAGTCCCTTCTTCAACCCTCCAGGAACTCCTTGTTCCATCAGTCCTGGCCTTCTGTGCATTCTCCCCTCCTTTACACCACTATTTGGTCTTGTAACTGTTTAAGCTCTAACTACCTATCTAAACTTCTGCTGTGTCTCTATCTTTTTTTTAAAAAACCTCCTTAACTTCACTTTGTCCAAGCTTTTAGTCATTTCTCCTAATATTCCCTTCCTTGCCTTGCTATCAATTTTTGTCTGATTATTTCCTTATGGAGTACTTACGATATTTTACTGTTAAGGTTTGCTGTATAAATACAAGTTAAAAAGTTTAATTATTTTCTCAGTTACAAAGCCAATGCACAGAGTAGACATAGCTCTTAATCCATCTCCTTAGTTACTCCCAAATCAATTCAAATTGAACTCAATTCAGTCTCTACAAGAAAGACATGAGGTCCAAACTGATCAGAACAGACATTTCACCTGATCTGCTGCTTGATCTTCGCCAGAAGGCTGATTAAACATGCTTAGATGGTCATGCATTTTTTCTTTAAAGCAGTGCTGATTTTAAGATGGTTGCTTTATTTTCTGGGAAAGAGTCTTGAATTGCACCTTTTGGTTTTACAGTTCTGACTACACAAAAGAAGGCTTTGTTGTAACCAGAAGTACAAATTTAAGAGCCATTGTTTCCAACTAACCTGTTAATGGTCTGGCACCGATGATCCTCTGAGCAAATTAAAATAAATTTGTGTATTAAATTTAAATGTTCAGCGGCCCTTTTGTAGCTCTCTGATTTTCGAGGAAAGGGTTGCTACATTGTATGCAACTTCTTGGGGATGCATCCTAAAGGATATTTATTCTTTTATTGCTCATCTGTCCTGATGTAAATCTCTATACAATATACTCTTACTGGATAAGGAAGATGCTATTTCAAGTCTAGGAGCAAAGTTCATTCATATATTAATTCTTTCTTCTGGATCTTGGTATGGCTCAGTGAAGAAATGATATAGCACTGAGGCATACACACTACTCAGGCCTCAGGTTTTCTCATCGCTTCTGCTATCTGTCAAAATGAATTAGAGAAGCTGCAGTGGGGTGCTGCTACAGATTGCCTTAATAGCAAGCAAGAAAGAGAATAAACTGAACTGGAGATCCAGATCTTGTTCTTGTTGAAAGCTTCTATGTTCAGCTGCCGCATATGGCAGGATGAGGCTTGAATTCTCAGATCCTGGAGCTCAGAGTCAAATGGTATTCACTGTTCAGCTACGGACATGGAGATGAGCAAAGCCTCAGGGTGGCAATACATAGTCCAGCACAACTCGTGAGAGGAATAAAAGAGAAAAAATTGATGGGGGTGTGAGAAGAATAAGTTTTTGTTCACAATGTTGTTTACTTTCAGCAATAAATAAGAGAAATGGCATCAGTATTTATTTAAATAATTCGAGATATTATTAAATTATAAATTCACACGTTATCAAAATAACTGGCAAAGAGGGAATTATTAAGCTGTTAGCAATGCAGCAAAAAATGTGCTAGAATGGTGAACAATCTGATTTCCCCCATGGAATGGGTACTAGACGACACTACAAAGGTTGGGGAGGAAAAAGAGGAAGGTAAACTCTGTCATATCTCACTGTGGTGAGTTAGAGGTTGCCAGCCAATTCCATTAACTCAAGAAAACCTCATGCACAGTGTTTGAGTGGGGCATTCAAATATTTCTGAATGTTTTGATTTCAAAACTGAAGCCTGCTATTCTTTAATTAATTTCTAGTTCTTAATTGCCTGCAGACTTGAAGTTCAGTTGCTAAGGTTTGCACATTTAAAAACTCAGAACTTTGGAATTCCGACCATGCTCTTGAATCCTATTGTATCCTTAGACTGCCTTCTGAAGGTTGTTAGACTTGATGTAATTACCCCACTCTCGTTGAGATGGAGATGCTAATTTTAAAAACTTAGTATGAGTTTTTCTCCATGCTCTAGAAGGTTTGAACAGTCTGTCACATCAATTGATTCACAGGCTGATATCCATATATCCAAGGTTATACAGCAAACAGCTACCAAAAAATGTCGTTTTTTTTTGTTTTGAACTCTCTTTACTGATACAAAATGAAAAAATCTGGGTCACTTGGCTTTCTCCACCTTCCCAGATATTTGGTTTTATCTGGATAAATAATCTCTTGCTTTTTGACTGAAGACATTTTTACTTAAGTTACATTGAAAAGTCAGGGGAGTGGTTCTGTTATTTAAGCTTTTCGTTAACTACTTGAAAGATGGCACAGTGGTTAGCATTGCTGGCTTATAACGTCAGGGATCCAAGTTCAATTTTTGGTCTTGGGTCACTGTTTGGAGTTTGCACATACTCCCCATGTCTGTGTGGGTTTCCTCCAATAGTCCAAAGATGTGTGGGTTAGGTTGATTGGCAACGCTACATTCACCCTAGTATCGGGGGATTAGCAGGGTAAGAATGAAAGGTTACGGGAATAAAACCTCGGTTGGATTGTGGTTGGTGCAGATTCAGTGGGCCAAGTGGCCTTCTGCACTGTAGGGATTCTAGCATAGGAGTGTTTATCAACATAAATACAAACCTACAAATAAAGAACAGGACTATTTGCCCCTCAAGTCTGCTGCACTATTCAGTATAATCATAGCTGATCTGACCATGGCCTCAATTCTACATTTTGCCTCCACAATAACCTTTTTTAAGCCAAAATCCATCCACTTCTACAAACAAGTTATCGTTGTACTGAAGATCTACAATCAGAGGTCCATTGCTCACTAGAGGTTGGTGAGAAGGGGTTTGCTTTTCCTATTGCTGTTGTTATGAAGATAGATGAACTATGTTGTGTAGTAATAATCTGCAACTTTAAAGTAGGAAATACAGTAACTATATATGCCTGCCAAATATTCTTTCCCGATTAAATGTTTAAATCCTTTACTTTGATGGTCTCAATAATAAAGTAGGATCCCTTCTTTCAGGCCTGAAAGCTTAAACCACCAAACCAGTTGTACAGAACATCTCAACGTTCCTAAAGACGGCAGATGAACAAATGTCTAGTAAAATGGTTGCGATATTTATTTATTGTGATATGAATGTTGACCAAGACATCAGGGGAAGTTCAAAGCTTCAAACTACCACCTCAAATAGTTCATCTTATTTTTGCACTGTCCTGAATAGTTATCAAGTATTAATTTTGAACTCCCTCATCCTTAAGCAACATGATTCCTTCCTTAATCCAAACTAGAATATTTGGGTTGATGGAAGAGTTGAAGAGGATTTTTTTAAAATATGAATCCTAACTTCAGCCAGTTCACTTTTGCTTTTAAAAATTTGGGATGTGCAATCAATTGTCCCTCAGGCAATTTAAATATATTCTAAAGAAGATGCGCACATCACATTGATCCAGAATTTCAAATTTAACTCCAGCCAGTTGTGTTTTCTGAGTTTCAGGAAACCTAACAGCTAAAAGAAGGTGAAGACCATTGGGCGTATTGCACCTGCCTAGCTAGCACCCTTCAACACAGCTGGCCTATTCCAATTTCCTGCAACAACCTCTCCAGTGTTCTCCACCTGACTGAAAATCTTGGCTGTTTTGTTCTTCCCCACTACCATCCTCTGGAAGATAAATAGAATAGGACTTCATAGGATCTGTACAGTGCAGAGAGAGACCATTGAGCCCATCGAGTCTGTACTGATCATAATCTCACCCTTGCCTTATTCCCATAACCCCATGCATTTACTTTGCTATTCCTTCAGATACTAGGGTTAATTTAGCATGGTCAATGCACCTAACCCGCACATCTTTGGACTATGGGAGGAAAGAAGGGCACTTGGAGGAAACCCATGCAAACATGAGGAGAGAGTGCAAATTCCACACACACACCTGAGGCTGGAATTGAACCTGGGATCCTGGCACTGAGGCAGCGATGCTAACCACTATGCCGCCTGGGAGTTTGAGACTTGGCGAGTTCAGATCTTTCCCCACTGAATCACTTTTATTCTTCCTTACAACTTAGGAAAATTTAACATTTTATTTGTCTTTGCTTGAGCATGTAGAACATAGAACAGTACAGCACAGGAACAAGTCCTTTATCCCACAATGTTGTATCAAACATGACACAAAATTAAACGAATCCCTTTTGCCCGCCTTTGTTACAGATCTCTTTATTCCTTGCATGTTCATGTGTTTATCTAAAAGCCTCTTAATGTCTCTATCATATCTGCTCCCACCACCAAACCTGGCAGCACATTCCAGACACCTACCACTTTTTTTTAAAGAAAACTTGCCCCTCACATCTCCTTTTGAAGTTTTCCCCTTTAGACTTCTACCAGGTCTCCCCTCAGCTTCTGCTATTCCAGAGAAAACAACACCTGTTTGTCCAGCCTCTCCTTAGAGCTCACACACAAGCCTGAACTTCTACCAGATTCTTTGCAACTTAGCTTAAAATTTGGCAGTATTTTGGTTGGAACGTCTCTTTGAAAAAGTTTCACCTTCCTTAATGAGCTGATTTGGAGTAGGGAAGAGAATAGAAATGCTCTGAAAAATCTGTTGAAATCCTGCATGTAAAAACTTGCTGTTTGAAATTTGGAAACAGTTAAACATTCTTGGCATATGCAGTAGGACGGCACAGCACAAAAATATGTCATTTTGAACTACAAATTGAACAAGAGTGTGGTGAACAGTCCACCATGGTCAATTCAATTCAACTTTATTAGTGCACAAACACAAGAAGAACAAAAAGCAAGTTTGCAGACTTTCAAGATGCAAAGAAAAAAAGCAAATGCAAGTAATCATTATAAAATAGTGCTAATAGTCATCAAGTGTATACGTACATATTGCACAATGCCCATTAAAGGATGGAGTTCAGCTGGGTAACAGCTCTGGGGAAGAAGCTGTTCCTGTGCTTGGTCGTACAGGCTCAAATGCATTTATAGCGTCTCTCAGATGACAGGAAGGCAAACAGTCTATGGCTGGGATGTGTGGGATTTTTAGTAATGCTGAGAGATCTCTGCAGACAATTAGTGATAAATGCTCTAGACAGCTGGTAGCTGGATGCTGATGATGTGTTGGGCAGTTTTGACCACCTGCTGCAGAGCTTTCCGGTTAGAAATGGAGCAACTGCCATGCTCACCGTAATGGAGTTTGACAAGATACTCTCTGTTGCGCACTGTAGAAATTTGAGAGAAGCTGGGAGGATGAGTTAGCTCTGTTTAGCATCTTCAGGAAGCATACGCATTGCTGAGCCTTTTTCAAAGACAAAGGGATAGGCCAAAGTCTCTAGTGCAGATCCTGGTCTTCTGGCCTTGAAATGTTAGCCCTCCCACCCTCTGCTTTCCTATTAACTTTTGCTTCATCCAGAATCATACTGCCTATTTGCTTTCATGTAGCAAGTTGCTCTCAGCCATTACCGCTTTGTTCCTGGTGTCCCACTGCCTCAGATTTTAATTTGCAACATCTTTGTTCTCTCGCTCTCTTCTTCCTCCACTGCACTCAGAAATCTGCATTGCTCTCATGCTGCCTTCTTGTGCACCCCACCATTGTCACGTTTTGAAATTCAATTATTAAAGCCTCCTCTGCTTTTCCTTTAAAGGCCTTCCTTTAAAGTATGTCCTGTTTAGCCTGGTGTTCATTTTTAATCTGTGCATTGCAGAGTGCTTTGTGATGTTCCTAAAGGCTGTATTAATGTGATCGTTGTCATTGTTGGATTTTTTTTTGTTCTCAAATTCAAAGCGCTTCCTTCATAGATTTCAATCTGTCGATTTCAGTGCGATTTTCTTTTCTTTCTGCAGAAAGGTTACCAAAAATATGATTTTGTGTCCAACTAAGATCTAATCTGATGCCACATGCTTCAACCAAAGCAGCAGAGAAGTAGATCCTACCAGATATGCCTCCACAAAAAGAGGATAATGTAAAAAAGAATCTATTTCATTTTCTTTTGTAATTGTTGCAAACTGCTCTCCTGTTAACAACAGAAACCTGCCTGCCAATGTCTGAATTTACCATAAATACATTGGGACTGAACATTTCCACAAGCAGCATCAAGGTGCAGTGATTGTGTAAACTTGTATATATGTACGACAAGCCTATTCCTTTTTGGAGTATCTGAATAAGATTTGTCTGTGCTGACCGGCAAATCGAGGTTTTAACTTTAATTCATTTTCATAGTAGTGTACCAAAAATGATTTTAATACTTTTTCAGTGAAATCTCAAAGTCCTGTTTTGATTGGTAGCAGTCAAATATTCAATCCAGCAAGCTGAGTTGGGTTAATGGGCACTAAAGCATTTTAAGTGATGGGTCAAGTTGTTTAGCAATCTAATTGAAATAAGTGCCATTTTTTTTTTGTGAAGAGGTGTGAAATCTTTATAGCTTCCAAGGTGCCCCAACTTATGTACGTTACACTGTTGGTTATACAATTGTTCACTTGACAATGCGATGTTTAAATCTTCCAAAAATATTTGCTACGTTCTCTTTCTCACACCTATTAGATTTCTGGTCTACCTTTTGTCTCTGTGGGTAATTGAGTGGTACGGATTGTCCCTAATGAAATCAGTAAACTAGGATTAATGAGATGAAGCAGTATTAGAGTGGCTAAAAAACCAGTTTTGGAAATGTCCATGTGCTAATGTCATGAAGGCTTAAGGCAAATTCTTGGGCGTTTTGTAAATACATTTATTACGTCGGGAGGGAGTATTGATTCCACCAAGCGTGAGTTTAAAGTGTTGGGGGCTGAAATGGTACAACCACATGCAAGGAAACAAAGATGTATGTTCAGGAACTCCTAGAAGGTCAGGACATTTGGTGATGGTTGTCAGATTAGAATTGTACAGGTAATATTTAGATATATAACATTCCGGGAAATGGGATTTTAAATATAATTTGGATTTGTTATCTTTTTCAACTAAAATAAATCACTGAAATAACTTTTTAAACAAAAAGCGTTTCGGAAGTAAATTAAAGTGAGTGCTATACTTTGCACGTATGTCCATACAATAATGTCTCCTTCCCATTGCCTCCTAAAAAGTCGACAGTAAACTTGCTAGATTTTTCTTTTGTATTTGACACATTACAACAGGAACTTGAATGATATAATCCCAGAGTAACTATTTTAGTTTAACAGTATTTCAAAGGGACCGAATGGATGGAGCAGAAAAGAAACTAGGAAATTGGCAGACAGATGCCA
This sequence comes from Sphyrna mokarran, assembly GCA_024679065.1. NCBI lineage: Eukaryota > Metazoa > Chordata > Chondrichthyes > Carcharhiniformes > Carcharhinidae > Sphyrna > Sphyrna mokarran. Next base: position 73,627,205 of record JAGIQG010000008.1, on the reverse strand, counting down.
AGAACAAATTTACATGCAAGAGTGGGTGAGAGTCTGGTCGCCCACTCCAGAACCAAGTACCGAAGGGAATGGACATGAGTGGGGATTGAATCTGACTGGAAAACCAGAGAATGAGGATTTGACCAGCTGAGAGAAATGCTTACAGTTTAACTGGCCAGATATTTTCTGGCTGTGGAGTGGAAGAACAGAGTTTGCCTATTGTAATTGTGCCTGGTCAAATGATTGTACGGGCCAAAAAAAATTACCAGCAGAAACCGTGATCATCTTGTGCATCTCATTGGTCAGTGAGGTTGCTGGAATATCTCTATCTGAATGAAAGAAGCTTATAATCAGAAGACCAGGAATTGAACATATTAACATATTGAACATTATTAATACTGTAGATAATTGGGTGAATGATTAGATTGTCTGTAAATGTACGGATTTTTATAAGGAAACTTTGTCTGGATATAAACTGTAAAATGTTAGCTGCCTTTGCTTTTTATAAAGTTGTATTTTATGCTTGCATTATTATCTGCTCAAAAAAATTAAATTTAAAAAAAAAAGCTTTTTTTTTTAAAATTTATCCAGAATTCCTCTTTTTATTTGTCAGGGGATGTGGGTGTCGCTTTTATTGTCAAAAGCCGTGTGGTACAAGTACTCTCAAATTGCTGTTTGAGAAAGAGTTCCAAGATTTGGACAGAGGGCTTGATTTTACCATTTTGATTTTAAGTGCTGAAACCGGAAGTGTTTCAGATTCAACTGTTCTCAAGCTGCATATACAGTCTGCCTGAAAAAATATCAGCGATTCTGAATTGCACTACAGAGAACTGTGGGTAGGGCTTAATACACCCAAAACACTGCAACTTCAATCAAAGCCTTCAAGTGCACATATGTAGTTTAAAAAAATAGACAAATGCTCCCCTGCTATATCGCTCTCGGGCCCTGATAATGCTACTGGCCCCCACAGTACTGTCCCAACCCAACAACGTAACTGACCACCTTTATCCCCACCACCAGAACAATCACAGAGTGGCAGACCCTACCAGCCCCCACCAATTGCATGCAGCGTGGCAGCAGACCAACCCAAACCACCCCCCCACCACCACCACCACCAAGAGCCATCTGCAATGCCTCCTGCCCCCCCTGCTAGAAAGCCATCTGACATGCCACCTTCTGCCCCCTCCAAAACACCGGAACCGCTGAACTTGCCTCCTCAGAAGGTGGAGTGCCCGAATCGGACTTTTGAAGACCATGTCTGTTTCACATCAGTCTGGACCTGTGAATACGGGGATAAAGGGGCAAGTGCCAGTAAGTTTAGGGTGCAGCCCATTAAGTTTTATTGAGCAAATGCATTTAAATTCATGTTGTGTCTGTTTTGGGCACAGTCGTGATAGTGGCTATTTTAGGCCCCTGGTAAAGGAACAGACATTTAGTTGATTGTGGATCATGCTACTTGCCTCATGCCTGACTTTACCACGTTTTCACATCCAAAAATGGGCACAATTTGATGGTAAAATCAAGCCCTGTGACACTGAAGGAGCAACAATAGAAGATTGAAATTTCAGAGTCTAAAAATGGTGGATAGGTCTGGATTCCAAAATTCCTAATCCGATTCCAAAATTCCTAATCCAATTCCCAGACTATCTGATTTTCAGAAGTGCCTTAAAAGGGTGCCAGCAGCTACATGTCAGTCCTGACTAGCTTTCTCCATTGCACAGATGGGCATATTCTATGTCTGCTCAATGTTTTTAAAGAGTCTCCATCAAAGAGTTGTGAACACTAGTCTACATGAAGTCACTGTTAAGTTTCAAGGTCCTCCTTATGGCATTACATCCACTACACCCCCACCCCAATACTCACACTAGGAGTGCATCTCATTCAATAAAAGTTGTTTGTCTGAGAGTACAGGCACTCGTTATTCGTAAAATCCCTACAGTCTAGAAGAAGCCATTTGGTCCATAGAGCCTGTACTGATCATAATCTCATCCAGGCCCGATTCCCATAACCCACGCTTACCCTGCTAATCTCCTGACACTGAGGTCAATTTAGCATAGCCAATCAACCTAACCCATACATTTTTGTGAGAGAAGACCCACACAGACATGGGGAGAAAGTGACCACAAATTGGAATTGAATTTGGGTCCCCAGTGCTGTGAGCAGCAGTGCTAACCACTACACCACCAAACTCTTCAATCAGCTGAGCCTCAAAACATTCCTTTACTAAGAGCTTTTTGAAAATTCACTTAAGGGATGTGGGCTAGGTGAATGTTTATTGCTCATCCCCTGTTGCCCTTCAGTAAGTGGTGATGAGCTGCCTTCTTGAACCACTTCAGTCCCTGAGGTGTAGATACACCCACAGTGCTGTAGGAAGGGAACTCCAGGATTTTAACCCAGTGACAGTGAAGGAAAGGTAATATATTTCCAAGTCAGCATAGTGAGTGCTTTGGAGGGGAACCTACATGTGGGGGTGTTCCCACTCTCTGCTGTCCTTGTCCTTGTCCTTCTGGATGATAGGGGCCATATTTGGCAGGTGCTGCCTAAGGAACTTTGGTGAGTTTCTGCAGTGCATCTTGTAGATGATACACACTGCTGACGTTCATTTGGCACTGTGAAGTGTGTCTTCAATGTCCCAATGTTTGCTTACACAATGTTTAGTGGTTTCAAGGGCCTGTGAGTTTCTAATATTGATCGTTTAAACGGTGAACTTGTCTATAGTGAAATGAGTTTTAAAGAGAAGAAAATAATAAATTAATGACTTTTTAAAATTATGTTTTACCCATCCCACTGTCATCATTGGGCTCATTAGTTCTTTACATTGTATAGTAGTAGTTCAGCAGCCATGGAAGTGCCATAACTTGGCACAAGGGGTATGAGAGGCCATGGAGGTTGGGTGGAGGGGCATAGTTTGGCATGGAGTGGCATGAAGGACCATGGGCATGAAGGTGATATACCATCATTTGGTATAGGGGACATAGCAACCATGGGGTGTGGGGAAGCATAGCCTGGACATGAATTGGCATGGATGAGACTTTGTGAGGGGTGAAGGCAGGAAGATCCTTATGTTTTTAATTTAACTATGACAAAAGTCCCACCAGGTGTGCCAGACTAGTTAGATTCCCTCTTGTTGGAGATGGTAATTGCCTGGCATATGACCTGGGGCTGAGAGAATTGGCTCTCAACAACAACTATAATTATCTTCCTTTGGGTTGGGTAAGAGCAGCATTGTCTTCCTTTTGTGGGTAAGGTATATCTGGCCACTGTTCCACAGTGTCAGGTTGATGGCAGATGCTTTGCTCGAACAGTTGACTAGGGGCATAGCTTGTTCTGAAGCTGCCAACAGTCATAGCTGGGATGTTAGTGACATCCTGGTCTTTGATGTCCAATGGGTCCAACTTGATAGCACATGGAATCCATATTAGCTGTGATGCTGGGCACTTTGGGAGGAGATCAAGATGGATCATTGAAGAAATTTTCAAGTGTTTCAGACGTATTTTGCACTGACAAGCTGGATTTTCCAAACGTTGAGGATGGAATTTCAAAGAACAAAACAGCATGGGAAACAGGCCCTTTGGCCCAATGAGCCTGCGCCGCCACCCCGATGTTCCCACCTCTACCTGCGATCCCTGTCCATGTTTATAGATCTATGGATTGAAACCAAATTTGAGACAATTTAGGGAGAATTTGTTTTGCCAATTAGCCTAAAAGCACATCTTTGGGATGTGGGAGGAAACCAGAGCACCCAGAGAAAACCCATGCAAGCACGAGGAGAATGCACAAACTTTCACAGACACAGGCCCAAATCCATGTATCTGCACAGCACAGCGATAGTCACTGAGCTGTCGTGTTGCCCATCAATGGTCTAACTAATGATGTGAAGCGCTGGGATACTCTCGAAAAAAAAATCCAAGAGCAGCCCTTTCACGACCCATCGTGCGTATGCCCCTCGTTAGACAACAAGGTGGATCAAAGCACCTGTAGGATAAAAAGAAGTAAATCAATATCATCATCTATTTACACACTTCCCAGGGATTCCCAAGGCTCATGATCCCTATTTTAAATCAGTTTTCTATACCCCTCCATTCCCATTCTGTTCATGTGCCCATCTAAGTATTTCTTAAATAACTCCAGAGTACCTGCCTCCACCACTTTACTTGGCAGCGCATTCCATACCCCACCACCCTCTGTGTGAAAAAACTCCCTCTAGCATCCAAATTATACCTTACCCCCCTCACCCTAAGCCCGTGACCCCTCGTGCTATTCAAGTCCATCCTAGGAAAAAGCTTAACCCTGTTTATCTATACCCTTCATAATCTTATGCACCTCTATTAGATCTCCTCTAAGTCTATGTCTTTCTAAGGAAAACAGTCCCAATTTGCCTAGCCTCTCCTCGTAACTCAGACCTTCCATACCAGGCAGCATCCTGGTAAACCTCCTCTGCACTCCCTCCAGAGTCTCCACTTCCTTCCAATAGTAAGGCGACCAGAACTGGACGCAGTATTCCAAATGAGGTCTAACCAACGTTTTATACAACTGCAACATTAAAGGCCAGCTCTTGTACTCCTCACTTTTCCTCATGTTTTGAGTTGCTAGACTTGTTCTGTATCTATTCCATTCAGCACAGCATGATGGGTGGTATCCTGAGTATGAAGATGAAACTTGATCAAAGCCAGGATAGTGTGTAACTTAGAGGCAATGTTGTTTTCATTCTGTCTTTGTCCTTGTAGATTGTGCATTTGGAGGATGCTGTTAAAGTTTAACAAGTAAAATGTTGACAATGTTTGTAATGGGATAATGATTTCTATTTTATCCATGGAGCTTTCCAACTTCTCCACTAGATTAATCATGTGGTAGGTAAATTTCAATTGTTGTAATAGTCTGTCAAACAATACGTTTCAATTTTAATGGTGCTACTACAGTTCTGTCTTATTTATTTGATCTAGATCTAATTATGTTTCACTAAAGGAACACTATGAATGTGCTCCTATCTTTTAGCTCCCTTGTCCTGGAAATTAATTAAATCTAATATCCTAACTTGCCAGCAGCTCCCATTCACCCATCACCACAATGCTTGCTGACTTCCTGTGTACCTGGGCTGGTTTTAATTTGCTTCAATTTTGAAATTGTCATTCTAGTTTTCAAATCCCCTCTATGCCCCCACCTATTCCATGTCTCCATTACCTTCTTCAGTTCTATAACTTGGAAGATCTCTGTGCTCCTTCAATTCATTGTTGGATGGACATTCAGCTGATTTGCAGTCTCTCCCTGCCCTGTAACAATAACAAGTAACACAGGCCTGTAACAGATGCTGCAGTTGCACACATAGCAATGGCTCAAGGCTGCGCATTGCCCATGTCGACACACTGACCTGCATAATCTGTGCCAGCATTTCTCATGATGGGAATCTCATACAACCCTAATCGAGTCATGCATGGCACCTTGGATTGTGTGGGAATTGCCAGCTTCCACAAGCCAGGATGCTGGCCCAAGTGAAGGATTTTGGGTCTATGCAGCCAATGCTAATAATCCCTCATTCTATACTCTTTCCAAACCCCACTATGCAGATGGATCATGGTTTGCTCAATCTGGAGCTGGCCTATGGTGTCAGAAGGGATGGAGGAGGAGGAGGAGCAGCGACTCCGGAGGTGGTGGACATAGAGAGACCCACTGCAAGAGCAGTCGTCACCAGATCCTCAGGAAGGAGGGCAAGGGGCTGCCGCTGGAGGCCAGGAGTTGGGCAAACAGGCTCCCAAGAGGGTGCAGAGAAGGCGGAGGGTGCCGAGTGCAAGGTGGTACAGGTCCTACTATTTCCTTCAAGGCCCTCTCGGAGGAGATGTGTCATCAACAGCTGTGGCTCTCCAAGACGATAGTGTGACACCTTTCTGAGGTGCTCTCATACCTGGCATCTCAGGGGAGGGGCAATTACCCCCTCACTCCTGTGGACGTGAAGGTGACAGCTGCGCTGAATTTCTCTGCCTCCAGATCATTCCAGGCTCCCAGTGGCAACCAATCTGGGATCTCCTAGGCCTCCGTGCGCTGATGTGTGAGGCAGTCACAGATGCACTGTGCACCCGGGCAGGGCAGTTCATTAATTTCGATGTAGGCCACGTACAGCAGGAGGCCTGGGCACTCGCCTTCACTTCCGTTGCCGAGATTTCCAATGTGCAGGGCGCAGTGGATGGCACGCACATCACTTTGCAGGCCCCCCGCCCTCTGCAGGGCCACAGCAATTTTTGAACCGGAAGGGGTTCCACTCCCTGAACATTCAAATCATCTGCGACCATCAAATGAAGATCATGCAGGTCACCTAGGGCATGTCCATTTCAGCTTTGTGCTCAGGCAGTCAGACTTCCCTGGGCTCTTTGAAGTCCAGCCCAAGCTCCCGGGATGGCTACTGGGTGACAAGGGTTACCCGCTAAGCTTGTGGGCTGATGACCCTAGAGCAAGGCGGAGACCCACAACAACAAGGCCACCCACTTTGTCATTGAGAGGTGCACCAGCCTGCTGAAGACCTGGTTCCACTGCTTGGACTGCTTTTGTGGGAGAGGGGTTCTCTCAGTATGTGTGTGCTTCACGCATCATCATCATTATCATTTGCTGCACTCTGCACAATATTGCCCAGCAGTGGGGAGACCAGCTGGAGCAGGAGGAGGAGTGGCAGGTGGAGGGGGGTGGGGGGCACCCCACCACATGAACAGCTGGTGGAAAGACAGCGGGTGGTGGTTGTAGGTGTCCGGCAGGGAAGGGCAGTGAGAGATGCTTCGATTGCAGCCTGCTTCACCTAGCTGGTTCTGTGCAGTGAGAGGGCTGCAGCCAACACACATCCACCACACCCCAGGAGCAAGTGAAGCCACTATTCCCCCTCCAAACTGACCTGGGCTCTGCAAACCATCACATCACCCTTCCCCTCCTCCTGTCATCCCGCCAATCTATCTCCCAGAAACATCCAAATCTGTTAACATGCCTGGTTGTGAGTCTTGTTTGAAGGCTAGAGGATGATGATGACTCGCTGTTGTGCACACTGGGATCCTGCTCCTGGTGCCACTCAAGTCTGATTCCTATCTATACCCCAAATGCATACACTGCCACCCTGGCCCGCGTAACTGTAAGGGGACAGATGTTTGCTGGTCGGGGGTGGGAGGGATGTTGATTGTGGGCACTTGCATTAAGGATCTGGTGGATGTTGGGAAAGGTAGGGTAGGCACTCTGTACCAAGAGGCAGAATCTCCAAGGCACAACAGACACCACCTCTATATTTGAGAGTCGAGAACACTGAACTGTGAGGATTGGAGGAGGGAAGAGAATCAGGGACACATTAGTCATAGCATGATGTGCAATTAACATCTTATTGTGCTCTTAACACAACTGATTACTGCACTCTGACTAATGATGATCTTCACCCATGCCCTCTTAGTGAATTACAACTTTCTAACGTGCTGTCTACTGCTTCTTTTAGGTGCTACCTCCGGATGCACATCGGAGGTGGAGGTATCCAGCTGTGATGCATGCCCCATTGCCTGTGATGAGCTTGGCAAGCATCCACAGGGTGACCGGCACCTGGAGAGGGCACCTGTTCATCTCGCTGACCCAGTGATGCCCCAGTGTGAGAAAAGGGGAAATTGGAAGCTCTCTGGATGTCTGGGATCTGCTGGGTGGAAAGCCCCAGCAGGGGCTCGAGCCCTTCCTCTCCCCTGGGGTGCCCAGAGGCCCCAGGGTCACTCCATAGAATACCAGAATAGCTGGACTGATCTCCAGAAGCTCCAGCACCACCTGGCTCTGCCCAGATGTGTCTGCCCCATGATGTGTGATCCCCCCTAAGCTCTGACTTTCTGAAACTCAGCCAAGCTCTAGAGTCCCTCTGCTACAGCATTCTGTGAGTGAGCCCAGGCTCTGGGCCTCTCAGCAGTAGGCCTCTGACCCTGGGCTAAATTGTTGAGGCTCACAGTCAAGGCTTGCTGTGTCTCCAGAATGCCAGCGGGAGTCCCAGCCATGGCCAGCAATGTCTCCCACATGCTCCCGACACACCTACCGCCATCAAACGCTGTGCCTCCTGGATACCAGAAATATATCCACCTGCGGCCTGTTGTGTCCCCATGAGGACAGATCCTGGAGCCAGACTTCCTATTGCAGTCACCATCCTTGCAGTGTTGGCCTGAGTCTCACGCTGTGTCTACACTACCTCCTTCAACAGCATTCTGTTGGACCCCCCTAAGCAGCCTTGCAGTCACAGCCTGGTTGCTGACAGCCCTCCACAACTCCCTGAGTTTCCTAGTGCATCACCACCAGCCTCGGGAGGAACAAACCCAGAGGCCCGGCAGCTGACTTGGAGAGAGCTAAATCTGGCCTCCAGCAGACTTCCGTGTGTCTGAGCCCTCGGATGTGCCCACTTCCATCCGATCTGCATCAACAGCTGTGATGTGCTCACTAGATTGTAACCCAATACTAAAGGTACCCACCATGTCTCTATGTTGATGGGTTATGCGGTACATGCTGTTGCCGCATCGGTGGTGCCGCCCTCACAGGATTCCTCAGTGTCCCCCTCCGAGGTATCATCCGAGGTTTGTGGGCAGTTTGCTCCAGAGCAGCAGGGGTGAAGGCAACACCCGAATGGCAGGTTTCCTCTGGTCCACAACTGGGAAAAAAATAATATACATTAGGGAGAGGGAGGCAAAGCATTTCATGCAACATTGCACTTATTTAGAGGAGGACTAATGTTGAGGGTGTGCTTCTCCTCACTTGCATGCTGTACCCTGACCAGGCAGTTAGTGAACATTCAGGATCCCACCACCTCCTGCCAGCTCCATGGCTCCTCCATGCTGGCCAACTGGCTCAGGTCAGGCACACCGCCACCAGTCTGTGTCATTCCCCGTGCGTTTTGGATTTTCTTTTCCTGTGGGAATATAAGATGGATAGCAAGCATCAATATATTGCAGTGCATGGTGCGCAATGCATGCCTGTGTCTTGGGCGTTGTGCTGACAGTTTCAGGGAAAGCGGTCACCACTGAAGAGCGCTTATTGAGGAGGTGAGGGGAAGGGGTTAGATTCTGTTCCTGGCGGATGGGTCACTTGTTGCATGCCCTTCAGGTATCTAAGCAGGGTTTGAGATCCGTGCCAAGCTTGTACATGTTCCAAGAAGAACGCTCACACACCCTTCCTGCTCGAGAAGGTTGGTAATTTTTTGTGACACTGCCTGCCGGTGCTTGGTGTCAGGCTCCTGGCATTCACCACTTTTGCCGCAATGCCATGGCAGATGCATCTTTCGGGTTGGGGCCCTGGCCGGGGAAGATCCTATCACACCTCTCCTCCACGACATCCAACAGGTGCTCCTTCTCTGCATCTGAAAATGTAGGAACCAATTTATGAGCAACCATCTTTGTGTCATGGCTGGCTGGACATCCATTCCTGCAGTTCTGGCTTATTAGGGGATTGCCAGTGGCCAGTCACGGGCCCGTTGGCAACAAATACTTGTGAGAGATTTTGAAGGTTGCATTCAGTTGAGTGTAATGCATCCCTTGGGGTTCTGATTGGCTGCCATTCAATAGGCCTCTGTGTCCAGGCGGGGTGCAATACTCAGGGCTCTCATGTTATGAGAGGGAGTGATGGGGTTGTGCATGTCAGCACATCAGCACAATGTTAGTTAGTTGTGCAAGGACAACAGTGAGGACTGTATGTTCAAGGGATGGAGGGATTGCATTCCCACATTATCTAGGTCCATGGGGGCATAAAATGAGCAGGCAGCCATGTCAGTGGGAGAGTTGTGGGACTAGTGATGTGTATGGGGGAAGGTGGTTGTGGGGGCCAGCAACGTGTGTGGGGGTATCGTGGGGGCCACGATGTGTATGGGGGTATCATGGGGCAGCGATGTGTGTGGGGGCATTGTGGAGGCCAACGATGTGTGTGGGGACATTGTGGGGACCAGCGATGTGTGTGGGGACATTGTGGGGTCAAGCGATGTGTATGGGGACATTGTGGGGACCAGCGATGTGTATGGGGACATTGTGGGGGCCAGCAATGTGTATGGGGACATTGTGGGGGCCAGCAATGTGTATGGGGACATTGTGGGGGCCAGCAATGTGTGTGGGAGTATCGTGGGAGCCAGTGATGTGTATGGGGACATTGTGGGGGCCAGCGATGTGTGTGAGGACATTGTGGGGGCCAATGATGTCTGTAGGGGGTGGTGGGGGTCAGTGATGAGGTCAATGATGTCTGGGGGGGGTTGGATAGCAGTATTTGGGTGCTGGGAGGTCTTTTCCACGATCTCCCAGCAATGTGTGCAGTGCGGGTTCCCGCTCATTATGCTGATTTCAGCTCCTTCGCCCCGCCCCTGGGTTTTAATGGTATTCAGAACTGGGATCTCTGCAGTGCACAGAGTGCAGAGATTCAAGTGAGAAACTGAATGGAGAAAACAGTTGGGATTTAGAACAGTTTTCCTGCCAATTCAGCACTTTTGGGAGAATCACCCCCAACATTTCAGATTGCTGACAGGGTAGGGAGAACCAAACTAAAGTTCCTGTGATAAGGGTACCAGCGATTAAATGACTAGTTTTCCTCTTATAAAGTATAAAAGGAGCAGAGGTAATAGGAAGCAAAAAATATGTCCAGGTGTGGAACGGATGATTGCAGCAATTATCTGAATGCAGCATGAAGGAATGAAGAAGGAAATGAGACCAAACTGAACTGCGATAAAAAAAAGCAGCACAACACAAAGGCAGAGATTATAATTGAAAATTGGTGAACTGAGTTGAGTCAACAATGAATTCCACAATTTTAGATCACAACTACTGCCTCCATTTTGTTCTGTGCTTTTCTTCGCCGGTTTGATCTTGTTTAGTTTCTTTCTTCGTGTTGCATTCAGATGGCGCCATTTGCACCTCATCTGGACACATCCTTTGTTTCTTTACCTGTCCTATAAGCCCTCCCTTCAGCGGTTGCACCATATAATTCTCCCACCTTTTAATTTCTCCCATCCTCCACTCTGTCACGGACACTCCCTTTTGTTCTCCCTGCCCCCTCCTCCTTGCCTGTTACATTTCTATCCTTTCTCAGTCCTAATGAAGGACCATCGATCTGAAACAAAATTCATGTTTCTCTCCACTCATACTCCCGACCTGCTGACTGTTTCCTGTTTTTATTTTGGGTTTTCAGCATCTGTATTATGTACATAACTTCCTATTTCAGAGCAAGCAGACTGGGCCCGAAAGCCACTCGTATTAGTGTTTTACTCCCAGTAATGGGAGAGCACGGTGACACATTGGTTAGCACTGCTTCATCACAGCACCAGGGTTCTGGGTTCGATTCCCGGTTTAAGTCACTATCTGTGTGGAGTTTGCACATTCTCCTCATGCGTACAAGGGTTTCCTCCTGGTGCTCTGGTCTCCTCCCACAGTCCAAAAGATTTGCAGGTTAGGTTGATTGGCCATGCTAAATTTGCCACTCAGTATTGGGGGACTAGCAGAGTAAATACGTAGCATTATGGAGTTAGGGACTGAGTGGGATTGTGGTCAGTGCAGACTCAATGGGCCAAGTAGCCTCTTGCTGCACTGTTGGGATTCTATGATTCTGACTCTTGCAACAGTGGACAATTCACAGGAGCAAGGTCACAAACCATAACTTTCATGATGTCATTCTTCCCGATGGGCCAAATGGCCTCCTTTTGCACATAATCATATCCTGAGTTAGTATTGCCTCCTTGATTTTTCTAGCTCTTGCATCAACTGTGGTTGGCTTGAAGGCAATTTTTTGACAATTTTTTTACATCGTACCTTTCCATTGTGTTTAATATTTCCAACTCTGCAAATTTATTTTTAATGTTTATACATTTATTCTTTCAGCCAAAGAATCTTTGGATCTTCCTATCTTCTAATCTTTCGCCCTTATTCGTTGCACTGTATTTATTATTACCCTCCTTCACCTTCATGTTTAAGCTCACACCCATATTGTTATATAGTTTTGATGCCAGAATATTAACCATGGTTCAGTTCAGATGGAGATTTGTTTTATTTAAGCTCACTTTATTCCAGGACTAGTGCCAACTTGTTACAGATTTGAAACCATATATTCAGTGATCTATTTCAGATCCTAATCCTTCCATTCTTATCCAGTTTAGCACTTGGAATAGTTAATATTAAGGAGACTTTTTTTTTTGTTGCCTTCTTAGCTTCTTCCCTTGTCCTGCCAAGATTACTTGTTGCGACATGAACTATTGCATGTTCTCCCGGCCTCCAAAAAAACCCGTTGCACAGGTTGGACTCCAAGTCGCTGTCATAAACAGACCTGTCTAATCCTTGATTACATTGTCTCCCAGGATTATCGCTTACTTCTTTTCAATCTCTTGTGTGCAGAGCCATGGTTAACATTCTTGAACAATCTTCTCTCTTTCTTCAGTGACAATCTTGACAGAGTCCATATAATCCATCTAACTTCCACAGATTTCTACTCATTCACTTCGTAGCTAGAAAATTGTTTGGTGAATTTCGGCTATATTCTGACTATTTGTCTCCTGAGTAAAGTTTTGCAACACCAATTTAAAATCCAACCAATTTATTTGATAGTAAATCCACGAGCTTTCGACACTATGTTGTGCCTTCGTCAGGCAAATGCAGTGTTCTGATCTGCAGAGGCACTCATATCCACACAGACAGTTACATACTGCTGAGTAGAATGCGAATCCTTACATCTAACCTGCTATTCAAGTGTTAAAGTGGCTAACAATGTGTGTGAAGGAAATCCTGAACATTGGTTAGAGAATTGTGTATTTTCTCCAGACAGCACAGTAAGTGAGGTTTTTTGCTAATCCAGGCAAGTTACGGGGGTTACAGATAGTGTGACATGAAGCCAAGATCCCTGTTAAGACCGTCCTCATGTGTGCGGAACTTGGCTATCAGTCTCTGCTCAGCAACTCTGCGCTGTCGTGTGTCACGAAGGCCCCCTTGAAGAACATTTACCCGCAGGTTGGAGGCCGAATGCTCATGACTGCTGAAGTGTTCACCCACAGGAAGGGAACTGTTTTGCCTGGTGATTGTTGAGCGATGCTCATTCATCCGCTGTCGTAGTGACTGCATGGTCTCCCCAATATACCATGCTTCGGGACATCCTTTCTTGCAACGTATTAAGTAGACAACGTTGGCCGAGTTGCAAGAGTATGTACCGTGTACCTGGTGAATGGTATCCTCACGTTTGATGATGTCGTCCATGTCTATGATTTGGCATGTCTTGCAGAGGTTGCTGTGGCAGGGTTGTGTGGTATTGTGGTCACTGTTCTCCTGAAGGTTGGGTAGTTTGCTGCGAACAATGATCTGTTTGAGGTTGTGCGGTTGTCTGAAAGCAAGAAGTGGGGGGGTGGGGATGGCCCTAGCGAGATGTTCATCGTCATCAATGATATGTTGAAGACTCCGGAGAAGATGTCGTAGCTTCTCCGCTCCGGGGAAGTACTGGACAACAAAGGGTACTCTGTCCACCTTGTCCCGTGTTCGTCTTCTGAGGAGGTCAGTGCGGTTTATCGCTGTGGCACGTTGGAACTGTCGATTGATGAGTCGAGCGCCATATCCTGTTCTCATGAGGGCATCCTTCAGCGTCTGGAGGTGTCTGTCACGATCCTCCTCATCTGAGCAAATTCTGTGTATACGGAGGGCTTGTCCATAGGAATGGCTTCTTTAACGTGTCTAGGGTGGAAGCTGGAGAAGTGGAGCATTGTGAGGTTGTCTGTCGGTTTTCGGTACAGTGAGGTGCTGAGGTGACCGTCCTTGATGGAGATGCGTGTGTCCAAGAATGCAACAGATTCTGGAGAATAGTCCATGGTGAGTCTGATGGTGGGATGGAACTTGTTGATATCATCATACAGTTGTTTCAGATGCGAAACTTTGCCAAGCAGATGAGACAAAGAAACTACACCATTTACATGCACACCAAGAACAGGAAACTTGAAAAACTCGGCATCACCACCAGCAACAACCAACCTCCCTTGGCACCACAGTAGAAAACAACACTACCGCAGGGAGGTCCATTGTTAACCTGTCAGACTATATACTTCAATCAGAGGAAATCGAAGTTCTCAGCCGAGGGCTCAATTTCTGTCCCACCACCAAAATGGACCCCATCAGTCTTGCAGCGGACACAGAGGAATTCATCAGGCGAATGAGGCTGCGTGAGATCTTCCACAAACCCCAAGAGGCCAATAGCAGACCCAATGAGATAGCTAATGAACCAGAACAGCCGACAGAGGGATCTGCAGTGCAGCAACCGAAGAGGAATGAATCCAATTGGACTCCTCCGGAAGGCCGCTGCCCCCGACTGGACATGTATGCCCAAGCCATCAGGAGGTGCGTGAACACCAGATTCATCAACCGTACTTACAAGACAGTCCCGAACATCGCCCGAGCACAAAGCAAGACCATCCGTGCTCTTAAGACCAACCGCAACATTGTCATCAAACCAGCAGACAAAGGAGGCGCCACCGTCATACTGAACAGAACGGACTACTGTGAAGAAGTGTACTGAGAACTAAACAATGTGAAACACTACAGACAGTTACCAGCGGATCCGACCAAAGAACACACTCGTCAACTCAACACTCTGATCAAAACCTTTGATCCGGACCTTCAGAACACCCTCCGGACTCTCATTCCACATACTCCCCGCATTGGAGATCTCTACTGCCTCCCAAAGATACACAAGGCAAACATACCCGGCCGTCCCATCGTATCGGGCAATGGGACCCTGTGTGAGAACCTCTCCGGCTATATCGAGGGCATCCTGAAACCCATTGTACAAAGAACCCCCAGCTTTTGTCTTGACACTACGGACTTCCTACAGAAACTCAGCACGCATGAAGCAGTTGAACCAGGGACACTCCTGGTCACAATGGATGTCTCGGCGCTCTACACCAACATCCCCCACGATGATGGTATTGCTGCAACTGCCTCAGTACTCAATGCCAACAACTGTCAGTTTCCGGATGCAATTTTACAACTCATCCGCTTCATCTTGGACCACAATGTCTTCACCTTCAACAACCAGCTTTTCATCCAGACACACGGAACAGCCATGGGGACCAAATTTGCACCTCAGTATGCCAACATCTTCATGCACAGGTTCGAACAAGACTTCTTCACTACACAAGATCTTCAACCAAGGTTATATACTAGATACATTGATGACATCTTTTTCCTTTGGACTCATGGTGAACAATCATTGAAACAACTGTATGATGATATCAACAAGTTCCATCCCACCATCAGACTCACCATGGACTATTCTCCAGAATCAGTTGCATTCTTGGACACACGCATCTCCATCAAGGACGGTCACCTCAGCACCTCACTGTACCGAAAACCGACAGACAACTTCACAATGCTCCACTTCTCCAGCTTCCACCCTAGACACGTTAAAGAAGCCATTCCCTATGGACAAGCCCTCCGTATACACAGAATTTGCTCAGATGAGGAGGATCGTGACAGACACCTCCAGACGCTGAAGGATGCCCTCGTGAGAACAGGATATGGCGCTCGACTCATCAATCGACAGTTCCAACGTGCCACAGCGATAAACCGCACTGACCTCCTCAGAAGACGAACACGGGACAAGGTGGACAGAGTACCCTTTGTTGTCCAGTACTTCCCCGGAGCGGAGAAGCTACGACATCTTCTCCGGAGTCTTCAACATGTCATTGATGACGATGAACATCTCGCTAGGGCCATCCCCACCCCCCCACTTCTTGCTTTCAGACAACCGCACAACCTTAAACAGATCATTGTTCGCAGCAAACTACCCAACCTTCAGGAGAACGGTGACCACAATACCACACAACCCTGCCACAGCAACCTCTGCAAGACATGCCAGATCATAGACATGGACGACATAATCAAACGTGAGGATACCATTCACCAGATACACGGTACATACTCTTGCAACTCGGCCAACGTTGTCTACTTAATACGTTGCAAGAAAGGATGTCCCGAAGCATGGTACATTGGGGAGACCATGCAGTCACTACGACAGCGGATGAATGAGCATCGCTCAACAATCACCAGGCAAAACAGTTCCCTTCCTGTGGGCGAACACTTCAGCAGTCATGGGCATTCGGCCTCCGACCTGCGGGTAAATGTTCTTCAAGGGGGCCTTCGTGACACACGACAGCGCAGAGTTGCTGAGCAGAGACTGATAGCCAAGTTCCGCACACATGAGGACGGTCTTAACAGGGATCTTGGCTTCATGTCACACTATCTGTAACCCCCGTAACTTGCCTGGATTAGCAAAAAACCTCACTTACTGTGCTGTCTGGAGAAAATACACAATTCTCTAACCAATGCTCAGGATTCCCTTCACACACATTGTTAGCCACTTTAACACTTGAATAGCAGGTTAGATGTAAGGATTCGCATTCTAATCAGCAATCTGTAACTGTCTGTGTGGATATGAGTGCCTCTGCAGATCAGAACACTGCATTTGCCTGACGAAGGCACAACATAGTGTCGAAAGCTCGTGGATTTACTATCAAATAAATTGGTTGGATTTTAAATTGGTGTTGCAAAACTTTACTGAGTTTACCCCAGTCCAACGCCGGCATCTCTACATCATATTTGTCTCCTGGCCATATATTTTCTGGCTCCCTTTCTTCTACCATTCACCTATGATTGACTCCACCTTCCAACGAAAACATGTTGTATCCTCTATCTACTTATTTCCCAGTAGCATGATCTCCAATAAAATATACCAAATCAATGACTGCATGACCCATAGGACCCCTACAGTGCAGAAGAAGGCCATTCAGCCCATCAATTCTGCACCAACTTTGCCTACACATTTACTATGGCAAATCCATTTAACCTATACATATTTGGACAATAAGGGACATTTTACACAGCCAATCCACCTAATCTACATGTCTTTGTTTATTTTATTATTATTGTCACAAGTCAGCTTGCAATGAAATTATCATGAAAATTCTCAAGTCACCACACTCCGGCACCTGTTCAGGTACACTGAGGGATAATTTAGCATGGTCAATGCACTTAACCAGCACATCTTCAGATTGATCATTATCCGGCTCATGTTTTCAATTAATGCATTCTCAGGTCTCACCATTGAAGACAAAATACGTTTTTCTTCTGTTATCATTTTTCACTGAGTCTTCGTTGAATTTAAAGCTGTTTTGTTACACAAACTGAGGAATAGGGAGTGCTCAGGAGAATTCCCAACATAAAGCCATGTTTCAAATCCAGATGTTGCACCGAGCCTCACTGGTTGTACAATAGATCACTGCTTGTGAATTATCAACAACTTTTCTGTCAGACATTAAACCTTTCTGATCACCAACAGCATGTGAGATTGTGTCCATCTCTGCATTCATCTCCCTTTCTCCCACAGATCCACACATTGCCTGATGAGTCTCAGACCTGGCTCAAATGTACATCTTCTGCATTCTAAGCAGTTCTGAATTGGTAACAAGCGGACACATTCAAGAATACTATTGGAAGAATAAAGAGGACGATTAAACACTAGATATGAATTCTGCAAAATTTGAAAACTCCCAAAAAATATAGGGATTGCAATGTGTAATGCTGCTTCCTCTGTAGCTTCCAATGCAAGACCCATGCCAAGTTCATTCTTCTTGCTAATTTAAATGTTTGCAGAATGCAGCCAAAGTTAAACGAGCTGTTCTGTGGTGGCAAGCTTGATTAGACGATTCAAAGTTATGATGCGAACATGACCCCAAGATAACCTACTTAAAGCCAGCCCGTGTCTCTTGAGGGGAAGTGTATTTCAACTAGCGCAGGTACTAGATGTCATTTTAAGAGTGACTTTGACCTAAAGAACATAGGGCAGAGAGCCAGATCCAAGTTTTCCTGCACTGAAGGCCTCGGTAAAGGAGATAGAGATCAAGACAGATGTCAACAAAACACAGGGAGGCAGTGCCATAAGAAATTCAATGACCTTATATATGTGCTCAAGGTCCATGAATGTATCTTTGAATGTTATATCCTACAAACTGCTCCAATATCCAGGTACACTGTCCAGTGTACCACATCCCAACACTCACCAATCAACGTCCTCCATCAAGAACCATAATGAGTATATAGCTTCACCTCACCATCATGCATTTAGTATTGCTGCAAGATATATCCCCACAATCTACAAATTGTTTACACACTGACAGCTAGTCAACTATGACAACCAGATTAACCAAGCCCATTGCACCACACTTTCTGAAATATATCCATTTTGAGTTGGAAGATCAGCCATGATCGTAATGAATGACGGAGCAGGCTCAAAGGGCCCTAAACGACCTCCTCCTGCTCCTATCTTCTATGTTTCTATGCTTCTTACAGGATGTAACTGGAGGCAGCAACAGTTAAGGGACAGGGGCAGTCTCAGCCCATGTAGAAGCCACCCAATATCTAAATGTAATAGAAGCTCAGACTAAAGTCAATCAAGTTCACGCAAGTTCACAGGCCACAAGTTCGGTTTGATGTCACTCAGCTCAAACTTCTGTCATAAACGTCTTACTGCAAGCATGGATACAGATACCAATATTCAAAAGGGCTTGTAATTGTCTGGAAAAATGTCCTTCAGTACATTGTTAGGATTGTTGCATTGCTCATACTGTCCCCTCAGTCTCACACTTGCAACTCTCCCACTTGTTTGCTGTAAAACAGTTGGCTCAGAACATTTGTTGATTGGTGTAAATCTTAAAAAGCAGTAAATTGGCAATAATATACTTCTAATATTTTTTGCAACTGTTCATTTTATTAATTGTTAACATTCTGCATGGTGGCGCAGCGGTTAGCACTGCTGCCTCACAGCGCCAGGGACTCGCATTCAATTCTGGCTTCGGGTGATTGAATGTGCAGCGTTTGCACTTATCCCCATGTCTGCATGGGTTTCCTCCAGGTGCTATGGTTTCCTCTCACGCTCCAAAGATGTGCCAGTTAAGTTCTTTGACCATGCTAAATTGCTGGGGGTTTATTTGGGGGGGGGGGGTGAGGAGCGGGGTGGCGGGTGGTGGATTAGCAGGGTTAATGTGTGGGGTAACAGGACCTGGGTGGAATTGTTGATACAGGCTCAGTGAGCCAAATGGCCTCTTTTGGCAATGTCAGGATTCTATGACTCAGCCTCGTTGCAACAATGGACAATTCCACAGGAGCAAGGTCACAAACCATAACTTTCATGAAGTCGTTCCTGTTGACATTGTTCACATTTTGGAAAGAAGGTATTTTAAATGGAAACTTGCAAGTGTTATTTGAGCCAACCACAATTTGTTGTGGAAACAAGTTATGATACTTAAACATGGTGATAAATTTAAGAGGTGTGGCAGGATAGGCATATGTTTGATACAAGATTCATAAATGCATAAATAGAGTCACAGAAGTTTACAGCATGGAATCAGATCCTTTGGCCTAACCTGTCCATGCCATCCTGTTTTTAACCACTAAGCTAGTCCCAGTTGCATGCATTCGGCCCATACCCTTCTATACCCATCTTATTCATGTAACTGTCTAAACACTTTTTAAAAGACAAAATTGTACCTGCCTCCACTACTACCTCTGGAAACTTATTCCAGATACGCACCACGCTCTGAGTAAAAAAAAATGTCTCTCTGGATCCTTTTGTATCTCTCCCCTTGCACCTCAAACCTATGCCCTCTAGTTTTACACTCCCCTACTTTTGGGGAAAGGTAGTGACTATCCAACTGATTTATGCCCCTCATTATTTTATAGACCTCTGTAAGATCACCCCTAAGTCTCCTACGCTCAAGGGAAAAGAGTCCCAATCAGTCCAGCTTCTCTTTATAAATCAAATAATCAAATCCCGTAGCATCCTGGTAAATCTTTTCTGCAATCTTTCTAGTTTAATAATATCCTTTCTACAATAGAGTCACCAGAACTGTATACATGACTCCAAATGTGAGCTCACCAATGTCTTGTCCAACTTCAACAGACATCCCAACTCCTAATGAAACCAAACATGCCAAATGCCTTCTTCACCATTCTGTCCACTTGGGACTCCACTTTCAATGAGCTATGGACATGTACTCCGACACGGTGGCACAGTGGTTAGCATTGCTGCCTCAAAGTGTTAGGGACCCGCATTCAATTCTAGATTTGGGCTTATGTCTGTGTAGAGTTTGCACATATTCGCTGTGTCTGCGTAGGTGTGGTCTGGTTTCCTTCCGCAGTCTAAAGATGTACAAATTAGGTTGATTGGCCCTGCTAAATTTTCCCTAGTGTCATGGGGAATAGCAAGGTAAATATGTTGAATTACAGGAATCGGGCCTGAGTTGGATTGTGGTTGGTTCACACTCAATGAGCCAAATGGCCTCCTTCTGCACTAGTAGGATTCTATGATTCTAAATATGCCTGTGAAATTTCCCTTCTTTCCTCGCTATTTTCAAACTCTGTGAAAAACTTAACTTTTCTTACAAAACACAGCCCAAAAACTATAACAGTTCTTCATTTTCCAAGCTATGCTTTCACTGGGTTGATATTTTTAATTGGACAACAGGTAGAAAAATGCACCCATTTACCATCCATGAAAGTTAATTTTCCTGTGCACAAAGGCTTGATGAGGCATGTTATGTCTCGTAAAGCAAATTCAAACTTGCTGTAACCTTTGCTATTTATAAATATCCAATGCAAACTTCCAAAGCCAACAACATTCATCAGGGTCATTTGATCCTTATGTACACCTGGCTGTCCTCACTAAGAATTTAGGAGCGATACCTTTTTTGCACTGCTGACCTTAAGCAAAGCAAACTTTGAGCGGATGTCTGAGGCAACATATTAAGTTAACAGAAATCTCTTGTTCTGACTGTGTGCCAGCGTTCTGTCTCCATAGCTGCTTTCTTTACTGTGTGGATTGTGGCTTTAAAGAATTGGTCTGAACTTAAGGATAAATATTATGTTTTTTATTGTGATGATTGCATTCCTCACTGTGCCCAGCCAAAACTGAACTCTATGTATAAGTATTGACAGGACTTTGTATCTAATAGTGTGCAGGAAGTCTGTTTGATTTTCACAAGATGCGTGCCAATGGATCACCAACTTATTTTTTAGTTCTGAACTACATTTTCTGTTTAAGACCATAAGATGTAGGAGCAGAAGTCTACTCCGGCATTCAGTGTGATCATGATTGAACTGAAACTTATTGAATTGAATTTTAACTTCACTTTCCTGCTTCATCTCCATAACACTTGATCCCCTTCTTGACTAACAATCTGTTTATCTTAGCCTTGAACATACTTAACAACCCAGTCTTAACAGCTCTCTGTGGTAAAGAATTCTGAGAGAAGAAATTCCTCTTCATCTCTGTCTTAAGTAGGCATTCCCCTTACTCTGAGATAATACCCTCTGCTCCTAGATCTTCTAGGGGAAACAACCTCTCAGCATCTACCCTGTGAAGCCCCCTGAGAATCTTAGTAAGGTCGCCTCTTAACTATCTAAACACTAATGAGTGCAGGCTCAGCCTCTCCTCATGAGAAAATCCTTCCATACTTGGGATCAACCTAATGAACCTTCTCAGACTGCTTTGCACGCCAGTTTGTCTTTTCTTAGGACCAAAACTATTCACAGTATTCCAGCTGTGGTCTAACTAGTGCCTTGTACAGTTTTAGCAAGACTTCCCCATTTTTAAACTCCATTCCCTTTGAAATAGGGATCAACATTCTATTTGCCTTCCCAATTACTTGCTAATTTTTAGTGATTTATGCCCAAGAATCCCCAAATCCCTCCACGTTGCAGTTTTCTGCAGTCTTTTTCCAATTAAATAATATTCAGCTCCTTTACTCCTCCTACCAAAATGATAACTTCACATTTTGCTACACTATATTCCATCTGCTAACTTTTTGCTTACTCACCTAACCTATCTATATCCCTCTGTAGATTCTTCATGTCATCCTCACCACTTATCTTCTCACCTATTTTTGTGTCATCCACAAATTTGGCAACAGTTCCCTTCCCTTGTCTAAATCATTTATATATAAAGTAAATAATTTTGGCCCTAGCATTGATTCCTGTGGTACTCAGCTAGTTAGAGATTATCATATTGAAAACGTTCCTCCAATCTCAAATCTGTTTTCTATCAATTAGCCAATCCTCTGTCCATACTAATACAATACTCTCAATGCCACAGGCCCTTTTGTTATTAAGTAACCTTTTATGAAGTATCTTACTGAAGGCTTTTTGAAAACCCAAGTATATTACATCTATCGGTTGCCACATATCTAGCCTGCTCATTATCACCTCAAAAAAATTCTAATGAATTTGGCTTTGTGATTTTTCCTTTATGAAGCTAAGCTGACGCTGCTTGATTCTATTGAGTATTTCTAAACGCTCTGCTATTACATCCTTTATAGTTTCCCAATAACAGAAGTTGAGCCAACTGTCGTATAGTTACCTGTTTCTTGTCTCTCTCCCTTTTAGAATAAGGATGCTGCATTGGTAGTTTTCCAATCCTCTGGGACTTTTTCATAATTTAAGGATTCTTGGAAGATTATTATCTCTGAAGTTACTTCCCTTCCTTCCTGTCCTTATGAAAAGTTAAATATCCCTGAATATTTAGGTCCCAACTTTGATCTCCTTGTAACTACATTTCTGTAATGTCTATAAGATCAGATTCATTAACCTCGACTTGTGCCATTAACTGATTTATTTTGTGCTGGTTACTAGGTATGTTTAAGTAAAGAGCAATTCATTTTGCCTTGTCATCATTTCCTCTTTTGACAATGCTTGTTGCTTTTTTTATGTTTATACAGTCTGTCCCTTCCTGTCGCACTCTGAATATCATTACCTAACTAGCTGCCTTGTAATGCTGCCATATCCTTTTGCATTGTAAGTCTAAGTATCCTCTCTGCAGAATCATTTCCCCACCCTATTTAGTTTAAAGCGCTCTCTATTTCCCTAGTTATGCAGCATGGTTCAGATATCCCACCAGCTTCTAAGGTGAGTTGTTGTCTTGAGTGATATTTTTTACAGTGTTGTAATTTGAGATGCACTAGATCATTTGGAAACCATCAAATCATCCTTGTGACAAGCTCGTCATCTAATCCTCAGCAAAAACAGGTTCTGGTTGATTGGAACGCTTTCCATCTCTGGTCTGGTCTGTGCAAAGAATATCAACTGTCTCCCTGCTCCCAACTCTCTTTTCCTGCATCCACATAGCTGATATTATATTGGCGAGAAAATGAAATACAAATATAATCACATGAAGTGCTTAAACATGAAATCAGCCACTATATTTGAAGGTCAGCTTAATCCATAATTGAAAAAATTTCAGCTGTTCAGGAATTAAAAGGTGTAGCACCCAAATAAAGCTGGAGAAACTAAAATAGGAAAGAAAATGTCTGAGGGCCAGCGTAAGGAGCTGTAAAACATTAACTGAAGTAATGTCATTTTATAAATTATGTTGGAATTATCCATAGTACTCTATTGTTCTTGGACAATGCAATAGTTCGATAATTCAATGAGTACTGGTTGCAATACTTCAAATTTTTTTCTTCATATCATGAAGCACATGTCTAGATTATAGTTTATGACACTCTTCATTCATATATTCCTAAAGCAGCAGGTTTCTTATGAACTGAATGTGAATTGATATTTTAAAAAAAAATCAACTTGTGATTCTTATTTTAAATCCCTGGATTTTTAAAAGCTTATCTCCTGTTTTATCTTGATTAATATTTAACCTTTTTTTTGGTTGTTTGGTAATACAGAACTTGAGTATTACTAAAAAAAGAGACATGCTGTTGAAGCTTTTAGTCTTGCACTCATCAGACTCAATGGACCTAATAATTTCTTTCTATGTTCTAATATCAACTGCAAAATGAACAACAATTCCTACTGCATGAGAAGAGTGTTGGCAAGTGGTCTCTGACTGGTAGAAGTGGTGCCTTGGAAAATGCACCAGGTAACAATTAACTGACAAACTTGTTTAAATTCAAATCTGATTACTCAAGGTATTGGAGAATGAATCAAGGAAAGGCTGGGTTTTGTTTAATTGAAAAAGGAACATTGCATGGACATGCTCTTTCTGTTTGCAAAAGACAGGGCCTTTGTAGCCTTTAGCTTGTGTAAGTTACCCACACTGCAAGTCCAACTAATTGCTTGTCAGCATAATTTTTAAAATCAATTTCAAACATCTTACAAAAGGAACAAGACTCTGAGTGGCAGATTTTCTATCCATTAGCATCATAGTACAGATCATCATAAGGAAACTCCAGCAAGGGAGGATAAGGAGCAAGTCAATGAGCCAAACTGCTTTCCCTTCCATTCCTAAAACTGAAAAGAAAATCAGGAAAGTTTCATTTTCTGCTTACGATCTCCCCATTCACATTTCTACTTGTGGCTTTGCCCAGATGATGCAAAAAGGTTGTAAAGGTGAAAATCTACCTCAGAGAGAATCTAAGCTCTGCAGTCCTATCATATCCAGTCGTGAATGGTGGTGGACAATTAAATAACTCCAAAACTATCCTTATCCTCAATGATGGAAGATCCCTGCACATCAGTGCAAAAAATAAGGCTGAATCATTCACAGCAATCTTCAGCCAGAAGTGCCAAGTGAATAATTCACCTTGGCCCCCTCTAGAGATCCACTGCATTACATATGTCAGTTTTCAACCAATTCAATTCACTTAATATCATGACAAGAAATGGCTGAAGGCACTGGATATTGCAAAGGCGGTGGGCCCTGATAATAATCCGACAATAGTACTGAAGACTTGTGATCCAGAACTTGCTGAATCCCTAGCTAAACTGTTCCAATACTGGCATCTATCTAGCAATGTAGAAATTTGTCGAGGTACGTCCTGTGCACAAGAAACAGATAAACCAAATTAGCCAGTAATCAT
This sequence comes from Sphyrna mokarran, assembly GCA_024679065.1. Classification (NCBI taxonomy): domain Eukaryota; kingdom Metazoa; phylum Chordata; class Chondrichthyes; order Carcharhiniformes; family Carcharhinidae; genus Sphyrna; species Sphyrna mokarran. The sequence continues at coordinate 73,602,388 of JAGIQG010000008.1, read as the reverse complement.
TCCATCAGTCTACTCACAGAAGCTAAGATTACATTCTGCCAGGGTCACTCAGCTCCTGACCTCATTATGACCTTAATTCGAACATGGATAAATGAGTTGAATGCAAAGATGAGATGAGAGTGACTGCCCTTTAACTAGGTATGGTAACAGGAGTCCTAGCAAAACTGGAGTCAGTGGGAATCAAGGGGAAACCCTCCACTGGTTGGAATCATACCTGGCACAAAGGAAGGTCAATCATCTCAGCTCCAGGACACCTCTGCAGGAGTTCCTCAGAATAGTGTCCTAGACTAACAATCTTCAGCTGCTTCATCAATAATTTTCCCTCCATCATAAGTGGGGGATGTTTGCCGATGACTACACAAAGTTCAGCACTATTCGCGACTCCTCAGATACTGAAGTAGTCCATATCCAAATGCAACAAGACCTGAACAATATTGAAGTTTTGGCTGACAAATAGAAAGTAACATTTGCGCTAAACAATGCCAGGCAATGACCATCTCTAACAAGATAGGCTCTAACAATTGCCCCTTGGCATTACTATTGCTGAATCCTCCACTATCAACATCCTGAGAGTTACTGTTGACAAGAAACTGAACTAGCCTATAAATACTGTGGCTACCAGAACAGGTCAAAAGCTAGGAATCCTGTGGTGAGAATCTTAGTTCCTGACTCCCCAGACCTCCCCATTATCGACAAGACACTATTTAGGAATGAAATGGAATACTTTTCACTTGCCTGGATAAGCGCAGTTCCAACAACATTCAGGAACTTGACACCATTCAGGACAAAGAAGCCTGTATGATTCACAAACATTCAATCTCTCCATTACTGACAAATAGTGGCAACAGTGATCTCTCCACTGCTAACAAACAGTGGCACTAGTGTGTACTGTATACAAGATGCACTGCAGGAACTCACCAAGGTTCCTCAAACAGCACCTTCCGAATCCATGACCTCTACTATCTCGAGAAGTAATGGCAATCTAGGCTAATGAGCAAGCCACATAAAACAACTGAACATTGTGTAAGTAAACATTGGCAAATAACTTCCAATCAATGGCTGCAGAAAGCTGTGGGCAGCCAGAAATAACTTTCCTGATGGGAGCAGCAGCCTTTGGCCTTCAGAGAAGCCATCTGTACAGACTTCCGTGCAATGTAGGAGGACCCTAACCATGCCCCCTCATGACACAGACAGACTGGGAACATCCATTGAGGTCCAGCTTGGAAATAGATGTTTTGCTTTGAAAACAGAGAAGGATTTCCCTGCTGTTACAAAAGGTATGTTGAAGCTTTTTAAAATCATTTTTTTGCTATTTATCTTAAGTAGTTAATCCTATTGTTGTTGGCTCTTTTAAAATGTAGTTTCTATTTTTTTATGATTGAAGATATGTATTTTTTAGCGCATATAGATTTGTTATGTTCTAAATTTATGAAACTATAATTTAAATCTGTATTGTATTACTATATATTTTTACATGTGACTTGCTTATAAGTGTTTGTATGTTTTAATTTAGAATGTTAACTGAAAATGTGACTGGGAAGATGAGAGATCAGAACTTTGTGGACAATGATTTAGATACCTGCATGAATTTGAGCAGAGTTCAGATTTGGGGCCATGGAGAATCTAAACGTGTTTACCATTAGTACTCTTCTGCCTTGCTTACTTCATTTCAATTCTCATATTTATCTGTTCTGTATGTTTCAATAAAGCATTTGTGTGGTATTTAAATGTTTTGTTTCGATAAAGCATTTGTAGAATTTTGTAGATTAATGTATTAATACATTGACGTTTTCAACTTACAAATACAAAACCATGTCAACATTTAACTAAAAATTTTATTTTAGCAGCTGCACTATGATATTTTGTTTAATTGCCACATCTTTCCAAATCAATTAATTGCCGCATATTTCTGATCAATAAAATATTTTTATACAGCACCACAACAGCTCTGTTGCCTCTAAACAGGAAAGTAAGGGAAAGATATGAGGAGGGCTAGGAAAGGACATGGAGGAAAGGATTGGGAACAATGTGAGAGAAGGGGACGGAGAGAAGGAATGGGGAAAGAGGAAGGGAAGAGGAAAGGATGAAAGGGAGGAGGGGAAAGGAAGAGGTGGAAAGGGGAGGAGTTGGGATTTTACATGCGATTTTGTGCTTATGTCAAAGCCTCCAAAAAAACTCTAGTCAAGCTAAAAACGTGATGTAAAGTTAAAGTTTATTTATTAGTTGCAGGTAAGGCTGACATTAACACCACAATGAAGTTACTGTGAAATTCCCCAAGTCGCCACAGTCTGGCACCTGTTCGGGTCAATGCACCTGACCAGCACATTTCAGAATGTAGAAGGAAACCCTCACGGAAAACATCCAAATTCCACACAGTGACCCAAGCTGGGAATCAAACCCAGGAGCTATGAAGCAACAGTGCTAATCACTGTGCTACCACGCCACCCAGTACCTACTGATGTACCAGTTGTGGTGGACCATGATTCCTGATTTTCAATCTGCATTGGATTCTGCAATACCTGTCGGACAGATAGTTCACATCAGCTTAAAGGAGACTTGCATAAAGCATTTGAACTGGCCAAGTTACATAAGGATCAACATTGCACCAGGGAGATTCTTAAAATTGGAATAAATACTGCTTAAAATACATAACAAAATCCAAATGGACTTCAGCTGAAATTTCTTTCATCCATCTTTCACACATGAATCCACATTTTTACCGGAATTAATTGTCATAAGAAATTTAAAAAAAAACTTTCATTTTCTGTGTATTACATATATATTAAACATCTTTTTAAAACATTTACAAAAGCAATTACCCCACCCAAAGAATGTATGCTGCCTCTACATGCTGTGGTTAGACCAAAGATTAAATTTGCAAATAAATAAGGGCAAAAACTCATTTATCATCAGCATAAGTAATGAAACTTAGGGCAAGATTACAGCTCAGCGCTCCAATATCAGCAACTTTCCAAACATGTGCCAGGACTTCCATGTTGTCCCGACATGCATGGTGGGGCACAATCGTTTCAAGTCAACATTCTTGAAGTTTTTGGTCATTGTAATGTTGACAGTAGAGATTAGATAGCCAAGTGAACAAGGCAGCAGTGTACCATGTATAAGGTTCATTGCAGGAGCACAGCAAGGTTCCTTAGGCAGTACCTTCCAAACCCATGATCACTATCATCTAGAAGGACAAAGTAGCAGATACCTGAAAATACTAATAACTGGAAGTTGCCCTCCAAATCACTCAGCATCTCGACTTGGGAATATATCGCTGTTCCTTCAATGTCATTGGATCAAAATCCTGGAATTCCCTCCCTAACAGCACTGTGGGTTTACTACACCTCAGAGACTGCAGCAGTTCAAGAAGGCAGTTCACCACCGCCTTCTCAAAGGCAACTAGGGATGTGCAATAAATGTTGGCCTAGCCACTGATGCACACATTCCTTAAATTAAGTTTTAACAAGTAATAGAAAGACTTGCATTTTGATTGTTCCCCTCACAACCTCAGCACATTCCAAACAGCTTTCAGGATAATGAAGGACATTGAAAGATAGTTACTGTTTTAATGTAATGTAAGAAATGCAGCAGCAAATTCACAAGAAGCGATGTGATAATGATCAGATAGTCAATTTTTAATTATGTTAGTTGAGGGATACATATTATCAGGATATCAGGAAAATGCCCACTTCTCAGGTTAGATGGGCTCTGGAACATTACATTGGGCACTTTGCTCAGTATCCACATTCTGCAGAAAGTACACACATTCAGAAACAACAAAAGTAAATGTGCTAAGCAATGTTTTATTAGCCAAGTTGGGCATTTTCAAAAGGCTGATTTGCTTTTTTAAGGAACACTACAATCATTTCTTTCAGAAAAAAAAAGTGGATTATAACAGTATTGGCCAATTTAGATATTAATTTGCACAATGCCACACTTTATCAGTTGGAGCCTTGCTTTAACTTCTCATTTGAAACTCAGCACCTCAGACAATGCAGCCTGCAACACTGGAGAACCAGTCTAGATTTTTGTTCAAATGTATACAAAGTACTCTATTATTTTCAATCAATTTTCCTCATCTTTATCATTAATTAAAACCCAAAGAAACTTATTCGCTGCAATTTCTGTTAAAATGTGATATTGCGTGAATTAATAATGAAACCGAAGATGCATTCACTGATCTTAATTTGACCTTGAGGTCATGAGATTTTTTTGCAGAACTGAATCATAGAATCCTACAGTGCAGAAGGAGGCCATTTGGCCCATTGACTTTGTACTGACCACAATCTCACCCAAGCCCTATCTCCATAACCCCATGTATTTGCCCTAGCTAGTCATCCTGACACTAAGGGGCAATTTAGATGCTGCTAGATTTTCAGGCCCAGATTCCAGGGTTTGACTTCCCTGGCCACTTACTCCCATTCCCTTCTAAGGGTATTGTTTGAAAATCTCTTGGTCCACCCCAGTATATTTGCACCACTAAGACTTCCAGAACCTCATCCGTGAACCTTGGAGTCTATTCTCTTCTCTGATGCTCCATATGTGCTCTTTCCACATTCAACCCATGTCAGAACATGCAGATAGCAGCACCTTGCTACCACTGAGAGCAGTTTCCCTTTCTGAGGTTTGAGTGCTTAGGCAGTCAACTGACCATTCTCAGACCAATGCTACAATCAGAAAGCACTAAATTTGTGTGTTATCTAGAACCATGGTAATGGGCACAAGCGGATCATGAATTGTGATTCCTCTTCCTCCAACCCCATTCCCTCCAAAACTGGCCTCTGTCTCCAATAAGACAGCACATATCAATCTTTAGCCCCTGATAATGTGACCAGGATCATTTTAAGGCCTGGAGGAAAAAGAGCAAAATTTTCCCAGTTTAAACCTCTATAAAGAGATTGTATGGTCTCTAAGAGGTTACATGCGTCACTCTTAGGACAAAGATGCTTGAAAGGCAGAAAAGTCATGACTTCTTGTGCACGTTCTGTGTGGATCTCTCAAACTTGAGAACATTTTAGAAGGAATTCAAGACTCTACCTCAGAAATAACTGGGAAAACAAAATCTCCAAGCCCCTCCCACATAATGATAGGCCATTCAGTGTGACACATCTTCCCTACATCTGGGCCAGCTGGTTTTCACTCTTTCTGTTTAACTCAAAGTGCACTTCAAACACTGGATAAAGTGATCCGCCTGCCTGCCCACTAGTAAGGAAAGTATTTCACTGACATAAAAGCATGTATTTGCAAAATAGTCGGAACTGTTGTATAATCTTTTTTATATATTAGTTCTTGTCACTGCTTAGGTCAGCAATTAAAGAACAAAGAAAATTATGGCACAAGAACAGACCCTTCAACTTGCCAAGCCTGCACCAACCCTGCTGCCTGTCTGAACTAAAACCTCCTGCTCTTCCTGGAACCATATCTCTCTATTCTTAATGATGTATTAAAAGTCACTATCGTATCTGCTTCCACTATCTCCCCCTGCAGCGAGTTCCAGGCCTTTTGCCACACTCTGTGAAAGAAAATTTCCCTCGTATATCTCCTAAAGAACAAAGGAAATTACAAAGATTACTTTGTTGGCCATCTGTTATGTGGGGACATTGTTTTCAGAGAGCTGGTATTGCCAAAACACAGCTAATGCAAAGACTCACAAAGTCAGTATCCTGGTTAAAGATGTATATTTATTTGACCAACGATCGTTGGGAGAGATAGCATTGGTCAGTCCAACACCTCTCTGACGATCCTGGGCGTCCAATATCAGTCTGAAGTTACAATACATCAGACAGGACAATTATACATTTCTCAAGCTCGCTCTTCCCACTTTTCTGTCAGTTATGAACCTGTCATCATTAGTACAAATTAATAATTGTTAACGGTTGTCAAATACCTTAGCCAGTTACATTCTACCCTCTGACATCAGGGGATTTCAGATGCTTTTTTGCTCTGTCACTTAGCAACCCCTGATACCTAGCGATAGCGTTCAAAGGTACTGTTCTCGCTAACTCTCAGTTACATCAATAGTCAAATCAGACAGTTGATATTCCCATGTCTGAGAAACATTGTCTTATTAGTGCAAATTGATATCATGGTTTTGGGAACCCATATTATCTGTAACTTATGCTGATGAGTATATACACACTCTGTGGTTTCATTGTTTCAAAGAATGTGGTTCATCTCACACAGTCTTCATCCCATCATGCCCTTAGAACAGCCTATCTTTGGCTAAAGTGCATTGACCATTTTAAAAAGTACATTGAAATATATTTTAAAATCAGAAATACTTGTTCAAATCTCTTTCTTGTTTAAATCTCTTACTGTGATTAAATCTCTTTCTTGTTTCAATCTCTTAACTGTGTCTTTGTGCAGACAGCACCACTGTTAGTCTGTAAGTCTGACCTGGAGTCATTTCATTTAGTGCTGGTAGTTTTATTAGTGCCTTAAATCCCTGATTATTTGGAATATCTCTAACACCATTTCTAAGAGTTCAATTAGGAAAGCAGTTCCAGGATTTTGATCCAGTGACAGTGAGGGAATGAAAATCTAGTTCTAATCCAGCTAGTTTATAAACAAAATGGTAATGTTTAGAATGTTGATGTCGGAGGATCAGTGATGGTGCAGCCATTGTAAGTCAGGGGGAGATGCTTGGGTTACTTCTTATTTATCATTACCTGGCACTGGTGTGACTGAGTGTTATACATCACTTATCAGTTTCAGTATGCTGTATTCAGGACCAGAATGCTTCAGTACCTGAGGAACAGCAAATGGTGCTGAATATTATGCAACCATCAGCAAACATCCCCACTCCTGACCTTATGATGGGAATGGTCATTGATGAAGCAGCTAAAAATGCTTATGTCAAGGATACTACTCTAAGGAACTCCTGCAGCGATGTTCTGGGCTGAGTAGTTTGGTATCCAAAAACTACAACTGTCTTCCTTTGTGCCAGGTTTTCCATTCCAATCATTTCTCCCAATTCCCTAAGATAAAAGTAAAATACTGTGGATGTTGGAATCTGAAACAAAATCAGAAAATGCTGAAAAATCTCAACGTCGGTGAAGAGAGAATACAGCCAAAGTTCGAATTTATATGACTTTGTCAGAGCTAGGAGCAAAGTTGGCCCGAAGGTCCTGTTTCCATGCCATAAAACTCTATGACTCTAGGAAAATCAGAAGGGATTTATACTTTAAGGGTGGAGGGGAAGGGCTTTGGCAGCAGGGTATTGGACAAAGGAAATGTAAATGACGATGAAGAAGGCTGAGAAAGGTGCTAAAAGAGTCCATTAAGCGATCAGAATGTGTGAGTGGCAGAACAGAGTTACAGATTGTTAAGGGACTGCCTGAGGAATGTGGCAGTTGCCCTGACAGGCTAGGAGGAGGGGGGATGGAAGGCAAGAAAGAGAGAGAGAATGGAGAAGTGGAAAAATGAAGAACCTTTGCCCCATTTCCATTTATTTTATTTCATTTATTTTCATCTCATTCATCCATTTTTATCACCTTTCACTCTCACTTCCATTTTTCCACTTTTCCATTTCCACTCTCCATTTTGCCCCCAAACTGGCATCCCCGCCTCACCTCTCCATCCCACCCTCTTCCAGGGCAACTGCCACATTCCTTTTACACAACTAACAAAGGTCACTTTTATTTTATTTTTAATTGGGATTATGGGGCAGGTCTCTTAGTCAGTTTCAGATGATTGAAGCTGGTTTCCACACATTCACACTGAAGCCTAGATCCATGCATGACTGGATCTCTGATTCTGCCATTGATTTATGAGAAAGACATTTAGCAGGACGCAGTATGTTCACTTTCGTAAATCTGGGATGAGATAGCATCAGGATAATGATAAGTTTATGCGTGGGTTTGAGGACAACACAACATCAATGATCAGTCCTGCTAGGGAAGAGGTGTACTGCATGTCGAACTCTGTCCCCTGTTAAGTGAACATACATCATCATATTTAGTTGACCTGCTATTGAGTAATACAGTAAAATCTAGTCTTTGTACTTCAGCAGACTGTCCATCAGACATCCGCAGACTTGGTCATGCAGCTCTGTCTGAAGCTCGCCTGCCACTCCCACAGCTACTAGAATAATCTATCTGTTTGTTATCACACTGAAACTCCTTTTTGTTGCCAAGATCCCCACCCACACACCCCTGAGGGATGAGATTCAGCCAAATTCTTCAGGTCACAAATGAACAGAAGTAGGTGAACAGAAATTCTTCAGTCCCAATTCACTAGGTGGGTGGGGATCTGATCTTTATATTAAAAGGATTATTTTGTGTTTTGCTCATTTCGGCCACATAGCAAGACGGAAAAGTAAACCAGCCAGCTGCTAGCGTCAGCTATTCCTGTTCAATTTTACAACATGATGTAGAGATGCCGGCGTTGGACTGGAGTAAACACAGTAAGAGGCCTGACAACATCAGTTTTAAATCCAATAAATCGGTTGGATTTAAAACTGATGTTGTCAGACCCCTTACTAACTTTACAATACACAGTTCTGAGCACGGGGTTGCAAATGCTTCTTTTTGGCATTGATTGTCCAGTGCACTTAAATTGTTTCCTGAAGAACAACCAATCCGGGCCATCGTCACACCTTTCCAGATCTGCCTTGCCAGCCCACCTTTTGAAATAGCAACATCACTGAAAGAAGGGAAGTTCACACAGAAGCGTCTGCTTCTATTTCAATTATTAACTACCGTAGAGGCACCACCCAATGAAAATGCCAAGCGTCCTGAACTCTCTGTGGAGTGTTTGCTGCCTTTCCACTGGCTGCTGTGAGCTCACCATAGCAACCATTGTTAGTTTACATTTCAAATTCCACAGGTAAACTCCTGAACGGCTTTATGACATTTAAACACAGAGGGTGCTGCTGTTATGCAATCGGTCATGTCCCAGCTAAACAATTCAAGATGTAAATGCAAATTAATTATTGTCATTTTTCAATGAAAATAAAGGAAACCATATAAAGGTGAGTCATACAGGCTCGCAACATTAACTCTCTGCTCTCTCTGTACAGTTACTGCCAGACCTGCACTATTTTCCCAGCACTTTTTTTTTGTTTTTTTGAAAGCACACAGGTACAGGCTTATAAAAGAACGTCTTGCTGCCCATTCTTTCCACAAATTCTTCCAATAGCTACATACCAAACTTTTCGGGGCAGGATGTTCCCAACTGCTTCTGGAAGTAAGGTAAGTGTGGAGACTTTTGAAGATGATGCCAGTCGCTATACACTATAGCCCCACCGTATCCAAGATGGAACTCTAAATTTCCCTTCAGATCCATAGAGAATAAATGCGATCTTTGTTTGGATTCATTTGTGGCATGTGAGTGTCACTGGCTAGACCAGCATTTATTGTCCATTCCCAGTTGTCCTTGAAAAGGTGATGAATATAAAATCATAGAATCTTTTCAGTGTAGAAGGACACAATTTGGCTCATTGGGTCTACACTGACCACAATCCCACCAAGGCCCTATTCCCACATATTTACCCTGCTAATCCCCACAACACTAGAATCAGCTTAATCCGGTCAATCAACCTAACCTGCACATCTTTGGATTATGGGAGGAAACCAGAACAACCAGAGGAGACCCACGCAGAGACACGGACAATGTACAAACTTCACACAGTGACCTGAGGCCGGAATTGAACCTGGATCCATGGCACTGTGAGGCAGCAATGCTAACTACTGTGCCACCATGTAAGTGTACTTCTACATCAAGGATTGCCTTCTTGAACAACTGCAGTCCCTGAGGTGTAGGTATACCACATTGCTGTTAGGGACAGTAAGTAGTCCTTTAATACCAGGTTAAAGTCCAACGGGTTTATTTGATAGCACAAACTTTCAGAGCACTGCCTCTTCATCAGGTGCTACCAAATATCCTGTTGGACTTTAACCTGGTGCTATGAGACTATTCATCTGACCTGACCACTCACTCACCCATTCCCCATTCATCCAGTTACTCACTCATCTCCTTATCAACTCATCCATTTCCTCACTTGTTCATTCCCCCACTCATCCACTCACCTACCTATCCATTTCCACATTCATCTGCTCAGCCACCTATCCATTCCCACACTTATTCATGGATGAATGTTGATGCGGAGCTCTGTGTAAAGAATGAGTGTCTATGGAGAGCTCTGTGTGGAAGGGATGAGTGTCTATGAGGAGCTCCGTGCTGAGGATGATTGCCTATAGGAAGCTCTGTTTAGAGAATGTTTAGAGAGTGTTTTTATGGAGCTCTGTGTAGATTATGAGTGTCTATAGTTGTATCTGCTTACCACAAGTCTAGTTTAACCCTTATACAATGGACAAAGAATTGCGAGTAGACTTCTTGTTAGTACAACTAATATATATTTAAAACACACAATCAATAATCACTCACCCAACCAATAATAAGTTTCCTTACAGAAAATGCTGAAGTTCAAGTCCAATACTAAACTTTGACTTAACTTTGCACAACTGGCAAGTACCCAAGCAGATATTGATCTTTATCTGTGCGCTGGTCTCTGTCATCCTCTGCATAGTCTGGTCCTTTTGGTCTGGTCTGGCACTCTGGCTCTGCTCTTCCTTCCTTTTCAGGTGTGCTGGCTTACTTCATGTTGGTCGGTGCTGGCAACAGTCTCTGTTGTTGTAGCCTGTTTATGGGGTCAGAGAGAGAAAGAGCTTCTTGTGTTGTGCAGCACCTTTTATCCCTCCTTGTTTTCATGTTCTTTTTGGGCAATCTCCTGATTCTTGTCATTTAATTGATCAGGGCCTGATCATCCTGGTCGATAAGAATCCAATCAGGTGCTGCTACACTGATCTCTAGGTGTGCACCCAATAGCCATGCCTGTAGGTGCTGGAGGCATGTAGGTTACATACCTCCCTCCGAAATAAGGGGTTAAGGCTCCCCTTTGTCTGGTATACAAGTCTATTTGACCAGCAAGTACTTATGATGTGGAGATGCCGGCATTGGACTGGGGTAAACACAGTAAGAAGTCTAAGAAGTCTGACTTACTTTCAAACAAGCCAAACCTGGTGTTGTCAGACTTCTTACTGTGTTGACCAGAGAGTATCCATTGTATTTGGGATGGCCTATTTCTTGTGTAATCAGTTGTTTTGAGTTGCAACCTGTTAATCTCTGTCTTTTAAACTCAGTCTGCTGTTTCAGTGCTTGTCCAATTGTCCCAGTATGCTCTGTAAATCACCATTTTAGGTAGCCTATTTGGCCACAGTACCCTCTTTGATTCTGAATGTGAAGCGTGATGAATTGTAAAATCAGAACCAGTATCTCTGAGTCACTCAACCATCAAGTAAGGCCAAGTACTGACATGCACAGTAATCATATATCCCGACAACATATTTACATTCTAGAAACTACAGACAGAAACACTCAACAAATACAACTAACCACATATTCTAAACACCAATATTACAATAACCTAATTACAAACCAATATTCAAACAACAAAGCATTACAAAAGTATTTGCGAGTCCAAGATAGGTTCCGATGTTAAGATTTTCAACTGTCCAGTATTGTCCATTAGTGCAAATCTCAATCTGGTGAGTTCTCTGTAAATTCGGTCCACCTTGTTGACCAACAAGGGGTATGCATGCGGCATGTCGTGTGAGAGCTGCTCTTGGAGGTTGCTTCAGGAGTTGCCTAGTGCTTCACGTCATCAGTGTATGCTTAAACTGGACCATCTGATGGGCAACATGACAGCTCAGGGACTATCGCTGTTGCTGTGCTGACACATGGATTTGGGCCTGTGTCTGCGGGAGTTTGCGCGTTCTCCCCGTGGTTGCGTGGGTTTCCTCCGGGTGCTCCGGTTTCCTCCCACACCCCAAAAATGTGCTCTTAGGCTGATTGGGTAACAAATTGTCCCTATATTGGTCCCTATATTGGAATCTTCAACAATAGGCATAGCCTAAGGACAAGGATATGTCATTAGGACGTTAGGATGGCGGTGTGGGCTCGTTGGGCCGAAGGGCCTGTTTCCCGTGCTGTGTTGCTCTTTGTTCTTTGTTCTTTGTATTCTGCTAATGAATTAAAGGGGACTGTGATTTGAGGGCACATCCCACATCTTGTTGTGTATCAAACCACAAATAGCTAGGATATGAAAAAGTTCATCTTCCTTGGAGTGTTGTGCGTGCTTATCCTGATGATGAGTCCAATGAGGTCATAGGTTGCATCTTTGTCATCGTCCATTGTTGTCTTGAGGAGATTAATGTAATTTCTGTTGTTATCGCGTCTAATATTTGATGTATATACATGTACTTAAACTGTCCATGCCCACCCTGCTGTTTTTTTTTAAGCTACATAATATTCAGATAATCAACTGGCAAAAGATTTGACTCCCAAGTGGCAAAGTTCTGTTCAAAGGACTATGCCAGCTGATGAAAGTACAACAAATGACACTGATTTTTAAAAATCAGTATACAGTTTTCAAGAAATGAATTTTAAAACAGAAGATCAATAGTTTGCTTTCAAAAAGCTTTGCAATAAGTTACATGAAAAGGCTGCTGTGTAGGGAAATCTTTTATTACTTTTAGGTGGCAAGGAAAATGACTCAAAATTAACTGGCTACATTGCTGGCAATATTCAACTTGCAATCTCAATCCCTCAACAGAAATTCCATGTCAATTTTCCAAGTGAAGACATTTAAATTCATTAAATGTCACATGCCTTTTATTTAAAGAAATGTTCAATCCTCATAAAGAGTTAACTGAGTCAACAACTGAATAACAATATTAATCATGGTGAAAATGGTTTTCTAGCATTTTAACATAAAGCAAATCAATTTCATCAGATACTGCTTTCTGTGATTCAAGGAGCCATTTTAGGAATATTGTGGTGGTTGATCCTGAATCTGGCAGAAATGCTTTTCTTGTTTTGATGTAGAGATGCCGGCGTTGGACTGGGGTAAACTCAGTAAAGTTTTGCAACACCAATTTAAAATCCAACCAATTTATTTGATAGTAAATCCACGAGCTTTCGACACTATGTTGTGCCTTCGTCAGGCAAATGCAGTGTTCTGATCTGCAGAGGCACTCATATCCACACAGACAGTTACATACTGCTGAGTAGAATGCGAATCCTTACATCTAACCTGCTATTCAAGTGTTAAAGTGGCTAACAATGTGTGTGAAGGAAATCCTGAGCATTGTTAGAGAATTGTGTATTTTCTCCAGACAGCACAGTAAGTGAGGTTTTTTGCTAATCCAGGCAAGTTACGGGGGGTTACAGATAGTGTGACATGAAGCCAAGATCCCTGTTAAGACCGTCCTCATGTGTGCGGAACTTGGCTATCAGTCTCTGCTCAGCAGCTCTGCGCTGTCGTGTGTCACGAAGGCCCCCTTGAAGAACATTTACCCGCAGGTCGGAGGCCGAATGCCCATGACTGCTGAAGTGTTCACCCACAGGAAGGGAACTGTTTTGCCTGGTGATTGTTGAGCGATGCTCATTCATCCGCTGTCGTAGTGACTGCATGGTCTCCCCAACTTTCTTGTTTTGATCAGTCATTGTCCTTGTATGAGCAGCCTCTGTAACCACCACCAGCACTACAGCAGTGTCCACCTTGGCCTTTGTACCCATCTGAATAGCTATCTCAGTCTCCCATATCATACCGACCTCCGCTGCTATAGGTGCCTTGACCATACTCATGGCCACCTTCTAACCTTTTCTTGGCACGATCCACCCGGATCTGGCACCCATCGAGGGATTTTCTGTTCATTGCCTGCAGTGCATCCCCGGCGTTCTCTGGGTTTTTGAAATTGATGAAGCTGGAACTGTGGGACACCGTGGTGCCTTTGTCTTTAATAACTTTCACCTCAGAGATCTGCCCATAACTGGAGAGAATCTCTTCCAGAGACTGCTTGTCTGTATCAAAGTTCAGGCCACCAACAAACAACTTTCCTCCTTCAGTCATGGTGGCAGGATTTGTACACATTTGAGTGTGTGAAGCTCTAGGAACTGGCCTAACTGGTGGAGTCGGGGATCGTGTATATGGTGGGGAGTCTCCTACAATCTTAGGCAAAGTGTCCTACCTGCCTGAAATTAAAACATGTCCCTCTACCTCTCCCCAGGGCTGCTGTGTAAGATGGAGTTGTACTTCCCTGGTGTTGAGGATCCCATCTACCCTCGTTCCTGCATACTCGATCCTGGCTAGCCCTTATTGGAAGCGTTTTTGCCTCCCTTTCTTACAGTGACATTGGGGCTTCCTGTTCCCAGACTCAAGCAAACCCATGCTTCATTGTGTGCGGTCTTGCGGGGCAAAATTAGTGCAGGCTTTCTTGTCTTCCTCTGTGGTATGTGAGGCTAATGTCCTAGCCCATTTGGATGAATCAGCCTCATTTAATCTAGCCCGATTTAATTGTCCATGTACTCCCATGAAGTGCATCCATAAACGACCAGCAAAGGCAGTCAGATATTCCCTTTTCCTCTGTCTATATTTATTTAACCATCTACAGGATTCCCTTTATTAAACTCTACCATGGTCAATATCGCTTCCTTAATTTCATTTAAGGTTTCTTCTTTGACATTTTAAGGGGCTGGCAGGGCAGACTGTGTGCTTAAACACACGACTATCACCTTCACTTCTTCTCTTTCACCTAGCCCATGCATTATCTTCTGCTGCCCAATATTCTCAAAGAAACTGTGTGGGTCAGTCGATGTCTCAAAGGTTGTGATTTTATTTGTGATCTCAGCCAATTGTGCCACTGTAAGCGGGGTCGTGTATGTAACAGCTGGGCCTTGAGACTCTCCTATCAGACCGACGTTCAGTCATCACTGGGTGCATCGGTACTGGAGGTGAATCTGGGGATGCAGTGGGTATGACTTCCCCTAGGAAAAATGGTGATGGACTCCACTTCTTGGTTTGCAGAACGCACAGTTAACTCTCTATATCCCCTTCCTCTACAGCCCGGAAGGTACACGTAGATCCATTTTGAACTGATAATACAGATTCCAGCCATGAAATTTCTTGCTGGCATTTGGACTGGTCACGGTTGCCTGCCTGTACTTTACTGGCTTGATGTTGTGCTTTTATTGCTGGAAGATTGGTGCACTTAGCTTCCAATCATTCTACTGCCTGCTTGGCTTCACCTTTTCACCAAGACAGCACACTGGACGTCTTGGTAGGTTCTGTCATACTGGGTTTGAAAATCACCCAGATGTAATAAATTTGCCTCACCTCTCTGTCCTTTTCAGCTCTTATCTGCACTATCTTCTCCTGCTGTTGTTCCTTTAGTTTCTTAATCTCCTCCTCTTTTTCCTCCTGTGCCTGCTTCGATTTCTCCAGTTCCTTACGAACTGTGTTTAATTCCCTTTCTGTTCCTAACAGCTGTCCTGAGCAGCTCACCATGGCATTTGCTTTCTCACATTTGCCAGCCCATTTTCCCTGACCTTTTCTTAAATTGTCCTAGTACTTCTGTCCCAGGGACCGTGGTCCCATCTCAGTAATGGCATAAAATTCTGCCCATAGGGACCACCCTTTCTTGATTCTCTGATTTTTGTTTCCTTTATGGGACACTTCTCTGCCTGTGTCTGTTTCCTGCCATTCTACATTCAATGGCAAGGGACAGGGAGTTGATCAGATTGGCAATGCGGCTTTGGGCTAATCCCTCCAGATTCTAATATAAATCTACAAAGTTTACTTTATCCTCCTTGTTAGTAACAATGGATGCACAATAAACCATTTCCTGAAAGCAATTATTTGGTTAATAAGAAGTTTACATCTTTGGCTGTGAGTTTTAAATAATCATTAAATAGAGATTCTGTGGGATTCAATATCAGAGCAACAAAGTTACTTCTTGTCGATATCCCATCTGGGCCACCAATTGTGGTGCCTGCTGCACAGTTTATTATAACCCTTATACGATGGGCAAAGAATTGAGAGTAGTCTTCTTGTTAGTACAACCAATATTTACTTAAAACACACAATCAATAATCACCCACATAACAACAATAAGTTATATTACAGAAAATATAAAGTCCAATATAACATCTTAAATGAAACATTCCCAATAAAATGCAAAAAAAAACTGCACTCGCTTATGCCAGTGTGAAATTGCTGTGTCGTTAACTGATGAGAGTAAATATTTCAAGTCCAATACTAGACCTTGACTTAACTTTGCATGACTGGAAAGTACCTAAGCACATACTGGTGTTTATCCGTGTGCTAGTCTCTGTCGTCCTCTGCATAGTCTGGTCCTTTTGGTCTGGTCTGGCACTCTGACTCCTTCTTGGGTGTGGTGGCTCTCCTTGTGCTGATCATTGCTGGCAACAGTCACTGTTGTAGCTCGTTCATGGGGTCAGAGAGAGAAGGAGCTTCATTTGTTGTGCAGCATCTTTTATCCCTTCTTTGTTTCGTGTCCTTTTTGGATGATCTCCTGATTCTTGTCAATCAATTGATCAGGGCTTGATCACGCTGATTGATAAGAGTCTATTCAAGTGCTGCCACACTGATCTCTGGGTGTGTATCCAATAACCATACCTGTAAGTGCTGGAGGCACGTAGATCACATGCCTCCCTCCAAGATAAGGAGTTAAGGGTCCCCTTTGTCTGGTAAACATGTCTGTTTGACCAGAGGGTATCCACTGTCTTTGGGATGGCCTATTTCCTGTGTATTCAGTCGTCATGAGCTGCAGCCTATTTATCTCTGTCTTGTCAGCTGCTGCCTGCTGTTTCAGTGCTTGTCCAATCATCTGAGCATGTGCTGTAAATTACCATTTCAGGTGGCCTATTTGGCCAGATAGAGAGCTTTATGTCAAGGATGACTGTCTATGGGGAGCTCTCTGTACAGGTTGAGCGACTATGATGAGTGTCTATTGTGAGCTTTGTGTAGAGGATGAGTGTCTATGGGGAGCTGTGTGTAGAGGATGTGTCCATGGAGAGCTCTGTATCAGGAATGAATGTCTATGGAGTGCTCTGTGTTTAGGATGAGTGTCTTTGGAGAGCTGTGTTGAGGATGACTATCTATGGACAGCTCTGTGTTGAAGATGTATCTATGGAGAGCTCTGTGTAGAGAATGAGGGTCTATGGAGAGCTCTGTGTAGAGAATGAATGTCTATGGAGAGCTTTTTGCAGGGGATGACTGTCTATGGGGAACACAGTGCAGAGCATGATGATACATGGGAAGCTCTGTGCAGAGGATGAGTGTCTATGGGGAAATCTGTGTAGAGAATGAGTGTCTATGAGGAGCTCCATGTTGAGGATGAGTATCTATGGAGACCTCTATATAGAAGATGAGTTTTATGGGGAGCTCTCTGTAGAGATGAGTGTCCACAGAGAGCTTGGTGTCGAGGATGAGTGTTATGGGGATGACACAAAACGTAGTGAAATATGGGATGTATGGAAGCCAAAAAAGACATAGCCTAAATGAGTGAGCAAAGATTACAAATGGAGTATACTGTGGGGAAAATTTAATTGTCCATTTTGGTCGCAAGAACGAAAAAGAAGCACGTTATCTGTATGGCGTGAAACTGCAGAGCTCTGAGGTACAGAGGTACAGGGTGCCCAAGTGCATGAATTGCAAAATGTTCAGATGCAGATACAGCAAGTAATTATGAAAGCTAACAATGTTATTGTTTATTGGAGGAGAATTGAATATAAAGGAGAAGGGCTTATGCCTCAGTTTACATGGCATTGGTGAGACAACATTTGAAACACTGCGCACAGTATTTCAGATGTGGGTTTCCTTATTTAAGGAAGTATGTAAATATGTTGGAAATAGTTCAGAGAAGGTTTACTGGAGTAATACCTGGAATGGGTGGTTTGTTTCATGAGGAGAGTTTCACAGGATGGGCTTGTGTTTATAAGTGTAACATTGATAATTTGATAAGATACAAGCCATATAAGAAGGTATTGAGAGGACTTAACGATATGGCTGTGGAAAGGATGTTACCTCTTGTGGGAGAATCTAAAACCAGGAGGTTATAAATAAAGGGTTGATCATTTAAGACAGAAATGAGGAAATATTTTTTCCTCTCAGAGATTCATGGGTCTTTCTTTGGAATTTTTTCCCACAAAATGAAATGAAAGCAGAGTTTTTGAATGTTTTAATGCAGAAATAGTAAATACTTGATAAATCCAAAGTTACCTGGGGGTGGGGGGGGGGGGGGGGGGGGTGGAGGCAGGAGGATGAGAATGTAGAGTTGACATTCCAATCAAGTCAGCCATGATCTTATTGGAAGGTGGAGCAGGCTCAAGGGGTCTATATGCCTAATCCTACTTCTAATTGTTATGTTTGCATGTTCGGATGAGCAAGTGAGTCAGGAGAGATAGCTCTGAAAGCAGCTGGCAGGAGAATAAAGCTAATCCCTGAGCAAGCATCTGAAAGCTCGGCAACCATCCCAGTGAAACCTGACTTTGGACATGAGCATGACTATAAACGCACAATAGAGTGAAAGAAAACTAGGTTCAAAGTCCTCAGTGCTTTGTGTCTGACATCAATGGCAAAGTCATTATTGTTTTACCTCACAGAAATAAAAACTACCAAACATAATGCTGTACTGCAAATAGTTTTTTTTAGAGTCTGAAGGGACAAAGTCCAGGTTGAAATTGGGAACTGGAGAATAATGTTTAAGTTGTAAGAAAATGTGACAGTGTCTTTAATATATTACACTGTTGTAGATGTGAGCAGGAGCTTTAATAGTAAAGTGGGCTAAGACAAAGCAGACTCACATAACTGTGAATAAAGTTTTGACTGGAACATTATTAATATGTGGTTCCTCAGTAACTATGAGGGAGTAAGGTTAAGGATTTTGTTAACTCTAACTATCAAGTGTTGCAGTTCTGTTGCATTCTTTTCAAACATGTACTGACATGAGTGGATTATACAGCTAAGGGTCTTTATTATACTTAATAGTTACACTGGCCATTTTGTCCAATGCTCTCCTACACATGTAAAAGTGGTGTATGTGGCATTATTGTGTTGCTGCTGAGCACCGTGTTACGCGTTTGTTAGTTGTATCTGATTCATGAGATCCTGAGGCTTGTATGTTTAAACATGAATTATTTATTGCTGTCTCTGTGAAGAATCCTTCCAAAGTGTTCTCTCTGAGTCTATAATCATGTGAAGCTTGTCATGGTTCACATCAGAAACTCCAACGTATCTTATGAAGCCTGCCTGGGTCATACATTTTGCATCTTGAATTTGTCTAGGATAAGCACAAGATATTTCACTTCAGTTATGATTCAGATGACCCACTAGGGAGCTTTTATCAAACCAAGATTAGTTAAGAATATAGTTAATAAGACATTAAAAAATTAGCAAGGATTTTAATCAATTACAAACAAAAGAACCACTATAATACGGGAAATGAAGAGAAAAATAGAATATGAAAGTATGCTAGCGGGGAGCATAAAAACTGACTGTAAGATTTTCTATAGATATGTAAAAAGAAAAAGATTGATGAAAACAAATGTAGGCACCTTACAGTCAGAAATGGGAGAATTCATAACAGGGAATAAAGAAATGACTGAGGAATTAAATTTGTACTTTGCTTCAGTCTTCACAAAGAAAGACTTGAATGATATGCCCGAAGTGCTAAGAGAAACATGTTTTAGTGAAGAGCTGAAGGAAATCAGCATTAGAGAAATTATTTTTTGGAAATTGATGAATCGAAGGTGGATAAACCTCTAAGTCCTGATAATCTTCATCTCAGAATACTTAAGCAAGTGGCCCTAGAAATAATAGATCCATTGGTGGTTATTTTACTAAATTCTTTGGACTCTGGAATAGTTCCTACAGATTAGAGGATAGTTAATGTAAGCCCATATTCAAAAAGAGGGGTAGAGAGAAAACAGAATTTAAGATCAGTGAGCCTAACGTTGGTACCGGAGCCATTTCTAAAATCTATTATCAAGGATTTCATAACTCGGCATTTGGAAGGCAGTGGTAAGATCAAAGTCAACAAGGGAAATCCTGCTTGATGAATCTATTGGAATTTTTTGAGGATGTAACTAGTAGAGTTGACAGAGGAAAACCAGTGAGTGTGGCTTATTTGGACTTTTAGAAGGATTTCAACAAGATGTTGCATAACAGACTACAATGTAAAGTTAAAACATATCGCATTACATTAATGTCTCGAGATTGATAGAAAGCTGGCTGGCAGATAGGAAGCAAAAGTTGTCATAAATGACTCTTCGTTGATTGGCAGTTAGGGACTAATGGGGTTTCTTAGGGATCTGTACTAATATTCCCAGCTGTTCACATTATATGTCAAGGATTCAGAAGAAGGAACTGAATGTATTACCTCCAAATTTGCAGATGGTACAAAGTTGGGTCGAGAGTGAGCTGTGAGGAAGATGCAGAGATGCTTCAACATGATTTGGACAGGCTGAGTGTGTAGATATATACATGGTAGATACAGTATCATGTGGATAAATATCAGATTATCTACTTTGGTAGCAATAATAGGAAGACATTATTATTTGAATGGGCATAAATTGAGAATGATGGATACTCAGCAAGATCTTGGAATCCTTGTGTATCAGTTGCTGAAAGTAAGCATGCAGTACAAAAGGCAGTAAAGAAGGCAAATAGTATGTTGGCCTTCATAGCGAGAAGATTTGAGTATAAGGATAAGAGTGTTTTGCTACAATTGTAGTATCTGGAGTGTCGTGTGCAGTTTTGGTGTCTTTATCTGAGGAAAGATGTACTTGCTATAGAGAAAGTACAACAGCAAAGGTTTCCTAGGAAAGCAGGTCTGTCATATGAGGAAAAACTAAATCAGTTAGGATTATATTCACTGGAGATTAGAAGAGTCAGAAGGGATCTCATAAGAACTTATAAAATTCTAACAGGGTTAGACAGGTAGATTCAGAAAGAGTGTTCCCAATAGTGGTCATAGTTTGCGGATAAGAGATACACATTTTAGAACTGAGGTGAGGAGAAATTTCTTTACCCAGAGGATGATGAATATGTAGAATTTGCTACCACAGAATATAGTTGAGGCCAAAACTTCTCATTTCAAGAAGAAATTAGATATAGCTGTAGGGATTAAAAGGACCATGGGATGGGGGAAGGAGAGATCAGGATATTGAATTTGATGATCAGCCATGATCAAATAAATGGCAAAGCAGGCTCAAGTGGCAGAATGGCCTATTCCTGCTTCTAGTTTCTATGTCTCTATATCTAGGATGTTTCAATCAAAATCAAAACCTTCCATAGACAAAACTCATTAAACAAGTTCAATGCAGCAAAGACTAATGTTCCTGTGATACAGGAAATTGAATCCTTTGGTTGTAGTCTACAGTCCTTTGAATTCACTCAGAAAAAGTTGAAGTTAAAATACCTTCTCAGAACACCAGGAAGAGACTTTCTGGTCAAGCCACCAACTGCAGAATCATTAGTGCAGGGAGTAAGCCCTTCCTTTCAGATAACTAGCAGAATTTCCAAAACAACAGGGAGAGAGGGAAAATACTTATTTTTAGCTCGCTGTGGCTTCCAAAAACTAAACCTCAGAACTGCAGCTCCAGATTGAAAATGAAAATAAACTCCTGTCACCTAACCTGCCAACCAGTTTTTCTCCTAACAATGCAGAGTCATAAACATCCCAGTAAAAATAAACAAATCCCCATTTAGGCAGCAATAAAAAAGGCTGTCATAGATAGCCCAGCAACAATGAGAAAAACAAATGGAAAATGTTTGTTTACAGTTGCAGAGTACATGATTTAAAAAATGCACTTCTTAAAGGTTCACTGACGTCACAGTCTACATATCAGACTATGGGTGGAGCTATTCCAGTTCCACATTAATAGTTCTCTGGTGTGCACCTTTTCATTACAATGACTAACAGGAATATAATAGAATATCTTCCTTCATTTTCAGTTTATAAATTTCCTTCCTTTCAACAAAAGTGGGTTTCCTCCAGGTGCTCTGGTTTCCTCTAAAGATGTGTGAGTTAGGTTGATTGGCCATGCTAAATTGCCCCCTTAGCCAGGGAAATTAAATGTGTGGGGTTAGCGGAATAGGACTTGGATGAGATTGTGGTCAGTGCAGATTTGATGGGCTGAATGGCCTCCTTCTGTACTGTAGGGCTTCTGTGATTAAATGTAATTAATGCAATACAATCTTTGTTTGCTATCCTTTCTCCCTATCCGAAGTCTTGGATTTCATAAATTCTGACGAGCTACAGTCTTGATAATTCTCCCACATATTGGTCTGTCACATGGAAGAATGGTAGCAGTACTCTGTGAGTTTCTGGTATTTTGCTGCTGCCATTTGATTCACTTCTCGTGCTCCTTTGAGTTGCATTTCCCTTTATTAACATCTCGTCTGTTGTTTTCAGACACTGTGGATTTATGTTGTTTCTTCCTAGGAGAATGTGCAATCCTAGAGCCGGCTTGAATTTTCTTCTTCCATGGGGTTTGCTATGTTCTTGCTGGACTTGAATGTTTCTGAAATGGAATCTTCCTTTTTTATTTGTTTCACAATTTCAGCCAAATATTTGTTTGCTATTCTGATATTGTGCTATTTTGCAAGCTGATGGATCTTTTTAATCAGCTCAGTGGTATTCAGTGTGCTTCAAGGCATTCAGTTTTTTCTCCTCCCAGTGTTCCAGGCTTAGATTTATAGTTTCCAATCTGTGACATTTCCACTCCCTTCACATAAAGATAAAAATCAGTATTGGCTTTACAAGTATTCATGTGATTTGTATCTTGGTCAGACACCAGTTGCACACTGAAAATATTACAATATTGGCAATTGGCATTTGGAGTCTGTATGTTTCCCATCCCAGAAAAATAGCAAAACCTGCTATCAAAGTAACTCCAGGGCTCTTTTATGCTGTTGGCTGGTTTCCACAAAGGATTTGTCCTAGTATAGAAGGCATCTATATCAGTCACCTGTTTGATGCATCCACATATTGTTGGTTTAGAGGTTTGATAGTTATTCCCTCTTGCATGGACCTAGTAGCATAAAAGTTCAAGCTAATTGATCAGAATGAGAGTCACTGACAACACTCCCAGTTTGGAACTAATCTTATGGTTTAACATGAAGAGAGTAGAAATTGGTCTTGCATTCTAAAGCAAAATGGGGGCATTGTAGTGTCTGTGTTATACACCCCACCTAATAACTGGTTCCACTTTTTTAGCAACACTGAATAACAAGTGGGGTGATTAATAGATGGCAATAATGATACTGCCCAAACCTTCCAACCAGATATTTCAACTATTTAATTCCTCTAAAGTCAATCTCCTCACAACCTAGATATGTCAAGGTAGGTGTGTCTACACATGGGTGTGTAAGGATGCGTGTGAAATGACTGCCTGAGATATAAACACACCCCTCACTCCTCAGATCCTATTTGTTCCCATCAAAGCTGGGAAATACAGTGATATATATCCAGGGGAATCTCCATGGCCATAAATGGAACATCGCTGCATAAACCTGTGCTGGGAAAACAGCTCCAGACGATAAATAGAGGTTTAAGTAAACAACAAAACATTGATTTGATACAAAGAATGGAAACAATAGATTAAAAGTTATCATAAATGAGCACATGTTTTTTCCTTACCTATGCAAAACAATACCTTAAAATCCAAGTGCTGAGCTAGATGTAGAGCTGGGTCAGCAAGATGCTGAAAGATAATTGCATTCTCTCAGGATTATAAAAAAGGATGTCCAATTTAAATATTCTTTGTGTGCTTGATGAAGGGATGGCAGGCTGCCAGAACTCAGTTTCCTGTTGTCACTCCAGTTTAAAGAGAGTTCAGTGCCTCAGCAAGCACTGAATTAATAGTTTGCGGGACTAATGTTGCAGACTCGGCTTGTACAATCACACAGCCAGCGCTGCAACAATGCTTCAGAGAATTGGCCTGACTCAGAAATGCAAAGTACGGGCAGTTGGTTTCAATAATATTACGGTATATAGGATTTAACGCATAGATAGAGACCCCACATCAATTGTGGTCTGCAAGAGCATCCTTTAACCATAATTTGTCCAGAGCTATCAGCATACCCTTCTACTTCTTTCTCCCCCATCTTCTTATCTACAGCTTCCTCTTAAATATATCTATGTTGTTGGAGTGAAATTAAAGTAAAAGACACAAAATGGTTACCTGGCACACAAAATGGACTTTGGGAAGGGACATTAAGAGGCACTGACTTTGGGCACAGACATTATACAAACATTACTGCAGGAAACAGGTCAGACCTTGAGGCACCTTAAACTTGAGATAAAAGCAGACCCAGAGCAATGAGTTTGATAATGAGATCATCCACTGATCGGGGCATAAATGCATAAATGTATATAACAAGATCAGCCATTGACAGAGGACATAAATGCATAAATGTATCTACTCTACGTACAATGATGTGATAACTGTCAATGTCTGTACTTGTCTGTATATAACGATAACTGTCGATGTCGGTACTGTCTACTCAACTTGTAACTTGCGCTAACGGCTAATATTTGTACTATCTATTATCTAAAAAGTGTAAAAGATGCTCAACTACCATTGTCTGTACTGTGAAGTGCCAGCGCTTCTGCAAAAGCTTTGACCAAATAAAACTGTTTGTTGAACCTCCAAGTCTGACTCCGAAGTGGTGAATTTCCCAAAACAAATTGGCTTAGTCGGGCAGGATCTCACTACTGGTGGTAAGTTCGATCGATTGGTCACGATCAGCAAACTGGAGTAGAGTCATTGAATCTGTGAGAATTAGATGGAGTCAACAATACAGTTTAAAAGGGGTAAAAATTCAGGGATATTATAGAGATAAGTACAGATTGTCGATGGTATAGTAATAAGTATTGATTGACTGTCCACAAACCGGACAAATGGATTAAGCCCTTATGAACTAATGACAGGAAAGTGATGCAAGTACCAGAAAGCATCATAACAGATGGGACCTATGTAGGTCCACTAAAAGATAAGATCAAAAGTTATGTTTTGGAACTAAGTGACCAACCAAAAGGGATGCATAAATTAGTAAAAGATAATCAGGAAGAAAGAGACGCAGAGAGAGAGAGCTTGAAATGCTCCTGACGTTGCAACAGCAGGAAGTCATGTCCTAGTAAAAGCATAGCCTGAAAAACCAGGGTTTGCACCAAAATAGAATGGGCCATATGAAGTTATAATTAATGGAGACACCTGTGCCTGTCTAGACATAAGAGGGAAAGATGTATAGAAACATTGGATCTAGCTGAAATTACACAAAGAAATGAATGAATGAATTAAAGTGATCAGATTTCTTTCCCCAAAACAGATAATGACTACAAGCAAGTGTAACTAATCTGTCCAGGTTGGCAACATAACTTTTGGAAAATTGTTAACTTAAAGTAAAAGATTGATACTTGCTTGTTGCAGATCTGTATAAGATTGTGTATGTAATTGTATTACTTTGTATTTTTGCGACTGTAAACTTGACTGGGCTAGAGGTAACCTATTCTATGATGCTCATATACATTTACACTGGAATCGAACTGTATGTCACCTGTTAGCCCAATCCGTAGAAGCCCTATTTGTGGCCACCCCTGCAAGATACAAGGTCTTGAAGTTTTATGACTGGTCCCAAGGAATGTCCCTCATTTTGTTATGATTCCTGATGGGATATCGCCAAATTATTATACTCCCTGTGAGGAGGGATGAATTAACCTTTTTTTTATTCAATGTCCTTGGTTGGTCGCAGTAAGGTTAATTTAGAAAGGATCCCTTCCCTTATGGATACAGTCCAAATGTATTTATGTTTAAGAGGAGCCAATTTAATCAGGCTTTCTAGAATTAAAGAACGAGTGAGTTTATTAGTTCCTAAAATATGAGAAAAATATTGAAAATTAGTATGCATACATACAATTTGAAATGAAAAGTCAATGCAAAAATAAGTTAGTAAAGATATATGAATCAATCTTTGGCTTGCTCAGAAGGACTAGATGGTGAACTGTTGCAGCTGTGAAGTTGGTTGATTCCAGTAATGATGAGTTTGCAGTTGAGAATTTTGTTTGGAAATTTTTGGTTCTGCAGGTTAGCCAAAAGGGATTGTCCTGTTTCCTTTTGAACTATGGCTTAGCTGACTTGATTCCAGCAGTAAGAAGTCTGACAACACCAGGTTTAAATCCAACCGATCTATTTGATCGTAAACTCACAAGCTTTTGGGGCTTGCCTTTCGTCAGGTGAATGGAGAGTTCTGGCCTCAGACAGAGCATATAATAGCACAGACAGTTTACAGATTACGATTAGAATGCAAGTCTTTAGAACTATCCTTCTATTCAAGTCTTAAAGATGCTGACAATGTGAGTGGAAAGAGCATTAGGCATAGGTTAAAGAGATGTGTATTGTCCCAGGCAAGTCATAGGGGTTACAGATAGTGCGACATGAACCCATGATCCCGGTTGAGACTGTCCTCGTGTGTGCGAAACTTGGCTATCAGTCTCTGCTCAGCAACTCTCCGCTGTCGTGTGTCACGAAGGCTGCCTTGGAGAACGCTTACCCGAAGATCAGAAGCTCAATGTCTGTGACTGCTGAAGTGTGAAGCTCTGCCACCGAAAGCTTGTGAGTTTACTATCAAATAAAATCGTTGGACTTAAACCTGGTGTTGTCAGACTTCTTATTGTGTTTACCCCAGTACAACGCCGGCATCTCCATGATTGATTCCAGCAATCAGAGAGAAAAAGACTAAGATTTTCTACCTGTAAGCCAAATGGGTGTTCTTCAGCTCTGATCCTTACAGCACACACAATGGGATGAGAATAACAGACTAGCGCACCGAGATTAGAGTCGCCATAAATTTTTATCCTCTTTTATTGTGTATTCCTGCAAGGGAAAAATACATCAAGATGTCTGGTATGTAGCTCACAGGAGATGGTTTCAACTAAAATGGTAATCAGCTTCCATTATCTCTACAGGAGATTATGGTTCAGTTTTGGCATTGCATTTTTTCATTTGAAATGTCTCTGTTTGAAAGAACGGGATGCTGAGATTGGACTGCGATGGGCACAGTAAAAAATCTCACAACAACAGGTTAGAGTCCAACAGATTTATTTGGAATCACGAGCTTTTGAAGTGACTCATCTGATGAAGGAGTAGCACTCTGAAAGCTCGTGATTCCAAATAAAACCTGTTGGACTTTAATCTGAGACTTCTTACTGTCTTCATGTTTAGACAGGGTACCTGCAAACACATTTGATTCCTTGGTAATGTGAGTGATTTTCAAGTGGTATGGTTGGAGAAACAAACTCCAACAAAATAACCACGCTTTCTGTGTCCTAAACATTTCCATAAAATTTAACGGATTGTTTTCAGTAGAGACAGTGGTCTTTCTGAATCAATTTCAGATATATATTTCAAAGTGTTTGACAGATTGTAGTGAATTGAGGGTTTCTTTTTCCTCAGCGGAATATCTTTTCTGATGTTTATTTCATTTTTTGGAGAAATACCCAATTGGATTCTCTATCCTAAAGGACATGCGATATGCTGCTATCACTTGCATCAGTGGCTACTTTAAATTCTCGGCTAAGTTTGGAGCTGTAACCACAGACTGGCCTATTAAAATAACCTGCAGTTTATCTGAAACTGTCTGGCATTTCAGTCCTTGTTACCTTTATTCTTTTCTGTAGTGGATCAGTCAGTGGGGCAGTTACTGTGCTGTGATTTGGGACTAACTTGATCCTCAAGAAACTTGTGATTTCCCATTTTGCTATGGGAATGGAGAACTGGGCCATAGCTTGTCCCTTTGCAGCACTGAGTAGAACCTTTACTTGACCCACTATGTGTTTGAGACAGGTCACTTGAGCCTCAGCAAACCCACTCATTGCGAGACTGACCACAAGGTCAGTTGACTGTATTTTCAGAGAAGTTGCTCTAAATGCATTTCCTAGGTGTCACTATATACTAGGATGTCAATATACAATTAGATAAGCCTGCCACTATTTGCTTCATCAACCTTTGAAAGGTGGCATTTTGGAGTCCAAATAGCATGACTTAACAGCCGTCTAACCCATCCGGAGTTACAAAGGCAGACGTTTCCTTCACATCAAGGGAACCTGCCATTATCCATTAAATAAATCTGTCTTTGTCATGTAAATTGCTTTACCCACCCTATTTATGCAGTTTTCCAGCTGAGATATCGGGTAGGTTTTTACTTTGTTCCCTGGGTTTTTTCTTTAACTTTTCAGTAATAAATGTTGAACCTGTGGAGCCTCCAACTTAGACACAAGCACAACTGAGGAGCTCCATTACTGCTGATAAACATTCAATTTAAGCCCCAATTTGATTGTATCTCGGTGGTCATATCATACCTGGTAAAGGATTAGATCAATTCCCTCACCACTGTTTTTAGAAATCATAGAAGTAGAAATCATAGAAACCCTATAGTGCAGAAGGAGGCCATATGGCCCATCGAGTCTGCACTGATCACAATCCTACCCAGGCTCTACCTCTATATCCCTTCATATTTACCCAATAATCCCTCTAACCTACACATCTCAGGACACTAACGGCAATTTTTTTAGCCTGACCAATCAACCTAACCCACACATCTTTGGACTGTGAGGGGAAACCCATGGAGACATGAGGAGAATGTGCAAATTTCACACAGACAGTGACCCAAGCCGGGAATCAAACACAGTTCCCTGGAGCTGTGAAACAGCAGCGCTAAACGCTGTGCTACCCTGCCACCCCCTGATCTGGTTTTACTGATATGGTTTTTGGGGAACAACCCCTGGGAAATGGGTATATCCATGCCATGATGATAAGGATATATTCTCTAGTCCCCTTTTTGTTTTGGGCAGGGACCCCGCACAGTCCACTAACACCATGCTGAATGGTTCCCCAAAAGTTGGCACGTGAATTATAAGGGCAGCTTTTATTGCAAGTTGTGGTTTGCCCACAAACTTGTAGGTGTGGCAAGTTTGACAAAACCATCCCCATGCAGATAAAAATGTTGGCTAATGCAGGCTTGTGTTTTGCATATACCAAAATATCTAAACAACAGAATTTTGTGAACTAGCCACAGTACTTCCCTATAGTACCTTAGTGGTGCAACCACCTGGTGGATCACTGTCCATTTCTCATTATGTGGAGATGCTGACGTTGGACTGGGATAAGCACAATAAGAAGTCTCACAACACTAGGTTAAAGTCCAACAGGTTTATTTGGTAGCAAAAGCCACTAGTTTTTGGAGCACTGTTCCTTCATCAGATGAGTGGGATTTCAGTTCACGAACAGAGCATATAAAGACACAAAGCCAATTTACAAAATAATGGTCGGAATGTGAGTCTTTACAGGTACTCAAGTCTTAAAGATACAGACAATGTGAGTGGAGAGAGGGTGAAGCACAGGTTAAAAAAATGTGTATTGTCTTCAGCCAGGACAGTTAATGAGATTAGTGCACTTCTGATTGGCAGGTCTGCGTGGAGGTCACCTTTTCTTCATTTCGAATCCTTTGACTCTTTGGCCAGAATTTTACCATCCCGCCTGCCATGGAATCACAGTGGGTGAGGGGCGGACAGTGGAATTTTATGGTTTCAGCATGAGTGAGTCTGTAAGGATGATGAGTCTCTGGAATTCTCTGCCCATTGAAGTAGTGGAGGCTACCTCGCTGAATATATTTAAGTCACGGTAGATAGATTTCTGATAGACAAGGTTATGGGGAGAAAGTGGGAAAATGGAACTGATCCACTTCAGATCAGCCATGATCTTGTTCAATGGCGGGGCAGACTTGAAGGGCTAGATGGCCTACTCCTGCTCCTATTTCTTATGTTCTTATGTAAAATCCTATCCATAGTCAGAATTGAAGTTGGGGTGAATGTGAAGGAACTAAATTCACTGATCGTATTCTGCTTTGTTGAGTAGTTTGAGGTTCTCCACAATATCTATTGCACCTAAAAAATAGATCTTCAGGAATGCACTATTGGTGCTTAATTTAGTCTACAGAGCATTCTGTGATATTGAAATATGCCTTTATGAGTAACAAAAATTGTAAGATAGCAACTTCGCTCCATCTGAAGACAGCACTGGCATATTGAGCTTCACAAAGATTGTGGAGGAATGAAACGGTGCCAATAATTCTTGCATTATAATTGCTTTCTTGATTACACTAACAGTGCCACC
This sequence comes from Sphyrna mokarran, assembly GCA_024679065.1. Classification (NCBI taxonomy): domain Eukaryota; kingdom Metazoa; phylum Chordata; class Chondrichthyes; order Carcharhiniformes; family Carcharhinidae; genus Sphyrna; species Sphyrna mokarran. The sequence continues at coordinate 73,572,349 of JAGIQG010000008.1, read as the reverse complement.
TAAACTAGACAAAAACAAATTACTGAGGATACTGGAATCTGAAACCAAAACAGAAAATGCCTCTTTGACAAAGAATCATCTGGACTTTAGCTCTTTTCTCTCCTTACAGTTACTGCCAGACCTGCTGAGATTTTCTAGCATTTTCTTTTTTGGTGACAAATAAACTATTTGCTCAACAACTCTACCATTCACCTGTCTCTACTTCTAAGAAACCAAGGTTTATTTAGCTATACCTTTTTATACAGTTGTAATTGCTTTTACAAACTTTTTTAATATTCCAGGATTGTTTGGTCTCCTCTTCTAGTTTTTCTCTTTTTTATTGGTCTCTAAAATATTCTAATCCTCGACGGTTCTCAGTGTCTGGTCGAGAGATTCAACTTTGGGGAGAGAGCACTTGTTCAAAGGCAATGCTGCCCATTCTGTAGGCTACAGTATTCCACCCTGTGATCCCCATTCTGTAATTCACATCCTGCTATCCTGCAGCCTCGAAGGGGAGTCATACTGGCAGTTGCTGGCTTCTGATTAGTCAGCAGCTCTCAGTGGGTGAAACTTCGACCCGGTGTCCTTAGTCCTGGGAAAGACCCACTGCTGCGCAGGTGTCTGCCCTAAAACAGTCACCAGATAACACAAAAAGAATAAGGAGCTCCTTGTGACTGAGATACAATAAAGTCTGCCAGCCCGTGGAGGGCCAGAGAGGCTGGGGGCGGGCCTGGGGAAATCCAAATCACAATTTGTGGAGTTGACCTTTGGGGCAGCTCGAATATCCTGATCAATATTTGGGCTGCATATTTACACCACTGTGTAAATATTCAAATTTCTTATCTCCAGAGGTTATGGGAAGGCAACATAAACAATACTTTGCCTGGAATGTGTAATTTTATCCAGCCTGCAATGTAGAGTTCTGCACTGTGTAATTTGATTCAGTCACTGTTGGGAAGGCTAGAGAGTTCAGAGATTCCAAAATGCTCCACAGTCCAGAGAAAGCATAGGATTACCTATTTTCAAATTCAGAGGTCTCACAGTGCTAACATGCTGGATTTGCGGCGCAAAAATGTAAACATTTTGTTGTTCTGAAAACGAAAAGCACTCAAGCTCAGAGAATGCACAGTGCTGGAATTCAGAATACACGCAGCACTAAAGCTACCGGGTTCAGAGTACACACTGTGCCAACACTACCAGTTCCAGAAAACAACACTGGCAGCCTCAGGTAAAACACAATACTAACAATATCCGATTCAAAGAATAGACAGCACTAACACGAAACATGATTCATCCGTTTGCACTCTGCTGCTTGTGGGAATACTTAAAATGGGAGTTAGTAGCAGCTATGAGGTGGAATTCACCCATCTTAACCATTTAAATTTATGCAGAGGTGGAACATCCCGCCTACTCAGAGATCAAGCTGCCTTTGTTAAAGCCTCCCTGCCCTTACTTTCTATCCTGACTAATAACTTACCTTATGACTTTTTAACTACCTTTGTTACCTGTGCAACCCTTGTACCTCAAATTAAATAGGTTACTACTGATATTAACACAGAAAATTGCAAAATCCTATTTATTGTTGAATAAAAAATCAGCACTTCCGTAAAATAGTGAATGATTTTTCAGGAGTGAATTTTGAAGGAAACTTTTTGACATGTGAGTGTGTAAACGATACACCTTCAGAAAATGAAGCACAGAGGAACATATTCAAAACAGTAGGTTGCACAAAGAAGATATTTCTGGAATGATCTTGCCTGTTTCAGATTATCTAGTTTAAGTTCTGTAACTGAATATTAAATTTGTGTGGGTTAACAGATAAAGAATAGTGGATCATCTGGGTATAATTTTCCAACTGACACAAAGGCCATGCTCCAGTGACACAGAAGGAGGAGTGCAGGGGTGGACTGGGCTTCAGGCAGGAGGATTTATCGTGTCTTGGCAAAATGCTCATCACACATAAATTTACGGGTCCACTTTGCATCTGATTAATTGGAATCATTTTTCAAGAGCAACAAATCGCTGTTAAATAGGAATTTTTCAAGTCAAATTTTTCAAGGCTAATCAATCAAACTTGAGTAGTCAGCAAAATCAACAAATCAATAGAAGAAAAAGGCAGCCAATAGAACGACTCCAAATGTGTTTATTGAAATTCTTTCAGTTACCATGTTGGCTTGCCTATCTGGTTGGAGGTTTAGAACAAAGAACAAAGAACAAAAACAGCACGGGAAACAGGCCCTTCAGCCCAACAGGCCCGCGCTGCCACCTCGATGTTCCCACTTCTACACGCGATCCCTGTCCATGTTTATACATCTATGAATTAAAAACCAAATTTGAGACAATTTAGGGAGAATTTGTTTTGCCAATTAGCCTAAGAGCACATCTTTGGGATGTGGGAGGAAACCGGAGCACCCGGAGAAAACCCACGCAAGCACGGGGAGAATGCACAAACTCCCACAGACACAGGCCAAAATCCATGTATCTGCACAGCACAGCGATAGTCACTGAGCTGTCGTGTTGCCCATCAAATGGTCCAGTCAAGCGTACACTAACGACGTGAAGCACTAGGATACTCTCGAAAAAAATCCAAGAGCAGCCCTCTCACGACCCATCGCGTGTATGGCCCTTGTTAGACAACAAGGTGGACCAAAGCACCTGTAGGATAAAAACAAGTACATCAATATCATCATCTATTTACTCACTTCCCAGGGACTCCCAAGGCTCATGATCCCTATTTTAAATCAGTTTTCTGTACCTCTCCATTCCCATTCTGTTCATGTGCCCATCTAAGTATTTCTTAAATAATTCCAGAGTACCTGTCTCCACCAATTTACTTGGCAGCGCATTCCATACCCCCACCATCCTCTGTGTGAAAAACTCCCTCTAGCATCCAAATTATACCTTACCCCCCTCACCCTAAGCCCGTGACCCCTCGTGCTATTTGCGTCCATCCTAGGAAAAAGCTTAACCCTGTTTACTCTATCTATCCCCTTCAAAATCTTGTACACCTCTATCAGATCTCCTCTAAGTCTACGTCTTTCTAAGGAAAACAGTCCCAATTTGCCTCATCTCTCCTCGTAACTCAGACCTTCCATACCAGGCAGCATCCTGGTAAACCTCCTCTGCACTCTCTCCAGAGTCTCCACGTCCTTCCGGTAGTAGGCGACCAGAACTGGACGCAGTATTCCAAATGAGGTTTCACCAACGTTTTATACAACTGCAACATTACAGGCCAGCTCTTGTACTCTATACCCCTTCCTATAAAGGCTAGCATACTATATGCTTTCTTCACAACCTTCTCCACTTGCTCTGCCACCTTCAGAGACTTGTTCACCTGCACCCCCATGTCCCTCTGCGTTTCTATACTCTTAATAGGTCTACCCTTTATCATATACCTCCCCCCTACATTCTTTCTCCTGAAATGCATCACCTCACATTTATCAGGATTGAATTCCATCTTCCATCTGTCTGCCCAAGCTACCAGCCTATCTATGTCCTGCTGCATCGCCTGACAATGCTCCTCACTATCCGCAAGTCCAGCCACCTTTGTATCGTCTGCAAACTTGCTGATCACTCCACTTACTCCCTCTTCCAAGTCATTTATATATATTACAAATAGAAGAGGTCCCAGTACCGAGCCCTGCGGCACACCACTAGTGACCGACCTCCAGCTAGAGAAACATCCTTCCACTATTACTCTCTGTCTCCTATTACTAAGCCAGTTGCTTATCCATCTAGCTACCTGTCCTTGTATCCCATGAGCCTTGACCTTCTCGACTAACCTCCCATGAGGGACTTTGTCAAACGCCTCACTAAAATCTATATAGACAACATCAACGGCTCGCCCTTCGTCCACCGTTTTCGTCACCTCCTCAAAAAATTCTACCAGATTTGTAAGGCACGACCTCCCCTTAAAAAATTCATGCTGCATATCCCTAATCAGATTGCAACGCTCTAAGTGCCTATACATCCTATCTCTAAGAAACCCCTCCAACAGCTTCCTTGCCACTGACGTCAAACTTACCGGCCTATAATTTCCGGGGTTATCCCTACCACCCTTTTTAAACAACGGTACAACATTAGCTATTCCCCAGTCCTCTGGGACCTCACCTGTGTCAAAGAAAGAGACAAAGATTTGCGTCAGCGGCCCAGCAATTTCACCTCGCACCTCTCTAAGCAGTCTGGGATAAATGCCATCAGGTCCTGGAGATTTATCAGTTTTAATGCTACCTGGAAGCTCTAACACTTCCTCCCTCAGTATGGATATTTCCCTCAACTGGTCCACAGCTCCCTCAGAGACAGGAGCTGTCAACAAGCCCCTCTCCTTCGTGAATACCGACGCAAAGTATTCATTCAGGATCTCTGCCATTCCCTCAGGCTCTAAGCACAGTTCCCCTCCTCTGTCCCTAAGAGGTCCGATTTTTCCTCTAACCACCCTTTTATTCCTAACATAGGAGTAAAAAGCCTTCGGATTTTCCTTAATCCTATCCGCCCAAATCATTTCATGCCCCCTTTTTGCCCTTCTAACTCCCTGTTTGAGCTCCCTCCTACTCTCTCTATATTCCTTCAATGCTGTCTCGGTTCCCAGCTGCTTCGACCTATCATACGCTTCTCTTTTCTTCCTAACCAAGTCCTCAATATCCCTAGTAATCCACGGCTCTCTAATCCTACCTTTCCCATCTTTCCTCTTGGCTGGCACATACTTATTTTGCAACATTTTCAGTATTCCCTTGAAAGAGTCCCACATGCCTAGCGTGGACTTACCCTCAAACAACCGTTCCCAATCAGTTTCCCTAAGTTCCTGCCTAATTCAACCGTAGTTAGCCTTCCCCCAATTCAACACCCTGCCCCTAGGGCAACAAGCATCCTTTTCCATCTGTATCCTAAAGTGGACAGAATTGTGGTCACTGTTAGCCACATGTTCCCCTACTACAACATCAGCCACCTGCCCTGGCTAATTAGTATAGATGGAGTGTGCAGCATTCTAAATACAAAAAAAGTCATAAAATTGACTAGAAACTTGTTACACTTACGGGTGCAACAACATCTGCATTCCACATGTGCCAGGCAATGACCATTTCCAACAAGATGGGGCATGATGGCACTGTAGTTAGCACTGTTGCCTCACAGCACCAGGGGCCCAGGTTCAATTCCAGTCTTGAGGTGACTGCGTGTGTGTGGAGTTTGACGTTCGCCCCATATCTGCATGAGTTTCCTCCAGGTACTCTGGTTTTGTCCCACAACCCAAAGATATGCAGGTTAGGTGGATTGGCTATGCTAAATTGCCCCTTATCCTGAGATACTGAGTAGATTTTTTTGCTTCAGTCGATGCATTTATTTTACAGATGTTTGGTGTGTAAGAAGAACAAATTCATTTCTATGAAAGCTGAAATAAAGACAGGAAAGCTGGAAATCCTCAGGGGTTAGGCAGCATTAGGAGAGAGACAAAGTTATGTAGCGTGAATCAAAGTTTCTTTGTGTGAATAGTTACATGACATGCTGTGACGACATGAGAGGCATTCACAGGTTTTTATTTTCTCTTCCATGTTCGACTTCAATCTAGTAACTGCTCTTAAATAAATCTGCTTTGAGTTGGTTCAAAACCCAGTTTTTGGCACCTTTCCATCTTTTGCCTTGTCAAAAACCTAATATATATCAGACAGAGTTGGCATTTCAATCTGATGACTTTTTAGCAAAGTTCTGATCACCAGCTTGAAATTTTTTGCATTTTCTGTGATTTATTTATTGCTGCCATCAGTGGAGCATTATGAGAAATTTTACTTGCTGTGGAGTTGCCCAGGAATGAATCAGCACACTGATGGGACCAGAATGAATACCTCAGTTTCATGATCCTTTGGCAGAATTCAAATATTCAACTATCTCATTCAGAGCTGTCCCACAGGATATATCTAGTTGAAGGTGAGAAACAAGCTCTGGTGTCAACTCACAGAAGAGAATTCCGTACAGTTTTCAAGTGTGCTGTCACCTCCCTTGCCAAAATCAATGAACAGACCTCATCGCTTCTCCACATGCTTCTGCCTCCAAAGTAGTGAGGGCCAATCTTCTCCATCCATCAGATGGTTGTCTGAATTTTAGATCACAATGGGCAAGAAGCCCAAGCCTGCTTGAATATAAGCAGCATGCATACGGTACCTCCTGGGGAACCTACCTCAGTTAAAGTTCATTGTTAGATATAGGGCTTATGTACTTTGCAGGCTAAACTATGTTAAAGTTTAAGTTCATTTACTAGTTTCACAAGTAGGTTTACATTAACACTACATTAAGTTACTGTGGAAATCCCCTAGTTGCCACACTCCAGCACTCGCATATACTGAAGGAGGATTTTAGCAAACCAGCATGTCTTTTAGGTTGTGGTAGGAAACCCACGCACTTGCGAGGACATGCAAAGTCCACACAGACCGTGACCGAAGACTGAACCCAAATCCCTGGTATTTGAGGCAGCAGAGCTAACCACTGTGCCACCATGTTGCCCATATGTAAGCTGATCTATCCATTTCAGTATTGTCCAGAGGAACTGTTATATTAATCATAGTTCAATTCATGTTGTTTCTCTTTAATGTGCAATCTGCTCTTAAGAAAAAGAGACTTGATTTCAGTAATTATAATACCAGCTTGATGCTGCTGAGCTAACTACATTTGGAAGTTCCTTTGATGACTTACCTGATCTCAACCACAGAAGCATTGGAGATGTCACAAAGCTGTCTACAGAAGATTGCAACATGTCTTGTATCATATATAGTCCAATATTTAACGTTTGATTGCTGTCAGCTTATTTTCCACAAATAAACCACTCTGCCCTATAAATGACCATTTCCGGAGCAATATTCCAAATCAAAGCTTCTTTCACCACACCTTCCTTCAGGCAACTAACTCTGAAATATTTCAAATACAATGTAAATGGGTGGTAGCCTCATTTCTGAAGTTGAGAGAACAATTGCTTTCAGAAATAAAAAATCTGCATTTATATGCATCATTACTTCAGGCAAAGAGTTTCACAATCAATGAATTACCTTTGAAACTTAGTCTGTATGTTGTAAAGCATAGCATAAGCTGTGAATGAATGACCTGACAATAAGCCTTTGGTTGTGCTGTTTGAGGGAGACTGTCGACAGGAAGCTAGATCATTTTGCTGCTCTACTTTTGAATCATGCTGTAAGGTAGATTGTGGCCACGCGGAAAGCCAGATGTCCCTGGTTTAATGTCACCTCTGACAATGCAAGTCTGTCTTGGTAGTGCAGTGAAGTACTGACCTAGTTAATGATCTCAGTCTAGTTTTGCAACTTGTACCCCCTACATCCTGACTCAGCAAAGTGGACTTAGCTGACACAAGCTGATAAACTTGTTTCTGCTCAGTTGAATGGAACGACTTGCTTCCACTGAGGAAAATATATTTCAAATATATACAGTAAAATGGGTGTTGCTGACTAATCAAAAATGCCAGTTAACAAAGAGTATATTACTTGTATCATAAACTAATATGTAATTTGGGAGAGGCAGTGGTGTAATGGCATTATTACTCAACTAGTAATCCAGAAACCCACGGTCTGCTCTGGAGACCCAGGTTTGAATCCCATCATGGCTGATGATGAAATTTGAATTCAGTAAAAAATCTGGAATTTAAAGCCTAATGATGACCATGAAACCATTGTTCTGTTTCCCTAAAAGGGGAGGAAATCTGTCATCCTTACCTGATCTGGCCTGCATGTGACTCCAGATCTTGAACCTGAAAAAGCCACTCAGTTTGAGGGCAATTAGAGATGGGCAATAAATGCTGGCTTTGCCAGCAGTGCCCACATCCCAAGAGAATAAAAAAAGGAAATACTCAGGAATTATTTTGACCTCTAATCTTCAACAGTACATTAAAATAGAAATCAAAGTATGAAAGAGATGTCACCCCGGCCCAGAGGACTATAGGGGACTCTTTCCCCTTTGAGAGAGAGTTAACTGGTGATGATTTAACCTGAAGATCACCGCACCTCAGGCAAGGGGCAAGGTTAAGAAGACTGCAGCTTTCATGAATAATCTCAGCCGCTCCAGGAATTGAGCCTGCACTGTTGGTGTTGTTCTGCATTACAAACCACCTGTCCAACCAAGTGAACCTCTGCTCCAGCTTTCATATTACTGCAGGAGTTAATATTCTCTAACTCTCTTCTAGGTTCCGAAAAGTGTTGTAGAATGCTATAATATGTACTATTGCTTATTTTAAATTTAACACACCTGTTCTGATGTTTATAGTCTAAATCATCACTTAAAAGAGTAGTTTTTTAATGTAATTCTAATATCTAGGAGATTGTGAAAGGTGTCATGATACATCCAATGGATAATCCAATAGATTATCTTAAGGAAATGATTCAGAGAGATATTGTTGAATAGGGCAGCACCTTGTTTCATGACAAATCAGGACTCATTTCAGGTGTGACCCTTGCCAAAGAAGTTTCTGAGAAATGTTCAAAACCATGTGAGAAAAAGTGATATCATTGTTCAGGTTGCTGATGCTAGAAACCGTCTGCTTTTCCGGTGTGAAGACTTGAAGTGCCATGTGAAGGAGGTCCAGAAGCATAAAGACATGATCCTCCTGAATAAAGCTGATTTCTTGATGCATGAGCAGCGAAAATCAGACATTTCTGATCACCACCCACTGAACGAAGGTTGGGAAGTGTGTAGTGATGATGGAATCAATCTTGGCTGAGCTACTTTTATAAATGCTTGCTGCCAACATTCATTATTTTGTGTCCATTCTCAACACAGCTTCCATGGTGTAGATCTTCATTACTATGATGTAAAACTTAACTTTATACTTCACAACATATACCCGTGCAACGAGGATTTTTCAAGATAACAGTACAGGTTACCTAATGGATTCTCTTACTACATTCACTAAGTGACTTTGTGATCCTTGTGCGCTATACATCATGATCTCCAGGGACTTCTGCCTGACTGCAGAGATGTAGAAGATGTTGAAACAAGAGAATTGACTCTAAAAGTTAAAAAGTTATATGAAGGACTGAAATAAAAATACCTGCCCTTGGCAAATTCTTACATCTCAGATCAAAAACAGACCTCATCACAATTGACAGAAGTATGGAGGAAATCTTAATAGATCAGAATCTCTACAGTGCAGAAGGAGGCCATTTGGCCCATCAAGACTGCATTGACAACAATCCCAGCCAAGCTCTATGCCTATATTGGGTGGTATAATGCTTAGCACTGCTGGCTCATAGTGCCAGCTTCCCAAGTTTGAATCCTGGCTTGGGTCACTGTCTGTGTGGGGTTTGCACATTCTCCCCTTGTATGAGTGGGTTTCCCCCAAGTACTCTGGTTTCCTCCCACAGTCAAAGATGTGTGGGCTAGGTGGATTGGCCATGCTGAATTGCCTCTTATTATAAGGGGGGTGGGCTAGCTAGGGTAAATACATGGTGTTATAGGAATTGTGGTCAGTGCAGACTCGATGGGCCAAATGGCCTCCTTCTGCACAGAGGACTCTATGAGTTTATAATCCCACATATTTACCCGGTTAACCACCGATATTAAGAGTCAAATTAGCATGGCCAATCATTATAACATGCATATCCTTGGACTATGGGAGGAAACTGGACACCTGGCAAAAACCCACACAGACATGGAGAGAATGTGTAGACTTCACACAGAACTGAACCCAGATCCCTGGCACTGTGAGGCAGCAATGCTAACCGTCATGCCACCGACATCCCAACAGTCAATATTAATCATTTATTTGAATGGGTGCGAAGTGCAAGACAAGGATTTCTCTCATCTTTTAGAGAGAATAGAAGAACAAAGCTGAAGCAACAAACTTGATGATGTTGGCATGTTTTATTAACAGCAACCATACCATGAAAAATCTTAGATTAGTGCTAATATTCTGGGAAATTAGCACTCAGGGGAACTCACACAAACTCTGAATATCAATCTCACATTTCCAGTTGTCAGTTCGGAAAGGTAAAAGGCTGATAGTTAAATACCAGTCTGCTAATAAAGCTGAAAAAGTGAACATTTAAAATCTCTTTCAAAACAGAAATGGTACAAAGCAAGGTTGCGTATTGGAAAAATATTGGAGATATTAGAAATAAAGATACATGAGCAAACATATAACACATAGACATATCTATTTTAAAATCCTACTTCACATTACTTGGTTATGAATTAATTGTTTTCCTTCTTTATGGTTTTATTCACTTTAAAAGAGAGGCAAGTGAAATACTATAGATAACACCACTTAATTGATAGCCAAATTATTCTCTCCTTTCCTCGATCACAATAATAACTTTACAAGGTACTTCATGGAAATGTATTTAGACCAAAACTGACAGAACCAAGGAAGGAGATATTAGGGCAAGTGTAGGTCTTAACGAACACTTTTAAAAGAGAAAGGTGGGACTTTCCACCTCATTCACCCTGAAACTGGAAAATCCCACCCAAAGTCAATGGGCGTTTCCATAGTCCACTCTCTGCTTGCTCCGATTCCCATGGCTAGCAGGACGGTAAAATTCCATGCCAGAGAGTCAGGGGTATGGAGAATTTTAAGAACATATTTCAGAGTTGAAGGTCTGGACAGCCAAAGGCACAGTCACTTATCACAGGCAATTGAAAATGTAAAAGAATTGAAGAAATGCAGAATTTATATATGGACTTGTGTTCTTATCCATATATCCTATCACTTCTGTGTCATCCTGTGGTATGTAGTAAATGTGGGGTCACTTTTAACATTTAAGAGAAACTTGGATGGGTCCATGGCTGAGAGGGGTATGGAAGGATATGGTCCAAGTGCAGTTCAATGGGACTAGGCAAAAAATGGCTTGGCACAGACAAGAAGAGCCAAAAGGCTTGTTTCTGAGCTATAATTTTCTATGGTTCTATAGTTCTATCCTACAATTTAAAGGTGAGATACCCTGCAATTGATAGGGTGCAGCAGGTCTGCTGTGCTTCTGTCACTATCGAGAGACAATATAAAAGGCGATGTGTAATATCCAATGCCTGATTGCTCTGAGGTCTCAAGGACAGCCATGGGACAGTGAAATACACAGAATTTTTTTTTCTAACATTACAAGCAACCATGATAGCAGCCACTGTGAATACATTGTTAAAAGCAAATATTTAATGACCCAAAATGTGCTCAGGGAGAGAGAGATATGAACCAAGACTCTACAGGGATGTAATCAACTGGGACTACAAGATATATGGATAAGAATGCAAGTTGCATATTGCTGGTCCCGCAACAAATAAAGCATAGTCTCATGATGGTTAGGACACTCTTAGGACTTAAGCATCAGTAGAAAAGCCAGCATTTGTTGCCCTTCTCTCATTACTCTTTCGGGAGTGGTGATGCACCTTTTCTTGTACCCTGGGAGTCCCTTTGGCAAACTTATTCCTATGATGTGGTTAGGCAGAAAGTTAAGTGACTCAGTAATACTGAAGGCATGGCGAAATGTGTACAACTCGATAGGGTGTGTAACTTGGAAAAGAACCAGGAGATGCCATTCCCATACACTTGCTGCCCCGATCCTTCTGAACGGTTGCAGTCAGGGATTTGGCAGGTTTGTCATGCTTGTGTACTTTCTAGCACTTTCACCATCTGTGAAAGACAGTTCAACTTTCAAACAGTTCCTTAAAGCTGGAGGGCTTTAGTGAATCAATCCACATAAATTCACTACCGTGAGAGCCACACCTACAAACTGTCATGCAGAACAGTTTCATACACACCCTGTGTAAAATGTGACATTGAAATCTGTGTGTGTCATTGTTGAACCCACCCTTAGAGCCAATTGCTCACAATTAAGACCAATTTCTGGGCCAATTATGGCTTAAAATTAATCTTACTGTCTGGTTAATCCTAGTATTTTTGAGGTTACAGAGGCAGGTAAAGGTTCAAATAAAGCTTGATTTGTAGTTATCAAGGCAACTATGTTCATTCTGGCAACATTATTTGAGTAAATAATTAATTAAGGAGAAAAACCAATTTTAATTTCTGTTCAATATGTAAGAATCATTCCAGACAAATGCTGAGAAAATAATGAGGAGGGAATGGACCAAAACCAGGATATTCATAGACAATCAGCAATAAACTGATTCTTCATTGTTTAGAACATGACTAGCATTCAGGAAAACAAGGAAAAGACTAATTTAAAACACAGAATAATTTATACAATTCAGGAATACCATTTTGGTGGTCCTTAATGGAAATTCCAGAGGACACAGGAGAAAACGTCTTTTGAGAAACAAGTACAAATGGAGAATGTTTTACATCAAAAAAAGTAAAATATCATCAAATGTTTTGAATGTTTTACATCAAAAAAAGTAAAATATCAAGCACATAAAACATTTATTTAACATCATAAGAATTTGAGTAAGGGTCATTTAGTTCCTTGAGACTGTTCCATTCAATAAAATCATAACTGATTTTCTGACCACCACTTTTTTATTTTAATGATTTAAAAACATTGGCCAGAATTCTTCAGCCATTCACGCCAGAAGGATTCTCCTAGCCCACTGAAGTGAATGGAGATTTGGCTGAGTACCAAATTCTGCGTCCCTGTTTACAGCAGCAGCAGGGTGTGAACAGCCAGAGACTGTATTGTGTATGTTTAAAGCAGAGATTGATAGATTTCTAATGAACAATAATGTAAAAGATTATGTGGATAATGGATGTAAAAGGCATTGAAGTGTCCCATCAGCCATGATAGTATTAAATGGTGGAGCAGTCTCAACAGACTGTGTAGACTACTCCTGTTCCTACATTTCTATGCACTTACTTAGTTTATTGTGGACTGTCTGTGGGTGGAATATTTCCCAAAAATTACTTATGCCGAAATGTTTCAGTCATTCACGCTGGTCCCACTGCAGTAAACAGAGATTTGGCTGAACATCAAATTCTCCATCCTCACTGGCAGTGGTGGTGAAGTGTGAACAGCTGGAAAGTTCTGACCAGCCTCTCATCCACTGACTCTGCCTAGACTTTTTTCATTTTTTTCAGATTTTAAAAATCCCATTTGATCAAAATAGATCAGGGTTTAGTGATAAAGAATGACTTACCCTTCAAAAACTAAATGCTGAATGACTGGGGAAATGGGAGATTTTCCTACCCATATTCTAGGTGTATTTCGTTAAATGAATCTCTGGCACTTTGCGCATCACTGCAGGAGGATTCTTCCATTAGGGAGGGCAGCATCAGCACACTGAAGGAATAAATATTTGCCAATTTGTCATTATGGAGATTGGCACATAAGCACTGGCCACCCCATGGTTTGCCTCGCAATTGTTAGCCTCCGTGACCCCCTCACTCCCATGTCCAGTCCAACCCCCTCCTCATTACCAGCCCAACCTTTCCCCAAATTCTAGCCCTGATCACCCTCTCCCTTCCAACCCCACCAATTCCCACTTCAATACCATCACCAATCAGCTCCGCTCCCTAATAGGGCCCATTCTTTCAGACCGTGGCCCTTGGCACTGCCAGTGGGCAATGCCAGAGTGCCAGGTTGGTATTACCAGGGTACCAGGCTGGCAGTGCCAGCCATTGGAAACATTGGCAAGCCCAAGAATACTGTTCCTGGCTCACTAATCATATTGAAATTGATATTTCAATATGGTAATCAGCCTCGCGCTGATTTAAGGTGTGAATCCAATTACATTTTAAAAATGGCTGGATGCCAGTCGCAAGTCCTGCTACAGGCCACAGTTGATATCTTCCAGCCTGCTGCAAAACTCGAGCAGCGCAGCAGGCTGGGAGAATCACCCCCATCATTTTAAGAGCTTATTTTAATGAGTATTTTCTGAAGTAAAACATAAAATAAAAATGCTTATGCAATTCTTAACAAAAATTAAGAGCAATTGAGGCTTCAGATCTTCCCTGATGTTCAAGGATCCCACAATGTTCACACAATGGCCTAGAAATTTATTGAATGGGGGAGATCATGGTGAATAGTGTAACTTGGATATTTTTCTCACCTGGAAATGTTAACTCGTACTTGTCATAATATGGTGCTGTTTGCTACCATTGTATGTTGTATTATTAATTATTTAAGATGTCTCAATGAGGAGAACTTGGGGCACATATTTATGAACTGCTTGTTGGCAGTCTTTTATTTTCACATCAAGTGTATTAAGGGTAATAATAGTATTAGATGGCTTAGTGGTATTATCACTAGACTATTAATCCAGAAAATCAGATAATATTCTGGGAACCCAAATTCAAATCCCACGATGTGAGTTGGTGGAATTTGAAATCAATAAAAAATATCTGGAATTAAGAATTTACTAATGACTGTGAAATCATTGTTGGAAAAGCTCATCTGCTTCACTAATGTCCTTTAGGGAAGGAAACCTTCTGTTCTTACTTGGTCTGGCCTACATATGACTCTAGAGATTGAGGAATATGGTGACTTAACTGCCTTCCAGGGGTAATTAGGAATGGGCAATAAATGCTGGTCAGCCAATGATAGTCATATCCCACAAATGAAAAAAAAGAAACTGTTCCATGCAGGAAGGCGGCTTGCTTATGAAGTTATGTTTCGAGATTTCCCCCTTCCCTCCCAGTCTACTTTATCATGTGACTCTATACATCATACCATGGTTGCTGCTATTCTCCAGATCCACATTAACACTTGCTCTGCTGAATACCTTCACATCACAATGGCATACATGCACACGTGACATAAATTCCGGGATCAGCATTTTCGAAGGGGTACCTGAGACCTCAACCTTGCTGTGTCTAATAACTTATCTTCTTAAATAAATTTAAGGAAACAGAAAGAAACACAACGAACACAATGTAAAAGATGGAAATAGGATGAATTAGAGTGAAATTAGATAAGAAAAATAAATAAGCACAACAAAAGAAATATTGGATTGTGATAGGAAAAGTAAGAAAAAAATTAAGCAAAATCAATTAAATTAAAAATTTAAATCCTTTAGGATTAATTTATTGCCTTCAATGAATAGCTTCAATTGTTCTCTTTCTAAGTTTCCAAGGTTAAGTTTCAGATCAAGCTCATAAATCACATGAATTACCAGCCTATACAACTATCCTGAGATTAATTTAAAGTAATGATGTAAACCCAGCTACTTCTTAATGCACAGGTAAGCTCATGAAAACATGATTTTTTTTTGCCCATGTTACAGAGGCCAAAAGGAAATTAGCCATGCTTTGTGAATCGAAACTTTTGTCATATTTCTTCTTTGACACAAATTGCTGGATGTACAGTAATATCAGCTGTGAACTCACATTTACTCTTCCAACAATTTCTGAGCCCTTGTGTTAGTGACACAGTCACAGATGTTGCAACATGACACGTAGATCAAAATGTGCATCAGGTGCAGCATCTAATTCATGAAAACGGTGGCAGAAATGTGATCCCCACACATTCTTAAAGTCTTTAGGGAGGAATTATTTTTCAGAAGGGAACGGATATTCATTGTGTTTCTTTCTGTTTCCTCAAATTTATTTATTTAAGAAGATAAGCTATTGGACACAGTGAGCTTGATGCCCCTTCAAGAATGCTGACTCTAGTATTGTTATGATGTGTGCGTGCATGGCACTTGGGAGAGCAAGTGTGAATATGGAACTGGAGAATAGCAGCAACCACGGTATGATGTATAGAGTCACATGGTAAAATAACCTAGGGGGACAGTCTAGAAATAGGACTTCATAAGCAAGCATCCTACCTGCATAGAACAGTTTAATACCTAGCCATACATTAGATTTGTAAATAGTTAAAGGCTATCAATAAATGGTTCATGAATCCTGTACGTTTATCAATGACTTGGAAGAGGGGGCTAAAGGATGGGTTAGTAAATTTGCTGACAACACCAAGATTGGTGGAGTAGTGGATGAGGTGGAGGGCTCTAATAGGCTGCAAAGGGATATTGATAGGATGCAAAGTGGGCTGAAAAGTGGCAGATGGTGTTTAATCTTGCTAAGTGTTAGGTGATTCATTTCGGTCGGACAACTTGATGTAGATTACAGGGTCGACGGCAGTGTTTTGAGGAATGTGGAGGAACACAGAGTTTTAGGGTTCATATCCACAGATCTCTAAAGGTTGCCACACAAGTGGATAGAGCCCTTGAAGAATGCTTATAGTGTGTTAGCGTTTATTAACAGGAGGTTTGAGTTTAACAGCCATGGGGTTATGCTGCACTATACCAAACATCGGTGAGACCACATTTGGAATATTGTTCAGTTCTGATCACCTCACTATAAGAAGGATGTGGAAGCATTGGAGAGAGTGCAGAGGAGACTTATCAGGATACTGCTTGATTTAGAGGGTAGGTCTTATGAAGAAAGGTTGAGGGAGCTGGGACTTTTCTCTTTGGAGCAGAGGATGAGAGGTGACCTAATAGAGGTTTATAAGATAATGAAATGGATTAATAAAGTGGACGTGAAGTGACTATTTCTCTGGGTGGATGTAGCTGTTACTAAGGGGCATAACTATAAGGTTCATGGTGGGAGATATAGGAGGGAGGTCCGAGATAGATTCTTCACTCAAAGAGTGTTTGGGGTGTGGAATAGGCTGCCTGCTGTGATAGTAGAGTCAGACATTTAGGAACTTGCAAGTGATTATTGGATAAGTACATGGAGCACACCAGAATTATAGGGAGTGGGATAGCTTGATCTTGGGATTGGACATAGCTCGGCACAACATTGAGGGCCGAAGGGCCTGTACTTTGCTGTAATGCTCTATGTTCTATGTATGAATTCCCTGGTTACTGGAGTGTTTTTTTTGGGCTTGGCTTTTTTGCTGGGAATAACTGGAAAATACTCCGTGGATTAGGCAAGAGGTAGCAGAGTGTAGAACACCCTTTGCACTGAGTAAAGTCAGAGCAGGCTACACAGATCAGGATTTGAAAAACTTCCCATCTGTTATGTTACAATGTAATACCTGGGGCTTATTTACTTTTTAAATTCTGTACAAGACAAAATGCACCAATTGCCCAAAGGAGATTGTGTAAACTTATTGTGGATTCTGTTACCAGGACGAGTACATATGAGAACAGATGAGCAGGTCTTATGATATAATGAGTAATGTCCCTACCTTTGAGCCAGAAGTTTTGTGTTCAAGGCCCACCTTAGGACTGGATGGTCAAAGAAAATGCATTTGTAATGTGGCAGTAGGTTTAGTATCAATCTGCAAAATGCTTCGAACACACCAATGGCAAGCAGTAAGAACAGGAGAGACTCCTGGTCAGCTATGGTTGATGTGAAGTTGTGCTTTTCAAGCTCTAAGTCTCTGACAACAGGCTTGTGACCCGATCCAGGAAAGTCCTTGCTATGAAAGTCTGCCTTGTGCACCACTAGGTACAGGAAGGGAAACAACGATATGAGAACAATCATACATTGGTGGAATCTTGATGACAGTGAACTGTCTGTATGTGCTCTGCTCAAAACAAAAGTGAAACTGAGACATAACACATGCTAGCGATGTCACGCTGACCCTTAAGGTCATATTGCAACATGCTCATCTCCAAGTATGCAGAAAAAAAACAGCTTAAAATGGGATGAATGCTGGAGATGGAAATAGGGTGAACTGAAGCCAACTTTGATTCAGGAGAGAAATAAATATACTAAAAGGAAGACTGGGTTGAAACAAAAAAGAAAAGTAAGAAAAAATAGGAAATGTTGAATTTAAATTTCAAATCCCATTCTTTCATTCATCCAATGTTCATGCTATTTTTTTCTGTATCCTTGAGACAAGCATGTTACAGTGTGACTAGGAGACATCAGTATGACATGTGAAGCGCGAGTTTGGCAGTGTAAGATTTTGGATTTGGGAGTCATAGAGACTTAGATAGACAGTTGAATAGTCATAAGTAATTATAAACTTATTTATTAAGAAGTAAAATTTTAGGTGTGATGCATGAACTAAATAGACATGAAAACTGAGTATGACCCATGGCAGTTAAGAACGGTTCATTGATCTCAGAGAGCAGACAACTGGCTCTAACAGGGCCCAATTTTACTATTTGGAATCTAAGGACCGGATCCGGGCGTAATACAGATCTGAGCCTGGAATCCTTTCTGCAGCATGCCCATAAGCTTTTTGCTGGCTCTGGTCCAATTCGCACTCTGGGCCAGAACGAGCTGCATGCGCGGTTAGAAAAAATTTGGAAAAAGCACGCCTGTGTCAGATCGCTTTTGAGCTGCAGAGAGCGAAGAAAGTGGCCCAGGAGTGACAAGCAGGAACAAGGATGTATCTTGAGGTGGCGGGGGAATAATTGTTTCACTCAAGCTGCCTAATGGCCACATTTCCCTTAATCGCTTAACATTTCCTTTCTTCAATTGTTTAGCCACATTACAACAATGATAGCACTTCAAAATTATTTAGTTTGAAGTGAAGTGAGATGTCTTGACATTTGAAAAGCCATTACGTAGGTGCCAGGTTGAATTTCCTTTTAAATACGGGGATTGTCTACACATTTCAGCAACTATTAGTGCCGACATATTCCATTGTAGCATTCTTTTCACGTGATGGAAATTCTTCTGATCTCCCACTTTGTGTTTCCGAGCTAATGCAAAAACCTTGTTACCTATTTATTGACCAATGAAAATATTCTTTAAATCTTGCCATGACTAATCAACTCTATCTTCTTACTGTGTACCAAAATTGGCAATATGGTAGCCAATTTTTCAGCTACAAAGTTCCAAAGAGAGCAATGTCCATATAATCAGCTTCTCAGTGACATTGATTGATGGATAAATATTGTCCAGCATTTTAAGGTGAACACCTAATCTCTTTGAATAGTACCTGTGGTGTTAGTCTCTTTAAGGGCAATGCAGCAGAGTTAAGGGTCACCTGACCTGGTGACCAATTAGCACTCAGAGTGGGGAAACACTCCGGGGAAAAGTACTCTTCAGCCAAGGTGTTTTCGAACTAGCTGCAAACGAGCATTAAATAAATCCTTTTTTTTAACAAATGAAAAGTAAAATTTCCCCACTACTTTGGTTTTCAAAGGATGCATCGTTCTGTGCAAGAATACATTTCCCCTACACCGCTCCATGGATACAGAGTACACCCCTTTCCCCCTCCAACACATCCACCAGGACACCAGTGACCCCCTATCCTCTCCCCTTTCGGATAAAGGGAACCCTCTACTCAAGCAGCAAGGAACCCATCCCCTCACAAGTATGAGGACAAACCCCCACAAAAGCACCAGGGCAAATCTCCTCCCTTACACAAGTACCACAGCAATACTACCCTCAACAACTCCATCACCCCTACTTTTCCCATACCCCATTCCTCCCATCACACACACACACACACACAAGCAGTGAGGCAATCCCTCCCTCACATACATAATGGGAACTGCCCCCCCCTCATCACCCCCCATTAAAGGAGCTTCCCAAAAGGGCTCTATCCAGGGTTGTCTCCCTCACCCTGGGGGCTACACTTACCTGTGTAACCCTAGAGTGTTCTCTTCACAATTGCTTCACATTTTTAAATGCCTGTTGTAAACCTTGCCTATGTGGGGAAGAAGGAGTGGCAGGTGGGGACAATTATTGGGGGACCTGCTAATCAAATTAAAATTTATTAAAATGTATTGAAATGACATATCCAATAGGAACCTTGTTACATCTTGGTGAAGGGTGGGAAAATACAGAAAACAAGACCCAGCCAGTAACAATTTAGTTTTCCAATGCTCATGGGATTTTGCCATGTTGCTGGTTGTGTTCATGGTGACACAGGCACAAAATCACTCCTAAGATCTCTGAAAGTGCATCATTATAGAGTCATGAGATCTTTCACAGGCAATAAAATGAAGCAAGGAATTCAAACACAATGTGAAACTGAGGAGCCTCATGCAGTTTAAAGCAAGTTAGTTCAGTGAAACATTACATACTGTTATATGAGGAATTGAAGATACAAAGACATTCCTGACAGCAAAGGCTGTGATATATCCCATTAAGTATAACACTTCACATCCATCACTGGCTGTACAGTCCTTTGTGAAATCCCAAGTTTGTGAAAAGTGATAAATAAATGCAAGTTTTTCTTTTTCATTTGAGTGTAGAAACATTCAAATACGCACAATATCAGCTTCATTCAGTGGTCACACTCTCATTTCTGAATCTACAAGGTATTAAGTTCAAATCCCACCCTTGAGAACATATAGACTGGCAGTGTGTCCTGAAATTAAATGTTAGGCTGCTAATTTATTTCAAAGACCCAATGGCAGTATTTAAGGAGATTTGCTTTGTTGTCTTATTGTCTAATTCTCAATGAGCGCTGCCAAAACCATGAGTCATTTATGTCATGAATGATTTTGCTGAGTACAAATTGGCCTCCACATTTGCCTGATAATAACAGTGACTCAAAGACAGTGCAGAAGGAGGCCATTCGGCCCATCAAGTCTACACTGACCACGATCTCACCAGGCCCAATTCTTGTAACCCCACATATTTGCCCTGCTATTAATCTCCTTGACACTAGGGGCAATTTATCATGGCCAGTCAACCTAACCCTCACGTCTTTGGTCTGTGAGAGGAAACCAGATCACCTGGAGGAAATCCATGCAGACACCGGGAGAACGTGCAAACTCCACACAGACACTGACCCAAGGCTGGAATTGAACGCGGGCTCCTGGTGCTGTGAGACAGCAGTGCTAACCACTTGCCACTATGCCTAATTGATAAACTCTGTCAGAAGTTCTGAGAACGTGTAAGATACTACATGGGAACATAAGGCAAGGAATAAGCAATTCAACTTCTCAAGCCTTTCATCAAATCATGATGAGAGATCACATGACACTAGGTTATAGTCCAACAGGTTTAATTGAAATCACTTCAAATAAACCTGTTGGACTATAAGCTAGTGTTGTGTGACCTTTCATCTTTTCCACCCCAGTCCAATACCATCTCCACATCATGATCACTATCAGAATGAATTCAACTTACTCACTTTATTTGATATCCACAGATGTCATTACTCTAACAAATAAAAACATTGATCTCAGTCTTGAACATTTCAATTTTGGCAACATCTGTAGACTTTTGGAGGAGAACATTTCAAATATCCACAGCACTTTGAAATGATTCAGCCTTCATTTTAAGATTATGCCCTCTTTTTCTGTACAAACTCTTCCTCAATACCACAGAAGAAATAGTTTCTCTCTATCAAACTTATAGTGAATCCATTTATCATTTTAAATACATTATTGCCTGCTTTCTCTTCCAATGACCTCATTGAGAGACTCAAGTTGGTATTAAATTCTAACAGGGACATAAATAAGCAGTCATGAGGCTTCAGAATGTTGACAGTTTGTGTAAAACACAGGTGGCTGGCACCTATGCAGTTTGTTGTGTACAATGATGAAGGTTATTCATATTATGCAAAGCACTTTGAGACATTCAAACAGGAAATAATAATAATTACAAGTCTTTTTTAGGTAACATCAAACTTTACAAATTCTCCAATCTGAGTGCACTTGTGAACTATTTGGGAACTATCTGGTCAAATTGTCTGTCACCCAGTGTTTACTCAGGAATAATTACTACTTCTGTGAATTACCAAAGGACCCTGCTCCCATGTCTCAACAGTCAATGCCATCAGGCAAGATAGGAGGAAATTGTCTCAGTCAAGGACCTAAAACCTTTGCTGAAAGAAAGGGAAAGGTAATTACCCCACATTATCCATAGTGTGTATCAATGCTGCTGTCCAGCTAGACAGTAAGTAAATTATCTTCAATTGTGATGTGAGAGTCTTGCTAATTTTAACCCTTTTCCTGATTGCTTCTTCTTTGTCCAGTTTGCTAATTTGTTTGGAATTAGAAAACCTGCCTTCTAAGGGCTATCTCAGTGTGTATGACTCATCAGACTGAACTTACGAATGCCAAACTGTAACACATTGCACAGTGTATATTTTCCTATCTGTTAGTGCTCTGATGTAAAGACACACCTGAATCAGGCTGCTCTCTCCACTATCACAATGAGTGAAAGTAATCCCCAATAACGTATAGTTTGCACAATCACTAGCTTGGTGAAAAAGAAAGAATACACAAGCAGGAAAGAACTTCCTCAGTCGATGTGAAGTATTCACAAGTTCTTTTCAGTTGCATTCCAATGATTAGATTCATTGTGTTCATCCTGTCAGCACTGGTCAGTGCTCAGTACAAAGGAACAAAAGCCTTAACTATTTGATGCCTACAGCTCTTCAGTCTCAGTTGTGTACCTCTCATGTAACTGAAGCTCACACTGACTCTGAACATTCATGACCTTGCTCCTTATTCTGTATTACAATTCAACTCACAATACTTTCATCATGTTCATCAAAGGTTAGAAAGCTATTAGAAAGAAAAATCACTTCCAAACCAAAAGCCCTGTCCTTCTATGTACAATGAATTAATTTCCAAATAGCAATGAACATTTCATTAAAGTAAATATAGCACCATGTCAAAGGACCATCACACTTCGGTAGTAACTCCAAAATGCCAACTTCTAGATTATTATTTTAGGCTAAACTGAAATGATTTATACTGAAGTTCATAGAATCCTTGCAGTGCAGAAGAAGGCCATTTGGCCCATCGAGTCTGCACCGACCGCAATCCCACCCAGGTCCTATAGCCATTACTACACACCTACCCAACTAATCCCCATGACACTATGGGGCAATTAAGCACGGCCAATCTTTGGAGTTAAGTTAAGTGGATAAATAGAAGCAGCAAGACAAATTAGATTGTTGATTGTGCAAATGTTTGTGAATAATGAATCCAGAAGAGTTCATATGATCTTTTTTATACATATTTCTTTCACATTCTGATAATTTGAAGAATTTGGAGGAAACGGATTTTCATGATTTTCTAATCATTATTTGTTGGGAAGTGAGACAATATTCCCCTCATACACACAGAATCAAGTCCCAATTCTAAACGAGTTCCATCCTCCATCTCTACTGGCATAGTGAAAGAACTACTAATCACACTATTTCCTTGGGTTTGATGTAAACTTTCTCCTTTTTGAAATTAAAAACATTTCCTTTGAAATTGTTCTGAGAAAGAATTCAACATTGCAGTTAATGGTGAGATGATGGATCAAGATAGTGGCTTCTACTAGCTGCAGTATTCTTATAAATGGACCAGCCCATACACAGCCACTTACAAGTTGCTAAGATAGATTGAAGGGAGAAGGCTGGGAAGGAATTTGATAGAGGGATTCAAAATCATGAAGGGTCTAGACAGAGGAAATAGGGAGAAACTGTACCCACTTGTGAAAGTATCAAGACCAATAGGCACAGATTTAAGGTAATTGATGAAAGAAGCAATGGCAACGCCTTCCGCCACTGTGTTTGAGAATATCGCGATTGCGATGTTATCACATGCCACATGATAAGGATCTGGAAAGCAGTGTCTGAGAGAGTGGAGGCAGGTTCAATTAACATATTTGAAAGGGATTTAGATTCCTATCCTAAAAGGAAAGCCGTGTTGGGATAAGGGGAGAAGATAGGGGAATGGTGACAGGTGAATTCAGAGAGATGGTGCAGACAAGATGGGCCAAATGACTTCCTTATGTGTAACAATCCTGTGATTCTGTGATTCTATATGGAGTCTTTCAAAATATTCCAAGGTTCTTTACAGAAACATTATGTTTTAAGAAGTATTTTAAATGAGAGATGTGAGGTAGAGAAGCCAAGAGGTGCAGGAAGATGTTCCAGAGATTTGAGCTGGAGCTTCTGAAAGCATGGTCAACATTGGATGGATGTGTGGTTAGAGGTCCATTAACTCACTCTTAGGTCTGTGTGTAACTTACAGGTCTTCCAGTAGAAAGAGCTGTCCTCAACTAAGTGTTGCAGACTGGCACATTCCAAGATTCAGGACTATGTGCTGAGGAATACATTAAAGGTTGGGGGAGGAGAGGTACAATGGGGAAACATCATCATTGAAGGACTTTCAGCCACTGAGAGACTAGAACTTATGGGTCCTGTTTTACCATCTTGATTCGAACTGGGTGGCCTTGTTTCATGGGAATGTTCAAATCCAACTTTTAGATCTGTTCTTAGGTACCCCTATATGTACTCTGCCTGAAAAAATAGCAGTGATTCTGAATCATGCTGCAGAAGCTTGTGAGCAGGACCTAATGCACCCAAATCCTGCACGTCTGATCAGTGCGTCCAACTCCACATGAGCAGTAAAAAAATAGAGAAACGCTCCCCTTCCACATTGCCCCTGGGCTGGAAAATGCCTCCCCCCTGCCCCTACAGGCATTGCCTCATTGGCACAATATTAGTGACCCCCTTACCCCCCCACCACCCTGCTAACCAGACCAATCATGGCCCCATGCCCTACTTCTCCCACACCGATCACACACTCAGTGCTGATGATACCCCTGCCCCCCTGCTCACCACTCATGCCTCCACCCACCCCCGCTGCTCCTCCCCTACTGATCTGTGTGGAACCATCTGACACCCCCGCCACCAACTTGTGTGGAGGCATCTACCCAGCTCCCCCTCTCCCCAACTGCCCCCCCCACCAATCTGAGTGGAGCCATCTGTCCCATCTCCCTCACCCCCACCAACCCCCATCCCATCTCCCCAACTGATTTGAGTTAGAGAGTCATTGGAAGCTCTGAACTTGCCTGCTCAGAAGTTGGAGCGCCCGAATCAGGCCTTTGCAGACCATGTCTGTTTCGTGCCGAATCTAGATGGGCAAACACAGAGGTAAAGGGGAAAATGCTGGTAAGTTTGGGTTTGCAGCCCATTAACTCAATTTGAATACATGCAAATGCATTTAAATTGACATCGTGCCCATTTCAGGTGTGGTCTCAACAGCTGCCATTTTCAGCCCTTTGTAAAGGGGAAACCGGTGCAGAGGTATTCGTGGATCATGCTATTCGGCTCATGTCCAATTTTACTCACAATTTGAGGTAAAATCAGGCCCTATGTGCAGAACTCTTTCGGTTGTATGTTTGACATGGAATCTGCATTGTGAAACTATTGAAAGGATATCTAGGAATGGAACATGGTGTATAAAAGAAAGTTAAGTTTTATTACACTTCCTGTAATATTCAATTTGAAATATTTTGTCATGTACTTTTAAAATTTTATGAACAATTTTGAAACAAAAAAGCAATGGATGATGTGCTCACCACAATAACAATTGAGAGGGGAACACCCAGTCAGATCTGAATACTTTGCAGAAATATCAATGGTGCAGTTTCAATCAATGAGAAATGAAAAATCAGGGTTTTTCTCACTTTCCTGTCCTGCTCATATGAAGTATTAAACTTCTTATGGAGTCTATCAGGATGGATGGGGCAGACAGTGGAGACACTCATGGTTAAAGTTTCCCTGTACATAGGTTACGTTATTGCCTTCTGCTTGGATTCACTGTCAGTACATATACTGATGAATATCTGGGACTGATTTGAATTGGTTTTAAGAGCCAAAGTAAATCATGACTAGAGTGCAGTCGTGTTCTTTAGGGTCTGGGCCAACTGATCTTTACTCTCCTTCAGCTCCCTTGGAGATGCTTAGGAGGCTATTTCAGGGTGTGTACACTGGAAAGACCAAGTAGCCATTGTAAAACAAAAAATGAGCACATGAGAGTATCCTCTCTATTGCCAGTAAGAACTTGGCCACCGGGTGTGAGGCACTCTTTGTGTTGTTCTATGGGGCAGGGGCTGACCCATACTGCACTCCTGTCTCGTGGCAATTGCACAGGAAAACGTTTGCTTTGTCTACGGATCCAAAATAGACTGTGTCCTCAGGGGCATGAAGTACATATTTCCAGACAAGAGTGGGTGGTGGTGGGTTAGCATACCCAACATTTCTCTCATCTGATGGCCACCTTTGTGCGTAGCTGCTTCAATATTGTGCATTGACTTTAGGTATAAAATCAGTATGTGTCACGTTATGTCCCCAGTGTTATGAAAGATGGATCTGGCTTCATTGCTGCAGAATATTCCAATAGTTGGATTGCACTGTACCACCTGTCCTTTGTGGGGCGCTTTATGAAGAAAAACACTTTTATAGTTTAAAATATATTTATCAGTGTCACATGTAGGCTTTCATTAACACTGCAGCAAAGTTACTGTGAAAATTCTCCAGTTGCCATACTCCGGCACTTGTTCCGGTACACTGAGGGAGAATTTAGTTTGATCAGCATGTTTTTCAGACTGTGTGAGGAAACTGGAGCAATTGGAAGAAACCACATAGACATGGGAAGAAAGGACGAACTCCACAAGCCGGGAATCAAATCCAGGTCCCAAGCACTGTGAGGCAGCAGTGGCAGCAACCAAAGTTTATCACAGTTCATCAGGCACATAATATGCTCGAGGCGCTACAGGAGATAGTGGAGCCTGAGCAGAATGTCAAAATCATTTGTCAGAACACCTCATCACCAGAACTTTCAAACAAGTGCCAAGATATATTTTGGGCAGTGATGAGATAGGAACACCTCATCAGATTCTTCTTTCACAGCCAGAGTCTTATCCACACATTGCCCTGAAGGTTATTGCGATTGAGAAGGGGCTGTTGCTTATCTCTTTCTAGAAGGTGCCTTTGCAAAGAAAATCTGGAAAGAGCTGCAGTAGTTTTTGTTGAGGCTTATCCCAAATGGCTCCATGATGAAGGACACTGGACTCTTTGGGCTGTCCTTAGGAATGCACTCTGAGACAAACATTAACTTCTGCTGGAGCTCTATCAACTCAGTGAAAGACACCCCCTGATCTATCCAAAACCTATTTATTGATCTTATCATGCGAAGAATTGACTGAGTGTTGCAAGCTGGTGCATCCCAATATCCACGACCATGCGCTGAGAGATGCATTAAAGCTTAAGGTAGTAGGGCAAGGACACTGTCGAAAGTCCTCCTGCCAGCATATACTGAGGGACTGGAACAGTGTAAGACTCCAATGCAATTGTATTGAGACATCTCAGAGTGCTGTGTTCAAAGAACTAGAATTGGACTACACTTCCAATATTGCCCAAAATGAATTATTATTGAATGTAATTTTGCAAATTTTTATGAATGAACTATATTTCAGGGAATATATGTTGGCGTGATTAAGATTGAGGACGTAGAAGAGGCCAGAATTAGATGAATGCACATAGCTTGGAGGTTGGAGGAGATGACAGAGATAGAAATGGATGAGGCCATGGAGGGATTTAAAAACAAGATGAGAATTTAAAAATCAAGGCGTAGTTAGACTGTGAACTGAGATTGGTCAGCAAGAACAGAGCTGATAGGGAATCAGGACTTACTGATTCCCTATCAGGACTTAAAAGGAAAAAGGAGGCTGATGTCAGGATGAGGCTTGAAGGCTCAGTTAGTGCACTGGATAGCTATAGATTAGCCAGGAGGGAGCTAAAGAGTGAGTTGAGAAGAGCTAAAAGGGGACACGAGAAGACTTTGGCTGATAGGATCAAGGAGAATCCTAAAGCTTTTTTTAGATATGTTAAGGATAGAAGATTGGTTAGGGCAAGATTAGGGTCAGTCAGAGACAGCAGTGGGAAGTTGTGCATGGCGCCTGAAGAGATTGGAGAGGCACTGAACAAATATTTCTCTTCGGTATTCACGCAGGGAGATGTAAATGTAGTTGTGAAGAACACTGGGATACAGGGTTGCAAACTGGAAAGTATTGAAGTAGATGAGGAGGATGTGCTAGATATTCTTGAGGGTTTGAAGTTAGATAAGTCCCCTGGGCCAGACGGGATTAACCCTAGGATTCTCTGAGAGGCGAGAGAGGTGATTGCAGGGCCTCTGGCTCTGATCTTCAGGTCGTTGTTGGTTACATAGAACATAGAACATAGTAGCGAATGTGGTCCCATTGTTCAAGAAGGGGAATAGAGACTTTCCTGGGAATTATAGACTGGTGAGTCTTACTTCTGTTGTGGGCAAAGTATTGGAAAGAATTAATAGGGATAGGATTTATAGTTATTTAGAGAGAAATGAATTGATTGGGGATAGTCAGCATGGTTTTGTGAAGGGTAGGTCGTGCCTTACTAACCTTATTGAGTTTTTTGAAAAAGTGACCAAAGAGGTGGATGGGGGTAAGGCAGTTGATGTGGTATATATGGACTTTAGTAAGGCGTTCGATAAGGTGGCCCATGGAAGGCTTCTGCAGAAAATGCAGATGTATGGGATAGAGGGTGATTTAGCTAATTGGATTAGGAATTGGCTAGCAGATAGAAGACAGAGGGTGGTGGTTGATGGGAGATATTCATCGTGGAGTTCGGTGACAAGTGGTGTGCCTCAGGGGTCTGTTTTGGGGCCCCTGCTGTTTGTAATTTTTATAAATGATCTGGATGAGGGTATTGAAGGATGGATTAGTAAATTTGCGGATGACACCAAAGTCGGAGGAGTGGTAGATAGTGAAGAGGGGTGTTATAGTTTGCAGAGAGACTTGGACAAGTTGCAGAGCTGGGCCGAGAGGTGGCAAATGGAGTTTAATGTGGAAAAGTGTGAGGTAATTCACTTTGGCAGGAATAACAAATGTGTAGAGTATAGGGCTAATGGTAGGACTCTTAATAGTGTTGAAGAACAGAGGGATCTTGGTGTATATGTGCATAGATCCCTGAAAGTTGGCAATCAAGTCGATAAGGTTGTTAAGAAGGCATATGGAGTCTTAGCTTTTATTGGTAGGGGGATTGAATTTCGGAGCCGCAACGTCATGTTGCAACTGTACAAAACTCTAGTGCGGCCGCACTTGGAGTATTGTGTGCAGTTCTGGTCCCCACATTATAAGAAAGATGTGGAGGCATTGGAGAGGGTACAGAGGAGGTTTACCAGGATGTTGCCTGGTATGGAGGGCAGGTCTTATGAAGAGAGGCTGAGGGATTTGAGGTTGTTTTCGTTAGAAAGAAGGCGGCTAAGAGGAGACCTTATTGAAACATATAAGATGATTAGAGGTTTAGATAGGGTGGACAGTGATAGCCTTTTTCCTAGGATGGAGAAAGCTAGCACGAGGGGACATAGCTTTAAATTAAGGGGTGGTAGTTATAGGACGGATGTCAGAGGTAGGTTCTTTACCCAGAGGGTGGTAAGGGTATGGAATGCCCTGCCTGCTGCAGTTGTAGATGCGCCAAGTTTGGTGGCGTTTAAGAGGTTAGTAGATAAGTTTATGGACGAAAAAGGAATGGTTTAGCTTAGAGGGTCATTGCTTTTTCTTAATTGGTTGGCACAACATCGAATGCCGAAGGGCCTGTCCTGCGCTGTAATGTTCTATGTTCTATGTATTGTGAGTTAAGACATGGGCAGCAGAGTTCTTGATAACCAGGTATACACAGGGTAGAGTGTGCCAGGATGTTAATGTCTCTGAGGGTGGGAAGCAGGTGCTAAAGTTGAGGGAGGAAAGTAATGAAGATGAAAAAATCTTTATCCTGCATGGAGTGCGATAGAGAACGAGGTTTTCTGAATGAAGTGAAAGGCGTAAAATAAGGTGAGAAGGTCATAGGAGGAGAATGTGTAGTGGTCAAGATATGATTTGATTTTCATTCCATTTAATACACAACCTTTCAAAGCAAGTGAGCTAATTATATTAAGTCAGGATAAATTATCTGGAGCCCAGTATATTATTTTATGTAAACGTTTTTATTAAGGGCTTCCCATTTTGCATTTTATCTCAAGATGTAGCAAATCCCCAAAATCTGGTATAGCACATAGTGACCATTATTCTGCATATACACACAGAAAAGACCAACAAATACTCATGCAAATGGTTCAAATTATTAATTGTTGTAGTGTGCACCTCCTTTTGTATGGATAAAAAAAGGGTACCAGGAAGAGTGAGGGAATCTCAGGATAACAGGATAAAGCCATGAGTACGTGGCACCATGGTGCACAACGTCCTCCACAACTACACAATATATTGGATCTTTATGGGCCAAAACCAATCAGGACTTAACTCAGCATCCCAAGACCTCCAAGCAATGAAAGGATACCCTATAAAAGGGGGAATATCAGGATTCCATCTTTGTTGTATTTGTTGTATTTAATTCTAGAGGATTTCTCTTTTCTTGTTGTGAGGTGAATTCTATCTCTCCCTGAGATATCCCATTGATGGGTTGACAATTTCTCTTCTTGTCGGTAGGGCTTCCTTGGTGGAAGATGGTTGAAAGCTTCTAGTGATGGTGGGACCTGAATGCTGTATCTGATGTGGCTGGAGAGGAGTGAGGTCTGTTGTGTGTCGACTCTTGGTGTGGTATGTGAAACCTTTGCCTACTGGCCCCTGTATAAGAGTACACTGCCACACCACATCTAACATGATGTGGCAGTGTTCAACGTAAGGCCAGTATTGAGGTCTTTGACTAATCCCAAGCTTCGACGGCCAGATATGACGTGCTCCATCAAAATCAATGTCCAATTTTCAAACTGACATTGTGAAAACATGACAACCGTTTCTCATTCAGTTGGGATTTAACCTCTGCTTCCCTCAGTAGACTGTGTGCGCAGATACTCCTTCTCTAGCCCCATCTCCCCAAATCAAACAGGATGTTCAATATAACATTAGTAAGACTTCCAAGGACTGAAGGTGAGTCCCTATCAAGAAAATGTGTTCTTGACTGATTGGATTCTCTTCTCTAGTTCATCCATTCTCTTTAGGATATGAGTTCACCAATAATCTGTGCGAGGGATAATCTTCCACAACTTCTCTCACATTGCAAACCATCATCTCAATGCCTACGGCTCTGCCGAAGTGTGGACTGCTTACCAGCGAGACATCCATTGCCAACTTCAGCTGACTCAATCAAACAACAATTTTGATGTAACATGGCTCCTGATAACCAAATCTTAGCCAGGCTCTTCCAGGAACACAGCATGAATTATACACATCAGGATCAATAATTATGGGTTGTGCATCACGATTAAATAAAAAGGTTTGAAAAACAAGTATCACCAGAGCTTGCAAAAACACATTCGTTCCCGTGCTTACATCATGTGACCACCCCCAGCACACTAATTTAAGAATGAATAACCATGATTTTCTCAAACTGTAACAGAATCAATGGATGAATGCACCCCAAAAGCTGAGAGGAGAATTTGATATGAAACATGTGTTTCTGTCTCACAGCATAATTATACAGGTGAAAAATCCACAAATCTGTCACTTTGTTGTCAGACCAATAACATATACCACAAACACCCAGACAATCAACAGGAGCTTGTTCCACTACATCGAATTTATCTTATGGGAAGGGTGGGACAGGGTGTTTCAGCCAACATTTTTAAATGTAAATTTTCACTTGCACATCAGAACCTCACAACTTTGATTAATTCTTGCCTTAGGATCTGTCCTCCCTCACAGTCACCCCCATGTTCAGTACTGCGAAACAACCAAACCTGTAACCCATTGTCCCTTCACCCATTGAAATTGATGCATTCCATCAATTTGCAGAGGCACTTGGGAGGGAGGGAGGCAATGGGGTAGAAAGATGAACAGAACAATGTGTTCAGTTTGTGCTCATTTTACACCGGGAGAACGTGTCTCTGCAAGTTAATCAGTTAACAGAAAGATGGAAAAAACATGCACTTATAAAACATTTAATATTCTTCTTGAATGTCATAAAATGCTTTCAAATCAATCATTTACTCTTGAAAGTGTGGTCACGGCTACGATACAAGCAAATGACGTAGCACTCAACTTACACACAGTAAAGCAAACTCATGACTATCTGTGCAATCGACCTTTATTGATATTGGCTAAGGGGCAATGCTGATCAGAAACAAAGAATTCCTTGTTCATCTTTGCATACTACAATGGGATTTTTTGGGAATATGCTCCAAGCAAATGAGGGCTTGACTGAACATATCTCTGACAGTGCAGCATTCTCTCAGCACTGCACTGACATGTCAGTGCTTAAAGTTTTAAAGTTTATTAATTAGTATCACAAGTGGGCTTATATTAACACTGCAATGAAGTTACTGTGAAAATCCCTTAGTCGCCACACTCCAGCGCCTGTTCGAGTACACTGAGAGAGAATTTAGCATGGCTAATGTATCTAACCAACATGTCTTTCAGATTGTGGGAGGAAAGCAGAGCACCTGGAGGAAACCCATACAGATATGAGAGAAGATCCAGACCCTTCACAGATAGTCACCTAAACTGGGAATTGAATCTGGGATAGTCACCGAACCTGGGAACCCTGGTGCTGTGAAACAGCAGTGCTAACCACTGTGCTACCGTGTTGCCCATGTTTATGTTCCTAAATATAGCTCCTCTGCCAGGTACCACAGACTTCCATCAGATTGATCTATAACGTTCGGCTAAGGACTGCAGTGGTTAACCATTTCCTTCTGCAGCCTGGCTGACCAGGGAACATTCAAACCCAATTATATTCAAAGGAATTACAGGTTGATAGTAACCTGTGTAGTCATAGCCATCACATCTTTTGAAGCAAGGATGTGAACCAGGAGCTTCTAGCCGAGAGATAAGGGACTTTACCATTGCGCCGTGAGACCTCTTGCTCAGACATACAATAGGGCATAACGATAGCTGAAGAGTCACAGTTCAGTCACCACGGCAGATACTATTTTTTATTCATTTGTGGGTGTCACCAGTTGGTAGCATTTATTGTCCATCCCTAGTTGCTCTCGGACTGCAGCTGAGAGTCAACCACATTGCTCTGGATCTGGAGTCACGTGTAGGCCAGACTGAGTAAGAATGGCAGATTTCCTTCCCTAAAGGATATTAATGACCAGATAAGTTTTTCTGACAATGTATAATGGTTTTAGGTCATCAGTAGATTCTTTAATTCCAGATTTTTTTTTACTGAATTCAAATTACACCGTCTGCTGTGGTGGGATTCGAATCTGTATCCTTAACACATTCACTGAGTTTCTCGAATAATACTTTAGTGATAATATCACGAGACCGTCACCTCCCCAGTGTTGGATTAGACTCACTGTCCTATGGCTATCTCAGGTGGAACCACTGCCTCATTCCCCACTCACAATCCTGTCATTACCTCAGAATTAGAACGTAATTATTTCCAAGAATTCCATCCCTCCCACAGATCCTAGAATACAATTACAATTTCACTAACCACTCAGACACAGAGCCTAAACCACAACCTGTTACCCCCACAGATTTTGGATAATAATCAGACCTGATGCTTCTTCAATTACCAAGGAATAATCGTAACTCCATTATCTACACAGGCACTGGGCTATAGTTGTTTCATTACTTCAGGTATCAGATTACTGTAACACTCCATGGCCATTTTATTGCCTCTCCAAGGTGCTCCTGACCTGTAAGAGAACTGTGGGCAACACAGTGGAGGGAACAATGCCATGATTACTAATGGAGCACACTTGTGTCACTGTTGATTCCTCCAAATGATATATCTTCAATGATTTATATTTTAGATTTTATATCCTGACCAATATTTACCCCTCATTTGACACATTAAAACACATTTGCTACTGTCGTTATCACATTGCTGTTTGTGGGAGCGTGCTGTGAGCAAATTGGTTGCCACCCTGGCCACACTGTAACAGCAACTGCACAACAAAACTGCTTCATCAGCTGTAAAGCACTTCCGGATATGCTGATATTGAGATAGCTGCTCCGTAACTATAAATCCATTTTTAAAAACTCGCACGTTGCTCAAATTTAAGTGTGAACGTTGTTGGCAATCAATCAGCTGTAGTTCCGGTTTAGGGACAGTCCCCCTTTCATTCAGCAAGTTCGAATCCCTTTAGAATTGGCAGAGCATTATAAATCACATGCAACATCTATTAATCTTTGGGTGCAAAGATAATTGTAAGATAGTTATGAGTCATCGGATCTGTTGTGTTAAAGATCTAAGAAGCTCAGTAGCACACTCTGCTGCTGCTTTAATGTAATGGCTTACGGAGCTCTCTTCCACTCCCATAAATCTCAATGAGGCAAGATCCTACTCTGTATCTAAACCATGTGATGAAATAACATAGCATAGGAAAATGATGTTGTTGGGGGGGTGGGGAGGCATGATGAGAAGAGGGTGGGGCAAACGCAGGAAATCAAGGATATCAGTTGACCTCTGGATCCAAGTGGTTTTAAATAAATGTGCATGAGTTGCATCGAGAAGGTGCTAGCAAGCTATCTTCTGGCCTTGTGGCAATTACTTTGAAAGACAGCTGGTTAGGGCATTAAGAGTCAATTAAGTAATGAAGGATTAGTGTTACAAATGGACCGGGGCGGGTAGGGGTAACAAGTTCCTATTGTCTAAGAACATGAATGAACCAACTTCATATGACAAGAATTATGGCATTGAATGTATTGCTACATTTTTCATCACTTCAAGGGGCTGGCACAATGGCATAGTGGTTAGCACAGTAAGAAGTCTCACAAGACCAGGTTAAAGTCCAACAGGTTCAATTCCAGCCTAAGATGAGGAGCTTACACGTTCTCCCCATTTCTGCATAGGTTTCCTCTCTAGGTGTTCCATATTCCTCTCACAGTCCAAAGTTGTGCAGATTAAGTTGATTAGCCATGTTAAATTGACTCTTATTGTCAGGGGGATTACTACTTTAAATATGTAGGATTACAGGGATAGGACCTTGGTGGGATTTTTGTTGATGCAGGCTCTATGGGCCTCCTTCTGCACTATAGATTCTACAACACTAGCCCAGCACCATAGGCACTGCTTTGTTTATATTGCGTTGTTTGGTTTGTGGGCTGTGCCAATGCATTCTGAGAATGTGTCATCATTGGCAGTGTAGCTTGTACATCATGGAGCATAGGAATTTTTATGATGTTGTAAGTATTATTGGCATTTATATATATTATTTATACTTCCCCTTCAAATCAGTTTCTACATTTTTCCTGTCCTTAGTCCTTCTTCCCTTATTAAAAGAACATCCATGTAGTAAGAAGGTTAACTCCTCAAAGTACCCCCACTCCTGCTAAATCAAGACTACTATTTTGGGTCACTATCCTGGATCTAACACCAAGGTAGCAGCACCATGTACACAAGGATAGCAGCGGGCCAAGGAGACTGCCCATCATCACTTTCCCAGGGATCGTGGGGATAAGCAATATACATGCTCTTGTCAGAATCACCCACATATTAAGAACAAATTGATATAAAAGTTAGCATCAATTATTTAAGAGATTTGAAAATTTACTCTTGCTGATGGTGCTGAAGCCTTGATGCTCAAGAGCCCCATCCTCTGGTACATCATTCACGCAGTATAAGCAGCTGAGTTGGGTAGCTCAGTTGGTTGGACATCTGGCTCATGATACAGAGCAGTGCTAACAGCACAGATTCAATTCTCACATTCCCTGAGGTTAAGCATCAAAGCCCACCATCTGAATCTTGCCTCCTTGCTTGAGGTGTGGTGATTCTCAGGTTAAATCACCACCAGGACTTTACTCATAAGCGGCTGGGTTTAGTCAATCTCAGGGCACATTGGTACTGAGGCATACACTGGGCTCTCTCTCTATTTCAATTGGTGGAAGCAATCAGGCACTGAATTTTTCCTCTCTAGCTGGAGATACTCTACAGCCAATGGAAGTACCATTTAATTCAGCGCATTCAACAAAAGATGGAAATTCCTATTCTGGGAGCAGGGTGGCACTGCCTGATCGTGTCCTGACTACTTGGGGATTTGAATAGTCTCCAAATCCACTGGGGTGGCCATGGTGCCTAGTCTGCGCTAGTGGAAACCAGTAGTGATTTGCACTGGAGTGATGTTTTGCAGGGGAAGTAGGGACTATCCGGGAGGGGGAAGCATGCATACCAAACTCCCTAATTGTGTGGAAATCCAGTCAGTCTGATACTAATAAGTTTCGCACCCTATCTGGGCACAAAGTGGTTCACACTATAACAAAGGGGCTGGCAAGTTAGCAAGCCATATGATTTTTAAATGATGGGTGCAGCGAGCTGGTAAAATCACACCCATCATCGTTCATTCATCTGTGCTATATCAAAATGCCGGAATTCTGTTCCCAACAGCACTGCAGGAATACTGTTACCACATGGACTGTAGTGGTTCAGAAGGCACTTGCTTAAGGATAATTAAAAATGCATATAATTGATGCATTCACTGGCAACACCCACATGCCAAAAATAAATCAAGCAAAAGATGTTGTCATTTAGTTATAATGGAGGTTTCCAGTTTATGAAATGTTTTAACAGGTTGACTAGAGGGGACTATTTCCTTCAGTTAAGAATCAGTGATCAGAAGTCAACAATTTAACATTATTACTATGTGAGCTGAAGAGAGAGAGGGAGCAATTCTTGCATTCAGAAAGCCCACTGAGCATGGAATAATTTACCACAGGGCGTAATTAAGGCAGGGCCCATTACTTGCTTTGTGCAAAAATTGGTTACATGTTTGAGGCAGTAATGGTTACAGATCCACAAGGAAAGAGCAAATTAACTTTGGATTATTTACTAAAGTAAAATACAGCAATAGAAAGGCACAAGCAGTCACCATTTGTGCTCAAAACTTGTGATGGTTCATATCTATCATATGATTATTCTGAAACGTTAATCAAGTGGATGTTAAAGTGTTGCCTTATACTCCTAATTTGTGCCTCATAGACGGTGGACGAGCGTGGGGGAATCAGGGGATGAGTTCTGCAAAGTGTTTATATAAATGCTAGTCTTTCCCTATTAATGTTTAAAGTTGCCTGGATATGTTACTAAATGACAGCTGGCATGGATTTGAGATAAGCAAGTCATGTATGACAGATTGAATGGCATTTTTGAAGTAGTAAATGAATAGATAGATAAAGAGACTGTAAAATCTGTAGTATCTATACATTTCCAGATGACATTTTCAGGATTATGCTAGAAAATATAATATTCAGCAGATAGAAAGTTGATTGATAGAGACAAGAAACAGGTAAAGAATTGGAAGAGATGTACTATGATGGTCAGTGCTAGTTCCATTTTTGTCCTTGGCACAAATTAACAAATTGGAGTTGGGAACAAAGAATATAATCTTAAAATTTGCTGCTGACTTCAATAGTGTTAAACAGCAAGAAGGAGAGCAGAGGGCTTCAGGACATAGATGGATTATTGGAATGTACAGAAGCTGGGAGATCCAATTTCACACATGAAGTAACATACTGTGAGGATAAACAAGCGGTGGGAATGTGTACTTAATGGTAAGTCACTGAAGGGAATCGATGAACAGGGAGGGATTCAAATTTAATTCTTTAAAATTACAAGCACAGGTAGCTGAAGATAAAAAATAAGTCAATAACATTTTTAAATTTCTCAGTACGGATGCTGAGCACAAGAGTAAAGAAGTAAAGAAATTTGTACGAGGAATTAATTGGACCACAGCTGGAATACTGTACACAGTTTAGACAGCAGAGGGAATACTAAGAGAGGATTTAATGCAGCTTTTAAATTTATGAAACATTCTAAAAGGTTAACAAGGGAGGCTTATTTTCTTCACTTGGACAATCAGTGATGAGAAATCATCAATTTAACTTTCTCACTGTGAGCTGGAGGGAGAATGGGAGAATTTTTTTCATTTGCAAGGCTCATTGAGCATGGAGTATTTTACTACAGGGACCATTATATCCTTTGTGCAGGATAGATATATGTTTGAAGCAGTGGTAGTGCAGGTCCATGTGGAAAGGGCAAATTACTTTGGATTAGTCAAGAAAAATAAAATTCAGCAATAGACATACTGGGTCAAACAGTCACCATTTGTGCTATTAATCTTTGATGGTTTATATTCATCATATGATAATCTACACTATTTCTATTACCTATTGAAACATAAATATACCAAAACTAATGAGGGAATTGAGAAATCTTCTAGCACACATTTAAAGTCTACCAGTACATCTATAAAAGTCAGGCTGCAGATGTGAAAGGGCGCATGGGATTTTGGGCTTTCTGTTTATGTGATCACAAGCACAAGGAGCTGATCAATCTGAAGTGGCACGGTGGCCCACTGGTTAGCACTGCTGCCTCACAGCGCCAGGGACCCAGGTTCGATTCTTGGCTTGAGTCACAGTCTGTGTGGAGTTTGTACATTCACCTTGTGTCTGCATGGGTTTTTCTGGGTGTTCCAATTTCCTCCCATTGTCCAACGATATGCAGGTTAGATTGATTGGCCCTAGTAAATTGCCCCTTAGTGTCAGTGGAACTGGCAGGGTAAATATGTAGTGTTACAGGGATACAGCTTGGATGGGATTGTTATAGGTGCAGCCTCGATGGGCCTAATGATCTCCATCTGCCCTGTAGGGATTCTATGATTCTACAAATCATTGGGACAGTAAAAGTATTGTATGCACTTTGGGAACTTTAGTTGAAGAACAGATATTGAAGCAAGCAGCAACATGTACCTCCAGTGTGGGTAAATGGCGTCACAGAATGGATTAGGTAGCACACCAAGCTACGTAAGGAGCTATTAGGACAGTTGGTTGAACGATTGGTCAAAGAGATGGATCTCAACGAGCATCTTATAGGAGAGAGACAAAGAACAAAGAACAAAACAGCACGGGAAACAGGCCCTTCGGCCCAACGAGTCTGTGCCACCACCCTAAGACATTGAAAGATGGAATTGTTTAGAAGGGACTTGCAGAATATACATCTAGCCAGCTGAAGATACTGTTGGCAGTGGGCAGTAAAATAAATGCGGCTGTGCAAATAAGCCAACATTGGAGAAAAGCAGAGATCCCTGAAGGTTGTCAGGCTGATGGAGGTTATCCAGGTAAAGGAGGCTTATTTATTAGTTCATAATAGGCTTACATTAATATTACAATTAGGTTATTTTAAAAATCCCCTCATTGCCACGCTCCAGCACCTATTCAGGTACACTGAGGGAGAAGTTGGAATGGCCAAGGCACCTAACCAGCACGTCTTTCTGACTGTGAGAGGAAACTGGAGCACCTGGAGGAACTCATGCAGACATGGGGTGAACATGCAGATTTTGTACAGAGAATGACCCAAGCCAGAAATCAAACCCAGGCTCCTGGTGCTGTAAGGCAGCAGTGCTAACCACTGTGCCACGGTGAGGGGTATTGGGGAGGGGGGTGCAGAGGAGGTGTGGGGGGAGTGGATGCTGTGCGGGGATGTGAACACATGATTTTGAGTTTTAAAATCATACTTTTCTGGAGCAGGAGCCAATTCAGATCAGTGAGTAGGTGAATCAGACTTGGTGCAAATTAAGGTAGAGGCAGCGGTGATTTGTATAAGCATATAGAGTATGGGAGGTTGGAGGCTAATGGAAGAGAAACAGGAGATGAGCTGAGACAGGGGAGGAAACAGGAGATCATATTGAAATAAACATCCTGGCTGAGAATCTGTGCAATAATTTCAGAATTTCCAGATGATTTGAGAAACATACTTTGTAACAATGAGGATGATAAGGGAAATCAAGGAGATATCATGATGAGACTGGCAATCACATGGCAGATTAAAATTTAACACCAAGAACTATTTTGTCTGGCTAATTCCGATAACGAACGAGACTCCTCACTCTAAATAGTTATGCGTCCTGGAGCAGTCCGTGTCCAACTTCTTAGAAGGACAAGTGGCGTACAGCCACACGAGATTGAGCAATAACAGGTCTGTGATGCCCTTACTTTGGGTTCTGGGGGGAGTATGGTTGCAAAGTTGAAACTGTAATGTGGAATGCTTTAGAACAAAGAAAATCATAGTGCAGGAACAGGCCCTTCAGCCCTCCAAGCCTGCAGTGACCATGCTGCCTGACTTAACTAAAACCCCCTGTTCTTAGGGGGACCATATCCCTCTATTTCCATCCTATTCATGTACTTTTCAAGACGCATTTATAAGTCACTATCAGATCCACTTCCACTACTTCCCCTGGCAATGAGTTCCAGGCCCCCATTACTCTCCGTGTAAAACATCTGCCTCGTACATCTCCTTTAAATCTTGCCCCTTGCACCTTAAACTTGTGCCCTTACTCTAAATCTAATTTAAACGTAGTCTAAATAAATAATGCAAAATACAAGCTGACTGTGACAATTTTAAAGTGGGTGCAGTTAACACCAGCACCTGGGGCAAGTGTACACAAAGTGGTAGAACAAGTTGAGAAGACGGTTTAAAAACATAATGAATATTTGCCATTAGTAATTGAGGAATAAGTAGTCTGGCCTGGATTTCCGATGGGAAATGGGAGAAACAATAATAGGAACAACAGCAGCAGCTATCTACTCCTCAGCCATCTGCCATTCCACAGGGTGGAGGGAATGGATCATCACAGCACTAACACTCCCATAATCAGAAATCCCGCGATCTCATTCCCATCCTTTCTTCAGCTTCCACTTTGGCCATTCTCTGTAAGGGGACTTCTAAAAGAAGTGCATGATTTATTTACTATCATCAATTGTTGTAAAAACCCATTCTGGTTTGCTAATGAAGGAAATCTGCCTCCTTACCTGATCTGACCTACACGTGACTCCAGAAAACAGCAACGTGCTTAACTGCCCTCTAAGATGGCCAAACAAGCCAATCATTTCAAGGGCAATTAGGGAAAGGCAACAATTGCTGGCCAGGTCAATGACTCCCGCATCCCATGAAAGAATAAAGAAATACTTCGATTTGGTGACATTTTTATACATCATTGGAAGATTCCTTTGTGTGAATAAAAAGTCTTTTATTTCCTTTTCCTTGTCCATGGTGCCATCACTTTGGCTTCAGCAAAGCTAGAGACAGGATGTTGGTTTCCCTACCTTGAGATCCTCTCTGTTTCGGGGCCTTTGAGAAAGACCTGCACCCATACAGGAGCAGACTCCCTCCTCAGGGCAGGGGGGGGCAGCATATGAGCTCTGACTGATAGACGGGGGACAATG
This sequence comes from Sphyrna mokarran, assembly GCA_024679065.1. NCBI lineage: Eukaryota > Metazoa > Chordata > Chondrichthyes > Carcharhiniformes > Carcharhinidae > Sphyrna > Sphyrna mokarran. Next base: position 73,531,647 of record JAGIQG010000008.1, on the reverse strand, counting down.
GGTGGGAGGTAGGACTGAAATTATAGAGTACCCTTGATTAAAAATTTAATATTGTAGTTTAAAAACTGCATTTTAAAAGATTCTATAAAACAAGGCCGCAATGCAACATCATTCAATTGGTTAGCAGGAGTCCTCAAGTGGGAGCTATGATTGCCGGGAGCAGAGTTCCCTAATCCATGTGCAGTATGTCCACCTTCCTTCTCATGATCCACCCATATATCCCTACCAGTCAAAAGCTGGGGAACATTTTCCTGCACTGGGCATTGACTGGCCAAGGCAAGATTTCCCTTTATCCTGTTTAAAGTGAAATGGGCAAGCTGTTGGTGACGACCAGTATTCTGTTGGTTAACTGATGAGTCTGTCACAGATAGACAGCAGTCCTGTTTGAGTCAGACTGTTCGAATCTCTTCCCCAACACTATGCAGCACCTTAACCCTGACACAACCTCACACACTTTTGTTATTGCTTCAAAATTGTCCTCAATGCTTTTTCCCCCTCCGTAAAGTCTGGCAACACCAATTTTAAATCCAACTGATTTATTTGATAGTAAATCTGCGAGCTTTTGGCCTTTGTGGCCTTTGTCAGGCGAATTCCCCCTCCCCCAGATTTAGCATCTGCAATGAGATGAGCAGAGTTTGTAGAGCCCTGTACCCTCCGACAGGGAATATCCATTGTGTCCAATACTTGTTCCTGTTTGTTTGCAATGTGTGTTATTAGTATTGTTCGCTGGTGAGAGTCTGCCAAGATCCAAAGATGCTGATGATGCTGGTTCTAGATCCATGGACCATATGGTACAAAGAGCATTTGTTGTCCTGTGGGATGTCTGGTCGAGTTTTATCAGTTTGAGTCAATGGTGTGTTCTTTCTGTCGCTTTCTCTTTCCCCTGCAATATATTTTTGTTGGGTCTCAGACTGCAGGGATCCTTATCTGCACTGGTGGAGGCTGCACAGGAGGTGTGACAGGGTTTCCTTAAAGTGTGCAACCTCCTTTAAGCATTCCTCAACTTCCTACTGCTCCAACTCCTGTATCATGCTTGAGAGGAAAGACAAGATTTATAAATGACATGGGGAAAACATTTTTAAACATCACCACAGTATAGATATTCACCTTTTAATCAGCAGTGAGAGCAAATCAACATTATTATGTGCCAGGTGGCAATGCGATTTCTCATTCTTTACCAGGGTATCTGAGTGAACAATCATTAGACAGAGTCTCTTCATCACCAACAGCCAGGAACTCTGGCCAATCTCCAAATCCACACCTTTACAGCCAACCGGGGTCTATGACAAGAGTGTTGACCCTGAATCTCTGTATTTCCCTGGAATTCTGCAATCTCTTCTTCCATAAGGAAAGAGGGCAGGGAGTTAGGAATGTGAAAATTGGATGTGTGGACGGGATGTAGTGACAATATTTGTGATGGCAGCTCAGACAGGAATGTGAGGAAAAGCCCTGAGACAGAGAGAGAGAGAGAGGAATGAATACAGCTATAAGATGTGTAGGTCAGAGGAGTGAAATGCAGGAGAATGCTGGGGACATTAGGAATGTTGGGGTTGGGATTTGAGAGCAGGAATATGCTCCCCACTCCCTATGGCTGTGAACCTCTTGGGGCTCGGAATCCAGGTTTGAGAGACCACATTCCTGCTGCTGATTGTGTATCACTTTCATCCATGTCAGTTTTGTCGGGAAACTGTTTTTTTCCCTTTCTGTCTGTAGGAAACACTTCTCTGTTTGATTTTGATTTGGTCTGATTCATTATTGTTAAATGTATTAGTTTACTGTGAACAGTATTGTTTCTTGCGCACTATACAGCCAAAGCATGCCATACATAAGACCCAATTTTACCAACAATTTGCACCCATTTTCAGGCATGAAATCATAGCAAAATCGGGCGTGAGGCCTTTATTGTGATCTGCACCCAAATCCGAGAGATCACTAATTCATTGAGACCTGCAAATGGTGTGGATCTGTTCTGTGCCCAAATTGGGTGCAACAACAATTTAAATGCATTTGAATGCAATTAAATTGAATTAATGAACTGCCCGCCCAACTCTATCAGCATTTCCTCTTTACCACCATGTTCGCCAATCTGCGACTGTGATGTTACAGATGTTACAGATAAATAAAAGTCTGAGTTGGGTACTCCAGTCTCTGAAGAGCGTGTTGTGTTTGCAATGGCTCTTTGACTCAGATCAGTGGGGGAGGGGGGCGCGGAGGAGGGTGGTGGGTCAGATCATTCTCTGCTTGGAGGGGAGAGGAGGGGGGGTGAGGTCAGATCATTGTCTCAGGGTGGGGAGGAGTGGCGTGAAGGCAGATGGATCTCTGATGGGGGCGGGGAGGGCAGACAGAGGGGTCTGCTGCCACTCTGCATGCTATCGGTGGGGGCGGGAGGTGGGCAGGGGTGGTGATTGGTCTGGGTAGTGGGGGAGGGGGGTAGATAAAGGGGGCAGTGATGTGCGTGTGTCTCTTATCCTTCCCCCCCTCTCCACAACCCACACACATCACTGCCCCCTTTATCCACCCCAGATGGATCATCACTCCTGCCTCCATTCTCCCCCCACCAATCGCCTGCAGAGTGGCAACAGATGCCCCTGACCCCCCCAGAGATCAATCTGCCACCCCCACCCATGATACATCTTACCTGCCTCCCTCCTCCCACTCCAACCCTCTCCCCTTCCCCGAGATACACCCTTGCTCCCTCTTTTCGCTCCCATGCCGCTTCCTACGCTTCCTGCGGCTCGGTAGTAATCTGGCACGAGCACGCTTTTTCAAATGTTTTTCTAACTACACATGCGCAGTTCAGCGTTTCTATAATTCCCACAGTGCTAAGCCACACCCACAGCGCAAGTTGGACGCCTGAAAGCGGATTTCTGAGTTGGATCTGTACTACGCCCAGAACTGGCACTTAGAATTAAAATGGTAAAATCGGGCCTATAGTGTTAGATTCAAGAATTAACTGACAGCTTGTGATAAATCGCAAGAGTTTATTAGTTCATTCAAGATGTCCACAGCTTTTCAGTATCACTCACCCGCTCTTTCTCTCTCTCTATTCCACAAGATGTCTCCAGTCTCTTTTCCAGCCTCTTTTTTCTACTGTTCTTGCAGAGTATTATTGTTCATTACTCCAGAAAATGCCCATTACATTTACTGGTTAATTAAACACATCTACAAAGGGTGGCTGACGCTAATTGGCTCTGACCTCTGATCATTGTGCACGAGTTAAGGAGTCTACTGAGGTCAACTGATTCACACGTGGTAAATATGTGACGAGCAGCAATATTGTAACATGATCCTACACATGTTTAGGGTCTATCCCATGTGAAAATTGAAGCTTCAATAGGGTTTTCCCCGTGTGAAAATATTAATACAAACACATCATAGAAAATGTTGTACAAATGTTAGATCTTGAAAAAAGTAAAATAAAAGCATGGCTTCCTAAATAGAGAAGGAAAGGAGAGGGTACAGAATGCGGAGTTACAGTCATAGCTGGGGTGTAGAGAAAGGTCAACTTAATATATTGCAAGTCCATTCAAAAGTCTGATGGTAACAGGGAAAAAGCTATTCTTGAGGCAGTTGATACATGACCTCAGACTTTTGTATCTTTTTCCCAGAGGAAGGTGGAAAAGAGTGTGGGGTCCTTAATAATGCTAGCTGATTTGCCGAGGCAGCGGGAAGTGTAGACAGAGTTAAATAGTGGGAATCTGATTTACGTGATGAGCTGGGCTGTGTTCAAAATGCTTTGTAATTTCTTGCAGTTTTGGTCAGAGCAGAAACTATACCAAGCTGTGATACATTCAGGAAGGATGCTTTCTATGTTGCATCTGTAAATGTTGGTGAGATTTGTAGCAGATTTGCTGAATTTCCTTGGCCTCCTGCGAAAATAGAGGCCTTGATGGGCTTTCTTAATGATAGCCTTGGCATGCAGGGACCAGTACAGATTGTCACTTGACACTCTCGACGATTTCTACGTCATCCTCATTGATGTAGACAGGGGCATGCTGTCCACTATGCTTCCTGAAGACGATGACTCCTCCTTCATTTTGTTAACGTTGAGGGAGGTCATTGCACCATCTGTGTCCTGTACTCTGTCTCATCATCGTTTGAGACCTGACCCACTACAATAATGTCATCAGCAAATTTGAAAATCGAGTTGGAGGGAAACTTGACCACACAGTCAACTGTGGTGTACAATGGTAAGGGGCTGAGACACTGGTGGGGCACTGGTGTTTGCGGAGGAGGTGTTATTGCTTATCTTTCCTGTTTGTGATCTGTGCGTGAGGAAGTCTAGGATCCAGTTGCAGTGGGTGGAGCTAAGCCCTTGGCCATGGCATTTGGAGATGAGTTTTTTGGGTTTTTCAGACTCTGGCAGGACATGCAGGGAAGAATTTTCTTACATTGTGCATCCATTCTTTTGCTTCCTGAAGACCAAGGAATCAATCCGGAAGGCAGCCATTTTGACCCCTGCTGGGGGTCAATATAAATCCTTCCAACCTAGAGGAATTTAACAGTAATTACATTAACACTTCATTGCTATGTTAAAGTAAGCCCTACTTGTGACTAATAAATAAATTTTAAACTTTAAACCACTGGCAAGAGTAGAGTGAAGTCGTGTCTGCATTCGATGACCGGAAAAAATGGAAGTGAGATACTACTGATGCAAATGATGCTAAGTTAAAGAGCCAGGGGAAATCCTGTTGATCTAGCAATGAGTTCCTGGTTTGCTGCTGGCTCACCCCTCTCTCCAACCCCCTGGCTGTGAACAGTTTGGTATGGTAAAGATTACAGCCTAGATTTCTACAACATCACCATCTGGTGGACAAGCAAAGCAATTACATATACTTTTATCCATATCACAGAGCAGGCTGCAATTTCTGTGCAGGTAAAGAATTTCTCTCATGAAAAACTAGAGATTGTAAAATTGGAAGATACATGTTTCCTTGTAATAATTAAAGCTAGCTTCTTCAAAATCATACTTCAAACTTGTGCATTTCCACAAGTTTGTTTGTGGGCTTAAAAATATGAAGTAAAACACACTTTGCTTCAGTGCAAAATGCCTCCCCTTTCAAAGTGTTCTTGTTGGAAATACAGTTTCTCTAAGGAGGCAAAGGCAAAATTAAATAATTATAAGACAGTACTGTGGAATCCAGATCAACAATAAACATGTTCTTTGCTCTCACTGTTCAATGAGATTGTCTGTCCTCTCACTAAATATCTGGTTTCTTATTAGTTTTGTTTTATTCATTCATGGAATGTGGACTCCATTGGCAGGGCCAGTGTTTATTTCCCATCATTAATTACTCTCGAGAAAACAGTGGTGAGCTGCCTTCTTGAACCACTGCATTCCCTGAAGTGTAGAAATACCTAGTGTACCGTTAGGAAGCAAGTTCCAAGATTTTGATCCAGCGACAGTGAAGGAATGCTGAAATAGTTCCAAATCACGATGATGTGTGACTTGGAGGGGATCTTGTGAGTGATGTGTTCCTAAGCATCTGTCGCTTTTGTCCTTCTAGGTGGCAAAGGTCGTGGGTTTGGAGGGTGTTCTTGAAGGAGATTTGGTAAGTTCCTGCAGTACGCCTTGTAGATTGTCCACACTACAGCCATTGTGCATTGGTGGTGGAGGGAGTGAATGTGGAAGGTGGTGGGTGGGGTGCTAATCAAGTGGGTTGCTTTGTCCTGGATAGTGTCAAGCTTCTTGAGTGACACTGGAGCTGCACCCATCCAGGCAAGTGGAGAATATTCCATCACCTTCTTGACTTGTGCTTTGTAAATGGTGGACAGGCTTTTAGGAAGTCAAGAAGTGACTTAGTCGCTGCAGAATTTCCAGTCTCTGACTTGCTCTTGCAGCCATGGTATTTATGTAACTGAGCCTGATGAGTTTTTGGGGGTTACTTTTGAGGTATCAAAGGTTTCCTTTTAAATCTATAAAATTTCCACTCATTATAAATCCTGCATTAACTGGTGGTACAAAACTTCCCAGTGCTTCAACATAGACCATGCACAAGTTTACAAATATAATGTCCGGTCTATCTTTCAGAATTACGAAGAAACCCCATATTGCTCCCTTCCCCTGTCACTGAACAGATATCCGTGATTAGTAATGTCCTTTTAACTCTCTCAAGAATTTTGAGAATTTCTACTATTTTTATTGGATGGATAAGGGATGCCATGAATGCTACGGGCAACTTGAATATCAAAGGTGAAGATAAATTTAGGCCCCTGCTCTACTGGAACTTAGTCTCAATGTTGAATGTCCTGAAGTAATCTGTGCCAGACCCTCAAAGAAAAAAGTTATCTTGTAATATGCTTTGCACTATTCTCCCATTACACAATAATACATTCCCTTATTTATCATTATAAATAGTTTCACAAGTTGCTGAAATGTGATGGTTTGTGCATTTTGATTTTACAATTTATACTATGTGACAATCTTAACATATAATACTGATGCAAAAACAAAATTCTGAAAAATCTTAGCAGGTTTGACAGCATTATGTAGACTGAATAGAACGAGCATTTTGAGTCGCATTTTCTGTTTTAGATTCCAGCATCCGCAGTATTTTGCTTTTAATATAATACTGACACTTGCATCATGGTGAAAATGATTCTTGCTCACAAACTGAAAGATTTTTACCATACTTGAAGTAGTAGAAATTACTCTGAATGCAATTATCCTAACTACCTGGTTGTTCTGAATTACACATAAAGTTATTAACCAATTTATTGTTGAACAGTGTCCACAATAGTTCTCTATCAATCAAAAGTGGCAGTGGTACCTTTGTCTCTATGTCAGAAGGGCTTCAATTCTCACTCAGAAACCTGAGTGTTTCACTGTTGCAAGCGCCATCTTTTGGTTGGGAGGCTAAAGGCAAATTCCATTTACCTTCTGAGGTGTATGTAAAAAAATTTCTCACAGCACTATTAGAAGAAGAACACTGCTTAAAATTTTAGTGGTGTCACAAGTAGGCTTACATTAATATTGCAATGAAGTTACTGTGAAAATCCTCTAGTTGCCACACTCCAGCACCTGTTCGGGTACACTGAGCTAGAATTAGCATGGTCAATGCATCTTTTGGACTGCGGAAGGAAACCCATGCAGACACAGGAAGAATGTGCAAACTTCACACAGTCTCCTGAGGCCAGAATTGAACCTGCTATGAGGCAACAGTGCTAACCATTATGTTACCCACTGGCCACTTTCCAGCAGCCTGGTAAATATTTATTAGCTGCAGTAGTGTTCTATGTTACAACAGAGGTTTCAAGAATACTTCACTGGCTGTGAATCACTTTGAGATATCATGATAGTATGAGAGGTGTTCATCAAGAAACCTTCGCTTTCAATCTCCACTGCTCACAATGTCTGAGCAATGCTTTGGCAGCACTCAAAGTATTGGTGAAGAGGTTAAACATTTCCCATTGACTCTTGGGAGTCTTTAGTTTGGGACTGACCGAAATGGAGAAGGTTCATTTGGGAAGGCACTGAACACATCAAAAGCTTCATTGGAAACACGCAGAGGCAAAATTGTGGTATCAGAGCGAGTCCAGAAATCTCCAAATACTTTGTCTGTCTGACTGTGTCAGCACCACCTGCCCTACATGTGACAGAATCTGCACATCGCCCAGTTGACGTATCAGGCATCTCAGAACCCATTGAAGCTGGAATGGAAACAACTCGATTGTGAATGGCAACCTAGGCAGAAGGAGGAGAGTTACTCTGGGAGTTAACCAGTAATGGGAAGCTTAAATTAGTATCGGTCATTAGCATCCAAATTACACGGTCACCAGTGTACCAGACCTCATTATCTGTTACCTCAGTCAGGCTACCAGCCTTCCTCTGAGTCTTAACTGTGCTTGAGTGGCCCTGGAGAAGGAGCCTTTGGTGACCCCTGAAAACACTTGAGACCTTCTGTGACCAGTGAGCACTGCAGGCACTGGAATGTGTCGTGAACGCCTGACATAATATTATTCAATTTTCTATGTTTCCTATGTTTTATGGTTCAGTTTCTTATTAGTCATGCCCCTCTAAAAAGGAGTTACATTTGTCTGGTTTCAGTTGAGAAAAGAATTAGCTATTATTGAACCAAGGCATGGGAAAAAAACCCCGCTGAACAACAACTGACTGGTTAATAATTAGAACCCACTGATGTTAGAGAGATTTCAATCTGATGAATATACAGTTGTGTTTGTCTTGGCAGCTGCTGCTGTTCAGTCTGTACTCTTTACACTGCAGCTTCCTGAGCACTGGCACTAACACAAACTATGTAAAAGTCAGAACTGTGACTTGCAGTTCCTCACCATTGGGTTAAGATCAGCCCAGACCAGCAGCTGGGTGGGGTGGTGGAGGAGGAGGGGGAATGATTTTTATTTGGGTTTATATATTTGGACTGAGAATATTTGGATTCAGAATGTTGTCTGCAGTTTTGGTCTCCTTTTCTGAGGATGGATGTTCTTGCTCTCGATGGAGTGCAGTGAGAAAGTTTACCAGGCTGACCCTGTGGATGGTGGGACTAATGTATGATGAGAGATTGATTAGGTTAGGATTATTTTCACTGGAGTTCAGATGAGTGAGGGGAGATTTCATAGCGACGTATAAAATTCTAACAGGGCTAGACAGGATAGACAGGGAGAATGTTGCCGATGGTGGGGGAATCCAGAATCAGGGGTCACAGACTGAGGATTTGGGGTAGACTATTTAGGACAGAGATACAAGACATTTCTTAACCCAAAGAGTGTGAGCCTATGGAATTAATTACCACAGGGAGTAGTTGATGCCATAATATTGAATGTATTCAAGAAGTAGCTGGTAATAGCACTTGGGGTAATGGAATCAAAGGTCATGGGGAGTAAACCAGATTAGGCTATTGAGTTTGAAGAAAAGCCATGATTGTGATGAATGTCAAAACAGTCTCAAAGGGGCAAATGGCCACCTCCTGCTCCTATCTTCAATGTTTCTACATTTCTATATGTTTCTATGTTAAAACATTGTTTCAGTCCACCTCTGGATTCTCTTGTAATACTGGCAGCAGATAGTTTTAGACTAGCAAAGGTTATTTTGAATAATCTCCTCCCCTTACTCTGTTAAAGACTCTGACTCCCAGGGTTTTACCAGACACCACCAGGCCTCTGATAGTCAAAATGATCATTTGTTGCCTGAGAACAAAGATACTTCAGCATTGAGAGGTTCTTTATTGCTATAGATAATATTGTAGTCTGACCCTCTCCTCAGCCACTTTTCTATCAGCAGTCATTGTTACAACCATCAGGGATACTATATCTCACTTATTTCCATCTCCATAACTCTGCAATGCTGAGGTCAATTTTCTCACCAAGGCTGGGTCCAGGGGCTGAATCTGGAACAATTGGTCTGTACATCTCAGCAGTGTGCGCATTGATCTTCATTTCCTGGAGAGATTCCAGGCCAATCTTGGAGAGCTGGCAACTAGTCCTTTTTGATCTTCAATGGCCACCTAATCCAAGATTCTTTGTGTCTATATCAGTATCACTGTGGCCTAGTCTCCAAGTCTATCCCAATTACTACCAGATCCTCAATCATAGTTTATTACCTTCTGATTTCACTTAGCAAATTACCCTTCTTGGCAACTTCCCTAAAACTTCAAATTGCCCAACCATCTGCTGCCTGTCTCCTGTCCAACATTAAAACCAGATTTTCTAACCATGGTGCACTTGCAGGGGATATGGCAAGCCAAGTAAAAGGCCATTGACTTCCAATGGGGCAGGATGATCCTGGTAGAGGGGCTGAAATGAGCTTGTGGAATTCATTACCACAGGAATTATTTGGTGCCAAAACATTGAATATATTCAAGAGACAGCGTTTGTAGTACATGGGGCGAATGGGATCAAAGGTAATGGGGAGAAAGTCGGATTAGGCTATTGAGTTGGAAGAAAAGCCAACTCAATGGCTTTTCCAATACCTAAGTTTAATTAATTCTCATTGATTCCCTGTTCTTCGATATTTAGAATTCTGTCACCAGAATCTGTCTGGAATCTTCTCCAACTTAATATCACCTCTGTGTTCTTTGGCTGTCTGGCTGGCTCCTTCTCTCTCTTACTCTCCCTCTAATTGGGAAAGGCCTTTGCTCATTCTGCCCAACTCTTTAGGACTTATTCCTTATTTCCCCTCAACTTCTGCCCTGTCTCTTTTTCAAAACCCTCTTATAACCTCTGTTGGCTCTCCCACTGCTGTTCAGTACGTAAGAAACAGGATCATTTTAAATCATTTCAAATTGGGAGATCATAAGCAAGAATTAATGTTTCATCTTCAATCTTCAATGAGTCTTCATGACATATTGCAGTACAATGTAATGGAATGAACTCCTTATCTCTATCAATAGATGTATTTTAATTCTTTTTGAAATTAGTTTCCTCTGATTACAGTTCCAGTATTGGTTTTTGAGTTAAGATTTCATTCAATTGCTTTAAATAAAAACAGGACTGGTCAAAGAAAGATGAGGAATTTATAAAACACTTGCTAGCATGCCCATGTGAAGTGATGTTTTGAGCAGTAGAGGTTATAGGTTTTTGTTAAAATCAGAGCAAATCCTACAGTCCAGATGGAATCAGATAATTGGGAAAAGATTAGTTCTTTCCCCTCTGGCATACGCTTTCAATGTGACAGACTTGCACTTACTGCCCGAATGCTTGACTATGGACTTGAACGCAGGAGTGAACCCATCTCGGCCATTTATGGGATCTTTGGCTGCAATTTTTGCCCATTCAGTGTTAAATTAATTGCAGTTGAGCCTCCAAAGACCATGGGCCCACCTTTAAGAGCTGCTGGTCAATTGGAGGGGCTCAGTCTCAACACTGCCACTAGGAGAGCTGTCCATGAGTGGGACTGCACCCAGCTGACAGGATGCAGCAATGACCACTGCCCTCACAATGGTATTATTGAGGTCTGGGCTTCGGCAGAGTCAGTAAGGCAACCCTGGCAAGTGGTGATTGGCAACAGCAGTGGGCACAGACCAGACTGTGCCCAATTAAGAGGGCCAACCCTGAGCTTGCTACTGTGGTTTGACAAGCTGTCTCCCTTTGTGCAAAGGGTCTGCACCGCCATTGGACTGTGGACAAGTGAGTCTCCACCTTCCCTGTCTTCCTGTACTATTTATGCCCCCCCCCCCCCCCCCACCCCGCACAACCGTCTCCTCCACCAGCCTCCGGCTTGTGTTATCCAACCCATCGTTAAATTGCAAAAATTGAGCCCAAGTTTGAGTCACGGGAAGCCATCTTGTAGTAGAAGATCAAATTACAGCACTTTCCAGAAGAGTGGCTCATTATAGAAGATCTTGGGGCTGTGACAAAATGGCAAGGTGGCATTGTGGCACTGCTGTAGTGTCCACTGCCTCTAGACCAGAAGATCTGAGTTCATGTCCCACCTCAGGTTTTGATGCAATGGACACTGCATTCGTAATGTGGCTAAACAGGTTAATTATCAACCTATAAATCTTCCAATAGGCTTGGTAACAGGCAGTAAGAACTAGAGATTCTCCAGGTCAGCTTTTCTGCAGAAGGCAATGGTAAACCACTGCTATACTTTGTCATACGTAATCATGGACCAATCTAATGGATGTTCATGCTCAACAGTGCCCTTGTAGAACAGGGTGCCTCAAGGAGGAAGATAAATGTGGATCAATGTTAACAGGCAGGAAATTCAGAGACACTGCTTTTCAGGAACCACAAAGGGATCAGAGTTTATAAACTGCTTCACCTCATCTGATAGTTTGTTGTTAATAACATGTTACCAAGGGAAGGCAGTGGCAAGGCAATGGTATATTAGTATTGTTACTGGACTAGTAACTCAGGATAATGATCCGATTTGAATCCCACCACAGCAGATAGTGAAATCTAAATTCATAAAAATCTGGAATTAGAAGTCTAATGATGACCACTTTGCCCCATTTGCCTCAAATCGCTGTGAATGAACAAAGACAGAGATGAACAATGGCAGCAAAAGAGGTCAAAATAACAGAGGGGAAGGAGAGAAAGAGAAAGAAACAAATGCCCTTTCTCAGCTCATTTGGTACTTCATGCCTTTGTGTGTCCTAATGCTGGAGCACTGCAATGTGCCCTAGCCTGACTGGCCTTCCACTTTGCATATGTATCAGCCTGTCCAAAACTCTGCTGCCTTGTCCCGGTTTGCATCACATTCCATTCACGCATGACCCTATTGACCTACATTGGCTCCTGGTCTAGCAATGCCTCGAGTTTCTCATCCTTGTGTTAAAATAGCTCCTTAGCTTTGCTCCTCCATATCGCTCTCCTCTTCTCCAGCCTGAGAGCGTTCAGACATCACTGCTCTTCTCCTCTAATTCTGGTTGCTGGGGCATGTTGGATTTTCTTTTCATTCAGTTGCCTAAATTCTGGAATTCTCTCTTGACATTTTGCTGCCTCTCTTCCACTTTCTCCTCCTGTAAACAATCCTTAAAACCTTCCTTTGGACAAAGCATTAGGTCTTCTGATATAATAGGTGAAGAGACGGTGATAATCTCCCAACATCTCTTTTCTGGAAGGCTGTCACATTAAGTAACATGTCTTTCTTTGGCTCAAGGACTGTGGGTATGGAAGACCCATTTGCCAATCAAAAGCCAATAGCTCTAGTAGCTGGGGGTGGCCAGTACAATAGCAACCTGAGGCTTGATATTAACACTGGATATATCACCACAGGAGGGCTCAGACTAAAGGGATGATCCTTTAAAACAGAGATGAGGAGGAATTTCTTCAGCCAGAGAGTAATGAATCTGTAGAACTTGTTGCAGCAGAAGGCTGCGGAGGCCTGTCAATGTGTGTCTTTAAGACAGAAATAGCTAGGTTCTTGGTTAATAAGGGATCAGAGGATATAGGGAAAAGGCAGGAGAATCGGGATGAGAAAAAAATCAGCCATGGCAGAGCAGACAGTGTGGGCCAAGTAGCCAAATTCTGCTCCTATGTCTTATGGTCTTGTGGGATCCCAGGCAACAGATGAGTGATAGTGAGAGGGAATTGCAGACTGGGTTTGTGGGGAGAAGGGTTCTGAGCATGGGCAGGAAGAGCTGCCTGTGTGTCAGCACCTTCCATGTGCCAGCGCCCTCAATCAGGCACCGTATCTTTAAACACACCGCCCCAACAGGGTTTACCTGTAACATTCCCCACATGCCAAGCCCCCTGGCTTCCACTGGGTTCATACAAACAGTGGCAGGCTGAGGCCATTAAGCGGTCATTAATTGCCCACCTAAATCCTCAATTGGTCATGGGGTTGTCCATAGCCCTTGCTGCTATGGGTTTAAGTGGGAAAATAGCAAGCCCCACCCTCTAACCTGATTAAATGCCCCCCCCCAAAGAGATTAAATTCCACCCAATATCTCTCTATAAGGCAGCAGCCATATGAAATCATAGAAACCCTATAGTGCATCATTTTATCCATCACTCTCACGATGCACAGTGAAACATTTTACTATGTCACAGATGCTATACAAAAACATGGTTGTTGTGAGAGAGAGAAACAGAAGAGGGAAGGGGCACGAGAGAGGGAACGTGTGAGCAACAAGCAAAAGAGGAGAGTATGACAGAAAAACATCTGAATGGGTAGAAAGTGAAGCAGGAGGGAAAAGCAGTAGCTAATGATAAGAAATGTCCATACTGAGTATCTGTATGAGAGAAAACGATGTAAGTAAAGGAGTAGAGAAAGAAGTAAACATAAATGGAGGCTCTTACTTTTGAAGACAGGCTTACAGACTTTTTTCTCCTGGCTTAGAGAGGCAGAGGGGCTTACATTATTATAATGGAACACAACTCAACTGAACATCCTCTTTCCAGAGGAATGGAGGGATGAGATGAGGCAACCCCAACATTGGGCAGCTCTGGGAACAGCCATTAAGTGCAGAGTGGGTTTTAAGGCAGCCAATCAGTTCAGGGTATGTTTCAGAGGGCCAATAAGCTCAGAGTGGGTTTTGGGACAGCCAATAAGCTCAGAGTGGGAAGCAGGACTCCTTAGTGATAATGCCAAGCTGAGGAAAACAAGCGTAGACAGGCATGATGGGTATGATTGCCATATTACTGGCCCAATCAGAAGGCTGACAGCTCTGTTGCCTCAGCAATACCAGTAAGAAAGGTGGCCATTGCTGAAAGAGCATGGAGAGGCATGAGGGCTACCCCTAAAAAGAGGCTCCCTAGCAGAAAGCTTAATGGGGCAACTCTGGCAGCCTGGGAAAATGACCCTGAATTAGACTCCAAATTTTCTAAATAATCCAGTCGCCTCCAGTCAGCAGGTAGCTCAGTCTCTGCCATTCCCATCACTGAGGAATGTGCATGGCAGAACGTGTGCTAGAGTGGTTTCAATGAGCACAATATTCTCCTGTCTCTGGTGGTAAGTTTGGAGCTATAGGGACATTTAATTAGGCAGGATGATGATGTAACTGAGCCTCACTACCATCCTGCCTCTGACAGAACTATATTAAAGACTAAAAGACCCATTGCCAGCCTTCCCATTCTACTTCTAACGCATGACCCTATTACCTATATTGGCTCCTGGTCTAGCAATGCTTCGAGTTTCTCATCCTTGTGTTAAAATAGCTCCTTAGCTTTGCTCCTCCATATCGCTCTCCTCTTCTCCAGCCTGAGAGCGTTCAGACATCACTGTTCTTCTCCTCTTTGGAGATGGATCTTTGGTGATGAATAATTAATTGCCTCAGCCTGACATTAATTCAGCTGCAGACAGGCCTGTTGACATGCAGCATACATGACAGCCAAAAGCGTTCCTCTGAGAAGGGAGTCCCTGAGTCAAAAGCACTCAGTGGCTGATTGAGGGTCTTAATGTCAGGAAGGATTCCCTGAGAGCCTCTTCCTCCCCTCCTCACCTCCTGCTGACATCCCTGCATCCGCTCCCCATATTACTTACTCTGCCATCCAGAGACTCCGGTGCTTGTCCTTTCCTGTAGCACTGATTGGCTGGTAACTCTCAGCAGACGGGCCCCACATCCATCCTCTGATGTGTAGATTCCATGAGAATGCCCATCACCGGCCTCACCAGTGCCCGAGCAGCACTTAGCTCAAGAAAGCTTCCCGGAAAGAGGCACCTTGTGGTTCTTGTTAGCTTTCCAGCCAGAGGGAAAGACTCCCGATGCCTCAACACCATTCCATCTGTGACAATATAGTGTCATTAAGAAACGTACAAGTCATGCAACTTGTGCAAGATTGTTTTTCTTTAAGAAATCTCTTCCAACTTGTGCCACTGTGTCTATAACCCCAGTATCTTCTATTTAATTTGATTTATTATTGTCACATATATTGGCATACATATTGTTTCTTACTCGCTACACAGACAAAGCATAACATTCAGAGAGAAGAAAATGAGAGTGCAGAAAGTAGTATTATGGTCATAACTGCGGTGTAGAGAACTTAATATGAGGTAGGTCCTTCAAAATTCTGATGGCAGCAAGGAAGAAGCTGTTCTTGAGTCAGTTGGTACATGACCTCTGACTTTTGTATCCTTTATGTGACAGAAGAAGGTGGAAGAGAGAATATCCAGGGTGCATGGGGTCCTTAATTATGCTGGTTGCTTTGCCGAGGCAGCTGAAAGTGTAGACAAAGGCAACAGATGGGAAGTTGGTTTACTTGATGTATTGGGCTTTTTGTAGTTTCTTGCAATCCTGGGCAGAGCAGGAGCTATACTAAGCTGTGATACAACCGTAAATAATGTTTTCTATGGTGCATCTACATAGGTTGATGAGAGTCATAGCTGACATGCCAAATTCCTTTAGTCTTCTGAGGAAATAAAGGCAGTGGTAAGCATTCCTATCTATGGTGTCAGGATAGTGGGGGGGAAACCAGGAGAGATTGTTGATGATCCAGACACCTAAAAACTTGAAGTGCTTGACCTTTTCTACGACTCCTCCATTGATGTAGATGGGCCATATTGTCTTCTACAATTCCCGAATTCAATGACAATCTCCTTCATTTTGTTGACATTGAGGGAGAGGTTATTTTTGCCGCACCAGTTCATCAGATTCTCTACCTCATTCCTGTACTCTGTCTTATCATTGTTTGAGATCCGATCCACTAAGGTGGTGTTATGGCAAACTTGAAAATTAAATTGGAGGAGAATTTGGCTACATGGTCACAGGTGTATAAGGAGTATAGTAGGGGGCTGAGAACACAACCATGTCAGACAATGGTGTTGAGGATGATCGTGAAGGAGGTGTTGTCTAACTTTACTGATTATGGTCTGTGTGTTAGGAAGTTCAGGATCCAATACAGAGGGAGAAGCCGAGGCCCAGGCAATGGAATTTGGAGATGAGTTTTGTGGGAATAATGGTGTTGAAGGCTGAGCTGTAGGCAATAAATAGTATTGTGACATAGGTGTCTATGTTATCAATTGTTACTACATCAGTATATTTGCTTGAATGTTTGTATTGATCTTGACTAATGTTGTTTTGGTGTTTTTTTAGTGTTCCCATTGGATTTTGCAGAATAAGGCTTGATTGACAAAAAAGTTATGTGACTGTGTGGAACAGAAATTTCAAGATTAGATGCTGCTTGGAGTTGAGAGACAGCAGTTCCTCTTTTATCCCCACTCTGAAGTCTGGAAACTGAGAGCTACTCTGAAGTTCTGTTGTTTGAGGATGCATTTTTCTCTGGAAACTGCTGTCTGGATCTCTGTCCAGAAGTGTTAAAAGGCTGGAAATCTAGTAAATCGAGCATACTTGCTTTTTTGTGTTAACTAATTCTCGGCAAGCGTGTATATCTATGAGGATATTGCTTTAAATTGGAACAATAGAGACAGCTAGCTATTAAGAATTATACTTTTATCAATTGAAATATGTAAACATGACAAATTTATGCCAATTTTTTTGTTATATTTCAACTGTGTTTTTAAATAAAGTTTATTTTGATAAAAGCTTCCATAAGTGTCAATTGTATCATACTGGAGTGAAACACTTTATGCTTACCCTAATGCCAAAATCAAATGCAAAAGCTGGGGTTTGGCCTAATTTCATAATATATTTCGAAGTTTCTGGTTTGATCCCTCACATATCCAATGTGTCTCCCTGGTATTTTACTCGCCCCTCCTCTGCCTGGGGACTGGTAACATTTCACCTGTTCAGTCGTTTAGCTCAAAGTTATTGCTGAATGGACACTGACTTGAATGATCTTTGTGGACATTATTATTGACTGTGTATTCCTGGGATTAAAAATGGTGCAGGTTTAAAACAGTAAAGTACAACTCAGGGTTATTAAAATTGTCCCAAAATCTCTGGTGTGAACTTAGAATTCTGGTGCCACATGCTGGCCAGTTCAGGTATCTGCAACTTGTAAAGAAAGATGTGAAGTGATGCCAGGGAAGAGTAAAAGTATGCAAAGAACATAGGCAAAAATGTTTGTAGCGTCGGAATATGGTCACGGTAGTACAGACAATGACAGTGCCATTGAACTAATAATTCAGAAACTGAGAGTTCAACTCCCAACCAGGGGCAGTTTGAGTATTTGAATTTGATTTAGAATTTAAAGCTTGATGTAATCAAGCAGTTGCCAAAGGGCAGTTGATTTCTTGCCCAGAAAATCATTCTATTGAAAAAGTTTTAAAATAAGACGGCTGGGTTTATTAGAATATCTCAGCTGGATTCTGCAGAGGTGCTGAGAGTTTCACGCCGCCAGTCAGAACACATGCAGGGAAACCCACCACTGCATAATTCAGGTTCCCAGTGTTGCAATGCCACTGAGAGCTACAGGCTTATTAGCTACTTGTTGCTGCCAGTGTCAGGGGGAGCAATGACTGTGGCATTCACCAGAGGCCCAGGAATAGGGTAAGGGTGGAGTTATGGCACAGGAATCATAGGATGGTGGGCAGGGGGAGGGGGGTGGGGGTGCTGCAAGGGATTTGAAAGCAAGGGATGACTTTCAGCAAATCATACCTTTTCCTGGTGCTGGGTCCCTTGCTCAGATTCTCCCCCACATGGAATAATTAGCAAACCTGTTGTGCGGTGGCATTGCAAGTGTGCAGGAAAGCTCCTTTTGAATTACTGAGGCCTCCAATGGCTGTCAATTGGCTTATTAATGGATTTGACTGATATCCTACCATCAATGGTCAGTAAATCATAGAATCCAGTGCAGAAGAAGCCATTTGGCTCATTGTGGTCACAGTAGGCTCAATCCCACCCAGGCCCTGTGACTACCTTCAAGGGAAACAACCGCGGGCCCTCTCCTGCATAACTTTAGTGGTTCTTGCTGTCAGAGGTGTCATTATATGCAGCACACTAAGTCTGACACAGAGGGTAAATTCGGACCACGATTCTCCCAGAGAAATCTCCCCAGAAGTGGGAAAATCAGTGCATTTCCCACTGACTCTGACAATGGAAATGAAACCCCATTCAGCAAAATCATAGAGCCAACTCACACCCCATCTAATGGGAATTATGCTGGATTAATTCCACCCTCCTCCTCCATGTGATTGAGTGGGGTTGGGAATCAGCTGAAGCACCATTTAAATGCTGCCCCCCAGCATCAGCCATCATTTCAGCCAAGAAGATGGCTGCTAGAAGATCAGCACCACGTTTCCTTGACTCAGACATAAAATGGATGTTGTCGCAGTGGAAGAGAGGAGGTCACCTTCTTCCTTACAGTTGGCAGAAGGCCTCCCCCAATGTCATGAATACAGCTGGGCTATGGTCGCAGAGGCTGGGGTATGTTCCCAGACAAAACAGGTATAGTGAAAAGAGAAAGCACTTTAGGTTTAATGGAGCACGAACTGATTTTAGCAACAATGAACTCTCTGATCTGCTCTGGAGCTGTCAGTTAAAAAAGCTTTTAGCAGCTGATGGACCACCTGTTCCAAGCAAACCTCAGCTAATCTCCTCTTTGAGCTGCTCTGGGGCTGTCAATCAAAGCAATTTGTACAAGGGAAAGAAAGGAATACTCTAGTCAATGAAAGCAGCTGTAAGAGATTTCAGAGCAGCTGGGACTTCTGAAACAAAACAAGGGGTTCTCTCTAAGTGATTGCAGCTATCAGAGAGGTCTGGTAACACCTGGAGTTTCTGAAAACAACCAAGAGTAATCCCTATTTTAGAATAGAGTGCTGATTTTGAAGGCTTCCATGTGTTCAGAGGCATGGATTTTAATGAGACTAGGTAACTTCACATTAAATATACTTGAAATCACCATCCTAAAAGTGCTCTCCATATTTTCAGGGCAAGAAAAGTCCAGCCATGCGAACCCCATTGTGATAGAGATGCCCGAGGTTAATCACTTTCCACCAGCCCAAGCCCACCCAACACCTAAGTCCCTTGAGGGTCCTCTGTTTTGCAGCCAAGCAAAAGTAGAGGAACTTATGGGCACAGTTGCGGGGAGTACTTATCATCTTCCCAGCCCCTGGAGTCCACGATGCCTGGTCTTAGTTTGTCAAGATCAGGACTAATAGGCATTAATGGGACTTCCCATTGACGGAGTGGGAAAGTTCCATGAGCCTATTGAATCAAGCTTCCAGCGCTCTAATTGTGTCCAGAAGTTTTAATTAGCTTCTCATTGCTCTGGATGAAAACCTGACCTGGCCAGGCGCGGTGAAGAAAGAGACTTAATGTGTTTGATGCTCAGCAAGTATCCTGACTTAGCCCTCATTCCTGATTCAACATGCCATCACGAATCCAGATTGGGGCTAGTGATCTAGACAAACACCCCCTTGGTCTGAATTTTCATTCACATACATCTCATTTCAGATTTCTCACAACGTGGAATGATACGATGGCACAGTAATTATCACTGCTGCTTCACGGCGCCAGGGATCTGGGTTTAATTGCAGCTTTGGGTGACTGTGTGGAGTTTGCATATTCTTCCCATGTCTGTGTGGGTTTCCTCCAGGTGCTCCAGTTTTCTCCCACAATCCAAAAATGTGCTGGTTATATTGACTAGCCATGATAAATTGCCCCTTAGTATCGGGGTGGAGGGGCAAGGAGGGTAAATATGTGGAGTTACAGGGTAAGATCCGAGTGAGATTGTTGATTGTCAGGCTCGATGGGCTAAATGGCCTCCTTCTGCATTGTAGATTCTAAGATTCTAATCCAAGATAATCGTCTCTTAACTTCCCCAATAACAATGGTGAGTAACTTTACTTTTCCAAACTGAGAATTAAAATAATGAATTCACCACGGAGGAGAAATGGTCACCAATTGATACGCTGAATTTGAAGAAAGGCATAAATAGTGACTTTGTAAAAGGAATGTTTACTCAACATATAAAGGCAAAATGTTGGATAGGAAAGACACTAGCATTTCACCTCTAAATAAAGTTTCAAGTTGGAGAATGAAATGGAGAGATAGTGTGGATGCAAAGAAGAGTTGGAAAATTGGAGATGAAGTTTTGATATAGGATTGGGAGAGATTGCAGAGGGAGGAAAGAAGTAAGCCACTCACAAATTGGTGGGCAAGATATAACATGTTGAGAAGAGAGAGAGAAAGCAAGAGAGGGCAACTGAGGCTTGGAGTCTGGAAAAACAAGGATTTGTAACCTGGCTTTTACAGCTGGATTCAGCCCAAATGAAAAGGAGATGAGTAGAATTGAGGTTTAGTTATTTTGCGGTGAAAGACTTTTAACCTCAGCAATGTTAAATTAAAGACAGTTGCCAGACAAGCACAGTGATAACTGAGGAACTGGCTATGGCGGCAGAGTTTAGGAATAGCTGAGGAATTAGCTATGGCAGCAGAGTTTAGGAATAGCTGAGGAATTAGCTATGGCAGCAGAGTTTAGGAATAGCTGAGGAATTAGCTATGGCAGCAGAGTTTAGGAATAGCTGAGGAATTAGCTATGGCAGCAGAGTTTAGGAATAGCTGAGGAACCGGTTATGGTGGCAGGGCTTGGGAATAGCTGAGGAACTGGTTATCATGGCAGAGTTTGTGAGTAACTGAGGAACTAACTGTAGTGGCAGAGTTTGAGGTTGAATATCATCAGGATGTATGTGGAAGCTTAGACGACTGATGATGTCACCAAAGGACAGCAGATTGACCTCAAAACCAACCCTGATGAGGGATGGGCCACATGTTCCTGAAGAGTCACTTCCACGATCCACAATTCTGAACCTCCTGGTCATGTAAGGAGAATTGTTTGGATTACCTAGAGGCTCCTCTTTGTGCATCACAGAACCAGTTGATCCATTTTGTCTGGTGGTTAAATCATGCCAGTTTTTCTGTTCAGAGCCCAGTTAAATTGCCATTGGATTTCTGACTGATACAGTACAGCCCAATTTGCAGAACTTCGGGAGGCTGGTAAGGATTGAGTCCCAACAAGTATTAACCCACCTGTCTGGTTTCCGTCAGATAAATAGGGCTAAAACCAACCTGTTTGGTATAGAGTCAGCTGCAAACTACCAGCTCAGTGTGCAGAACCTGGGTATAAGCTGGTAATGCTAAACCCTAGGGACTTATAGCTATACGCCAGGGCATTCCTGTTATTTAATGTACTAGACAATAGTTGACTAGTACAGAGCTGCTTGACCAGACAGAACCACCTCATCTGTAAGGGATTCAGTTTTTGAGGTTAACTAGAACCATGTGCAAAAATTAATTCCAGTTCCCTATAAGAGGCTCCTCGCCAACTTTCATTAGTTGGCTAGACTGAATAGCCAATTATCAACAATACCTAATGTATTGCAGGCCTGTGTACCCAGGTATTAGAATACCAAGTCTGGCATAGAACATTGTCTTAGTTCTGCATTTGCATTTGCAGATGTGCCATCTCAAGGCCCTCTTGACCTCAAAGAGGGAAAGTGTGGGCGGGGGAAGGGGAAATGGTCACCAATTGATGTGCTGAATTGGAAGAAAGGCACAAACAGTGAGTTTGTAAAAGGAATGTTTGCTTTTCAATTTTATTCAAAACTAGTTCCACATACACAGACCACCCAATGAAAACCAATTTTAGTGTCCTACCAACACTCGACTATAATCAGCACCTAGGAGCATCATAACCTGGTTGGTGCTCATCAACCAAGTGAATGGGGAAGCCCAATAATATTTCTTAGACTACCTGTCAGCCATTTAAAAACGTAAAGACTAAAAGGGAAAGACTTTCTTTTCAGACATAACATAGGTTATGCAACCAGATCGCAGTTTATCACTGATTATTCACCAGTGATAGAAGACAATGTTTCAAATATTTTACCAATTTGATCGGAGAGCTGTCAACTGAATAAATAATGATTTTAAAAAGAATCTTCATTGAGAATACTTAATTAAAAAGCAAATGCTGCCTCCTGGAGTTTTTTTTGTAAACAATAAAGCCTCCTGATGATGATACCAAACAGCAACATTCCTAGCTAGCGTGTGGATTAAAACTGAATTTGCATTTTATAAGCACATCATTCTAAGAACATCCTAAAAGGTTTCACCGATTCTCAAGACAACTAGTGTAACATTTAGACTCAATGGTTTCATTTTAAATATTAAGAATTAAAATTCAATTCCATAAATTAGTTCTGAAAAACTCACCTTCCCCTCAGAACCACTATCCCCCGCTCAGGGGTTGAATTTCAGAAAAAAAAATATAAGACAAAGTTGCTTTCTGTGAGCTTGATCATTGTCAAGTGAGGTGATGCTTCATGGAAGAAGCGACAATGCTGTCTTTAAAGTCACCAAGCAGAACTGATCCAGCTTTTGTCAAAAAGTCCTTGGCATCAGTCTTCATTTGAGTTTAATCTTTCTTTGCATGTCACATTAGATGACAGCTCAATGGGTATGATTACCGTTAGGTGCTTTCAGTGACATGAATCTGTGTCCTTTTTGGGGGACTGAAAATTCAGTGTTGTTTCTAGACTGCTATTTTGTAATAACCAAAATGGTGATTTCTCTCCAGACCAGGCCCTCCCTCAGAATAAGGCTTTATCAGGTTAGACTTGAAATGGCCAGCTTTACTGAGTTCATGCACTGTCTTTAAACTATAGTATCTGCATAAATCAATGGACAATGCATCTAAATTAGCCCCAGAAAGCCTGGGCAGTTTGTGTCACTGCTCCATGAGGGAACATTTGCAGAAAGTTTGGTCCAGTAAGTAGAAACACAAGTGTGTTTATGTGGTCTGTATGTGATGTGAGTGTGACATTTGTGTGTGTCTGTATGTGAGGTTTGTGTGTGTTTATGTGATGTGACTGTGACATTTGTGCATGTGTCGACACAAGATTTGTATCTGCATATATACGTGTGTGTGTGTGCGCGTGTGTGCGTGCACGTGTGCGCACATGTGTTCTTTTTATTTGGTGAGCTTATACTCAAAGGCCAGTGCTGGTTTTTGGGCTGAAGAGGGACACCATATACGTTGAGAACTCCAGCTCATAAAATCTTAATCCAATACATTATTCACCAAAATAAAATCCTGGGCAGAAAAATTAATACTACAGAACGTACAAAACTTTGTGAGGGTTGCAACCAATCAGAAAAAAACAGCAGCATTTGACTGAGTCATGGAGCTTTAAGAAGATGGCTGCAAGCTCTTAGGAAGAGGGGCAACAAGATGTTAAAGAGGTGATTACTATTTCCTGAATGTCTTAATTGGTAAAAACTCCAATATATGGACTCAGGTCCTTGCCTCAAGTCTTCCTGGCTTCGGTCAAGTTCTTTCGTAGTTGTATACTAAACAGTAACAAAATCACATGATTTCTGAAAATGCCGAGGAGAGAAAAACATGGATTTAGAGAAATTCCACTGTGGTTAGAATATAAGAAACATTTCTTCAAAAGGGATCCTTTCCCATGTGGCTCGATAATCGGCTAGATTGCCTATGCAGCATGCGTCTGCTGGTTTATGTTCTTTTCTTTAAAGTGCATAAAGTTTCAACCCTCATTCGGTTCTTTTGTTGTTTTCTTGACCTGAGAATCCCACATGCCTCGCTTGGAGTGAAAATAATGGTAGAAGTTCCTGAGGCGCAATCGTTCTACCTCAAGGCCACTCTGGAGAACCCTAGGAGATGAAAACAAAGCTTTACAAAATTTATTCAAAATGAATTCACAGCCAAATAAATATAATGCCTAATCTCAAAGCAATTACAATTATTTTAAATCACACTGCTTTGTAAAATGTATTTTTCTCTGAGTCAATCCTCGCCCATACTCTCTCTCTGGGTTTCAACACTGGCCCACACTCACTCTCTCAGTCAATGTTCGCCCACACTCTCTCTCTCTCTCTCGGTCAACACCGGCCCACATTCTCTCTCTCGATCAATTCTAGCCCACATTCAGTTAATTCTGGTCCACTCTTGCTCTCTTGGTCAACGCTGGTCTACAATCTCTTTCTCAGTCAATGCTGCTCCACACTCAGTCAATGTTGTCCCACACACACACGCTCAGTCAATGCTGGCCTACAGTTACTCTCTCAATGAACACTGGCCCACACTTGCTCTCTCAGTCAATGCTGGCCCACAGTCGCACTCTCAGTCAATGTTGGCACACATCTATTCCCTTGGTCAATACTAGCCCACACTTGTTCTCTTGGTCAATGCTGGCCTACACACTCACTCTCAGTCATGCTGGCCACACTCAGTCAATCCTGGCCCATACTCCCTCTCTTGGTCAATGCTGGTCCACATTCACTCTCTTGGTCAATGCTGGCCCACACTTGCTCTCTCGGTCAGCGCTGGCCCACACTTGCTCTTTCAGTTAATGCTGGTCCACATGCTCTCTCTCGCCCAGTACTAACTCACACTCATTCTCTCCTTCAATGCTGGCCCACATTTGCCCACTCGATCAATGCTGGCCCACACTCTCTCTCTCAGTCAATGCTGCCCACACTCTCTCTCTCGGTCAACACTGACTCACAGTCTCTCTCGGTCAATGCCAGCCCACATTTGCTCACTCAATCAATGCTGGCCCACACTCTCCCTCTCAGTCAATGCTGCCCACACTCTCTCTCTTGGTCAACACTGACCCAGTCTCTCTCGGTCAATGCCGGCTGACATTCGTGTTCTCGGTCAATGCCAGCCCACATTTGCTCACTCAATCAATGCTGGCCCACACTCTCTCTCTCGATCAATGCTGGCCCACACTCTCTCTCTCGATCAATGCTGGCCCACACTCTCTCTCTCAGTCAATGTTCATCCACACTCACTCTCTCGGTCAGTGCTAACCCACATTTGCGCTTTTGGTCAACGCCGGTCCACACTCTCTCTCTCGGTCAATGCTGGCCCACACTTTCTCTCTCAATCAACGCTGGCCCACACTCTCTCTCTCTCGGTCAATGATGGCCCACACTCTCTCTCTCGGTCAATGCTGGCCCACACTTTCTCTCTCAATCAATGCTAACCCACACTCTCTCTCTTGGTCAGCGCTAGCCCACACTCTCTCTCTCAGTCAACGCTGGCCCACACTCTCTCTCTCAGTCAACGCTGGCCCACAATCTCTCTCTCAGTAAATGCTAACCCACATTCTCTCTCTCGGTTAACGCTGACCCACACACTTTCTCTCGGTCAACGCTGGCCCACACTGTCTCTCCCAGTCAATGCACTTTCAGTCAATGCCAGTCCACACTCTCTCTCTCGGTCAATGCTAACCCACACTCACTCTCTTGATCAATCTCGCCTACACTCTCTTTCGGTCAATGCTGGCACATACTTGTTCTCTTGGTCAATGCTGGCCCACACTCACTCTGATGGTCAATGCTGGCTCACACTTGCTCTGTTGGTCAGTGCTGGCCCACACTCGTTCTGTTGGTTAATGCTGGTCCACACTCAGTTTCTTGGTCAATGCTAGCCAACACTCACTCTTACGGTCAATACTAGCTCACACTGGCTTGGTCAATGCCAGCACATTCTCACTCTGTCAATGCTGACCCACACTCACACTCTCGGGCAATGCTGACCCACACTCTCTCGGTCAACGCTAGTCCACACTCGCTCTCTCGGTCAATGCTAGTCCACACTCGCTCTCTCAGTCAACGCTGGCCCACACTCACTCTCTTAGTGAATGCTAGTCCACACACTCTCTCTCAGTCAATGCTGGCCCACACTCGCACTCTTGGTCAATGCTGGCCCATACTTGCGCTCTTGGTCAACGCTGGCCCACTCTAGCTCTCTTGGTCAATGCTAGCCCATACTTGAGCTTTCAGTCAATGCTAGTCCTCACTCTCTCTCTCAGTCAACACTAGTCCTCACTCTCTCTCTCAGTCAACGCTGGCCCACACTCGCACTCTCAGTCAATGCTGGTCCACACTCGCACTCTTGGTCAATGCCGGCCCACAATCACTCTCTCAGCCAATGCTAGCCCACACTTGAGCTTTCAGTTAATGCTGGCCCACACTCGTTCTCTTGGTCAATGCTGATCCACACACTCTCTCTCGGACAATGCTGGTGCACACTCTGTATCTCGATCAATGCTGGCCCACATTCTCTTGGTCAATGCTAGCCCACACTCTCTTGGTCAATACTAGCCCACACTCTCTTGGTCAATGCTTTCCCACACTCGATTTCTCGATCAATGCTGGCCCACTCTCACTTGCGGTCAATATTAGCACACACTCTCTCGGTCAATGCTAGCCTACTCTCTCTTGGTCAATGATAGCCCATACTCGCTCTCTCGGTCAATGCTGGTCCACGCTTACTCGTGATCAATACTAGCCTTCACTTTCTTGGTCAATACTAGCACACATTTGCTCTCTTGGTCAATGCTGGCCCACACTCTTGCTTTCGGTCAATGCTAGCCCACACTTATCTTCTCTCCATCAATGCTAGCCCACACTCTCTCAGTCAATGCTAGCCCACACTAATCTTCCCTTGGTCAATACTAGCCCACACTCTCTCGGTCAATATTAGCCCATACTCGCTCAGTCAATGCTAGACCACACATGCTTTCTCGATCATTGCTGGCCCACACTCATTCTCTTGATCAATGCTGGCCCACACTCGTTCTCTCAGTCAATGCTAGCTCACACTCCTCTCTCATCAATGCTAGCCACACTCTCTCTCAGTCAATGCTAGCCCACATTCTCTTGGACAGTGCTAGCCCATATTCTCTCTCTCAGTCAATGCTAGCCCACACTCTCTTGATCAGTGCTAGCCCATTTTGTCTCTCTCAGTGAATACTGGCTTACACTGAAAGAATAAAGAAAATTACTGCACAGGAACAGGTCCTTCAGCCCTTCAAGCCTGCACTGATCATACTACCCGACTTAGCTAAAACCCCATACTCTTCCGGGACCGTATCCCTCTATTCCCATCCTATTCATGTACTTGTCAAGATGCCCCTTAAAGATCACTACTGCATCCGCTTCCACTTCCTCCCCCAGCAACGAGTTCCAGGCACCCACTACTCTCTGTGTAAAATGTCTGCCTCGTACATCTCCTTTAAACCTTGATCCTCACATCTTAAACTTATGCCCCCTAGTAATTGACTCTTACACCCTAGGAAAAAGCTTCTGACTATCCACTCTGTCCATGTCTCTCATAATCTTCTATCAGGTCTCCTCTCAACATCCGTTGCTCTAGTGAAAACAAACCAAGTTTCTCCAACCTCTCCTCATAGCTAATGCCCTCCATACCAGGCAACATCCTGGTAAATCTTTTCTGTATTGTCTCTAAAGCCTCCACATCCTTCTGCTAGTGTGATGGCCAGAATTGAACACTATATTCCAAGTGCAGCCGAAATAAAGTTCTATAAAGCTGCAACATGATTTGCCAATTTTTCAACTCAATACCCTGGCTGATGAAGGCAAACATGCTGTAAACCTTCTTGACTATCTTCTCCACTTGCGTTGCCATTTTCAGTGACCTATGTGCCTGTAACCCAGATCCCTTGCCTGTCAATACTCTTAAGGGTTCTGCCATTTACTGTACATTTCCTATCTGTATTAGACCTTCCAAAATGCATTACCTCTCTTGGTCAATATTAGCCTACACTCTGTCTCTCAGTCCGTTCTAGCCCACACTCTCTTGGTCCATTCTAGCCCACAATCTCTTGGGCAATGCTAGCCCACACTCTCTCTTTCTCGGTCAATGCTAGTCCACACTCATTCTTTCATCAAGAACTGTTGTTCCTGTATCTCTCATAGTCCATTTTCTCTCTCCCGGTGGATGCTACTGGTTCCCTCCTCTCTCTCTGGGCACCATTATCCCAGTACCTGCTTTCTCTCTCTAGATACCACTGATACAATCTTTCGCTGGACACTATTTCCCCACTCCACTGAATGCTGCTGTCCCACTCCTTTGCTTCTCTCTCTTCCTTTTGATAGTTCTGATCTATCTTCCCCCCCAACACCCCATTCTTTTGGGACACTCTTGGCTGAGTATCTCACTCCATTTGTCCACTGACTTTCCAGGGCTGGAGTTCACCCTCTCTCTGAACACCGCTGCCTCTCTTTTCCACCCCCACCATCTATCTCTCTCATTCAAGACTGTTTTCCCATTCTTTCTCCCTGTCCTCTCTCATCACATCACCAAATAACGAGGTTAGCTTCGCTGGTCTATTTGCAGTGATATAAAGGTAACATCAGAGAAAAACAAGAACAAACAGTTTTTGCCTTCAAGCCTTTCTAATGCCTTTACTGAGATTATGGCTGATCTCCAAGTTAACTCTATATACCTGCCTTTGCCTTATATTTCCTCATATTTTTGGTTAACAAAAATCTATGCATCTGAAATGTTAAAATTAACAATTGCCTATGCCCCCCACAGTATCAATTATCAATTGTCTACCACCTCCCCTGCCCCCCCACCCCCATGCAACAGCATCAACTGCCATTTGCAGAAGCAAATCCAAACTTTTACCATACTCTGCATGAGGAATCATTTCCTAATTTCTCTCTTGGATGAGTTGCCTCTAACTTTTGTGCTACGCAGCTTAATCCAAGAATGGCTGACCATCGGAAATAGCTTCAATCTAATTTTATCAGATTCCCCACAATATAGAGAAAACTTTGATCAGTTCACCTCATAGTTTTCCAATTTGAAGAAAATACAACACTAGTTTGTTTCATCACTCCTCATAATTTAGCCCTTGGAACCCATTTAGAGTTCTGGCAAATTCTAAGCTGCATTCCCTCCAATGGCAGTTGTTGTGTGCAGAGCTAAATGTTGTACTCCAGGTTTAGGACTTTATATAACTGCAGCATGATTCCTACTTCCTTGTATTCTAATCCTCTTATTGCAAAGGCCAGCATTCCATTAACCTTATTTTCTGTAGCTGTCCGTGACATTTTAACAAATTATGTAAATGTATTCCACTGTATTTAGATCTCTGCTTTTACTATTCTTTGTCATTCAGGAACTACCCTTTCTATCCTTTTTAGGTCTGAAGTGTATGGCCTCATACTTACCTATACTGAAATCCTTTTGCCACGATTTGATCTATCGTTCACTTGATTTATCAATATCTTTGCAATTTGATGCTTCCACACACACTGCTTACATTGCATGCATTTTTCTGTTGTTGGTAAACTTGGCTATGTGGCTTTATATCTCTGTATCTAATTAATTAACAAATACACTGAAAAGTTGAGCCTCCAACATAGATGTGGGACAGCACTAAGTCACATGCTGCCAGTGATACTGTTTACTTTTTCGAAACTCTATCTGCTGCCTTTCAGCCAGTTTCCTAACCAGGTCAATAACTTTACAGAACCACAGATCAGAATGTTTCAGCTCTGACAGCAGCAGAAATGGAAATTCCCACCTTAAGTCAACGAATCTTTGGCTCCAAATTTTCTAATCCCACCAATGCTGGAAAATCCCGGCCACAGAATTGTTACAATGCAGAAGGAGATCAGTTGGCCCATCGTGTCTGCATCAGCTCTCCAAAGGTACAATTTCCTTAGTGCCATTCTTTTGTCTTTCCACTGTAATTCTGTAATTTGTTCCTTTTCAAATAAATCTAATTTCCTTTTGAATGCCTTGATTAAACATGCCTCCACCACACTGTCAGGCAGTGCTTTCCAGTCCCTAACCTTCCACTGGTGTGTATAAAGATCCCTCTGGTCACTTTTGCTTCTTTTACTAGTTATCTTAAATTCTTGTTCTTGATCTTTCATGAGAGGGAAGAGATTCTCCATATCTATTTCATCCAGACCCCTCATGATTTTGAATATTTCTATCAAATCTCCTCTTAACTTTCTTCTCTCTGAGGAAAACAATTCTAACATCTCCAGTCTATCTTAAAAACTGAAGTTCTTCGTCCCTGGAACGATTCTCGTGAAGGACAACTTCAGAAGGACAACTAAAGATGGGCAATATATGCTCATCTAGCCAGCAATGTCCACCTCCTGTGAATGAATTTTTAAAAATTGTATTCTTTTTAAACTGCTCTCTCAGCCTGTCCTACCTTCAATGACTTTTGCACATTTGCACCCAGGTCTCTCTGCTCCTGCACTCCCGAGTTGAACATTTCATTTTATATTGTCTCCCCTGTTCTTCTGACTAAAATGAATCACTTTAGATTTCTCCATGTTGAACTTCATCTGCTACTTGTCTGCTTAGCCCATCAACTTGTTCCTGTCCTTTTGAAGTTCTATATTATCGTTCTCATAGTTCACAATGTTTTCATATCCTTTACAAATTTTGAAATTGTGCCTTATATGTGATCATTAATATATGTCAGGAAAAGCAACGGTCCCAACACAGATCCCTGAGGAACTCCACAACAGAACTTCCTCCAGCTCAAAAAACAGCCGTTAACCACTGCTCTCCATTTCCTGTCACTCACCCAATTTCATATTCATGTTGCTACTGTCCCTTTTATTCCATGTGCTATAACTTTGTTCACAGGTCTGTTGTGTGGCATGTATTGAATGCCTTTTAGAAGTCCACGTACACCACATCAAGCACATTGCTCTCATCAACCTTCTCTGTTACCTCTTCACAAAAGCTCTAGCAAGCTAGACATGATAATTTGCTGTCAAATCCATGAGCTTCAACTTTTATAAGGGACTTCATTGGCTGCCTTCTTGACATCCATTTAAAAATACATCCATACACATTTTTCTGTTCACTTCAGGCTCTGAGAACAACTTTTGTGATCAGTAATATGGCTATTGAGAGTTATGCTTCAAATTCTTTGCTGTCTTTAGGGTTAATCCTTCAGAAAATTGTATTTGTTCTTGTTTCATTCAAAATACAATGGCAGAAATAAACCTGAACTGAAAAATGTCAAAAGAAAGTACAAAATAGAAAGGAGGTGAACTCATTTTCTGTGCTGACATTACCTGTCTAGTAGCTCCCAATCCTCTCCACCCCATCGATCCCGGAATTCCTCAGTATTCATTCCTCCGATCTTGTCAAAATCGCTTTTGAAGATACCAAAAAGTCCAAACCCATTTACTTCCCAGTACCCTTGAGTAGAAGAAGAAGAGAAATCAGTGTTTGGAACATTCACCTTTGTGTGCATGAACTGCTCAAAGAGAAACCATGAATTAGTTACATGAACCAGCTTACAGATAGCACTGTGCTTTAGGTGTGGTTGGTAATGGTCAATGTCGAGCTGAACCAGCTGGTCAGGCCAAAAGGAAAGTGACACAAAGCTGTTATCCTTGGGTTTGGATGTGCTTCTTCCATTTTCCAGTTTTGTTCCCAACCTTTTTTTTAAGGTGTTTATATTTCATTCTACATGTGCCATCGACCCTATGACATGTCACAAAGTTGGCCGCTCCTCATGTGTGAATCTCGGCACAAAGGATAAATGGATCCTGGTACAATAGGAATGCCATTTGGACTAGCAGTTTAGGGGCTACTAATGTTAATATTAATGTTCTTGAGACCACGGTTCAAATTCCACCTCGGCAGCTGGTGGAATTTAAATTTAATGAATAAAACTGGAATCAAAAATCCAGGGGGCAATTCTCCCCAAGAAAATGCTAAGCGTTGAATTTGCATAAAAACTGGAACAAATCATGTTGTTTTTATCAATGGAAGTTAGAAAAAGACTCTTCCACACTCTGTGCACTGCAGAGTGCCCTAGCATAAATCCTGTTGAAAAGCTATGGGCGAGACCTATTCCCGCTGGAAAAGCCGACAGCATAGCGCTGAGTAAGTCACTGCGCACGTGCCAATCCATCAGCATCAAGATCAGTGCATGCGCAGTGGTTCCTGTCTGCCGGTCTCCTGATTGCTGACCAGCCCCGTGGTTCCTGCATTGCCGGACATGCAATCCCCTCATGGCTTGACTGCTGGTGTCCCTCCCAACTGGCAGTCCCAAATCGTGGCCCTCACCCCTAGAGTGCTGACCCCTCCCCCACAGTCCTGACACCATCCCCCCCCTCCCCAAAAGTGATCATGGAGCCAGCCCTGATCACAGGCCTTCCTCTCTCTCCTACCAATCCTGACTACAGAGTGGCATTGAGACCACCCCCACCACCCCCATCGATCTCCCCTCAGAGGCCCTACCCTATTAGTCTTCTTCGCATTGTCTAATGCCCACTGAGTAGTGCCAAAGTACTGCCGAGGACATTGGCACTTTGCCCCTTGGGCAGTGTCAGAGGTTCTAGGCTGGCAGTGCCAGGATGCCAATGCCTAGGGGGCCTTGATTGCCCCTCTTCACTCCAGTGGGGTTGGGTTGTGAGGGAAGAAAGGGGATTGGTGGGAAGCTTGATTTGTGGGAAACTTGTGGATCCAGAGACCTGAGTCCCGGGTCCACTACTGAAATTTACATTATATGGAAATTGCCCCTTATATATCTAATGCAGCTCTGCGTTCATACGGCACAGAGCTGACGGCGCTGGAAATCCAGTGCTGGGAGATACGCTCAGGCCAGATGCCCAGTGTGAATTACACTAAAAAAATCAGTGTAGCGGGATGAGAGAATCACCACCCCCATCTCCCCCTAGTCTCAGTAATGGCGATCACAAAACCATCGTTGATTGTCATGATCTGCTTCACTAACATTCAGTATGAAAGAAAATTGGCCATCCTTGGCTAGAATGGTCTATGTGTGACAACAGACCCACAGCAATGTGGTTAACTTTTAACTGCTCTCTAAAGTGGTGTGGCAAGCTCTTATGTTCAATGGCAAGTAGAGATGGACAACAAGTGATGGCCTCGCCACTGACATCTCTATCCCACAAAAGAATAAAAAAAGTGGAGTATATCCTCAACTAGCATCCATATGAGCACCTTGAAACAAAGGTCATCAGATGGCCATTATTACAAATACTTCTTATCATTTTCTCCTCCATCACTAGCCTACAAATCAACCTGGAACCAT
This sequence comes from Sphyrna mokarran, assembly GCA_024679065.1. NCBI lineage: Eukaryota > Metazoa > Chordata > Chondrichthyes > Carcharhiniformes > Carcharhinidae > Sphyrna > Sphyrna mokarran. The sequence continues at coordinate 73,498,514 of JAGIQG010000008.1, read as the reverse complement.
CCAGTCTAATTTGCAAAAAAGCACAAATGCTGGAAGATCTCAGGAATTCTGACAGCATCTGTGGAGAGAGAACAGAACTAATGTTTCCAGTCTGGATGACCTTTTGTCAGAGCTGAAGACAAAGAATAAAGCTTGGATTCACATGGCTGGGTTTCACACTGGGCTTTTCACACTTAGTCATGGGATGGATGAGCAATCTCAAATCTCATTTCTAGTGAGTGTATTTCAAGCTTTGAAAATAAATTAACTGATACTATCCGCTCATATCTTTATTAGTTAGCAATAACATAAAGATTAGATGGCACCAAATTGAGAACAGGAAAGTGACAGCTTAATGAAATCACTCCATTTACAGCAAGTACATTAACTGAAAAAGTAACTGGAGAAATTCTCCCCGCTGATTGTATCTATTCTGTATCTAAGTTTGTGATAATGAAACAGCTTCAGAGAAATGGGCTTTTCACTTTCTCAGTGTATTCAGAAAACCTGCAATTACAACCACAAGGAGATTCCTTATCTGCCTGTCATGAAATTCTAGAGCCACAGGCTACAAAAGAAAAATGAGGAAGGTGCAGGACAATAAATCACTTGTCCTGTAAAACTGTTTCCTTGCTGTAATGTCTAATATTACGATTCTGCACCTGAAATAAACACAGAATTAGAAATTTGCAGGTTAAAGGCTCACCAATCCCCAAACAGCATTAGCTGTTAAACAAGACTCCTGCTTTAGCAGAAAGAAAATCCAAATTTGAAACACCACTCAAATGCATCAATATAATGCATGGGTTGGAGGCATCCTCGAGTTAGTTTGCAGCATTAACCCTCAACAGCTGATGTGCCCAGGAGACTTGGCCATCTCCACACATTCTGCTTCTCTGCAGATAAGATCCCTAATTATACCAGGAGTGCATACACTTTTTTATTTACAAGGCAGCAGAAAAATTGTTATAAGGATTCTCCTGTAACCATCAGGCAAAGTCAGAAGCTGAGGCATGGAAGGCTTCCACCAGCAAGGGAGTAGCTGAAGGTCCTGATAGTTAAGTTGGTTGACTGTGAGTGTGGCCACCACAATTAGTCCCAGTGTATTGCTGAGCTGGGATCTTACAATATAGGAAAATAGACTCAAATAATGGCTGAATTAAGTAAACTTTGCCTTCCAGCCATGTGATGATAACCATGTACTCTGTGAAGATGGAAGGTGGGCTGCCAAAATCACTTACCATCAGGCTCACTAGGGGAACTGCCGCAGCCCAGTCTCATCACGATAGGGGCATATGCCAATTTCCCTTCTATACAATGCTTTCTTATATTATCTATGATGCTGATGGGGAAATGGATGTGCAGGTCGCATAGGAATAAAATAGTGTGGCTGTCCTGAAAGAAAAGAGGCAGAAACAATGTCATGTTATTTATAATAAACGAAACAAAAATCTCTTTTGATCTCAGTGGATAAAGAGAATATCCTCGACTGGCATATAATTGAGGTTAAAAAGATAGGCCGGGGAAAGAAAAATTCACGCTACTCATTGGATCTGTTCCTTCCAACTGACCAAGTACTTAAGGTTATGGAGTCTCCATCAGCTCTAAGCAGCCATTCACAACCATGGCACAATTGAGTTGACAAACTGATAGTTTCATTTTTCAGTAGCTGGATAAAAGGATCAGCCAAAACTCAGTGATAGTACTCTCACCTCTAAGTTAAAAGCTTGTGGGTTCCATTCTCACTCCTGAGGATTCAATATAAAATCCAGGCTGATGTTTCCTTGCAGCGCTGAGGGAATGCTGTATAGTTAGAAGGTTTGCTCCCAATATCCTCGCTGAAACAGATGATCTGGTCATTAACCTCACTGCTGTTTGCAGGAGCTTGCTATGCACAAATGGACTGCTGTGTTCTCAACATTATTACACTTCAAAAATACTTCACTGGCTGTAAAGTGATTTGAGACATACTGCAGTAATTACAGGGTTCTATATAAATATGTGTCTCTCCTTCTTTAAAGTAAAGAGAGAAGGTGGTGAAACTAGTTAGTTATAGTAGAGGTGAAACTGCATTAGGAAATAAATGATTTTCATAGTATAATGAAATGATTGTGCCTCCTGCTGATTCAAAAACCCTCATTTATTACCAACTCCTCCCCTCATGGACATCCTATTCTGGCCTTGAGAGTTCTGGGCCTGGCTCCAAAGGGTAATAACTCACACAAAAACAGAATAGCAGCACTCTTCACAGCTTCAGGAACATCATGTAAAGATTGATCACAATCTCAGCAAATATCACACACTCATTCAATCAGGGTCTCTAACCTTGTCAGAACTCGAACTGATTTTTCTCCCCTCACATACCCAGGGTTGCAAAGTCAATTTTAGTTAACTCATCACAAGCTCAGGAATTGAATCTTCAGGTTTATGATTTGATGGCTGCACTGTGGTGGTGGTTTTATCCATCAGATAACTGAAGAGTTGAGGCTTGGTGTGATGGTGCTATATTTTTGGCTTTTACAGGTATTAAACCAATTCTACTGTACAGCAATCAATGGCAAAGGTAAAGTTTATTTTTTAGTCATAAGTAAGGTTTACATAAATAAGCTTTATGATGTTATGTGAAATTCCCTTAGTCGACACAGTCTACCAACTGTTTGGGCCAATGCACCTAACTAGGATGTCTTTCAGAATGTGGGAGGAAACCAGAACACCCAAAGGAAATCAATGCAGACACAGAGAGAATATGCAAATTCTACACAGACAGTGATCCAAGCCAGAATTGAATCTGGGTCCCTGGCATGGTGGCAGAAGTGCTAACACCATGCCACCCAATTGACAAATTCCAACTAATTAATCTAGAACTAACATACACTGCTTCCATTACAAATTGCAGCCTATCTATAACTTTTTCTTTGTCTCTGCCAACTTTTAAGTCCATTTCATATATTTTCCACGTGAGCAACTTCTTGATGTTTGTCTTTTGCCAGTTTGCACTTCCTGTCCTGGCTCAGTCTAAAACAGCACTCTGAATTTTTTTATGCAGTTCTATAAGATTATCTCCTTTCTAAACCAAAGTAAAAGGTAAACACAAAGTCCCAGACAAGCACAGAGGCAAGCAGTATTACCGAAAGAAACTGTTTCCAGAAGATGCAAATGTTAAAGAAATTTATCAAAGCAATTCAATGCTGGCAGCTGCTTATTTTTCTACAGTGACACATTCTTCTCCTTGAGAGAAAGAGAGACAGTGAGAGAACAAGGTACAAAGAGATATGGGCACACAATGAGTGAGATGTGGTTAACCCATTTTAGTTCATTTCCTGAACCACTATGTTTGAAACGCTTTCTGATGTCGCACTGCTTGTAAATGAGAAGACAGAAAGGAATGGTTAAATAAATGTACACCTTCCTTTGCAGTATTAATAGGTAGAGGAAAAAATAGTAAATTAGCGGTGACTAAAAGAGCAAATGGATTATTTCACAATGTAGGATAGCGTGTGCCCACCCTTATTGGATAGAGACACCCACTCCACAATGCAATTACGATTCATAACAAAAGAACAATAAGATCAGCTTATAATCAATATTTTTAAGTTGAAATGTATCAAAAATATATGAAAATAATATTCAGATGGAGAGATTGACCTCAGAGGCAATCCATGGATGGAGAGACTGACCGCAGAGTCAGTCCACAGATGGAGAGACTGACTGCAGAGTCAGTTACGGATAGCGTGATTGACCAGAACTAATGTAGGGACATAGACCGTAGTGTAAACAGCTGTCAGTACGTACTGTAATAGGGATATAGACAGCGGTGTAAACACCCATCAGTATGCAATGTAAAGGGATATAGACCACAGTGTAAATACCCGTCAGTACACACTGTAATAGGGATATCAACAGCAGTGTAACACCCATCAATACACAATGTAATAGGGATATAGACCATAATGTAAACAGCTGTCAGTACGTACTGTAATAGGGATATAGACAGCAGTATAACACCCATCAATATGCACTGTAATAGGGATATGGACCGTGGTGTAAACACCCATTAGTACGTACTGTAATAGGAATATAGACCGCAGTGCAAATACCTGTTACTGAAGCTGACCTCCAGAGATAGTTTGACAATGAAAAATAAAAGTGACTATGGTCTTGGACTGTGTCGGCTAGTGGTCGCAGAGCTGGATCACAGACTTGGGTGAAGCAACTAGCTTCAGAGTTTTAACAAGAGCAATGTCATTAGTTTGCATTTAAATGACTTTCATGGCTTTTTTGTGTATCAGAAAGTGAACACACAAAATGGACACATCAAAGAGGGATCAACTAATGATTAGCACTAACAATAAAAGTTGTTTTGTATAGAGTGACATTAACTGGTCTTTCTATCAAATTAAAACCATGGGATTCAATATTTCGCCATTGTCCATTTATTGCTTAATCCAATGCACAGCAGATCTCCTCACTAAGTAGAAGAAATATGAGCTCCTCTTCTTTTGAGAAATGAATGTGAAAATATTCTATGTGTGGTAATGGATCTCAAATGAACCCTGAAGAGATTTATCATTAAGATTATAACGTGACTCTCTCTGCCTCCCAATAACCACACTGAATACTGAATTCACAAAGAGCTTTGCTGGAAGAGAAATAAATCTAAATGGAAATATATATCTTTTAGTGTTGTTTGATTTTTGCTCTCTAGCATCATTCATCAACCATGTATTCCAGAACAATCTTTAATCAGAATGGAAAGGAGTTGAGCCCATTACCCAGGATGTTTCTTTCAATATTCAACAGATCATGTCAAACAATATTTTACAGCACAGATGCGGGCTATTTGGTCCATCATGCTTGTGGTGGTTCTTTGAAAGAGCTATCCGCCCAGAATATGAGAGGGGCAGATGAGGATAAATGAGCTCTCAATAGTTCACACAGCAGCCACCCAGCAGCCTTACTCAGTGATCCATGCAGAGCCCAAGATGTTTCCCAATTTCATTCCTGAAAATTCCAGATCTATTTGTTGGACTATGCCCCTAATCTTATATTCCTCAAATACTGGGAATCATTTCTCCTATTCTTAATATCTTGAAATCTTTGATGAAAGTACCTTTTAACCTTTTAAATACCCAAAAATACAACTTTAGAGTTTTTTTATTTTTCCTCACAATGTAACTCTTGGAATCCAGGCATAATTTAGGAACATTAGGCCACACTCTTTTAAGGTCAATATATTCCTACTAAAGTGTGGTGACCAGAACCATGTACTTCAGGTGTGGTCTAACCAGGGCTTTATATTGCCAAAGTACAACTTCTGTTTTAGTCCCCCAGAGATAAAAGTCATTATTTTGTTTGAATTTTCGCTGTACTAGTTCATGATATTTTAATGATCTGTGTACCTGGACCCCAGGTTTCCTTGAACTCTCACCTCTTGGGTTTTGCAAGCAAAATGAAACATCTACTGCTCGATGAGATTCTGTGATTGGATAGAACTTGCTGGAAAATCCTGAGCGTGCGAACAGCTACACCAACAGACAATTTAAGATAATCAGTTGACCTTGTAACATGGTTCAATTATATTTGCAGAGGTGTCAAACATTCATACACAAGAACGCATTCTCTACAAGTGCAAGGAATATGTCCAAGCCTTGGACCTTTGTGGAGTACCCAGGAGCCTGGGGAGCATATCATAAGTACCCTGTTGCTTTCTCCATGGCAACACCTTGACCAAAGTTGATCGGCTAACCAATCAGCACCCTTTTCACCTGTGGCATAAATCATTGTGATCTTTTGAAATTTGACATTCTTATAAGAAGAGTGCAATGTGAAAATCTTTAGAAACATCTCTCTCTTTTCAACAATGGTTAATTTGATATGGCATCTGAGGGTAACAAATAGTGAAAAAATCATACCCCAGTGAGGGTATGGAAGGGAAAAATCGGAAACTGGAAATGTATTTCTTAAGAAACACCCAAAATATTCCAACTCTCTTGATACCAAGTGACACAGTGGTTAGCAGATTCAATTCCTAGCTAGGGTCCAAGTCTGTGCGGAGTCTGCACATTCTTCCCATGTCTGCAAATGTTTCTTCCGGGTGCTCCGGTTTTCTCCCACAATCCAAAAGATATGCATTGGCCTTGCTAAGTTCTCTCTCAATGTACCCAATCAGGTGCCGGAATGTGACGACTAGGGGATTTTCATTGTAGTGTTAATGTAAGCCTACTTATGACATTAGTAAATAAACCCTAAAAATACCATTGGATTGCCATGCATCTGTATTAGGCAATCCATTTTTAGATACCAGAAATTTGCAATAAGCCAACAGGTTTCTAACAGACAGTCATACCTCTACATTATTAATCATTTTATTATCTCGGTTGAAGAAATGTCTGAAACATAGGCTAATAATGGAATCAGGTGTTTTCCTGAAAACACAGCATTTCTTGGTTCACCTTCTAAATAACAGCATGTCTGACCACATTCTTACTCCAAGTTCTTCCAGCACAATACTTGCAATGTCATATATCACCAGAGTTGAGAAATGGCTGGCGTTCCCACGCTATAAGTTATTGTTGCTGTTTCAGCTTCCCTGAACAGATATCACTAATGGAATGTGCTTCTTTACTGCACAACCAGGATAGTGTTTTGCTCAGGCTGCTCATTCTTAACCCCACTTATTTTGATTTAGAAAGTCATAATAAGCTTACCTCATAAGAATGATCTGCTGCAGAATGAACATTTGACAAGAGGAATTGAGACAATTTACTGATTTTCACCAAAGAATGATGCTTGGTGCAAAAAATTAATACAAGTGATCTTAATGGGAGGCCATCTTCACAGAATAAAGTAGTTAGCAAGCCTTCAGGGTGTGGGCAGGTGAAGTACTGTGTAGCACTTTCAATCCAGGATGTTCGAATAATACAATGAAAGCTATGTCACAATAGCCCCACTTTTAAAACTGAAAGAGACAGATCGGTCGAAGGGACAAAAACAAAGAGTCTATTTTAAGGGTGACATTAAAAGTTGCAAGCTCTATTTTAAAATTTAGGAACCAATGTCAAGGGGCAGGACTTAAGAATGTTGGGTTTGAAAGCAGGACTAACATTATATCGGGGTAATGCAAAAAAAAAGATGATGTCAAACTGGATTTTAAAAGCCTTTAGATTGTAACTGAAAGAGGTAATGAGTCCCAGCGAGAATGAATTTCAAAAGGAGGTTCCATCACTTTTTCCATTTAGACATTTCTTATCAATGCTCAAATGGTTCACCAAATTTCTGATTAGTAAGTACATCTTTAGTTACTTTCCCCTCATTCATTTATGTTAACTTCTCAGGATTCTTTTGGTTTAATAATCATTGCTAATCTCACTAGGAGCTCAAAATAGAGTTATTGAGCCCAAAGAACACGAATGCATTGAATCAATATCAGTAGCAATCTAGTCATTAACCCAGGAGTGCATCAGCAATTCAGCTGTGTACATGTTAACATTTGTTTCTCCGCACCATTAAGCTCAACATCCTTCTGAATCAATTTAGTCAGTGGAACCAGCAATCTTTATTAAAAGGCACACTGACTTCATGACAGCAGGCAAACCTTTAACCGTAGCCATCAGAAGCCTCTGATTTATTTTGTGACAACAATACTGCATACAAGTGATGAAACACTGCAACCAATGAAAGATGCATCATTCTAACTTTGCATTGGCAAAATGGAAATGATACATATATTCAGCAGCCACCAGGGGGAACATTTTCTATGATTCCATTCAAATGTTAACTGAGCTCTTAAAAGAGATTTTTAAAAAATTGAGGGGACGTTTTCCTCCCCCTGTTAAAACTGATTTGTATCTATTTATAAGATTGAAATATGCATTGTAATGATCCATTTCACTGCCTTGTAGATGTTTGTACTTAAGGTTCTAGGTTACTTTCTTTCAGTTTCATCCAATTTCATGCTCACTCTGCCTTTTTATTGAATCAAATTACTTTCTCCATTCTCTCAAGGCGAGAAAGAATTAGATTTATTTTGGGTGATGGGGATTCATTTACCCCTCGGCATTGGCAAGATGGCTGAAAAGGTTAAGACATATTCTGAAGCAAACTCATGTTACTAGCTGACTTTGAACTGAGTTTGTGACCCCTCAATTCTCTCCAATAACAAGACTGCTTATCAACTCATCCATGCTTTTTATTATCTCCAGACGTTATTATTTCAGTGCTGCCCTGGCATTGCATTCTCTGTAAACTTCAGCCCATCCAAACTGCTTTTAGCCTTGCTTGCACCAGATCTTGATCACCCACCATGCCTGTACTAGCTGACCTACACTGGCTCCTAATCTAGCCATGATGTACAGATGCCGGCGTTGGATTGGGGTGGTAAGAACTCAGTAAGAATTTAGCAACACCAATTTATAATCCAACCGATTTATTTGATAGTAAAAAAGCGAGCTTTTGACTCTTGTGTCTTCTTCAGGCAAATGCAGTGTTCTGGTCTGCAATAGCACACATCAGCACAGACAGTCAGAGATTGCTGATTAGAATGCGAATCCTTACATCTAACCTGCTATTCAAGTGTTAAAGTGGCTAACAATGTGTGTGAAGGGAATCCTGAGCATTGTTAGAGAATTGTGTATTTTCTCCAGACAGCACAGTAAGTGAGGTTTTTTGCTAACCCAGGCAAGTTACGGGGGTTACAGATAGTGTGTCATGAAGCCAAGATCCCTGTTAAGACCGTCCTCATGTGTGCGGAGCTTGGCTATCAGTCTCTGCTCAGCGACTCTGCGCTGTCGTGTATCACGAAAGCCCCTTGAAGAACATTTACCCGCAGGTCGGAGGCCGAATGCCCATGACTGCTGAAGTGTTCGCCCACAGGAAGGGAACTGTTTTGCCTGGTGATTGTTGAGCGATGCTCATTCATCCGCTGTCGTAGTGTCGCAATCACCAGGCAAAACAGTTCCCTTCCTGTGGGCGAACACTTCAGCAGTCATGGGCATTCGGCCTCCGACCTGCGGGTAAATGTTCTTCAAGGGGGCTTTCGTGATACACGACAGCGCAGAGTCGCTGAACAGAGACTGATAGCCAAGCTCCGCACACATGAGGACGGTCTTAACAGGGATCTTGGCTTCATGACACACTATCTGTAACCCCCGTAACTTGCCTGGGTTAGCAAAAAACCTCACTTACTGTGCTGTCTGGAGAAAATACACAATTCTCCAACAATGCTCAGGATTCCCTTCACACACATTGTTCGCCACTTTAACACTTGAATAGCAGGTTAGATGTAAGGATTCGCATTCTAATCAGCAATCTCTGACTGTCTGTGCTGATGTGTGCTATTGCAGACCAGAACACTGCATTTGCCTGAAGAAGACACAAGAGTCAAAAGCTCGCTTTTTTACTATCAAATAAATCGGTTGGATTATAAATTGGTGTTGCTAAATTCTTACTGAGTTCCTAATCTAGCAACATCTCAACTTTAACACCTTATACTTTTTGAATACCTCCGTGGCTTGATCCTCCTTATCTCTCAAATAGGACGGAATTTTCCCAGCCAGCCTACAGCAGTTTGGGGCTGAGCAGGAGCAGTGAAATTGGTTAGAATCAAAAGGTCAGAAATGCGCCAGGGTAAACTGCAATTCTGTCAATGGTGGGTTAATCTTCCTGCTGGCTGGTAGCGCAAATGGCATTTGCATGTCTTTCAAAAATACTCCTTAAAACATCTACCTGCCAGAATCCCATCAGGCCTTCTAATCTTGCATCACATAAGCGAGAAATCACATCAGTGTTAAGTCCGATTACGAAAGGGTAGCGTATTGCCTTCAGTTCACTAGAGACTTCTGAGTGAGTGCACCGACTTTCTGACATAGTGCTGTGCTGCTCCTGATGTGCTCTCCACCACACTGCTGAGGCTGACCAGTTCCTGCCTTCATCTCCATGCTAAACAGATCTTCACGGACAGTATTGTGCTGCTCGACTCATGGACCTTCCTGTGTCACCATCTCAGATCAGTACCGCACTTGGGCTTAAGGAGTGCAGGGTTCTCCTTGCTCCTGCCACCACACACCAGTGTCTGCCTGGGCAGCACTCATGGAGCCACCACAACAAAGGTCAAAAGTTCGACTAGGAACATTTTCCCTCTGGGCTGTTGACATGCTGCACAGTCTGATGAAGACAGGGGGACCAGAGACAATGATACGAGTGTGCTGGACCATTGCTCAAATATGTTGCCATGACCTTCGAACCTTCAGCTGACTACAGATGATAGGAGAGTCAGGGGAACATGCTTGTACATAATTAATGAGCTTCCATGTGCAGAATTTGGTGTGAGACCTTGCTGTTGTGTCTAACTGGCCAGACAGGTGCTGCCAGTGCCACCTACCACCGCACTTCATCTCAAATCAAGAGAGTTCCGCTCATAATTTCAATGTGGTGAGGTGGTGCCTTTTGATAGGCAAAATAAGCAGATTGCGTTTTCCTTAAAAAACATGGGCCTAAATAGGATGGAAGAGCCAAGATAGTTAAAGGCATATATTACTAAATGTCATGGTACAAGTAAATAAAGCCAAATAAAGAGTGAACAAGTATGGAGCTCATTTCTAGAGGGACAGAATTGAAAAGCAGCAAAGTTATGATAAACATATATCAAACCTTGAATAGCTGATAGATAACTGTATTGTGCTTATGTCAATTTTCCATATTGTAAAATGCACTGGAGGAGGTGCAAGACAAAATTTACAAGAGTGATAGCAGAACTCTGAGGCTAGTCCTTTCAGAAAACTTCATGCAGGCTGGAGATCTTTTCTTTAGAAAAGAGAAATCTGAGTTGTGACCTAATAGAGATGTTTAATAATATGCAAGTGTTTAATAGAATAGATGCATGAGAGAAACCAAAACTAGGCTCTTAGATATAACGTAGTTACTATTAAATCCAACAAACTATTCAGGAGAGATTAGAATGTGTAACTTTTCATTATGATGAATAACACAAATGGTTAGCACTGCTGCCTCATGGTGCCAGGGATCTGGTTTGATTCCCACTTGGGTCACTGTGCAAAGTCCATACGTTCCCCCTGTTTTCTCCAGGTGCTCTGGTTTCCTTACATAGTCCAAAAAGATGTGCTGGTTAGGTTCTATTGACCATGCTAAATTCTCCCTCAGTGTACCCAAACAGGCACCGGAGTGAACAAGAACAAAGACAAAGAACAAAGAACAACACAGCACGGGAAACAGGCCCTTCGGCCCAACGAACCCGCGCCACCGTCCTAATGTCTTAATGACATATAGAGACCAATATAGGGACAATTTGTTACCCAATCAGCCTAAGAGCACATTTTTGGGATGTGGGAGGAAACCGGAGCACCCGGAGAAAACCCACGCAACCACGGGGAGAACGCGCAAACTCCCGCAGACACAGGCCCAAATCCATGTGTCTGCACAGCAACAGCGATAGTCTCTGAGCTGTCATGTTGCCCATCTGATGGTCCAGTTTAAGCATACACTAACGACATGAAGCACTAGGCCACTCCTGAAGTAACATCCAGGAGCAGCCCTCGCACGACCTGCCGAATGCATGCACCTTGTTGGTCAACAAGGTGGACCGAACAGCCTGTGGAAACAATTAAAGTATTTAAACAGTCCTCCTATATCCCTCTATCTGCAGACCGCTCATGTGGCTGTCCAAGAGACCCTTAAACAACCCTAGCGTGCCTGCTCCCACCACCTTACTCGGTAGTGCATTCCACACCCCCACTACCCTTTGTGTGAAAAAATGCCCTCTAATATTCGTCTTATACATAGCCCCCCTCACCCTAAGGCCGTGACCCCTCGTTCTATTCGATTCTAATGGTGGAAAAAGCTTACCACCATTTACTCTATCTATACCCCTCATAATCTTATATACCTCTAATAGATCCCCTCTCAGCCGACGTCTTTCAAGGGAAAACAACTCCAGTGCGTTCAATCTTTCCTCGTAAGACAGCCCTTCCATACCAGGCAGCATCTTGGTAAATCTCCTCTGCACTCTCTCCAGGGCCTCCACATCCTTCTGGTAGTACGGTGACCAGAACTGGACGCAGTACTCCAAGTGAGGCCTAACCAACGTTCTATACACTTGTAACATCAGACTCCTACTCTTGTATTCTATACCCCTTCTATGAAGGATAACATACCATACGCTTTCTTTATCACTTTCTCCACCTGTACTGACACCTTCAGAGACTTGTGAACCTGCACCCCCAGGTCTCTTGGCTCTCTATACTCCGGATAGTTTTACCTTTTATCCTATAACTCCCCTCTACATTATTCCAGCCAAAATGCATCACCTCGCATTTATCCGGATTAAATTCCATTTGCCATCTATCTGCCCAATCTACCAGCCTATCTATGTCCTGTTGTATTGCCTGGCACTGCTCCTCAGTCCCCGCCAATCCAAGCATCTTAGTGTCATCAGCAAATTTGCTGATCACACTACCTACCCCCTCTTCCAAGTCATTTATATAAACCACAAATAGAAGAGGTCCTAGTACTGAGCCCTGTGGCACACCACTAGTGACAGACCTCCAGTTGGAAAAAGAGCCTTCCACTACTACCCGCTGTCTCCTCCTCCCAAGCCAGTTCTCAACCCATCTACATACCTGGCCCTGTATCCCATGTGCCTTCACCTTTTTTATCAGCCTACCATGGGGAACCTTGTCAAACGCCTTACTGAAATCCATGTAGACGACATCAACGGCTTGTCCTTCATCAACCGTTTTTGTCACCTCTTCAAAAAATTCCACTAGATTCGTAAGGCACGACCTCCCCTTAACGAAGCCATGCTGCGTATCCCTGATCAGATCGCAGCGCTCCAGATGCTCATACATCCTGTCCCTGAGGATCCTCTCCATTAGCTTACCTATAACTGAAGTCAAGCTCACCGGCCTATAGTTCCCTGGATTATCCCTCTGACCCTTTTTAAACAACGGTACTACATTTGCAATCCTCCAGTGCTCTGGGACCTCACCTGTGTCCAAAGAAGAGACAAAGATTTGCGTCAGAGGCCCAGCAATGTCATCTCTCACCTCCCTTATGGTGTGGCAAATAAGGGATTTTCACAGTAAGTTCATCGCAGTATTAATGTAAGCCTAACTGTAACATTCATAAATAAACATTAAAACTTTACGTGCATTTAAAGTAAGTTAGATAAACACATAATTGAGAAAGGAATAGAAAGTTATGCTGAGAGATTAGATGAAGAGGGGTGTTTAGTAACAGATGGCTAGCTCACAGCCAAGAATACATAATGAGGCTTGGATGAGAGACCAGATATCTATTAGTTACTTGAAATGGCTGAGTTACAGTGAAAATATTTCTTCATTGCAGTTCTGGTTCAGTCAATTTCACAATATTTTTATACAAAAGATACAGGTTCAAGTGCTTGCAGTTTCTGCTACTGATACTTTAAAGGGTCTGGACGAATGTCACTTTTAGTGGAAAAAAGCAATCTTTATGAATGAATGACTTTTTGAAAAAGTTTTTTCTATTACACATCTTATTGTCACTATAAGATTCATTATTTCTACAGAACTTAAACTAGGTGAATGGCATGGAGGTGCCATTGCTCAGCATGAGGGCATGAGAGTTGAATGGTAGCATGTTTTGGTGTGGAGGCATGAGTCGGAACTTGCCTTTTGAATAGTTCCCTCATGCAGGCTATACTTTATGACATCTCTAGGCTGCCATGAACCACAAATCTTTGAAATGATTTCACAACTCCAGGGATATTGCAGAAGATTAGGACATGCCAGCAGAATTAGGTCCAGGCTGGGAAGACAGGGTTTGGGCTTTTGCCAGCTTGCACCCTTAAAAGGACTCCTGGGAATTGAAAATCCTAGGAATGGGGTCAAGAATCGGAACACACTTGCTATTTTAACAAAGCTCCCAAGTCATCCTGACTGGATGAAATATAGGTCGATGTAATTGTCAGTGTGAAGCACAGTGCATCGGGTCAGTGGCATCGTGTATATTGTATTGCACACTGCACAGTGAGGTTTATTTAGTTCTTTCTTTATTCCACATTAAGAAGCAAAAGTAACCGTCAGGTAGCATCAGGGCAGGTAGTTTATTCCATTGCTCGCTGTCATTAAATTTTCATTATTAGTGCAGAGCATCAGTAGAATAGGGAATTGTAAATGTAACTTATTCAGCTTAGGAAATTACTGTTCACACAGGCTGGTCTTGGCATCGCTTTTGGTTAGGCAATCTGCAATGAGTTAGAGAAAAAAGATTTCTCAAGTTCAGTAACAGTCCATTACTTTAGTTATTAGATTACACTGATTTTATCTTTTATCTGAGATGAATATAGAAATTGATTTCATTCAAATGTAATCCAATACAACTTAATTTTGATGGAGTTTTTGGATGTATACATTCATAAAACAAACATGTAAAGTTGCAGGCTAGTGGGGCAGTACGCCGATAAAGTAATGGGTAGTGCCAATGATAGGCTACAGGTTAATCACGGTTAAAAATAGAATGTGCAGCTCTAGAAGCATCAGTGGAGAGAGAAATAGATTTAATATTTCATATCCAATATGAGTCTTCTTTGAATCTGGTGAAGTGCTAACCTGGATCACATTACTACAAAAGCTCCAAGGAGGAAAATAAGCTATCTCCAGCAAAGAAGGGAGATGTTTTAGGTGATCTTATTCTTCTCAGCAGAAATTAGATTGTAAAGTAGTGAAGGTTAGAATTGGGAGATGGAAGGAAGCAAGGCAGAAACCTAGATATGGACAAGGAGATTGTGAGCCTAGATGATGTAGAGAAAATTTCTTAGCATCTTAGTGTCTGGTTGTCGCACACTGATACTGAAATTGGGTCCTGAGCCCACAGATATGGGCACAGAGCAAAAGGACTCTGGTGGGATTCCACTGCCCGTGACTGACTAAGAAGCAACCCCCAGGAACCACCATCCAAATCAAATTAAATACAGCAGCCTGCTGTGCAAGATGCTGACCAAATCGGAGGGCTGGTAACTTTGCAGCCTTGGAAAAATCACTGCTGAGGCTATAGGAGGAAGAGAGCACCTCCATGTTGAGGCACTCTCAAAAACCACGTATACTTTTTTCACTGTGCTGAGGCTAGGCAAGCAGGCCCCTGTGATCAAGAGGGTAAATCCTCCAGTGGTAGTCTCAGGGCCGTGATGGGGTGGGCATTGATGTTCGAGGTGCATGCAGGGATGGGGGGGCAGAGGGTGGGCGTGGGCTATGAATCAGCCATTTTAGAATGGCAGACCTGATGGCCTCCCTCCGTAGCAGGGTCCGACCTGATGCCAATAAGATGCCAGCGAGACGGGAAAACGCCCATGAATTGCCATTCACTAATTTAATTGGCTGCCAGTCTCTGGTTTTCTCACATCTCCACCATTGAATATATGCTGTACCTGCAGAAAGGGGACAGGCTCCCCACCAACATCATTTTACAAGGCCTTCTTCCCATGCATCTCCAGGAGCTTGGTGAATTCCAGACCGGAGAGGGATGGGGGAAGTACATGGCTGAAGATGGAAGGGAAGACACTTAGATATTGCAAATATAAGAAAGAGACAAGACCAGAAAGGAGGGACCAATACAGAAAAGAAAAGAGATTGTCAAGAACACATGACACATAAAAGTAAATGATCTAGAAAGTACAGGGAAAAGGGCCAACAGCTGCAAACACATTTCCATTATTCCTTGACAGTTGAAATTTCCAGGCATTCCAGCTAGTGACTGGAATAAACCAAACGAAACAGCATGTAGAAGAAAGTGATTTGCATTCATTGAGCGCCTCATCTGGTTAGCTCTTTGCTCAAAGTTCCTTATTTTGCGATCTAAACCATTTATATATTAATAATAGCTGAGGAACTTTGATGCTAAATATAATACAACAATACCAGAACCAACAGACTGGAAATTTCCACATCTATCTGCACTGGAACAAGACAGTGCTCTGCCAAGGAAGTGATTTGTTTTGCCCTTGTGATAGTGGCTCACAGCTCTAAGGAAGCAGAGAAAGCAGTAGAAGAATTGCCTTAAAGGGACACAGCCTTGATGAAAAAGAATTTGCCATATGCATGCGAGGGAGAAGGAGTAGGTGAACCATACATCACTCTCATCACAAGAATGGCATTCACAAGTGATACAGTTGTGGATTGCAATGTTATTCATGTCATGTGTTTTAGATGAAAGTCATTTTTTCAGATGAGCACAGAATATTTTGAGAATATAATATTTCTTCAAAAGGACACTTACCCAACACATCAACTGATGTCTTCTGGTGAGCAAGTTGTTTGGACTGCCTTTGTATTAAAATTTGGTTCAAAATGTAGAAGAGGGTGAATGGGCAAGTGAACTGTTTCCAGGTTTCTGCATCCAGGGTGCACTAAAAGTTACGAGTAATTATCTCTTCAATTTCCATTTGCTGTATGGAAGGCCTTGGCTGCCCAGTTGCAACCAGTTCCAAGACTTAGCAGAGATCCAAGATGTATGCTGCCTGAACAACTGTATCCAGGAAACTATATCCTAATACTCCAAGATTCAATCTGTCAAAATGCCGACAACCAAAGCCACTTTTCTGCCTTGATCATATTAATCACACAAACCAGTTAGGATGTAATGTGAGATTTGTAATGGATGTGTTGACAATCCATTAAAGCTCCCAGCTCAAGTATTCAACATTTTTTTTTGTTCTGGATTCAGTTTGTGTAAGAGTTGACAATAGATAATGGAAAGCTTTCGTTTTTTTGTGTGGTGTCTGCAAAGAGATATAGTGCTGAAACTATGCCAATAGGATGGAACATAGGAACTGGAGGAGGCTAATCAGCTTCTTGAACTTACCCCACCATTCAATTAAATCATTACTTGTGTCTTAGCTCTAGAATCCCTGATACCAGGGAACAAATTAACTCTTTTTGAGGGCTCCTTTTTGAGATTTTCTCAAGGATCACCTTTTTAAATTTCGGGCAGTGTTTGGGGTGGAGGGTCACCTTTGGTTTTTAGGGGCCTCTTTGAAGGAAAAGCAAATCTAAAGATTTATGTTAGAAGCCAAACTGCTGTCTTGAAGCAGAGATTTGCAAACTCACTCTTTGCTTTCAGTAAAGTATATTCAAGAAATGAGAGACTTGGTGCTGGGCTGGCAGCCAGAAGTCCAACAAGAATTAAACAGTTTTCCTTCGGTCGCAGTCCTCTGTCACATCCACACCACTCCCCATCCCACCTCTCTTGTGATCATTTCCATCCTGCAGTTGTTATTAAAGGAAATTCATGGCCTGAAAGATTGGAACCTTCTGAATCGATTGGGCTCTCGAACTTTTTCCACAAATTAACATTTTTTTGAAAAATAAAACATACACACAACAGGCAAAATAAACTTGTATACAGTCAGACATGTCTACAGCGGAAGCCATTTCTATATTTCAAGTAAAATTTAAGGGGAACAAGAAACAACCTGGGTTTTCCGCACAATATTTTTTCTCCCTGTACCTGAGATTTTTCTTCTTTAAACTTTAATCACAATATAATTTATTGGACGAATATAAAAAAGAATGCCATTGAAAAGATGCAAGTTTTTCTTTTTTTTTTTGCATGCAAACCTAAAAGCCAGGCCCAGGAGGAGGGTTTTAGAAGTAAAGACTAAGTTTTTTTTTAAAGGAAGTTGAGGAATTATATACACAAACAAAATAATTTATAAATGTGCAAGTCAGCAATGCTGCTTGCTGTCCACGCTCTCTCCCTCTTGTATCGAGAGTTTTCTTTCTCTCCCCCCATCCTCCCCAACCCAATCCAATCTCTTTCTCAGTGATCAGAATTTTCTGACCCCTCCGCAGCACGTTTTCTGGTGATGGAGGCAACACCATTGGCCATTAACAGGATCTTTCAGTTGGCATTTCTTGCCAGCTGCCAGGCAACCTAGGAGCCTGTGGCAACCCTCCCCTGCCCCTGTAAAACCCACAGCAGCAGGGGAGCAGAAAATCCCAGCCAATGTCTTTCTCTTTTTCCATTCTCTCTCTCTCCAGGGTCACATGTAGGCCAGACCAGGTAAGGATGGCAGATTTATTTACCTAAAAGATGTGTTTTTTTACAACAATTGATATTAATTATCATAATTGCCATTACTGAGAGGGGATTTCCTGATTCATTATTACAATTCAAATCTCACCAGCTTTGAAGCCATGTCCCTAGACTATTAACCTGGTTCTCTGGATTATGATTCCAGTAACGTTACCAATATGCCATCATCTCCCCGTTGGAGCTAAGAGTTCCCACCTGTATTCCTCCTTTCATACAAAATTACTGCATTGTGCACATACTGCAGAAGGTAATTTTGGGCATATCATATATTTGACAGACATGTACCATTTTTGACTAGCTGACATATGCTTTTTTTTATGACAATATGTTTTATAACATCTACCATAAACTACAGCATACCTAATGGGGAAAGAAATACAGACAACTAAAAGTAGTTTCCATTAATATACGTCATCATCGAAGCCTAGGATACCTGTTCAAAATAATGAGGTTGTCATGGAAAAATGCATCTGAAATTCCATTTCATTGAATCTCATTATCAATTTAATATGTGCACTCACCTCTATAGCATCTGCTCCTGCCTGAAGCCCCGCCGAGCGCTCAAAATTCCCTGTTCGTTTCAAATATTGATATCTGAAAAGGAGTTGAGAAACCAAGATTATGAGATAGTTCACACTAAGAAATCCACTTCACTTCAAACCACTCTACAGCATGGGGTCCTATCTTTCAACTTTTGAAACTCACAAGTTACATTTTGACTGCATCCTGGAGGGAAAAGATGTGTTTTACCTGATCAGCAGCAGTAGCTAACTTCAATTCGAATCAATGGATATAGATAAATTAATAAGAACAGGAGCCTTTGCATGCCTGTCATTCTTTCTGCATTCCCAACAGAAATTTCATCTAAAACTGGCCATTTGCTTGCTTGGTGCATGTGGATGCTACACATTGTATAGTATTATAATAATCAGAACAATGTGCAAATGAGAAAATTAATGGCTTGGTAGAAAACATAATGCTCAGTTAGAAGGTCATGTCTTCCAGCCCTTGTCCAGGACTTAAGCTGCTAAAGATGTTTTAGGAACAATATAAACTTTCTTCCTATTGAGCCATTTTTAATCAGAATTTTGGATCAACTAAGAAGAAGATAGATATCAGCTTTGCAACTACAAAAAACCCTTCGTCTTAGACTGAAATGATGGTTCCATTTCCATTTTGGACAGCCCAGTTTCACCATATAATGAAATTTACACAGACAATACTGCAACTTGTATTATGGAGAGGGATGAACTTAAAGTTGTGCCCTTCCATGCCACTGTCAGGTGCGAATCCTTTCACTCTGTCCCAAACTTCAATCCTCTTCAGTAGTAATGGTGCTTCTACACACTCCTTAGGCACAGATAATTCAATGTTCTTATCAAACAGTTCTGCTTGAAAGATGGCAGAACTGACGTTTAAGGAAAGATTGAGTTGGTTGGGATTATATTCGCTGCAGTTTAGAAAAATAAAGACTGGACAGGGTAGATGCAGAAAGGATGTTCCTGAGGGTGGGGGAAGCACAGTTAGAACTCTCACGATACCAGGTTAAAGTCCAACAATTTTATTTGATAGCAAAAGCCACTAGCTTTTAGGGAATCCAGACCAGAAGGTCACCAACTAAAAATAAGGGGAAAACCTTTTAGGGCTGAGATGAGGATAAGTTCCCTTACCCAGAGTGGTGGATCTGTGGAATTCTCTACCAGTGGAAAGTAGTTGAGGCCAAAACATTGTATGTTTTCAAGGAGGAATTATATATAGCTCTGGGGTTAAAGAGATTAAAAGATTTGGGGGGGCGGTGAGTGGGAACTGAATTGGATGATCAGACATGATCATAATAAATGGCACAGCAGGTTCAAAGGGCCGAACGGTCTACTTCTACTCTTATTTTTTGTGTTTCCCCGAAAGCTTTGCTGATCTTTATTTTACTAAATGAAACTTTTCTGAACTTAACAAAATAAGTTTTTTTGTAGAATTGCTACAGAGCAGGAGGAGGTCATTTATCCCATAAAGCCCACACCAACAACTACTGCACCTAGGCCCTATCCCCATCACTCTGTATATTTACCCTTCTAATCCCCCTGACACTAAGGGGCAATTTACCATGGCAAATCCACCTAACCCGCACATCTTTGGAGTGTGGGAGGAAACCAAAACACCCAGAGGCAACCCATGCAGACACAGGGAGAATGTACAAAGGCCACAGTCACCTGAGGCCAGAACTGAACTTGGATCTCTGCCACTGTGAGGCAGCAATGCTAACCACTGTGCCACCGTGCTGTCCATATTTTTCAAATAAAGAAAATGACAGAGACCCTCTTGCTTGCAAAAAATGTGTTGTACAATCAACCAGATTGAAAGTTATTCTATCATGTAGTAATGAAACTGCAGACATAAGCTTCAATGTGTTAAAAAGTAGCAACATAAACAATTCACATTTTCTCCAAACAACAAGTGTCACATGTACCCTTTTAGTGATTTAGTGCTGAGACCATGTGCAATTGAGTACCATGAATTACATTGAAAGAGGGGATACTATATCCACTCCATTGGCAACAGACTGACAAACCACCATGAAGACCACAGTGGGCCAAAAACTATTAGCTCACTAACTTGAGTGACCTTCGATTCAATATTTAAACTCCATTGGAGAAAGATATGAGGGAACTTTTCTATCTGGCTCTGTCACTTCTGGTGTGTGATTTATTATTCCTTTTGAAGCTGAGAAGATATATTAGAAGATATTCAGGTATTTTGAGGTTTAATTAGACTATTGGAGGAAGAGACATATGAAAAACAAAGAAAAACGTAACAATCAACACCCACTTCACTTACAGCAATGGACAAGAGTTTCAGACAGAACCATCAATCTTCATCAGGAATTTTTCCAGCACTTTCCCACTGCTATTCTCACTCCATCCTCACCAAGTTAATTCCTAAAATTTATCAGATATTTTCTGATTCATCCCCATAGTTAGCTTTCTTCTTCCCTATCTAAATGATGTTAATTCTAGGAATCCAGCTGTTTGACAAACCATGGTTGATTCAGAGTGAGATCTATTAACTGGGAGATTAGTGGGGTAAATCCATGTGGTAATGGGGATAGAGGCTGGGTGGGATTGTTGTTGGTGCAGGCTCACTGGGTCAAATGGCCTCCTTCTACACTGTAGGGATTCTAATAATTCTATGTTCATGGTAGTTTGAAATCTTTCGCATTAATTCTATAGGTGCAACCTGGATTTGGTTTTGCCTTTTGACTATTTTTTCCTGGGATTTTGAGACCAAGCGTTTGACAATTCTGAAAGGTAACTAGGATCATGCGCTCAAAAAATTCAGACAAGCAGACTGAAGTCAAAAACAGGACTCAAAACAACTTTAATAATATGTTAATATATCCTGAAAGAATTTCTTTACCAATCACAAAACTCTCCTTTACAGCACACTCTACATCTATAAACTAAAATCCAAAAAAAGTTGGCTGTATTCTCTCTGTTTTCCTTATGTAAATACTCATTTGGCACTTACAGAATATAATTTATTTCACAGTAATTGACCGAATATTTACACATTCAGGTCATTGAATATGCAATACACAGACTGAATAATGAATCAGCTTTGTTTCCTTGTGGTAGTCTCAAAGAAAACTTAGCTCTAGTTTACAGGCTATGATTTATAACTCTTATCACAATTAATAATTTTGAAACAAGTCTCCATGTGGAGGTTGAATGCAGTTCAAGTACCCAAATAGGGTCATACAACTTGCGTAGGAGGCTTTATGGCACACAAGGTATAGTGACCTTCCCTCAGAGCCAGAAGCTCTGGATTCAAGCCCCATTCCAGGACTTGATGCTAAAGAAGGTGTGTTTATAACATGGCCAGCAGTTTGAGGATCAAACTGCAAGATCCTTCCACACACACCTATGGCTGGCAATAAAAACGGGAAGACTCCTGGTCAGCTATGCGCTTCTCAAGCTGTTCCAGGAAAGGCCTCGCAATGGGAACAGATGAAAGTCTACTTTGATCAGACCCTGCCCTGCAGAAGGATAGCGCAAAACACAACCCCTGCGTTGTTTTTGACAAAGTGTCAGAAGATTTGGAATGAAAACCTGGCTGTGCGTCTGGGGAAAAAACATGCTAGTTTCCAGTCAGAACCTGTCACTTTTTTTCTGTAAGATTCTTCCTGATATAAATGCTGTTCTGACACTTTGTCAAAAAAAATCAGGCTGCTGTGTTTTGCACTATCATTCTGGCAGGGCAGGGTCTGATAGAGCCAACAAGATCAGCTTCACAATGAACCAAGTAGACTCTCATCAGGGAAGAGAACAACAACGTGTGGGATCTTTTAAAAATCAACAAGAAAAATTCCGATTTGAGAGAGAATGAAGACATGCAGGTCCTTCTTGGATCAATGTTAACACTTTCTTTTGATGCTTCAACATGCTGCACCATATGTTTGAATTTACAATTTGTTACATGATTAATTCCTAACTGCAGCACATTGCCAATAAAGGCCAAGCAGTCTCCCACTGACTACACAGCAACACTCTCCCAGGGCTCAAAATCACTGAACCCTCTAACTCTCTCTGGTTTTCTTCCTCTGACATACCTCAAACATTTAAAAACCCAGTTCTCTAACACCTGAATATTGCAGTTCAATGTAACCAATCTCTTATACTCCCTCTGATTTTATTGCGCTATGCTCTTTCCCTAAGTTTACCAATTTAAACAAGCACCCCGACAGATACCTGGGACCAGGAGATCTTTCTGGCACTTTAACAGAAGAGTGGTGTGCAGAATGGAGAGACCTTGCCAAAGAGGGAAAAATTAGAAAACAAACTATATATTTATTCCTCCTCTCTGCAGACCTTGCAGAATGAATAAAGTATTGGACTTGGTTCTGCCACCATACAAAATTAAATAGGCTGCTGGCATTTATTATGTCGGCTCAGTCAAAAAGGTCTGAATACTTCTGCGAGTTACTGGAATGGGTAGCTAGTGCTTGGGAAAGAGTATCTCAGCATAAGGCAGCACCTTCATAAGAGAAGGGGAGGAAACTGGCAGTAAGGAGGAGGAAAGATATGAGAAGAAACAATTGAAAACATAATGCATATACAATCACAGTCAACTTACAAATTACTTTAACTTTGTCAATGTTCCTGTTCTGGCAATACATTTTTCTCCCTCTTTTTACTTCCAGTCATGCAGCAAATTGATGCCCTCACTCAGGCATGACTGGTGTTATACATTCAATACTAATGAGTAAGTGATACTTAACACAGGGACACAGAGCAAAAAGATAGATTATGTCTAGTCTGGGCTTGAACACAGCAAAACCATCTTGGCAACTAAAATGTGTTTCTATTGCTTTGTCTAATACTGCAGTGCTGAGATGCGCAATCCAACAATCCATTGAGGTAACGTGCTCCAACAGTCATAGACAATGCAACATCAATTCCAAGTGAACAATAAATGATAGTCCCTGCATGTGCAAACATGTCGCAGTGATCTGTCTGATACCCAGGCTGTCACTTTCAGTTTCAATCACATTTAAGATCACAAAGGTAGTCATTGGCCGATGGATAGCATGAGAGAAATCGTTCCACACTGGAGTCCCATCAATAGCATACAATCAAAAAAACTCATCAGCTTTGATGTTACTGCAGGGGAGAAGATTGGATTGCATTGATGGAGTTATAATTGGTTCAGGCTTTAATAAAAATCCTATAAGAATGACTGCACACTACATATCTTCAGAAATCAACCACACCTCAATCTGTACTGAAACTGACCAGCAAAAGCTATACCACATTTGAGAAGATTAAATCTGTACTAAAGAAACCATTACAATGTCAAGTTGATTTGGTAAGGCGGAAAGCAACAATAGCAATTATATCAGGTAGAATTTTACAAAAAACATGTCAAGTCCTAATTGAAAACTTGTGTTTCTCCTCAGAAACGCAGCTAGATTTTCACCCCAAATCTTGTGACACTGTCAAAAAAAAGGAAGGATGCACGTTTTGTGCTGTTGTTCTGATGGGGCAGGATCTGATAGAGCTGAAAACACAAGCTCCATAATAATTGGAATTCCCTTTTTACAGGGTGCCCAATCTCAAAGTCAAGTTAAAGGCTCCCTCCCATGGACAGTTGTACACCTGATGTAGAGATGCTGGCGTTGGACTGGGGTAAACTCAGTAAGAGGTCTGGCAACACCAATGTTAAATCCAACCGATCTATTTGATAGTAAACCTGCTAGTTTTAGGCGTTCGTGCTTTCGTCAGGCAAATGAGGTGTTCTGGTCTCCAAAACCACACATAACAGCACAGAGTTTACAGATTGCTGATTAGAATGCGAATCCTTACACCTAACTGTCCTCATGTGTGCAGAACTTGGCTATCAGTCTCTGCTCAGCAGCTCTGCGCTGTCGTGTGTCATGAAGGCCCCCTTGAAGAACGTTTACCCGAAGGTCGGAGGCCGAATGCCCGTGACCGCTGAAGGGAATGCCCACAGGAAGGAAACTGTTTTGCCTGGTGATTGTCGAACGATGTTCATTCATCCGCGGATGAGGACGGTCTTAACAGGGATCTTGGCTTCATGTCACACTATCTGTAACCCCCATGACTTGCCTGGGTTAGCAAAAAACCTCACTTACTGTGCTGTCTGGAGACAATACACATCTCTCTAACCTCAGTGCTCAGTGTTCCTTCCACTCACATTGTTAGCCACTTTAAGACTTGAATAGCAGGTTAGGTGTAAGAATTCGCATTCTAATCAGCAATCTGTAAACTGTCTGTGCTGATATGTGTGCTTTTGGAGACCAGAACACCTCATTCGCCTGATGAAGGCACAAACGCCGAAAGCTAGCAGGTTTATTATCAAATAAATCGGTTGGATTTAAAATTGGCGTTGCCAGACCTCTTACATTTGTACGCCTAGCAGACAAAGGGACCATCCCAACCTTCAAATGTCAAGAGCCAACTGCCGGCTGCCCTACAACTGAATCGTTGGGTCACCGTATCCTGTAATCTCTGCCGGCAGGAAGGAGCATCTGTCATGACCTAAAGCAATGATGTAAAGCCATTTAATCATTTTAAATGTGTTCTAATTTATGAAAATCATGTTTATGCCCTTGCTGGAAGTGAACCTGATTACATCATCGGGGAGAGTCTGAGGACATCGCGCTTGGTAATCTCGCCTGTTCAAACCCCATTATGAACCTTCTCGGGAGATTTAGCAGCCATAATGGGAATTGTGCAATGGCTAATTGACCCATGGAATCATATTCGTTGTGCAGAAAAAAAATCCCATGATATTTTGCCGAGATGTAATCAGAAAAAATTCAAAAATTGATAGGTGTTGGTAAATACATTTTTATAGAGATAAAGATAAGAATGTTATCTAGTAAATACTAAATTAAAAAGAAATGTTTTAAGAGCTACATTTCATCATTGGTGCTTAATTGGTAGAGTGCTCGTGTACTGTGCTTAGTACATTCATATTACTGCATCCCCCTGCATTTATATCAGAGACTTACATGCGTTCAAATATCAAGGCCACAACCTTCGATGTTCAGAATTTATAACAACCATATCCCAAAAGAAGCTTAATTAGTAAATGAATCCTCATTGTATTTTTGTATAAATGTTGTATTCTCCGTCTTTCTATCAACATAAATATTAAAATTTGATGTATGCTACACAATTCTTATGTCACAAATTTTCAGTGAAGTTTTTATGTAAACATATGAAATAGGGAAATCCCATCTTAATATTTCTTTGCACATTATAACCACAAACCTCTGGTCACTGAATATGTTGTCCAGTTTGCATATCATTTTGGTTTTAGATCCAATTCTTCTATTCTTGTTTTGTCTATTTTCAGTTGTTTGCAAACTAATTTTATTTTAACTTCAGAATTCTCCCAATCCACCCAGAGCTGTCTGCATCTCATTTTGGATCTTAAATTATATGGTCCCCGTTTCCCAACTGCCCTATTTCCATCCCAGAGTATTTGTCAGCTGGCTTTGAGTTTAATCATCAGCCATACCCCCTTGACCAAATTCTGGCCAACAGACAGATTCGGCGATTGAGAATAGGTCTGGCAAAAACAGAAAAATGTGGGAAAGGTAAGGTTGTCAATTTTGACATGACAAATAAAAAAGACTCACATTACCTAAACAGTGAGAAATTATAGAGCTCTGAAATGCAGAGGGATCTGGGTGTCCTAGAGTGTAAAATATTAAAAGTTGGTATGTGGGTGCATCAAGAAAATAGGAAAGCTAATAGAATTTTATTGTTTATTATGAGGGGAGTTTAGTACAAGAGTAAAAAGGTTATGCTTCAGTTATACACAGTAAGAAGTCTCACAACACAGGTTAAAGTCCAACATATGCCAACACTCACCTGATGAAGGGGCAGCGCTTTGAAAGCTTGTGCTACCAAATAAACCTGTTGGACTTTAACCTGGTTGTGAGATTTCTTACTGTGCCAACTCCCGTCCAACACTGGCATCTCTACATCATTCAGTTATACAGAGCATTGGAGAGACCACATTTGGAGTCCTTTGTACAGTTTTGGTCCCCTTATTCAACAAAAGTTGTAAATGTACTGGAAACAGTTCAGAGAAGATTTACCAATTTAATAGTTGTAAAGGACGGGTTGTCTTATGAGGAAAAATTGGAAAGGTTGGGTTTATATCTGCTGGAATTTAGAAGAATAAGAGGTGACTTGATTGAAACATACAAAATCCTGAGAGGATTTGATCTAGGGGAAGTGCATGTATGTTCCTTCTTGTGGGAGAATCTAGAACTAGGAGCCAGCATTTAAGAATAAGGGGTCATCCATTTAAGACAAAGATGAGGAAAATAATTTTCTCCAAGAGGGCTGACACACTTTGGAATTGTTTCCCTAAAAAGATGATTGAAGCAGAATCTTTGAATATCTTTAAGGCAAAAGTAGATAAATTCTTGATAAAGCAAGGAGGTGAAAGGTTATTGGGAGTAGGCAGAAATGTGAAGTTGAGGTTAAATTATTTCAGCCATGACCTTTATTGAATGGCAGAGTATGTTTGAGGAACCAAGTGGCTCTCTGCCGTTCTTAATTTGTATGTACGTTCATTTATAGAGTACACTGGGGCCAACCTTTACCTTCCCTCCAAATTGGGCCAGTACTTACTTATTCCAACAATGGAGCCAACTGTTATAACTGCAACATCTCGGTTTCAAACTGTTATGATGGTGGCAAGACCTTAAGGTTACCACATCTGGTATCACACCACACAACATCATGATCCCCAACTTTCCTCACCTGCCAACTTACTTGCAACCTGCTCTCATGCAGACTAAATCAGCACTGGACAATTTGTAAGCATGATTAGTGATTGTACAATACGAATGTATAGTTCAATTATTTTGTTGTCGTAACAAAAGTAAGCATCTGCTTTCATTTCAATTTCTCTTTTGGGCAGATTCTCTGGCCTTCCTGCAGCATGTTTCTCGGCAATGGAAGATGGCCCGCTGTCGGCCGATGGTGGGATCTTTTGGGAAGTTTCCCATTGATTCCGTCCATACTGCTGTGAAAACACGAGGTGGGCAGAATTAGAAGATCCCACTGGCACGAAGAGCTGGAAGATCTCACCCTATCTTTCAGTATGGATTGTACACGAAATCTACCACAGGAGCCCATCTCATGTCTTTAATATAAGTGCATTATAGAAAATGGGACCTAAGATAAAGATATTAGATAAAGTGGGCAAAAAGCTTGGCCTAATACGTGAGTTTTAAGGTAAGCTCCATGGAGGAGAAGGAGTTTGAGAGCTGGAGATCTTTAAGGCAGATATTTCAGAGTATGTACCCTGTTACTGAGATCAAAGGTGGGGAGGATGTATATATTGATAGAGGCAGAAAGATCAAAGAGTTGGAGAGGCAATTGTGGCGTTGTGGAATGTTCAGAAATTGGAGTGAAGGGTCTGGAGATGGGGTGAGAGATTGGTAAGAGGTCTGGAATGGTAGGCAAGAGTTGCAGGCAAAAAAAAGGATGTGAAGAATAACACAACAAAAAAGAAAAGAGACAAAAGGGTACTGAGGGGAGGAAAAGGGAAGTAGAAAATAAGGGAAAGGATAAAAATGAGAAGGCAAATGGTAGTGCAATGAGGGAATTCCATTGAAAAGGAAAGCACAAGGAGATGTGTGGTGTGCTATTAGTTACCATTCTTTGAGAGTAGAGACTGGGGACTCCAAGTCATGACAAAGTTTCCATGCGTGTACAGACAGAGAGTGAGCTGCACATGTATAGTTCTGTACTTTTAAGCTCTTTGGACCCAGTGCATAAAGGAAAATGGTGCAAAAATCAGTGCACCATGACAGAAAAGTCCCAAGCAGGAGACAGGGCAAGGAGACAGGGAGAGGTCCCTAAGGAAGTTGCAGGTAAAGGACAAAGACAGGGAACAGAAACTGGTCCCAGTTAAATTCTGAAAAACCACAGAGAAACAGAGCAGAGAAACAGGATCCCAGTGGGAAAATGGCTGTGGTTATTAGACTTTAAGATATGAGAGCTGAGGAGAAGCCATGGCAATTGAAGAGAGCAGCAGAACTTGTTGCACCATAACTTCCTTGGAGTAACAATCAGCACTAGATTGACACTCCACACCCATGTACCTGCACTAAAATTCTTAAGCACTGTCTCGCTGGACCTTCCCGATTCAGGCTATGTGAGATTTGGGCAGCACAGTGGGTCCCCGGCTCAGTGTTGAAGTTTAACCAAAGCAAAGCCCCTTGTTCATGACATAGCTCTTACAAACCCATGAGTTTAAATGTTCCATTGAAAATACCAGGCGAGAGAGCAGGCAGATGTCTTATTAAATGGAAAGGAAGTGGGAGGTGTGGGGGTTTGGATATGGGGATTAAGGATTTGGAGATGGGGCGTTGGGGACTCAGACATGGGGAGGGAGGAGTACTCAGCCTTCGGGTGCTGGTATGTAAGTCATTCATCTGGGAGAAATAATTGAAAGTTGGGGGTGGGTGGTCGAAAATTAGGGATGAGGGGTTTCAGATATGGTGGAGGATTGGATCAGATTGGGGCTGAGGTGGGATCAAGAGGGATGGGGTCAGGTTGGTTCAGGACCATGGAGGTTGGGTCAGGTTAGATTGGGGCATGGAGGTTAGGTTGGGATGGGAGTTTGGTCAGGAAGTTCCCCTGGGATTTCAGATCAGTAGGGGTTGTCCTGTGCAGGGCTTGGTGTGGGTGTTTAAATTAGGGACTGAATTTAGAAGTGTTTTTATTTTTTTCTAACTCCCTCAGAATAACAATTGGTGTCAAGCTAGCAGAACTATCCAAAGTTAACACTTTAAATTGTTTTGTTAGATGGCTCTCAGTACAGCGCAGTTCTCCGGCTGAAGCTAGCACTTCTGGACAATTGCCAAGTGAACCCTTACTCAGGAACTTCCAAGAGGGAGTTCCCAGCAGATACTCCCCAAAGTCAATGCTGGGGTGCCAGGAAGTTACTCACTAGTGACTGCACGTCATTGGGGTGAAGATATCTCTTTGGGGCAATAATGTTCTGCTCAGTGCAGTTGAAGAGCTGAAGTTGTGCTTGTGAATTAGTGCTTAAGTGCACACTTGGAATGCAGGGAACAAAATCTCGGGAGAACTAGATTGAAACCCAACGAGACTGCCTACTGGCGTCAGTAAGATTAAACTTACTCCTTTGAGCAGGGAATAGAAAGGACTGGGGAACTCTCTGGTAAGGAACACATTTCAGGAAATCACAGGCATATTTTCTGTTCTCCATTTATTAAAAGTCCCATGAGGTGAGGGCACATTGATAAATTCAGACCTAAAAGTGTCAAACAAGGAATGTACTTGTTAACATTACATGGATTCACTGAAAGATTTTACTGTATTAGGGAAACTGTGCTCAGAACATTTGATAAGAGCTTTCCTGGAAAAATAAGTTACGCAGAATGTGCAGATTTTACTGTATATTCAAGTCTCCTCAATCAGTGTAGATAAAATCAAATTATTTCCTGTAGTGGAGAGGCCCAGAACAAGCAGCCATAGATAGAAGATTAAAAAGATTGAAAGATAAAGCAACAGGAACTTCAATGAAAAGTTGTGTGACTGAATGTGGAATTTACTTCCAGGGTTAGTGAATGAGGCAGAAACTATAGTAATGTTCAAGATTAGATTGGATAGGTAGTTGAGGTGAAATGGATTGAAGGTGCATGGAGACAAGGTTGAAGAATGTGGAGGGTAAGTGCTGACACAATCTGGTTGACGGAATGGTATGTGTGATGTCTTTGTATTTGTATATATGAAGAATATTCCACAAAACTTCCAGCTGTCTCAATACTATCATGAAAACAGTCTCAGCACATGTAATGTACAATGTAATGTTACAACACCTCTCAAACAGGAACCATTATCACCAATAAAACAAAGGCAGCTGAAGCATGGAACATTATCATCTTCAGGTTTCTTGCAACTCACCCACCATCCTGGCTTGCATATACATTGTCATTCTGATCTCTTGGTTGAGTTAAAGTCCTGGACACCTGGCCTAAAAGCAAGTAGAATGCTTTCACTACGCAGACCTCAGAGGTTCAAGAATTATCTTCTCAGGGGTCAGGCAACTTGCTAGCATTTATCCAAATCCAGAGGATGAATTTTAAAATGTCATGTGACACAAGCTCACCAGCATGGTAGCATGGCAGAGAGTTTGGCATTAGCACTCTGAATTAGCCTGTGCCTGGCCTGCAGTGATAGTTAAAGCCACAAGACAACCCTAGGTGTGCTGAAGTTTTTTTTGCAGAATGAAATCAGGAGTGTGGTCACCTATATTATGCAAGAGGGTGTCTCGTATCAAGAAAGCTGCAATGGCACACTCTCTGTAGACTTGGTAGTCTAACAACTCAACCCTTTTTTACAATATACAATACAAAGGTTCAAAAGCAATGGAGTTGTTTCATAAGGCATTTGATGATATAAACAGAATTGGGGTCATCTACGGGTCCTCTGCCTCTGCATATATTAGTGCTTTTTTTTGTCAAGAATGAGGAGATTATATATAAACCTGCAGGTTTTTGCTGATACAGATTTCTGTGGAACCAATAATGAACCCAGCAGGCATTTTAACTTCCTATTCAAGCCAACTCAGTTAGATCTGCCAACAATCACAACTCACGAGGATTAAATTAAAGTAGATGTTATGTGCTACTGAAAGAAATTTAAGAGCTATATTACATCATCACTGACATTCTTGTCCTAAGACTGCAGCAATTATATAGTTAAATTGTGAAACCTTCAATGTGGAAGCTATCACACATTAATAAAGAAAGGTAGACCTGAGATAGAACTTCAGCCTTAATCATGTTAAGTGACAACATAGACTTGCAGGACAGACAGCCTATGCCTGCTCCTATTTCTTACATTTTTGGATTATGTTTTATGTTATAACCAGAAGTAAAAAGTAATTTCTATGAATTTTGAAATGAATGTAATTAATAAAATTAGGACAAGCATTTCATCACCTGAACGTATGCCCCTCTGTATTGACAGTAGAATGGTCAGGAGGGAGACGATGACGAGGCTGACCAAAGAAGACCTAGGGTGAAGTACATTAAAGGAGGACCCTCAAGTGCAAATCACTGCCTGGGCTGGAGTGAATGAGGTTGTGATGGACAGAGGCCAGTGGCAGAGTCTTACTATGTATTGTCTCATATGGAACTAAATCTAAGTAAGAGAATAGTCTCAGAGTTAAAGCTTCAAGGAATTGTTACACAATTCATGGCCTTTCCCAAATTCTTGCTCAGAGTACTATTATTACACAATATCATAGTTGCTTCGCTAGCTATTTTGAGTCAGAAAAGTCAGGGCCTATATCCAAAATCACTGTCGCAACAAAACTGAATAAATTAAATAAATTACAGCAGAACATAAATTAAAATAAACTTGACATTATACATTTTTAACAACGAAGCAAGGCCTTACACTGGTAACATAACCTTAGCATTACTTATACCAAAATGCACCTCATATTCATCTACGGTTCTCATCCATCAAACTTAATAAAGATAACAGACAAAGTCCAGTTTACCTCATAGCTGACCATCACTGGTGACTGCTTTAAATGATGCCAAAGCTCATTTCACTTTAGATACACTGTTGTCTCATAAAATTCCACACATACCAATTTAAGATTTGTGCTATGACATAAACTGCATTTATAAAGAGCACTATCAAGCTATTTATCCAGGTTGTCATCAAGACTGCATGTCTTTCTCATTAATTAAATGCATAAACAAAAACCAAGACAGTCGCTGTTTAATTCACCAATGCAAGACTTAGTATATAGCATTTACTGTACCTAGGCAGTTTGCTGTTCTTCAAGGTTTGTTCCACATCCATGTCACTACTGTCAAAGTCAATGATGATAATGTTGAAATTTTCATCCTTTGTTGCTTTGTAGAGGTCTTCCATATCTATAATGAACTGCTGCACCCATCGGGCCTGGTTCTTAACTGTATAGTCAAAAACAAACATAGAGTAATTACTGATGTAAAGATCACTGTGCCATTACCAGATATAACTTTTCCACTTTTTATCAGTCTTCGCTGCAGATCATAAATCTGGAAAGAAATCGCTCAGCTGAGCAGATACTTCCCAAAAAGCTTCTCTTCTACTTGAGTGTTTTTACCTGTAATTTTCCAAGTGTTTTATTCAATGTGCTGACCACTTCTTATGACCATTCTTATATATATTCCTTTCGCTTTTTAAACACAAACCTCCTAATGCTCATCCCATGGTTGGATTTTAGGTAGTGTTAACTTTCACCTTTTTTCATAATGTTTTATATTCTGCTAACATACCACTTCTTTCTCAGGCTATGAAGCACCAGATTCTCCAATTATTTCTCAATATTCAACTGACATTGATAAGCATCTTAATGCTATTCTCTACATCACCTCCATGAGTTCAGTATCTCCTCTGATTCTTTCTCTGATGTGTAGCAGAGAATGATTAAACAGGGAGAGTTGAAGTGAGGAGACTGAGGCAATCCTAGAAGCAGGAATACTTTATTGTAAAACAGGTAAAAAATGTGACTTTAACTTATGGTAACGCGAAATATTAAAAATACGTTAAGAACATAGAACATAGAACATTACAGCGCAGTACAGGCCCTTCGGCCCTCGATGTTGCGCCGGCCAGTGGACCCTCTAACCTAAACTATTCCAATATCATCCATATGCCTATCCACCGAACATTTGAATGCCCCAAAGTAGGCGAGTCCACAACTGCTGCAGGCAGGGCATTCCATGCCCTCACCACCCTCTGTGTAAAGAACCTGCCTCTGACATTCGTCCTATAACTACCACCTCTTAATTTAAAGTTATGTCCCCTCATGTTGGTCATCAAATCGAT
This sequence comes from Sphyrna mokarran, assembly GCA_024679065.1. Taxonomy (NCBI): domain Eukaryota; kingdom Metazoa; phylum Chordata; class Chondrichthyes; order Carcharhiniformes; family Carcharhinidae; genus Sphyrna; species Sphyrna mokarran. The sequence continues at coordinate 73,465,041 of JAGIQG010000008.1, read as the reverse complement.
GACCAACACGATTAATGATTGTGATAACAATCATGTTAATGATTGTGATAACAGTTCCATATTGGTATGCAGTGGGTTTGTATAGACGAGATATTTATAAAGTGATTTAAAGCACAGATTTTCCAGTGAGTGATGAAGTGAAGGGTGTATGCCACTCACCACATCTGAGACTGTGTTGTTACCTATTAATATTGGAGGAGGTAGGATTTTCTCTCCTTTTTCTAGCACAAAGGAATCATCAAAGTAACACAGTATTGAGCAAAGATACGGCAAAGCCATATCTGCTCTGAGGTCATTGGAGGAAGCTGTGTTCTAGCATTCTGGGGGGGTGCTGTGTTTGAGTCTGGATTTTTATAGAGTTAGTCATGGAAACTGTTAGAGGACTTCAAAATACTCTGGGATTTAAAATACTAATAAAGATAATTAGAAGTGAGTGGGTAGCTCAGGATAAAAATCACAGACTGCCTTATACATATTTTCAAGAGGTACTGTCTGCACAGAAACACATATAATCACAGTTAGAGAATTTAAACATATATTTCTGGAAAGTATTTTCTTGAAGAAGCATATAGACAGGCTAATGACGTAGGGTTTTAAGGTATCATGAAAAAATAGTCCATTAAGATGAACCACATTCCTTATAACAATATATTATAGAAGTATAGCTCTTATCAACATGAGTACCAGACAGCTCAGTGAACAAGACATTCATTGAACAAGGACATCAGACAACTAATGAACAGGTCACATGTGCTATCCCCAGATAAGAGTTTAGGCCAGGTGGCCATGTGAGAGTCAGACAGAAACTGCTCAAATGTATTGTTCCCATGGTATCAGAGGATATCTGTAATTGGTCAAGGAATATGACATTTATTGATGATGATTGACTTTGATTTGTACTAATGAAGGTTGATTCATTTTTGATTGGGATGAGTCAGTGGGAGTGTAAAATGACATTTGGAAATTATATAATTATTTTGCTGATGTGATGTAACTTCAGAGAAGAGTTGAATTGCCTAGTCCTCTCTCAGCATGTGTTAGTCAATAAAGATCCGTCTTTCACCACGATACTGTGTTGCAAGTCTTTGTATTAGCTAAAGTTAAGCTCAGTACTTTGGTTCTGAATAAAACTACTATAAGGACTCTGCACCTTACTCCAAACAATAGCAGGACCCCCAGATCCAGAAGTCTTTCCCCCATAACCCACAGATCCTATTTTTGCTGGTCAGGGAAAAATGGCAACATGTGATTCACACATGGGGACATGTGAACTAGATGCATCAGGATCCTTTGAACTCAGTGCTGCATGGACCATTTCCCACAGCGTATGATTAGTTTTTTTAATGAGATGTGAATGCTGATAAAAAGCAGATAAGATCTGTGAAGTTGTCAAACTATCATGTTATTGAAGTCCCCTGCCCATTAAATTGTGAAGCAAACACGACTGCTATGTCTATGCGTTAAACAAAAAGTTGCATCCAGTTTCAACAGTTATCTGTTGAATAACCATAGGTGCTATCACTATAGTATTATTACTGCTTGACTGTTTCCACAACTATCATAATCACAGCATAGAAGTGGGGATGGGAGCGGAATACATTTGTTTTTTTGACAATCCCAGTTTATTAAGTGATTAGCTTTGACATGGGATTGTGAATACAATTGTTTGGTATTTATAAGGGATTAGGTACTGGAGGATGGGGGAGACAGTGGGAACTTAAATGTATTCAATAGGTTATCAATGAAAGGAGTGAGATCTATATATAGTATTTGTATTAGGTATGTAGGGTAGAATTATAGAGCCCTGTTGTGACAGAGGCAGGGCTGTAAATGCAACGAGCCACTTAAATGCAAAGTGAGTTTGCATGGGGGTTATAAGGGAAAAGGATGATGGGTTGGAAGGGCACGTGTTAGCATTAAGTTGCCATAGGGGCCATAGGAATTATAGGGATATATATTATGGGGTATATAGGAGGGGCATAGGTTGGCATAAACTGGCTCTAAATTGGCTATGAGGGACTGTGGGGAGCATGTATTAGCAGAGGTGGTATGAGGTTGGCATAGCAACTGTAAGGGGCCATGGGGGATGAGTCGCTGCCAGAGATTGAGCAGATCCAAGGGTGCTAGAATGCTTTGGCACTCCTCCTGTATTAAAGTGCTGAGCTGCTGAACAAGCTCTCCATCTAGAAGGAGTGGACCTAAATAAATCAGTGCCAATAATATGCTTGGTAGCAGGCAAACAGCCCAAGTGTACACACAGATGTAAACAAGTCTAGGCAGGACCATTAACATGGGCTCCCATTTAGCCATTTATTTCTGGCAAATCACACGTTCTGGGTTTAGCATGATTTGTTCCCCACCCCCGCACCTTGTGGTTCTATTCAGTCCTCAATGGTGACAAGCACCTCAATGTTCAATCCAACTAGCAATAGAAGATACTATTGCGGCTGTAATCTTGCAACAATATGTTGCTGATAACTCAGCATTTTGTCCACCCAGAGCTTAAAGATGCTGGCAAGGAAATATTTTCAATTAAAAATGCTCTGAATTGATTCCATTTATAGTGGAACACAGACACATTTAGGCTTTTTATCCAGAGCCTGAGGGAAAGGCTCCCAGAGAGGTTGAGTGCAGAATTCTGTGTAACCAGAGAGATTAATATGGAAGAGTGACAGACTAGAAGCTGGCTTCCTTAGAGGAATAGAAAGAGGAACAGAGGTTGAAATTAAAAGTGAGCACAGAAAGCAAATAAAAACAGATGGACAATAAAGAAAATAATTAATCTTTCCACGTGTGAGATTAAGGGAGATTTGTATGGCACAAAGGCTGGGACAGGGAAAGTGAGCAGAATTTTTATGTGAGGCAGAGACATGTTTTGTGAAGGCACCAGTATGAGGTTGAGAGAGACTGGCATGCAAACTTAGCCACATGAGGCAAAGAGGTGAACATTCAAGACTTTGGGCATTGTTGGAAAGCAACTGTGACATAGATTACAAACCCACAGAAAGCAGAAAATTTAGCTCATAATTTTACACCATACAAATCCAGTAACTGAATTCGGAATAAATGACAGTTGAGCAGTTTCAACTTCCTCAATTGTATGTAAGTGCAGCTGTACATTCTATTTTTACAAAATTTTATACTATGGCACTATCATTGTTATGAATATAAACTTGTTGTTTTCATGGTTAGATGGATGTTATGAAACAGGTAATACAAATTAAAAAGTAAAAATAAATGTAAATGAGCTCCATTTGGTTCACTAATTTAACTGAGTCACTACATTGATTCCAATTCTTCTAAAAGTTGTTCACTGATAAAAGTGATGTACTCCACTTACCTAATAGCACTCGTAAACCCTGCCACTTTTCTCAGATGGTATGCTATTTTAAAGGATATTGTGCTTTATTGTGTAAAGCACTGTGTGTGTTATTCTGGTGCCAAAGTAGACCTATGATGCTTTACAGTCCCAATATCTGCATATTAAGTAAACTCAGCCATACGTCAATTAGAGATTACCTGCTGCAGGCAGACTGGATTCCAGGCTTCAAGTGAAGAGCTGGCTTTGTGTTTCATAAAGCGATTGCTTTGCAAGAAATGTTTTGTCAGCAGGGTGGCAGATGTGCGCTAAAGGTAATTCTAATAATATAACACAAGGTTCTTCCATTTTTATTCTGGAAATTTTATGTGTTTTGGGAATTGAATTCTGCAGCTCTGTTCATTATTCTATGGAAGATGCATATAAATGGATTTGATGTTACATATATTCTGTGACGAATATGTGCTACTAGCTAAGAATACACAAAGAGATGTGGAAGCTGTTTCAGTTGGAGGTAGCTATGTGGAATTTAGCAGCACTGGGGATGGATGGGGAATGGGGTTTAGCTGCCCTTGGAGCAATGTGATGATTTGATAGTTCTGTTTTCCTCAGTGGCATTAGTATATCCACAGAAAAGTAATTAGAGAAATTAGACATTGAAGATTATCTAAAAAAAATACTTTTAAAAATGGAGGTTGCAGAGAACTGAGAAAGAAAGTTATTCCTGTCTGGATATCTGAAGTCTGTTTACAGGCAAAAGCGAAATCATTGTTATAATGTCACAAATGCAGCAGCCAATTTGTGCCCTGTAAACTCTTATAAACAGCAATGTGATAATGACCAGGTAATTCATTGTATCATGTTGACTGAGGGATAATATTTGGCAAGGATATTCTTCATCTTCTTCATCCTTGATCTTCTTCATCCCAGCTACAATAAAAAACAGAATGATCCTCCAACCCCCAGCCTGCACACTTACTCACCACCGACTGCACACTCCTCATGTCTCATCCATGCTACTTCATTTCCCCAACAACCCTCAATGAGCCCTCATGTCCCCATGCCACGCTGTGGTACTCCCATAACAATTCACTTTCAAAGGCGAGTTATTGAAAGATAAGTTCAAAAGATCTTCCTCAGGCCAAGGCAAGGGTATGACCCAAACCAATCGTACCATACGATAAGCCAAACATGTGAACTATCATTTTGCTTACAGTTTGCAGAAGTGCACTATTCTCTTGTACTGTATCTTTCTTGCGTGTGTGCACAAAATTGTTGAAGGCTGTAATTTTCTGCCTCTGCCATGGCAGAACCCACTATAGAGAATGCAGTGGGTCAACCAAAGGTCCACTGACTTTCAGAAGGTCCAGAACATCCTGGTAGCAGGCAGGCAACGCAAGAAAATCCGAGCCGTAGATTTAGTCTCTCATGGTGGGAGGCTTGAATAAATAATCCTCTTTATTTAATTTCAGAGAATGCCACTGCTGTCAATTATATTGGCTGTACGCACTCTAAGGGCTAAGGAATGTACACACCTTCCTCTCCAAAGGTCCTCTGATTATATGCAGCAAGGAACAGGGTACAAATATTTCAGTTCTCTCCCGGCCCTGACTGTAACAAAAATTACATTGTATGATGATGTGTCCAAACTCGCATTCACCTTTCCTTTGGGTGCTCTCATTCCGTCCCACAGTCCAAAGCTGAACAAGTTAGGTGGACGGGCCAAATTGTCCCTTAAAGATGTGTAAAAAGTAGGTGGACTCGCAATGGTAAACTGATGGGTTACAGGGGTAGAATGGGGTTGGGGGGGCACAGGGCATGGGTTTGGATAAGATGTTCTTTTAGAGAGTCAGCGCAGAGTCAAATTGCCTCCTTTTGCACTGTAGGGATTCTATGGTTCCCATGATTTCAACACCAAAGACATTTTATCTGCATTTTAGTCTGGACTGAAATTGACAGCATAGGATTTTCTAAATCCTAAACTCAAATATGCATCAGACATTCATTTTGAAATCTTCAGTTTGCCCTATTAGATTAAAATCACAGACATTTAAGGTTTTCTGATTCTTAGTTGAGCATTGATTGGCTTGTTCAGCTGGAAGAAAACTCAACACACTTTGTTTTTCAGATCCTGTTTTTAGTTTGCCAGAGGGAAAAAAAGCAGAATAGAGCCATTAAGAATAGGGAAATAACTGTTCCCAAGGCTGTAAATGCTGTGTTTACATATATCCAGCCCTTCCTCACCTGGAACCACAAAATGTACCATGACATCCGATCTGATATGCAACCCTACCGGTTGGCATAGGAGAGGCTTGGTATATGGAACGTTCATCTGAGTGGGTTCTTTATTTTGCACATGTGTTGTTACTTCAATTCCATCATCTTGTTTGGTTCTGTGCAGCAAGAGGTAGATGTAATCTGTCAAACGGACCACCTTCCTCCCCTTCTCCATCAACTCCAGTTCAATGAGGTATCTGTTACCGCGAGCAGAATCTCTCCGTTTCTCCACATTGATGATCCGCAGAAGAGTATAAATGCTGTTGAAAGTGGCAAAAAAAAACATGGTATCAGGTACACAGAAAATATATCCACTTATAGGGAAATCCAAACTAGTGGTTCCAATTATAAAATGATCATTAATAATTCTGATAGGAGAAACTTGTTTACTCAAAGTGATTCGAATATTGAACTTGAAACTACATGGAATAGTTAAAACGAGCACCATAGATATATTTATAACAGTGAGCTACATGTTTACATGACAGAAAAAAGAAAACCACGCTAATATGGTAAGAGGAAATAGAATGAAGGAGGTTTGGGTGGAGCATAAACACTCATATCAATGGCCTGCCTCAGTAGTATAAATGCTATGTAATTCTATGTACAATTTAAAATAGACTCTCCAATTGTATCAAAATATTTACATCCAATTGGCTAGTAATTAAAGTCTCTCAACAAGGGTGGACCTAAAACAAAAATGTAGTGTTTTTTTTATTTTTCCAGTATGTGTAGCAGATAACTTCTTTAAATATGAAATCTAAATAAAAGTTCAAGGTCTATAGTGTCAAGCACAAGCAAGGAAAAAAAAATTGATTTGTTAAGAAGTAGCACAAAATATATATGTTGGATGGAAGTAAAAAGGGGAATTTGAAGAAGATCAAATGCTGCACAGTTTTGAGGCTCTGTGAACGAATAATAGAGCATTAGTGTTAGTTGAATCAGCTGTCCATTTTACATCTCTCTTCAGCTTCTTTCCATTGAAGTCAATCCAGTTTATATCATCTCCTCTGGAGCCACCATTTCCAAATCCCTTGCTGGAATTAATATTGACTAGAAGATGAATGGGACCTGAGGGGTATCAACATTGTGGCTCCAAATGCAGGGAGGACTGAATCTTCAATAACAAATAGTTCAACTAAAGAGAGAGAGAGAGGGTGAGCAAAAGAGAGGGGGGTGCAGAGGGGACGGTGGGGGAGAGGGGAGGCGGGAGAGAAAGAGGGAAGAGGGGGAGAGAGAGGGGAGAGAGAGGGAGAGCAAGAGAGAGTGGGAGGGGGAGAGAAAGGGGGAAAAGAGGGGGAGGGAAAGGGAGAGAGGGGGAGGGAGGGATAGAGAGAGGGGAGGGAGGGATAGAGAGAGGGAGGGAGAGAGAGAGAGAGACAAAAGGGAGGGAGGGGGAGATGCAGAAGGTGGAAGACCGTGGGATGGAAGAGAGAGGGAGAGAGAGTGTGAGAGAGAGGGAGGGAGAGCGTGGGAGGGGAGAGAGTGGGAGGGGTGGGAGGGAGAGGAAGAGAGAGTGAGAGGGAGATAAAGAGAGAAGGAAAGAGGGAGGGAAAGAGGGAGGGAAAGAGGGAAAGAGGAAGAGGAGAGGGAGGGAGAGAGAAAGAGGGGGATGGGGAGGGGGAAAGGGAGGGAGGGGGGAGAGAGAGAGGGAGGGAGGGGGACGAGGAGGGGGAGAGGGGCAGGTAGTGAGAGGGAGATAAAGAAGAAAGGAAAGAGGGAGGGAGAGAGGGAGGGCAGGGGGAGAGAGAGAGAGAGGGGAGGGGAAAGGGGGAGGGATAGAGTGGGGAGGAGAGAGGAGGGGAGGGATGAGAGTGAAAGAGGTGAGGGGGAGGGGCATGGGGGAGAGGGAGGGGGGAGATGGGGAGAAAGGGGGTAGAGGGAGAGTGACAGAGAGTGAGCGAGACAAGGAGGGGGGAGGAGGAGGAGGGAGAAAGGGGCGGAGGGAGAAGGGGGCAGGAGGAGAAAAGGGATGGGATGAGAAAGGGGCAGAAGGAGAAAGGGGCGGGAGGAGAAAGGGGCAGGAGGAAAGGGGCGGGAGGAGAAAGGGGCGGAGGAGAAAGGGGCAGGAGGAAAAAGGGGCAGGAGGACAGAAGGGGCGGGAGGACAGAAGGGGCGGGAGGAGAAAGGGGGCGGGAGGAGAGAGTGGATGGGAGGGAGAGAATGAGCGGGAGAGGGAGGGAGAGTGAGTGAGAGTGGGGAAGAGTAAATGAGAATGGAAAAGTTAGTGAATGAGAATGGGGGAAAGTGGAGGAGGGATGAAGGGTGAGGGAGAGTGGGGGGGAGAGAGTGGGAGAGAGAGAAAGGAAAGAGAAAGAGAGAGAGAGAAAGGAGAGAGAGAGAGTGCAGCTGTTGTGAATGAGGAAAAGGCTGTTTTCTGATAGCCATCAGGCAGGATGCTGGCGGGAGGGCATTCCCTGAATAAAGAGATAAATTCTGTCGAGATTTAAGGATCCTGGAAGATTTGTCCTGGCATGGCCGAGAGGAGGAATCATGGGAACTTGATTCCCACTTTCTGCTGGAAGTCAGTTCTGGGATTCTCAGATGACTGAAGAAAATGATTTTTGACATACACCAGATATCACAGTTCAGTGAAATGGGGAGAAATGAGCCTACTGGAACTTTGAACTGGTTCCTGTAAAAACTACAATTCTATGGAGAGTGCAGTGCAATGCATAAACGCGAGGTATTCCGTCCTGTTACGAAATAAGAGAGGTAGCTTTTCTGAAGTTTAATGCACTAATTGCCTACTATGTAATGTTTATTCAACATTGATCTTAGTTTTTTTGTTATGGCAGGAGTCTTAAAATGTGATCTTTGAATTAGCCACTGGAAATTCAAATGTTTTTAAGGCAAGGATAGATAAATTTTTGAACAGTAAAGGAATTAAGGGTTATGGTGAGTGGGTGGTGGGTAAGTGGAGCTGAGCCCACAAAAAGATCAGCCACAATCTTATTGAATGGTGAAACAGGCTTGAGGGGCTAGATGGCCTACTCTTGCTCCTAGTTCTTATGTTCTTAAATGAACAGGATTTCACATTTACTTTTGCTGTATTCATTGAAAAATCGGCATAGCTATTTCCATTGCTTAAACTTTTCTTGAAAGAGAAAACTTATCTCCAAATGCTTTGCAACAACTAACAAAGATTAATTTGAAGGCAGCAGCCAAGGGGTGTAGTTAAAAATAGGGCCAAAAACAAGCAGAGATTATTGAAACTGGCTCAATGCCTGAACCTCAAGGAAGAAAAGCGTGATTCCAATCGCATTCAGGTCAAGTTAGTCAGCGTTCAACTGTAAATGAGAAAACCTCAGTTGGAAAGACAAGTGAAAAGATTAAAGGAGACAATTTAAAACATAACTGTTTTACAAAGTCTCACATTAATAAACTGTTAATATGATGTTCCAAAAAGCATAAGAGGGAGGGGGAGACGCATTTCAAAGAGAGAAAGAGAAACTAGCATGAGAATGAAAACTTGAACTCAATAAGGAAAACTTAGGAAACCTGACCAGGGGGTCACAGGTAAACTTAATGAAGATTTAGATCTAACCTCTGGCTTTATTTTTGATTGACTTGATTATTGTCACATGTATTGGTGTACAGTGAGAAGTATTGTTTCTTGTATGCAACATAGGCAAAGCATACCATACATAGAGAAGGAAAGGAGAATGCAGATGCAATGTCACAGTCACAGGTAGAGTACAGAGAAAGATCAACCTAATGTGAGGTAGGTCCATTCAAAAGTCTGATAGCAGCAAGGGAGAAGTTGTTTTTGAGTTAGTTTATACATGATCTCAGACTTTTGTATATTTTTCCTGACAGAAGAAGGTGTAAAAGAGTATGCTTGGGGTATGCAGGTTGTATGGGGTCGTTCATTATGCTGGTTATTTTTCCGAGGCAGTGGGAAGTGTAGACAGAGTCAAAGGATGAGAAGCTGGTTTGAATGATGGATTGGGCTTTGTAGTTTCTTGCAGTTTTGGACAGAGCAGGAGTCATACCAAGCTGTGACACAACCAGAAAGAATGTTTCCTATAGTGCATCTGTAGAAGTTGGTGAGAGTTGTAGTGGACATGTCAAATTTTGCCTCTTGAAAAAGTAGAGGCATTGATGGGCTTTCTTAACTATAGCGTCCACTTGGAGGGACCAAGACAGGTTGCTGGTAATCTGGACACCTAAAAACTTGGTAAGAAAAATTCACTTAGCACCAACATTCACTGATGAAATACTGAACCATTTAAGAAAACTGCTACAACATTATCATGGTCGAAATTAAATTGGATAGTTTAATTGCAGAACGTAATTTTGAAGAAGATGCAAGAAATGTGGTTTGTCTATATTACAGTCTGTTGATTATGATACAGTAAAACCGCAGTCAGGGCCACAGGTGTATAGACAAAAATTTAGAAATCAAGGAAGAAACAGAATCTGACATTTGTGGAATGTTCCCGAGAAAAGGAAATTACATTTGATAAATAGTAACAGTCTATGAAGATTGAACAAGATTTTGAAAATCTTAGAGAGGTGATGTTAATGGAATAATTTTAAAATAGTGTTGCTTTAAGAATAAGGTTTCATCTAGAAGACCATAAGGTTTCTAAAATTAGAGCAGCTGTGCTAGGCTAACAATGTAAGAAGTCTCACACATTAGGTTAAAGTCCAACAAGTTTATTTGTAGCAAATGCCATATATAACTTGTTGGACTTTAACCTGGTGTTGTGAGACTTCTTACTGTGTTTACCCCAGTCCAATGCCAGCATCTCCATAACTAGGCTAACAATCACAGATTGTCTCATGAGCATGTGAGTAGCAATAAATCTTTGCTTGCAAATCTACACAGAAACGGAAGAATTAAGTCTGATACTGAATATGTTACAGTGAGAAAGATAGCATGGCACTGTAGGTGTGAAAGTGAAATAGTTAAGTTGGAGGAAATTAGAAAGGATTGAGGCCTAAACACCCTGCTGTGTGTGACCTTCAGCCTTGCCAATGCAATGTTGTGTGTCCTCTCTTTGCCAATGATTTTCATTGGTGGCTTCCTCCAGTGATATCAGAGTTTGTGGCCTGGCAGGATTTCTTTAAGTTCTTGTATTTTTTCCTCTCTTTATGCCAGCTTCTCCTGCCAGAATAGTGGCATTAGGTCTTAGGGTTGTCCTACCGAAGGGCTTTAAAGATGTTTATGAGGCAGCTCAGCATTGTGCATATGATGAGAAAAACAAGCAGTAAGTGTGGGGGACATTGCTTTGAGGGTAGTAGCAGGTGTTTAGCGTACAAGCAGATTGAAACGTTGTGAAGTGTCCTGTTGTTTTTGGAGGAGAGGCACTGGAATTGTCAGAATGGAAGGATTGATACTGTTAGAATGAGGATGCGGTTGGGAATCACAGAATTGCTGCACTGTAGGAAGTGACTTTTCGGCCCATTTTGCGACACCAGCTTTCCAGATGAGTGATTTTCTCAGTGTCATCGTCATCTTCTCTCCATAACCCTGCACATTCTTATTTTTCAGATAACAGTCTAATTCCCCTTTGAATGCTTTGATTGAATCTGCCTCCACTGCACAGGCAGTGCAATCCAGATCTTAAGTACTGACTGTGTGAAAAAGCTTTTTTCTCCTATCGCTTATGCATTTTCCGTCAATTCTTTTAAATCTGTGTCCTCGTGTTCATGATCCTTTCATGTATTACTCTCTATTTACTCTGTCCAGTCCATCATGATTTTGAATATCTTGATCACATCTCTTTTCTGCCTTCTTTTCTCAAAGGAAACTGTCTTAACTTCGGCAATCAATTTTCATAGCCGAAATTCCTCAACCCTGGAACCACTCTTGTGAATCTATTCTGCACTCTTTCCAATGCCTTCATATCCCACCTAAAGTGTACTGCTCAGAAAGGGATGTAATACTCCAGCTGAGGCCAAACAAATGTCTTATACATGTTCAACGTAACCTCATTGCTCTTGTACTCTTTGTCCTTATTAATAAAGTCTAGGATACTGGATGCTTTATTAACCACACCCTCAATTTTATCACCTTCATTGAATTGTGTACTGATACACTCAGGTTCCTCTGCTCTTGCACCTCCTTCAAAGTTTTATCCTAGAATTTATATTTGGGTGGAATCTCCAGCTCTGTGAGCTACAGTCAGGAATCCTGATGGTTCAATGAATCAGGCACCAGGGTTAAATCTGATTCCTGCTGGGTGCCAAGCCTTTTGCCAGTCTCCCAGCTCGTCCCATTGGCCCTGATCAGGTTTTTGCCCTTATGTATGTTTATCAATTTGATTGCAATTAACAAGCTCGAAGCCTGATTCAAATACTCCTGCAACTCATCCATCTCGCCAGCAGGATCTGTACTACGTGCAAGTCCAGACAATCATGGATCTGTCCAGCTGGACCCTGGTGTTGGCAGGAAGGGCAGGGATGCAATGATCATGTGCTCTCTGCCGCCAGGCTGTAGAAGGAGGTCACAAGGATCCTGGAGGTTGGGGGGGGCGGTGCTTAGGCTGGGGACAAGGGATTGACCTCAACAATCTCCCCTGAAATGAGGGTTTAGTGGCCAGACAGCCCCTTCCAGCCCTGAGCAACCTGGACATCACTCCTGGCATGGTACTTTTAGGCATCCCTATAAAGTGGGGAGGGGGGGGTGAGTTCCCTCTTCCATAGCTGTTCACTTAGCCCCAGACTTTTAAATTTGGCAGATGCTGAAGGCAGCTTCAAAGTAGCTAAGTGTTTTCCAGTTCATCGCCTGTATAAGAATTACAGTTTGGAGCAATGGGGATGGGGGCAGGGGTGGCAGTGGTATTTGAGATGCATTCAACCTTGAAGAGAACTCACCCCTGTCCCCCCTCCCTCAAAGTGACTAATTTCTGTCAGTCAGCAAATATGAAAGTGATTTTCTCAAAATTGCAGCTTCTTATAGAGAGAGAAAGGAGAATCCCTTCTGCAGAATGGAGTGCTGCTGGGATTTGGAAGCCTACTGGTGTCCAGGGCATGGAGATTAAAGTGATCAGGCCAATTAAGGGTTTTCATAATACACAGACCAGAATGAAAATTTTGATCAGAGGGATGCCTGGAAGTACCATGCCAGGACTAATGTCCAGGATGCCCAGGGCTGGAAGGGGCTGTCTGGCCACTAAACCCTCATCTCAGGGGAGATTGTTGAGGTCAACCCCTTGTCCCCAGCCTAAGCCCCTCCCCCCCCAACCCCCCTTCCCCAACCTCCAGGATCCTCATGGCCTCCCTCTGCAGCCTGGTAGCGGCAGAGGGCACATGACCACTGCATCCCCGCCCTTCCCCCCCACAACACCAGGGTCCAGCTGGACAGATCCATGATTGTCTGGACTTGCACGCAGTACAGATCCTGCCGGTAAGATGGGTGAATTGCGGGAGTGATTTGAATCAGGCTTCGAGCTTGTTAATTGCAATCAAATTGATAAACATTCACAAACAGACCTAACTGCATGCTGACCACTTAACAGATGCTGTTAGCACCTCTCTCAGCCTTCTTCATCCTCATCTACATAGAACATAGAACATAGAACATTACAGCACAGAACAGGCCCTTCGGCCTTCGATGTTGTGCCGACCAAAATAAAAAGCAATGCCCCTCCAAACTAAACCATTCCCTTCTCTTCCATATACTTATCAATTAACCTCTTAAACGCCACCAAACTTGGCGCATCTACAACAGCTGCAGGCAGGGCATTCCACTCCCTAATCATTCTTTGAGTAAAGAACCTACCTCTGATATCCGTCCTATAACTCATACCCCTTAATTTAAAGCTGTGTCCCCTCGTGCTACATTCTTTATGTCCAATGACAGCCCCCCCTCACTCTCACAGTACAAATCTTTTCAGATTTTTTCTTCTTAGCTCTGACGAAAGGTCATCCACACTCAAAATGTTGGCTCTCTTCTCTCTCCATAGATGCTCTGTGAACTGCTGAGATTTTCAAGCATTTTCCCTTTTTGTTTCAGATTCCAGAATCTGCAGTATTTTGCTTTTACCTGACTGCATGGCCTGTGACAGCTGGCAAGCTGGCAATCAAAGGAAATTTAAAATATTCTGCTGAAATTATATGGAAACATAGCTTTTCAAAGAGTTAAAAGGTATTTCAAAGATGTTCAGCTTTCTAAGAAGGCTCAGAGATTTGAAATAAATGCTGTGTTAAAAGAATGGGGCTAAGTGATCAGCAGTGGAAAAGGGAAGTCCTTCCCTTCCAAGTGAAACCATCTGACTTCAGTCAGTCAGAGGGTTTGAAAGGGATCTTCTCAAACCTGCAGCTTTTTTAGAGAAGAAAGGAGAATCCCTTCTACAGAATGGAACATTGCTGGGATTTGGACATCTGCAAAATGTCCGAGGGGCATGGAGATAGAGCATGGAGATTAAAGTTTTCATAGCCCACAGACCAAAATGAAGACTTTGACCAGTGGATGCCTGAAATCACCATGCCAGGAGCAATGTTCATGATGCCCAGGGCTAGAAGGGATTATCTAAGTATTAATCCTCCACTTTGGGGGAGAGCGCGAAGATTAACCCACTTTCCTCTAGCCTGAGCTCACCTAATCCCCACACCCTTCGGGGGACCCTTCCTCTGCAGCCTGGTAGTGGCAGAAGGCACATGGAAGGCACACTGCAATTACCTCGTTGACCCTCCTTCAGGGATCTTACATGACAGGCCAGGGTGTGGACGCAGACGAGAGTCGCGGATGGTGGTTTGTCTTCCTGGAGCTGGGATCCGGGATGTCTCTGGATGCCTCCCAAACATCCTGAAAGGGGAGGGTGAGGAACCTGAAGTTATAGTATATAGGTACTGCTGACATAGGCAGGAAGAGGGAGGCAGTCATGAAAAGGGATTATAGTGAACTGGGTAGGAAGCTGAGAAAGAGGAAAGCGAAGGTAGTAATCTCAGGATTGCTGCCTGCGCCTCGGGAGAATGAGAGCAGGAATGGAATGAGGTGGAGGATGAATGTGTGGCTGAGGGACTGAAGCAGGGGGCAGGGATTCAGGTTCCTGGATCATTGGGACCTCTTTAGGGGCAGGTGTGACCTGTACAGTAAGGATGGGTGGCACTTGAATCCTAGGGGGACTAATATCTTGGCGGGAAGACTGGCTAGGGCTACTGGGGGGACTTTAAACTAGAAAGATTGGGGAGAGGGAATATTGATGAGACTGAGAACAAGGAGGTTAGCTCCCAGGTAGGGAAGGACTTTAGACAGTATGACAGGGAGGTTAGACGGGTGCTGGAAAAGGGAAATATCCTGACTGAGGGGCTGAGGTGTATCTATTTTAACGCCAGGAGTGTAGTAAATAAGGTAGATGAGCTTAGGGCATGGATTGCTGCTTGGGAATGTGATGTGGTGGCCATTACAGAGACTTGGATGTTTCAGGGACAGGGCTGGGTACTTCAGGTGCTGGGTTTTAGATACTTCAGTAGGGACAGGGTTGGGGGCAAAAGAGGTGGTGGAGTGGCACTGTTGATCAGGGACAGTGTCATGGCTGCAGAGAAGGTGGATGACGTAAAGGGAATGTCTACGGAGTGTCTGTGGGTGGAAGTTAGGAACAGCAAAGGGTCAAAAACTTTGCTGGGTGTATTCTATAGGCCGCCCAATAGTGACAGGGAAGTTGAGGTGCAGATAGGGAAACAGATCCTAGAAAGATATAGAAATAGCAGAGTTGTCGTGATGGGAGATTTCAATTTCCCAAACATCGACAGGAATATCCCAAGGGTAAGGGGTTTGGATGGGGAGGAGTTTGTTAGGTGTGTTCAGGAAGGTTTCTTGACATAGTACGTGGAAAAGCCTACGAGACGAGAGACTGTACTTGACCTGGTGCTGGCTAATGAGCCAGGACAGGTGTCGGATCTCTCGGTAGGAGAGCATCTTGAGGATGGAGATCATAATTCTATCTCTTTCACGATAGCAATGGAAAGAGATAAGATCAGGCAGGCTAGAAAGGTGTTTGTTTGGAGTAAGGGGAAATATGAAGACATCAGGCAGATAATTGGACGCATAAACTGGAAGGAGGCATTCTTGGGGAAAAGTACAGAAGGAAGGTGGCGGATATTCAAGGAATGTTTGTCTGGGGCTCTGCACAACAACGTTCCTAGGAGACAAGGAGGTTTTGGTAGGATGCGGGAACCGTGGTGCATGAAGGTTGTGGTGAACCTAGTCACGAAGAAAAGAAAGGTGTATAAAAGGTTCAGAGAGCTAAGAGATGTTAGGGATCTAGAGGAGTATAAGGCTTGTAGAAAGGAGCTTAAAAAGGAAATTAGGAGAGCCAGAAGGGGTCATGAGAAGGCCTTGGCAGGTAAGATTAAGGAGAATCTCAAGGCCTTCTACAAATATGTGAAAAGTAAAAGGATGAGAAGAGAAGGGATAGGACCTATAAAAGGTGAAGGGGGAAAAGTCTGTGTGAATCCGGAAGAAATGGCAAAGGTGCTTAACGAATACTTTGCCTCGGTATTCATGGTGGAAAGTGATCTGGGAGGTTGTACCACAGGTTTGTGGCAGACGGAAAAGATTGAGTATGTGGATGTTAGGAAAGAGGATGTTTTAGAACTTTTAAATTCTATCAAGATAGACAAATCGCCCGGACCGGATGGGATGTACCCCAGGTTATTGTGGGAAGTGAGGGAAGTGATTGCAGAGCCCCTGGTGATGATCTTTGCGTCGTCGATGGAAATGGGAGAGGTTCCGGAGGATTGGAGGATTGCGGATGTGCTTCCTATTTTTATGAAAGGGAACGAGGATAGTCTGACCTCAGTGGTTGGTAAGCTGATGGAGAGGCTTCTAAGGGACAAGATTTATGAGCATTTGGAGAAGTTTAGAATGATCAGAAATAGTCAGCATGATTTTGTCAAGGGCAGGTTGTGCCTTACGAGCCTAGTTGAGTTCTTCGAAAATGTGACTGAACACATTGACGAAGGAAGGGCGGTGGACGTGGTGTACATGGACTTCAGCAAGGCGTTTGATAAGGTCCCCTATGCAAGACTTCTTGAGAAGGTGAGAGGGCATGGGATCCAAGGGGCCTTGGCCTCGTGGATCCAGAACTGGCTTGCCGGCAGAAGGCAGAGAGTGGTTGTGGATGGGTCTTGTTCTGCATGGAGGTCGGTAACCAGTGGAGTGCCCCAGGGATCTGTTCTGGGACCCCTGCTGTTTGTCATTTTCATAAATGACCTGGATGAGGAAGTGGAGGGATGGGTTAGTAAGTTCGCCAACGATACAAAGGTGGCCATTGTGGATGGTCTGGAGGGATGTCAAAAGTTGAAGCGGGACATAGACAGGATGCAAGACTGGGCGGAGAAGTGGCAGATGGACTTCAACGCGGATAAATGTGTAGTGGTCCATTTTGGCAGGAATAATGGGATGAAGGAGTACAATATCAAGGGTAGGAGTCTTAGCTGTGTTGAAGAGCAGAAGGATCTTGGGGTCCGGGTCCATAGGACTCTTAAATCGGCCTCGCAGGTGGAGGATATGGTCAAGAAGGCTTATGGTGTACTGGCCTTCATTAATCGAGGGATTGAGTTTAGGAGTCGGGAGGTAATGATGCAGCTTTATAAGACCCTTGTCAGACCTCACTTGGAATACTGTGCACAGTTCTGGTCACCTCACTATAGGAAGGATGTAGAGGCTATTGAGAGAGTTCAGAGGAGATTTACAAGGATGTTGCCTGGATTGGGAGGCAGGCCTTGTGAAGATAGGTTGAGGGAGCTGGGACTCTTCTCCCTGGAGAGACAAAGGTTGAGAGGCGACCTGATAGAGGTTTATAAAAGGTTGAGAGGAATAGATAGGATGGATTCTCAGAGGCTATTTCCCCGAGCTGAAATGGTCGCTACGAGAGGACACAGATTTAAGGTGCAGGAGTGCAAATACAAAGGAGACGTAGGGGTAAGTTTTTCACTCAGAGGGTAGTGAGTGAATGGAATTGGCTGCCATCGGTGGTGATAGAGGTGAACTCGCTGGGGTCTTTTAAAAGACTTCTGGATGAGTATATGGGAACTGATGGGTTAGGGGGTTATAGATAGGTCTATGGCTTGGTAGGTATAGATGTGATCGGCGCAACTCGTGGGCCGAAGGGCCTGTTTGTGCTGTAGTGTTCTATGTTCTATGTCACTGCCAAGGGGGGTGGACCCTCAGGTATGCCTGGGAGGTTCACTGGATGCAGGTCGAGAGAGGGAGAACCTGAAGGGGACGGGGGAAAGTCACCCTCATGGTTGCTGGTATAGGGCTGGTAGGGTGTCCTCTTATTTAGTGATAGGTGGAGGATGCCCCTCTTTCCTGAGGGGTTGGTGTGCTCCCCTTGTCAGTCAGGGAGGTCACCATTTCCATGATGGGGATAGGCGGCCTCTGTCGGAATGCACAGATCAGAATACCCTTTAAAAAGGATTCCTCAATCTCAGTAAAGGGGGACTATGTCTCCTATTATGCATAGTTTTGCATTTAAAGATGGATGAATCCCACCTGGAAGATGCTTGTTAGTGCCAGCAGGAAACACTCCAGTTTTCCAACTGGTGTGGACACTTAGTTTTACTCAGGATAATATGGACGTGTTCTTCCTACCAAACTAAATCACTTCACAGTTCCTCCCACATTAACCAGATATTTGAAAGAACAATATGAGAGGAGATATGATTCTCCAAGCTTTTCATTGGGAAGGTGAGTTAACAATGCAACAATTGCTGGTGGCATTATCACAGGGAGGTTGAGCAGAGCCAGTTTGAAAATGTTACACCATTTAGTGTGAGCTAACTGGACAAATACACGTAGTTAACTTTGACACTGTCTCAATCTAGTCTTTTTATCTTTGTTAATGTTTAAAGAAAGTGATCTAATATCATCGACACTTTTCAGCTAAACTGTAGGTTAGTATCCATCTGTCATCAAACATTAGGGGGGCGATTTTCCCAAAAAAATTCTAAGTGCTGAATGCGCAGAAAAACTGGAGTAATTCACGCTGTTTTTGTCAGTGGGAGTTCAGAAAAGAATCTCCTACACTTGGTGCAATGCAGAGGTTATCAGTGTGAATATTATTAGAATTTCAGTGGGCAGGACCTATACACACTGTACAGGCTGAAATCTGCAGGCCTCTGTGCATGCATACTGTCAGCCTGCAGATTGCTGGCCAGCTCGATCACTCAGCAGCCTGGGATACCAGGATTACTGCCCCCCAAGACTGCCTCCCCCATGGCCTGATTGCGGCCCCCAGTCCATTCGTGGGCCAGCTCCAAATACCCCTGCCCCATCCCAGTCTGTCCTGATCTCCAGCACCTTGCCAGCAGTGACGATTGCCCCCCCACCACCTGCAGGCAGATCTGCTTCCCTATCCCCCTGGGAGACAGACTCCAGCCCAGCCCAATCGCTGGCCTCTCTCCAACCCGACCAGATCCCAATGCAATGGGAACTCCCATCCCCACCAATCCCCCCTAGGCCCTGCTCCCTTGGCACTGCCACATGCCTGGTGGGCAGTGCTAAGATGTTCTCTGGGCATGGACATTTTGCCCCTTGGACAGTGCCAGGGAACAGGCTGGCACTGCCAGACACCCCACACACGGAGGGCACTACCCCCCCACACCGTCCAATACCCTGGGGGGGCCCCGATTGCCCCCCTTCACTCCAGCAGGATCCTCACAATAGTTCCCCGAAAAAAGAGAGCTATAGTAATCCCTACTGTAGTGAACCACTCTGCCAGGGTAGGAGATACAAGCAGGCTTGGAGAATTCAGCACTGCCCCCCAGCTGATTTCTGATGGGGTAGACACCGCCGGAAACCCAGGCCTGGGAGATGCAAGCGCAGTGAGAACGCTTGTGGTAATTCCATGAATCGACTGATGCATGATTCTCCTGACCCAGTGCGCTAAAGACTTGGCGCAGTGGTATGGGAGAATCACACCCCTTCCCCCCCATCCCACCTCGAGAGTGTCCACAGGACTTTGTTTAAGATAAACATACTGAATTCTTTTGTTGTTTGAACTGGCTTTCTACAAATGAAATGGCTTCCTGTGCAGATGTCAGATTGCTGCTCTTGTGTGCGGCCAGCTGACCTATCACTCCCTGAGGCTGAAATGTACAACCAGTGCACAACACATGAGAGTGCATTTCCTCAGATCTTCTCCTGCTAATCACCAATAACTATGTTAACACACCATAAGAATTGTGGCAGCAGAGAAGAATCCTGGAAGGAACTTACCTTATGGAAGAAGTTCTTCTCTTTCACCTCTCCATCTTGAATATTATGTGGTTTACTAATGCTTTAGAATCAGGCACCATGGCCCAGCTGGTGATCAGATAATGTATTACTCGGTGTTGCAGCCTGTTGGAAAAGAGCTGGGAAAGGGGCAGGAACTGATGGAAATGGTGGAAGGAAACTCAGGTTCACTCTCCTTACAACAACACTGGTAGAAAAGAAAATCCTTTCCACTTCTGTCCATAACACAAACAATCCAACAGGATTTGGAATAAATTGACAATTTGCCCTTTCATCTCTCAGAGATGGTAAATAATATAAGACTGACACAGACATGATGGGCCAAAGGGCCTCTTTCTGTGCTGTAAAGGTCTGTGACTCTGTGACATCTTAATCCCTATTTCTAGAGCATTTATCCATGGATACACAATTGCCTCAACAGCTGATCATTACATTGCTGTATTTAGAGACCAGAGAAAGACAGGAAAATGAAAATGACCAGGATTATTGTTCACTTTCAACAATACCACCAGCTTAGCTCCACATTAATTTGAAAATCTTAAAATGGATTGTGGCAAGGAGAAAGAAAGGCTCAGGCCGGGATTTACCAGTCCCATCATGGCCACGGGAGATTCAGCAACCCTGCCAAAAGTCAATGACTTTTGACATGCCCAGACGGTCCGGGCAGGAGGCAGAACTGGAAAATCCCATCCTTACTTTCTGAAATAAAATAATTACCCAGGAATGTAGTCTGAAGATATTTACCCTTGATTTTTCTCATTCAGCTTCTCCATGTACTGCGCTAGAATATCCACCACCTCATTCTCGCTTAGCTGCAGGTTTCCTGAAACATTACACCTGAGGTCATTCCAGTCCGACCGCAAGAGCTCAAAGTCCATGGAGCTGACACTGAATGTCCGTTGCCAGTTGATGGACTCCTCTATCCAACCTCTCTGCAGCTCAGTATCCTCATAACTGTAATCGGACAGTCCATCATCAGTAACCTCAAACTGGTCCATGTAGGTTTGCTGGGATTCACTCAAATCATCCACTTTCCAGTATGGCATCTCGTCGGCATCATTTTCAGCAGCAACACCTGTTAATTTAAAATCCTTTTCTTCTCTGTGCAGTGTGGCTTCCTCCTTACCCAAAATGGCCTCCCTCGTAAGATGAACATGAGGTGTTACAGTAATGGTGTGTCTATTTTTCTCACCCCTATACTGGTCCAAATTTCTGTGCAGTGGCTTCCAGTTTCGACTCGCCTTCTGAGTAGTCTTACGAAAAGCATCATCATTGATTTCTTGCATTTCTCCCTCCTGTGAGGTGTTGTTATTTAACCAAAACATTTTATTTGTGAGGTACAGTGTTGTTGTTTTCCCCTTTGTAATAGAAGCCATGTTCTTCTCTTCATTTTTTGGGCCCTGGTCTTGCAGTTCAGCATTCTTTGTGTTGCTATGGAGATACATTCGAGGGAACAAATCCTTGGTCTTCTCTACATGTGGTGTCTTTTTCTTCTTTTCCTGGGGTCTTGTCACATAGATTTTGTTCTGCAGCTTTCTGGGCTCACTGAGTCTTTTTTTATGGATTCCAGCATGAGCAGAGTTACTCAAAAGTTGTTTGGTTTTGCTGGGAATTAGTGGAATAGAAATCTGTGGCTGCAAATTGAACAAGCTGCCTCTACCAGGCTTAGACAGGGCTGTCTGGTTGTCTGGCTTTTTATTCGGCTCTTCTGGGGTGAACTTAGCCCAGGTAAGGAATCTGCTTTGCCTATTGTTCAGCTTGTGAAAGAGGTCCATCTCCTGATCCTCATAGGTAGCAGTTGATGGAGGCATATTATCTCCCTGAGGAATTGGATCTAAGGCCTTTCTTTGCGATTTCACAATGTGGTGCTTCTCTGAAATGGACTTTCTCTTGTGGCTGAATGTATAGTCATCAAGGTCTTTTTTGTTGTCCACCACTGATGGCTGAAGTCTCCTCTTTGCAGCTGCTAGGTCTTGGATTAGGCTGTTATTTTCATGCTGTTTAACATTGCTCTTGCTCCATGTTACCTGACTTTTGCTTAGTATGGATTCGGTGTCCACTCCTTCTGATTCTTCTGGGAAATCTGTACGGCCCAAAACATGGAGAGAAAAGTAAAGAATAAGTCTGTTTGTAAGTCACAGAGCAATGAAGCAATAGAACAGAGCTGGCCTAAAAATTCATGTGCATTTGTTTTCAGCAACCATGCTGTCTCTTTGTAGGAGGAGTATGGTCATGTTTCTGTAGGAAGCCAGGGATCCATAAAAGAACACTTTCAGGAGGGAATGGGAGCAAGTGAAGTGAACCCAAGGAGTATGGGCCCGAGGATCAAGCTAGAGGTTTAATAACCTTACTAAGGTCAATGAACACATTGTCAAAGGACATCTCAAATTTACCACACCACCAACCTCTTAGGCTGCTTAACCTAACACGTCCCCATCACTCATCCATCACTTCTGGGATGAGGGAGGCCAAAAAGTCCCACCTTATGACTATGACTTCCAATGATATCCACATGTATCCAAACAATGAGGTATGGCACCCACGTTCCGTCCTCTCTCTAGCAGGGCAAGGTGTCACAAAATGGGAGAAAACAAAGGTGGAGTGACAAGCACCTGGCACACCCTCATCCCCTTAGCGTCTCTATATCATAGGGTCAGCTATGCCAGAGCCTAAACTATCCAGCATCGGTGATACTATTGATGATGGTGGCATGTGCCTGTCTTGCAGTACCACTCAAGTCTCAATTCACCCTAATCCTGCTATTTTGCATGATGAGCAAGCTGCAGATCATGTGATCATGATCTCATGCTTCACACTCCAATCCCACCTCCTTTACTCCAACTTATTTTCTACTTTCAGAATCACAAGAACGGTATTCTGCCCAGCCACAGGAGGAGGATAGAGAACAATCCCACACAAGTGATGAAGAATCACTATCACATGATCTACACCATTTGCAGACACCAGTCCAGACCTTAGCACAACTGAAAATTCAGAGTTTAAAATGTATTATTTATTAGTCACAAGTAGGCTTGCATTCACACTGTAATAAAGTTACTGTGAAAAATCCTTTAAGCTAGCAGAAGGTCAGGATCTGTATGTAGTGAGTCACCTGGTATACATGGGCTGCAGTCAGTCTAGTGGGAAAGGATTATGCCCATCAACCTGCTAGCCTAGATTGCTGTAGCATCACTGAGGCAGCTTCAGTCTCCCCTGGTGAAAGTCAGCAGCCTTCCCTCAGTTGTGCTGTAGTCAACAGGTAAGACAAATGTAGGCAAGGGCAGTTATAAAACAAGCACTAAGAGACCATGTAAATGAGAATAGATCATTTCTATTTTATTAATTCACATGTTTTGGCATAAAAATGTTATAGAATGCTTGCTGTTGGTGACCTTTATTGTGGGATCTTGACCAAGAGGATGCTGTAATGGGGTATTCCCAGTCGGATGGTGATCAATGCCAAACCATGGTAGTAAAGGACTCTAAATGGATGGCCAATCTCTCTTTAAAGCTTTAAGTCCTGGAGAACTTTGCCATCCAATTGCATTTCAAAACACTGGGCAGGATTTGACCACAGGCTTTCAGGAATCCCATGGTAGGAGTAAACGGTGATTCCAAGCCCATGCTTGACAGCAGTGAACCATTGTGGCATTTTCTTAAAGGTGCTGAAGATGGCCTTTGCACTTGCCATTCTAATAAAGATGGTGACTGAATTTGCAATGCTGCCTGTACCCGATCAAGAGGCCAGCCAGCTCTAGAGCCTCAGCAGCTCTACTAGTAGTGGTGGGCATTGCTGGAACAAATAGGAGATTTCAAGAGTGTCACAGAATGCAGGCAACCTTATTTATTCTTATTCTTATTTCTCACCTACTTCTTTTGTTGATTGTAAGACAGATAAGAAAAAAATCCTTTGAATCAGAGCACACTTTGAAATTCATTGTATTCTGTGAATATATTAAGCCATTACAGGCAGCATGGTGACAGAGTGGCTAGCACTGCTCCCTCACAGCACCAGGATTTAATTCCCAGCTTGGGTCACTGCCTGTGTGTAGTTTGCACATTCTCCCCATGTCTGCGTGGGTTTCCTCTGGGTGCTCTGGTTTCCTCCTATAGTCCAAAGATGTGCGGTTAGGTGAATTGGCCATATTAAATTGTCCCTTAGTATCAGGGGGACTAGCTAGGATAAATGAATAGGTTATGGGGATAGCCTACGTAGGATTGTGGTCGATGCAGATGGGCCGAATGGCCTCCTTCTACATGTAGGATTCTATGATTCTATGACTATAATTTTGAAGGGCTGAGTTACAAGAATGTTGAAGATGCTTTTGTTTGTTCATTAAACAGTGAGGCATTTGCTAACAAATGTTGGTGAGAGTGTGGTATCACCATGATACCAGTTTGTCATGAAATATTTACTTCCAACTTTTGTTGTTCATTTTCTCTTTGTGGTAGATTTTGGAACTTTTACAAATGATATATTTTTTTAAAGCTAATCATTAAACATTTTCCAGTAAGTCACAGAATCATAAAATGGTTACAGCACAGGAGAAACTCACCCAGTCCCAGTTGTTCTTTGGAACTTTACAACTGTTTCTCTTTAGGTGTTTATATAATTTCCCTTTGAAAGTCACAATTGAATCTGCTTTCCATCACATCTTTAGCTAGTGCATTCCAGACCCTAATTCCTCACTGTGGAATGAAGAACTTCCTCATGTTGCTATTACTAATTATGTTTTAATTGATGTCCTCTGGTTCTCTATCTTTCTATCAACGATCTCTCTGTACTTATTCTGTCAATATCCTTCATGAGTTGAATGCTTCTGTCAATCGCTGCTCAGCATTTTTCTCTCAGGGGAACAGCCCCAGCTTCTCTACTCTACCCTTACAATGCAAGTCCCCTTGTTGCTGGAATCATTTTCATAAATCTTTTCTATACCCTTTCTACTGTACGGTGCCCAGAATTGAGCATAGTCCCACAGCTGAAGCAGAACTAGAGTTTGATAAAGATTCAACGTGACTTCCTTGCTTTTGCATTCTATGCCTCTATTTATAAAGCCCAGGATTCCATAAGCCTTTTCCAACCACTTTCTCAACATGTCCTATCACTTGCAATTTAATTTTGAGATGTTTCATAAATGGTTGATGGGATTTGCAAATGTTTCTCTAGTGCAAGCACTTGGTCTGCAGACCAAGGCACATTATCGGGACATTGCAAAGGGCATTGTAGAGGGCCGTCATTTCTGCATCTTTCTCACACTGGACCTGGTTGGACAGGCATGATGTTGATATTAGCTGCCAGCAAAAGAAATGAATTTCCCATGTCTGTGTTAACAAACTTAAAATTTCTGTCTGCTCAGGGAGTAGACCAAAGAGGCATATCTTGCATTCCTTGCATTTACTTCTATGTTAGCTAGGTAAAACAATGAGGGAGAAAGGAATAATAGGATATGTGGCTTGGGTATGATGAAGTAGGGTGAGAGGAAACTTGTGTGCCTCATAAACACCACCACGTACTTTTTGGGCTGAATGACGCATTTCCTTTCTATTTCATTCTATATAACTGAACAAACTGACTGACTAGCGTTCTTACCTTCTGGGTTATCGAACAAGAAGGGCTTGCTCTCCTCTTCGTCCATCTTCATGTACTTGTAGAAGCCAAACCTGGTGGGCGAGAAAGGACAGAAATTTCAGATAAGACTGTAGATGTGTGTTGAATTATAAAGCTTTAGTGATTTGCTACTGATATTCAATTAGGGAAAAAATATATTCAAGGAACTGAAAAGTACCAAATAAAGGTGTTATTTGATGGATAAGTGTGAAGAATATTTGATTAGACAAAAGATATTCCATATTACTCTCTCATCTCTTTCCTCTACAATATACCCACATAGCTTCATTTATTCCTAGAACCTGTCATTATGTTATATCAGAGCTATTACTATGTTGCTGAGAAAATTACACTCGGTGAATAGAACAAGCACAATTATAGCTGGGACACAAATTCAACCACCATGTTTCAAAAGTCTAATACTATCTAATTCTTTATCTTGACACTGCTGATTATTAATAAGACTGTAATGCTAATCACATATAGGTGAGAAAATAAGAGATATGCAAACATATTCACAACAATCTGAAAATCTCACCCGTCTGTAAAATTTAATCTGCATGATCTTAATCTGCAGATTTTTAAAAACTTCAGTCATGGGATATGGGCATAGGCTGGCCAGCATTTATCCTTAGTGACTCTTAAAACTGAGTGGCTTGCTAGGCCATTTCAGAAGGCATTTGAGTGTCAACATATTGCTATGGTTCTGAGGCATATGTAGGCCAGATCAGGTAAGTTTGGCAGATTTCCTCTCTAAAGGACATTAGTGAACCAGATGAGTTTTTCTGACAATCAATAATGGTTTCATGGTCATCAATTGATTTTTAATTCCAGATATTTGTTATTGAATTCAAATTGTACCATCTGCCATGGTGGGATTCAAACTTGGATCCCTAGATAATTAGCTGAGTTTCTGGAGTAATTGTCTAGCGATAATATTATTAGACCATTGCCTCCAAGTTTAAATTATGTTCTGCATCCTCGTCAAGACTTAACATTTTTAGCTGCATGGTTTTAAGTAAAGGTGATATTTTGATGTCATGTTATTCAGAAAATTGTGTTACGTGAGCCCCTCAATATGCTTTATGCATTTGGTATGTATATGCTTACTATGTAGACCATAGATAAACAGACCTGGCTATCACGGTTTGCAAAGTCTGTTAGGGATAGGAACACTCACAGCATTATTGCTTGCATTGTAAACCAACACTTGTACATCATAATACAAAGAAGTCACTGCAGGGAAAATAATGTTATTTAAAAACAGACAGATTTATTGGCCTTGGTTTTCTAACATGTCCTCCAAATCCCACCCACTTCTCATCAGATCCAGAACAGGGAATAGGTAGGAAATAGGGAATGTGCTCCACAGTATACCAACCTTCCTGTTGTTTTCTTAGGATCAAATTTATTAGGAAAGAAAGTTATTTGTGCTAAATTCATGCAAATGAAGAAAAACATGGATGCCACTGTACTTACTTTATTCTCACTGTTTGAACCAGGCAACCAGGGTGATATGGTGAATGAAGGAAGGGGCATAACTAAAACATCACAATGGAGTCACAGTCTTCACAAACTGATCAGGAGGGATATTTTTGTGGAGAAGGGAAGACGCTCTTGGTGATATGCGCCATGGTGGGAGAGGTGAGGAGCTGGCCAAAGAGGTAGAGGACTGTGAAATCTATGTTACATTTTAAAATCTACTCATAGCTCAATTAGAAAACAAAGATCCCAAAGTGAATTTATAAAATCCTTTTTGAATTTATTCAAGGGTATCAAATTGGCAGGATTGGCATGCAGAAACAGTCCTGCTAAGATATTGCATATAAAATATATAAAGCGAGGCAGCTTGAAGTTACTATCAACATAAAGTCCAGTCCAGGTGATTAATCTTCAACTTTGTAACTAGTGGTATGTCACAGAATTCAGTCCTCAGCCCCAACTATTTGCAATCTATATTAATGGATTGAATGCAAGGATAGCAGGTACCATAACCAAATTTGCAGATATCACTAAAATTAGTGAGACAGTAAACGGATGTATATGGGTAAGTTAAGTGTATAGGACAAAATTTGGCAGATGTAGTTCAATATTGGTAAGTGTGAGGTTATACATTTTGGGAGGAAAAAGACAAAGGCAAATTATCTAACTGGACAGAAACTTTGGAATGATTCAATACAGAGAGATCTGGGTGTTCTTGTGTATGAATGACAGAAAATTAAAATGCAGGTACAGCAGATAATAAGGAAGGCAAAAGGAATCTTGACATTTATTATTATAGGAGTAGAATAAAGAAGTAGTGAAGTGTTGCTGCTACTGTACAAGGCATCAGTGAAACTGCACATAGAATACAGTGTATAGTTTTGGTCCCCTTACTTGAAGAGGGATGTAATTGCATTGGAGGCAGTTCAGAGGAGGTTCACTAGATTGATTCCACAGATGAGAGATTTGTCTTACGAAAGAGATTTGGCAGATTAGGCCTATTTTGAAGAATGAACGCAGATGATGTGTACAAGACAATAAGGGGAGGGGGTGGGGATTGACAAGTGTAGACCTAGAGAACATATTCCTCTCATCAGACAAGCTAGAACAAGGAATCATAATTTTAGCATAAGGGATGGCAGATTTAAAACAGAGATGAGGAGAAATTATTTCTCTCAAAGAGTCATGAATCTGTGGAATTCACTACGGCAGAGCAGGTTTTTAATTAGTAATGCTTTAAAGGGCTAGTAAATGGACAGGAAAGAGGAGTTGAGGCTGAATTGAGATTAGCCAATGATCGTGTTAAATTTTGACATGATTTCAGCGCAGTGTTAAGGTAAGCCTACTTGTGACAACAATAAATAAACTTTGAACTTTAAAAACTACGCTTTAAATGACAAAGCAGACTGGAAGGGTTAAATTGCCTATTCCTAGTTCTTATGATTTAATCTATCGCCTCTGATGTTTTATTTTTAAACTCATGGATTCTTACTTTTCCAAATACAAAGGGCTTTCCCGGTAGAAACACTTATTTTCCGTTTCCATATGAGTGAGCCTGGTGAAGTCATTTGGGTAGACGAAGGACAAATAGACCTGTAAGAGCACACAAACAACATGGTAAGAAATATACCTTCTCCTAGCTGGGATCAGTCCTGAAACTGAATCCTTCAAATTACACACAGTTAAAAGTGATGCTCTGCCTTTGAAAATGTGCTGGTTGTGAAAATCTGCAAGGTCCTCCTGAAGTAATGCTGGTAGAGTCTTCCTTGATAACAGTAGTAGATTTGGTTATATTAGGCCTCTGGCAGTCTTTCACCCTTCTTACAGTAAGAATAAAAGAACCTTTGAGAAATTTCAGGATCCTTTTCTCTTCTGAGGACAAGTTTAATCAGTGTGCTCTTCTAATTGCTGTCACTGTTAGAAATTAAAGATATTTTCCCTCTACTTTTTTGCCCCTTCCCTGTTCAAAAAGATCCACCTTAACATCAGCAATAGCAATGTCCCATTATGTAGGGTGAAAGAACTGCACTTCTGTGGTACTTTTCATAACCTGAGGATGTCCAAAAATAATGAAATCATAACCAAGTATCTATTCTTAATGATGTGGGTAAATATTGGCCAGGACACTGGGGAGAACACCCTTAATCTTTGATTAGAGCTTTGGGATCTTTTACATTCACGAGTGCCTCAATACAGTGCCTCAATTTTACATCACATTCAAAAATCAGTACCTCAGTAAATCAGTGTTGCACTCCCCTGATACTGTATTGAAATGTCAGCCTAGATTACTTGCTTCAGAGTGGAACTTGAACCCACAATTCTCTGATTTAGAGGCAAAAAATGTACTATTGCCACTTTTGAAATATTACGTTAAAGGGCTTCCCTTAATATTTCACACACATTGACAATTTTTACTCTAGAATCTGAAGAGTTGGAGCTTCATTTCTCATCTCATTCATACTGACTGCCATTAATCTTCGCATAAAGGAGTCACTTGAGAATTTAAGGCTATTCCTTTTCACTTGAATTGAAAGTTGAAGTCTTCAAGACCATGAAGGTATAGATAATTAGTGATAGATTGCCTATGAAGTAACAATAAGGAGCACAACTGAACACCATTACAAATTGGATTCAACAGAAAGGTGGAAAATAAACAATTATATAAAAGATGTTATTGTGTAAATTCCATAAACTATTTTAAAAAGGAATTAAATGCTTTCTTGAAAAAAGATAAATATTACAGGGCACGGAAGTGTATAGAAGGCTGGAAGTTAGGTCAAATGAGGTTATGATATAATATTTTATGATTCTTACTCACAGACACATCCATTACAAAAGAAAGGTCTAGATTTTTGCCATGATGGAAAGCTTATCTATCCTGGTGAAAATCATGGAAAAGGCCAAACCCAGCATTTCCCATCTTTGTAGGGGCAGGACTAAAATTGGGCTGGGGTTTGTGCATGCACAGTTTGTGGAGGCAGTTGGCAATGTGAATCACCTAACTGTCTCCACTGAAGTAGGATTTGGAAAAACAGGAGTGTGAAGTCTGCATTGTGCAGTTTAGAAAAGTTAAGAAAAGGTCTGAACTTGGTGGTTGAATTTGGATAGCCAGGGTATTTCTTTGGAAAGATAAGGTAACCCTTTGGATAGGCTTACAAAACTCAATGGAACTGTCAACTGTAAAGGAACTGTCCAACTGTCAAAACTGTCCAAGAAGCATCAATACTGTTAAGGAATTGTGTCATGATGCTGGGTAAATTAGCATGGAGGGGTCAAGGGCAAAAGGTGGTAGATGGAGGTTTACATTGGCATGAGTCAGCATCAAATTGGCATTAGGTTAAGAGGTAATGGGATGGGTAGAGTGGCACATAGTTGGCATAAGGGGTATGGGAAATGGGGGTGGATATAGGGCAATAAGTTGAAATGAAGGTATGAATGCCAAAAGGGGATGGATAGGAGGCATGGGTTGGCATTCTTGGGCATAGTTGAAAGGGTCAGAGGAGGAAGGCCAGAAGGATGTTTTTGGTTTTTTTAAGATTTAATATTGAAGCACAAGGCAGGTCTAGCATCCAACCAGCCTTTGTGCCCAGCCAACCACTGTACCCAGCCAGCCTCAGTACTCATTCTAGGGTTGCCCGTCACCCTTCCCAACTGAAAATCTCACCTGAAGACAGGCATTTTTAAAAGCTGGGTTTGCTGAGCTGAGAAATCTCCTAACTCTGCGAACTTAACCTGGGGTGAAAATCTGGGCCCCAACTCTGTTTCTGTCAAAATTTCTCATAATCTTACTTGGATCATTCTTTAATACCTATCAAACTCTGGACCAAAGGAAAAGGAGCACTTTTCAAATTATTATTTCTTACTTGTTAGAGGAGTAATATGCAGTCTTATGTTACCAGTTCAGATCTACTTTAAGATATCCACTAGAGTTCAGTATGGTCCCACAGTGGTTAGCACTCCTGCCTCATAGCATCAGGACTTGGGTTCAATTCTGGCCTTGGGTGACTGTCTGTATGGAATTGCACATTCTCTCTGTGTCCGTGTGTGCTTCCTCCAGGTGCTCTGGTTTCCTCCCACAGACCAAAGATGTGTAGGTTCAATGGATTGGCCATGCTAAATTGCCCTTTAGTGCATAGGTTAGGTGGATTAGCCATGGTAAATGTGAGAACTTATGGAGATAGGGTGCAGGGACAGACTGGGTGGGATGTTTTTTCAGAGCTCGTGCAGCCTCAAATGGCCGAATGGCCTCCTTCTGCACTGTAGAGATTCGATGATTCTCTGGTTGTTTGTTGCTTCTTTAAATGATCCAGTTGTGTGATTCTTCACAAGTTCACTGCATCTGTCAGTGTGGGGGTGAGACACAAGTGGGACAATGACACTCCTTTGTAATTGGGACTGGGGCTCCACACCTTTAAGTTCTCTCAGGCAAAATGAGTTAGCGGTAGATGAGGTCTCTAATTCACAGTTTGAGACTGAATTGCCAACATCTGTGCTGAAAACCTCCTATCTCATTCATGGTCGGGATTCTCCAGTGCCACTCAAAGTGAACTGAGTTTTGGCTGGAATGCCAAATTTTCCATTTTCACTTGCAATGGGATATGCACAGACAAAATCAAAAAAATCCCACCCTTGTTCTTGTGTACCTTTCTATGTTCCTAGAAGATAATATTAGGTGATAAAAGAACATGGTATACCTTCCATCAGCAGCCTCCTTGAATCACCAGGCATCACCCCATCTGCCATCCCGATTAAAGTCCAGTAAAAACAGGAAATCCCTTTGCCCTAGCCTCTTCACCAACACCTCAATCCCACACTGTCCATCACCCGAGGCACCTCCTTGTCCTCTTTGCCATGAAGCCCCCAAAATTTATCTTTTCCTGAAAATCTGCAACTGAAGGTCTGAAGATGGTATATGATCCCAGTCTTGTCACTGCAGCTACTGGCACTGCACGGCCAATTAGATGACCCGGCAGCTCTCTGAGGTAGGAATTTCTTCCAACTGAGAGGTTCCACCTCCAGTTAATTAATGTTCATTTTAGAATGACATTGTGATGGTACAGACAATTCCAGCAGGGATGTGCTTCCCACCAATTATTCAGATGGTGGGAAAGGAAACTCCTACCACACTAAAAATCCTGACTGATCAGCCCATTGAGTCTGCACCAAGTTTCTGACAGGAGTACCTTACCAGGCCTTCTCTCCTGCCCTATTTCCATAACCCTATATATTTACCATGGTTAATTAATCTAATCCATGGGACATAACAGGACATATGGGAATGACGTTGAGTGCTTTTAAGAACTTTCCTTTCTTATTTCTAGCATGTGCCAGTACAGGCTTTTCTTGCCTCTACAAATCCACTCTATTGAAACAAAAACCTATTGCACCATTTTCTTCTATTCTTTTCCAGGCCCTTGAGTTCTCTCAGTCTTTGCAGACAGTTCCTCCAGATTGAGGACAACTTGCTTCCATTCCAGTTCAGCGTGCTCTGAGATGGCTGATGAATCGAATCTACGATCCACAGACTCTGCCACATGCAGGGCAGTTAGTCCAGCACTGCCTCCAACTTCACCTCTGCAAGCTTTTGACAAAGTCTCTCGATGTGATTGATGCCTTCCTGAATGAACCTTCTCCATTTTAAATCAGGCTGAAAGATAAAAGCAAATTACTGCAGATGCCGAAACTTTCTGTTTTTGTTATAAGCAGGGACTCCCCTGATTTTCCAGGCATGTTTGATTTCTCCATTTCTAAATCTCTAAGAACATCCTTTCAAATCCAACTTTCATCTTACAAGGATTAATTGTTAAATAATGCGACTGAACCATTAACTCTCTATTTGGACTTTCTGTTTTACTATATTTTAACCTCGGTGGCACTAAGGGATATCTATCTCAGAATGTGCAGGTCTCCACAGGAGCAGCTGCTGTTGAGCTATAATACGACTGCAATCACTGTAAGAATTCAGAACCCCAGGTCTGATTACTTTTAATGATTCGGCATTAAGCACTGCCATGATTTTGAAAAGGTTGCTTTAATTATGAGGGATCATTTGGCTTCATTACTCTTTTTAACAGTACACTGCCAGAGTGGGGCAGTGATGAACTGCAACATGGAGAATTAATTGGCTGCGGCTTCAACAGTAATGAACACCTCACCAACTGCAGTGATTATTCCTCCCGGGCTTTGCAGCAAAACTCCAGCACTCCGTCACCACTTAAAAGATGATAAAATTATTAGTTAAATGGAAGTACTCAAAAATGTGAATATATTAGAAAACATTGAGTTGCTGCTGTTGTATACCAGCTAGTTCCCACAAAGCTGCAGGGAGGAGAGGGATGCAACACTTTCTTTTCAGCTTCATTTGCTTTTGCTATCTGATCTAAAGGGAGCTGCATGATGGAATAAATTATGAGTGACACATCTCAATAAGGTTTGTTCAATTTATATTTAACAGATTCAGGAAATTTCAGCACAAACCCCCTTTATAAAACAGTAAATGTTATGCATGCTGTGAGTTTATCTATGGCACACAATTGTTCTTTAAAGGTGAATGCTCATTTCAGGAATAAAGATAAGAACTATTGCTAGCCTGGTCCAAAACCTCACATACAGGGGAAAGCTGAATGCTATGAAATCATACATGCATAAAACCCTAGTAAACCACAGATATAAAAAAAGTGACGTTCCCACAGTCCAAACTTCAGTGCAATATTGATGGAGTGCTACACTGTCAGAGGTGCTATCCTCCAGATGAGACTGAGGTCCTGATTTTACCAGCACGGCAGGAAATCAGGGCGGGCAAGGCTAATAGAACGGCATTTCCTGTTGGCCTTGTGTGAGAGTGGAAGGTGATGGTGGCAGGCAGACCAATTCATGAGCCTCTTACAGCGGGTACGGTCATGGGTACATTGCAACATTCATGCTGCGAAACCGCACAACATTCACCCCAGCCCTCACCTGCACATACAGTTACCGACTTATATAAACACAATACTATTTTATACAATAATGGTAATGTTGTGGTATTCAATCACGAAGCACAAGGAGTGGTCCCAGAATGATAATTGATGTTAATAGATTTGATTATTATGTCACTATCAATCAGTAACCCTGATGTTATGCTCTATATTGCTTAAATAGTTCTTCACTCTAAAGAAGACAATGGGTGAAATTCTCCAGCTCTTCCCACTGCCAGAATCTTCTGGTACCACCAAGGTCGACCCCCACTCTGAGTTCCCAATGGCAGCCTAGGTAAGAATGTAAATTGCCACCAACCTCAGAGGGACTCAAAGATCTCACCAGTAACAAAAATGAGCTGCCTTCACCACGGAAAATCTCACCGCGGCGGAGAGGGGGTTGAAGGATTCTGTGTCATGGTGATGGAGAAAATCCACAGAATGTCTACACATGTGCTTTATCATTTCACATATTTATTAGATAATAAACCTGTCTTTAACTCAATGAAAACCTGGTTAAATTGGCTCATTTTAAATTGTAAATATTGGACTGGGCAGAAGTACCTGCAAAGGAAGGAATCTTTTTTTGCATTAACCTTTTTGCGACCAACCAAGGATGAAGCCAGTTCATCTTTTTCCTCACCTGGGGACAATACAATTTGGATGCATCCCTACTCAAGTTAACAAATTGAGGATTAACTCACAACAAAGACAATCTACCTCACACACAGACATATATGCAAACTCCCTCGCTCTCTTTCTCTCACACACACACACACTCATACAGAAACTCCCTCACTCTCTCACACACACAGAAACTCCCTTGCTCTCTCTCTCTCTCTCACACAAACACACGCACTCTTGCTCTCACACATTTTCGCTCTCACACACATCCACATTCTCACTCACACACACACTCACATACTCTCTTGCTCTCACACAAACATGCTCTCACTCTTACACATCCTCGGTCTCGCACAGAAACTCCCTCACTCACACACACACACACAAACACTCTCGCTCTCGCATACACACAAACACTCTCGCTTGCACACACACAAACTTCCTTGCTCTCACACACACCTAACTCTCTCGCTCTCACACACACACATACAAACTCTCTCGCTCTCACACAGACACTCTCTCATTCTCACACAGACACTCTCTCATTCTCACACATTCTCGCTCTCACATACAAACTCTCTCACTCTCACACACAAACTCTTGCTCTCACACACAAACTCTCTTGCTCTCACACACACACAAACTCTCTCACACACACACACATACTCTCACTTCACACACTCTTGCTCTCACACACACACACTCTCACACAAACAAACTTGCTCTCACACACAAACTGTCTCGCTCTCTCTCACACACTCTCTCACTCTCTGACACACACAAACTTTCTCATTCTCTCACACACACAAACTCTTGTTCTCAGACACACACAAACCCTCTCACTTTCTCAAATGCACACAAACTCCCACACCCACACAATTTCACTCACACACACTCACACAATCTCGCTCTCTCGCAAGTGCACACAATCTCGCTCTCTCGCACGCACACACAATCTCGCTCTCTTGCACGTGCACACAATCTCGCTCTCTTGCACGCGCACACAATCTCACTCTCTCACGCACACAATCTTGCTCTCTCACATGCACACAATCTCACTCTCACACACACACACAATCTCACTCTCGCATGCGCACACAATCTCGCTCTCTCACATGCACACAATCTCACTCTCACACATGCACACAATCTCACTCTTATTCTCTTACAAATGCACAACCTCCCTTACACATACAAATAAATTCTCTCCTAAACATCAAACCTGCCGTCTCTCACACACACACACACACAACACACACCAAACTCTCCCTCTCATATATGCACACACACACAGACGTAATTATTCAGACATTAATTTTCAGCTGTCAGATTGGTTTCAAAGCCAGGCCAATCATGCCAGCTTAAACTGAAAGCAACAGACTGTTTTAGAAAGTCGGATTTTCTGAGGAATAATAATTTACAGCTAATTGTGTGAAAATGTACTTCTATCAGATCCATGTTGCATAAATTAAAGCACGCGCGCTAGGTACATATTGTAACTAGAAATTTTTCAAAATAAGGCTTTAAATATGATTATTATGCACATGATCTTTCCATGGATAATTAAATAAAATGCATGTTTTAATCAAAGCTGCAACTCTCATTTATTTCAAGAATGGCACCTACAACATCAAATAAGTAATCTCTATCATCTGTTTAAGATGCAGCTGTTTGTAATGAAAACCAAGAAATATAAAGTTGAGGAAAAGGTGGAATTAGTTCGTATTTTTCTACCTTGCTTTGTCAATACTTCTGGCATAATACTTATTCTTTCCAAAATCTTCAAGTCAACTAAATATATTCAAATTCTGCACACATATTCAGAATCCCCATACCACTCTAAACTTGCATAATACAACAGGGCTTCAAGAATGTTTCAAATTAGTATATTTGCTAAAGAAGAAACTCTTCTTAAGTATAATCATTTACATTGATTCTCTGTAAAAGTTGCCTCAAATAGTACACCACTGTATTGTTTTGATGATGGGGTACAAAACAAACTAAATTCAAATTGTGCTAAATGATTGCAAGTGGCTTTAACTGGAAGGTTTGAAGTATGTTAAAGACATTGTAGACATCTTGAAAATGTTAAAAGAATTGATCACTGGGAAATTTGAGATGCAGACAAATTAATCTTGCATCTTAATGTCACCAGGTGTTTAAAGTAACAGTGGTATGTTAAACAAAAATTTACCCTAAAATTCTGGACCAACAGACTAACAAATATGTGACTGTGCTTGGATAGTTTAGATGAACAAACTAAGATGAAAACCCAAAATTGAACAACACCTTGGAAGAAGGTCCATATGATTGGACCCGCGGATGAATGAACATCGCTCGACAATCACCAGGCAAAACTGTTCCCTTCCTGTGGGCGAACACTTCAGCGGTCATGGGCATTCAGCCTCCGACCTTCGGGTAAACGTTCTTCAAGGGGGCCTTCATGACACATGACAGCGCAGAGCCGCTGAGCAGAGACTGATAGCCAAGTTCCACACACATGAGAACAGTCTTAACAGGGATCTTGGCTTCATGTCACACTATCTGTAACCCCCATGACTTGCCTGGGTTAGGAAAAAACCTCACTTACTGTGCTGTCTGGAGACAATACACATCTCTCTAATCTCAGTGCTCAGTGTTCCTTCCACTCACATTGTTAGCCACTTTAAGACTTGAATAGCAGGTTAGGTGTAAGGATTCACATTTTAATCAGCAATCTGTAAACTGTCTGTGCTGATATGTGCGCTTTTGGAGACCAGAACACCTCATTCGCCTGACGAAGGCACAAACGCCGAAAGCTAGCAGGTTCACTAGCAAATAAATCGGTTGGATTTAAAATTGGTGTTGCCAGACCTCTTACTGGTTTTAGACTAATGACAGAAAAAGTATGAGTGTAATATCGACATGAAACAAGTTCATTTCAGCATCTACCAACTTCAGGAGAAGCATCCCTAGAACACGGCAGCATAGACTTCCTTACCATCCTGGTCAATGTAATTACCCCTCAATATGTGCTTGCAATGCAGCCAAATAGTCCTCATCTGACCATGATGTGGCAGATGACTTTCAGACATGCTCTCCTTCAATGGTCCTCCCTGCAGGGTTAACTTGTGTAGACCATCGCAACATCACATTCTGGAGAGTCGAACTGACCATCATGTCAGCAGGACCACATCTTTAATGGTGCCTTTGTGGAAAGATGGCAGTGGTGAGATAGTGTATTGCGGTCATCAAAGGATGTCCTTTAATTGTCAGCCAGGGTCTATTCATGGAGGTGGCATGAACAGCTGGAGCATGTGCTGAGGAAGAATTAACCATGATAGTCGACCTATGTTCACATAAAGGAACTGTCTGTGAAGTTCATACACCAGCCAAACATTGAAAGTAAATGGAATCTCTTCCCATTGATAATAACAGTGCACTGCACTTTCGGGGTACTGATAGCCACATGGATATGGTTTATCATACCCTAAACCTGATAGTGTTCTACCATAAAGGCAACTTCTACTGATCTCTGTGTCTGACTGGTTGCACCTGTGATGAGGTTTGTTGATCTCTCATCAAAGCATTGGTCACTTGAATAATGGAATAATGGTGATATGGGTAGCCACCTGCACTATCCCCACATAGCTCTGTTGATAACTCTGCAAATAAGCTTGATGCTAGACAATTCAAAGCAACTGTTGCCTTGACCGTTATTGACAGTGATATTGTCTACCACTCCTTATGGTCTAAGGTTCTCATCCTTTAGAGCATACAGGGCATACGTCTGTTCTTAATTGCTTTATAAAGTGCAGTGATTCTCACAACAGAGGCAAATTTATCAGACAATTTGGAGATAGCAAAGTTACAAAAACAACAACAAAATCAGCAATCAGTTAGTCTGGTTTTGGTGATATTGGTAAAGGGATTAAGAACATCTGCTGTTCAGGAAGTCGATCCTTTTTCATGAAGCTTTTTTCCCTCAACAATCCTGTGACCTGCACCTTTGCTTTCCGGTGCACTACGGGGCTACTTTGCTGCTCACTAATGTTCCAATCCAACTCTGAGTAAGTGTTCCGCATGTCCAGAGACATCCTTACTTCAAGTGCCAAATTTCTTTGCACCTTTTTAGGGTGATTCAGAATGAACCATTCTCCAAAATCCACCCTATTAGCACTCCCAACATGAGAGCTCTGCTTTCATTACGGCATGGTGTGGAGACACCCACCCGATGAAGGAACAGTGCTCTGAAAACTAGTGGCATGTGCTACAAATTAAACCTGTTGGACATTAATCTGAAGATGTGAGACTTCTTATTTCATTACAGCGATCAGTGCTGTGCAGTTCTTCTTCACTGATTGCCTTTTTCATACAAAAGATCTCATGGCTGCCAAAGGTTTCATGCTGTGCAGCCACCTCATCTATTTGGACAATGTAGTATTGCCACAGCATGGGATGTTGGCCTCTGTTAAAATTGCAGCACTGCATCAAAAAACCTCTCAAGTGCCTGTATAATCACCCGCATCAGCTGTCTGCCATGACAATTGGATGACCATACTCCCCAGGAAGCCCCCTCTGGAAAACTGAGTAGAGGCAACAACTCCTTGGGCAACTGGCATGCCATCCCCAACATTGCCAGCAATGCCAGCATCAAATCCTTGTCACCTCCCAGACAACATTCAACTCAAAGACTAACTCAGAAAAACATCAAATTTTCTTATCTTCTTCTTGGTAGTATTTAAGACAATGCTTGGCCTGTCAAAGTGGTTTAGAGATAGTGACTGGCTGCAATGAACAAAGTTAAGGAAATTGTAAAGAAGCAGGCCTTTCAAGAGCAGAGAAAACATTCAAATGGAAGTTGGAAGGCTAAGAAAGGTTAAGTGCTTAATTTAATTATTATTACAAAGTATCTTGCAGTTGATAGATTAATAGCTTGAGCACAGAGTGAGAGAGCACAGTATAACTGTACGGGGAAATAATATATTAGAGAGAATTTACATTTTCACAGCACTTTGTTGTGCCCTCAGGCTCTCCCAAAGTGTATTACAACCAATTCATTGCTTTACAAAGTGCAGTGATTCTCACAACAGAGGCAAATATATCAGACAATTTGGAGATATCAAAGTTACACAAACAACAACAAAATCAGCAATCAGTTAGTCTGGTTTTGGTGATGTTGGTAAAGGAATTAAGAACATCAGTCAAGACATGAGGAGAATCCTTTGTTCAGTGCCATGGTATCTTACAAATTTTATCTAGAGGGCAGATATGATCTCAGCTGAATATATCCAAAAGAACATGTTGGACTGTACTTGTACCTATCAGAATTTGCAATCCAGGTGGAGTTGTCATAATCCCAGATGACCATGGGCTGCTCTCCCCTTTGAGGGGAAGGGCTGAACAGTGGTGATTCAACCTGAGGATCACCACACCTCAGGAGGAGGTCAAAGTTGAGAAAACTTCATGAATAACCTCAGCCAGTATGGGAATTGAACCCGCACCGTTAGCATCGCTCTGCACCATGAGCCAGGCATCCAGCCAGCCAAGCTAACAGATCCCCAAATCTGCAATAGGGTTCAGCCATATCTTTGCTTTCCCTCACTATGCTGACCCAAGTGCCTCAGAATCCCATTGCCCTGCCAGACCACCTCTCATGTCACATTGCTGAAACCCTTTCACCAGAATTCTGGGAGATTGCACTGCATAGACATTGATTTTTTTCTGCATCAGTGACTCATCACAAGGGCACTTCTGACACTGCGGCACTAACTAGGCAAAAGTGTAAGCTTAAGCTAAATGCTCAGTTTCATAGTATGCCTTTAAACCCAAAACAAGCTGACTAAGGGAGGCAGTTTGGGAGGTGGTGGGGAGGTATTCTAAGTTAGAATAGGATGAAAATGAAAACTGTAGGAGGTAGTGACCACTATGGTTGGCACACTGTCCCAGAGATGAGGCCTACAAAACCCAAAAGAAGACAAGCCATCCAATATCACCTAGGTCAATTGACCATAATGGAAGGGGTTGTATACCTTGTGTGCATTTTGCAAGGCATCACCTCAATGAAAGAATATGTCAGTGCTGAATACAAGCTGTAAATTTCACTTGGCTACATTTGTACTTAATCTTAAGTCTAACATAATGATTGACACTGAGCAACCCAATAATTTGCGATATTGTGATTTCAAACAGGATCATTTATGTTCCCCTAATCAATATTAAAGACTGACTCTTTCCAGTGGCACTATTCAAGCACTAGCAATAATCCAATTAAAATAAGTAGGTTAGTGCTGTCAATAAAACAATACAGGGCAGAAAGCTCAAGCTTGAGTTTAAGTTGCAGAAATCCTTACTACTTAATCTCAAGATAACATTAATCGTATTATCATAGATAAAGTAGCACTGGTTGATGCACCTCTAGATTCAATTCCATTGAGTCTAGCAAGCAGAAGAAAAGTTTAATTTGAGGTAGTCCTGCTGTGATTAGTTTGGCTTGGTTACTTAGTGATATTGTTTGTTTTGAGTATTGTAAATAGTCTAATGGTGAGTATGTTCAGACATTAATGAAGAAAACACTAGACATTATTGGTAGAGCCTAAACTAATCATGTGACATGTACTCACGTGCCAGCTGTGGCTCAGGTAATATTACTTAAGTGCCTGCGTCACAACGTCCCAGATTCAAGCAAGGAGCACAATGATCAAAGCCGGCATTGAGTGGAGTATTGAGGAGTGCTGCATTGGTGGCAGTACTACCTTTTAGATGGATGTTAAACTGAGATCTTGCCTGCCAGCTTGGTCGATGTAAATATCCCATGGCTCAGTGGGCAGAAGAATTATCCCCAGTGTTCTGGCCAATATTTATCTTCAAATCAATATCACAAAAAAGTCAACAGATTACCTGGTCATTATCACATTGCTATGTGTAAAATGGCTTTTTCCTATATTCCAACAGTGACTCCATTTCAGAAGTTCTATTATTGGCTACAAAGTGCTTTTTGAGACATCTGGTGGTCATGAAAAGTGCTATATAAATGCAAACATGTCTTTTTACATATCAACAAAGATCCAATGGATGCATGGCCTGATACAAATTGCACATTGGAACTGCAGACACAATGGAGGTGATTTTCTTTAAGGATGGCTCTCCATCTTGGGACAAAGCAGAAAAAGATAGGCCCCCATTGAACACAATTGCCACAGCATTCCTGTGTGGAAATGGGCTACTGGTACAGGCCACAAAGTCTCAGGACATCTATTTGTTTGCTCCCACCCACTTCCCCAGAACATTGCTGAGGTCTAGCTCATTATTCTGCCTCTCAGTAACACTGTGTCAATCAGTAAGTAGTATGGATGAAAACCACCAATTCTGAAGTTCTAAATGACAATGGCCCAGACTTTGCTGTCAAAGTAACAGTGAGGCCTTAGCACCAAACTGTATCAGGTTTAGCACTGAGTGCAACTAACTAACATGTCCAAGAAGGAAACAGAATCTTTTTAAGGTCTGGTAACCTTGTTATGTGCGAGATAAATATTGACGAGACTGCAACAGAAATGAGACTGTTCTTGCTTGTGATGATACAGAGATGATGTAAAGATGCCGGCGTTGGATTGGGGTGGTAAGAACTCAGTAAGAATTTAGCAACACCAATTATTAATCCAACCGATTTATTTGATAGTAAATCCGCGAGCTTTCAACACTCTTGTGTCTTCCTCAGGCAAGTGCAGTAATAATTGGTCATGATACAGAGATGCCAGCGTTGGACAGGGGTAACACAGTTTGAAGTCTAACAACACCAGGTTTAAGTCCAACCAATTTATTTGATAGTAAACTCACAAGCTTTCGAGGTTACCCTCTTTACGAGAAAAAGAAACAGACAATAGTGACATAGACGAGATGGGTGGCGGATGCAATACAAGTCCTGATGAAGAGGAGAAACGGGATGGTGAAGATGTCAAGGCAATTCTCACACTGCATGCAGCCTGCTAATGGTGCACCAATCCTAAATAAAACTAGACCGGGACGTCCTCAAATGGGTCAACATGATTTGCTGCTCATATTGCCAATTCAGGCTCAAGTTTCAGAGTACTTTGGTGGAATTATCTAGGACACCTGT
Source organism: Sphyrna mokarran (assembly GCA_024679065.1). NCBI lineage: Eukaryota > Metazoa > Chordata > Chondrichthyes > Carcharhiniformes > Carcharhinidae > Sphyrna > Sphyrna mokarran. The sequence continues at coordinate 73,422,486 of JAGIQG010000008.1, read as the reverse complement.
CATGTAAATTTCTAATCAATTACATAATTTTTAATGCAGGACTAATCACTTTTTCCAACATTGAATATTATCTAATATATGTATTTGACCTATTAGCAAATGTGGTCCAAATTAAGCTAATTGCATCCTATACGATCTTGTTTACTTTATTCATTTGTGATTTGCTGCAGTCTTTTTCAATACTAGCAGCAAAACTCCTTTAGACTGCCTAATGTGAACAGTAGGCAGGTTATGGTGGCACCAACGCGTCTCCTAAAAGTGATGCAAGTCATATTGAGCATTCTACACAATTAATTATTCTTCAAAATGTTTCACTGGAGATGCACATCCCCATGGCTCACATCAAGACAGCATAAAAGATGAACTTAAATGTTTTATGAAGTGATTTTAGATATGAAGAGTTCTTTATAGATATAATTTATGTTTACTAATCTCTCTCCTTAATTATCAGGCACCTTATTCTTACTCGCACTTCCACATCTCCTTTGGGACAGCATGATGGCATAGTAGTTAGTATTGCTGTCTCTGCACCAGGGACCCCATTCAATACCAGCCTTATGTGGAGTTTGCATGTTCTCCTTGTATCTACGAGGGTTTTCTCTGGGTGTTTCAGTTTCTTCTCACATTCCAAAAATGAGTGGATTAGGTTGATTAGATATGCTAAATTGCCCCTTAGTTTTAGAGAGAATGATAGAGTAAATATCGGGTTAAGACCTGGGTGGGGTTGTTGTCGGTGCAGGTTTGATGAGCTGAATGGCTTCCTTCTGCACTATAGGGATTCTGTGATTCTACGAAAGTGCTTCACTCTACAGTTTTTCCAAAACACTGTCCTCCTCTACTAACACCCTACTGACTATCACTGCTGCCAAGACTGGCAAGTTGAAATTAACATGATGCCTGGTAGCAGTATTTTCAAGATCCACTGCCTCTATTTCTACTGCCAAAAGCCAACCTCAAGCTGAACTGGCCAAATTGGCTAATGCTTCTGAAGCTTTCAGAGGCCAGGGGTTCTGCTAACTATTCCTGATTAATCAGGCAGCTTCCTTCAAGGTCAATTTGATAATACTTTGCTCTCTTCTATATCCTGAGGAGGAATATTTTGTCAATAGTTGTTGTAAATCCAGTATTGATTCTTCCGATCATTCATTCAATAAATAACTCCAGTGGTTAAACCTGATCCTCTGATAATGTTCATTCTTCAGCTTGTCATGCTTCTGTTCCGGATGAAGGGGAGATAAGTTTCTGCTTAATCCTTCAGCTCATCATAATTATCCAATATTGGTGCAAAGGTCTGTTCTGCTTCATAAAAGCTCTGTGATACTGAACCCAAGGAGCAAATCTAGTGTAAAATCCCAAAGATAGTCAATAAAAATGAGTGAGAAATAGTACTAGGGTGAAAGAAGGTATGACAATCAAAGCTGAGAGCTTACAGTGTTCTTGGATAAAATTGCAGCAATTGATCTCCAATGCACAATAAAAAGAATTCACAATACAAAAAAAACAAAATTTGACTGAACAAATCACCATTAGTAAGTCACTCTGATAATAATGTGCATTAGAAGCATTCCTTCTGTAAAATGACATATCCCTGATTCATTACATGGATATATTATAGATGGTTTGAGAGAAAAGGATCTTCCCATTCATCATCAGCATTTCCTCAATTCGAGGATAGCACCTACTAACATTTGACTTCCTGCTGTATGTCTTCGTGTGACTAACAGGGTGATTTTTGAGCTGCAGATCTTTGAGCATGTAGAGCAGAACATCCCACTAGATGTGGGAATGTGGAGGATTTGCTTATTTTTCTTTCTTTCCCTGCTGTCACTCTGCCTTGTCGGTAAGGTGTTGGAACTCGAGGAATGATACACTTTGATGGATATGTTTTCCATCTGCATTCTGAGTAATTGGTAGCAAACTCCTCCCAAAATGCCACCATCATCAGCATTTATACATATCCAGTCCTCTACTGATCCAGAACTTAGGCAGGGCACTCAGAGATACAAGAAAGTGGCACAGCATAACACGTGGTCAGGTTTCTCCCTTTCTGTTTACACCTCTTCTTTGATGTAAGATATCATCCTCTGAGAACTCTTCCTCTGATGCTGACTGGATGCACACCTCTACTGCCTTCACTTGGTCATTGGTGGCTGTGCCTTCAGCTGCCTCAGCCCTGTATCTTCATCCGATGAAGATGTCAAGGGTGAGTTCTACTCTGATCTCGATGAAGCCATGAAGAAAAAAAACTTTGTTCTGGGGGACTTTAATTTGTGCTTTCAATCACCCATGAGGAACGGTGTGAACAGTAACATTTATCATAACTGAATGATGAGGTGTATGCATCCAGCTCCAGCATGTTTGTGGTGTGCCATTTATACAGAAAATAGTTCCAAAGTGCTTCACTGGAGTGTAATTAGGAAAATTCAATGCTGAGCCAAAGAAGGAAATATTGGGAGCGATGGCAAAAAGCTTGGGGGAATGTTAAAGGAGGAGAGAGAGTTGTAGAAGCAAAGAGATTTAGGGAGGAAATTCCAGAATACAGGGCTGAGGCAGCTGAAGGCACAGCCACCAATGACCAAGTGAAGGCAGTAGAGGTGTGCATCCAGTCGGCATCAGAGGAAGAGTTCTCAGAGGATGATATCTTGCATCAAAGAAGAGGTGTAAACAGAAAGGGAGAAACCTGACCACGTATTATGCTGTGCCACTTTCTTGTATCTCTGAGTGCCCTGCCTAAGTTCTGGATCAGTAGAAGACTGGATATGTATTCCCCATCTTGCCAATTGGTCAGAGAATACGTTTGCTTAAGAAGGCTACTGAACAGGGCACACTGTAATTATTACAAAGATTTCAAAGTCCACTCTGTCGCTTATATCCCAGAACCTAGCTAATTGTGTTGGTCCTTCCTTGATTTCTGCAAACCTCAGGAAGGGAGTGTAAAAGATTGTTTCTAGTGCTTAACAGCGTTCTCTGTGAGTGGCAGACTGTTCTAGGTATCAAGCAAACTCTTGTCTGGTCAGTCAATGAGATACAGATAAATCAATTACATAAACAATTCATCAAATGATCCTGACTTTAAAGACATGTCATATTATATAAATATTATATAAATATTTATTCATCAGAATAAAATAAATTTCCTAATAACTCAGACCTCAATGGCTGATTGATGAATGGAGCAGGGAGGAAGGCAATAGGTCTGCTGATCAATGCAGTGAGTGCTATAAACAGGACTTGCAAAAGGACACTGATGTCTTAAGGCACAGTTAAACATGATGTGGGACCTGGATATTTAATCTGTTTTGCTCCTGCCTGGCCAAATTCAGTTGTTCGTCAGTCACGAGTTGACAAAATACTTTCATTTACCATTGCTTAACAGCAGAATTAATCAAAGCAAATAGCTATTACACTACTTGAATGTGTCTTTCAAGTGCTGACATTGTCATCAGCATTCTAGTGCTCTCACCGTTATTAGCCTCTATCCATCATTAACTTCAACAGAAAACAGATGGATTTCAAATGAGTGTGTAAGAATGGCTAAAACAGTACACATATAAATTCCCATCTTTGCTCTAATGACCTTTATTATTTCCATTAACAGCATTTCACATTACTATGTGCCTTCCGTCCAGCTGGATGAAATATAGGCTTACTCAAAGCCGATTTTTGTTTTTCAGAGATGAACTTTCTGAACCTTCATTCTCAATGCCATGCATCACCAATGCCACAAGATTTGGCAAGATAATAAATTTTATTACTATCAAATAAATCGATTGGATTTAAACCTGGTGTTGTCAGACTTCTTACTAAGATAGTAGATGGCAGCAATATAAGCCAAATGGATGTGTTGTTGTTTTTGTACCTTCGTATACTTCCCTTGGGGAATAATGTGAAGCTGTAGAAGGATTGGTAGGTTGATTAACAGTCTGATGGACTGTGACATGACCATTCTTCTAGGAGAATTTGCAAGAGAGATAAAATGTACTGAGTCATTCTTATCAACTGACAAACAATGATGTGAGTCTAATGATGAACAATAGAAGTGATTTAATGACCACATACACATCTTCTGATTATCGCACAAATACCAACATCAAATTCTTTCATTGCATTGAAATACATCAATATGTGCCAATGATAGAATTTGGTGTGGTGTTTATATCTTCACATTGGACAATGGAGAATAGTGTGAAGCAGTGAAAGAACTCACACTCTGATAGTATTCTTTCACCTACATTGGTGTGGCATGCCGTCCTTCTGAGTTCTCACACATAACTGAGCCATGAGACATATGTAACATCATAGCTTTAACAATAAGGTTTATTGCCCCTAACGTCTCTCATTGAGTATTGAGGAGGCTAACACTAATCAAATACCCAGGACACACATGGCTTTTCATAGGGGTTTACAGTACAGAAACAGGCCCTTTGGCCCAACTTATTCATGTCACCCAGTTTTCACACTAAGCCGGCCCATAGCCCTCTATACCCATCTTTTCCATTTATGCTAAACGCTTTTTAAAAAGACAAAATTGCACCTGCCTCTAATACTACCTCTGGCAGCTCATTCCAGACACTCACCACCATTCTGGACTCTTTTGTATCTCTCTCCTCAAATAAGGAAGTAGTCATTTAACCTTACAACATGACGTTAACAAACCAAAAAGATACTCCTACTGTGGGCATGACCATCTTTGTATGAACTATTAGGTTAGTTAACTGTTCTAAGAGATTTCCTCTTTGCAATGACTGCATCCTGTATTCTGGCTCAAAGCCAGAGATGCAAGTCAGTATGGACAAATTTTCCACGGCTTGTGATAACTTTGGACTCACCATCAACATTAAAAAGACAGAAGTCGTGCACCTGCCTACTCCTCATGCACAGAACCCATAATTACAATCAAAGGGCAGAAACTACGGGCAGTGGATCAGTTCACTTATCTTGGCAGCACCTTCCCCAAAGCAGTGACTATTGATACAGAAGTTAATTGCAGAACAGCAAAGGCAAGTTCTGCTTTCGGTAGACCATGCTCCATTGTATGGGAATGTCGAGGAATCAGCCCAGCAACAAAACTGAAGGTCTACTGTGCTGTGGTACTCACTACCTTCCTATATGCCTGTGAAACGTGGAATGTGTATTGAAGGCGTGCAAGACAGCTCAATCATTTCCACATGACTTGTCTTCGCAGAATATTATGCATCCGATGGCAAGATACTGAAGTTCTCTCTAGAGCAAGTCTACCATCAGTCCACACACTGCTGATGAGAGCAGCAGGTCATGTCATCCGTATGTCAGATGAGCGCATACCAGCTCCTTTCGGCGAACTCTCTCTGGAAGATGGTCACTTGCAGGGCAGAAGAAACGTTTCAAAGACACACTGAAGGCCTCCCTGAAGTCACTTGTCATTGACATGACCACCTGAGAAACACTGGCACAAAGCCATCCTATCTGGCGCTGCCTCATCCACAAAGGCTGTCAAGCTCACAAAGCAAGGTGTATTGCTGAAGCACAACTTATGCGCGAGCTGTGCAAATCCAGAGCCACCAGAGCAGCAACTACAGTGTCTACTCAAGTTTGGCCAACATGTGTCAGGATATTCCGTGCCCATATTGGCCTGATCAGTCATCTTCAGACACATCGCAACCAGCTTCAAAATGACTAATGGTATCGAGGTCCTCATCAATGACAATGGACAAACAACAACAACATAGGTTAGTTAGTTACGGGGTGGACAGAATGTGGAGTTCAGGCTATAATCATATTAGCAATGACCTGATTGAATAGTGGACCAGACTTGAGGAACCAAACGGCCTACTTCTGCTCCTAATATGTTTGCATGTTCATGATGACAGGAGTTTGTTTTTTGGCTCCCAAGATTGAGGATGTGGCAACTAATGGACGTAAATATCTTGCTGGATGTCATGCTGCCAGCATCCAATCCAATGTTCCAGACATCAGGGGTGTCTGGACAGGAGTTCACGCCCTTCACCTTCTGACTAAAACATGAATGTTACCAGCAAACGAAAGGGCTGTTCGAGCTCAATAGTTATTTACCTTTCAGAACATGGCATAGGCAACATCCTGATGGATATACTGGTGAATAGATAATTGAAGCCATCAGCATAGTGCACATCAACAGCAGTGAGAGAACAACTAGAATACTTGAATGTAGAACTTAACAATACAACACAAATCTCAGAAAGTGAGTCAAATTTTAACCATAATGTTGCTCTATCCCTGCTTATAGAGCAGTATAATTCTGATTATTATGTTATAAAACATGACAGAGATGCAGCAAAAGATAACTGAATTGAAAGTTAGAATATGGGTAGAGCTATAGAAACTGAAAATGTTTAATCTGAAGGGGAAAAGATTTGAGACGATTTTCTACGGGAATAGTCCCAAAAGGTATCAACAAGATATATGTTAATATATTTAAAACAATTACAGATTTTACAACAAGATGACATAGCTTGGAACTTAGGAGTGAAATAACTGAATAAATTAAATGGCCAGAATGTGTACACATTGGCAGGACTTTTCTATCCTGCTGCAGTTTTGGCTGGTTACCAAATTCTCCTACCTCACTGCAGCCCAAGTGGAGTGTGAGCAGCCAGTAAGATTGCATCCAGTAACTTTCGATGGAAAATTATGAATAGACCAGAGGCTGTCGGGAAGGTGCTGGTTACAGAACAGTGTTCTTGAAGAAGCCTTCATAGTCTTCAGTAGGCTAACCATAAGTCTTTATTAACAAGTAGAACTATTTACACATGGATAGTAAAGAGTACAGGCTAGAGGCTTTCTCCACATTTAAATCTTAAACAGTCTCTGCTCAAAAATCACATTAAATCCTGGATCTGGAAGTTTTGTCTTCTTACATAACTCTGTGGATAGTACTGTACTCAGCCCCAGAATGTGCCAGCTGAAGTAACTAAAAAAAGACAGTTGTTATAGTATCTGATTGTAATGATACTGCAGAGATGTATAAATATCAGAATCACAGGCTGGTTGCAGCAAGAAGGAAACGATTCAGCCCATTTGTGTCTACTCTCCAAATGAGCATTCTGATTTAGTGTTATTCTCCTGCCTTTTCTCCATAACCCTGCATATTGTTTTTACTCAAATAATCATCTAATGCCATCTTGAATGTCTCGATTGAACCTGCCTTTACCACACCTCCAGGCAGTGCATTCCAGACCCGAACCACTCGCTGTGTGAAAAAGCTTTTTCTCACATCAACTCGCTTCTTTTACAAATCATTTTAAATCTGTACCCCTCATTCTTGGTCCTTTTATGAGTGGAAATCATTTCTTGCTAATTACTCTGTCCAGATCCCTCATGATTTTGAACATCTCTATTAAATCTCCTCTCAGCCTTCTTCTCTCTAAGGAGAACATTCCCAACCTCTCCGGTCTATTTTCACAACTGAAGCTTCTCATTCCTGGAACCATTTTTGTTAACCTCTTCTGCACTTTCTGTTTTAAAGACACTCAATGACCTGGCCTCCACAGTCTTCTGCTGCAGAGCTCCACAGATTCACCATTCTATACTTCAAAAAATTCCTCCTCATTTTTGTTTCAAAGATTGTCCCTTTAGCTTGAGGTTGTGCCCTCTGGTTCCAGTTTTCCTACTAGTGGCAACATTCCCTCCACATCCACTCTATCCAGGCCTCGCAGTATCCTCTAAGTTTCAATAAGATACCCACTCATCCTTCTAACCCCTAACAAGTACAGACCCAAGAGTCCTCAACTATTACATGAAAGACATGGATAGTCCATTGAAAATACTAAGAATAAATAAAAATGTTTTCAAATTGCCCATATGATATGATGAATAGTTCCCAGCTCAATCTAAATGCTAGTTCCCTTATCTATGTTTATTTTATCTGTTTAGAAGACTTTATCTAGTCTCTACAATATTCTTGTGGATACTGTATTTATTTTCTTTCTATTTTCCATTCCCAATGCAAATATTAATCCTCACTAGATCCCCATATAATTTTGGCATCATGGTCTCACATGTGAACTTCAAACTAGAGTTGAGGAGCCTTGAATAAATCACAGAATCATAGAATGATACAGTACAGATGGAAGGCTATTTAAGCATCTGAAATATCAGTTTAGCCCCATTGCTCCCCATGGCCATGTAAATTTTTCCACTTCAAATATTTATTCAACTCCATTCAGAAAATTAATTACTTTTGGGTGGTGCATGTCAGATCATAAAATAACTGTTGTTGTTTGTTCAGCAGATTTTTATGAAGAGGTTCTGCGTCTTGTATGGTTGAATATTAAGGACCATATTCTCCATTTTTAACACTAAGTGTGGAGGCCGGAGGTGCCAGACTCTGTGCTGGGAAACTCTGTAGTTATTAGAATGCACAGGTACATTCTCCAAATGACCTGGCTAGCCAGCAGCTGATTTATTCACACACCATCAGCTGATGGATACAAAGGCCCCAGTGCCATATATAAATACCGGTCCAACATACTCATATGGGCAACATGGTGGTACAATGGTTAGCACTGCCACCTCACAGTGCTAGGGATCTGGGTTCAATTCCCAGTTTGAATCACTGTCTGGGCGAAATCTGCGTGTTCACCCTGTACCTCCATTGTTTCTTCCAAAACACCCCGGACTGTGGGTCTTCCAATTTCCTCCCACAGTCCAAAAGACATGCTGGCTAGTAGCATTAGCCGTGCTAAATTTTCTCTCAGTATACCTGAACAGGTGCCGGAGTGTGGCGATTAGGGGATTTTCACAGTAACTTCATATGCATTGATAACGTAAACCTATTTGTGACACTAATAAATAAATTCATATCACTCTTTCCAACCCACCTATTTTCAGTGGACTTTGTAGGATGTCCAGAAGCCAAAAGTGAAAGTTGAGTAGCCTCAAGAAGCAGAACTAGCATTCACCATTCAGCCTCTTAGTGCTTATCAGAGGAGTCTGGGCCCACCAGCATGTAGTGTAACCCAGGAATGCCCAAAGAGTCATACCAACCTCACTTCTCCATTCTGGGAGACCATTTCCAGATCAGTGTAGCTGCCACCCAGCTAAGAAGTACCATCCAATACAGGAAGCAGATAAATGATCTCATCCACTCAGCCAGGATAGGTCCTTCTCAGCTTCCTTCACTATCAAATTCTCAGCATGGCAATATGCATGCAAATGGCTACTCTCATCAAGAATCTCACATATTCAGTCATGGGGGGCACATATCAACATTTACTCTCTCGACAAGAATGCAGGAACTGTCTTCTCAGTGATGGTACAACTGTTCTCTCAGAAGTCATGAAGTGGCTTAGAGGGCTGGATGAGATGTCTCCTGATGATTGGACTTAGTTTTATTTGTCCTCAAACCTTTCAGCTACGTGGGTATCAGGGTCATGCTTCCCACATCTCCCCTCCTCCATGACATCAGTATGTTCACACTGTCCCTCAGGGTCCCTCCCAGGCTTTCCACATCTCCTCATTTTCACCTTCTGTAGATGACTTCACTTTATCCAGTTCACCTTCTGGCAGGCCTCACCTTTGTCTGCAGAGCCAGACTGTGAAGGATACAGCAAACTGTGACCATGCAGCAAGACCCTTCCGATGCATATTGCAGATATGAGTGGTGCAGGAATCTGAATCGTATATTCAGAGATCCTATGATCTGCTCTTTTAGGGAGCATATGGTGGCGTGGGCAGATTATATCTTTTCTCATCTGGAGTTCGAGGGTGACACAGCTAGGTTTTAAGTGGGTTTGGAGGTTTATCCTCCATCAACATACGTGAAGATGTTCTGACTACTTGGAGATCCCAAGCACCTAGGGGTATCTGAAGATGTAGGAGTCATGGCAATCCCAGGGAACTACCCACAAACATGAAGGACTTCCTTTCAATCACCAACTGCACATTGATGAAATAGAAGCCCTCGTGGTTGATGAAAATCAAGGGCTGCCACCAGAGAGTCCAGAGAGCCATAAGAGTGCAGCCTATTGCTCCCTACATGCTTCAGAAGCCAGGAGTAGCTGTGCAGCTCAAGCATCTCTGAGTCTGGCTATTCTTGTCCAGGACAAAGCTTACGTAACGATGGGCCCTATTACAAAGGGCATTGGTCATCTCTTGAAAGCAGCAATGCGTTGCTCACTGAAAAATGCCACAGAGGTCCCCAGTTGCTCCCTGAAAATACCTGGAGACAAATAAATTGAGTGCTGCTGTCACATTTAAGGCTGTTTGCAGGGGAAAGCCTCCAAACCACATGACATCAGGTCTTCTCAGAGCATGTGACATATTGGCAGATCAGATCAGTGGACAATTTCAGCCTTGCCTTGCACTGCCTCTCAATCATTTGTGGAAAGGAGACTCATGGATATGTATACCTTTGGCGTGGCAAGGGTCTTTGCACCTTAGTTTCCTGTTTATGTTCAGGCTCCCCCTGGCAACCTTCCCTATGCTGGACCTGTGCACATCAACTCCTTTCTTTCTCTGCATCAAATGAGGATTCTGAGATAAGTTTCTTGGACCACTGGATCATTTAGAACTTTTAATGTCACCTTTGAAAAGATATACCAAAGACCAGAATGGTTAAAGGGTGCTGAAATCTATGGAAGAGATTGGTTAGCTAAGCTTTGGCAGATTAGATTGCATGGTCTCTCATGCAATCTTATCCTTGGGACACACGGACACACACATGGATACATACAGATACAGGCACACACAGACAGGAACACACAGAGACACACAGACACACACACAGGCACCACCACACAAAAACACACACACACAGAGGCACACACAGAAACAGACAGACAGACAGACACACAAACAGACACAGGCAGACAGTTAGACACATGTGAGCGGCATTCCATTCTATCGATGTGACATCTGAAGTCCTACGGCGGTTGAGACTTGTGAACCTCATTATTGAACCACTCTGGCTCTGACATCCACTCTTTGATTTGGTATAACTATCATTTACTTACAGTGAATAAATGGAATCAGTTTGGCCACTGAGGAGTGGCATTAATTGTTAACCCATGATTCCCCTTCACTGTGGGATGGCAGAATTGATGCAGCTGTTCCCCCCTTCACTATAGTATCATTGTCCAAGGTTACATTTCTGTCTTCCATTATGTAGCTTTTCAAATTATATTGTGAGGCTATTGAGTTGTCTCTAACCCTTTAAAAGTACAAAAATTAGAAATCTGGCTTGGTCTTACTTCCTGGGTCTGAGTCCTGTGTAATTGATTTGGACTTGGTCCAATAGCAGAACCAACAGGTTAGTATGGATCCCAAGAAGCAGTCCCAGAGCCCAGCTTAGCTATCTTCCTATACTTAATAATACCCCTCCCACACATCACAAATATAGTTTTGATTTTGGAAGATCCCATTTTACCTGTGTTGAGATGATGATGAAGACTTTTATTCCAGGACAGAGTTTGACCCTCCCTCTCGCACTGCCCACATACCAACAATTTACCTGGAGCCTCATGGCAGATACGGATGCCACAAAGTTTTCTCAAACCTCCCCCACAGATACTGGATTCTGTCATTGTGTTGGTGGACATTGTTGCACATCCCGTGAGCCTATCACCTGCCAATGCCTCATGGGATATCTGTTCATCCCATCTGGAGGCCTGCGCACAGTTACTTACCAGGGTTCCCTCCTCCCCCATGACAGCTTCGTATGCTGTATTATTCTATACTATTATTCTATATATTAAGTGTTCCTTAACTACAAGCTACACGTGGCTTCTGTGATCATCATTATTTCCTCTGCAGCCCAATACAGAGTCTTCATACCCAGGGACAGCAACTGTAGAATCGCCCTGCACTTCAATGTGTGCACACCTCCACTTCCTGTGGAGCACACAGCTCTAACCCCTCCCTGCAGCTGGACTACATTATGCTTCCAATGATTGCTCTTGTCCATTGGCTGCTGCTCTTCTGCACCAGCTCGTCTCTCTGACTTCAGGCTGGGAGGTCTACCTAGCCCTGTCAGCTGTGACTCCTTTCTGTTTCACAGCAGGAATTTCTGCATCACGCACTCCTCTTTGCCAGCCCCTAAACATAAACAGGAGCCTTGAGATGGTTCCCATTTCCCATGAAGATTATGGACAACAGTGACCTTCAAAAGGCACTGCAGCCCCGACCTGTGTTCATGCAGCCCATCCCTAATACTAACAGACATCCACCTGTGGAGGCTGTGCAATTTATTCCAGCAATACATGTGCTTGCCTTAGACCCTCTTGTTTGTCTGTGTTTTATACAGCTTGTCAGTGTTCAGCTTCCCTCCTGTCAGTCTTCCCACTGCTTTCTATTGTTTGTTCTTTTCATCATCCTCTTTGCTTCTCTATATGCATTGTGAGCCCTCATCTCACCCCTCCTCCCTTTTTAGCATAGTCCTCCTTCCACATTGCCCCCCCTTGCCTTTATCAGGCCATTTGTGACCTCCTCACCAGCCTCACCTCACATCTTGTACCGAACCGAGGCAGTGACATAAGATGGTCTATGAGTTCAGCAGCATGGTGCTGTTCATGAGAACCAGCTCAGCATGGAGATGCAGGATAGGGTGGTGAACAGCCAATCAGGATCAGCATGATAAGCTTTGTTGCACTCAGGTTGAAGGCTCTGGTGAACTAAGGATTGCCTTCAGCATGCCACTCTTTATAAATCAGGCTTTAGACCAATGTAATTTCATGCTGATGTGACTCAAGGTTGGAAGACCTGATGGTATGCCAATGGGCAGCTGTTTCAAAGAGCATTCATGATTTGCAAATAAATGTGAATGGCGTCTATACATCAACCAGCAGGGAGACTAACCTGCCATTAACCCACCATTGGGAAAATGGCATCCTGATTTTACATCAGCAGTTTTCCACTTTGCTTGTTCCTATTAGATTCTCCACTCCCACCCAACACCAAACTTGCTGCAGGTGGGATTCCGTCTTAAGCGTTTATTGATAAAATATAACTATGTCATCTATGCAGAGTATAGTCCAAGTTATCAGTTAACTCCATGCTTTCTTCTACACAGGTTTCTGTCCAGTCCATAACTGAGCCTAGTCTCAGATCATAGGTGGGATTTTTCAGCTGTGTTCAGCCCAAACTCGGAAAATCCCACGCAAGGTCAACAGATCTTTGCCTGGTTCACCCCACCCCTTCGTCTGCTTTTGTGGTAGGTGGGATGGGAAAATTCACCCCCTCCCCCGCACCCTCCATGTGTCTCTTTCAATCACATTGTGGGTGGTACTGTTTCTTAGCTCCACATTAACCCTTGCTAACTAGATAACCTTACACTACGATTACTGCAGTTTTTTTTCCCCCTTATTTTATTTTTGATTCTTTTGCCAATTCCCTTAATCTGTACATTCTAAATGCAGACTCATCTGCCAAAGATAATAGTTTCTCCTTAATTACACAATCAAAATCCATCATGATTTTTGAACACCTCTGTTGAATAGTAAACCTTAACTTTCTCTGCAATGAGGAGAATAATTCCAGTTTCTTTGATCGCTCCACCTCTTTTAACTAATTCATTCCTGGTCCAGCATCCTCTCAAAGATCTTGACATCCTTCTTGAAGTGTGCTGTCCACAATTGGTCACAATAGTGTAGCTGGGGTTTAACTGGATTTTATTTTTTACCTGTTTAGCATAACTTCTTTACTTTTGTACTGTTAATCTCAACCTGTCATCATTTTCAAAGACTTGTGTGTATACACCCTCAAATCTCTTTGTTCCTGCATCACGTCTAAAATGATAGCTTAGTTTAAATTTCCTTAAATCTCCTTACTCTTCCTACTAAAGTGAATTACTTCACAATTCTCTGCATTAAATTTCATTTTCCATGTGTTTTCTGATTTCATTATTCTCCATAACACTGAAGTTTGTTACTTCACTTTTCAATGTTTACTACATTGCAGAGTTTTGTGTCATCTGCAAACATTGATATTGTGGCCTCTATACCCAAGTTCAGGTTATTGATATATGTCAAAAAGAGCAACCCCAACATCACTGTATGATTCTCTCCAGTATGAAAAATTAGCATTCACCAGTACAGTCTGCTTTCTGCCCCTCAGCCAATTTCATATCAAGGCAGCTAATGCCCCACAGGTTGACATTTTGTTAACAAGTCTATTATGTAGAAACCTATCAAACACCTTCTGTAGTAAGTTACAATTGAAAAGCATATGTTTGACAGATGTGATTTCAAATTTCCCAGGGCTGAGAGCATACACAGAAAATCTACTGATCTTTATACTGGATATCTTCTCTCTGTAAACAGCACAATGCTTTGCGAACACTATGAATGCACGTTATTATTGGATGAGCAGGACTTCCCACAGCAATAAGAACCCAGCAGTGGTCTTACAAGATCTTCTGATATTTTTTATGTCAGTCAATTACCCTAGAGATATCCATGCTGTAGCTTTCCAATGACTTGGAAAGTTCATCCAATGAATAGCTTAGCTGCACAGAACAGAAAGATTTCATTCAGTTGCTAAAGGGCACTACAATGAGTTTCAATGCCCCTGGTTAGATTGAGATCAAATCAGTCAAAGATTTCCACTCCTGCCTGGTACCCACAATTCCCTGGTGCACTGGTGTGGACATTGGGAGAGGACAGAAGAAGATTGGCCTGGAAATTGCTCTGCAGACTACAAAAACCTCAAAATGAAAAGCTGGAAGTGTCCGTGCCTGTCTAGCAAAAAAGCATACAATCTGTTCTCCTGAGTTTTGGCCAACAAGCTGTTTTCTTTATGCAAGTTATTGCATATGACAATAAAGGTATTCGATTTGCAAACCATTGACAGTGATACTCAATACCACCTAAAATAATGAACATATGAGTAATGGCTATTTGGGTTGTTGTAGTGCGATATCAGAAATTGTGTCTTTTATATTTTAATTCATATGTCCATTCATATTTTATTTAATTTTGGTATAATACATGCAGGGTTACATAGAGAAAGCCCAGAGAGCCAAGCCTCACCAGAGGGAAGGAAAGGTTAATGCAGGTAGTTAGAGGCCTGCTCTGCCAACAGACAATGATTAACACATGCTATCAACTTCTGATTTGCAGGAGATTGCTCTGAATTATCATGATAATGGGAGAACTGACGCTCAGACAGACAGACTCCATATAGTCTAGGGAGAGCATTGTCTCCAACTTCTGATAGACAAGGGAATTAAGGGTTATACGAAGAAAGTAAATAACCTGTACCAATCTACCAGGGGCAGAGAGGACTCGCAGGCAACCTGAGATTTCTCTCCTTCATGCATGTGGAATAAAAATTTTTCTTTAAGTTTGACATAGTCTCTAAGGCTTGAGTCATTTTATTTACCTCCTATATTAGGTAATCTCGAGCCATGAAACTGCATCCTATTCAAGAGTCAAGTGTTAGGTCCTGGACCAGAACCCTAAGTTAGTTTAGGATGCCAGACTAGACTTGAACAATTTTTCTATTTTGGCATAAATTTGAGGAAAGGATACTTCCTTCTAGAAATGATTCCACTGAGAAAGTAGGGACCTTTTATAGTAAAACAAATTTTATTTAATAACACAGTTTAATTATAACTCTAACAAATTAAGCAACTTAACTACTAAAGAATGTTATAAAATGAAAAATAGTTCTAATTTATAGAATCTATACAGTGCAGAAGGGGGCCATTTGGCCAATTGGGATCTGCACCTACTCTCTGACAGAGCATTTTACCCACACCCTTTCCTCTACTCTATCCCCAAATCACCATGATTAATCCTCCTAACCTACAAATCTTGGGACACTAAGGGGCAATAAATTTAGCATGGTCAATCCACCTATCTTGCACAATCCTATGTTACATCAAGGAAGAATCAACTTTCCATGATCCTTAATGCTGATTCAAAAATCGATGTGCTTAAATTCTATCCTGCCCACACTCCTATGTCAAAATACTTTGGATAGCCAAAGATACATGCTTTCATTGATTGCATGTATTTAAGAATGGCCATCCAAACTGAGCTGTAAAAGACTTTACACACTAGAAATTGAATTTGCGAAGAAACTTACTGGTGTACACCAACAGAACCATCAAGTGGTCAAATATAGCTGTTTTAAATAATTTTCAGTGATTTTAAGTCAGGCCACTCATAAATGGAGAACCAAACACCAATTAAAAATGCTCATTCTCGAGATCAGACCATTTTGAATGCAAAAATTAAACTGTATTAATGAAACTATCAGTCTAAAAAAAACCAGGGCTATTCCAATGTAAAGAAGAAATATTAAGTATAACACTTTAATATGCTGACTATTCACCCTGGCTTATGTTTGTTGACTATGGACATGATTTTGCGGAAACACTGAACAGTGATTGCACCAGAACAATTGTAAGCACAATTTTCTCCCAATTTAAAGCAGAACCTTTTCCCCATTACTTATTTCGTCTGAATGTTTTCTAATGTGACTGGGATGCAAGGTTGCGCCTGCAGTGCAATTCACCTCTGGAGTTTCATCCTACTTTTTCTCGTGTGTTAGCACTGGTATTCACAATTTCAACCTGATTTGTTCCAACTCAAAATAACATGGGCAGTGAAGGTTCATTTCCTAAATATTCATTCTCACTTTTCTTAAAGAGGAAAAAAACATTAAATTGCTTGAGACCAATGCTCAGAAAAAGCAATTGCAGCATGACTACTTTTGCATGGGTTTAAAGATGGAAATGATAGGTGTGAATATTTAGCTTACTAGCACTAGATCAACATTTTAATATAGTATTGAGGGAATGCTGCCATACTGGAGATGCCATTACTCAGACATTGGGGGTGAAATTTGTCTTCAGAGGAATGCAAAATGGGAGGCAGCGAACTGGAAGCATTTTATACTTCACAACAGAAAGAATATTATTAAGCGAGCTGCAGACCATTGTCCATTACTCACTCCCATCCAAAACAAATTTCATTCCCTTCAGCTGAGTAGCTGTCTACCTGTTTTGAGATATAAAATTTGTAAGTATTGTAAATTGTGCAGAGGTTAGTGATGAACATTAAGAGGTGTGGGCTGGTAGAACTGCCAGTTGCATGATCAGCAAAGTAACGGCTTTTAAATAGAAACACAGAAGATAGGAGCAAAAGGAGACCAGTCGGTGCTTTGGGCCTGCTCTGCCATTCATCATGATTATGGCTGATCATCCGATTCAATAGTATAATCCTGCTTTCCCCCCATAACCTTTTAGTAGAAAGAATAGGAGAGATAATATAAACTGAGAGATAGAATTCTAAGTGGGGGTACAGGAACAGAGGGACTTGGGGATGTAGATGCACAAATTGTTCAAGGTGACTGAACAGGTTGAGAGTGCAGTTAAAAATAAATAGGATCTTCGACTTTAATAAATTGAGGCATAGAATGGAAAAACAAAGTGGTTATAATAAACCTTTATAAAACACTGCTTTGGCCTCAACTGGAATATCATGTCCAATTCTGGCCACCACACTTCAGAAAGGATGTAAAGCCTTTGGTAAGTGCACAGTAAAGATTTTATGAGAATGGTTTAGGGATGATTTCAGTCACAAGGTGGATTGGAGGAACTGGGCTTAAGAGACGAGAAACTTGAGAGGAGAGTTGATTAATCAAAATCTGGAGGGGTCTTGACAGAGTAGCTAAAGACTATGTGTTCCTTTGGCAAGAACCAGAAGGCACTACTATTAAGTGATTGATGAAACAACCAAATGTGGCAGAGGAAAACTTATATG
This sequence comes from Sphyrna mokarran, assembly GCA_024679065.1. Taxonomy (NCBI): domain Eukaryota; kingdom Metazoa; phylum Chordata; class Chondrichthyes; order Carcharhiniformes; family Carcharhinidae; genus Sphyrna; species Sphyrna mokarran. The sequence continues at coordinate 73,404,763 of JAGIQG010000008.1, read as the reverse complement.
TTCAGCAGACAATGGTTAGGATCTGGAATGCACACCTGGTCAGTTGGCTAGCATTTCTTCCTCTCCAGTACCAAAACAGGCTGATTGGTTCATTGCATTGCTATTTTCTGGAACTTTCTGCCTTAAAATGGTTGCTTCAAATCACCACCATAACAGCAAAATTCTAAATCAATGTTGTTGGAGAATCTGAAGCATTTATGAGATACCTGATAAAGCTCTATATTAATGCAAGATTTTATTTTAGAAAATTGATCAAGAATAAATTTAAGATCAGGTATTTCCCACATTCAATCTCATTTTTTCTTTTTACCATAAAATGCCAAGGACAGTTTTAGTACAAAAAGAGCACTGGAGGAGGGGGTTAGGAGAGGCAGTTAGATCGCCAGCGTAGACTTTTGCAACATACACAACACAGGAAATGAGCAAATCCTGCAGGTCTCATTCCAGTCTCGCAAAAGAAGCTCAGCAGCTTTATTTAATCTTGCTGAACAACCTGTCGCTCAAAGCGAGACCTGTATAACAACAATTGGAATGCAATCAGACAATCAATTATACTGATAAATAGCTTCCATAATCATCAATAGCTGTGTGCAGACAGAAATATATTGGGGTGGGGGAAATAAATTATGAATCTACATCCCACAGGAATTGTTACAATTCCCTTCAAATTTGACAACAGGATTAGGTTTCAATCAGCAAAACAGGTTCTAGCAGATTTTCAAGTTCAATCTTTAAAACAATGGATTAATTCTTGCTTGAACTGGAACAAAAGAAACCAGAAAATGAACCAGAAACTTACAAACTGCAGTCCTTGGTAGCGAGCGATGGGAAAATCCTTCACTATGTAAGTTGGTGAGTACACACAGGATGGAAGAACGTGTTGCACCCGGGATGGATCTATCGGTGGAGCTAAAGAGAGAAAGAAAGCCCCATCTATATTAGAAAGTACTATAAAGACCTACAATGTCACTAGTAAAGATGGTATAGATCATCCCCACCACGCATTTGAACGTGCCATGGAAGTTAAATTAAAGGTTTAGTATCATGCATCAACATTGCCCAATGTGGATAACTGCATTTCTGATAAATCAAATTTAAGTATTAGACATTGCTGTCATGCATGTTCTCAGTCTAAATGCTCATTAGACACTGGACATATACTTTAACTTATTTCCAAGTTCATTGTTAAAAGGGTAAATGGGATGCAGAGCATATGAATGTATATTGATCAGCGTGTGTGCTTTTTTACCTTGCTCATAGCTTATTGTTTATGGTGTGTAACACAGGTGATAATGTTGGGTATCGCACCATAGAATCACCAGTGATCGTAAGAAGAGGGGAACTGTCAGCAGGATCTGTTTAACCAATTGGAAATAATCACTCCAAAGCCAGCTGAGGAAAACAAACTGACAGTGATGGGTGGCTCTAACAGGCCATGTGAAGGCAAAGGGTAAGCAGTGTCCAGTTTGGATACGACTTGTCTGAGCCAATATGCTCAGTGACCTGTTGGACAAAGTCGATAAGTACTGGACAGAAACCAAAAAGCTGCTCTAGTGTTGTGCCATGTCTGATGAATGTGTGTTAAGATTGCAAAATTTAGTGAAAAAGAAAAACTGCAAGATACTGCACTGTATGTTGGGAGAAGTTAAATGAACATCCAGATGAAGCACATTTACCTATACTGTATGTACGCTGGTTCCTAAGGCTTGAATCCTGCTATGGCAGATGGTGGAATTTGAATTCAATAAAAATATATCCGGAATTAAGAATCTATTGATGACCATGAAACCATTGTCGATTGTTGGAAACACCCATCCAGTTCACTAATATCTTTTAGGGAAGGAAATCTGCCATCCTTACCTGGTCTAGCCTACATGTGACTCCAGAGCCACAGCAATATGGTTGCTCTTGGGCAACTAGGGGTGGGCAATAAATCCTGACCGGCCAGCAAAGCCCTTATCCCATGAATGAATAAAAAAAAATTGAATTACTGCATGTCACCATAACCACACCTTTGACTAATCTGCGATTTCTATTGAGGATCATGCCCTGAATAGACATTTCTCTCTACAGATAAAGTTTAACAAGAACATAATGTGTAAATTTGGAGTTGATTTTAATACATTGTGTGCAGCAACAGCAGAAACAAATGAAAGTTGTCGTCTGGCAGTAATTTCCAATGAATCAATGAAGAGGTTTACAAGGAAAGATCAATCTTCTTGCACTTTCGTGTGCAGAATATATATGAAGACAAAACCAATGTGATTCCAATGCTGATTCTCAGCTCCTCTCCATGAACATTAACACACATTTCTAGGGCACTGGAGCATTACACATGATACACCCTTGTTCAAAAAAAGGAGAAAGGGAACAGCACAGTTACTTCAGTTTAGTGTCAGTGTGGAGAGTGGTTAGAAACAATGTATAGAATCTGGTAGCTGTTTCGAGTGTTCCAAAGACAGGTCAGATCTGTGCTTTGGGCATATTCACAGGTAAGCTGATTGGCCTGGCATCACTGCCTGGTAGCCAGTCAATTACATATTCAGAGTCCAGGCTAGTCACATGGTGATGGGGGATAAAAGGTCTGAGTCGACATTGTTAACTCATGGGGTCAGAGGCATGGGTGCCATTGGACAGGCATACACTCCTGAAATGTAACATCATTCATCTGGCTGTGCAAGTGCCTGCTGCTTTTGAATAATGTCTCAGCACAGGCAATGAGGGGCCCCAGGTTTTAGTAACTTCTCCCACCGTTCAGTGCAGCATTTTACAGCTTGTCCTTTTCACTATGTTTTGGAACTTTATCACAAACTTTTCAGGCACAGCACAAATTTAGTGCAACTTTTCGGTTTCTGCCCAGTACAGGTACTTCGGTCTGCCTTGTCTAACAAGGGGCAGACACACGATGGGTCGTGAGAAGGCTGCTCTTGGATTTTTCGAGAGTAGGCTAGTGCTTCACGTCGTTAGTGTACGCTTGACCTGGACCATTTGATGTGCAACACGACAGCTCAGTGACTATTGTTGTGCTGTGCAGATACATGGATTTGGGCCTGTGTCTGTGGGAGTTTGCGCATTCTTCCTGTGCTTGTGTGGGTTTTCTCCGGGTGCTCCGGTTTCCTCCCACATCCCAAATATGTGCTCTTAGGCTGATTGGCAAAACAAATTCTCCCTAAATTGTCTCAAATTTGGTTTCAATGCATAGATCTATAAACATAGACAGGGATCTTGGGTAGAAGTGGGAACATCGAGATGGCGGCGCGGGCTTGCAGGGCCAAAGGGCCTGTTTCCCGTGCTGTTTTGTTCTTTGTTCTTTGTTCAGTACTCATGAGCTTTGTCCAAAAGGTCTAATATTCCCCTGCAGGTTCTTCGCCAGGTTGTGGGGAGGTTCTGTTTTCCAATGATGGCAGCAGGAGATCCCTCCCTATTTCCGTGTCAGGAGAATCCATGTACAAGGGAGGGTAGATGAGCTGTCACAGCCTTGGATGCTTTTACAGGAGTTTGCTATGAATTGAGGTGATTCTCAATCCTTCAGTCTACCTGCAGGGAAAAAAAAAACAGTGTGCTCTAAGACTGCTAATGGCCTCTGATTACTGATCTCTGCAGAGGATGAAGCAGTCAACCTGGTTGGGAACAGGGCAGATGCCCAGTTCTGGACAGTAAAGCTATGAGTAGACATAACAGTGTAAGAATGTCTCCAATCTGATGTCAAGAACTGGGCATAAAGATCTGCATAGGGAGTAGTGATTGTGCATTAACTAGCTATTTCCCTCTGTGCTCCATGACAGGTCCTTGTAGTCAGAAGAGAACCTACAGTCGGGAGCGTGTCAAAAAAAAATCAACTCTGAGGATGATGGCATGGAATACTCAAGAGGATGCACCATCACATCATTGTCCCACATCCTCCACCAACACAGACACAGTGGGGATGCTTTCGTAATGAGGCTCAGGGTCACAATGTGGTGAACACATCAGATATGTCAGAGGGAAAGGAGTAGCTGATGGGAGAATTGGACAGCCAAGGTCGCTGACAGTCAGAGAGTAGCTGGAGATCAAGCCTATTGCTGAGTGCTATGCTAATAACACATCTCTGGGAATGGCCATTAAAAACCTGCTGAAGATGAAGAGACCTTGAGCAAAAGGTGGAGGAATCCATCCAAGTCACGAATTCAGCCATGGCTCCACCTGATGAGTACATGGATTTCTCTGTGAAGAGCCAAGTGCAATAGAATACTGAGTTACTGTCGGATGTGGGGTTGGAATTGCACTTTGTTGCTCTGACCATGGAATCTATAACCTTTTGTTAGGTGAGGGGGGGAATGAGGCCTCTTTCCTTCTGGAATTAAGTATCGGTTACTTCCATCTCAGCTATGAATATTGAGGTTGTACAGTGGTAGAAAACCTAAGTGAAAAACTTTGTCATGGGGCAAGGTTGGCATCAGTGTCCAATCATTCTAAGAAACTGCAAATTTGTGTATAAATCTAGGTCCACAACTTCCTGGCTCCCTAGTGTCAAATCTGGGGAGTACCCTAAAGTTGTGTTGGGGAATCCTTCTCGGAGGTTACCAGGGAAGGCTTTGTGCAGCAACTATCCGGAAGGGCCAACTTCCCCTGGACAAATTGCCCTGTGCTGAAACCAAGCAACAAAGCAATTTAAATGGCAAACTTGGGATTACTCTGCCATTTTTATATGCATAGTTATTCTGCGAGAGTCAGCAGGAATAAAAACACTTTGAACTTCAGAGTAGCTATATTAAAGATTCAGACGGGAGTTCCCCACAAAACCCCAAATGAAGCATCCCAACCCCATGGATCCACAGTCTTCTAACCCCACCTGTACAGGAAACCCCATAGCCCAAGGTCTGAACTCTCCACCCTCACATCTCTTCCACTTGTCTTAGACACTTACCTACTTTTGGCCTGCCTGTTATTTCCAATGGGACCTTTATACCTGTGGCTTTACAGCAACTAATGCCATAAACAACAGGGCATGTCCTCCTTCACTGTGTTTTATTTACACTTCACCCTTGGAACCAGCAACCTGTGTCACTGTCTGAGTCTCATCCAGCCTGAGTCAGCAAAGTTGATCGAGACAGGTGCTTTAGAATTTATGTGCAAGTAAGTCGCAATGGAGTAGCAATCTGCTGCTGATTGCTGCTCTGAGCAAGTTAAGACACAAATAGTTTTGAGCGTTTTCAGTCTGTGTTGAGTGGCCATATTGTTGGGATTTTGCAGCTGGATTGCTGTAAAGTTATACTGAAGGAGCCCAGGCACTGGAACCTCATCTTCAGCAGCCCAATCATTTGTTCTATTGTTACCTTGTTTGGACATGGGAGGCACTGTATCCCTCCTCTGCTGGACATTGCGGGTTCCACTCAAATGTCATGAGTCAGGTTTCCTAAGTATGCTCTCTAACACCCAGGAGTAAATGCCCAAGAGGAATAAACAGCTGCTACACCTGAGAATGAGTGAGGATGTAAGAACCATGAGAGCTCATTAGGAAATGAACACATGCTGACAGGATTCATTCTCAGTAGTCACAATTCAGTGCACACTCACGGAATTAAAACTTTTGCAGCTTATGAATGCTACTGTCTATTCCCAGAGAGCTCCCAGTGCCATATGTGGAAATCTATTGATGGAGTAGAATCCAACAGCATTTGCTGAACTGCACAGAATTATCTGTCCTTTTGAACATGGCATTGATCACCTCCCTTAAGTATCTGTGAATGGCTAACTGACAATTTTAAACTTGACACAAGAAGAGAGAGATCTAAAGATGTTTGGGCACAATCTTTGAAAATGGAAGAATAGGTTCATAATGCACATGGGATCCCATAATGCACATGGAAAAAAGAAAGGATTAACTGAATTGTTCTTTGAAAGGACTAGCATAGACTCAATGGACTGAATGGCCCCTACTATGCTACTCTATGAATGCGAATGAAATCAATTGATTTATTATTGTCAATGTATTGGGATACAGTGAAAAGTATTGGCTCTTGCAAATTGTTACAGACAAAACATACCAATCATAGAATACATGGGCAGAAGGAAAGGACTGGATATAGATTACGCAGCAACATAAGAAGAAGGACGTTTGATTTGAAATCACATTAGCCAGGATTTTACAGAATGCCATTTGATGTTGCTTCCTCAACACAAGTAAGTAAGCCATTTAAATCTCCACTCAGTTTGGTTGGACAGTAATATCCTGGCAGGAAGGTGGCCGAGTTGGTGAGTGATAGGAATGTTTTGTCTGTAATAGCTCGTTAAGAGACAATACTTTTCATTGTGTCCCAATACGTGTGACAATAATAAATCAAATGGTAAAATCACCCACTATACTTCAAACTCTATTAAGTTATCTTCTCCAACCTGCATTGCACTTGTGACTGAAATTAAACATGAAGGAGATATAAAAGTGTGTTATACTGAGCAGGGTAGGAGAAATGATAAAATATTTAAATGAACAGTGCTGCAGAACTTAGAACACTGAACAGAGTAAGACATATTGGAGCAGATCAGAGTGAGTAGTCTGAGATATATTAGAGACTGTTATAATGAACAGTAAGCTGTATTTTATAAAGTTACAATAAGCAGTGTAAGGCAATAGACGACACTACAGTAAGGAATACAAGATATGTTAAGAAGTGTTACAATGAGTAGTGTAGGATACTTTTTTTTTGCTCATTCTTGGAATGTGGGCATTGTTCAATGTGCCACCATCTATTACTCACCTCTAATTACCCCTGAGAGCCACCTCTGAACCGTTGTAATTCCTGTGGTTATAGGTACAAGTGTAGTGCTGTTAAGGACGGAGTTGTAGGTTTTTGAAACAGCAACATTTAAAGAATGGCAACAAAGATTTCATTTCAACCAGTGGAGAGTTATATCCCAGTTCCCATTGATTTCATTTTTACTAGGGCTTCTTGATGTCATAGTCAGACAAATGTTGCCTTGATGTCAAGGACAGTCACTCTTATCTCACCTCTCGAGTTCAGCTATTTTCTTCCAGGTTTGAACCAAGGCTGAAATGAGTTCTGGACCTGAGTAGCCCTGACAGAACCAAATTTGAGCATTAGTGAATCGTTTTTTGTTGAATAAGCACCGCTTGATAACACTACCAGTGACACCTTCCATCACTTTATTGCTGATTGAAAGTAAACTGACTGGCAGTAATTGTCAATATTAGATACGTCTTACCTTTCGTGAACAGAACATACCTAGGTATGTGTTGTGAAAGGCTTGGCTAGGCCGCAGGTAGTTCTGGAACACAATTCTTCATTAGTAAAGCTAGGATGTCACCAGGACTGATTGCTTTTACTGTATCAAGGGCTTTCAGGAGATTTCCTGGCATGATAAGGAGTGAATTAAATTGTCTGAAATCTGACATTTATGATGGTGGGGACTTCAGAATATGGTTGAAATGGATCATCCATTTGGCACTTCTGGCTGATGATGGTTGCAAATGCTTTGGTCTCTCTTTTGCACAGATGTGTTGGGTTCCTCCAACATTGACGAAGGGAATATTTGTGGAGCCTGTCCCTCCTCTAAATTCCTTAATTGCCCCCACTATTCATGACTGGATGTGGCAGGATTGTAAACTTTTAGTGTGATCGATCGCTTTGCATATGAGTCGTCCTACATTATAGTTCTTTCAGTCTGGTATGCTGTTTTTGGTTTGTGTGGTGCTGCTCCTGGCACGCTTTCCTGCACTCCTCCTTGAAACATAGTTGATTCCCCCTGTTTGATGGTAGACTGAGGGATATGCTGGTCATGAAGTTACAGATTGTGTTTAAAGCAATTCTACTGCTGTTGTCCATGGCCCTCAGGAGCTCATGGATGTCAGGTTTTGGACTGTTCTGAATCTATTCAATTTAGCATTTTGGCAATGCCATACAAAAATGATGGAAAATATCCTTAGCATTAAGGTGGAGCTTTGTCTCCACAAACATTGTGCATAATCACTCCTAACAGCATTGTTATGGACAGCTGTGTCTATGACAGGTAGATTGGTGAGGACAAATCAAGTAGGATTTTTCTTCTTATTGATTTCCTCACCACTGGTCCAGCTGATATGCCATTCAACAGACTGCCCACCTGTTAGGTAGTAATGCTACTCCACCACATGATGATGGACATTGAAGTCCTCCACCAGGAGTTCATTTGGTGCCCTAAACCACCATCAGTATTTCTTGCCAATAATGTTCTATATAAAGGAGAAGTGATTTATTCACTGAGAGAACACAGTAAATGATGATCAGCAAGTTTCCTTACCTGTCTGATCCTACAAAACATCATGGGGCCCAGGGCTACATCCTTTTGACTGTATATAACATTGTGCTTGGTGGGTTTGTTCTGCCAGTTACATGGTGACGGAGGAGTATTGGACATTGGCTGTAAGGTTTGATTTATGACTATAGCTACATCAGGCTGTTATTGCTTGATGAGCCTGTGGGGCAGCTCTCTCAATTTTGGCACGAGTTCACATTTGTTGGTGAGGAGAACATTGCAGGGCTGACTGGACAGGGTGTGCCATTGTTATTTCCAGTTTCTAGATTGATGCCAGATGGTCCATCCAGTTTTATTCATCTTTTCACTTCTCTACAGTAGTTTGGTAGAACTGAGTGTCTTGATGGACCATTTCAGAGTCAACCACATTGCTTTGGACCAGGCTGGATAAGGGCCGCAGATTTCCTTCCCTGAATGGCATTCGTGAACCAAGTGGGTTTTTACAACAATTAAATAGTTTCATGATAATTATTAATGAGACCAGTCTTTTATTCAAGTTTTATCTTTTAATTTAAATTCACTCAGCCAAAGGGGTTTGAATATTACTTGCCTAGGAACATTACCACTACATTGCTGTTCCCATATGCCAGAGAATATTATGATGAAGGCTGAGGGTTAATCACTATTACAGGCGAGGAATATAAGTTATGTCAGACAGAACTGCAGTGATGGGGGTCAGGTATGTCAGACAGTGTTATAGTGAGCTGTGTGGAGTATACCAGAGAGTCTTATAGTGACATGAGTAAGATATGTTGTAGTAAGCAAGGTTGATCTGACAGAGACTGCTATTGGAAGCAGTGCAGGATACGTCAAGGTGTGTGACATTCAGAGAACTGAACAGGGTCAGCACATTCTGAAAAAAAAATCACTTTTTAGAAGTGCAGGCTCCTTCATTGTATAGATTCAGTGGATTCTGTCTCCTTTAATATGATTCTTTTTGACAGACAAAATATCACTCTGATTATATATGAAGTATTTACAGCCAGAGGATTCTGTAATCTAGTAATCTTATTAGGACTGTTCGTGGCTATGCTGGGTATCATCATATATAACATAAAACAAGTGTGGGCTTGCTAGCTGTTTAATTACCATAACATCTCCAGCAAGCTTATCTTTATCTGCTGCATCTCATTAGAAAACTTAAGCAGTGTGCAGCTTTTTGATAGTTAACAGGTATAAAGTTTGTGTGGTTCTGGTGGGTTTAAAGAGCAACAGAGCATTTGTCCATGCTCAACAATTTTGTAGCCTTTAAAATGCATATTTTTCTGCATTTCAAACCACTTACAATGGAATTTTTTTTTTAAATAAGAAATAACTGCATGGTTGTTCAAACTGAACATGAGGAATGCACAACTCTGTGTGGAAAAATCTCTCCTCTAAGTGCAGCATGTTAGTGCTGGGAAAATGAAGCAGTTTCCACATTGGATACCCAGGGTTAATGCAACCAGTCTTGTTTATTTAATGCTACATATTCCCTCAGGTTCAGCTTTCGTATTCAAAAGGTCATCTGCTGCTATTGAGGCAGTGCCAAGTCCCCTAACAAACCTTTCAGAAGATACTAAGAGAGGCAAAGAGGGAGGCTGTTGACTTATTTAAGTGGGGTCAAGCCTGGGACAGTGGCAAAAGAGTTGGCGATTTGAGGAGTACTAAAGTGTTGGGAAAACAATTTGGGAAGGCAGAAAATCTAAGGTGGGACAAAATGAAAGGAGGCAAAATGACGAGAGAGAGGAATTTAGGTGGAGAAAATTAATAAAAAAAGAATAACATTAAAGTGGGAATGGATGTGTTGGTTTCAGGTCTGACTAGCAGCCGAAGTGTGCAAAGGATTAGTCATGGGGAAAGGTTATATTGGCCAATTTATATAGCATTAATTAGAATCATAGAGTTATGGGACCAAGAATTTTGGGTCCAGATGTTGGTTTTTGTGGCCTCAGTTCTCAATATCTTGTTGACTGGCTGTGAAATATTGACAATTTACAGCTATCAAGAAAGAAGTTCAACAACTTTCATCTTTGCAGCGGTCCTGTCAAAGGGAGATGTTCCAAGTATGTTGACACTCACCAAGCAGAAATGATTTCGCTGGCTAGGGCATGTTTGCAGGATGTAAATCAGCCACATATCCAAGGGTACTTTGTATGATGAGTAAGCCAGAGCCAGACAACTAGTAAGATGTCCAAAATTCTACGTCGTGACATGAAGGTGGTTTACAACTATTTTTGTGCCATAGAGACACTAGCTGATGACAAAGGAAAATGGTGAAATCACCTGTAGACTATATGCACCATCATGCTGACTGGGGGCTAGAGCGACTTTGGAATAGGAGCCAACCACCAAAACAACAACACACAATGATAACTGGTAATTACTTAATGTATGCAGCACTGGCAGCAGAATGTGCTGATTCATCTCCTCAGCTATCAGCAAAAGTACACCATATGAAGCTTCATCTCCATCATTTTACTTGTATGGAAGGATAACAATGATGACCACAAGAATTACAGAATGGCTGCAACACAGAAGGAGATCTTTTAGCCCATTGTGGGCATGTCAGCTTTCTACAAGTTACATCTGAACCTGCCTCTACCACACTTTCAGGTAGTGCTTTCCAGCTCTCAACCATTCGCTGCATAGAACTGTTTTTCGGGCAGTATGGTAGCATAGTGGTTAGCACTGTTGTTTCATAGCTACAGGGACCTGGGTTCGATTCCTGGCTTGGGTCACTGTCTGTGCGGAGTTTGCACATTCTCCCTGCGTCTCCATGGGTTTTCTCCAGGTATTCTGGTTTCCTCCCACAGTCCAAAGATGTGCCGGTTAGGTGGATTGGCCAAGCTAAATTGCCCCTTAGTGTGCCAGGATGCGTAGGTTAGAGGAATTAGTGGGTAAATATATAGGGATGTAGGGGTAGGGCCTGGGTGGGATTGTTGTCGATGCAGACTTGATGGGCCGAATGGCCTCTTTCTGCACTATAGGGTTTCTATGGTTTCTTCTCAGATTGCCATTGCTTCTCTTTCTCTTGGTATCAGTGTCTTCTGGTTCTCAACCCTATCATCAGTTTCTTCTTTATCTGTGATTTTCAACACCTGGATCAAATCTCTGCTCAACTTTCTCTCTTAAGGAAAACAACTCAATCTATCAATGTAACTGACATCCCTCATCTCTAGAACCATTCCTATAAATCTTTTCTGCTCCTTCCTTAATGTCTGAACATTTTACCTAACCTGCCTGCCTAGAATTGGGCACTATGATCCATTTGAGATTGAATTTGTGTTCATTATAATGTCCTTGCTACTGTATTCTACTGTTCCTATTTATAAAGCCCAAGAACCATATGTCTCTTTACCTGCTTTCTCAACCTGCTTTGCTACCTTTAATGATTTGTGCATATGCATCCTCAGGCCTCTTTACTCTTGCATCTTCTTTAGAATTGTATCCTTTATTATATATTACCTATCTGTTCTTCCTACTAAAATAAATCACTACCTACTTCCCTGCAGTAAATTTCATCTGCCACCTGTCTCCTGTTCCACCAATCTACTTATATCCTCTTGAAATTTATTGTTATCTGCCTCAGTATTCACAATACTTTCAAGTTTTGTGTCATTCACATGTTTTGACTTACACCCAAGTCTCGCTCATTAAGGTAGACTGAGGAAAACAGAGGTCCAAAAAACGATCCCTGCAGAATCCTCACCATAAACTTCCCTCCTGTCTGAAAAATGACTGATCACCACTGTTCTCTGATTCCTGTCACTCAGCCAATTTCATCCTCAAGCTGACACTATCCTTTCTATTCAATTGGCTTTAATGAAATTTTGCCACCTCGTTTTCAATCCCACAATGATGTGGATGGGAATGCCATAAGAATGTAGGGTGGAGGAAGTAATACAGGGATATCTTTTAATTGCAGAATGTCCGCAGGGAAGAGATGGTGTGTGAGGATGTCGTATGAACAACAAGGTAAGAGATGACACAATAATGCTTGCAAAGCCCTCAGTTGTAAGTTGGCTGGATAAGGATAACTCAATCTTCTCTGGCATACAGATCTATAGTAAGAAGTCTCACAACACCACTTTCATGCAGATGTATGCCAGGTACCTCTGGGTGGTGATGCTCAGCCTGGCTTTCCTCTTTTTCATCCTTCCCCTGAAAGAAAGCTTGTCCATCCCCAACATACCCTGGTGCCGGGTTCAATTCTCTTTCAAAAGCCATATTGTGCACTGGATAAGTCATAAATGAGTAGATCAGAGGTTGGGAATTCTGCAGCGATTCTCCAAAACCTGTCCATCATCTACAAGTCAGGATTGTGATGGAATACTATCCACTTGTCTGGAAGAGCGCAGCTCCAACAACACTCAAGAAGCTCAACACCATCCAGGACAAAGCAGTCACCTAATCATTCATCTTAAGCCACTGATGCACAGTGGCAGCAATATGTACCATTCACAAGATGCACTGCAGCAAATCACAAACCTCCTTCAACACAATTTTACAATCTTTGAGCTCTACAACATAGAAGGACAAGGGCAGCAGATACAGGAATACCACCACCTGCAAGTTCTGCTCCATATCATACACTTTACAAATGTGTAACTATTTTATCGTTCCTCCACTGTCACCAAGTCAAAAACCTGGTGCTCCCTATCTAACAGCTGGGTGTACTGGCACACATGGACTGTTGCAGTTCATGAAGGCAGCTCACCGCCATTTTCTGGTCTAGCCAGTGATGCTCACATCTATGAATGAATATTTTAAAAAAAAGTATCCTCCATGAGGATAGAGGAATAGTGACACCTAACTGACAGCCAAAGCCAACGATACTGCTATTTTGCCAGCGCAAAGAAGCCAAACCTAGGCCCACAGATTCTATGCGCAAGGTAACACCTCCTTTCTGCACGCAATCCCTTAACCATCTGCTCTGTTGCTTGCAGATGTTGTTGCCTGTGTTGGATGCTGCAGCTGCTCATCCTCTGATGGTTGATGCGTCTGTGACTGTAAATGGCAAGTTGCAGAGCGCTGCAACTCCTCCTCAGTGGACTACGCCAGTGCAGAGTAGGTGGTTTCTGTGCAAGACCCAGCTTTGTTCAATGCCGCACTCTATCTCTTGAAATGGCAGAAGTAAAATGGCATCAAAGTGCACTCACAATATCAAAACCCTCAAAATAATTGCTTCAATGAGGTGCTCCTGTTAGCATTAGCCTTTACCCATGGCTGGCCTATTTATTCCCTTTATAGCCTGGGTTCTCTAGTTGCAATGAAGGCAGCTTGTTGTGTCAATGCCTTCTTGCAATGCACTCACCTTCATTATCAGATCAGATTGATGATACTTAATAGGGTGTGGCCTATATGCCTTAGAAAAAAAAACTCTGCATCTATAAAATAGACTTTTATTGGTGCTTTAATTGCTTCAGTAGACTGCACATTTTGCCCACAGTGCTTACGAACTAGCAATCCACCCTTAGTAAATCAAAGGAAGGTGGGAAGGTTTGGCTTACTGGCCAATGTCGATTTCCATGATTCTGTCAGCCTGCCAGATACTTGCCCAACTCCAACTAATTGGTGAAATTCCACACACCCTTCCAAAGTAACCTGGATTCTGACGGGTGATAATCATTTGAGTAATTTTAAACAATATATTGAATCAGTAAAATGAGAGGGATATTATAATAATCAAAAACCTGTTATGAAAATCTGTCAGAAACAGAGAATCGGAAGCAAATGTGGATTCCAATCTGTATTTTCTGAGACTGAGTGAAAATCTAAACAGAACTCACTCAGGAAGAAGGTGTCCCTGGGATCTGGTTTGAGCATGTCTGCAGCGTGCAACTCTCTGCGTAACATCTTGTGACCGCCTGCATGACTTGCAAGGGTTTGTGGGATATGATCAACGCTGTTCATCTTCAGTGACGATTCTTCTACGGTTAAAACATAAATTTTCACACTCAATAATCAAAACAAGAAACATAATTTCTAAAGTAGGATTAAAGACACAGAAAGTGCATGTTACATGCCACCAGAAAGTGCAAGCTATTTAGTCATACTCCATTATGTGTGTGCCTTAGCTTGCCTGTCACACAGACAGATACTGGGGATTTAGTCCTTTGAGTGCTTGCTGCACCCAGAGAACAGACAAAGCTACTTATTTTGTTTCTGTTTAACTTGCACATTAAGTTCTAACTGATGTATAATTCCTTCCCTTCTTCTCTCTTGAGTACAATTCCATAGCCCCCAACAGTTTTTTGTTATCATGTGCATATAACCAACAACATAGTGACTTTAGACATTGAGTGTTTACAAGCATACTACTGCAGGAGGGTACTACAGCCAGACAAATCAGTCAAAGTGAACTTTACAGTCACTGGATAGTTATCAAATGAGGAAACTTGAACTGATATTTTGGATCCTGATACTGAACAAAATGGACATTCAATGTAGTGACTGGTGATTAGGAGAGGGAAGTTATGGATGGGAAATTGCAGAATGTTTTAAATATTTCTCCAGCTACAGGTCTGCAAAGGATAAGGTCCTGTATGTGAATAGATGTAGCTTCTGGCATGCATAAGTGAATGACACAATGAATCTAGCTGATGATCTTAAATTGGTTGTCAGTGTAATTGTTTGCATTGTAGCAGTATGAAATGGCTAACTTCTCTATTGCTCAAATACTTAGATACCTTACCCTTCCAGGGCAATTCAAGGTAGACTGGGCACTTTTCAGGACTAAAAGTAGCAGGCTTAGGCTACTCAACTCATGAGTTTGCTTAATATATAGTGAGACATGATCTAATCAAGGTAATCACTGTGCTTCAGGATGGCTTTGATGTACCAAGTTTGAGTATTTAAGCAGCAAGCTTGTATAGTGGACAAATGGCTCAAGCCCTATTTACAAGGTTGCCAATGAGGCTAATCATTTGCACATGGAATTGTAGAAATACCAACGTGCATTTTATTGATATAGTCACACTTGTTAAGAATGATTATGTTGGGCTTACAGATAAGGACTTCTGAGTTGGCCTTAACCTTGCAACTACCAGATATTCATGTTGCAGCCAATCCACTGACAGAAATACGTGGAAGAGAGAGCAATCCTAGTGGAGGCTAGAGTATGTTCAAAGAGGTCTACTGCTCTTAATTGCTGGATTTCCAATTAAGGTTAACATTTGTGAGATAAATTAGCATGCTCAAATGGAGAAACAGAGTCTTCATAAAATCATTCACTGATCCGTCTGTCACTACCTGAGAACAAATTAAATCTATTAAAACTAGAAGTGGACATGTTCAAGGCAGGTTGAGTTCTCATTTGAAGTTTAAACATCATTAACTTGAAGTTAAAGTTTTAAAGTTTATTCATCAGTGTCACAAGTAGGTTTACATTAACACTGCAATGAAGTTACTGTAAAAATCCCCTAGTCACTACACTCCAGCACCTGTTCAGGTACACCAAGGGAGAATTTAGCACGGCCAATGCAGCTAACCCATAAGTCTTTTGAACTGTGGGAGAAGACCAAAGCGCCCGGAGGAAACTCAAGCAGACACAGGGAGAATGTGCAAACTCCACAGAGACAGTGACCCAAGCCGAGAATCCAACACAGGTCCCTAGTGCTGTGAGACAGCAGTGCTAACCACTCTGTCACTGTGCCACCTTAAACAATTTCCCAACCCACACAAACGCATTGTTTTTTGGAAGTTAAAATTATCTTTCCTAACTTGGTAGCTCATAGTGTCCCCTGCAGCCTAAAATCATTCGCCTCAACATAGAGTGGAAACTGGATACTGGATCTCAGGATCTCTATGGATGAATACCACATAATGTTTTTCTTCGCTGTATACCCTCAATAGAATCTGACTGGCCTTTAGTGATAGCAAAAGGTGGGAACAAGCAGAAAAAAGTCCATCAAGACTTTTACAGCTGACACAATTATTAACAGTTACAATGATGGATGGCATTTTAAATTTAATCTTTCAATGTCACTAAGACAGGGAAATATTACTTTTTGCTGCAGTCATATGTATAACTGCATGTTGAAATGTCAGCTGAGCTATTGTGTGAGCTGCAGTCTGCAAGATGCAATTTCAGAGATTACATTCCCCAATTGGACAAGAACTAACTCACTTCTGAAATAAAAACCTTTCAGGAATAGTTCTAGTCAGCCCTCCAAACATACTTTCCTTGGATTTCCTGATTACCAGTGCTAAAGCCATCATTCAAGAAAGCATAATGTCATAATGTGTTATTACAAACATAATATAATACAATCCATGATTTAGACTGTACATCTGTACATATAACATGATTTTAAAATATAAAATATAAATATTAAAAAATCCAATAATAAAATTCTTGTTAATCTATGAACGAATTTGCAGTGAAAAATTATTGAAATCAATACTGACCCATTCTCTTGGGCACAAAATGCCAATTTAAAGAGATATTCCAAACTTACACAAGAAAGTACAAAAAAACTAACCATATACAATTAGTGTAGAGCACTCAGCTTAGTGTAATTTGTAAGTGAATTATAATTGTGCCAAATTATGAGCTGAGGCATAATATTATATTCCAGAAAACCAGTCAGTGAAGCAATTTCTACATGCTTTTAAAAGCATTTATTTACAGAGATACACCTCCTAACTTAGCAGCCACAATTTTGGTCTGTTTGTTTTTATAGGAATATAAGTAGACAATAATTAATATACAATTATCAAATTCCTTTCTCCAGTTAAAAAAAATTTATATGTACGTACAAATTTCAAAACAAATTAAATCATTGGTCTCTATATTTTGTGCAAGTCATTGCTCTTTGAGATGCTTCTGCTCTTGGACCCCTAGAAATTTCTTTCTGCATGCACTTCAATTTGTCAAACAATCTGAAAGTTGATGATTCGCGTCAGCACATGTAATATTTGAGATTTTCTATCTCTCGAGCATTTGTCTCAAGTCAGGAAGGTCAATCTATAACCTTTTCTTGTTCACAAATTTCATACAGTGTACATTAGATTATGAAACCAACTGTATTAGAATACCCAATAAGAAGAGTAACATGTGAAGCATTGCTATAAATGACTAGCTTATACTTTAGATCCATAAGAATAGTCACTTACAAACATGTTTATTCACATTTAACTTGCTTGATATTTAATTTTCCCTTAAAACATTCTCTATTTTAAGATGTTTCATCATAGTACTTAATTCCAACACATTAAAACTAGTACAAAAGCAGAAAAATGTTGAAAAATCTCAGTAGTTCTGATAGCATTTGTGGAGAGAGCGCAAAGCCAATATTTTAGTCTCGATAAGCCTTTGTCAGAGCACCTCTGACTCCACTTTTTCACCCATTTCATGGATCCCACCATCAACTTGACCATTTGGAGTAATTTACACTTACCTGTAGCCTTTCCTGCACATCCCACAATTATCAAATCCCTCTGGAATACATTCACCAGTCAACTCATTCTGAACAAATGGGGAGGGATTCTCCCAGCCCGCTTGAGTAGCGGTGAGCCTGGAGACATCAGCGGGCAACCGTTAGCAAAACTCAGGACCAATATCTGGCCAATCATAAGTCTCCCCAGCTATATTTAGATATAATCAGCCCCGTGCCTAAAATCAACATGGGGTTGATTACCAATTGACATTTCCATATGATTAGTGAGCATGAGACCATAGTCTTCAGCCCACTTGTGTCTCCCCCCACAGATGGAAGAAGTTCTCATCAGCAGGGATTACAACTGATCCCCATCAAGAGGAGCCAGGCTGATCCCCATCAATAAGGACCCCTGCTGATGGGAACAGAGGCCGTTGAGGCTCTCCCAGGAGGTTGGGGGCACTGGGCATCGCCATTGTGCCCCTTGGGCAGTGCCAAGGGTCATCGCCTCTTACCCCTGACTTCCTGGGGAGTGTCCATGGCCTCCCTTCACTACAGCAGGATTGGGCCTATAAGTGAGGAGCTGCTGTAAACCCGCTGGAGTGAACCACTCCTGGTGGGAGCAGGGGGAGCTGTGGAGAAACACTAGCAGGCCCTGAGACTTAAGTCCTAGGCCTGCTGATAATATTTAATTTAGAAGTTTAATTTTCAAATCTGTGCTGATTTCCGGCGTGAAGCATACGTTGTTGGAAGTCTGGCGGCCAGAGATGTGCGGAGATCATGGCAGCCACTGGATGCCCACAAAATGGCCTCTGACTGGGAGATTCACCTCTGTTGAATTTGTTGCAGGTCAAAGGTTTCTTTGGAATGGAGAGTGCTTCAAAGATTTCAGCTTGCTAGGAAGCCTCAGTAACATCAAATTAAAGCTGCGCACGTACACCGGGACTGAGTGCACAGCTGGGCAGGGCGGAAACCCCGCCCCGGGTGAAATTAACATCTTGGGCAGAATTTTACGAGAGGCTGTGGGCGGGGCTGAACTCGCCAAGCAGCCTGTAGAGGGAGGTATTGCACATGTGCAGATTCAGTTGCTGCACACGCACATTATCAGCAGCAGGTGTCTGACAAACATACAGAGCTGTCCGGCCCCTGCTACTACAGGCAGCTTCATTTAGCTCCCCACCCTGCAATTGCAGGGGCCCCTAGCCCGAGATGCAGCCCCCCACTCCCGCCGATCCCCCCTTTGCTCAAATCAATTGCAGCTCCGCTGCCCAGCTGCGGAGGTACATCCTTCTCCCTCCCGTACAAATCACAGCCCTTCCCTCCCACCATCACCCCCCTGCCTCCCCCACACCCCACCAATTGTGGCCTCTTCCCTCCCACCAATCCTAGCCACTTCCTTCCATCCCTCCCTCTTTCTTTCCTGCCCACACCAATCGCAACTCCCTCCCTCCTCCACTGCCGCAGTTCCCTCTCTGCCCCACTGATCGTGGCTCCCTCCTTCTCCAACCAATCGTGGCTCCCTCACACCCCCACCATTGCAGATCCCTCCCTCCCCCACCAATCGCGGGCCTCCTCCCTCCACCACAATGGCAGCGGGCTCCCCATAGGTCCTCCTCAGAAGACAAACACAGGACACGGTGGACAGAGTACCCTTTGTTGTCCAGTACTTCCCCGGAGCGGAGAAGCTATGACATCTTCTCCGGAGTCTTCAACATATCATTCATGATGATGAACATCTTGCCAGGGCCATCCCCACACCCCCACTTCTTGCCTTCAGACAACTGCGCAACCTCAAACAGATCATTGTTCGCAGCAAATTACACAGCCTTCAAGAGAACAGTGACCACAATACCACACAACCCTGCCACAGCAACCTCTACAAGACATGCTGGATCATCGACTTGGATGACATCATCACACGTGAGAATACCATTCACCAGGTACACGGTACATACTCTTGCAACTCGGCCAACGTTGTCTACCTAATACGTTGCAAGAAAGGATGTCCCGAAGCATGGTACATTGGGGAAACCATGCAGACACTATGACAGCGGATGAATGAACATCGCTCAACAATCATAGGCAAAACTGTTCCCTTCCTGTTGGCGAACACTTCAGTGGTCACGGGCATTCGGCCTCCAACCTTTGGGTAAATGTTCTTCAAGGGGGCCTTCATGACACATGACAGCGCAGAGCCGCTGAGCAGAGACTGATAGCCAAGTTCCGCACACACGAGGATGGTCTTAACCGGGATCTTGGCTTCATGTCACACTATCTGTAATCCCCATGACTTGCCTGGGTTAGCAAAAAACCTCACTTACTGTGCTGTCTGGAGACAATACACATCTCTTTAACCTGTGCTCAGTGCTCCTTTCACTTGTTAGCCACTTTAAGACTTGAATAGCAGGTTAGGTGTAAAGATTTGCATTCTAATCAGTAATCTGTAAACAGTCTGTGCTGGTATGTGTGCTGTTGGAGACCAGAACACCTCATTCACCTGATGAGGACAATAGGGTCGAAAGCTTGTAAGTTTACTATCAAGTAAATCGGTTGGATTTAAACCTGGTGTTGTCAGACTTCTTACTGTGTTAAATCACCATGCCAGGAGAGATCTTCAGGTCTGCCAGGGCTACAAGGGACAGTCCATCACAACAGTCCCATCCCAGCAGAAAGTAGCAAAATCAACACCTTGCCCTTAGTCTGAGCCCATCCAACCCCTAGAACCTCCAACAGAACTTTCCTCTGTAGCCTGGCAGCAGCAGAGGGGCAAATGCCCACTGAACTGCCTCCTTGAGCCTCCTCACAACTCAAATGCCAGACTAGGGTGTCGGTGCCAAGAGATAGTGTACTGTTGGCACTGTCAAGGTTCGTGCCTGAACGGAAGCTAGGTGGGGAGTCTGAGGGGGGGCTCAGTGGCAGGATTGGTAAAGGAAGGGAGGGAGGCAAAGGAAGAAGGGAGGGTCTGTGTGGGAGTCCAAGGGGAAAGGGAGCTGAGGGGGGTCAAGTTACCCTCATGCCTGTGTGGTTTGTGGGGGGTGGTGGGGGGAGGTGAGGTGGTCTGTGAGTTGAGTGGTGTGGGGGCAGGAGGTTGCCCCTCTTTTCTGATGAGTTGCTGGTGCTCCCCTGTATCTTTGAGGTCCAAATGTCATTTCCCTGTTTATGAGCAGCAACTGCAAAGTTTCCTGGTGCTGTTCCCACTGGCGAACTGGGTGAATGGCGGGAGGTTGGTGAACTGGCTGTCAAACCCACTAATGACATTCAAATTAGCGGGTTTGCATAACTAATGGGTTGCTGCCTGCTCTGGTGGGAATCCGATCTGGGTTGGTGGGGCAGGTGAATTCCGAGAGCCATCATACATGTTGGGAGCCCGGATTTTTAGCTGATGCCCCATTTACCAGGGCATTAGGATTCTCACCAGCTATCTGAGGAGGTCAGAGAATCATCCCCATAGTCTCCACTCCTCTCTCCCTCAAACTGAATGTAAGTTACAGGTGTTGCTACCTAGAGGTGCCTTCACTATGAAACCTTTCATTAATCTTGTTGCACAACATGAGATCTCGTATAGACTGCTCTCTGGTTGACTCCAGAATGTGCTATTCAAAGAAACTTTCCTGAAAACATTCAATAAACTCCTCAACAAGGCTACCTTTGCGCATCTGACTTTTCCAGTCTATGTGTGAATTAAAATCTTCTATGAATGTCACCTTTCTGACAAGTTCTCATTATTTTTACCTTTATGCTACCATGTGGTTATGATAGGGGGCCTGTACGTGACACCTGCTAGTGGCTTGCTGCCTTTACCATTTCTCATAGCTATCAAAAAGGAGGAGATATTGGGGGTCTTGAGAAACATTAGGTAGACAAGTTTCAAAGCCTGATGGGATATACCCCAGAATACTGAGAGAGGAAAGGGAAAAAATTGCCAGGGCCTTGAGAGAAATCTTTGTATCCTCAATAGCTACATTGCAGAATAGCTAATGTTGTTCTTTTGTTTAAGAAGAGTAGCAAGGATAATCCAGGCAATTACAGGCCAACAAGCCTTACATTATAGGTAAGGAAATTATTGGAGGGGATTCTCCACGTTAGAATATATTCTCACTTGGAAATAAATAGACGTATTAGTGAGAGCAACATGGCTTTGTGAAGGGGAGGTCATGTCTCACTAACTTGATCAAGTTTTTTGAGGAAATGTTGAAGGTGACTGATGAGGGTACAGCAGTTGATGTTGTCTATATGGACTTCAGTAAGGCCTTTGATAAGATCCCTCATGGCACACTGATACAGAAGATAAGTTGCGTAAGATCAGAGGTGAGCTGGCAAGGTGGATACAGAATTGGCTTGGTCATAAAAGACAGAGGGTAGCAGTGGAATGGTGCGTTTCTGAATGGAAGGCTGTGACAAGTGGTGTTCCTCAGGGATCAGTGCTGGGACCTTTGCTCTTTGTAATATATAAAAATGATTTAGAGGAAAACGTAACTGGGTTGATTAGTAATCTTGCAGATGATACAAAGTTTAATGGATTTGCGGATAGTGATGAGGGCTGTCAGAGGATACAGCAGGATATAGATCGGTTGGACACTTGTGCGGGGTTTAATCTGGACAAATGTGCGATAATGCATTTTGGAAGGGCTAATAATGATAGGAAATATACAGTAAATAGCAGAACCCTGAAGAGTAGTCACAGGCAGAGAGATCTCTAGGTGTACAGGTACTCAGGTCACAGGAAATGACAATGCAGGTGGAGAAGATGGTCAAGAAGGCACACAGCATGCTTGCGTTCATTGGCCAGGGCATTGGATTTAAAATTTTGCAAATCATCTTGCAGCTTTATAGAACCTTAGTTAGGCTGCACTGGAATATAATATTCAATTCTGGTCGCCACACTACCAGGAGGATGTGGAGATTCTGGAGAGGATGTTGCCTAGTATGGAGAACATTAGCTACGAGGAGAGGTTGGAGAAACTTGATTTGTTCTCACTTGAACGAGGTTGAGGGGAGACCTGACAGAAGTCTACAAGATTATGGGAGGCATGGACAAGTTGGATAATGAGAAGCTTTTTCCCAGGGTGGAAGAATCAATTACTAGGAAGCATAAGTGAGGGGCAAGGTTTAAAGGAGATGCACAAGGCAAGTTTCTTTACACAGAGGGTGGTAGGTAAGGAAAGCAATGTCAGCAAAGATAATGGAAGCAGATATGATAGTGAATTTAAGGAGTATCTGGACAAATACATGAATAGGATGGGAATAGAGGGATATGGTCCCCAGAAGGGTATGGAGTTTAGTTCAATCGGGCAGTATGATCGGTGCAGCTTGGAGGGCTGAAGGGCTTGTTCCTGTCCTGTAATTTTCTTTGTTCTTTATTCAAATTGTTTCAACATCCTGATTTTCTGAAATTAGGACATTCCTCTCTATTGCGCTAATACCATAATTAACTAACAGAGCCACCCCGTTACCTTTTCTTCGCTTCCTGTCCTTCCTAAATATCCTGTATCCTTCAATATTCAGGCCACAATCCGTGTCCACCTGCAGCCATGTTCCTGTAACAGCTATCAAATTATATTTGTATCTGTGTTCTCTGTTCATCTGTTCTGTTTTGAATGCTGCACATGTTTAGGTAAAGTTTATAGCATCATCCTTTCATTCTTGTCACAACCTTTAGTCTCATCTATTACTGTTAGATTTGTACTCTATCCTTTCCTGTCATAGTCACTTTTACATTTCCTGGAATAAAATCTCTCTCTTTTCTCTTGTCTCTCCTCTTTAATTTAAAACATCTTCTCAAATTTGATCCCTTTCCCTCATTATTTAATTTCAAACCCTCTGTATTTTCCTAATTATGCAGCTCACAAGAACACCCATTCCTGCACAATTAAGGTGTAGACTGTCTCAATGGTACAGATTCTACTTTCCCTAATGCTAGTGCCTGATGAACCAAAACCCACTTCTCCCATGTCAGTCTTTGGGCACAGCATTCAGTTCTCTAGTCATGTTTGTCTTGTGCCAATTTGCGTGTGGCATGAGTAATAATCCACAGATGAATCTTTGAGACACTGATTCTTAATTTAATGCAAGCTTCTCATATTCTCATTATGCAGAAGCTCCTGTTTTGTCCTGTCCATGTCATGGACAATGAAGACTGGGTCCTCCCCATCCCACTGCACTTTCCTCACCAAACTGAGTAGATATCCGAGCCCTGGAACTAGGCAGGCAACATACTTCTGAACTCACATTCTTTGCTGCAGAAGACAGTGTCAATCCCTCTGATCATACTATACTCTACTAGCACCACACTCCTTTCTGCTTCACCCATTTGAGTAGCTTCATGGACTATGGTGCCATGGCTAATTAGTTCAACCATCCTGAGGTACCTACTCTCATTCAAACAAGCTGAAAAAAATCAAACCTATTGAATAAAAGACTGAGATTCCTGCCCTCTGGCTAGCCCTATTGCCTTACTCACAGTTACATTCTCCTGTCCCTGATCACTGACCAAATCAGAAGACCCTATCCTAAGTGGTGTGGCTGCCTTGTGGTACGAAGAATCCAGATAACTTTCCTCTTCCTTGATGCATCATAGCATCTGCATTTAGCCTCTTACCTAAACTAACTAGCTGGAATATCAAACACTTGCTGCAGACATAATTTACCTCAATCGAACTGCCATCCAGATGCTCCCACATGTTGTAAACATCACTTGTCCTGTCGTCCTTAATATATATAATTAATTATTGCATTATTTTATTCAATTATATATTTCACTTTTATATATTTTATTACCTTTGTGACCAATTGCTAGACCACGTTGAATCTTGGAATAGGCTAAACTTAGTCACTTAACAGACACTGTCCAAATAACTAGCCTATCTCATATTAAGTTGATTTTTCTCTGCACCCTAGCTATGACTGTAACACAACATTCTGCACTCTTTCCTTTCCTTCTCTTAGTATGCTTTGCCTGTATAGCACGCAAGAAACAATATTTTTCACTCGATACTAATACATAACAATATTAAATCAAATCAAATCTCCTGCAGCAGAGAAAGACCACTTCCTGAAGACTAAGAAAGTTAGAAAACAGACAGAAATTTCTTCTCTTCCCCTTCCTTCCTCTATAACTTTATTTACTCAACACCCAAGTCACATGTCTTGCAGAAACAAAGAACAAAGAACAAAACAGCACAGGAAACACGCCCTTCGGCCCAACAAGCCCATGCCGCCACCCTGATGTTCCCACCTCTACCTGCGATCCCTGTCCATGTTTATAGATCTATGGATTAAAAACCAAATTTGAGACAATTTAGGGAGAATTTGTTTTGCCAATTAACCTAAGAGCACATCTTTGGGATGTGGGAGGAAACTGGAGCACCTGGAGAAAACACACGCAAGCACGGGGAGAATGCGCAAACTCCCACAGACACAGGCCCAAATCCATGTATCTGCACAGCACAGCGATAGTCACTGAGCTGTGGTGTTGCCCATCAAATGGTCCAGGTCAAGCGTACACTAACGATGTGAAGCACTAGGATACTCGAAAAAAATCCAAGAGCAGCCCTCTCACGACCCATCGCGTGTATGCCCCTTGTTAGACAACAAGGTGGACCAAAGCACCTGTAGGATAAAAACAAGTACATCAATATCATCATCTATTTACACGCTTCCCAGGGACTTCCAAGGCTCATGATCCCTATTTTAAATCAGTTTTCTATACCCCTCCATTCCCATTCTGTTCATGTGCCCATCTAAGTATTTCTTAAATAACTCCAGATTACCTGCCTCCACCACTTTACTTGGCAGCACATTCCATACCCCCACCACCCTCTGTGTGAAAAAACTCCCTCTAGCATCCAAATTATACCTTACCCTCCTCACCCTAAGCCCGTGACCCCTCGTGCTATTTGAGTCCATCCTAGGAAAAAGCTTAGCCCTGTTGACTCTATCTATCCCCTTCAAAATCTTGTACACCTCTATCAGATCTCCTCTAAGTCTACGTCTTTCTAAGGAAAACAGTCCCAATTTGCCTAATCTCTCCTCGTAACTGAGACCTTCCATACCAGGCAGCATCCTGGTAAACCTCCTCTGCACTCTCTCCAGAGTCTCCACGTCCTTCTGGTAGTAAAGCGACCAGAACTGGACGCAGTATTCCAAATGAGGTCTAACCAATGTTTATACAACTGCAACATTAAAGGCCAGCTCTTGTACTCTATACCCCTTCCTATAAAGGCTAACATATTATATGCTTTCTTCACAACCTTCTCCACTTGCTCTGCCACCTTCAGAGACTTGTTCACCTGCACCCCCAGGTCCCTCTGCGTTTCTATACTCTTAATAGGTCTACCCTTTATCATATACCTCTCCCCTACATTCTTTCTCCCAAAATGCATCACCTCACATTTATCGGATTGAATTCCATCTGCCATCTGTCTGCCCAAGCTACCAGCCTATCTATGTCCTGCTGCATCGCCTGACAATGCTCCTCACTATCCGCAAGTCCAGCCATCTTTGTATCGTCTGCAAACTTGCTGATCACTCCGCTTACTCCCTCTTCCAAGTCATTTATATATATTACAAATAGAAGAGGTCCCAGTACCGAGCCCTGCGGCACACCACTAGTGACCGACCTCCAGCTAGAGAAACACCCTTCCACTATTATTCTCTGCCTCCTATTACCAAGCCAGTTACCCATGTAGCTACCTGTCCTTGTATCCCATTAGCCTTGACCTTCTCAACTAACCTCCCATTAGGGACTTTGTCAAACGCCTTACTAAAATCCATATAGACGACATCAACGGCTCACCCTTCGTCCACCATTTTCGTCACTCCTCAAAAAATTCTACCAGATTTGTAAGGCATGACCTCCCCTTAACAAAACCATGCTGCGTATCCCTAATCAGATCACAACGCTCTAAGTGCCTATACATCCTATCTCTAAGAATCCCCTCCAACAGCTTCCCTACCACTGACTCAAACTCACCGGCCTATAATTCCCAGGGTTATCCCTACTACCCTTTTTAAACAACGGTACAACATTAGCTATTCTCCAGTTCTCTGGGACCTCACCTGTGTGAAGAGATAAAGATTTGTGTCAGAGGTCCAGCAACTTCACCTCGGACCTTCCCTTACCTAAGTACCTTTTTCCGTTCTAAGAACGAAATTCCAAATGTACTCACTCGGTCTCTGTCTCACTCAGGTTAAAGTCTTCTCCTTCACTGCCTGTGGGCCTCTTACAGATTGTGTACTTTTAAAAGTGCATGTTCTCATTTAGATATGTGACGAATCACCCAATTAGCTTAGCTTCCTGCCTTGTAATCAACATCTATTCAGACAAAAGCTTTCTCCAGGTTAACAGTTAACTATCACCAAGCCACCTGCCTGTTTATCAAGGCTATTTAAGTCACTTAACGGCTGTTAAGTCGTACATTAGAATCTGACTCTTGTTCTAAAATTGAACTTAAAAAAGATTTGCAAATTGAATTTCTACTTTGAACATAAATTCCGCATCTGATCCAAAATGCACCTGATGCAAACATATCCTGGTGTGATCATCCTTTAGTATATTGTTGGCAATAGGCCTCATGAGAACTTTGTATTGGTAATGCTATTTGAAACCTAAAAATCTTTACATAACCTACCTCAATTTTATAATTCTCAACCTTCTTTTCAAATCCCTCCATGGTCTTGCTATTTCTCTCATCTCCTACAAACTTCTGTGATCTCTGCACTCCTCCAATTTTAACCTTGTGAGCATACCTGATTCAGCTATTCCATCATCCTGACTATGCCTCAAGTGCCTAGGCCCTAAACTCTGGATTTCATTTCTAAACCTCTCTGTCTCTCCCTCCCTTTTAACTCTTTTAAGATGCTGTTTTAAACTGCTTTTTTTTGGCCTGGACAATGTCTAGTTGTCAACCTCTTGACTACTCCAATTGCCTCTGACAATATTTTATTGTAGAAATGAAGGAAATAAAATGCCCACATACAATATAAATAGCAATTGGTGTTGTAACTCTGGGAGCTGCAGTGTTATGATTTGCTGCCTCCTGCAAATTCCTTTGTGAGGGACACGGTTCATAGCTTGAGGTCACAAAAATTAGTTTTATCTGACGATAAAAATTAATTGGAAGCATAATCAGCTACTTCTTCCATAACACAGGACACTGAGTACATTTATATTTTAAAAATGCAATTTAATAGTCCAGTTTAAGTTGCAATCAACTAGTGACAACCCTGTGATTTATTGACAATGTCACCAATACTCAAGGCCACTAATGAACTTACATAAGAACTGAATAGAACTTTGGAAAGCAAATATAGAAATTATTGGTAAAAATGCTACGTAAACAAAGCAGACTTAATTTATTCAGCTTTTTTTAATCAGTAGTCCTGGGTTTGTTTTGTTTCAGTAAAACTTTTACAATTGAATTCATATAGATGCATGAACCAATGCACAAATCTAAATAGATAAATATATAATATAAATAATTATAGACTACAAGAGCTGGGAACTGAATATTCAAGAGATTTGACATGTGATGGCCCATGTTATTTGTCATTTATTTTGGATGAGAATATAGGAGGCATGGTTAGTAAATTTGCAGATGACACCAAGATTAGTGGCATAGTGGACAGTGAAGAAAGTTATCTCCAATTGCAATGGGATCTTGATCAATTGGGCCAGTGGGCTGATGAATGGCAGATGGAGTTTAATTTAGACAAATGCAAGTAGATTGAACCAGTGCAGGACTTAGTTAATGGTAGGATATTGGGGAGAGTTACAAAACAAAGAGATGTAGGGGTACATGTTCATAGCTTCTTGAAAGTGGAGTCACAGGTGGATAGAGTGATGAAGAAAGCATTTGGCATGCTTGGTTTCATTGATCAGAAAATTGAATACAGGTGTTGAAATGTCTTGAAGTTGTACAAGACATTGGTAAGGCCACACTTGGAATAATATGTACAATTCTGGTCACCCTATTATAGTAAAGATTTTAATAAACTAGAAAGAATGCAGAAAAGATTTACTAAAATGCTACCTGGACTTGATGGATTGAGTTATAAGGAGAGGCTGATAGACTGGGACTTTTTTCTTCAGAACATAAGAGGCTTGGGGTGATCTTATAGAGGTCTATAAAATAATGAAGGGCACAGATCAGCTAAATAATCAATATCTTTTCCCAAAGGTAGGCGAGTCTGAAACTAGAGGAGATAGGTTTAAAGTGAGAGGGGAGAGATACAAAAGTGTCCAAAGAAGCAATTTTTTTCACACAGAGGGTGGTGAGCGTCTGGAACAAACTGCCAGACGTAGTGGTAGAAGCGGTTACAATTTTGTTTTTTAAAAGCATTTAGATTGTTACATGGATAAAATGAGTATAGAGAGCTATGTGCCAAGTGCAGACAATTGGAATTAGCCTCAGGGTTTAAAAAAGAAAGGGCGGCATGGACAAGTTGGGCCAAAGAGCCCATTTCCATGCCGTAAATCTCTATGACTATGACTATATATTCAGTTGGTCTCTATCTCAGACCGAAATGTCCCCTCACTGCTCATCCACCTCTTACTGATCTGAAGAAGGGCTATGTGTTTTGCGGGTCACTGGCCTTGATTTTGTCATTGGCTCTTGGATTATCTACACTGTGCTGGGAGCACGATTGGCAAAACCTGCTGAAGTGCCCTTACTTGTGACCGTGGAAATATTAAACAACCGCGATTGAATATTGGTCCTTCCTGTGGGTGTTTCCTGCAGCCTGGACACAGTTACTCAACAGGACGGTTAAGGGTAGGCTTGCACAGTTTCTACACTTTTCTGGCCACATGTGATGGACCGAGGTGTGGTTTCCATCTCATGCAGTGCTCTCACCATGAGGAACGGTGCAACTTTGGTCACTGACTAGTTGAATGGCCTTGTTAAGAGTGAAGTAATCCTTGGCTTGGAGGAGGTGGAAGAGCATATTGTTCACAATATGAACCATAATTTTGTCTCAGATGAGTTCTGATTTCAGTTCTCTGCTTTTGCATTCTTGAATCATGCAGTAGAAGTTATTGATTAAGTATTTAACAGACTACCCCAATTGCTGCACTACCGTGTTAAATTTGGCAAGGTCTAAGATCTGGTTGGACAGCAGTTTGAAAAATGATCAAAAGATTTTAAAATAGTTCTAAACTTATCATATGATTTGATTCATCTATGGTTTGTGTGGTAATATCATGTGCAATCGAGCAAATTAAATAATGTGCTAACTTGTTCTGCCTCTGACTTTTTATTCAATCCAACTACATGTGAGGAAACATTTTTGCCAATAGTTCCAATTGTGCTATTGGTGTGGGCCAGAGGTAAGGCATGTTGGGGGTGGTAATAAAGAATTGTGATCCATGATTGAAAATTTTTAAAGTGTGTGTGTCCCTTTAAGAGAATGGAAGATTTCAAAACGGAACTGCCATTATTATTGAGGAGAGAATTTTCACATGTGTTTTGGACTTTTGGCATAACAGTTAAAATGGTAATGACAATCTTTGATGAGGAAAGATCCTTCAAATGCCACCGGGTCAGGTTGTGACCATGGGCCATAGAATTGCACCATTGTCTTACCACAGATCTGGTCCAGGCTGGGAGAGGTCTTGCTGGCTGGATGGTCTAAAGTTTGTGAGGCACTTGGGCTTTTGATTAAATAGGGATTGCCTCATGCTCAACAATTTTTGCTTTTTTTGTTCCTTTGGTACACTTTAGACTCGGAGGGGCAGGGGATGGGTTGGAGAACAGTGTGGGCAAATGGAGGTGGTGTTGAGCCTGACGTTGGACTAGTGATGAAAATGGATCTACGTTTTCTGCCTGGCTGATTTTGAAAGGAACTGTTCACAGGACTGGCTTTCCTGGAATTTTGAAAGGCTTTGATCTCACCATGCAGGCTGCTGGCACTGCTGTGTAAAAACTGCTTCCATAAGGATTCACAGCAGTCTTTAGCTTGAGCTTCACTTGCACCTTTAACTCTGCTGTCAGAATCTTCGTCTGTGGGGTTCTTCAGGTGGGTTTTCTCAGCTTGCTTCTCAAGTGAGGAATTCATTGCTGGTGTACTCTTCTTGATTACTTCAATATTTTTACAGAGAATTTCTTGTTTTATCCCTATTGCTCCCTATGGTGTATTGGGTTGCCACTACCCATATAGTGCACTGCCTATACACCATTAAGAAGTGCTAATTAACATTAGGACTGAGGTGAGGAGACATTTCTTCACCCAGACAGTGATGAGCCATGGAAGTAGTTGATGCCAAAACATTGACTGTATTCAAGAGGCGGCGCAATATAGCACTTGGGGCGAACAGGATCAAAGGTTATGGGGAGAAAGCAGGATTAGGCTACTGAGTTGGGTGATTAGACATGATTGTAATAATTGGCAGAGCAGGCTTGAAGGGCCAAACGGCCTCCTCCTTTCTTCTATGTTTCTATTACTAAACTATGTGTATATTTACAGTAGCGGGCACAGGTATGGAGAGAGCTCCATGGCATGCCCTTGTATGTTGCTATTTAGCTCAGGTGCCTCAGGCACTGTACACAAACCCAGGTTAACCCTTAATGCACCAGATTCTTCCACTACAATGATCATGCACATTAAGGCTACCCTGTTCTTCATCCATCATATCCTGTTACTTAAAGCTTTCATTACATCGGTATTTGAGGTACAAGATGCCTTGCTACTCCCATCAGCTGTTTGGAGTATGAGGTTTTGGGCAGTGCCAAGGTGCCCCCTAGGCATTACCACTTTGCCCCTTGGGCAGTGATGAGGGCCAGGCTGGCAGTACCAAGCTGGCAATCCCCAGAGGGCACCTTCATCTCCTGAGGGGGCCTCCATTGGCCCTCACTTCACTCCAGCGGGTTGAGGAGGAGAAGGATGCAAGAGGGCGCGTTGACTTCAGTCCCAAGCTCACTGATGATAGGCAAATACGCATTTAAATAATTTATTCAGCTCCGTGTCGATTTCTGGTGGGGAACTGATGAGGCCAGAAATCCAGCTGCTGAGATGTGTGGAGGTCATGCTGCCCAACAGGAAACCTGCTAAACGGCCTCTGCTTAAGGCTCCTGGCCTGTGCACTGCTAGAGCTGTAAACTGAAAATACTTCTGTCTTTGTCCCATACCTTCAAATCAGTGACATCTAGCTCATTAAATCATAGAACTCTACAGTGCAGAAGGAGGCCCTTCGGCCCATCAAGTCTGCGCCGAAGACAATCCCACCTAGGCCCTACTCCCATACATTATACCCATTAATCTCTCTAATTTACACATCCCTAGACAGTAAGGGACTATTTCTTATCATGACCAATCAATCTAACTCGCACATTTCTGGATTACTGAATTAAAATTAATTAAAATTACTGAAATGCTTGCTGTTGGATGTAGAAGCATCCTTCGATTATCTTTTTTAAGCAGAACTTTCAATTTTCACTTTCGCTTCTATTAGTCCCATCCACACTTCATCAATCACATTTGCATAGGTTATCAGGATTTTTAACCATTGACAAACAGGGTAAGCAAAATGTCTACGTAACTTTAAGATAAATCAGTTTTTTTTTATTAACATTAAATGATGTCATAAATACTTGTCAAATACTCCACTGAGAAACAGCAGACTTTGTTAAAAGGATAAACTGCAAATCAGGTCACTTTGCAAAAATTATCACACTATGCTTCAAGTCGGTATTACTTTGTGCATTTTTCATAGATTTATTTAACAGCATATGTACTTTATTAAATACTACATCAATATTTGACCTATTTTATATAGAATTAGAACCCTTTTTAGTGCCTCCAGTGTGTTGACATTACCAAATCTAAAATATATGCTTATTCCTAACCTTGCATTGACCTTTGCTACTTAATAAATCAAAATAACATTTCAATCATGTATTTTTGAAGTGCAAATACTATTGAATCCTGCACAATTAAAGGAGTCAGTAGCTAAAATATCCATAAAACTTCTTATGACAAGTACAACAAGTTTTCATTTATCATTATTTTTCTCACAATTTTCTTCATCATCTGGCATATAGAGGTGGTGAAGACAGGAGAAAGAGTAAAATTCCTCTCCAGCCCACGTCCTTTAGCGATTGAAAGTAGTCTAAGACACCAACTTACAGGAACAGGAGAACACAGAAGCAAATGACTCAAATGCAGGAGTAGGCCATTTATCCCTTTGAGCCTGTCCAGTCATTCAAAAAGATCACTGCAGATCTCACTGTGGTCTCAGCTTCACTTTGCCACCTAACATTCGCCCCTATCAGTCCCCCCCATCTCCATAACACTGTACTCCCTTATCTATCAAAAATCTGTTTAACTCTGCTTTAAGTAAATTTAATGGCCTAGCCTCCACTGCTTTCTGGGGAAGAGAATGCTACATACCAATGACCCTTTGAGAGAAAGAATTCTCCTAATTTCTGATTCAATTGTTAGACCTCTTATTCTTATGTTGTGCCCCCTGGTTCTAATCTCTCCCGCAAGTGGAAACACACTCCCAGAATTCACCCTATCACATACTTTCAGAATCTTATGTGTTTCAATAAGATCACCTCTCAACCTTCCAAACTCCAAAGGGATATAGGCCCAATCTTTTAACCTCAATTCTCACAGGAATGAGATGAGTGAACTTTCTCTGAACGCTTTATATGCAATTGTACTTTTTTTCAAATATGAGAGCAAAACTGTATTCAGTATTCTAGATGTGGTCTCACCAAGACCCTGTACAGCTGCAGTAAAACATCCCTATTTTATATTCCATTCCCCTTGCAATAAATGCCAACATTCTATTTGCCTTTGTAGAAGATGCCAATTAAAAATTGTGTCAGGTCAAATTCCCACAGCTGACCCAACTTGAAAATCTATGTACTCTTACTCTTACTCAGAAACAATGGGTTACATACCAAGATGGTGCTATATATGAAATATTAACTAAATAATTGTAAATTAGATATTTACTTAAGTAAAAGAGCACTTCAATTATAAACATAAGGGCATCAGCCTTGGTTTAGTGACAGCATGTTTGTTTTTGTGTCAGAAGGTTGCATGTTTAAGTCCCACTCAGAATCACAAACTTGTCATCATTATGAATGAGACCATTTAGCCCACTGTGTCTGCAGAAGCTCTTTGAAAGACTATTTTATTTAGTAGTATTCTTCTGCCTTCTCTCTGTAACCTGCACATTCCTCCTTTGCAAATAATCATCCAATTCTTTACTGAATGCTTCAATTAAATCTGCCTCTCTCACACTCTCACACAGTGCATTCTAGACCCTAACCACCTGCTGTGCAAAAAAAAAATGTTTTCTCACATTGCCACTGCTTTTTTGCCAATAATGTTAAATGTGTCCCCTTGTCCTTGATCCTTTCATAAGTTGGAACAGTTTCTCTACAATTACTCTATCTAGACCTCTCATGATTATGAGCACTCCAGAGACCTGAACACATAATCGGCGCTGATACTCCAGTGCAGCACTGAGAGATTGTTCGAGCTACATTCTGATGAATGTTGGAATAAGATATTTAACTGAGGTCCTCTCTATCCTCTGAATGTCAAAAGTCCCATGGCAGTCATAGAAATAAAGCAGGAGTGTCTCCTTTTGATGACCTGACCAATATTTATCTTCAACCAGCACAACAGAAAATCCGTTATCTTATCATTATTGCTCTTTGTGGGACCTTGCCTTCTGTGAATTGGCTACCATGTATTCTGTTATCACATGTGCTGAGAGAATTTTTAGATTAGTAGAAATGAAATCACTACAAGGTAACATTTCAATAAAGAATCAGTGACTTGTGTAGATCCACAGCTTTGATGGATGACATATTTATTCATGTGGAATTCTTTCCCATGACAAATTATTGACTTCCTTTGATCTCTGTCCCATGGCAGTTTTGATGGTCAGAATAATGCAAACGATATGATTGAATCTCCCACCAGATGGCAGCAACATGCAGACCAGGTAACATTACAAACAACTGTTGAACTCATGCATGTCTAGTAATTGCTGTTTTGCTGTTCTAAATTTGAATTGATATCTTTAGCAATATGTTTTTTCTCTTAGTTTTTATAGCAGAACTGGATCAGGCTGTTCTGTATCCTATCCTTGGATGCTTCTATCCACTAAACTCTTTCATTTTAGACGTGCATTACCAATCAATGTCAATCATTACCATAAAGCATGAGCTCACCATTATTGTGAAATCAAGCATCTGTGATGTCAATGTTTGTACTGTACGTGAGATCCGAGCGTTTGTCCTTGATATCGAGGCCACATTTAAGCAAGTATGGCATCAAGGAATCCGAGAAAACTGCAATCAATGGGAAAGGTGCGAGGGGAGGCGGGGGAGGGAAGAGAAATATCTCCACTGGTTGGAGTTATATTTGGCACAAAGGATTATGGTTATGGTTGTTGGGAGTCAGTAATCTCTGGTCCAGGGTATCATTGTGGGGGCTTCTCTTGGTAATTTCCATGGCCCAACTATCTTCAGCTGCTTTATCAATGACCTTCTTTCCATCCTAAAGTCAGAAGTGGGGGTGTTTGCTGATGACTGCATAATGTTCAACACCATTCACAACTCCTCTGATACTGAAGGAGTATCAGAGTCATGTCAAAATGCAACAAGACCTGGACAACATCCAGATTTGGGTTGACAAGTGGAAAATAACATACGCATCAGATAAATGTCAGACAGTGGCCATCTCCAACAAGAGAGGATCTAATCATTGTCCTTTGACATTCAATGGCACTATCATCATTGAATTCCCTCATTATCAACATTCTGTGGATTACCATCGACCAGAAACTCGGCTGGACTTGTCATATAGTGTGACAATATTAGCAGCTCAGAGGCAATGAATTCAGGAATGAGTAATCCACCTTCTGACTCCCTAAAGCCTGTCCTCAATCTACAAGGCACAAGCCAGAAGTATGATGGAACAGTCTTCTCTTGCCTGGATGACTACAGCTCCAACAACACTCAAGAAGCAGTCTGCTTGATTAGTATTCCTTCCACAAACATTCACTCCCTCCACCTTCAAGGTACAGTGGCAGCAGTGTACATAATCTACAACATGCACCAAAGCTCCTGAGACAGCAACTTCCAAACCCACAATCACTACCATCTGGATAAGCGCAGCACACACATGGGAATATCACCAGCTGGAAGGTCCCCTCCAAGCCATTCTCTACGAACTTTCCAGACCCCAGGAAAGACTAAACCTGATCATCCCAACTGCTTCAACAGTTCACTAGGAAGATAGACCAAGACGAGAAATATAGGTAGCCATACAAGCCAATGCTATAATTGATTATGGACTTAGCTTTGTTAGACTCCAGCAGCATCCCTGCTCACAATTGGAGGCCACCTAAATCTTGATTCTATCACCCACAATGTTCTGGACTTAGATCAGCAATATATATTCCAGTGGAAAGTATTTCAAATGGATATTTGGAATTTACCTTTGCATATTTCATAGTAGCTTGGTTGTGACACTGTTACTTGCAATAATTGACAGTATAAGACACTACTAACTAAAAATAAGTCCCTGCACTCCAAACTCCCTTGTGAAACCCAGTATTATTCACTAACTTTGACTTGATTTAGCTTGAAGCCCTATATTTTTTGAATACAAGCTGGTGAGTTACCAGTAATGAGCTGTTTTCTTAGTGCAGGTGAAGTTCGATGCAGCCTCAGTACCATAGTAGATTAGGGAACTTTGCTTTGATGACTGTGTTCTGATCTGAATCCAATCCAAACTGATGCAAAGAAAGCCAACTCTCTGTCACCTGTCAGAATTGTACTTGAAATGAGATATGGCCCAGTTTCGATGGTGCACGATTCTACAGCACAGAACTACCCATCATTTGGGCCATTACTGACAATCACACTCAGACAGGTGACAAAGATGGATAATATAACGGATGAAAAAAAATTATACTGATACTCTGCTGAGAATGTCATGGACAATTCACTTTGCATCTGCACAATCCCTGTTAGCATCAATAGTAAGCTGGCTAAAGCATTCCAAAACACTAAAATCTCTTACATTGGAGGGTACTTTAAAAAAAGAGGTGGGGAAATCTATAAAATAATATGATGATTCAAAATATTGATGGAGGAAGGAAATATTATTCAGATCATTTGCTACTCCACCTTAATATTTCTTCAGTAATACGTCCTCGCTATACACAGGCAAAAGAAGTGATTTGACATGGCCGTGAGTTCATAATACTGGAACAAAGAGCCAATTTCAATTGGGCATTTTCCAGAAAATTTCACTGTATGACCTTTCATCTTCAAATGTCGTGCCCAATCAAGCAGCTTTTTGCCCATCTCCAATATTTTGCTGATAGCAATAAAAGGGATCAATGAAAAAAATATTGCTTTTAATGTTCAGAGACTTTTCCCCCATGTTTCTTTCAGCAGTATCCAGTCTTTAATTATTGCAGACTCCAGATCAATCCTGGAGAACTGATGACTCTAAGAACCAAGCACAGGATTGTTCCTTTTCCATTTGGTGAAATACAGTGATCCACCACTCACCCAATAGTTAGCTGGGCAGAAATGACTGCTCATTAATTTGAACTTAATTACCATTTGAATGAAAAGCCCAAACTATAATACTCACCTTTTATTGATATTCCAGACATTGACTGCATGTCTGATCATTTCTGTTTATTTCAGATTTTGAGCAATCACTGTTTTTTTTCCAAATCTAAAGTTTAATTACTTCTACTCATCACCATGGCAACCGCTAACATGTGCGGTTGATTAAATACGCGCTTCTTGCGCAATTCTCCAACAGTGCTCCCAGGCATGGGTGAAAGTTCATAAATGACTAGATTCAAGAATAGAATCCAATCATGAAAAATAATAAATGTGAGCCAATTTTAGTATCGGATGATAGCCACAGAAAGGTAACTTGTGTGGAATAGTCTTGGAAACCTTAAGTTCCTCAGTCCAAATAGAACAAGCACTTAGATAGTTACCACCAGGTAGCAAGTGTTTTGTACTTAAATATGTCTCTGGTGTTATTAGTTACAGGCTCACTCTGGGATCAATATCTTGCCTACTACATTTCTAGTGACTGCATGTACTTTTCCAGCTACTATCAATAATGGACTCTGACACAAGCAGGGGATTGTTAATTACAAACATCTTGTCTATTGAGCGCCGACCTGAGAACTCCAAGGAAAAACTATTAATCATAACACCATCAACTGCTGCGTTTAAATAATAGATCTATAGTATTAATTAAAGCCCACATTATTAGAGAAGGGTGACATGATAGACTGTCAGGATTCATAATTTAACACTAAGTAGATGAATCATCATAAATTATATTACCACATTACTCGGTAATATAAATGGCCAGTTCTCTCAGCAAGGGCTTCAGAGCATTAAAAATAGAGCTTACATTTTAGAAGGCTCTCAGCATAATTTCCCTCTGTGGCTTGGTGAGTAAATGCGTTACTCAATGTGGAACCAGGTCAGATAGATCAGCAAGATCCCAGGTTCTGTATCCAAGGTGACTAAACTGACCTCAGCTGGTGTGGCATTACAGGGCTTCCATGTGGGCTTATATGGCTGGATTTTGCCAAACTGGTGGCAAACACAAGCTGGAAAATCTTTCTGCTTGGCAGACTTATCTCCGTGGAAAGAACCCCTGTAAGCATGATTTTCTCCCTGGGGACATGGGTTTATTGCTTCAAGAGGCAGTTCTGAAGTGGCTGTGTAGACATGCGACTACTGATTCAGACTGGTTGGAAGGCCTGCCTTGGTTCTCTGAGAGGTTAGGATGGTTTTGTAAAAGGCTGCCTTTCTGCCCAACTCCTCACATATTCTTTCACATTCAAGTGCCCTCATGTCACTCCTCAACGTCTCAGTGTATTCCCCATAAACTTCGATAGTGCTGGCCAGCATTGATTCATGCCAGTGTGATAGCTTGCTTGACAGGTGGGAAGCGTTTGGGAGGCGGGAAGTATGCGTGCCCAGCGTGCTAATGATATTGAAATCCAGGCAATCTCATGCTAATAAGCTTGAGGTGGTTTGCATCACCTGGAAGGAGCCAGGAAGATTGGAAGCCAATTTGCCCTAGGTGCATATCAGTTCTTTAGCTCGCATATTATTTTCCCAGCTTGCTGCGCTGATCATGGGTGCAGCCCGGTGGTAACACGGTACCTATTATATCAGCCTACAATGCTATATCTGCAGTCCATCACACCATCTAGCCAACGTTCTTTACTCATGTCTGTGTTTTTCAATTCATGATGTAGAGATTTTTCAATTCACCCAGGGAACAACAATAAAATAGCTTATTTTATAGATCAAATCATTTTTTTGAAACGACGTCATATTTTATGATAATCAGCATAATTAATTTCCCCTTATTCCTGGGCATTTTCATGAAACAGTCTCTTGTCCCGTTGTATCCATATTTAATAATTAATAATTATTAATTAATTAATTATTAATTAATTATTATCTAATTAATAATAATTTATTATTAATAATAATAATCCCTATTTAAAAATACTTTTAAAGTATTTTATTAGCTGTTGTGTTTTCGGGTGTCCTGAGAATTTGGAAGAAATGGGGAGAGAGATCTTACCAAAAAAATTCTAAGTGCTGAACAAACGATGTGAAATTGGGAGAAAATTGTGCCCATTTTTTTGGGCAAACTCCCAGAGACAATCAGTTGGCACTTCGAATAAAAATGAGGCAGAACTTGATGTGCAGCAATTAATGGAGTGGGTGGAGCCTACTCATATCAGGGATATAATATAATAGTTTAGTCACCTTGGATACAGAACCTGGGACCTTGCTGATCTATCTGACCTGGTTCCACATTGAGCAGCGCATTTACTCACCAAGCCACAGAGGGAACTTATACTGAGAGCCTTCTAAAACGTAAGCTCTATTTTTAATGCTCTGAAGTCCTTGCTGAGAGAACTGGCCATTTATATTACAGCTGTAGGGATGCTGCTACGCATATACCTGATCTCCCAGTGTAGACACTGCACTGGGAGATCTGCACACCCTCCCCTCCCTTCCCAGATATCCAACCCTCTGCCCAGTCACCCTCTTCCCCCCCCAACCCCCATCCCCATGGACAGCTGGCCACAATCAGCCTCCTAACACCCAGCTGATCAATGGTTCCACTGCTCCCGGCAGATCATTGCTCCAGTTAATTCCTGATTTCACCACCCCATCTCTCTGTCATGGCCCTGCCCTCTCCCCTTAGGTCCCGCCCCCTTGACACTGCCTGGTGCCTCTTGGGCAATATCAAAGAGTTCAGTGAACAGTACCAGGGTGCCAGGTTGACACTGTCCAAGGGCCACTGCCTGGCCTTGTCCCTGACCACCAGGGCTTTAATGTTCTCCAGTCTCACTGGTGAGGTATCATGTCAAGTCTCTGTTGGTGGGGAACAATATGCGATCCTCACCAGTGAGGACTTCCACAATCAAAGTCATTAAGGCAAGTGAGGATCAATGAGATATCCTGCAGTATGTGAGTTTTCCAGATCAGAGAGATATCCCACAATTTAATAGTGTTCTGAATCAGAGCAATATCCTGCAATTTAACAGTTCTGAATCGGAGAGATATCCCACAATTTAACAGTGTTCTGGATCTGGGACATATCCTGGAATTTAACAGTATTCCAGATCAGTGAAATATCCTGCAATTTAACAGTATTCTGGATCAGAGATATCCTGCAATTTAGCAGTGTTCTAGTGTTGAGAGATAGCCTGCAATTTAACAGTGTTCTGGATCAGACTGATATTCTGTAATATAACACACTTTAGGATCAGTGGGATATCTTACAATACAGCACAGTTATAACTCACTAGTTAGGCCTCAGCTGCAATATGCTGGATAATTTTGGGGAACACACTTCAGGAATGATGTGCACAGGAGTTGTACCAGAACGAGACAAGGTCTGATGGACGTCAGTTCTGAAGAGAGCTTTGAAAGTTAGAGCTGTACTCTTTGGTATGCAGAAGGCCTAAGAGATACCCTGATGGAGATATTCAAGGTAATGAGAGGTTTTGATCAGAGCAAATAGAAAAAAAAACTATTCCCCCGGTCAGTGGGTCAAAAACCAAACATTAGAGAATTAAAGTTAGGGAAATGAAGAGGAATCATTCTAACTCGGACAGTAGTCAGAATCTGGACCTGAAAAGGGGGTGGAAGCTAAATTCATAAATAATTTTAAAAGGGTGTTTGACAGGTGCTTGAGAGAGATGAATGTAGAAGTTTACAAATTAAATACGCAAATGTTGATCTAATCACCAGTCCCAATTGCTGACATTTGGCCCATATCACTCTGTACCCATCTCACACATGTAATTATCTTTTTAAAAAACAAAGTTGTACCCACCTCTACTACTGTCTCTGGTGGCTTTCTTCAGACACTCACCATGTATGTGAAAAAAATACCTCTCTGGCCCTCTTGTATCTCCCCCCTCTCACCTTAAACCTATCAACTTATCTATGGCCCTCATTATTTTACAGCACTTTATAGGATCACCCCTAACCTTCTACGCTCGAGGGAAAAATGTCCCAGTCTATTCAGCCTCTCCTTATAAAGCAAAACAACAAATCCCAATAGCATCCTAGTAAATCTGTTTCGCACTCTTTCTAGTTTAATAATATCCTTTCTATAATAGGTGACCAGAATTGTACACAGTATTCCAAATGTCTTGTACAACTTCAACAAGATGTCCCAACTCTGATATTCAATGTTCTGGCCAATGAAACCAAGCATGCCAAATGACTTCTCCACCACCCTGTCCTCTTGCGCCTCTACTTTCAAGGAGCTATGAACTTGTACTCCTAAATCTCTTTTTCTATAACACTCCCCAGTGCCCTCCCATTAACTGAGTAAGTCCTGCCCAAGTTCGATCTATCAAAATGCATCATTTCACATTTATCTAAATTAAACTCCATCTGCCATTCAGCAGCCCACTAGTCCAATTGATCAAGATCCCGTTGCAATCCTAGATAACCTCCTTTACTGTCCACTATGCCACCAATCTTGGTGTGATCTGCAAACTTATTAACCGCATCTCCTAAATTCTCATTCAAATTATTAATATAAATGACAAAGCACCAATCCCTGAGGCACACCAATGATGACAGGCCTCCAGTTTGAAAAACAACCCTCTACAACCATCCTCTGTCTTCTGTCATCAAGCTAATTTTGTATCCAATTGGCTACCTCGCCCTAGATCTTGTGAGATTTAACCTTGTGCAACAAACCTACTATGCAGTACCTTATTAAAGGGCTTGCTAAAGTTCATGTAGACAACGTCTTCTGTCTTGCCATTTACCTTTTTGGTTACCTCTTTAAAAAACTCAGTCAAATTTGTGAGACATGATTTTCCACTCACGAAACCATGCTAATTGTACCTAATCAGTTCTTGTCTCTAAATATCTGTACTTGCTGTCTCTCAAAATATGTTCCAATAATTTATCCATTCCAGATGTTAGGCTCACCGGCCTGCAGTTCCCAGGCTTTTCCCCTAGACCTTCTTAAGCAAATGGAAATATTTGCCAACCTCCAATCTTCAAGCACCCTACCCGTGGCTTTCGATGATTCAAAATCTCTGCTAGAAAAACCGCAATTTCCCTTCTAGCCTCCCACAGCATCCTGGGATACACTTCATCAGACCCCGAGGATGTATCTACCTTGATGCACTTTAAGACTTCCGGCTCCTCCTTCTCTGTAATATGCACACTCCTCAAGACATCACTATTTATTTTCCCAAATTCCCTAATATCCATGCCTTTCTCAACAGGAAATACATCTTTTGCAAAAGTATAAAACAGTCCTAATCCCTTCCAGAAAGAAATGCCATATCAGCTGAGGAGAGCCAGCTAACTCTCTGAACAGAGAAGCAAAGTCCAGGCAAGGAAATCTGACAGTAATTGAATAAAGTGTGGTGAATAATTCAACAAGAGCAATGGTTTCACCCTTGGGTTTAATTCCCCTCCACCACACACACAACACACATCAGTCATTTGTGAGGCTAAGATTTGATTTTTCATTCTGAAACTGCCCACTGGCATTCAAAGCAAATTCACCTGTACATTATTAAACTGTGCAAAAAATGTATTTTCTCCTGGCAGAGAGGTGATCTGTGAAAATATTTGGTTTCCTTTATTAATTTCGTTCAGGTTCACACTTCTGAACAGGTGCCCTTGAGGCAGCAGTTAAATTCATTCAAAGAGGGTTCGTAAAGAGATAGACCTAAGGGTTTACAAATTTACATTTCTCTCAAACCCTACAGAGTCATTTATCTTTTACATATTCAGGACCTTAAGGCTCCACATTAACAATTAGCTGAAGCACTGATGCAATAAGGAACAGTGATGGCCCCACTTCTTGAACGGACTGAAAGTTAAGACTTCTTCTGAAATACCAGTGAGTTTTTCTTCAGCAGCAGTGGTTTTTGAAATGTTTTCCATTGTCATAGCCTTTTCAGATCAATGCTCTTTACTCTGAAACGAGTAAACAACTACCCACCACTGCAATCCATCTGACCAGAAATAATTTGCTCAGTAAACCTCAGGTAAAAGAAACTATATTTTAGAATTGTCAAATCTAAATGCAAAACTATAGTCAGTAGAAGGTTGGGGGGAAGGGACACTATGGTGGATTGGTTGTGACACGATGGCTGAACAGCACAGATTAAAGATGAAATAAATTCCAAATGAGTAGTTAGCTGACACTATGTTGGGTATTTTTAAAAATTAAAAAAATATTGCAGAAGGAAGATAATAATGTGAAAGTCAGGTGTGCCAATAATTTCATGTCCTCGGCAAGATTGTGACTAAATTTTGATATCAATGCAGTGTGCAATTGTGGACAAGAAGCATGG
Source organism: Sphyrna mokarran (assembly GCA_024679065.1). Lineage (NCBI taxonomy): Eukaryota > Metazoa > Chordata > Chondrichthyes > Carcharhiniformes > Carcharhinidae > Sphyrna > Sphyrna mokarran. The sequence goes on along the minus strand of JAGIQG010000008.1, from coordinate 73,361,224 downwards.
AGACGAGGAGTCCAAAAATGTGCAGGTTAGGTTGATGGACCATGATAAATTGCCCCTTATGTCAGGGGATTAGCAGGGTAAACAGCTGGGGTTACAGGAATAGGATCTGGGTGGGACTGTAGTTGGTACGACTCAGCAGGTCAAATGGCCTTCTTTTGCACTGTAGTGTTTCTATGATTTGAAACTTTGGAGTTAAGCCAGTTGAGGGGCACAGTGATAAAATAGAGATAAGAAAGTTTGCAGCAAAGATAAAATATATAAGGCAGCATTTCAGTGGAAGCAAAGAATATTTGGGGGGTTAACTTGCTTCCAGATATTGAAGGCTCCTTCTGGTTCTGTGAATCAGTTCATCCGTCGATTTCTGGTAACCAGGAATGCTGTTCCCAGTACCAGTGCAGAAGCAGTGCGTGGCTCATAGGCTGTAAACCCTCACGGAAATAGCATAGGACTGCACACACAGGATCATGTGGCTCAGGGGCCCATGACATATCCAATCCCAGAATCTGGGAGCTATGAGACAAGGACCCATATAAAAAATTTTCTCAATACCTTGCAATAGCTTTCAACATTACAACGCCTTTGATAGGCTTGTGGAAGTTTAAGAATAGGGCATAGAGAAATTTGCATGGTCACAAGGGTCAGGTATGATTAGAGAACAAAATTACATGGTAATTAATTAGTGGAATATGTAATATTAGAACTCTTTAGTTTTTATTTCCTTTTTGTATGACAGTGAGGGTCTAGTAATGTGTTGATGGCATGGCTTGGACTAAGATGCAATAGTTAGCCGTGATAACTGTTTTTTCTATTTGTTCAAGGATTGTGGGTGTCGCCAGCGTTTATTGAACTGAGAGGTTAGGCCATTTCAGTGAACATTCTTTTTAAAAAATAGTCAACCACAATTGCTGTGGATTAGAAGTCACATGTAGACCAGGCTAAATAAGGGTGGCAGATTTCCTTCATTAATGAATAAAATGGATTTTTAAGACCATCAATAACAGTTTCATGGTCATTATTGGGCTTTTAATTCTAGATTTTTATGGAATTTAATCTTCTCTATCTGCCATGACAGGATTCAAACCTGAGTCCACAGAACATTTTCCTGGGTCTCTAGATTTCCAGTCCAACAATAATACCACTACACCACAGCCTCCCCTACTTAGGAATGTCATCCCTTTCTTCACACTCACCCATCACCCTCATTCCATCTGACCTGTCCCCCTCCATGTACCCAAAAATGTCACCCCACCTCTCCACACTGTCACCTCCATCTCCCCTGACCCCATTACTCTGAGCTATCCCTCCACTCATCACCCTCAGATCATCACCCCATCATCCCCAGCTCCCTGGCCTCATCACTCTAGCTCTCCCCCACCGGTCATCCAGCTCACCCCCACCCAGTCACCCACAGCTCCCTCACCCCATCACCCTCACTTCCACTTCACTCCATCATTCATATCTCCCCTCCCCCTATGCCCTTGACTCTGTATCCCATCTCCTCCAGCTCCCATCCATTCCAAGCATCTCGATCTCATCACTTCCAGCTCCCTGGTCTTCTTACCCCCACTTCCCTTCACTCATCATCTCCCAGCTCTCTGCCACCCGTCATCCCCGTCTCCACAACCCTGTCACTCTCTAGGTTTCCCCCCACCCGTCACCCCAATGCATACCCAACCCTTTCACCCCTATCCCCCGCACCTCATCACCATCATTATCCTGCCACCCCCTTAACGCTAGCTCAGCACCCACTCACACCTTCATACTAAGCTCCTGGCCAAACTCCTTCCCGCATAAGGCGTGTGCTAGAGGAGCATTTGGGGGAGGGGAATGATGAGCACAGTGGGGGAAGGTAGGAGAGCCAGAGGTGTGACTTCACCAGAGTGTTTTAATAGTCCTGTTGGTTCAAGGCTGCTGGGCTTCAGTTTAGGCTGTAAGGCCACCATGAGCAGACTAAATATTGAAATAACTGCAAGGCAATCAGCCCAGATTTTCACACTAACAATTCCCAGCAGGATTTTGGCATACCACAAATGCTGGATATGAGCACAAGCAGGCTGCCCAGAAGTTGCTGTGCTGCTGTGGCTCTCAATAGTGGTATATTTCTCAATGTTTACCATTCCTGACAACATAGCATCCTTATCATTATATCCTCCATCTTCATGTGTACCACACTGTGGCATTCTGTTGCTGAACTGCTGACCATAAGAAATGGAAGTAGGGAATTTCCCAGTACACAGAGCTACCACCTTGACCCTTGGCTTTGATGTTGAAAGAAGTGGGACTAGCAAAGTGTCATGACAGCATATGCAAAATGCTGAGCCTGTTGTGGCAAAGGAACTGCAACTTTAGGGAACGGCAGATCCCAGAACAAGGCTCCTGGGAAATACTTTGGAAAGTACTTTGATGCAATAGATTATGCTGGATAAATAATGTTGAGGTTGTCTGGAGAATAACCAGGCTGCTCCTTCTGTTGTTTGTCTTCCTCCAGTGTACAGATCTGATAAGGTGACACTCTGTTTGGGAAATCAATTCTGTAATCCTTAGGTTCCAACTCACTAACTGCCTAAAATGCTTTAAAAATAATGCAGAATACAAAGGGAAGATTTTTGAATGCGAGAGGAATGCAGAATCTTTAGGACCTTTATTTCTAATAAATTCAAATTATTGTGCTTGTAATTAACATTCCACTTCGTGACAAAATAAATACATTTTTTATGATCTGACTACAAGTAAACAAAGTTTTGAAATTTATCTTTGATATTAACAGTTATTAAAATGATATCTGGGACTGTAGGCAAATAAACGATCCTCTCACTTTGAAAGCCTGTGGTCTAAGCCAACAGACTGATGACATCAAATTATTTTCCAGGGCAGAATATTACACTCTTCCCAAAGTGGGTGGGTTCTGAGATGGCAGGGGAGGGGGTGAGAGGTGTAAAATTGGATGAACTGGATTTCATGCTGGGGCGAGCAGGGTCTTGGGTGGGAATTCCAATATTTCACCTGTTAAAATCCTCCAATGGCAACTTCCCTGCGTCAATTTTTCAGCTGATGGGAACAGGTACAAGTAGATTGGGAAACTCACAAATCTTTTCCCAATCTTGGATGAGAAGCAGGGTGGCACAACATTCTGAAGGTCCTCTCAGCCTATATCCTGCTCTCCATTCCCCTTTCCCCACCTCACAGGTCATCCCCTAACCTCCCAGCCCCAGGACTTAACTTTCCAATAACCTAGGGACTTAGTTCCAGGCAGAACATTGCAATATCACTTCTGGCCACTTCACAACTGTGCCTGGCTGAGGTGAAGAGTTGTCAAATGCCAATAGCTCTTATGGGTGGGACTTCTTTCCAAGGTTTGAGGGGTGACCCACTCACTGTGAATCAACACTCAAGTCAGCGTTTAACAGTAGTGGGAGTTGGGAAGTTGATAGTTGCGTATTTGGAACCAACCCCCACAATGGCGAGTACCAATTGCTTTCCATCCTTAAAATTCTACCTCAGGTGTTCCTCTAAATTGGAGATACATGAGAGAAAGGGGAAAAGAGAGAGAGAGAGACAGAGACAGAGACAGAGAGACAGAGAGAGAGAGAGAGAGACAGAGAGAGAGAAAGACAGCGAGAAAAACAGACAAGCAGACAGAGACAGACAGGCAGACAGAGTAAGACAGGGACAGAGAGATCACAGGATAGATGGCATGGAGAAAAACGAAATAATTTTCAGGCATTAGGCAGATTAGAGGATTTGTCCCTGACCTGACAAACAAATCTACATTATATACGGAATGTTACAGATGAAAAAGGCGGAGAGAATGATGGAAAGATAGAGAAAAGAGCAGGGAGAACAATGTGACAGGTGTGAGTTAATTATGTAATCTGTGATCTGCACGCCCATCTTTGGAGGTCAGCCCATTCCCCAATTCCCTGCCGTTCTCTCTCAACACTAACCCATGAAGTGAATTCCACAGCCTCACAACTGTGTGTGCAGGATTTTCTCTTTTCCTTCTGTTATACATTTTACATTTAATTTGTGTCTCTTATCCTTCATTCTAGATTACTTTACAGGAAAGTCTGCTTTCAAATATCTTGTCCTACAATTTTCATAATTTAAAACATTTTGAACATATTGCACTATAATTCGTCAAGGGGAAGTCTTGTCTTACAAATCTAGTGGAATTTTTTGAAGAAGTGACAAAAACAGTTGATGAAGGACATGCTGTTGATGTCGTCTACATGGATTTCAGTAAGGCGTTTGACAAGGTTCCTCATGGTAGACTGATAGAGAAGGTGAAGGCGCATGGGATACAGGGCCGGGTATGTAGATGGGTCGAGAACTGGCTCGGGAGGAGGAGACAGAGGGTAGTAGTGGAAGGCTCTTTTTCCGGCTGGAAGCCTGTCACTAGTGGAGTGCCACAAGGCTCAGTACTAGGTCCTCTTCTATTTGTGGTCTACATAAATGACTTGGAAGTTGGGGTAGGTGGTGAGGTCAGCAAATTTGCTGATGACACTAAGATGCTTGGATTGGCGGGTACAGAGGAGCAGTGCCAGGCAATACAACAGGACATAGATAGGTTGGTAGACTGGGCAGATAGATGGCAAATGGAATTTAATCCGGATAAATGCGAGGTGATGCATTTTGGCCGGAAAAATGTAGAAGAGAGTTATAGGATAAAAGGTAAAACTATTCGGAGTATAGAGACGCAGAGAGACTTGGGGGTGCAGGTTCACAAGTCTCTGAAGGTGTCTTCACAGGTGGAGAAGGTGATAAAGAAAGCGTATAGTATGTTAGCTTTCATAGAAAAGGGTATAGAATACAAGAGTAGGAGTTTGATGTTGCAATTGTATAGAACGTTGGTTAGGCCTCACTTGGAATACTGCGTCCAGTTCTGGTCGCCGTACTATCGGAAGGATGTGGAGTCCTTGGAGAGAGTGCAGAGGAGGTTTACCAGGATGCTGCCTGGTATGGAAGGACTGTCTTATGAGGAACGATTAAATAGACTGGGGTTGTTTTCCCTTGAAAGACGTCGGCTTAGAGGGGATCTAATAGAGGTGTATAAGATTATAAGGGGTATAGATAGAGTAAATGGTGGTAAACTTTTTCCACCTTCAGAAATGGATAGGACGAGGGGTCATGGCCTTAGGGTGAGGGGGGCTATGTATAAGACGAATATTAGAGGGCAGTTTTTCACACAAAGGGTAGTGGGGGTGTGGAATGCACTGCCGAGTAAGGTGGTGGGAGCAGGCACGCTAGGGCTGTTTAAGGATCTCTTGGACAGCCACATGAGCGGTATGCAGATAGAGGGATATAGTAGGGCCGTTTAACTATGGCTTTTTTTTCCACAGGAAATTCGGTCCAACTTGACCAACAAGGAGCATGCATTCGGCAGGTGGTGCGAGGACAGCTCTTGGATGTTGATTCATGGTTTGCCTGGTGCTTCATGTCGTAAATGAGTGCTTTATCTGGACCATCTGAAGGGCACCATGACAGCTCAGTGACTATCGCTGTAGCTGTGCAGACATTTGGAATTGGGCCGGTGTCTGCAGGAGTTTGCGCGTTCTCCCCGTGGTTGCGTGGGTTTTCTCTGGGCGCTCCGGTTTCCTCCCACATCCCAAAAATTCACTCTTAGGCTGATTGGGAAACAAATTGTCTCTACATTGAGATTCTTCCATATTAGGAATAACCTAAAATTCGAATAGGATAATGGAATTGTTACTATATAGTTATGACGGCGGCGCGGGCTCGTTGGGCCGAAGGGCCTGTTTCCCGTGGTGTGTTGCTCTAATCTAATCTAATCTAATTAGCAATTTTCCAGTGAACATAAATTCTTTACATCTTGTTTGTATTATCTCATACCAGGCAACTATCCATGTTGCACCCTTCCTAAAAACCTAATATTGCAGACAGTACTCTAACTGAAGTCTTATCAGAATGTTATACAATCTTATCCTTATCTTGAGCCTTTAATACTCTTTGCCTTGAAATGAAACCTAGATGTTTAGCTTTTCTTACAACCTGACATGCTGCATTTAATATCCAGCAAGCCTGCATCCACGAATGATCTTCTACATTTCCCATCCTACTTCAATCCAGACAATAATTGCTGCATTATTTTTACCAAAATGTGCCACTTCACAGTTACTGAATTTTATCTGCGATTTTTTTCAACACATTCCTCCATTTTATCAGTAATCCCTTTACAGCTTCTTTAGGTCTTCGAAATAATTAACTACTGCATATTTTGGTATCATCTGTACATATTGCCACCACTCCCTCTAGGCCTATATCCAAATCACTGATGTGCGTAATGAACAGAAGTGGCTCCAGAACCGTACCTGTATCCACTTCCAACCACCCTGGAAAACCTGCCTATAACACATCTGTTTCAATTTCTTCCTTCCATCCAATGCCTTAATTCTATTTGCTGTTCTCCTCTGCATTACCTTGAGCCTGAATGTTTATATCGACTGAAACATCTGATCACGATGTACAGGTATTGCAACCATTGTAGGCGTTTCAAATTCCCAATGAGTTCAAAGTGTTCAGAAAATCAATCATTAAGTTAGACTGGACTTAAATAAGAAGAGACACAAAAAAAATGCATAATTCTCCAATAGCAATAACCAGGGAAACTATCAGGCTGATTTTTCAAATGTACATGGGATAATAATTGTTTTCAGAGCATTAACTCCTATGTCACTAATCATGTGATTTATTGCCTGACTGGTGCATCTGGGGAGACGATTTTAAGTTGGAAATTGGCCAAACGTGCTAATCTTTTTATGACTGCAATTATTACTGTTATGTCTATTTGTAATGTATTTCTATTCAGGAGGGATGGCGGTGGGAAGGAAGCTACTAAACAACAATTCCGCAAACTGTTGAATATTAATTAAACTTAAAAGATATGCAGTGGAAGATGGTGAATTGCTTCACTCCTTGTACTGACAGCACGCACAACCTCTTAATCACTCAAAACTGTGCAGAGGAAAAATAAGATGCATCACATTAGTCGTGGCAGGACTTGATTAATTCATTGCAACCATCATGGTTGAAAGCAATAGTAATTTCATTTAAAAAATGCTTAGGATATATCACAGGGACACACATATATGAAAAGAAAGGTTTGACAAATACTTTTTTTCAAAGTCAATGTGGTGAAATTTAACCCCTCAAAACAGGTGGATTTGGTCAGGTGAGAAATAAAATTGTTAAAACTTTCAGATAAAATACAAATTTGCTTCAAACACATCCACTTCTATTTGTAATAGAGAAAGGACAAGGGCTGGTAACTATCCAACTCCCAGGGGCAGGCTGATCATTGAATTCTCTTTAAGAATTTGTATGTCTTCATTTTAACAGGGTTTCTATGTTGAACGTGCGTTGGACAGGCCTCAGGAAACCCAGTGGGTAACAGAAGGAGATAAGGGTTGAATCAATAGCGTAACTGTCTTTATTGCACTATTTATGGTTCAAGAGGAGCAGGAGAGTTTCTTCCAGACTCAACAAGCTGACTCTATAAGCACACCATCTTATCTTTATGATCTGATCCCTCATTAGTGACCAATATCCAGAACTCTCATGAACTCTTTTTCACTAACTGCCTGTATCTCCCACCGACGATCACCAAATCTCTACCCATGGCCTCCTCTTTAACATACCTCCATGACCTGTTAGCTTTTCTGACATATCTCCATGACCAACCATTGCAATCTTTCCTCCCATCATCTCTGCTCCTTGCCTGCACTATTTTTCAAAGACTTCCTCACCCAACAGACTGCTGAGCTTGTTGGCTTTTGGGTGGGGAACCTAAGGGAAAACAATCACACTCATCCTGGAGTTAAAACTCCACGCATTCAGGAAAACCTACATGTTCTCAATCAGAATCCCAGTCCATCCTGTTATGAAATTCTGCCCCAATAAATATGATGGACAAAATCGACTTTAAAAACAGAATAGAGATCAGAGTCAGAGGTGGATGACAAACAAGTGAAGAAGAACGGGTGTTAACAGCATTGAATTTGTGAGCAATAAATTAGGATGAACAGATGATAGTAGGCAGAGGTGAGTGGTAACTGAAAACACAGAGTAGGCAGAAGTAGTGACAGCGACAGATGCACAGAGTAAGCAGAGAGGGGGAAGAGTAAGAAATACACAGCATTGTGCAAAGCAGAGACAAGTACACTGTATTAATATTTAATAGCCAGCCTATAAAAGGTTGTTAAATATGGCCAACACTCCTCCTGCCCTACCAATCCCAGAAGAGTGATTGCTGTTATCTTGAATAGCAAAGCTATTTGGTTTCTTATAATGGAAGAAGTAAGAATTCAGTCTTCACCTCATCCAATGCATTCCTTGGGAGAGGGAAAATATTTACAGCTACTTTTATTTTTAGGTACCTATAATCATTCCAACTTACCTCCAGAGCTAGAAGCCCACTACCAGAAGTCTTAACTGTCCCTGAAATCAATGTTTCAGTGAAAATAACATTTTAATTCTGTGTACTTTCACTGAAACCAGTAAATGCTGAAAATGTGCAACAGTGAGACTGCTTGAATAGACATTACAATATTATTACATTACAATAGACATTGCAATATTATTTTTCTTTCTGATCTGGATGGACCTGTTATGCATTGCCATCATTTTCTGTGAAATTTATACCATTCATATTCTTACCTTTCACCTTTTTCATTCTTTCATTGCATTTGTTATATCCAGAAAGGAAAATACAAGAGTAGTGTTCCAATAAATACCATGGGAAGGATCTGGAGAGCCTTTAAGTGGGACCATTGTTAGCAAGTGATAATGTTAGTGATCATCAAAATCTACCCAGGTCTTAAACACAAAGAATCCATGTAAAAGCAATGGAATTGGGAAAAAGGAATTGGATATACTTACCTGTGTATAGAGAGATGTGTGAAGAATCGATTATTTCAAATTTCACTCCAGGGAGAAATGGCCGCCACTAGAAGAGAAACAAACAATCAGTGAACAGGTGGTTGTTGAGAGATATTCTCCATTGTGGCAATCACAAAGTTAGATTCCAGATGTTAACACAACTAATGATAGCAGATTAAGTCTCTCCGCAGAAGTCAAGAAATCTTTTATTAAAAATTATTTTATCTTTCTTCAATATTGATTTATTACTCTGCAGTATAATTGGCATGTACTTTCTTCTCACACAATGTTTCCCCTTTTGCCCCTTTCACCCAAACTCATTCTGGGGTTGGATAAGTTGCTGAAGCCCTGTGGGTATTTCGTCCCAGTGGCCATTTTTCAGATACGAACATAGACTAGTTGCAATGTTAACCTGTGGAGAATCCCAGAACATCCCAACATGTCCTGAACCTACATTCAGCTACTCGCACTTTCTAGTAGGGGTTCAGAGGATAACCATCAGTATTTTGTTGCATGGTTGGCATTCCGATGATGAGTTTGGAGATTGTCTATTCTTCTAAAGTATAGGGAGTTCTGTAGTTTCTTAAAATCATTACTCTTTACGAACAAAATATTTACACATTTGCAAGTATTTACATCTCCGTGTGAGATCGTAGCTTCTCCTCCTTCCTGATCCTACTTACTTCAGTCATGTGACCTGACATCATTACACATCAGCATCATGTATGTTTCTAACGTTAACCCTTCACACCAAATCTCTCCCCATGCCCAGGACTTTAGTCCTATCATATTAACATTCTTCTATATCTTCCCCAAAGTGTCAAACTTCACAGTCTGACCAATTTCCGTAATCTTTTCGGATGTCCTTTGAGGTCAACAATATTCAACATTCTCCCTTTTGTAGGTGTGTGTTTTTTCCTCTTGGGTGGCCGCAGAGCTTGTAGCAAGTCGTTCTTCTTCTTCAGGATTGGAGTAGTATGCCCAAGTTTCTGTTAGGGTTCTCAGGTTGTTTACAGCACAAGTAAGATAGTTAGAAATAATTTCTTCCAAAGAATAAATAATACCAGGCCACCAGACTGATTGTTGTGCATTTATATATTTTGTTATCCTTAGTAGATGACCTTAGTGAAGACTTTGAAGATGATTAAGCTGAAGTGCTGTCAGTCTGATACTGGCTCCTTGAAGGCCAGGAAATCTTCAATGACAATGAGGTGCTTGTGATGTTCGAAGTACTGATGTAGTATCAGATTAGTGTGCATATCGTATGGAATTTTCCCTTCAGAGACCAAGTCCCAAGGCAGATGGGGGAGCGGAGTGTTTCCTGCCACAGAGACCATTGGGAATTCATGCTGTATCCCATCATACTACCATCATTAATTCTGCAGTTGGAGGTTTTCTGACATGTTTTGTGGTGGGGTGAGCTGGATAGTACATTCCCTGCCATCATATCCAGTCCTCATATTTAAAAGATGCCTAGAAAGCATCTCTGTTTGCTGAGATTAGAAACAGGAGAGGAGAGGTCACCCTGTTGGGAGTCTTTTACAGACCTCCTAATAGTTCTAGAGAGGTGGAGGAAAGGATTGCGAAGTCAATTCTGATTAGGAGTGAAAGTAGTAGGGTAATTGTGATTGGGGACTTTAACTTTGCTAATATTGATTGGAATAGCTATAGCTCTAGCTCGTTAGAGGGGTCAGTTTTCGTACAGAGTGTGCAGGAAGGTTTTTTGACTCAGTATGTAGATAGGCCAACTAGAGGTGAGGCTACATTGGATTTGGTGCTGTGCAATGAGCCAGACCAGGTGTTAGGCTTGGAAGTTAGTGAACATTTTGGTGATAGTGACCACAATTCGGTTACGTTCACCTTAGTGATGGATAGGGATAGGCATGAAGCTGGGGGCAGTAGTTATAGCTGGGGGAAGGGTAATTATGAGGCCATCAGAAGAGAATTAGGGTGCATAGATTGGACTAGGAAACTACAGGGACTGGGAACATCTGGAATATGGAGCTTATTCAAGGAGCAGCTGCTGCGAGTCCTTGATAAGTATGTCCCTGTCAGGCAGGGAGGAAATGGACGAGTAAGAGAGCCTTGGTGTACGAAAAGAGTTGATTGGCTGGTTAAGAAGAAAAAGGAGGCTTATGTCAGGATGAGGCTTGAAGGCTCAGGTAGTGCAATGGATAGCTATAGATTAGCTAGGAAGGAGGTAAAAAGTGAATTGAGGAGAGCTAAGAGGGGGCACGAGAAGATGTTGGCTGATAGGATTAAGGAGAATCCTAAAGCTTTCTTTCGATATGTTAAGAATAGAAGATTGGTTAGGGCAAGATTAGGGCCAGTCATAGAAAGCAGTGGGAAGTTGTGCGTGGAGCCTGAAGAGATTGGTGAGGCACTGAATAAATATTTCTCTTCGGTATTCACGCATAGTGCTGGAAATGTAGCTATGGAGAGCACTGAGGTACAGGGTTGCAAATTGGGAAGTATTGTAGTAGATAGGGAGGATGTGTTAGAAATTCTCGAGGGTTTGAAGTTGGATAAGTACCCTGGGCCGGACGGGATTTACCCTAGGATTCTCTGGGAGGCAAGAGAGGAGATTGCAGAGCCTCTGGCTCTGATCTTCAGGTCGTCGTTGGTTACGGGTGTGGTTCCGGAGGACTGGAGGATAGCGAATGTGGTCCCATTGTTCAAGAAGGGGGAGAGAGACCTTCCAGGGAATTATAGGCCAGTGAGTCTTACTTCTGTTGTGGGCAAAGTATTGGAGAGAATTATTAGGGATAGGATTTTATAGTTATTTAGAGAGAAATGAATTGATTGGGGATAGTCAGCATGGTTTTGTGAAGGGTAGGTCGTGCCTTACTAACCTTTGAGTTTTTTGAAAAAGTGACCAAAGAGGTGGATGGGGGTAAGGCGGTTGATGTGGTATATATGGACTTTAGTAAGGCGTTTGATAAGGTGCCCATGGAAGACTTCTGCAGAAAATGCAGATGTATGGGATAGAGGGTGATTTAGCTAATTGGGTTAGGAATTGGCTAGCAGATAGAAGACAGAGGTGGTGGTTGATGGGAGATATTCATCTTGGAGTTCGGTGACAAGTGGTGTACCTCAGGGGTCTGTTTTGGGGCCCCTGCTGTTTGTAATTTTTATAAATGAGCTGGATGAGGGTATTGAGGGATGGATTAGTAAATTTGCAGATGACACTAAAGTCGGTGGAGTGGTAGATAGTGAAGAGGGGTGTTATAGTTTACAGAGTGACTTGGACAAGTTGCAGAGCTGGGCCTAGAGGTGGCAAATGGAGTTTAATGTGGAAAAGTGTGAGGTAATGCACTATGGCAGGAATAATAAATGTTAGAGTATAGGGCTAATGGTAGGATTCTTAGTAGTCTTGATGAACAGAGGGATCTTGGTGTGTATGTGCATAGATCCCTGAAAGTAGGCAGTCAAGTCGAGAAGGTTGTTAAGAAGGCATATGGATTCTTAGCTTTTATTGGTAGGGGGATTGAATTTCGGAGCCGCAACGTCATGTTGCAACTGTACAAAACTCTAGTGCGGCCGCACTTGAGTATTGTGTGCAGTTCTGGTCCCCACATTATAAGAAAGATGTGGAGGCATTGGAGAGGGTACAGAGGAGGTTTACCAGGATGTTGCCTGGTATGGAGGGCAGGTCTTATGAAGAGAGGCTGAGGGATTTGAGGTTGTTTTCGTTAGAAAGGAGGCGGCCTAAGAGGGGACCTAATCGAAACATATAAGATGATTAGAGGTTTAGATAGGGTGGACAGTGATAGCCTTTTTCCTAGGATGGAGAAAGCTATCACGAGGGGACACAGCTTTAAATTAAGGGGTATGAGTTATAGGACGGATATCAGAGGTAGGTTCTTTACTCAAAGAGTGATTAGGGAGTGGAATGCCCTCCTGCAGCTGTTGTAGATGCGCCAAGTTTGGTGGCGTTTAAGAGGTTAGTTGATAAGTATATGGATGAGAAGGGAATGGTTTAGTTAGGAGGGGCATGCTTTTTATTTTGGTCGGCACAACATCGAAGGCCGAAGGGCCTGTTCTGTGCTGTATTGTTCTATGTTCTATGTTCTATATCCACTATGCTGATTGTGGAGGTGACCAGGAGCTCTAATGCCCAAGTTCAGCAACGCCTCCCCAAGCATCCTTCTCAAACAAGTGAAGGCCAGGTGGGATGTCCTCTTTCCAAAGGGTAGGAAGAGTAGGCTGCCAGGGAGACAAACTCTGCACTGGAGGAAGTCTCCATGGCAGTCAGTGCCCAGAGCTTCCAGCAAGGGATTGCGCTGTATAACTGAAAAAGGATGAATTACCTCATCCGTGCCACCAAGACAAGTGAACCCTCAACTATTTACACTCACCTCATTGAATGGTAAAGGGGATATGGGCCTGAGTGGTACCATGAGAAAATAATGCCTTAAGGCCCCACTGCAGTCCATTTAGTCGGTAGGTGGCGAGGCCACTGTGGGTCCCTCACTCTTCCACACAAAGAGTACATGTGTTGCCTGGAAAGTGGGGGTGGGGATGTGGGGGGAATTAGGGAAAAGGGCTCACTTGTTGAAGGCATGTGGTTTTCCTGGCTCCCTGAGGGTTTTTCTTATTTATGTGGAGGCTCACCACTCTGGCGGGTGCCGTCCCCAGAATCTTCTGACAACCAATCCAGTGAGTTATTTGCAAGTATGAAACCATGAAAAAGACACATATTAATTCTCAATTTCATTTTCTGTTCTGGCACAAGAGAAGTTAAGAGAAGGAGAATATGAGAGGGGCTAGCCACAATTTCAAGAACTTTGAGGAGTTGACAGTCTGCTTGGCATGGGTGGAGTAGCATAGATACATCAAAGATAGAGATCAGCTTGTGCTACCATCCAGAGAGAATCCATGCATGTCATGGAAACCTCAGAGACAAGAGTACTTCTAAGTTAGAGGCAGCTTATGAAGTCACTCGCTCTCTCCTCCCAAAGACGGCTGAGGGGGAAGAATATGCACCGGTGGAGGCGTCACAGCAGACACCTGCTCAGAAATGCACAGAACAGCAGATATTGGTTCTTGTTTAGAAAGGTCTCACATTCTGATGGTCATTGCTCAGACGTGTGCTCACCACAAGAGAAGCAAGCTCACCAGCACTTGGAGGTGTGCTGGGGAAGAGGCATCTGCAAAGAATGAGTCCGATGACGGGTCTCTTGAACCGGCTTTCCAAGAGATGCTGGAAAGGCATCAATAGATCAGGGAAAGTCAGGCAGAGATATTGGAAGCCCTCAACAAATCGGCGCGCAAGACAAAGAAGTCCATCCACCTGCTAGCTAATGAAGTGATGCCAACCTTTACGCATATGACAGTCTCCATGGGGAGGGTGGCAGGCGCCATGGAGAACATAATCCAGCAGGTTCTGCCTGAGATGCACTCGGTCTATTGCTGAAGCTATGCAGTGGCTATGTGAGAAGGGTATGGGGCACCTCCATCTTCCTCCAGCTGCTATTTCCCCCCGCATGTGTCAGGCAGGGGCCTTTAGGAACTTAAGGGAGAGCAGCAGCAGTTGGACTACCCTGGGATCTCCAACCCAGAATTCTCTGAGAGTGTCAGGCCCTTCCAAATCACCCTTTTGCCTGTGATCCTTTCTGCTTGTCCTCTGTAAATTGTTGAAGGAGCAGTTCCCCACAGCAGTTGAAATAAGCTGGGGCCTTCCAGACCGCAGGTCTCCAGGATATGGTCACAATGTGACCTAAGAAAGCAGAGCCAATGTGTCAGCAGACTGCCTACATCTTTGTGTGGACGTTGGAAGGGCATCCTGGAAGTAATATGAGAAAAGAAAAGTTAAGTTCACAAATGATTACATAGGCAAATTATGGTCGTAGGACTTACCACACTTTTGAAAATATAGTTCATTTGCACCCTAGTATCTTCTGTGGGATATCTCATGTTCTTTAGAAATAGCTATGTGCAAAAAAGGCAAAGTTCTTTGCCAGAGCTTTGACAGCCATGTGCAAGGAGTCTCCCACACACACAGAAACTTGGCACTTCTCATTCTCCTCTGTCCCAAAACCCAAACATGGTAATGACTATATGTTGGGCTCCTCCTTCAGTTGTCCAGTTGAACTGGCCTGCATCTCCACCCAACTTCCATGCAACATCACAAGGTCACCACCACAAAGCCCTGGACTGTTGCAACCAGCCATTGTGGCAATAAAATTTTAGTAGTATTTTAATCATTGACTCCTGCCCCCCAGGAATCATCTCGAACTTCCCACTATATCCCTGCAACTTTCCCCGTTACCTTCCATCCCATCTAGGTAAATGTAGAAATCCCTTTTCTTCAGGAAATCCCACTCCGCAATGATAGGTATGCCCACATGCATCTTGTCCAATCGCTCTTAGTGCCCCTTCATCTGATACACTTTCACTCTCCTACATTACTGATTCCCACTGCTCTCTTAACCATCACCATCCCATCCTATTTTCTGTACTCTTAATATGTCTCCCAAATCCCCAGGAATCCACCACTGACTTCACCTTCTGAACCCTTTTCACATCATGCCCGCCTACACCTTTTCACAAGCCCCCATGTCCCTTCACACCTGCACAAGCCAACCTCCCCCGCAACATGCAGTCCTCCTGTACATACCAGCTTATAGTTCAAACACTCCTGTTGATACTTTCTCTTATCCTCTCTGGGCCTGTACACCTATTCCACCTCTTTATTTTTCTCCTCCCTGTCTTTCCTCGCCCCCAACACAGATCCTTGTTGTCCCGCAATGCCTTCTACAGCCTTCCACCCGCAGCTTGATGATCTGATTCCTGGAAGAGATTACTTGTTGAAGACCCAATCCCTGGAAGAAGTTACTAGTTGAAGACCCAATCCCTGGAAGAGGTTACTGGTTAAAGACCGAATCCCTGGCAGAGGTTACTGGTTGAAGACCCAATCCCTGGAAGAAGTTACTAATTGAAGACCCAATCTCTGGAAGAGGTTACTAGTTGATGATCCAATCCCTGGAAGAGGTTGCTGGTTCAAGATCTAATCCCTGGAAGAGGTTGCTGGTTGAAGATCCAATCCCTGGAAGAGTTTGCTGCACCAAGAGCAGCCATTTCCTGGATGTTGCTGTGCAGAGAAGGTCCACCCCGTGCTGCATGTGGTGTTTCAGGGTCCAGTCTCTGGAGGCCTCCATCTTCTCCTCATCTTTGTGAGCTGCACCGGTTTTCTTGAGGTAAGTGCTGATTTTCACACACCTTGTTGTTCCAGATGTGTTCTAGATTGGTATGATTTCCCATTGGGGTAGTGTGGACGAATGAGTAGGGGAACAGAGGATTTCAGTTGGGCCTTCATCTGCATCACATTAACATCGATGCAAATCGGTTTCACTCCTGTCTCTGGAACAGTGTCTGCTCCAGAAATTTTCCAGAGAAAATTGTCTCAAATTCTAGAAGGGTACAAAAAGAGTACCATGCCATATGGATAATAATTATATATGGCCCCATGAGAGAAGAGTATAACCAGAGAATCAGAGCAGTCCTCAGAGTCTTACAGGATGCAGACCTCACATCGAGTGAAAAATGTGAGTTTGCCAAATCTACGATCAAGTTTTTCAGTCACAGATGTCAAGCCACTGGAACCATAATACACATTACAATGCCAAATTACCAAGCATAGTAACAGCAGATGCGTCATCAAGAAGGTTTAAGGGCAGTTTTATTTAAAATGCAAAAGTACTGCAAGCATAGACCAGTCTATTGTGACCTTAGTTCACAAACACAACAGATTAATGAAGCGCCACAATAGGAAAAGAAGCATTAGCAGTAACGTGCAAAAAAGTTTTGTATTATGGGGTTGCATTTCAAAATCAAACAGAATATAAGCCACCAGTCACCCTTCTGAAAAATGAAAGAAATTGTGATGATGTTGTCCTAAATCTAGGCTTTCAGATTAAGATTGATGAGATGTGATTCCATCACATAATATATGCAAGGGAAGCATCAAACAATGGCACACATGAATACCATTAGAAAGAACCAAATAAGAGGATTTACACTTCAGCGAAGATGCTTAAGCATATACATCCTCCATTACTCAGCATTTACCAACTACTGCAAATAAAAATGGAGAAAATAGAGCAAGCCTAGTATCCAGATGAAGACTGTCTCCAAATCTGAAAACATTGTCTGGAAAGATGGGCCAGACAATGGGCAGAATTTCCAGTTTGCCTGTGGTGAGTTTAATGGTGGATTGGTAATGGTGGTGGGGAGGGACAATGTGGAGGGAACTCAGATATTTGGTTTCCCACTGGCATAAAATGCGAAGGGAATCTTCTGCTCCATCCACCATGGTGGGTCTCATATTCTGCCAGAGGCAGGAATGTCATTATAAATGTGGATTATTTGTATAGAAGAACTGTTAAAATCCACTGCTCACAGCCAATTTGGTAAATAAAGTAATCTGGGCTAATTTGGCAAATCTCTCATCCGCAAGGTCATTGGGTGAATTTCACTTTCCATTGATTTGTTTAATATCCACGAATTTGTTCTTTATTTATTCATTTAGGCTAGCATTTATTGCCCATCCCTAATTACCTTTGAACTGAGTAGCTTGCTTGGCTATTTCAGAGAACATTTTAAGAGTCAACCACATGGCTATGGGTGCAGAGTCCCAAAGAGGACCAGGTAAAAACAGCAGATTTCCCTTCTTAAAGGGACATTAGTGAACCAGATGGGTTTTTACAATAATCAACAATGGTTTCATGGTTATCATTAGACTTTTAATCCCAGATTGTTATTCAATTCCAATTTTACCACCTACCTTGCTGTCATTATACTGAGTCATCGGATTACTCATCTAGTGGCAATATCACTACATCATCATCTTATTGAGTTAAATCCACACAGATTCTTATCGAGCCATTGGCTTTAGGATCATAGGAATAATGGTGTTGAAGGCTGAGCTGTAGTCCACAAACGGGAGCCTGACATTAGTGTCTTTGTTATCCGGCCTTCCAGGGTTGAATGTAGGAACATTTCTGTACAGCATTTTGTTGCTATGGTTACTGCTGAAATAATCCCTTGCTGTTGCATCTTTTCAATTACACTCTAGATTTTGTCCAAGAGTGAGTGAAGGACTTTCCTTGATGTGAAGAGACAAATTCGTTTAGCATCAGTTTGTAGGATGATTTAATACTCAATCTAACGTCTCTGGGACTGTAAACAACATTGGAAATTCATTCCAAAATATACTGCTGCAGTTCTCATCTGCAACTTTATGCATTTTATAGATTCATTTCCATTTTAGACATACCTTTCTGCTTAGTATAGAGCACTCTTCATTTCGAATAACATGGAGAAATTTTAAGGATTTCTTGGTCTTTCTGTTTCAGCTTTGCTATGCATTGGCCGTTGACTCTTAAAGTTGTCACAACAGAACTTTATAATTTAATAGATGACAATAGGTTGCAATATAAAACGTTTGAGCCATTTAGCTTTGTCTGATAGAAATCCTTTAGTCAGGATTTTTCGGTACCCTGTGATGGGAGTTTTCATAGTGGAAGTGGTTCACCTGGCTGTCGTCAGGACCAGGAAGAGCTGGAAAATCCCACCTTCTGGGTTGCCCATCTACCTGTAGTTTAACACTCCAATGTTTGTTTTCAGTATCATTTACCTCCCGCAGGAAGATTAATTGCTTTACCTTGTATGTGGCTATGTATTAAATTTCCCTCCTCTTTCCATAGGTGTCGGTGGTTTAGAGAAACTGATGGTTTTGAAGTGACCTATTTTTCCACAGTTATGTACTCTGCGTCATTATCAGCAATTTTTTGCTTTGACAATTCCAATGTCAAGTTAATTGTGTTGTTAAAGACAGGGATTGATCATTGGCTCAACCTCCAACCTCCCAAAGAGTATAAATGGATGCAACTGGAACAATTGAGGGCAAGGATATAGTAGGAGACTGTCATTATGCTGGTCTGGTCTGGTCTGAGAACAGACTTGATAAGAGTAGAAGGCAAGCTCCAAACATATTCCTTCACAACATACCATTAATGGAATTAACACTCTGCCCCAGCCTGCAACCCTGCTGGACATACTTCTTGAATGTGCAGTTTGTTCCAGCAACACCAAATTGGTGGTTGGTGTGCTTTTCCCTGGCTTTAGCTTTGAGGCACATTCCTTCTTATGGCCTACAAACTTAAAGGTCTTACTCAACCTTCTCCACAGGACCTCTCCTTCTCTACCAACAAATACTGATTCTGTTTGGCCCACAATCTGCATTGCTTTTACTAATGTTAAATTTCTTGTCTGTATAAAATCTGATGATATTTTGTCTGGGACCGATTACAATTCTGTTACAAATCAGCTTACTCTTTTACATTCCATAATTGCAATTCCCTACCAGCCTATACAGCTTGTTGATGAACAAATTTGTGCTTTCACCTGGTCTTTCTTCCTTCTATTAAATTTTACCCTCAACAATTCCAAAGGATGCAGAAATAAAGTTGAAAGTTTGCAGGATTAAGTTGAAGCTTCATCAACCCTCTTGCCTTGCTACCACATTGTCAGTGATCATAGAATCCCAAGAGTGCAGAAGAAGTTCAGTTGGCCCATTGAGTCTGCAGTGATTCTCCGATGAGCATTTTACCTGTGCCCATCCCTACCTTATCCCTCTGACTCTGTATTTACCACAGCTAATTCACCTAACCCATATATATTTGGACACTAAGGGAAAATTTAGCATGGTCAATCTACCTAATCTGTACACCAATTGATTGTGGAAGGAAACTGCAGCACACAGAAGAACCCATGCAAACATAAGGTGAACATGCAAACTCCACACAGATAGTCATCCAAGACTGGAATTGAAGCTGGATTGCTGGTGCTGTGTGGTAGCATATAACTGTATGAAGCAGCGTACTAACTGGGCCTTTTTGATATTTTTGTACCTTGTGAACAATTTTCTCGAATTGTTCTAGTTCTAAATCTGTTGTGAGCCTTCTGCACTATGGAAAGGTCCTGCAAATGATAGTGCAGGTTCCACACCTTTGCTAAGCCCTGGAATTGTTCCTGCTTCTGCGCTGCTGCTTTGGGCCTGTGTTCTCTGCCGTCCAGCCTCTGGATCTATCATTGTCCCCATGATCTTGATGAGTCTTTTTTGTCCTTCTTTTGAGTATCTCTTTGCTTGCCAGCCCTTTCTTTTTTTGGTTGGGGGGGGGATGTATTTTACTCACTGCCATTGTGTTTGCTTGTGTGGTTGGGGTTCAGATAGGTGTTTTAGGGATTCTCCCAATGTATGCTACTCAAATCTGCAGTTCCTTAAACAGTGGCACAGTAGTCAGCACTGCTGCCTCACAGCATCAGGAAACTGGATTGAAATCTGGCCTTGAGTCACTGACTGTGTGGAATTTGCACGTTCTCCCTGTGTCTATGTGGGTTCCTCTGGGTTGTCTGGTTTCCTCCCACAATTCAAAGATGTGCAAGTTAGGTTGATTGGCCATGCTAAATTAATCCTATTGTCAGGAGGATTAGCAGGGATTATGGCAATAGAACCTGGGTGGGATTGTGGTCAGTGCTGAATCAATGGGCACAATAGAGATTCTATGATATTACTCTTAATTCACAGTAAGCATTTACACATTTGGACCTCTGCATTAAGTTGGAGCTTCTCCTTCCAGATTTTCCTCTCTTCTGTCATGTGATCTGACATTATTATGACTGCAGCATTGTGTAAATCTGACTTTGCAGGGACCCTGGCTAGAGCACAGAAGCCAATGTGGAAATGGGTGAGATTGCTAACTCTGTTCAAGATCAGAGATCAAAAGTGCAATCAAAACACTCAACACACTAGTTCATTAATTTTATCTAATTAAAACATTCACTCTTAAGAGTGAAGTATCAGCAGGTTTAAAAATCAGATCAGATCTCGTGTACATCACACTGACAAAATGACAAAACTGGCTGGTTATTTTGTTGAAGTAGAAAACCTGCAAGAATCATTACAATTTAAAGGGTTTACTTTTCAAGTACGCTAAAAGAATCACAATTGGAATATAAATAATGGTTAGATTTATGACATTTCATCATATTAAAATGTTTCAAGTGCTTAAAACTTGAAGAATTACTCTTGAAGTGTAGTTACTAGTGTTATGCTGACAACTGCAGCAATCAATATCCTACTAACAGCAATGAGATAAACTGATCATGTCAGTTGAGGAAGGAATATGGTCAGACCACTGGGTGAACTTTGACCATAAGAAATAGGAACAGGAATAGGACTTTTGGTCCTTCAAACCTGCTCCATCATTCAGTAGGATCATCCGACATTTTTCACTTCCACTTTTCTGTAAATCTCGATTCCCTTACTGATCAGAAATCTATCTAGCCCAGCCTTAAATATACACAAGGATTCTGCCCTCTGTGCTGAAGAGTTCCAAAGACTCTCAAACCTCACAAGAAATAATTCCTCCTCATCTCAGTTTAAATTTCTGTCCCTTTATTCTGAGACTATGCCCTCTGGTCTTCCCATAAGGTGAAATATCTTCTCAGCATTCACCCTGTCAAAGCCTTAAAAATCCTATATGATTCAATGAGATCATCTCTTATTCTTCTAAATTCAATGAGCAAAGTCCAACCTGTTCCATCTTTCCTCATAGGACAGACCCTCTATATTAGAGAGCATCAGATTCTGTGCATCCAGCTGGCAGGGTTAGTTGCAGATATCTTTAACTTCCCCTTACACTAATCTGAAGTCTCTAGCTGATTCAAGAAGACGACCATTATTCCTGCAGCAAAAAAAATGACCATCATCCGGTGGTTCTGCATCCACTCTGAAGTGCTTCGAAAGGTTAGTCATGAACAAATTAACTTCTGCCTCCCAGATTGCTGGATCCATTACAGTTCATCTATTGCCACAACAGATCCACAGCAGACACCATCTCCCTGGCCCTACGTTCAACCCTGGAAGACCGGATAACAAAGACGCTAATGTCAGGCTCCCGTTTGTGGACTACAGCTCAGCCTTCAACACCATTATTCCTATAAATTGCATCTCCAACTCTGTAACCTGGGGCTTGCCTCCTCCCTCTGCAACTGGATCCTAGACTTCTAACCCACAGACCACACTCAGTAAGGACAGGCAACAACACCTCTTCTACAATCATACTCAACACCAGTATACTCCTTATACATCCATGACGTTGTGACCAAATTCCCCTCTAATTCAATTTTCAGGTTTGCTGATAATACCATCGTAGTGGATTGGATCTCAAACAGTGATGAGAGCGAATACAGGAATGAGACAAGAATATGATGAACTAGTGCAACGACAATAATCTCTCTGTCAATGCAGCAAAACAAAGGACGTAGCCATTGGCTCCAGGAAGCATAATGGAAGGCATGCCCCTGTCTACATCAATGAGGATGAAGTGGAAATGGTTGTGAGCTTCAAGTTTCTAAGTGTCCAGTCACCACAATCTGTCCTGGTCCATCCATGCCAATACTATAGGAAAGCCCAACAATGCCTCTACTTCCTCTAGAAGGCTAAGGAAATTTGGCATGTCCACTACAACTCTCACCAACTTTTACTGATGCACCACAAAAAGCATTATTTCTGGTTGTATCACAGCTTGGTATGGCTCCTGCTCTGTCCAAAATTGCAAAAAACTACAAAAGGTTGTGAATGAAGCCTAGTCCATCACACAAACCAGCTTCACATCACTTGATACTGTCTACACTTCCCACTGCTGTGGAAAAATAGCCAGCATAATCAAGGGCCCCATGCACTATAGACATAATATCTCTTCCATTTTCTTCCATCAAGAAAAAGATACAAAAGTCTGAGGTCCTATACCAACTGATTGAAGAACAACTTCTTCCCTGCTGCCATCAGACTTTTGAATAGAACAACCTCATGAAGTTGATCTTTCTCTACGTCCTAGCTATGACTAACACTATATTCTGCACCCTTTCCTTCTCTATGTACAGTATGTTTTGTCTGTATGGCGTGCAAGAAGCAACACTTTTCATTGTATCCCAATACATATGACAACAATAAATCAAATCATCCTAAGTGAACCTTCTCAGAACTGCCCCCAATGAAATATTTCCTTACATATGGGGACGAAAACTGTTCTCAGTACTCCAGATATGCCCTCACAACTACCTTGTACAGTAGCAGCAATCCCATTGAAATAAGGTCAACATTCTATTAGCTTTCTGATTATTGCTGTGTCTACGTGCGAGATTTCTGTGTTTCATGCACAGATAATCCCAAGTTTCATTGTATTGCAGTTTTATGCAGTTTTACTCAATTTAAATACTCTGTTCTCTTGTTCTCCCTTTCAAAATGAACAACTTCACATTTTCCCACATAATACTCCATCCGTCTGCAAATTTGGCCACAATACATTTGCTTCTTTCTTCCAAGTCACTAAATCATATATTGTAAAAAGTTGTGGTCTCAGCATTGATCTCTGTGGGAGACCACTGGTTCCAAATTGCCAACCTGGAAAAGAACCCTTAAACCCCACTCGCTGTTTCCTGCCTATTAGCTAATTGTCTATTGGTGCCAATATACTACCTCCAACACCACCTCAGCCTTTTGTAAGGTACCTTGTTAAATGCCTTCTGGAAATCCAAATAAAACACATCTATTGGTTCCTCTCTATCCACTCTGGTAGAGACATCCTTAAAAAACTCAAATAAATTAGTCATACAAGATTTCCCTTGCATGAAGCCATGTTGATTCTGTTTGATTAGATTATGAATTTCCAAATGTGCTGCTATCACTTCTTTAGTAATCGATTTCAACAGCTTTCCAATAATAGATATTAGGCTAATCATAGATGCAGTGGAATGTAAACTTAATGGGTAATTTTGAACTGAGAAGTAAAGTTGACAATGTCACATGTTCTCAAGCTAACCAGGTCAGTGTATAAAAGCAAAATACAGCAGATTTGAAAATCTGAAATAAAAATAATTGGCATGGTGACACAGTGGTTAGCACTGCTGCCTCACAGCGCTAGGGACCTGGGTTCGAAACCCGACTTGGATCACTTGCTGTCTGTGTGGAGATTGCATATTCTCCCCACATCTGTATGAATTTCCTCCAATGTTCCGATTTCCTCGCACAGTCCAAAGATGTGCAGGTTAAGTGCACTGACGATGCTAAATTGCCCCTTAGTGTCCAAAGGCATGTAGGTTAAAGGGATTGGCAGGGCAAATATGTGGGATTACAGGAATAGGACCTGAGTGGGATTGTTGCTGGTGCAGGCTAGATGGGCCAAATGGTCTCCTTCTGCACTGTAGGGTCTAAAGAAAACCAAGTAACGCTGGCAAATCCTCAACAGGTGTGGCAGCACTTGTGTTTCAGATGAATGATCTTTCATCAGAACCGGAGAAAATTAGCAATATTATAGGTTTTCAGTCTGTCAAATGGGCGAAGGTGGACACAACAAAAAGGAAGGTAGATGACAGACCAGATAGTGGGAGACATTTAATGGCAGAAGAGTTGGTGCAGCAGATTCAAAAGGGAGTAGAAATGGGACAATTGAAGAAACAAATAAAAAATGTAACCAGAGGAGGTGTAAATGGCAGAACAATGAACAGCTGCAGTCCAATAGCAAAGAACAAAAGAAAACAAGATTGAGGCCAGAACGTGCAAAAAATAAGAAGCAAAAAAATGGAGCAGATGTTACAGTTTGAAATTGCTGAACTCAAATGTTGGGTCTGGAAGGCTGCATGAAGTGCCAAACGGAAAGATGAGGTGCTCATCCTCAAGCTTATAATGAACTTGACTGGAAGAGTACAGCAGGCTGAGGATACAGAGTAAAGTGGAGTATTAAAATGACAGACAACTGAAGTTCAGGGTCATGCTTGCAGACTGAAAGGAATGCTTCAACTAACCCCATTGTTTAGTTCTTTCATGCGTTCACATCATGCGTTGTGAAGATCTTACAGATATTAATAAGGTTATGAGAGGCACTTAATAAATGCCACTTCATTCAGTTTGTGTACTGATGACCCACCTCTCAGCCTTCACTGATGTTGCTGGAAAATAGGGAGTTCCAATTCACCTCATGTCCCAGTGCCAACCACCTAATAGGGAACCATCTGCCCTCTGTTTAGCACATGGCTACAATGATGGGACATCACAACTTTGTGCCTATTGGTACCACCTTCCTTCAAACATTGTACATCCTATTAACCTTATTTGCAATCTGCTTTCAGATTGTACTCTTCATAGCTGTGAAGACATTCAAAGAGCAACAGAGACCAAGTCCAACAGCAACACAAACATAGCGCCACACATTCAACATTGCAGAAGTAACTCCCATTTAAATGAAGTCTCCCTTTGAAAGACCATTCATACATTCCAAACAACTATTCAGAAATTCTGAACCTTAGAAAGGCTTTCATTATGAAGAGAAAAAATTTTTGCAAACATTACAATGCCGGACTTCCTATCAAGACGGGTTTCAATTGGATGTGTTGTATACCACGTTTCATTAGATTTAACTCTTTGCATTCTGCTGTATTATTTAAACATAACAACTTTCTCAGTGTGTAACAGCTTATCTGGAGCTGATATCTTAATGAATTGTGCAGTCTCTGGTGGCATCAAGAATTCAATAGCAAACACTCTGTATAGCTGTGAAACAAACACCTTTTCAAATGTGCACTTTGACTTGAGTTCTAATCAGAAAGCACAAACTGTTTTTGAATTTGCCATGATTGTCGTGGGGAGAAACAACAAATCCAGCAGATAAGTAGAGCAGAACACTCCAAAAGGAATGGGAAGAATGATGGCTAGAATTTAAATACCTTCACCTTTGAGAGAAAGAAAAACTGGCTACATGCTATTTTTCCTGGCTTATATTTCAGTCATTTTCACCAATATTTTTCATTGCTTTAAATAATACAGTTTGGACCATTTTGTATTTAAAAACGGCAAGCTCTGAGGGTACGTTTTGGAATAAATTGTGAATGTTGCATTTGATGTTCCTGTCTCTTTGAAAAAGATTTTTTTAAATCATGATTTCTACAGTTCTCAGTTTTAATGGTTTCTCAGCTCACAGCTTCAGAGATGTCATCTTTACCGTTTTGACTGAAATTGTCCTTTTTATTGCTTCTTAAGTGGCTTAAATGGAGTTGTTTGTGTTTATTCTTGGATTAGTTTTACGATCCTGCATTGTTAAGAGAAAGGATTATGTATTTTTCAACAGTTTCTTTCATTTTAGTTTTGAAAGTTCTAAGGCTGCAGTTTAGTTGTTAGTTTTAGCAGGGGCCTCGAGCAGGAAAGAAAGTCTCTGTCTCCCAGTTCTATTTGGAAATTCTTCTGGCTATCAAGGCAATGTTTTGCCTTCCAGAAGGAAAGTGCAAGCTTTGAAAAGACTCAATTCCAGTCAAGTGAGATTTTAATCTATGTTGTGTTAAGGCTGTGAAAAGGGTTTTGTGTATGAAAGGTTTTGGTTTGTTGAAACAGCTCGAATATTAATTAAGGGTTAATACATTATTGTGGTTATTTTCTTTCTGTTTTTTGTTTGTAATCGATAAAAAGTATTGCTGATTTTCTTTCTATACATGTTGACTATACTCTTAAATAAACTTTGATAATAACTCTCTAATGGATTGTTGAATTTGTGAAGTGAAACACATTTTGCTGTTCCTGGCCGAATTCAAGTTGAAAAACTTATAGTTTAGGTCGTCTTTATAAAGTACTTGGAAGTTTCTAACCTGATCTATAACACCGTGTTAACTAGCCATCGACTACAGTATTTTGTAATTTCATCTTTTGCCAAACTTGTTGTTTATCTAGATTACTACACAATAGTCCTGAGATTTGTAAAAGGGAACAACACTTCACAATATCACTAAAAAATAACAACAATTCAATGAGCCTGACTTTAACATCATGTAAGTGAATAGGTTTTGAGTGAATTAAAGGGTTTTAATTTGTGTGGAGTTCAAATGACTCCAGAGCCATTTAAAAAGGGTGGGCAGGACCCTGGGATTCCCAATGTCCCAACCTTCGCAGGCACTATGAGATTAATAAACCCTCTTGCACTCCCAACTCCAGCCTGGCTCTTTGTGGAAGTAGGCATCTCCTAGCCACCATCTCAATTTTCATCGAGTGGAGCCAGCTTCTTTAAGGTTTGCAGTTTATGGCACCTCAGAAGAGTCTTGAATTTTTGTCTGAAATCAGGAACCTTTGAAAGGGAGGTTCAAAAGGCCTACCTATGCTCCTTCCATGCCTTCTTGATTCCAACTCATGCCCATCATCCATCCCAATGTTTCCTTATAGCTCCTATGCCAACTTATGCATCTTTCATGTTCATTCACACAGTTTACACAATGTAAGGACCAATGGACCTATAGTAATAGCAGCATGTGTGAAGCTGCTTAGTAACACCAATTCATAAAACTTGCTTTGAAAAAACACCACTGTGCTTACAACCACATAAAAGTGTAATTCAGGCTAATTACTAAAGTATCAAATTCAGAGATTTCAAATACCTCACACCACTTAATCTTGTGCAAGTAAATACTGACAAAAGAGATCACAAAAAGAACAACATATTAATCCAAGCTGGCAGCTCTCTCTAGTTGTCAAAAAGATTATGCAGCCAAGCTTGCATAATGAAGATGAAGAAAGAACTCCACCAGTAGAAGTGGGTAGTAACTGTTTGGACAAATAGAGAGAACTGTTAGCATTAGCAGTGGTGGGATAGGCACTTTAATGATCATTAATTGTCTACTTTGCAAAATCTACATATAAAAGTTTTGCATTTGCCATTCTTCAGGTACTAAAATTCAGACATTGCACTTCAATGACAGAGAGAAAAATCAGTCATTCTACGACTGTGTTTCTGATAAGGATTTGCAGCTACCTGTCCATTCAGAGACAGCCACCATCCTTCAGTTGACCTCGTCATGCCTGTATTCATAGAGATTGAACATTCTAGCCTGAAACAGTCTCCTTTAGAAGTAGAGTATATTCTACAATATACAGTACAAAGCAATGTATTTGCTGACTAACTATGCATATTGGATAATTTATCTATCAATATTTCAACTGTGGATAGATTTGGGAATAGTCTTTTAAAAATGGTGAAAAATACTGAGAGTAGGAAACATCTGAGCATCTGTGTCTCTGCTTACATGTAGATTGCAGCTACATCTGTATCCAGTCCTTAGTTATCTGTTGAGCTGCTTATCTGAAGTTCCCACCTGCACTGTTTTCCCAACGACAAATGCTTGTTAAGTGCAACTGCTGATCTGGTTTAACAGAAGTTCTATTATCATACATCCATCAGCAAATAGCCAGCTATTTGTAAACTCATGGAAGCAATTAGATGATGAAAGAGGCAGATGTTTTATCAGGGGAGGGAAAAGAATAATTAAAAGCACGAGTTTAGGTTGAGGTTTGTGTCAGAAAATTCAGGACTTGCAAATGTCATGTTTAGATCCAGAATTAGGGTCCCCAAATCAGATCCACTAAATCCTCAATCCAGTCCCCAAAATTAACAGTAATCTCTATCCAGAAAGCTTTCAGCTTCTGAAGCTTCTTCTATGTCGTCTTAAAATTTTACTCCAGACTTTGGAAGTGGTAGAGCATCATATCAATCTCAAGTTTAAGTTTATTTAGTGTTACAAGTAGGCTTACATTAGCACTGCAATGAAGTTACTGTGATAATCCCCTAGTCGCCATACTCTGGCATCAGTTCGTGTACACTATGGGAGAATTTAACAATGCACCTAACAAGCTCATCTTTAGACTGAGAGGAAACCGGTGCACCTGGAGGAAATCTACGCAGACACGGGGAGAGACAATTGGTTCCCTCCAGTTGTCGACATGATAGTGACCCAAGCCAGGAACAAAGACCAAAGAACAAAAAACAATACAGCACAGGAACAGGCCCTTCGGCTCTCCAAGTCTGCGCTGCTCATGAGCCCAGCTAGACCATTCATTTGTATCCCCCTATTCCCAGTCTGTTCATGTGGCTATCTAAATAAGTCTTAAACGATCCAAGCATGTTCGCCTCAACCACCTTGCTTGGCAGTGCATTCCAGGCCCCCACCACCCTCTGTGTAAAATACATCCTTCTCACATTTGTGTTGAACCTTGCCCCCCCTCACCTTGAACTTGTGACCTCTTGTGTTCATCATCTCCGGCCTGGGAAAAAGTTTCCCACTGCGCACCAGATTTATGGCCTTCATAATTTTATACATCTCTATTAGGTCGCCCCTTATCCCCTAGCAATCTTTGTGTTGTCCGCAAACTTACTGATCATACCAGCTACACCTTCTTCCAAATCATTTACATATATCACAAACAGCAGAGGTCCCAGTACAGAGCCCTGCGGAACACCACTAGTCACAAACCTCCAACCGAAAGAAGACCCTTCCACTGCTACCCTCTGTCTTCAATGGCCAAACCAGTTCTCCACCCATCTAGCTAGCTCACTTTTTATCCTGTGAGATTTAACCTTTTGCACCAGCCTGCCATGAGGGACCTTGTTAAATGCTTTACTAAAATCCATATAGACGACATCCACGGCCTTCCCTCATCAATTGTTTTTGTCACCTCCTCAAAAAACTCAAGCAAATTTGTGAGGCTTGACCTCCCTTGTACAAAACCATGCTGTCTATCGCTAACGAGATTACTCTGTTCTAAATGTGCATATATCCTATCTCTAAGAATCTTCCCCAACAATTTCCCTACCACAGACATCAAGCTCACCGGCCTATAGTTACCCAGGTTATCCTTGCTACCCTTCTTAAATAATGGGACCACATTTGCTAACCTCCAATCCTCTGGGACCTCATCTGTGTCCAATGAAGAGACAAAGATTTCCGTTAGAGGCCCAGCAATTTCATTCTTGTCTTCTTGAGCAGTCTAAGATAGATGCCATCAGTCCCTGGGGATTTGTCTATCTGAATGTTTCTTAAAAAATTTAGCACTTCCTCCCTTGTAATGAAATTTTTTCTAACGGGTAACACATCCCTTTGAGATACTACCAGTCAACATGTCCCTCTCTTTTGTTAATACTGATACAAAGTATTTGTTTAGGATCTCACCTACTTCCTTGGTTTCAAAGCATAATTCCCTGAGAGATCCAATTCTTTCCCTGACAACCCTCTTGTTCCTAACGTATGTATAAAATATTTTAGGCTTCTCCTTAATCCTTAAATGTCTCCTAAGGACATTTTGTGACCTCTTTTTGCCCTTCTGTGTTTGAATTCTTTTCTGCCACATGTTCCCCTACTGAAACTTTGATGACCTGACCGGGCTCATTCCTCAGTACTAGGTCCAGTATAGCCCCCTCTCTAGTTGTACTATCAATATATTGTTCCAAAGAACCTTCCTGTACGCATTTTAGAAATTCCTCCCTGTCCAGACAGACCCCCAGCCCTAAATGATTTCCAGTCTTTAAAAGGGAAATTAAAGTCTCCCACTACAACAACCCTATTTTTTCTGCACCCATCCAGATTCTTCTTACATATCCATTGCTCAATTCCCCGTGGGCTGTTGGGAGGCCTGAGTACCCCTGCATAATGTCCCCTGCGTCCTTCCTGTTTCTGAGCTCCACCCACAGTGACTCGTTACACGACCCTTCTAAATTGTCCACCCTCTGTACCGCTGTAATATGATCCCTAACCAATATTGCTACTCCCCACCTCTTCTTGCCCCTCTTCTGACTTGCCAAAAATACTTATACCCTGGAATATTCAGCTTCCAGTCTTGTCCTTCTTTTAACGAAGTCTCCGTCACTGCAACCATATCCAAGTTCCAGGCAAGCATTAAGGCTCTAAGTTCATCTGTCTTGCCCATTACGCTCCTTGCATTGAAGCAGATGCACTCCTGGTCTCCAGGCCCACTGAGGTCATCCTCCCCCAGAATGCTCTCTCGAAGATTCCCAGTGATCCATGAATTTGAAACCCTCCCTTCTGCATCAGTCCTTTAGCCACGCATTCTGTTGTAAAATCTTCCTGTTCCTAGCCTCTCTAACACATGGCACTGGGACTAGTTCAGAGATTGCTACCCTAGAGGCTCTGCTTTTTAGCCTACTACCCAACTCCGTTAATTGCTCTCACAGGACCTCCCTGCTCTTTCTGCTTACGTCATTTGCACTATCTGTCTGATTACCCGCCCTTTTTAGGATGCTTCCTACCTGCTCAGAGACATCCAGGACCCCGGCACCAAGGAGGCAGACTAGCATCCTGGAGTCTCGCTCGCACCCACAGAACCACCTGTCTGTGCCTCCAACTATTGCGTCCCCCACTACTATTGCTCTTCTAGTCCCCTTCTTTCTCTTCTAAGCCACAGAGCCTGACTCCGTGCCAGTGACCTGGTCACCGTGGCTTATGCCTGGAGGGTCACTCCTCACCCCACCACTAACAGTATCCAAAATGGTATACTTATTTTGGAGGAGGACAACCACAGGGGATCCTTTCACTGACTGCTCTCTCCATTCCCCTCTCCTTCCTGTCACCTAGCCCTTACTGTTAAGGGGAACAGCCACTGGGGTATTCTCTGCTAGGTGACCTTTACTCTTCCTAACCATGACGCATGTGTCTTCCTCCTGTGGCCTTGGTGTGACTAGCTGCCAGTAATTTCTCTCTATTAATTCCTCATTCTCCCTGACTAGACTAAGGTCATCGAACCACAGCTGCAGTTCCCTAATGCGGTCCCTCAGGAGCTGTAGTTCGACGCACCTGGCGCAGATATGGACTTCCAGGACGCTAGGCAACTCCACGAACTCCCATATCCAACACCAAAAACAACAAACTTGGCCTCTCACTCATAATTACCCCTTTCTATAAATTACTGGAACAACGAAGAACACAATCTATGCCTGTTTACGCTGAAGCCTGTTGAGCCAAAGCCCTTCAGCCTTCACTCTGCTCCCTCACTCCGCACCCACCGTCAATGCTGCCCGCTGTATAAAGTGGCCTGCTCTTTATAGCTCCCGTTCACCACTGGCTGACATCGGATGCCTGCGCAGATTTCCAGTAAAAAAAGACTTTTGCAAAGGAGAGAAACCCACGAAAAAGCTTAATAGATCGATAAATAAATAAATAGCCAAACACTAGTTGCCTTACCCTCAGCACGAATCTCTCCCTCTCAATTTTGCTCTGGTCACACAACCGAATATGGGGCTCTGGAGCTGTGAGGCAGCAGTGCTAACCACTGTGCCAACCAAAACAATGAGTAAGCGCAAAATATCAGTTACAATATAATTATATCTTCACAGTGGACTGTTCACAATCTAACTCATTCAGTTAATGCATTTCACAGTACATCTCCGTATTTCCAGGAAGAACCTTACAGTACAGTTCATTCCAGGAGATGAACCACTTTTGCAGATTAGCTGTCATGCATTATTCAGTTGGTGTGGATAAATGTCATATTTGTACAAACAGCATCTATTTCAATGCATCGCAACTCTGATGCACAGAGCAAACAGACTGCCGGAGATTAAATGTGTAACCCCTTCACCCCTGTCCAACTAATTCACCAGGCAACTAAGGCTGCCCTTCGTGTGAGCACCATAATTTATTTAAAGGGCCAAGTTCAGAGGGGAGCCTCTGCAGAGTCCTTGAAATGTGCTTTTCAAGGAATACAACTTGCTTTGAATACTCTATTGCAACTTTGTCACATTGGATACAGTACCATTCACAATTTAATGTTGTCCAAGATTCTACATCTATTGGAACACTGCTTCACTTGTCTGTGTCACTGGTGTACAGAATCAGTCAGAAGCAGAGATGAAATGTGTTAAGTGAAGAAGTTAGATTGTGAACATTCTATTTGTGAAGATATAGGCTGAAAGCAAGTTTTAGATAGGTTTACTGTTAATTTCCCAGACCAGTTATCGAAAGTTTCCCTGGATCTTAAGTCAAGGACGGACACTGCAGTCTCACCAATGAAAGTGAACTAAGAGAACCAAAGTGTTCTCAAATAAGGAAGATAAAACACCCAAAACTCATCATGTAGGCCATAAGCTTACTTCATTAAAAGTGAGAAATTATATTTTTAGCCAAATGAACAACTTTTAAATACCACTGAAGGAAAGGAGAAGTTTGCATTTAGGAACCCTACATGTCTTCACAATATCCAAAAATAATGTGCAGCCGAAGAATAATTTTCAAACTTTGGTTTAATGGACAAATATGGAAGCTATTTCACAAGGTCCTACGAGCAGCAAATAAATGCTCAATATTGATGATTTTGGTTGAGAGATGAATGCTTGTTGGGATATCCTGTGTACTCCATGCTTGGAATCTTTTATAACAACATGAACACGCAGACTGATCCTTGGCTAAAGTGAGAAAAATATAGATTGCTTTACACAGTGCCATTCACGTTCTGAAATGTATTTTCAAATGCTTTTATGATCGGCCTATAGACAAACACGTTAGTTATGTTGTGCGCAACAAACTCCCACAAATAAGGAATGAAATTAACGACCAAAGAATCTGTTTTTCTGGAGGGATTGATGTTGACCAGGCCACCAGAACTCCCTGTTCTTCTTCAGTGTCAAAGGTTCTTTTTTAAAAAATAATGTGCAGGGGATGTGGGCATCACTGGCTGGGCCAGCATTTATTGCTCATCCCTAATTGCTTTGAACTAAGTCGATTAAGTGGATTGTTAGACCATTTGAGAGAGCATTTAAAAGTCAACCATACAGCTGTGATCTGGAGTCACATATAGGCTAGACCAGGCATGGACAGTAAATTTCCCAGGAGGACTTCAGAGAACCAGATGGTTTTTATGATAATTGACAATGGTTTCATGGTCATCATTAGACTTTGAATTTATTGAATTCGAATTTCACCATTTGCTATGGCAAACCTGATTCTCCAGAGCTTTACCTTGGGTCTTTGAATTACTAGCCCAGTGACAACTCTTTGGGTCTTTGAATTACTAGTCCAGTGCCAGTGCCTCCTGTTTTATAAGAAACTGAATAGGCAGATGGTGCCTTGACAATGTCATCCAAAAATGACCTCTGATAACACTCTTCTGCACCGAAAATCACTGGCTCCATTTTATTTAGGAAAAGTAAATGTGAACATTTTAAATTGGATTCTGATTAAAGTGTTGGATTGTTTCAGGCACCAAGAGTTGTTTTTTAAAAAAGTTTGTACAAACACAACAATAATACTTTTAACAGTAATAGTTTACTTAATCTGCAGAGTTGGTCCTGGATCTCAGTAAGATTGAAGATAGATAAGCCCCAGTTAAATATAATTGGAGGTGCCTGTTTTAGAAGGTCACTTCTTTACAAGCGTGAAGAATGCAAGATTTTTCTGCTACTTAAATCTCTTAATGGGGGTAAATTCTCAACCTTAAAAAATATACTTTCAGTGAATCATTTTCTGAAATATAGAACTTGATGTGAAAGATTTTTTTTCCCTCAGAGACTAAATCAACTTCAAGTTTAACAAATGCTAGTAGGTTAATGGCATTTTGATATGAAGGTGATGGTGACACTGTGTGATAGCAACATCTACTGAGCCAATTAGTGGGCATGACAACACAAATGTTCCAAACCCTGCCAGAAAAACTTAAGTGCAACTCAGTACTATATACAGTAACACACGCATGCACACCCACTCACAAGACATACTCCCACACACACAATCCAGAGACAAATCAGGTAGTTACCGACATGACAGATTGTGGTGACAGACGCAAGACAGAATAAATAAACTCAGGGCTAGACCTGCCTTCATATTGAGGTGCATACAGGTTTTTATTGGACATGGTTGATAGCAAAGCACACTGCTGCACTGTAGGAGTGCTTTAATCTATCAGTTCTCCAAATAGGCCACATTCTGGGCACTTCATAGGAAACAAAAAAAAATCTGCTCTTTGGCGATCAGCAAGCCTGCTACAGAAAACTAAAATTGATACAGTTTTCCACACTTTTGCTGAGGGCATTCTCTTTGTTTCTTTGAAGAATATCACTCACATCTATTGTGAATTGAAGATTTGTAAAATACTAAATGTGTGTAGAAGTTGTCAGACAGAACAATGACGGCCTCACCTTCTCATACAGAAGGAAAACTGGAAAAAAAAGCACTGGAGTGATCCCTCGTGAATGTCAAAAATGGGATTGGCAAAGATCTCAGGGCATATTGCCTGCTGGTTAAGTATATGCTCCATGTTATAGAGTGACACATTTCATAAAGTCTCACAATTTTTTAACTCTGATAAGTTTGATATTCTTGCATTCACAATATGGACCATTTTTCCTTTAAAATCCTCAATGACTTACCTTTGTAACTTCCACAGTCTTTTCCTTCTTGAAAACCCATCTTTAATAATCTCATCTATGACCATGTTTTTAGCCAATTCTGTTAATTGTAAATCAATTTGATGTTAATTGTAATTAGTTGATGGGTATTAACTGGGGATTCATGGTATTTTTATCTATTAGAACAGGCTAAAATGAGGGTTCTTTCTGTTGGACAAACATTAGTTTAATGTATGTGGCTGTAATTAAAAGCTTGTTGCTCAATAAAAACTAGGCTCCAGTATTCTAACCTTAACCACCTGACTGTCCACATTTCAACAGACCCTATTCAATTTCATTTTCTTTAAGTAGCCATTCATTTTCCAAATGTTTATGTAATTTCCTCTTGCCCTGCAATCTCTCAAACTATCCACTGCGCTGACTCCAGCTTCTTCAATATTCTTCTCTGCCTTCGTTCTGCCACTGCTGTACTGCAAGGATATTCTGGTTAATAAAGATTAATTTGGGATTGAGAAAATAGTATCACCATATTATAATGTAGAAAGTCACATGAAGCTAAATTGTATGGAGAGAGAATCTGAGAGAAGTTGACATCTTGTTAGGGCTGTATCTTGATGATATGTATAAAGTTACCTGTTTCTCATAGCTCACCTTCAACCATACAAGCCTTCAGACTCTTTATAAGACACCAAACAGTCTCAGAACATGGTGAAAGACAATGAAACATTCCCAAAATCATCAGCAGCAGAAGGACATTGAAATCCCAAGGCATGAAGAAACAATTTTTGAAAATTGTAGTCTGACCATAGTAAAGAGCATTTAAATCAAAAGCACAGCTGAAGTAATCTAAAAAGGCTCCTTCATAGATTTAAAAGCAGAAGAAAAATCTACTGTATAGCTGAAAGGGACCTGATCAAACATAGAGTCAAGGAACCTAGCCAGATCACAAAAGTAGTGAGCAAAATTGACTAAATGGCTGAACAAAACTTTTAGAAATAATCAGGGCTAATCAAGCAGAGCACACCAATTGTTTAACCAGAACAACTGGAAAAACACTATGTTTGAGTCTGGAGTTGGCACAATACCATGTGGTGGCTAAGCTTGACAGAATGTGAAAAAAATTAAAACAGATGGTAGAGCAAAAAGAAAAAAATTGCATTCAAATTGATTTTTCAAGTTTAAAGAAGCAAAATGCTGGCTAAGACTGTAATCTTTCAAGGAACCTTTTCAACTAACAAAGTTTTGAAAATGGCTCCAAGTTCCAAGGTAGCTAACCAAAGTCCGACAAGCAAGTGAAGAATAGAAAGAAAATGTTTACTGTGGTTTCATTTTGAAAAAATGATTAAAGCTGCATCTAACCATTATGAAAAACAGCCATCGATAGTATATTAAAATCACTCAGATGAACTTGAGCTCAAATAAATGCCAAACCAGATGCAAAGTGGTGTCATGGAAAAGAAAATGTTTAGATCACAACAGTATATCAGGTTTAAGCAGGAAATCTGAGGAAGTACAAGATAATACTTTCTTGTACTTACTTGGTGAAATTGTTGACAAGCTAATCATAAGACAAATTATAGATAAATTCCAAGTCAACATAATGGAGTACATGAGTCAAAGATTTTGTGTAGAGGCCAGAAGAGACTGAGAGTCAACTGTAAGGCTCAAAAATAGAGCTTTTTGAAAATGCCCACTGTACCAAGACGGCAAAAGTGTGGAACAAGCAAGTAGTTGAGAATGAATGCAAGTTGTCCAAGAGCAACAAAATTTGCAAAGAGAAAATGAAGCTATTCCACAGGAAAACATTTGTATCAAAGCTGAGTTGTAAGCACTCAACCAGAAGTACAGCCGGGTACAACAGCACACAGAAAAGGTACTCATATAAGTTGCTGCTTTGAAAGATGGTGAAGCATCCCTAAAATCCCCACATAATGGAAGGGCACTGAAATCCCAACATATGAAGAAATAATTTTTAAAAATTGCAGTCGGACCATAGTAGAGTCCACCTAAATCAAAAGCATAGCTGAGATCATCCAGCGAGGTTCTTTAACTCTGCATTTGAGCAAGTCCTTTTCAACTGCGCAGCAGATTTTCTTTTTTGCCCTTCAGCCTCCAAATCTATAAAGGAGCTTTTGAAGGATCAAAGCATCAGCTTAAAAATGTTAAACATTACCACAGAAAAAGTTGCATTGGAACTATCAGCACTGACAAAGCAATGTCTGAAGCACAGAGTGAGATGATACGAACTGAACAAGAAAATAAGCAGCTGAAAGAAAAGCTCATTGTATTTAAGAGATCAAATGAAAAAAAGAGTATATAACTCTTTACTACATAAGAAATGAAATTTGTCTTGAACAATAAGGAGAATAGCAGGACAAAGTTGAGGAGACTCAGTTAAATTACAAACAAACTCAACATAAAGCAATTGAGCTTGGAAAAAAAGAGGAAAACCTGTTGAAGGATTTTCACTGTAAAGATCCCTCAGGTCAAACTGTGCTCATCTGGAAGATTATGAAAAGAGGCAAAATTAACTTAATGTCACTCTGGAACAACTGGAAAACCAATTGGCAGAGAGGACTTAGGAATGTTCAATATTCCAAGAAAGAGAGTGCAAAGCTGAAAAATACTTAATTTTTCATGATACACAATGGTTGGACATTTGGAAAAAACTTGGAAAAACATTAATTTCCAAAGATACATATAAACATTAGAGGGCAAGTTTGTTAATGTTATTTGTGAAAAGGATAACAGTGGAAAAAATGAAGCAGAGGTTGAATTCATAGAATCTCTATAATGCAGAGGAGACCATTTGGCCCATCCATAAACTTTCTTACCTAGGCCTTCTCCCCTGCCCTTCCCCAAAATGAAAAGTTACAGCAGGAAAACGAAAATATGAAGAATTCTTGTGTACAGGATCAAAATAAAGTCAAAAACTTGCAGCTCCAATTCAACAGTCAGAGAAAGAGATATTTGTCACTTTTGCAATACATCCAATCAAAAGAAGATGAACATGGATATTGTTAGGCTGAAGAATCAGCTGAATGGAAAGGGGGAAGCCATAGAAATTTCCAAGCTGGAAGCAGACACTGATGCCATGAGTATCTTGATTGCAAAAACTATAGTTCCTATATTTGGGTGGCAGGATTGGAGATAAGGCACATTCCAGATCTAGATGGGCTTTTAAATCATGAGCTGACTCCAGATTTTTTTTGGGCTAGGAGTGTGAAGCTTGAACTATGTAGATTAGACCAGTAAAAGCAGGCCTGTACTTTGTGTATTCGTTTGGACAGCCATGTCAAAGTATTACTGATCAAAATATGGCAATTACCTTGTTAAGAGAATTGTCAGTAAAGCCTGTGACACTGATTGTGCCAGAAATCGAAATATTGCAACTCTTTCCTGGTTGAACTCCTTGTAGTCCAGCAGCTCTGACAGAGGCATAGCGTAAAAAGCTTGAAACTTAAAGCCATTACCACTCATCATGAGCAACTAAGGAACCCCTTTGAAAGGTGAGATATCTCTTCGTATTTGGTCCTCGACCACTTTTGGAGTAGATCAGATGCCCTACAGTTATAAATAGGTATAAATATTTGCAAAAAGTGCATAAACTCATTCTTGTTAAACTCATTACCTGTTAATCTCCCTGGAGCTGTCAACAGATTTGTCAAAATTATCAAAAACACCTGTCAAAATCCACTGTCAAAACTGTCAGAAACACTTATCAAAATTGTTAGCAGCACCAGTTAAAGGGGCCTATCAAAGGGAGCCGTCAAGGTTTTTAAAAGTTCTGCCCTTCAAATGTTTGAAAAAGTCAGGAATGTTAAAAAAATCATTGCTTGTTATTTCAATCTATTGACATAAGTCTAAGTATTTCCATTACCGAATTAGTGCTGCATGACTGATATCACGACCATGATTAAGTAAGGTGCCTGCCATTTCACATTTGATTGACTGGTACAAGTGGTAATAGACTCTTTAATACAGAACAATAAATTGCTTGTTGTTATAAGGGATTGTGCTCTTGAATTAAATGTTTGTTGATATAAGGTTCTATTTAGTTGAAGGAATGTAAATACAGTAAATTGATTTTTAATGTTTTCTTGAACATAGGGAAGTCTGCACTTGACATTTAGAACTTCATTTTATTGAACTTTATTTTTTCTCAACATGGGTCCCAAGGTCTGTCCATGGTGAATACTAGGTGCAAGGACAAGGGATGGTTGGTGGGGACATGGATTGGCTTAAGTTGGCATTGAGGTTACAAAGATCAATGGAGGTGGGTGGAGGGATACAGGCATGGAATATAGGCATGGAAGGTATGAGGGGCTTTGGGGGATGGATATTACGACATAAGTTAGCATGAACGATAAGAGACAATGAAATTGTCAAACGTAGGTTGGCAAAAGGAAGATAATGAAGGGTATTCTTGGACAAGCAGGGTACAAGGAGATATGGGGGTGAAGTCTGAAGAGCTGTTTCATATTTTAATCTTTATTTTTACACTTCAAATATGGTGCCAAAGCCCTGAGACAAGCCTTCTGCCCAGCCCACCTCTACACTTGGTACCCCTCCTTAGTTCTTCCTAAGTAGTCCACATTTCTAATATAGCCCAATCAACAGCCAATTTTAAAGTTTGAGATTGTGGAGTGAGGGAATCCCTTGAATCTATGCACCGGACCTGACAGTGAAAATTTGGGTCTGAATTTTGAACCAATTGGCCTCTTGTGGTTATGCCTATGTATTGGTTGCTGGAAATACATGTATTGCAGCTGAAGTAAACCCCATTTTGGCTGAAAATTCTACAAATAAATTTTCATGAGCCATATTACCTATCTTTGAATATCTTATTCTCTGCCAAGGTATACATTGCAACCTGAAATATATCCTCATACTGGAAGGAAAATTAGAATTAATCTGTTGCCTTTTTTATCACAACCCTTCTCTTTTTTAAAACATCCAAATGCAAGACTCCATATCTGCCATGTCCCTCCTTTTTCAAAAACTGACGTAGACCTTGCCTGTCCATAACAGGATGGGGAAAGGCTGGAAGAATTGCATTAGTAACTGAATATTTCAGCTGGATTGCTATAATTGCTCAGGTTCCCTTTGCCCAACTCATAGCTAAAGCACAGAGCGATGGCACTGATCAGATATGTTGAAGAGTAGGTCTGAAATTGCAACAATGTGCAGCTTCCAGTGATATTACCGCTGATATTAAATGCACACATTAAAACACTGTAAGGGGAGGTTTGGTAAGTGGGCTGCAACAATAAAACCAATTGATAAAGTTGTATGAGAAATAGTGTGTTTGAAATAGCAAGAAGAGCTGATAGGGATCCAACATGAGATCCTGTTCTGTCTCTACAGATCGGTCTTAAGAACTTGAGCTTGTAAAGCACTTGAGATAAAATACCTTTCCTTCGGGCAGTGGACTTGTAGCAAACAGGTTTGTTCGATTCTACCAGACATTAACACATTTTGCTAATTGTACTTGGAATCTTTTTTAAATTAATCAAAGACCCAGTTAGGCAACAGTCTCAGTTACCGGCAGACAGGTCAACTAAGACATAACCAAAACAAACTTTTAATGGAAGTGACCATGGGGTAATATCAGGGATACACTACCTGCATCACTTGGAATGAATGGCTATCGGGATAATAGATGAACTTCCCAGATTTATAATTCTCCTCAGTTGAGTACTTTTCTTTGCAAACAATGACTCACAGCTTTGGGAAACTAGTTATGGGCTTTCCTCTGGGTCCTCCAGTTTCCTCCCACAGTCCAAAGATGTGTAGCTTAGGTGGATTAGCCATGAAAATGCACAGGCTTACGGGGATAAGGTGACAGGAGGGCTTAGATAGGATGCTCTCTAAGAGTCAGTGCAGACTCAATGGGCCAAATGGCCTTTTACTGCTCTGTAGGGATCCATGGTTGGCCCCTTGAGATTTCCATGTGTTACAGTTCTAATTATTTAATGATTTGTGGGGCAAAACAATAATGGAGGATGTATTATCGGAGGGATGCGGACTCCCTTAAATGTCACTGCCTTCAACTCAGATTCCTGATGGACACTATAATTAATAACCTCCTTCAGCTGAGTGGTGCTTATACTTATGTATTAGAAAATAATACAAACAATCTGCTAATCAGCCACATGCTGTGATTCTAACTATTTTTATTGTCACTGGCATTTATAGTTTTCATTATGTATCCAGTAACTGTTCCACTTTAATGATTAGATGATAAATGTGCCTGTTGTTATTATTTATTAGGCTCTGAATAGAGAATATGGGAAGGAATAAAGGCCAATTTTTCATCCCTTCATCTTGCTCCAGCTTCAGATCCAATCTAACCTCTATTTATTATTTTTGAACCTCCAATCCTTGTTGTGAATTCACCAATTGATGCAACTGATCTTTCATTATTTTGAGTTTTGAAAATCTTCTATGGGATTGTCCCTTCACCCTGCTGGTTCTTGCAAAGGAAAACACCAAAGTCTTCCTGTATTTTTAAAATCTATCAATTCTGATATAACTCAAGTGAATCTGCATTGTAACTCCTCTATACCTTCATTGTCATTCCAGCAAAATTTTATTCATTTTTTGTCAGGCATTTTCTGGAGTTCAGCAACACCAGTCACCCCTAAGAGTAGACTCACGATGGGAATACACCTTTCGCCACTCACCACCTCATGAATCAACTGCGGGACCCAGAAGTGCAACAGGGAAACCTTGTCCTGTTTACTACGTATTGAAATCTCCCATTCTGTCACGAGATGAGGACACAGTTTTAACCAAAAACTGGTTCATTTGATCTCACATATATGGATGAACTCTTGCTGAAAACCTCCGACCTTAGTTGTGGCTGAATTCTCCGGTGCTGCTGCAAGTGATTGGAGTTTTGGTTGGAACACCAACTTCTCCATCCTCAACTGCAGCAGAGCGGGCACGAATGGGATTGGAGAATCCATTCTACATATACATTTCACAATCTAAACAGTAATTTTTTAAATATTTTTTATTCTTTTAAACAACTAATAAAAATATCAGTTTAGTATGTCTTTAGGAAAATGCCATTCTTATTTTAGAGAAGCTATGGTAAATATGAGAAGGTTCTGTGGCACAGTGGGTAGCACTGGGAGTCATGGCAGGTAAGACCAGATAGTGCAGAGGCTGCCAGATTCAGAGGTGGGCTGCAGGGGGCACTATGTGAGATCCTTTTTCAAAAAAAAGGCGTCACCCCGCAGAACTCTCACATTGTCTTGGTGCACCCCCACTGTCTGCCATGCCAACTTATGTTATTTTAATCATGGGCTTTTATAGCTCTGTGCCAAACTCTTCCCTCCACGTGGCCCCCATTGCTTTTATAGCCGACGTGCAACTTCAGGTCAACTTATATGAACCCACGAGGTTCACCCAACACCCTTTGTCCATAAACCTCCCTCCACATGCCAATTCCATGGCCAGTCCTCAGGATCTATATAAACAAATTTAGGGACCAAAAATTCATTAAGTGAACATTCTTTCAACTATATAATTTCTCATAACAAAAAAAAATTCAAGAACTTAATCACCTATAAAAATAACACTGGAAATCAAAGAGCCTATAATCACTTGTAGCAGTCAATCAAACTACAAAGTGACAAGCACAGTACTGTGACAATGGAGGTTTTGAAACCAGTCATTCAGCAATAATCCAGTAATGGTAAACTTCTGGCTGATTTCAAGGACAGAATGGAATTGGAATTGCAAACAATTATTAGTTTCAGTATTCCAGTTTTTGCAAAGATTTAAAGGAGAGGACTTTTAAATACCTTGACAACTGGATACTTACTTTTGACAGAACCACTTGACAGTTCCTTTTGACAGCTCTCTTGAAAGTTCCTATGCATTTATGCACTTCCTACATACACCCATGTCCACTTTGAACAATCCCAAAGAATAGCTTACCTTTCCCAAAGGTTAAGTGACTTCCTTCATAGGTGTTGCAGGACCAAATAAAAAGAGGTACTCTACTCCTCCACAAGGGTATCTCACCTCTCCAAAGTTTAGACCTGCTCCTATAGACCTGCACAGATTGCATTGGGGCAGTGAGGGGTCGGAGAAGTAGTCAAGTGCCAGTGGGTAAGTGGTCCAGTGCCAGCACAAAACCCCACTGCAAACCTCCCAGTCGCTACACCCAGACATAATCTGGTTCCTGCCCATTGAGGACAGAAACCAGATTAGCACAATTAAAAACTATCTTTAAGATGCCTTGCCCATTTGAGGCCATGTTCTCTGGCCTCCTGTCGGAGCAGAAACCCGGCAAAAATCACGCCTGGTCTTCACAAATGGAGACCATGCATGGTGGCCATGCTGGGAGAGCTCAGAAGCCACTGAAGCACCCAGATAGTCAGGTACATGAGTGGGCAGTGGCCATCTGGAAATGCCAACTTAGTAGTGCCAACTAGCACCCAGCCAAGAGGGTGCTTGTGAAGAGGATGGGGTCTGAGGGGTCTAGAATTGAAGGATAGTAGGAAAGAAGGTTATAAAGGTGACAGGGAGCATGAAGGGGGACCCATTGGGTCAGCTCAAATGCCCTGAAGTCAGTAATGTATGTTGGGGAGGGTGGGTGGGGAAATATGCCTCTAATGAGGGGGTGTGTCCCAATGTCCATGGGGAGAGGGCAGGGGTTCTTCATTTTCACCCTTGAGATCAGGGCACCATTTAAAAATGGCACCTGTGATTTGTGAAGTTGGACTTGCCAGCATGTTTAGGCTCACTCCTCTCAGACCCAGTGTGAAACTCGCTCCTTTCCCAAAAAATGACTTAAGTGTAAAAAAATTAGGATTTAATTTGCGCCACCCAAAATGACACTTCAGGCTGGATTTTCCAATTCTCTGGTCCCACTGCAGTGAATGGAGATTTGGCTGATTGCCAATTTCACTCTTCTTGGGAGCTTTGGATTTTAGTTTCCTTTGCAATGATGGCAATCAGAGAATGACGGGATGGGGAAGGTGGCTTTCTTTCATGGGTTGTGGGCATCACTGGCAAAGTCAGCATTTGCTGTCCATCCCTAACTGCCCCCTGAACTGAGTGTCTTGATTTCAGAGGGCATTTAAGAATCAACCACATTGCTGGAGGTCTGGAGTCCCATGTAGGCCAGACCGGGTAAGGATGGCAGATTTTCTTCCTTAAAGAATATTAGTGAACCAGATGAGATTTTACAAGAATTGACAAT
Source organism: Sphyrna mokarran (assembly GCA_024679065.1). NCBI lineage: Eukaryota > Metazoa > Chordata > Chondrichthyes > Carcharhiniformes > Carcharhinidae > Sphyrna > Sphyrna mokarran. The sequence goes on along the minus strand of JAGIQG010000008.1, from coordinate 73,316,881 downwards.
GCTTTCATGGTCATTGTGAGACTTTTAATTCTAGATTTTTTTTTATTGAATTCAAATTTCACCATCTGTCATACTCGGGTACTCAGAGGATTATCCTGGTCTCCGGATTACTAATCCAGTGATAATACAACTATGCCACTACCTTCCAGCTAGAATGGGAGGGGGAAAGAGGGGAGGAGGAAATGGCTTATCACAGCTTTATCCAAAGGTATATCAAGTATTGCTGATAAATGTTGACACTTCGATAATGGGGTTTTCCATAGAACCAGGTTGATATCAGAGTTTTGAAAGCATTTTGTAATGAAATGTTATGACCTACCTACGAGTAATATATAACACATGCGACAAGGTTTAGTTCTTTAATCTCTCTGCAGTTCATCAGTTTTGAGTACTTCATGCTCCATTACTGATTAATTTTTGCTTTTTTAATCCATTATTCTAATTGTCATTGCATTACAGCTCAAAACACTAATATGTCAAAAAGAAACTACACAGCGCATCTACTGACATAATAAATTGGCACTGAATAATGAGACATTGGAAAATCTAGCTCAGTTATTAAATCTGGTACAAACTCATTTTTCAACCCTCAGCTTTGCTTGATTTATAATATAAATTTAATTGGTGCAGTCATAGTAATTTGACTTGAAATAGAAGGTGCAGCTGAGATAATAAAATTTAAGATGTGATTAAATGTTCTTGGAGAGTTAGCCTAAAGTCTGTAATGCAATTCAAAGAGGAGGGACGGCTTAATTACACTGTGAACTTCAAGTGTGACTCACCACAATTCAGAGATCTGAAATCAGCACCCTCAGTGCAAATATTAATTAACGTGAGGTTGTAGTTTCAGAACATTCAATCAAATAGAAGATATTTTACTTTACTCATGTCACTTGAAGGATATATATCATGGAATATGTAGTATTTTATTTTTCAATCACTAGCGTCAAGGTGCAATACCTGATTTTCATATTAAATACCAAACCAATTTTCCTCATATTTTCAGAAGAGACATGGGTCTGGGTGCTACAATGGTACAGCACTTTGTCCTGCCATCTCTTTCAACTAATACCAAATATCTTCCCGATTGATGAGATGGAAGTCTCTTTCCAGTGACGGGCAGGCTGCTCTGCCTGAACTGGAAGCCTCCGACACCAACAAAAGCTGTTCCAAGCCAACACAGACCTTTTTCACATTAATTAACTCAAGTTTCACCCAAAAACATTAATTAAAAAATAAACATAATCATGATGCCATGATTATGAAAAGAAAGGTACTGACTCTTAACAGAAAAATAGGCGACAACCAAACTTGAAAAAATAATTTGCACTGAATATGGATAGAGGCCTTCGTACATTTTTTACTGAGATTGCTAATGTCTGGTCTCTATTGTGTCTCTGTTGTGTCTGATTACAGACTGCTAGTCTAGTCAGTGCTGTTCTTGATCTTTATTTCCTCACTCTTTACAGCCTTTCTTTCCTTCCAACTATTGCAAAATCCTCCTCACAAAATGAACAATTGGCTACTCTCATTGTTTGTGACAGAGGTTAAAAACTTAGGGGTTAATACTTGATTGGAATCTACTGGAAAATGGAAAGGGTGAGGTTCAGTTTGCCAGGCTGGCATGGGCTCAAATTCAAGGTTAACTGCTGATCTCACTTCAATACAAAGCCAAAGGATTCAAAATTCATGTCTCTTCCTAGTTTTTTCAGGAGGTGGTGGGAGTGGTGGTGGGCCCTCTTCTTGGACCACTGCAGTTCTTATGTCCAGAATTTCTTCAATCAGTCTGTCATGGAGTCAGAAAGTCTACATATGCAAGACAGTTGGTTTTTCCTTTGTCACCATGTTTGAAATATTGCATGCAGGTTCAGTTAGTTTGAACCTGGACCCTCTGTCCCCATAGTAACCATCATGTGCCCTGTTGCAGACCAAGTTGGCAGGTAGTGACAAATCCTTTACCGTTATGTTATTTTGTTTTGAATTTAAAGAGAGAGTTCAAAATATAATCATCTCACAAGAACCTTGCATTCGTAAAACCTGCTGCCTCCCTACTCCCCCCCACTCCGCCAATGATGAATAATTATTACTGAAGTAACAATTTTGTACAACACTATCAAAGCATAGCATTGTAAACACCTTATCAACAAGTCTACAACATACAGCATAAGTAATTTTCTTTCCCTTGTCAAATTTTATCATTAAACAGTCTGTCTTGGCAGTCTTAGACTAACGCGTCATACTTGATCTCATATCACAATCAGCTTTTAAAGTTTAGCTTGCACGAGTTCTTGGCATTCCAACTTTCTTCCACACACAAGTCCATTTTACTTCTGGTGGCTTTAATAGCAAATCTCCCTCCTCATTTTTGTAGGTTTTGCAGCATTGCTGTATTGTAGGTTACAAAATTGTAAACTTGGTTTGGTCTGGTTAATTCTGTCAACAACAACATTGCTGACTCCTATGATCCCTCAGCCTCCTGGTACTGGCAGGCATGAATTATAAACCCAGAAGATGCTTCTTTCCCTCAGAGTTGAGCAATTCCTTTAGTTCTTCTTTAAAACCAGATGCTACACTGTCACCAGAGTGTTGATCTTTTTAACAGGCTTAGAACCACCTGGTTGAGGTTTTAATTCCACATCTCCATTCTTTTTCACAGATGCAGGTTTTTCAATCTCCAAGTCTGTGAAAGCAGTCTTAGCTAGTCAGACAACTGAATTGCCCTCCTCTTGTTTAAATGGTGGATCTCTGTTCTCCTTAAGTTCATTCCCATGATTTAACCTTTGTGTTTTCCTCCAGGAGATGGAGGTTTGACATTGCCTCCTGCTATGCAATCAATTCATTCTTCTGCTAAATAAAATCCTCCTTGGTTGTTTTAATGTTATTATGTCAGATAAGGATGTTATATGCAGAAACAAACATGCACACCCACCAATTTCCTACAACCTGGGACAAGGGGTTACAAAATCAAGAGTAATGTGGGGTGAAGCATGGCTAGACGGCATGAATAATTGCATCTAGGATAACAAAAGTAAGTCAACCACAAGTTTTTAACCAAATGTTGTGTTTTTATTTTTATATAATACATGGATTAGTATTATTTAAAAATAAATGGGAAACGGTATAGCAATTTGAAAGGCAGATTTATTTTCAGTATGGGATTTATCCTGCCTCCAAAACTGGCAGATGCCAAACTGAGGCACTACACTGGCACCATTGGCAGAAGGCTATAATTATCACATTTACTTCATTTCATTTACTCAGTTTTTATTACAAATTATACAGAAAATACAGTTTGCAAGGAATAAAAACAAAACACTGCTGAAAAAAGTGATGAAACAACAATATGAGTAGCGTTTGCTGCAGGGAGATAGCTGACTTGGGGTAAAGTTTGCAGATATGGCCCAACAAGTCTTCACAGCTGGTGAGAAAACCCCCCCCTTAGAACTATTGGCGTCATGTAGTCTTTTTCTATATTATCTTTATTTTAGGGTCAAAGAATCTCTGACAGACTCTTGTAAAGATGCAGAATGAGCACATATCCTGAGAAAAGGCATTATTGTGTATCAATGAAGTCTGTGGTGTAGCTAGAGATAGGGAAGTACGCTTTGGTACGCAACTAAGCACAGCGCGAGAATCTTTGGCTAAACAGCCTTTTCTATATGTTAGTGCTTGCATGATTACTTTAACAGCCAGTCACATGATTTGATGGTGATGTTATTTAGGTGTTTAATAGATCCTGCCTTAGTTTCATTTTCTACTCTGGTCAGTCAACAGCTCCTGAATAAACCTGTTGTTGTTACTTTGCATCGCACGTCAAATGGCACCATTTTCTTTGTATTTAAAATGCACAATCCCTAATATAGGACATCATGGGCCTGATTTTACCAAAAGTTCGTGCTCATTTTTGGGCGTGAAATCGCAGTAAATTTGTGCGTCGGGCCTGCAACGCGATCTGCACCAAAACCGAGCAGATCACGCCTTTACTGATACCTGATTTGGGTACAGACCCGGTCGAGCAGCCCGATGATTTAAATACGTTAGCATGCATTTAAACTGATTTAATGAATCGTGCGCCCATCTTGAATGCCAAACCCCACTTTACCGAATTCAGATCCGTTCTGAATCTGCGCTGTTATCAACCTGCAGAATAAAATTCCGAAGTAGATCCCTATTCTACAGAGGAACTTCTGAAGCCCATCCTCCTCGAACACCCTTCGCAGACTTCCCCTCTAATCACCCCGGCAGACCCACCCCACCATGATCCGAACCCTCTGGGGGGCAGACACCCCAGCAGACCCCCGCCCCATGATCAGACCCCCACTGGGAAGCAGGCCCCCTTGGCAGAGCACACCCCCTCAAACGATCCATCCCTCTGGGGAGAGGCAGGCCTGCCCAGCAGACCCCCCATGCCCCCGTCATAGTCAGACCCCACCGGGAGGCAGGTGGCCCCCTGTTATCAGACCCACTACCCCTCCCAACCCCCAGGAGGCAGGCCCCCTTTGGCAGAGCACACCCCCAACCTACCTCGATTGCTGCCGTCCCTCCACCATCCTTCTGACTTGTACTCGTTGATGTGGAGATGTCTGCGTTGGACTGGGGTGAACACAGTAAGAAATCTCACAAGGCCAGGTTAATGCACACATCCGACTGCCTGCAGCACGTTTCTGGCCTTCAGCTGGTGTCTGCCAGAGGAGGGGATGGGCTCAGATGGATCTCTGGTTGGGAGTGGGAGATAGTGGAGAGGCCCCCAAGTTCATCCTCCCCTCACCCTCCCACAACCAGAATCCACCTGAGCCTGCCCCTCCTCCGGCAGACACCAGCGGAAGGCCAGGAAGGTGCTGCAGGCTGTCCAACAATCACAGTAAGAAGTCTCACTACACCAGGTTAAACTCCAAGAGGACCTTAATCTGATGTGGTGAGTCTTCTTACTGTGATTACCCCAGTCCAACACCGACATCTCCACATCAACAAGTGCAGGTCAGAAGGGACAGCAGCAGTGCTCTGGGGTTGGGCTTCAGAGGTTCTCCTGCAGAATAGGAATCTGCTTTGGATTTTTATTCTGCAGGTTGGTAACAGCGCGGATCCAGAACAGACCTGAAGACGGTAAAGTGGGATTTGGTGGTAGAGTTGGGTACGCGGTTCATTAAGTCGATTTAATGCATGCTGATGTATTTAAATCATCGGGCCGCCCGATTGGGGCACAGACTGGATCCGCACCCAAATCAGGTGTTGGTAAAGGTGCAATCCGCTAGGTTTCTGCTGCCTCCTAGGGGGTCCAATCTGGGGGGAGGGGAGCATTTGCCGGAGCGGGGGAGGGGGGGTGCGCGTGTGCTGCCAGACAGATCCGATCGTGGCTTATCCTCCCACCATCATTCCCCCCCACCTCCTCCTCGGCTCTCTCTCTGTTTTTCTCTTTTGCGCCCAGGTAGATTGTTTCAGATTTTTCGGCAGTACTAAGCCCGGCCCATAGCGAGGATCGGAGCCGACAAAAAGTGTATGGGCGTGCTGGAACAGGGATTCTGGGCTTGGATCCGTTTTATGTCCGGATCCGGCACTTAGCCTCCGATTGGTAAAATCTTTGTGTGTATCAACATCCTCCATTCCCCTCGATTGAACATATACTTACAGTTATTACATTATAATTCCTGGAAATTATGTGGCATTGTCTCAACCATCCTGTAAGTGATGGTGTGCACCATTATGCCAATGTACTCAAGGCTTTATCACATATCCTGTTTTCCCCCAATCTCTGAAACAACCTTTCATTGTTTGTATATTTGGAGACACCATTTGTAGTGGTTAATGAATAATCTGGACCAACTGCATGCTCTCTTTTGTCTCTTTCTGTATGTATACGTGGAAAAATTACTTTGTTGTACTTTGAGGCTTAGTTACATTGTTTGTAAAATAAAAATATATTTAAAAAACTGAGATCATTTTCTACTGAATGAAGGTCACCTTTTAACTGCCTTCCCTAGCACCCTCCTGCCTCCGTTTCCAACTTCGGTCTTCTTACAGCAAGTAATTAAAAAGCAAATAGAATTTGGCTTCTGTTGCGAGGAAATGGAGTATAATAGGCAACTGTACAGAGCTCACTCCTGAAGTAGTGTGTATGGTTTTGGTCTCCTTACGTAAGGAGGTATTGTAGAAGGTTACAGAAGGTTCACTCAGCTGATACCTGGAATGAAGGGATTATCTTATAAGGAAAGGTTGGGCATATAAATGTACTAATTAGAATTTTGAGCTGTAACCTAATTTGAACATATATAAATCTGAGCGGGCTTGAAAGAGTAGTTGCCGAGAGGATGCTTCTTCTCATGAGGGAACCTAGAACTAGGGGCACAGATTAAAGATAAGGCTCACTTCATTCAATTTAGTATCCTGTAGGTCCTGCTCACATTGTAGTATGCGCTACACTGGGGAAACCTAATGCAGATTGGGTGACTGCTTTGTGGAGCACCTCCCTTCATTCCACAAGCATGGCCCTAAGCTTCTGATCACTGAATCATTCCCATTTAATGTCTCTGTTTTTGGTATCCTCCTGGTGCGCTCCAACAGTGATCACTGTAAGTTCTAGGTCCAGCACACCATCTTTCATTTAGATATTTTTACATGACCTTCTGATTCAGAGCTGAGATCAATGTTTCAGATTATATCATCTACCTCCATTTCTTTAGGTAGCAACTTTTGACAATGAATCTGATATTTTCTATTTATATGTCCTGGAGGCCCAACTTTTATTTCACTATTTTTCCAAGTACAATCTCTTTTTTTTGTCCCAGCATTCCTTTTATCATTTAATCTCTTTGTCTTCTACCCTATTTCAGACTTTCTCTTTTATTGTTTGTAGACTCTGCATTTATTTAAAACTTGTTACAACAAAGGATCATCAATTCAAAATATTGCATTGATTTTTCTCTTCACTGAGGCTGCCTGAGCTGCTGGGCATTACCATAATCCTGTACTTACATTTCACATTCCTAGCAACCGCAGTACTTTATTATTTACATCTTTTGAAATGGTGCTGGGATTTGGCATGTCCCTTTGTCGTGTCTCGTGGATGAGTGGCATTCTCTGAGCTTCTCTCTCAGATTGGCCATCTGCAGATGTACTGTGATGTCTATGGGACTGGTTTCATTAAGCTCACCTCTAAGAATGGGAGTCCAAATTACTTTATATTCTTACAGTCACAGAAGGGGACTTTGGTTGCTCCAATTGGTATATTTCCCATAAATCCTTCCTGTGTTGGATGATGGAACTTTGCCAAAAGGAAGTTTTCATTAGCAATAAAACCTGCAGTTTACAATTGCTCAATGATTCTTAAAAGCAACCCCTGTTCGCATCTGGCTGGATTACAATGATCATAGGTAATGGCCTTGTTGATATCTTGGATTGGGTCCCAAAATAACTGCATTTGCAAACGTAACTCCGTTCACACTACTGTTTTCTTCATCTGTGTCCATTAATATTTCCTAATATTGAGGATGAAGACACCTCTATCAAATCCACACTCAATTTATTTTTGTGCTCAGTATTCACAGGGTACAACATATTCACTGACATTGATTGGGTCCATCAAAATAGAACTTGGGTCTGACCACTTGGTGACAGATTGTTCCCATAGCAATGCACAGAGCCAACTCACTTACAGAACTTTCTGTCAATGATTAGCTGGCAGGTCACACATGTAAAGTGGTTAATATATGAAGTGTGACACTCACACCACACACAAAGCTGGGCCATGTAAAGAGAGGCATAAATTGATGACGATCTCACCAGCCAATCATAGAATCATCGAAGCCCTACAGTGCAGAAGGAAGCTACTCGGCACATTGTTTTCAGCACAGACCCAATCACACCTAGGCCTTATCCCCACTGCCCCACACATTTACCCACTAATCCCTCTAACCTACACATCCCAGGACACAAAGGGGCAATTTTGCATGGCCAGTCAACCTTGTCTTTGGACTGTGGGAGGAAACCGGAGCACCCGGAAAGCAGAATGTGCAAACTTCACACAGACAGTGATCCAGCCAGGAATCAAACCTAGGTCCTTGGAACTGAGGCAGCAATGCCACTGTACCAATCAGTACTCTGTTTTAACTCTTAAAAGACTACTCATTAGAACGTTAATCATTTACTTTAAATAGCAATCTTGGTAACCAAACACTTAATTGAAGAACACTGAAATAATCTAAGCAGATGCAATTAATCAATTTGATACTGTCTTATTGGTGATTACCTTGCCAATGAGTTCCTATGCAAGAGAATTACCATGTTAGTATCACTTACCCCAACTTCTACGTGATCAGATCCCTTATCATCCTGCTTGTGAAGAACCTCAAAGTAGTATCTTCTTGCAGAAATAACACTGTGGAGAAAGGAAGAGCACTGATGACTTTTTTTTAAAAGTATGAGTCAGACCCTTTGCTATTTATTGTGTTGGGTAGCTCAAGTCCAGAAATGTCCTGACTGGGCAGCCCAATTCAGTTTAAAGGATCCTGTCAGAATTAATTTTTTGCTGCGAGGAGGCAGGGACAGATAGTATCAGGCATGCTGATCTTGGAAGCAGATCTTAGAGGTGGACAAATGCCAAGGCTGGCTGGTTAGATAGCCTTCTTCGGTTCTCTGGGATCTGTCACAATTTGTTTTAGAAATTATTATGCCCTTTAGCCCTCACATCTCTCATGCACCTTTGTTCCCTATGGCATCACCTGCCCCCTGATGATGACTTCATATCACTAAGTTAGTAGACACAATGGGCAGACCTCAGGAGTCATATGGAGATGAAAAAATAAACTTCTAACTACCTCATTCATCTCTCAATCACACTTACTTGATAGCGGAAATAACTCCTTTTCATGAACCCCATTAAAAATCTTTAAATCTCACGTGGTTAATCGCTAATAAAAACAAACCTCCATTTTTACCCCACATCAAAGACAGTTAACCCATTAATCCTTCTTTAAGTCGTCAATGAAACTGTTAACTTAGAAGCCCTGAAAATTGCATACTTTAGCCAAATGCTCATAATTACATAAACATTGCCCTTTGGAAATGTCAACAGAAGCTGATTTTTTTTCCTAACCAACAAAAGATGACCTATCCATTAAAACAGTCCAGCAGACAGTGCTTTTTAAATTCTCATTGACAGTTTCAGCATGTTCTTTTCATGCTTAAAGAACAGTGGATTTTTTAAAAACTTCAAATCACGATACTTAAATAGTATCATATCCGTCAAGAACATTTACATCTTTTTATCAATCTGTGACTCCCACACTGCGGTTTATGCACTTGGCCATTGCACTAAGGATAAATTCAGAACCTAGTTCAAATTGCCACTCAGGTGAGCTCAGGATTATGCTCGATTCAACTCCTTTCTCAATGGAGCAACCTGTCCAGAATCATACATGAAAATAATTGCCATTTCTTTGAGATATTACCTGTCAAACTATGGTGGAACAGAAAGAAATCCCACGACACCAGTTTAAAGTCCAAACAGGTTTATTTGTAGCAAAAGCCGCAAGCTTTCGGGACAGCCTGTCCCTTCGTCAGGTAGCTGGGAGTCAGGAACTCTCAGCCACCTGACAAAAAGACAGGTTATCCCAAAAGCTTGCGGCTTTTGCTACAAATAAACCTGTTTGGACTTTAACTGATGTTGTGGGATTTCTTTCTGTTTTACCCCAGTCCAACACTAGCATCTCCACATCATGAACTGTGGTGGCACAGTGGTTAGCACTGCTGCCTCACAATGCCAGGGACCTAGGTTCAATTCTGGCCTCAGGTTACTATCTGTATGGAGTTTGCACATTCTTCCCATGTCTGGGAGGGGATTCCTTTGGGTGCTCCAGTTTCCTCTCACAGTCCAAAAATGTGCAGGTTACATTGATTAGCCGTACTGAATTGACCCTCTTGTTAGGGGGATTAGCAGGGTCACAGGATAAATGAGGGTAACGGGAATAGTGTCTGGGAGGATTGCAGTCAGTAGGACTCAATGGGCCGAATGGCCTCTTTCTGTACTGTAGGGATTCTATTCTATGAGTACCTCAATAGGAGCTCTTACCTTTACTGAGAAGGTAATAAAATCAGTGGGTCAGCATGGTGGCACAGTGATTGGCACTGGTGCCTCACAGCACCTGGGATCCAGATTTAATTCTTATCCTGGGTGACTGTCTGTGTGGAGTTTGCACATTCTCCCATGTCTGTGTGGGTTTCCTCCAGTTGCTCTGGTTTCCTCCCACAGTCCAAAGTTGTGCAGGTTAGGTTGATTAGCCATGCTAAATTGCCACTTAGTGTCCAAAAATGTGCAGGTTAGGGGGATTAGCAGGTTAAATACATGGGGTTACAGGGATAGGGCCTAACTCGGATGTTCTGTCAAAAAGTTGTGCAAATGGGCTGAATGGCCCCATTCTGAACTACGGACTCTATGATTCTAGGATGGTAGAGGATTGGGTGGTGGAAAAAGAGGATTTAAGAAAATAAATAATTCAATAGTTTTTGAATCAGATTTAACAAAACATCACTCAGTTACCCCCAAAACAATACATGACCCAACTGCAGTTGGGTAGCAACCTTGAACATTTTATCTGGGTAATCTTAGGGATTGCACTGGGAAAATAACTTGAAATTTGAAAGCCATTGGGAATGTCATGTGAATATAACCATAACCTTTAAGAGCATGACATTTGAAACAAAATCGATTACAATTTGTATAACTGCAACACACGGCTGCACTGAAGAGTCTGTTGAGCTCTGATAGTATTGGGCTGGAGCTGCTAGCCAATCCATACTATTGCAAAGGCCAACCAGCATCAGGCTTTTAAACAAAAAGCCACTTTCAGAGCAGCAGTTTCTCGAAGACTATCAACACCAAAGCTGGTTACTGATTGAAGTTTGAAGCTTACGGTCAATAAATCTGTTCCTATTAGACATCTTTCTGGCAAAGGGACAAAGCTGATTTCTGCTGCGCTCGCACTCTCGCTCAGCTCTATGTTACTGCCTGTGCCAGCTTCAGATTAAAATTGCTTATTATGTGCATCACTGCAATTGAATTTGAGCTATAGTACTGAAAACCATTTGACTGGGAATATCTCAAATTCCCTGGGCACAGTTCTTTAACTCTGGACTTAATTGTGTTTGATGGTGAGAGAAATTAAAATGTAATAAACAGATGTAGCTTAATCAATGTGTAATGCCTTTTAAACTAGCTTTTCCATTAGAATGAAGCAAAATGTAAACTAATAAAGTCATTAAAGCTATGCTGCATATCTGTAGATGAACTGGTGGTGTGATGGGTTAACATTTGTCTACGTTTTAGATTTGAATCAGGCCAGACTGATGGAATAAAAATATTTTCTACATTGGCTGTCATAAATGAAAATGGTTGCAAAATGGTTGCAAAACATCAGCAGAACCAAAGTCAAAAATAACTACCTGCTGCTCAACAGTACATTGATGTCCTTATACTACCAGAGGTTAGAAGGCAAAGGCAGGTGTGCAAAGTTGACAAAAAAGTGCTTGTTCCCCAAGGTTGGGGTTGAAGCGGTTCGCTAGATCAAACAAAAGGGTGCTTCACTCTACTCAATCCATAAAATACCTGACCTGGGCCTGGGAATGATTTAAATTGTTACATTATGAGGATAGTTTGTGTAAGCATGGCTTATATTCCCTTGAGCTCAAAAAATTGAGGCATGATTTGATTGGTAATTTTAAAATATTAGAAGGTTTCAATGGGGAGATACAGAGAAATTGGCTGAAATTCTCCAGTCTTGCACTTCCCACTAATGTTGCCTGTGAGAATTTAGAATTTAGTGTCCAGCCAAATCTCCATCCACTGCAGCGGGACTAGAGAGACAGTATTGGAGAATTCCAGCCACCATTTCCTCTGGTGAGGGAGTCAAGAACAAGTGAACAATTTTAAAATTAACGCTCTTAAAATCAGAAGGCTTTTTTTTCAAGCAAAAAGCAATAGAAATATGGCACTCTCTCTCCCAAAATGGCTATACATACTGGAACATCAAATGGTGGCACAGTGGTTAGCACTGCTGCCTCACAGCGCCAAGGTCTTAGGTTCAATTCCGGGCTTGGGTCATGTCCGTGTGGGATCTGCACATTCTTCCTGTGTCTGTGTGGGTTTCCTCATATGTTCCGAAAGATGTACTGGAAAGGTGGATTGGCCATGTTAAATTCTCCCTCAGCATATCTGAACAGGCACCTATGTCTGGCGACTAGGGGATTTTTACAGTGACTTTATTGCAATGTTAATGCAAGCTTAGCTGTGACACTAATAAATTTAAAACTTAAACTAATTTGGAGCTACACACGCTGAGATTGACATAATTCTGTTGGAAAATTGTTTGACATCAACATTGTCTTACTGTCCAAAAAGTATAATTGGATTCCTCATCAGAACTAGCACAAAAAGCTCACTAACCTTTCACTTTAAAATTTATTGTATTGAGATGATCCCTTTAAAGACATTTTTTAAAATAACGGATGGAAACATTCAGCAGGATTCATTATATCTACAGCCTCGAAAACTGAAATAAAGGATACAGAACGTTGAACATTTCCCTGTGATGCTGCTCATTGGGTATCTCAGGATTTAGAAGTGCTGTTTTCTGTACAGTAGAATTCCACAACATCTTAATCATGACAGTGACAGATTAATGGCTGTAATGCAGTAATGTGCTGAAGTGATTTATTTTATCACTGACACAATGTAAAAATATTACAAAGGAAAAGGCCATATGGATATCTTTCCCTGCGATTTTGAAAAAGCCACTTCATGCGTAAGTTGTTCTACCTGCTTTAAAATCTCTTGGTCTCACGTTAATAATATTTGTCAGTTGCTGTAAATTTACACACAGTTTTAGCTCAAGTATCAGGGATTTTTTTTAATGGTGGGAAAGCAATGGGATAGAATTTTCCATCTGCTGCTAAAAACCTATTGTAATCCTCATCTACTTTTCTGGATTGGATTCATTTGTCAAATGGCATGAGCTTTCCCAATACCAAAAAGGAGCACACTGTTGTCAGAAAGGGAAACCCTGTTATTAATCCAATGGCCACAGCTGCATGGCAGAAAAGTCCAAAATGTCATGTAAATTTCTTTTCACTGAAGGCCTCAGTTAAGGTGGAGTCCCCCAGCAGGAATTGGATCTAATTGTAATGGAAAGAGAAAAGGTTGTTAGGCTTTTACCTTCCATCACATGCCCCACTATTGCTAGTCCAGGAACTACTTTTGTGCCACACACCGTGATTACAGAGGAGGGGGCTGATCAGAGAGACATGGAAAAATGGTTTCAGACTTTCAATTGTATGCAAAGCCTGGATCAAGTGCGGGTGTGTTTTAAACTGACATTCCTCAACGTCGTTTTAAGGTCTCAATGCTGCTGAGGTACATCATTATTTTCAAGTAGAGGGCAAGGTTTGTTTACCTACAATTAGCAGTCCATTAAGCTCCAAAGAAAGTTGTAAACCAGAGAAGGCGAGAAGAAATTTTCAAAGGTCAATTAGGCAAACCTAAAAAAGGCTGCTACGTACAGCTGTCAGGTTCATTGTGGGCAAAAGTGAAAGATTGTTATTAATAATTGAAGACTGACAGTACTTGAGGCATCTGCATCAGATAGAACAGATTATTGTCTGGTGGCTCTGACATCCATCATTATAAGTGCTTTGAAAGGTTAGTCATAGCATAAATCAATTCAATCCTCTTGGATTGCCTGGATCCACTATACTTCGCCTACCGCCGCAACAGGTTCACAGCAGATGCCATCTTCTTGGCCCTGCACTCAACCTGGAACATCTAGATAACAAAGACAACTATGTCAGACACCTATTTATTGGCAATAGCTCAGCCTTCAACACGATTATTCCTCCAAAACTCATCTTTAAACTCCATGGCCTGATCCTCTATGTTTGGTATGCTTTGTCTGTATGATGCACAAGTAACAATACTTTTCACTGTATACTAATACACGTGATAATAATAAATCAAATCAAATCAAAACATTACCTTTAAATTGACTGTATGGTAAGGCCACTTTTCCTTGCCTTAATGTTGCTGACCTTCTATTTGGCAAAGCATTGGCATGCCCTAACAGGGCTGATGTCTGCTTTTGGAGCTGGTGTCCTGCCAGCAGCTCCAGCATCTGGGGATGCCTGGCATCATAAATTGGATGCCAAGCTTGCATCTTGCTCCAATAATGAATTTAACATTTCAAAATAATGTCACTTAGGCGAGAGCCAGACTTCAACTGGTCTTCACGTTCCAAGACCCTCAGTTTTGCCTGTCTCATTAGCACTTTTATCCTGTTCAGGCAAGCAGCAAGCTGGCAGGGTTAAGAAAAGGTAAATTGAGAAAAAAAGGTCAAAATCAGACAGCGGTAGAGTTTTCATTGACTGATTTTATTCTGTTTTCCACTTTTGTTCAATATAATATCAAGCTGTGATATAACCAGAAAGAATGCTTTCAATGGTGCATTTGAAAAGTTGCTGAGAGTCGTAGTGGACATGCCAAATTTCCTTAGCCTCCTGAGAAAATAGAGGAATTGGTGGGTTTTCTTAACTATAGTGTTGGCATGGGGGGAAATAGGACAGGTTGTTGGTGATCTGGATACCCAGAAATTTGATGCTTTTGACTATTTCCATTTCATCCCCACTGATGTAGACAGGAGCATGTCCCCCCACTACCTTTCCTTAAATCAATGGCTGTCTCCTTCCTTTTGTTGACATTGATAGAGAAATTATTGTTTCCAGAACAGTTCACAAGTTTTTCTACCTCTTTCCTGCACACTGTCTCATCATTGTTTCAGGTCTACCCACTATGATGATGTGAACAGCAAACTTGAAAATCGAGTTGGAGGGGACTTTATCCACAAGTCATAGATGTATAAGGAATATATATTAAGGGGCCTTAAATGGAATTAAACCATGTTAAATTCCTTGCAAAAAGATTAAGTTTTGAGATGGTGAGGCAAATAGGACTAGCAAGTTCAAGTAAAAACAAAAATTATATTCATTAAAAATGCAATTGAAAGGTTTAAGTCCCTGTTCATGAATAATAATATTAACAAGAAATTCTCAATGCAAATTTTGCTTGATGCTGCTCTTAGTCAAAATCACTATCTGTCTGCAAGTTCAAGGCTGTGCCGGCCAGTTGTAAATTGTGGAATTATTTCATATTGTTCAGCAACTAATAGAGACATACAATGGTAAATTATCATAAAATTAACACGGAATAGAACAGGATCCCTTAATAGCTGAACAATCATCAAACAGGGCAACAAGACATAATTCGGGCCCTGAACTCCTTTAAAACATGTCCCATCGTTCAGGGAGGAAGAACATTGAAAGGGCAAGGAGATTTATGGTTCTTGACATCTGTATTAAACTATTGCACCATGTTATACTTAACGATGGTCTGGAAATAAAAGTTGAGAAACCTCTCGCAGTCATGTCCTATGAGATTCAGTCTCATTCCCTTGTAGTTCACTCCACATTTGCTCTCTCCTTAATCCTTCAAGTCTTCAAAAAATTATTCCCTTCTCTGAATAGTTTGACTTTAAAAATCGCAGAAGCAGCAGGTGAGAACACTTAACTCCAGTCTGGGCTGTAATACAAAGGCAGAATCCAATCCAGGGATGAAACAGAATTCTAAAATATAAAAGAAATATTGTGGATGCTGGAAATCTGAAATTAAAACCGAAAATGCTAGAAAACTGGGGGCAGAACCTGAGGCCCAGATTGTGGGCTGCACAACAGAGGAGACCAGAAACCTGAGAGAAAGAAACAGGAGAGCAGAGAAGTAGTAAGAAGCAGGAGTGAAGTCCAACTCTGATGAGTCACAGCATCGAAGACATTAATACAGCAGCCCAAAGCCTCCGATGGTGGCAGTGGAGCAGGTGAACAGTTGCGGAACAACTAGGCATAGCTCCTGGATGCCATAAATAAAATAAAAATACTGATGTTAGAAACCTGAAATAGAAATAGAAAATGCTGGATAGACCATAAGACATCAAAGCAGAAGTAGGCCAATTGGCCTATCGAGTCTGCTCCACTATAAAGTGAGATCATGACTGATCTGATGTGATAATCCTCAACAGTACTCTTCTGACACTTCTTCCCCATATCCCTTGATTCTCTTACTGATTATAT
The DNA here is from genome assembly GCA_024679065.1 of Sphyrna mokarran. Taxonomy (NCBI): domain Eukaryota; kingdom Metazoa; phylum Chordata; class Chondrichthyes; order Carcharhiniformes; family Carcharhinidae; genus Sphyrna; species Sphyrna mokarran. Next base: position 73,300,723 of record JAGIQG010000008.1, on the reverse strand, counting down.
ATTTATACAAGATAAACACATAGGTCTGGCATATGAGCTCGAAATGTTTTTTAGCTCCACATATATTGCCAGATCTGCTGAATGTATCCAGCATTTTCTGTTTTTATTATACCTGGACATTACCCCAACTTCGAGAAGATACTAGACATGGTGAAATCCCCTTCAAGTATGGGAGTTGAGGTAATCTGGGTAACGTGGTCGTGGGAAGTTAGGAGTCGGAGCTCTACTATCCAATTGATTAGAGATCATAGAACATAGAACATAGAACATTACAGCGCAGAACAGGTCCTTCGGCCTTCGATGTTGCGCCGACCAATTAGGAAAAAACAACGACCCTCTAACCTAAACCATTCCCTTTTCATCCATAAACTTATCTACTAACCTCTTAAACGCCACCAAACTTGGTGCATCTACAACTGCAGCAGGCAGGGCATCCATACCTTTACCACCCTCTGGGTAAAGAACCTACCTCTGACATCCGTCCATAACTACCACCCCTTAATTTAAAGCTATGTCCCCTCGTGCTAGCTTTCTCCATCTGAGGAAAAAGGCTATCACTGTCCACCTATCTAAACCTCTAATCATCTTATATGTTTCAATAAGGTCTCCTTAGTCGCCTCCTTCTAACGAAACAACCTCAATCCCTCAGCCTCTTCATAAGACCGCCTTCCATACCAGGCAACATTCCTGGTAAACCTCCTCCGTACCCTCTCCAATGCCTCCACGTCTTTCTTATAATGCGGGGACCAGAACTGTACACAATACTCCAAGTGCGGCCGCACTAGAGTTTTGTACAGTTGCAACATGACGTTGCGGCTCCGAAATTCAATCCCCCTACCAATAAAAGCTAAGACTCCGTATGCCTTCTTAACAACCTTATCAACTTGATTGCCAACGTTCAGGGATCTATGCACATATACACCAAGATCCCTCTGTTCTTCAACACTATTAAGAGTCCTTAATAGTATTAATCACTCACCGTTATACTATTGGATTGAAGCATCAGCAATGAAAATCCATTGTCAACAGTTGGTCCCCTTAAGTTAAGCTTTTCCATTAATGTCCATGAAGATTTGATGCCAGTGGAATAAGAACCCCTGTTAAAATCTTACAGCAGTTTGTGTGCTTGAATCCATTGTCTCACCCAACCTGTTTTTGGACCTTTGAATCTTACTTACAACATTTGAAATTGCCAACATTTTTTGCAGCTCCCACCACAAATGGTGGCGATCCTCTAGCTCACTGTGCACAGTCACAAAATAAGATCCATCAGGAATTCAGCATGATTTTCAGAATATGTAACATGTTTTGAGAAAACATTGCAGTCCAGTTTTTTCTCAAAGGTTCACACCTCCCATCTAGTTCTGTCCCAGCCCTGCAAACTTCACTCAGTTCCTCCCCTGTATGGCCCCAGACTACATTCATTCACTCCATTCGATCCAATCTGCCCAATCTCAATGATGCCCAATGGCTGACTGCACATAGGCCTGTGGCCCAGTGTTTAGCTTTCACTAAATCCTCTTTCTGTCCATCATTTGGAATTGAAGACATTTTTTGCATTCTCATTATAGCCCTTCCAAGAAATGTCGTTGTGATGAGCATGGGAAGTCTTGGTGCAAATTTATCTGTTCGAATGAGAAATCAATCTGGATGACAGTTATGTGATAACACTTCCTGTCATTGTAGGATTCATTTGTCAATTTTGAGTGGTTGTTTTTGTTAGTAAAGTAATGAATTTCGAAGAACAAGAAGTCTTTCTGATTGTACTTCAATATGTATAGGAATTAATCCCAGTAATATTAATTTAATGAAATATATCTGCATCAACTCAATTGCTTCCCAAACAATTCTATAGGTCATCCATTTAAAGGAACAGATAATTTCTTGTCAGGAGTTTTTGGCAGTAATCATAATTTATATGAAAAACTGTGCATAATTTTAAGTAACTTATGTTGCTGTCAAACTTTAAAGAATGACTATATCAGTCTTTCACCTTGAGAGAAAGTCAAAGCCAACAGTAACAGCAGTAAAGCTAACCGAATATAAAAGCTATTGAAAGCGGTATAGGAGTTTAAGGACACGGCTCAAAGGAATAGGTAACATCAACAACTACAACTTGCATTTATTTAGTGCCTGTAATGTAGTTAACTGTGTCAAGGTGCCAAATAGAAGCAAACAAAGTAAGTGTTGAAAAGAGCAACAAATTCTTATTTCCTCCATCATCCTCAACACCCATACCCTTCTCATGACACCTTCCATGTAATCACAGGTCGAGTAAACCTGCTTCTTTACCTCGTTCTTCCTCATTGGCCAAGGGCACAAACAGTCCTCTTGAGTAAAGCAGCGACTTACTAGTACTCCTTTTCATTTAGTTTGGATTCCCTACTTCCAATGCAGTCTTTCCTACACTGGGGAGGCCAAACATAGATTGGGTGATCACTTTGCAGAACACCTTCATTAAGTCCACAAGAATGATCCTGACACTTTGGTTGCTTGCCTTTCGATTCACAATTTGTTCTCATTTCTGTCCTTGGTCTGCTGTTCCAATGAAACCCAAGTAAGCTGCAGGAACAGCCTCTCATCTTCTGGACTCAACACTGAGTTCAACAATACTAACCACAGATTCTGTTCTCCACTTTGATGGCTTTTTTTCCAAGTGCCAATCTATATCTTTCAGACATTCTGAACAGTGCAGAGTACCATAGCTCTGGTGAATAGTGGGCAAGGGGTATTCTCATCCAAAAGGCTGGCAGCATAGTGTTGACTGGGGCACACTCAGCGATCTTTCAGTGTGGAGATCAGTGCACATGCACTGCTTCCCATCACCCTCCCCATTCCTGTCCAATGCCAGTCTCCTCATCGCTGGCCAGCCCTGTGCCCCTCCTCCAATTACTGGCCAGCCCCACAACCCACTGATCACTGGCCTTCCAATGCCCTACCCGATTGCTGGCATACCTGACATTCCCAGGCCAGCCCTAATGCATCCCACCCGCCCCAGGTCTGACCCACCCCTTACCCCCACCAATCACCACTGATCCCAATTGCAGAGTGGCAATGTGCACACCCCCCAACAACCAATCACACCCCCCACCCCACAATAAACCCCTATATGACCCAACTCTTGGTGTTTGGTGGGCAGTGCCAAGGTGCCTCATGGGCAGTGCCATGCACCGCTGGACACTACCATGGTCGCACTGTCCAAGAAGCACACTGCCCTTACTCCTGACCTCTCGGGGGACCTCAATAGCCTATGTTCCCTCCCAGGGACCTCAATGGCCTATGAGGACACCTGTTTCACGTTGGTGGGGAACAGTCATAAACCCTGCTGGAGGGAACCACAACCAGCGGAAGGGGAGATGGTAGCAGGCCCGGAGAATACTGTCCTGAGCTCAGTCAGCTCCATGACTATTTCCGGCGCAGAGCTATTACACTATAAAAAGCGCTTGTGAAACTCACGACTGGCATTACAACCTCGCAAAAGGGCCCCAGATGGTGTCTCCTACCTGCTGCACAGCTTAATCCTGACCATTATTTTTCTAACTCTCTCCCGTGTACAGAAAGGTCATATTGGATTCAAAAATGTTGACTTTCTCTCTCCATAGATGCTGCCAGATCAGCTGAATTTTCCAGCACTTATTTTTTCATTTAAGTTCTTAGTGACCACTAGTGGTCAGAATAAAAATGTTCAGTCATAGAAACTAAAATGAGGAGGGTTGGCCATTTGACCCTTCAACCTGCATTGTCATTCAATATAATTTCATGGCTAATCTTCCATTTCAATGCCACACTCTTGTGCTCTCCCCAAACCTCTTGATACCTCTCAAGTTTGGAAATCTATTTCCTTCTGATGTATATTCAGTGATGAGGCCTCCCTTCATCACTTTACCACAGCTATCTGTGGTAAAGAATTCCATAGGTTCATCATCCTCTGAGTAAAGAAGTTACTTCTCATCTCAGTCCTAAATGGCCTATCCATGCCCTGAGACTGTGACCCTTTGTTATAGAGTCCCCAGTCAGAGTAGACAACATCCCTGCATTCAGTCTGTCCAGCTCTGTTGGAATATTACACATTTCAGTGAGACCCCCAGTGAATGCAAGTCTAGTTGATCCAATTTCTCCTCAGATGTCAATCCCTCAATCCCAGAAAGCAATCTGGGTGAATCTTCACTCCATTCCCTGTAGGACAACTGCATACCATAGCTGCACACAATACTTCATGGACCCAATTTTACCATTTTGATTCTAAGTGCTAAATCTGGGAGTGCTTCAGATCCGAATTTTAGCTCCATTCTCCGTGCTCCCAAACACACGCTGCCTGAAATGAAAGCAACAATTCCGAATCATGCAATAGAAGCGTGTAGATGGAGGCTATTGCACCCAAAACCCTGCAGCTCCGATCAGAACCTTCAACTGCGCATATGCAGTAAAAAAAATAGAAAAATGCTCCTCTGCCACATCACTTGTGGGCCTGATATTGCCTCCCTCGGCCCCCAGAGATATTGCTCCACCCCCACCATATAAGTGACTTCCTTATTGCACCCAACCTCCGCTACTCAGACCAATCGCAGCCCCCTGCTTCCTCCCCTTTTCCTAGCCCACCGATCGTACACAGAGTGGCAGGGAATCCCCCGCTTCGTCCCCACCAATCGCCACAGTGTGGCTGTGGACCCCTCCCTGCCTGCCCATCCTCACCATAGAGTTATCTGACCCACTTCCCTCACATTCCCACCAGAGAGCCACCTGACCTGCCTTCCTCCTCTCCACCCACCAGACAGCAATCTGACCCACCTCCCTACCTTCTACCAGACAGCCATCAGACCTGCCTCCCTTATCCCACACACCAGAGAGTCTTCTGACTCAGCTATCACCACCTCCCACCACCTCCCCCCCCCCCCCCCCCCCCCCCACCTTCCCTCCCCACCATTAAACAGACATCTGACTCACCTCTCTTCTCAGCTCCCACCACCAATCTGAGTTAGAGAGCAGCTGGAACCTCTGAACTTACCTCCTCAGAGGCATTATCCTCTGGATAATGGAGTATCCAGATCGGACCTTTGCGGACCTTGTCTGTTTCGCATCAAATCTGGTCTGGCGAATGCAGTGGTAAAGGGGGAAATGCCAGTAAGTTTGGGTGTCCAGCCCATTAAATCAATTTAAATGCATGCAAATACATTTAAATTGATGTTTTTGGTCATGGTGTCGATACCAGCCATTTTAGGCCCTTAGTATAAAGAGAACAGGCGCAGAGGCAGTTGCAGATCATGCTAGTCACTTCACGCCTGACTTTACCAAATTTTCATGCCCAAAAACGGGTGCAACTTGATGGTAAAATCAGGCCCAATGTGTAGTTTAACCAAGATCCAGCAAGACATCCTTACTCATGTATTCAAATCCTCTTGGGAAAAAACAAGCCAACAAACAATTTGCTTTCCTAACTGCTTGCTGCACCTGTATGCTTGTTTTCAGTGTTTGGTGTACTGGAATACACATCCTTTTGTAAGTCAACATTTCCCATCAAAAGGATACCTGTAATTTTTGAGACCAACAACCACTGGCAACTGTATATCATTAAGAAAATGTAGAACAGTGAATCAAGTGTGTCATGTAGCACAATGGCTATTCAAAAGACTGAACAGAGACATAGGTTCAAATCCCACTACAGTAGCTGAGGAATTTAAATTCAATAATGGTGACTAGACTGTTTAAAAACCCATCTGGTTCATGAATATCCCTTAGGGAAGGAAATCTGCTGTCCTGATCTGGTCTGAACAAGACTCATAACAACGTGATTAACTCTTCACTGGGCTCTTAATCAGCCCACTTAATACACTTGGCATTAAGCCAGGCAGTGGACACACACTGTGGTTGTGCATGTAACACATTGACCACTGGAATTCAATAATACAGTTCATCACCACCTTCTCAAAGGCAATTAGGGATGAACAATAAATGTTGGCTCACTTCCCATGAAGGAATGAAGAAAAAGTAGATAGGATCATCCTGACCCATCTTATCCATCCCAGGGGAATAGATCGATAACTAAAATAAAACTGCTCATATTCTGGCAATCCTTCACTAGGAACCAGATAGGAATGACTCCTCGAGCTGGGAAGCATCTAGTTCACTAGGAGCAGCTAACGAACAGTGGGACCATCAAGGCCTTGGGAGTAACAGGAAAACCCTGCGACTGTTGGTCAGGCAGGGTAAGAGGGCCAATTGTCTGAGGTCAAACATATTTTATTCAAGGGGAGGAAGCTTCACACTACATCTGCCTCTGAGCTCAGAGCGTTGCACCAGAGTCCCAACTGCTCGAATAGTATCCAACCAGCTGGTTGATCAACATAAACATTCACCCAAAGGCACTTTGCACATACGTGTTGAACAAAACTCTTCTGCAGAGTAGAAATGAAATGCAGTTTTGATAAACATGTGATAAAATTTGAAGTTTTGTTGTCCTATAGTGTCTCAGTTGTACAGCTAAAGCTGGTGGCTACTCTCATCTTCAGTAAAGTGCCTCTTGAACTGCCTAATTTGAAGAAGTCCCTGTCCAAAACCTTCAATTGGAAGGAGGACGACTCGGATAAAAGGCTAAAAGCAAAAGGAAAATGCTGGAGAAGTTCATGAAGACAATCAGTGGAACAGTTGCAGGCACTGCACGCTGCATTATTCATATTGATAACTTCAGACCTTTGACAGCAGAAAGAAATGAAACTGCAAACCTTCTGATAACATCAATACGACAGCAGTTGGTGTAATACTCGGGTAAGGCAGCTGCTCCCAGGCACCGATAATGAAGTGAAGAATGCTACATGCCCTTTGCCTGTCCGACTGACAGCTGACATTAAAGAAAGTTTTTTTTTTAAAAAAAAGAAATGGCATTAACAGACAAGAGGGGACAGCTGCCACACCAGAAAAGCCACCTTGCTCAGCCCCAGTTCCGAATGCCAGAGGCGGACAGCCATCTGATGAATAAACAATCCATTGAGAAATGAACTTTTGTTTCATCGGAGAATGTTAGCTGCTGCCGGGGGCAATAGACTCTTTTGGAGGGAAAAGACAAGGATGAGGAAATAATCGATGCACAAACTAATTTCAAATTGCCTGAAAGAAGTAATTCAAACTTGTGTGAATAAAATACTACGATGCAAAAGATACTTAGCAACATACAGAGCACAAAATACTTCCAAATTACAAGTTGCCGTTCCCTTGTCCTTGACCCTGTTATATTGCCAGGACTAGCCCACCACACCATCAGGACATGATTAACAGCCCCCCAACCCCACAACCAAATCAGATTATCCACAAACCCAACCCAACTACTGGTTAATGGGTGATCATGGAGACAGACAAATGATTTTGGACGTGCAGAGACTATTTTCTCTGGTGGATGTAACTGTTACTAGGGGGCATAACAAAGAACAAAGAACAAAACAGCAAGGAAAACAGGTCCTTCGGCCCAATGAGCCCGCGCCGCCACTCCGATGTTCCCACCTCTACCTGTGATCCCTGTCTATGTTTATAGATCTATGGATTAAAAACCAAATTTGAGATAATTTAGGGAGAATTTGTTTTGCCAATTAGCCTAAGAGCACATCTTTGGGATGTGGGAGGAAACTGGAGCACCCGGAGAAAACCCACGCAAGCACGTGGAGAATGCGCAAACTCCCACAGACACAGGCCCAAATCCATGTATCTGCACAACACAGCGATAGTCACTGAGTTGTTGTGTTGCCCATCAAATAGTCCAGGTCATAACTTTAAGGTTCATGGTGCAAGATATAGATGGGATGTCTAAGGTAGATTCTTTACTCAGAGAGTGGTTGGGTGTGGAATGCACTGCCTGCTGTGATAATAGAGTCGGACACTTTAGGAACTTTCAAGTGGTTATTGGATAGGCACATGGAGCACACCAGAATGCTAGGGAGTGGGATAGCTTGATCTTGGGTTTGGATATAGCTCAGCACAACATCGAGGACCAAAGGGCCTGTACTATGCTGTACTTTTCTGTCTTTCTATGATATGACTTGCCCTCCCCCTCCCTAAGTTCCTGGATAGAGTACTATCAATCATCACTCCTCCCTCCACCTGCAGGCAATTGGGTATTCGGGCAGTCTTTAAGCAAATTGGGGGTGCAGGGTGGTGGAGGGGGACCATGAGATACAGGGGTGCAGTCAATTGGCAGGGGGGGTGTTGTTGTAGCACCATGAGGGAGGCAAGTGGGCATTGATTGAGGGACTGGCTGTGGAGTTACCCAGGTATTAGATGAAGTTTTAAACTAACATTTCCTGGATAATTATTCAGATAAGTACCACAAATATGTCCCAGCTCTCCAACTCTAACTCGGAATTGGGGGCCTTACAAATAAAAGTAGGCAGTTCTCAGAGGCATACAACTGCTCAGGAAAAGAATTAATAAAAGTTAAAAGCCAACTGAATGAATAGCGGGCCCGCATTAGGTGCAGTGTGTGTCAGGGAAAGAGTTAGTTTTAAGGGATTTTATTTGTATGGGTAAACATTAGAAATAAAGTATAGATTTAGGTAAGTTTAATTTAATGTTTCTGTGCTCAGTTTTCGGGCTGAACAAACATTTATCTGTGTAGGGATTTCATTTCAATATTTAGCTGAGACACTATTATGCTTTAGAGTTTGGAAATGCAAACCGCCTAGCAACTAGAGTTTGAAATGGAAGGAGCAAGCCATTTCCTTTGTTTGGGAATCTGCAACAAAAACTAGTCAGATCAGTTGGAGACTGGAAGAGGCAAAGAATGTGTCTCTCAGGTTTGCATGAAGCTGTAACATTATAATGGAGTAATGGTTCAAACAGCCAGCTAGAGTTCCATGGAGAACTAGTAAGGAACTTGTGGAAGTCCAAAGATCCAGAGAGCTGTAACAAGAAGTTTCTGAACATCTGGAACTCAGTGATCAGAGACTATTGGAGATCAGACTTCTGACTCAGAGAACCAGACAAATCAAAAAGAGATAAATGTAAAATACTGTTGATGCTGGAATCTAAAATAAAAACAGAAAATGCTGGAAAATCTCAGCAGGTCTGACAATATCTGTGGAGAGAGAATAGAGCCAAAGTTTTGATGACCCTTTGATGAGTTAAAAGAGATTTGTTGATGAGAAATATTAGAAAAAAGGTTTTCTACTAGGAATTCTGATGTTTGAAATGTTCTATTACTCTTTGTCATCAAGACTTAAAAGGTAGTAAAAAGTGTGATTTTATTAAGAGTGTGGCAGGGGCAAAGAGTTCATAATCCTGGCAAAAATTTGCTGTTAAAGGTGGAGTGGATGCCCTGATCAATTGAGTCTTTGGAAAATGTGCTCTACATTTTGCAATGCAGATCGCGAAGTGAATGTTTTGCTATGTTGTTATGTTGTTAATAACTAATTAGTGGTCCTGTGACTCAGTTTCCTCCACATTTGATAAAAACAAAAAATTAAAGTAACTGTTATGATCTGAGCTGTGGTTCCATTCTAGGATAGTCCTGTCCAATTACAACAATAACTGGGATCGTAACATATGTGACTCTTTGGAATTGAATTCAGTAATTACTGATGAGGGATGGTTGGTGTCCTTTGTCAGATATAGGCCTCTGCACATAATAAGCAGGGACAGAGTAAGTAGTGAGGACTGTACTGGAACTAATTTTCCCCTTGAACTGAATCAGATGTTCAAAGTTGAGATATTCTAAACCAACATGCCATTATACCAGGCTAATTAGCACTCTCATTGCCTCTGGCTGTGTTAAAACTAAAGCGCAAAAGATACACAGTGCACTATTAAACCCATTATTTTTTAACCTCTTTACTTAATTAATTTTTAATATGAGGCATAAATGGAGTTCATTATAAAGAACCATGGGGACTAATTTATATCCAATCCATAGCAATATCTCACATAATACAGAGGTGTCAAGTCAGGCCACTCTCAAGACTAAATATAAGTCCATTGATCTTTATAATGTGTGGGCTATTAATTTCCTTACAATTTTATTTTATAATATGAAGTCATTTCCTCATGACAACGTCCTTTGTATTAGGCATTTGTGGGAATTAACAGAGATTGCATAATTTGGGGAGCTAACTCTATGGCTGAAGAGCTTTACAGTTAAATCTTTAATTACAATATTTCTCTTTAACTGAAATTCTGCTTATGTCTTAGACCATTTTTGTTTGTCCAGAATGTTGAGAATGACATAAGAACAGAAGGATTGGCTCTTGGAGTAAAGCACGTGAGCCCTTGAGTCTGTTCAATCATTTAATAAAGATGATCCTCAATCACAACTCAACTTTCCCACCTGAACACCATATCCTTGCTTTTTCCAAAATCCACAGTCTAATGATTGTAACCTTCAATGGGTGAGCATCCATAGCCCTCTGGCATAGTGAATTTCAAAGGTTCATAACTGTCTGAGTGAACACATTTCTCCTCATCTCATTTAAATGATTCTTAGTTTCAGATTCTCCAAACAGGTTGTGGTGATTGCCTCTTTAAGGCCAACACCAGCCATTTAACTCTTAATCTGCTCTGTTGACCTTAAACAGACAATCATCACTGACTGGCCCTTTAAAGCAAATACAGGTGAAACAGCCTCTCTGCATTTATCTTGTCAAGATCTCTCAAAATCACATGTTTCAACGAATTCATCCCTCATTTTCCTAAACTACAGAGTAAATGCTTATTTCTGCTCATTCTCTCATTGGAGAAACTGTATTTGCAAACCTTTATTGCCCCTCTCTAAGTCAAGCATATCATTCCGCCACTACCGCTACCAAAACTATGAAGGGGCTTTCCTTCATGCGATCCGAAGAGTCAGCAGGGACACATTCTCACAGACTCTGAGTCTCTGTAACTATTTCACGCTTGAACGAACATCAAATGGCTGCAGGAGGGATTTCCACCCTTCATTCAGGAGGAAGTCTTACCTTACTGAACTGCCAACCAATCTGATTGGTCAACAGCTCCCCAGTCCCCATAGTGACAAACAGCTAGTGTGGAGCGAACAGAAAGTATATCAATGTACCAGAGCTTAAGTTCCGTGACTGGAGGGCAAGTTTAAAGGGTCCTAGGGCGCAGTGCAGGAGAACACGAAAGATCTGCATGGCAATTGGAGTGTTAGGAGAGAGTGGAGATGGAAGTGAAATCCAACATTCACTGCACCTGAAGGAGGGGGGAAGTGGGGGGCCACTACAGTCAGAAGACAGCTTTTGATGGAGGCACCCCCTCTCCACCACCTTTCTGCCTGAGACTTAAGCCCATTCCTGTTTGAGCTTTCTCTGCAATAGGCAAACCCTCCTGTTAGCTTAAAAATTGAGGCTGGGTGAGAAATTGCCTTGGCCTTTAAGATCCATACCTACTTGGGTATGGTTCCAGGGACTCCCACTGGGGTATGGGTTCATAAAATCATGCAACCACTACAGTGCAGAATGAGACTTTTCAGCCCATTGAATGTACAACAGTTTTCCAAGAGATAATGATACACAGGCCCAAGCCCCCTGGCCCTATCCCCGTAACTCCACATGTTTACCAGCCATCTAACCCACACATCTTTGGTCTATGGGAGGAAGCCGGAGCACCGTGATTGGCATGTAATGAGAAAGCCAGGTAGAGTTTTGGCCAGTTAGTTACAGGGTTGTTCCGGTTCAGTTCAAAAATCAGGGACCCACCCATAGGCAACTTTTCCTTATTCACAGATATGGGGTCTCAGAATCCTGGAGTCAGGGATATGCACTTCACCTTGCTCTGCCTGTCTGTAGGTATGTAAAAGATGTCAGGTGCAGAGGGAATTTTTTTTTTTCATTTGTATTCAGTTTAACCCAATCAAAGTCCAATTCAAAGTTTCAGCAAGTGAGACATTCCCGATCCAAGCTGACAAGTAAGCTCACCACTTCCGGTTTTGGGCTTAATCTGCATGATCCAAGCTGATTGGAGCAAGCATCGTGCCTCCTTCAAGGTTTGATCTCATTTGCAACTTAGCCAAAAGACCCAGGTGCTACTTTAAAAAATTGTTTCAAATGAAGCCTCATTGTAACCTCATGACTTCAACCAAGTGTAGCACAGCAAAACTACACTTGACCTTCACCAAAAGGCCAAGAAGTGACAGGGGTCTTTTTTCAAAAATATACTTTATTCATATATTCTGAAACAAACCATTACGGATGCGACATTTCCAATCATTACAAATAGTACAAAACACATTTATAATTTGCTTAACTTGAATATTTTACAATGCTTAATTCCAAGACATTAAATGCACTACAATCCAGCTTTTCAGCAAACTATATACATTCCTCACATTTCACTGAGAGCTGTTTTTACAGAGTTGCACACAGATAACAATCCAAGGATTTGAAGCGACAGGGAATTTTTTTTTGTTTATACATGCAATTCAATCCAATCAAAGTCTAATTCAAAGTCTGAACAAGTGAGACACTCTTGATCCAAGCTGACAGGATAGGCCGACCACTTCCTGCCTTAGGTTTGATCTACATGATCCAAGCTGATAGGAACAGGCACTGCGCCTCCTCCAAGGCTTAATCCCATTTGCATCTTAGCCAAAAAGCTGAGATGCCGCTTTTAAAAATTGGTTCAAATGAAGCCTCAGTGTAACCTCATGACTACTGCATTTAAAAGTTTTCCCAGTGGAATTAACACAATTCAGCAGTAGGCACACTGCTGGTGAGGAAATGTACTACCCATTTTCATGGCCGTGACTGACGCAATTTTCAAAATTGCCCAGAAACCTCCCTGTTATTCAGCACTTTGCCAAACAAACTGCCTGAAAACAGCAATCATGCTGAGACACAAATTGCTTGTTAAGCCATCAATCCTGATGTAAAAATGACACTTCACTTTAAAACTAAGGCACAGTCAAATCATGCACTGGAAATGAAAAGATCCAGAGAGAGATGCCTTGCATATGTGGCAAGGAACACTAAATGTCACAGCAAATAAAATCACTGTGGTGCCTTTCAACATGTGAAATGAGTATTAACAGTTTAAAACTGCAGCAATATTAATTGTGCCTGAAACCATGATGGTAACACCATCAGACCAAAGCAGAGAATTTCAGGATTTAAAAAGTACACAAGAGAGAATAATCCTGCAATCAGCGAACAGGAGCTGACAGTTATATTACCTGCACCAGTGAGTCAATTTTTAAACTTTTAACAGTTAATTTCGTCCAATGTAGTTTCAACTGAAACAAGGTTTCTCATCTCGCTGCGATGTTAAAAGGTCTGTTTGAGAGGGCAGCAAAGGCTAGGCCAGAGCACACTGCAACATTAAAACAAAAACAGAGAAGAGAAACAAACGCAAGTGTCTTATCACATTTCCTACCATACATCCACCCGCTCAGATACACAGCTAATTGAAGCCTTCTGGCTTCCAGCATCTCGCTTTCTGCTACACTGTATACCTCGGGGAGGTTTTAGATAGTTGGTGCTTTCTAATATTAACCCACTATCCAAATGGAGTATTGTACAATTAATCTCAGGAATCTTTTGCTTCATAGAACGAAGAAAATTACAGCACAAGAACAGGCCCTTCGGCCCTCCAAGCTTGCATTAACCATGCTGCCCGGCTTGACTAAAACTACTTCTCCGGCGGGAATATCCCTTTATTCATGTACTTTTCAAGACACCCCCTAAAAGTCACTACCGTATCTGCTGCCAGTATCTCCTTGGACAATAAGTTCCAGGCAGCCACTACTCTCTGTGTAAAAAATTAGCCTCATACATCTTCTTTAAACCTTGTCCTAAACACCTTAAACCTCTGCCTCCTAATAATTGATTCTTCCACCCTGGGAAAAAAAAGCTTTTGACTATCCACTCTGTCCATGCCTCTCATAATCTTGTAGACTTCTATCAGGACTCCCCTCAATCACCATTGCTCCAGTGAGAACAAACCAAGTTTCTCCAACCTCTCCTCATAGCTAATGCCCTCCATACCAGGCAACATCCTGATAATTATTTTTTATACCCTCTTTAAAGCCTCCACATCCTTCGGGTAATGTGGCAACCAGAATTGAACATTATATTCCAAGTGCAGCTTAACTAAGGTTCTATAAAGCTGCAACATGACTTGCCAATTTTTAAGCCCAATACCCTGGTCAATGAAAGCAAGCATGCCGTATGCCTTCTTGACTACATTCTCCACCTGCATTGCCACTCTCAGTGACCTGTGTAACTATACACCCAGGTCCCTTTGCCTATCAATACTCTTGAGGGTTTTGCCAATTATTATATTTCCAATACATATTAGACCTTCCAAAAAACATTATCTTATATATTAAACTCCATCTACCATCTCTCTGTCCAGTCACCAACTGATCTAAATTCTGCTGTATCCTCTGATGGTCTTCATTGCTAACAATGCCCCCCAAAAAAATGAGATTAACACGGATAAACAATGTGCTTGATGAAAATTGCAAGTGAACATTTGTGGCCAAAGAATGCAACATTATAAACTTAAGATCTAAAACATCTCTGTAGAGAGCAGTCCACATATGGTCATAGGAATTGCAACAAATGATGTGCATACTGGTCACACTCAGGGGTGGGCTTTACTCAGCACTCGAATACCAACATCAATCCAGAAGTATGAAATCTACTAAATAGTTTGACAGGACCGAAGGCATCTCTGATGAGTGGAGCTTCTTAAAGCAGGCACCAATGAAACAGAGCTGGTAGCACATATAAATGGCCAGTTAGGAATGCTAAAAGGCGGTGCTATGGGATCAGGAGTCTGAACTGGCTGTGTAGGAATAAGCCTGTGTAGAACTGACCTGCATCAGATATCAGTGTGTAAACATCAGGGTGGCAGCTCAGTAATTTATCCCGGAGGCAGTGAGTTAGACAGGACTGCGGTAGCTACAACAGGAGTTTATGTGGTTGATCCAGGAGTGGAACTCTTTTATTCTTACAGTTTCTGTTGGAGCATGGAAGAACAAATTGCCGATCCTGAGAGTCATGTTAATTGTTGCAGTGATCTTGTAGTTCAGCAAGTCCATTTTTAAAAAAGTAAGATGATGTAATTGGCCAAAGGGCCTTTCTCTGTGCTGTAGATTTGTACGTCTTTCTATAACTCTAATACAGTTTTGATAGGTACAGGTTTGATTTCTTTTCAAGTCTTTTTGACATAAGAGTCTTGAGGAGCTTACCACAATGTCATCAACGAATATTCAGTGAACAGTGGAAGCTAAGGTCAGAGGTATGAGGAACAGACTTAGCACATGGAGTTCTCAGTCATTTGTACAACAGCTTGCAAAATCCAAAGACGTGTTCTCGGATCCAACTAGAGTCTAACATGGGCATTGTGTCGACTGACTATGTGAAGAAAGGTAGTGACACAGGAACTGGTAAAAACCTCTCTACTGCATAACTTCTCAGAGGCCAATGCAGAAGGTTTGTTGTGTGTGAGGGCACAAAGATGATGGCTGGATTGCACATATGTGACTTGATGACTATGCCATTTGCTATTGAAAACAAAAGCTGGAAAGTTTGAGTCTGTTGCCACAGGTTACATGCAGGATGGATGTGATGTCATATTTCTTAACAGTGCCATCTGTAGCAACCCATAGTTGATCATTAGAAAAGGGAAGGGTAACAGTTTTAGTGAATGGAAGTGTGGACTTAGTCAAGTGAAAGCCACTGCAGTCCACTGATCTTTTCAATGGATTGTTAATGATAGTAACAGAATCTAAGAGGTAACGAAAGACTTTGGAAAGCATCCTGTAGACACCAACAAGCAATCTTGTGGAAGAAATTTTCTGGTGGAGAGTAGATTGAGATGCTGGAGACACAATGTGGACTAACTTGAAATGTGTCAAGCAAAACCGTCTTAGAATAGTCACAGTCTTACAGCAGATGATAGTTTTAAAGGCAGGGAGACATGGATCACATGGTGAAGGAGCAAATAGAACATGTTTCCAGTTGTGAAGAAGTTCTTCAGTGCCCTTATCACCACAGTAGAAGGTCATCTGCAAGTTTAACCTCCATTAAGAGATCACCTAGTACACATCATGTCAATTCCTTAAAAGGTGGTTTCAGATTCAGGCATGCCCATGTTAGATTGCGTGTATACACCAACACCTTTGTAGAGTGTAACAGTTCCACAGTGCATCATGGACATTCATGCTAATGGCTTCCAATGAAAGGCATTGCTTAGCTCTGTTGAAATGATCTGTTTCAACTGGACAAGTTGCATAAGGTTTAAACGTCTGATATGAATGAAGCTTGTGACTTACATCAGCATCCAACATCAGCAAGTGCTCTGACAAGTCATAAATCTGTATTTGACCACTTCACAAGAAATGATAGATTAAATTATTCTACAGTGATCTCCACATCTTCAGGCCAACAGCAGGCTCCAAGATTTTCAGGTTTATCAAATCTTTACTGTAAATCAACAAGTTTGTCTCTGGCATACTTGGGGAGGCACCCAGGTTGTACAGGTCTGATGCTGATATTAGCTTTGAAATATCCAATCTTGCCACTGTAACCTGGAAATGCTGGATTGAAGACATCAGCATAATCCTGGAGGAATGTGGGGAATGTGTGTGCTGAGGCAAGGTGTGATCCAGATCCACCAGAACGGATTCTGAAAACAACTGATGAAGCTTGAATTTTGCATTGCTTGGTAAGCAACTGCGTCATGTTGTCCTGAGAATGCGGAGAACCTTGGTTGCTGGGGTTGAAGACACATTGTATCCAAGCAAAATTCTCATTGTAAGATAGGATCGAGATTTAATGGAGAGATACAAGGTGGAATTTTGTCAGCAATACCAGCAAAAAGAATGCAATAAAGGCCATTTGTTGTCTGGCTTGCTGTACTTCGATCCTGAAGGAAGAGAGGACAATATAATGACAAATGTTGTGAAGTCTGCAGGATCACCAGGAGGCTTATCTTGATGAAAGCTCCTGGCAGATTGTTATTGATTTTGAGGGATTGTGAAGTACATGGTCAAGAAGAAGCACATATAGATAGCGGAGTCTACTAGCACTAGGCATTTCGTCAGTTGAATTGGCATCATTAGTTTGCATTATGGGGTCTTGCAAGTATCTCAACATCAAGGTTCTCCATCATTTGGCCTTCAAAGATGAGATTGTGATGATCACTGGACAGGGAGAAACGTGTTTCATCAACAACATGTTAAACTGATGAACCATCAGTCTGGTGAGCAGACTCGGATGAACCTTTGGGACACCAAGTTTCATAGCTGTGGATACACAGACAGTTGGCTCCACTGTCAATGATTACTCAAATAGCATAGTGCTCCAAGATTGTGTCTCATTAAGGTGATTAACAGATTGTACACCAAGTGCAGCTGATTCTAACAAGATGCTAAGTTCCTCACCTCCTTTGTCTAAACTAGCATCCAACATACTATCATTAAGACCAGCATCCAAGACAGCAGCTATCTTATGAGTTTCATTGGCAGTCTTGATATGACAGAAAATTATATTTGCTGAGAAAGTATTTACCTGGTTGTTTACATAATAGAAGGACACCTGTCACGGACATGAAGGAGTTTAGATTTATCAGGTGAAGTTGAAATGGTCCAATACTCTTGGAACAAAGAAGCAGCAGTGCAAAGAGCCTTAGCATCAACAGACATTCAAATCTTATCTAACAGTGAACCTAGTGCTTGCGAGATTTTTAGTTTGACAGAAGCAAAGGTGCAAGTCCAGAGCTCACTGCCATACTTCTGTTTCGCTAAACATGGATGGCTCATGTGAATACACTGAAGCCAACATAGGCCAATGTTCTCCAGTGAGGGCAATGATTCCTCATCATCATCAGGAGGTTGGCCATGATGAAAGGGTCTTTTTGCAAGAGGTTATTCTTAAAAAAAGACTGGCAGATTTCAGGACATGCCTCAGGCCTCTCATCTGATTAAAATATGAAATCAGCCGATATAAGAGATGGTTCTGTAGTCTGGAAGCTGTAATATTGATGAATAGTCTGCCATATCAAAGAGAATGATACAGATGTGTTAAGCTATGAAGTTGCATGACATAACAAGGCAGTAATTTGCTGTCTTCTCCAGCATCAGATTTAATACCTAATTTTTTGTTGAGTCCTAGAGCAGTTCCATCACTTTATGTGTCTCTGTGATTCACAAGGATAGGTTTGCTCCACTTCTCTCATATGAAACCGTTACCGAGGAAGAGGGCAACGTTAGAATCAAATGTCAGAATTTAAATTAGGTTCAGATACCAATGCTTAAATGAATTGACTGTCTCAATCTTTCCTAATCTCCACCGTTTCAGTGTCCATTATTCCACTATTACAGAAGTAATATTTTAGGCTAAATTGAGATCAAAATCTGTGGAACAGTGCCATATAAACTCATCAATGTACTTTGAAGAGGGGCATTAAAATGTTCTAACAGTGCCAGCATGCTAGTAGGTTGTGTTTACTTGTGGATTGGTACATATGCAGGATCACAATACCAACTATACTGAGGTGAAAACATTGAACTTTAATATAGCGATGAAACAACGAGACAAGATGGAACCAGGGAAACCTGGGCCCCAAGCCATCAGAGGACAATGACCCAAAGTAGCACAAAGCAAAAGGGATTAGGAATAGTAGCAGCAGATATGGTTCTCCACCTTAAGTCATGCTTCTGTATCACCTCCCTCCCAGTTGGAGAAGGTACAGGGGCTGAGGAATAAACAAGTGTCAGAGAAGCAGAGGATACTTGGATAGATATTTTGCTAATGAAAAGAGTTGAGGTAAGATGGACTAAGACTAAGAGATATATACAGACTACATTCACATTTGAAATGAAACATGCATATTGCAGGGTGAAGACACATTGCCTATACCTGCTGTTGCAATCAAAACAGTAAATGTTTCCAACTTTTCATTTATTGCAAGAGAGATGTGATTTGTCAGTAACATCAAGTCTCTCTCATGATCTCAGTTTCCTAGGGGAACACATTTTCTATTTGTACAAATACGAATAATCGCTTTTGGGTCAGAGGCTTCCTGGGAAATATTTATTTAATTTATGGAGACACCACTTTAAATTGAAAATTTGGGAACAATGTTAAACCTATCCCACAAATTGACCGCGGGAGGAAGTAGGGGTGGGGATGGGTGGAAGATGCTTTGTTCTGAGGGAGCAGTGGTTACTTTTTTTGGGAGATGGTGATTGAGAAAAACTACAATAAATGGATGACTGGGGTCTGTTATGCCAGCATAAAGTGAAAGGTTATGGATAATGAATGTTTGCTGGAAGAGAGCAGTAGTTCATGAAGCATGCACTCTGGGAGTAACAATAACTTGTGGAATTATTTACTGGGATTATGCTCAGCTTTAGTCCAGTATAGTTGTAACATTCAGAACTAACCATTTCAATATCTTCTAAAGTGGGAGAGTTTGTGCACTTTAATGCTGGAATAATCTAATTTTACAGTACACCAGACAACAGCCTAAGCCTGCTATACATATTCCAGTGGCAAATTTTATCTTTCTATATAGCTTTCTATTACTAAGATAGTTTGTATTGATGGAAATGGAACACACATAATATTTTTATATAATGCACAGTCTGGAGACTCAGAGGGTGGAATTTTATGACAGTAACAGGAAACTTGGCTGCTGGCTGGAGAGCTGGCAAGATCCCAGCCTCGCTGTTTTTCAAGAGGCCCACTGCCACTCAGGCCAAAAATCAAGGACTCTGCTGACTGAAGTCCCATCCACCAAGAGCTGCCATCCAATCGGATGTCGGCACCACTTTGTAATTGACAGTGCCTCTATGGAGGCCGTGGTTGCTGCTGGCACAACTGAGTGATGATGGAAAGGGCATCCCAAGGAGGGGTTTGTGGGGGAGGGAGAGAGGTGCATCGGCAGCAAGGACAGGAGAGTGGCTTTCAGCACACTTTGTTCTCCTTTCATTCCTCCATCAGGCACTAGGGAGTGCTTTTGAATGAAAGACACCCTGGGAGTTGGCAAGCAAGTGTTCACTTTATGGGACCTTCTGCCACCGACTTAATTGTAGTGGAAGTGGTGTCCTCTGGCCTGATTAAATGCCCTCCTGGCACCAAACTCACCATGGGACAAGGCACAAAATACCACCCAATAACCCTGGAGACTGAGCTTGTCCTGTGTCTTGTCATCAGGTCTCCATATGTGGTGCTTTGCTTTTCTCACAACAGGAGGAATGCTGTTTGGTCTTCACTGAGAGCTTGTTAGTCTAATGAGTGAGGGAGTTTTAAGGGTTAATTTCTACCTAAGCCTTGCTCTTTCTTTTCTCTTTATGTTAGCAATTAACTAAGGATCACACCTTAAGTTAGAAAAAGTTAGGTTTTATTCCAGCTTAAAATAGGAGTCTACATCCTCTCTGCATGCAGCTGCAGTTAGTTAGCTTAAACTGGTTTTAAGAAGCTTTAGTTGGTTGCTTTTCAGAAAGCATGGATTTCAGTAAGGTCTTTGACAAGGTCCCCCATGGGACGTTAGTTAGGAAGGCTCAGTCAGTAGGTATACATTGGGAGGTTGTAATTGGATTAGACACTGGCTTAATGGAAGAAGCCAGGAGGATTCCACTCCACTGTGACTAGTGGAGTGCTGCAGGGATCAGTGTTGGATCCATTGTTGTTTGTTATCTATATCAATGATCTGGATGGTAATGTGGTAAATTGGATCAGCAAATTTGCTGATGATACAAAGATTAGAGTTGTAGTGGACAATGAGGAAGGTTTTCTAAGCTTGCAGAGGTACTTAGACCAATTAGAAAAATGGGCTGAAAAATGGCAAATGGAATTTAACGCAGACAAGTGTGAGGTATTGCACTTTGGAAGGACAAACCAAAGTAGAACGAACAGGCTAAAGTAGAACGTACAGAGGTAGGACTCTGAAGAGTGCAACTGAACAGAGGGATCTGGGAATA
Source organism: Sphyrna mokarran (assembly GCA_024679065.1). Lineage (NCBI taxonomy): Eukaryota > Metazoa > Chordata > Chondrichthyes > Carcharhiniformes > Carcharhinidae > Sphyrna > Sphyrna mokarran. The sequence goes on along the minus strand of JAGIQG010000008.1, from coordinate 73,279,818 downwards.
CAAGTACAGAATTCCCTAAAAGTGATGTCAAAGGTGGATAGAGTCGTAAAGAACGCTTTTGGTACACTGGCTTTTATAAATCAGAGAATCGAGTATAAAAGTTGGAGTGTTATGGTAAGGTTGTATAAGGCATTGGTAAGGCCGAATTTAGAGTATTGTATACAGTTTTGATCACCTAGTTACAGGAAGAATGTAAATAAGACTGAAAGAGTGCAGAGAAGGTTCACAAGGATGTTGCCGGGACTTGAGAAGCTGAGTTCAGAGAGAGATTGAATACGTCAGGACTTTATTCCTTGGAGTGTTTAAGAATGAGGTGAAATTTGATAGAGGTGTACAAGATTTTAATGGCTATAGATAGAGTGAATGCAAGCAGGCTATTTTCACTGAGGCCAGGGGAGAGAAAAAACAGAGAGCATGGGTTAAGGGTGAAAGGAGAAAAGTTTAAAGGGGATATTAGGGGAAGGGCTTCTTCACGCAGAGAGTGGTGGGAGTGTGGAATGAGCTGTCAGATAAAGTGGTAAATGCGGTGTCACTTTTAATATTTAAGAAAAACTTGGATGTGTTCATGGATGAGAGGGGTATGGAGAAATATGGTTCAAGTGCAGGTCAGTGGGACTTGGCAAAAAATGGTTCGGCACAGATAAGAAGAGCCAAAAGGCCTGTTTCTAAGCTGTAATTTTCTATGGTTCTATGAATACAGGTCTTCCTTGGTGTTGCTTTGAAATCATGGATTGTAAAATTGGAGTTTGGTGAAGAGGGGAAATAGCTGGCTTTTACTTTGCTACAGGGGAAGAAGCTGATTGGTGAGGAACCATAAAAGATAATTTATCTAGTGAAAGCACTTTCAGAGAAGAGTGACCATAATATGATGGAATTGTATATGATGTTTAAAAATTCAATCTGAAGCCAGAGTGTTAAATTTGAACAAAGGAAATTATGAAGCTGTGAGGCATTAATGGAAGAATATATTAAAAGCTCTGACAATGGATTATCTTAAAGGATTCCTTCAAAGCACAAAAACCCAAAAAGAAAAATCATTCAACTGTGGCTGACACAAGAAGTCAAAGATGGTATAAGATTAAAAGAAAATATAAAGTTGCTACAAATAATAGTAAACCTGAGGATTGGGAGGACTTTGAATATAGCAAAGGAGGAAAAAGAAAGGGAGAATAGGATGAATGTAAGCTAGCAAAGAAACATGAAACAGACCATAAACCTTCTATAGAGATATAAAGAGGAAATGTTTGGCTGCAATAAATGTGTGTTCATTACAGATAGAAACAGGCGAATTTCTAATGCAGAACAGAGAACTGGCAGAGAGGCAAAACTATTCATCTACCTTCATTGAGGAAGATAAAAAAAACTCCCATAATTAGAGATTCAAAGAACGAGGGATAATGAGAAATTGAAGGAAATTAATATTAATAAGAAGGTTATACTGGAGAAATTAGTAGGACTGAAGGTTAATATGTCTCCTGCACCTGATTTTCTATACCCTAGAGTGTTAAAGATGAAGATAGTGATTATCTTCCAAAATTCCATCAATTTTGAAATAGTTCCTGCAGATTGAAAGAAAGCAAATGTCATCTCACTATTTAAAAGGGGAGAGAGAGAGAAGACGAAGATCTACAGACTGTTAGCCTTATATCAACGTAGGGAAAATACTAGAATTTGTTCCAAAGAATGTGATATATAGACACTTAGGGGAGGCAGGCGCCTCCACTATGGTATCGGTACTGGACTAATAATCCAGGTAATGCTCCGGGGACCTGAGTTCAAACTTAACCATTGCAGATGGTGAAATTTGAACTCAATAAAAATCTGAAATTAAAAGTCAAATATTGCCTAAGATACCATTGTCAATTGTCGTAAAACCTATCTGATTCACTAATGTCTTTTAGGGAAGGATGAGTGGCTTGAGAAGAGAATTTGTCTTTACTCACTGTTGTATCTTTGGAATTCTCTACTCCCGAGGGCTGTAAAAGCTCAGTCATTGAATGTGTTTAAAGCAAAGATTGACAGATTTCTAAATATCAGTGACATAAAGAGATAAAGGGATTATGGAGATTGTGTTGTGGGGAGGGAGGCATTAAAGTGGATGATCATTCATGATTATACTGAATGGCCCTATCTGGCCTACATGTGACTCCAGATCTAGAGCAATGTGGATAACTCTCAAATGCCCTTGGAAATGGAGAGCAGTTAGGGATGGGCAGTAAATGTTGACCCAGCCAGCAATGCCCATATCCCATGAAAGTTTTTTTTAAAAACTTGGCTAATAATGATCTGATTGGGCATAATCAATATGGATTCATAAATTGTTTGATGAATCTTTTGGGAGCCTTTTGAGGATGTTACTAATATAATTATGAAGGGGAGTTGTTGAATGTAGTATACATGGATTTTCAGAAAGCTTTTGATAAAGTCCCCCACAGGTAGATTAGTTAGCAAAATTAAAGCTCATGGGATAGAAGGTAATATACTGGCATTAATTCAAGATTAGTTAACAGGCAGAAGAAACATATGGGTCATTCTCATATTGGCAGGTGTAGTGCAAGTATCAGTACTTGGGGCCTTCGCTGTTCATAATATATATCAATGATTTAGGCGTAGGGACCGAATGTAAAATGTCCAAGTGCGCAGATGAAAAAATTAGATGGGAATATGTGTGGTGAAGAAGGTGCAAAGCAGCTTCAGACTTATTTCTAGGATGGTAGGGCTGTGCATGAAAAGGGATTGAGGGAGTTGGCCCTGTACTCTCTCGAGTTTTAAAGAATGAGAAGTGATCTTATTCAAACTTAGAAAATACTTAGAAAATAGATAGGGTAAATGCAGGGAAATGTTTCCCATGGTCAGTGAGTCTAGAACAATTTATCACAATTTCAAAATCAGGAGGAAGTCCCTTAGGATGAGTGGCTTGAGGAGAGAATTTGTCTTTACTCACTGTTGTATCTTTGGAATTCTCTACCCCCGAGGACTGTAAAAGCTCAGTTATCGAATGTGTTTAAAGCAGAGATTGACAGATTTCTAAATATCAGTGACATAAAGAGATAAAGGGATTATGGGGATAGTGTTGGGGGGAGGGAGGCATTAAAGTGGATGATCATCCATGATTATACTGAATGGCAAGCAGGCCCAATGGGCTGAATGGCCTTCTCCATTTTGAGAATGGAATCTGCCCTTAGCTTCCTGTATTTACACCGAAAAATGTACTATATACCAGCAATAGAATCATGGGTTCACAACAGAGTAAGGAAAACAGTTTATGCATCGTTTGTCTAGTTTCTCATTGGTTAGAGGTCAGTCTCCAATGACCAAAACTGCAGAACTAACAAATATAAAGGTATAGACTCTACTCCATCCCTTAAAGGAATTTTAATTGCCTTAATTTGGAATGAAAACAGGAAGAAAAATGAAATGGTAAAGGGGTTTGCATGGAGATTTTTGAGTGCCACTCTCTCTGGGTCTATCTTATAATTGAAAGTAAACTTCATGTGATTTGGTAGAGATTAAATAAACATTGATGAGATTTATAAGTTAACTGCTGATCTACATTGGCTTATTTTTGAGAAAAACAGCAGCTTGTGATTTTATATGACTCTCTCAATTTTATGTTTGCTGATTTGAGATAGCTGGGTGGGTTTTACTCAGTGTCATTCAACGCACAGCCATTGGCAATGATTGAGTACTTGAGCAGCTTAATACATCGGAAAATTAATCCTGCACAACATGCTGACCAGGGCAGTCCACCTCCAAATGTACAATGATGGACAGAAGATGGTTCAAAGAAATTAATTGCAAGCCATGAGGATGGGCTGATAGAATTGAACTTGTCCTTGATGCGCAAAACAACTTTTGGAGATTGCTCTTAAAATGCCGAAATATCACAGATGACACAGCCCAGCTGGGTATTTGATTAAAACACATTTTGAGTTGTAGAAGCATGTAGTAAGAAATTAACAAGACCAAAATGAAACTAGAAATGAGAAAATTACCCTTCACTATGTGGCAGATATTTGAAAGAGATTCCCAGCAGAGGCAACTCTGTATTCCAAATAGACAGAAACCTTTTGTATGGATGTGAACAAAATGCTCAGCAGTCACCCCACATACAGGTTTGAGAATTGCTCACCATTAGCGGACTGCTTGAAAAGACCATTTATTTCTAGTTGAATAACTGCAAACTTCCTTTTGTTGAACAATGATTTAAAGATCTTTCTTACAAATATATAACAATAAGTTACATAACCGAACATAAATTGTCACTGCTTCCATATGCCTACTTTCTTGTCCTTGAATCAAAGGTTGTTCTTAATGATGGAACTGCTTACTATTCCCCATCCCTTTACACCTGGATGTAGCTAAGGACTTGTAAATGACAATCACTATCTTCCACTTCTAGACAGAAAATAGTATGTAAAATACACTTGTCACCAACTGTGGTTGCTTCTCCAAGAAATAAACTCAATACCTGACAATACTTGCCTGAGTGGCATTTGTTCACCTATCATTTGTACTATTCTTTCAACTGGTTTCAAATCCACTGATGCTAAAGTGCATTTTAAAATGCGGTTAAAATGAAAAACTGATCCAAAGGCTGCCTGTGCACCCTCACCTGTCCCGTCCCAAGGCGGGTTTTCCACAGTGGATGTGACAAGCCACTGGCTGCTAGGTGAATTTTCCAGTCTTGCCGATGTCTGTCTAGAGGCATTTGCATGGCTTGCCCACCCTGCTACTGGGAAGCACACTGCAAGGGGCCAGTGCTGGTGGGACTGGAATGACCAGAAAATACCACCCAGAGTACTTTACTGCATCTGGCTCATAACTGAATGGTGACTCAGCTAGCAAGGAAAATTGGCAACTTTTATGGCTCAACTTAATCAAATATTGATCGCTGACTTTGCGACAAAAATGAACTCTCCAATCACAAGGTTCCAGGCTGAAATCCCTCTCCAGGACTTGAGCATAAAAATTAAGGTTATTTGATGCCTAAATTAAACCTCACAGCACAGTGGCACAGTGGTTAGCACTGCTGCCTCACAGCGCCAGGAACCAGTTCGATTCCTGGCTTGAATTGCTGTCTATGTGGAGTTTGCACATTCTCTCCATGGCTGCATGGGTATCCTCCTGATGCTCCAGTTTCCTCCCACAGTCCAAAGATGTGCCAGTTAGGTAGGCTGGCCATGCAAAATTGCCGCTTAGTATCAGAGAGATCAACAGGGTAAAATATGTGAGGTTCAGGGATAGGATTTGGGTGGGATTGTTGTCGGTGTATATGCGATGTGCCAAGTGGCCTTTTTCTACGCTATAGGGATTCTATGATGCAGTAGTACTTACGGAGTGCTGCACTGTCAGAGGTGCAATATCTTTCAAATGATAGAAAACCTGTTAATTGTAGAAATTAAGGTCAAATGGATAAAGACGGAGAGAGCACTCATTGGATATTGACTTTGTAGCCCCGAGAGTTATTCTTGTGTTCCTGTAAAGACATACTTATTAATTGGTTAGAGTTATAGAGTAAGGAGCTTGTAATGTGCCACTTTGTGAAAAAGTTAAAAATGAGTACAGATTAAGGAACATCGAGTTGTTACCAGGCTACAAAGAAACCTGTCACAAATGTAAAATGGACGCTTATCTGGATGCATTTATGCCCTGAATGTGGATCCTGAGTGTCTGACATTGATATATCAAAATGAAAACTGCATGACATGTAAAAATAGTATTCAAGTCCAGATGATGTGACTAAAGCTAATTTAAGAAGGCCCAGCTTGCTTGCAGCAGGGTACTTCACCACCTGCAGTCTAAAACTGCCCCAGGCCCAACGCGGAGGAAGCGGCTTGCACTGACCATCACCCCATTTCAGCGCATTCTGCTTGGTTTCTGATAGGTGGGCAAAAATGTTGTCCTGATAGATGAAGCTTTTCTTTTCTCCCTAAACACACTTTTCTTTTTCTAATTTTAATAAATCCTGATTAATTTTACAGGAACACAAGAATAAGACACTCTCGGGGCTACAAAGTTCTATAGCTAAAATCATTGATAAGGATTTGTTGAGGGAGTAAGCAGAAGGATTGCATTTTCCATTTTCCTTCTACTTAATCTTCTCAGCTGAAGACCCAGCATAAACAATCCTTCCCATCAGTCATCTGCTCTTTGTCCCTTTGAATGCGGCTTCTTCAGTATATTAATAACACAGTTTTTTTATACACTAACATAGATTCTTTACACACGGTTGCCTAGAACCACACAAACTCCATAAGTCACAGCCAAGCAGCCTCTTTGGGCTGAGGTTTGTGATTTCATTTTCTGATGTAGCAAAAAAAAACTGCTTCCAGCAATCCATTATCACACATTTATGTCAGGAGCACAGTTAATACACAAGTCTGGTGTTTACAATAAACCCTTTTCCTGTGGAAGATTGATTGCCTATCAACAGGGAGATGAAGTGCTGAGAAAGTATTCAATACTGGCAGGTAATGTTTCATCTGCTCAAACACAAGAATTTGATGTATCTCTTATATTGCTGAACCAAATTATTTCCTCTTATACCACAGACTGCTGTTTGAGAATGCTTCCATTACTTGTAACAATATACTTCACAGAGTAAAGAGAATACTGTATAGACTTCAAAGTCATTGTAATCTCTAACCATCATTGTAGTCAAATATCTTTTAACAAAATTTTTTTTAAAAATAGGAGACGTATTTATATCTCTCAAGCACACAACATGCATTGAATTATTTTGAAATTTCATGACTGTACTTTCGGGTTAAAAAGAGCTATTTGGGACATGGCAAGATTCCGTAAACTCAAATGAGATGAATGACTCATTAAACCACTGTTTGGTGTTATTTGAATGTTGACTGGTGCACTGGGAACATTTCTGTACTTGTCGTGCATCTTACGTTCTTTGACACCCATTTTCTAAATCATTGGAAAGAGCAAGGAGAAATTTAACCTCACAGGTCATTGGAAGTGCTTCAAACAATGCAGCACTTTCACAGTATTGCACTGAAATGTCAGGGGCTTAAGCGGGGCGGGGGGGGGGGAATTGGTCACATGAGTTCTGGGACTACTCATTTTGTAATTTTTTTAAACCACAGCACAAAATAATTAATTTTGGGAAGGAGACTCCATGCTATATTCCTGGAAGATTCTGGCTAAATTTTTGGTGAATGGACTTGGGCAAAATCGAGAAAATCCTTATTTGATCAGGGCTACTGAAGACAGCCAGGTTAAATCTTGTTTGCACTTTCTTAGTGTTGTTGGCACTGCAATGCAGGTTGCCATTGTGAGCAAAGTTATGGAGAAGGATAACCTCAGCTCCCTGGCATAGGTCATTGGTGCCCACATTAATGAATTGCAAAAAAGCCAAAAGAAAATGGATGAAGTGAATAAAAAACCTGTTGAAAGGGCAGTTTCCTTGCAAGGGGCTCACATTCGGTCCTTGGATATGCTATTGCATAGTGTGTCGAACATCCTGGTTTAAGTGGGGAGCTGGGGCCAGAGATTGAGCCTCTGTGCACCTGATCCCCCAAAAGTAGCTGTGGATGGATTCCTGGTTAAATATGAAAACTGGCTGCCAAGCTTTTCAAGGCATGTTGCATCTGTTCAAGGCCTGGGATCGGTCAAAAATCCCATTGTTGATCTCATATTTTATCTTGATCTTGATGTTCATCAAGAACTGTTGGCGCCACTTGCGACAAAACTCACCACCTGCCGGGTCTAGGTCTCTTTCTACTGGAACTTCTGGGCAATGATATGGCAGAGGTGCAGAGGCTTTGGTGAACTTCTGGATGGATCCTTGATATTGCTTGACAAGCCTCTCGTGATTTTGGTCTTTCTGTACTCCATGGATGGATGAAAATCAGGAGCGTTCATTTATTTGTGATGAAATTTATTGACTAGTATGCTCTGGTGATGGAGCAAAAGAAATCTTAATTTACAGCATGATATCTTTTGATTTCAATTTTGGTCTGGATGTGTGGTATTAGGGATACAGATTGGGTAAGGGAATCTGCCCATCTTGCTTCTGGCCCAATGTCAACTTCAAATCCTTGGGACTGAATGTTTGCGATCCAGAGATATTTTCTTGTTTATGGCCTGATAATGGATCTGCTCTGTTCTACTGGGGAGCATGCTGGTTGTATGAATTACGGTTGCGTGATATTTAGTCACTTTTTTTCTTGTGCTGTAATCCTTGCAATTGCAATGAAGTACATTCTGAGTAGTCTTTATGGATAGGATGAGTAGAGCCACAGCAGGGTGGTGGGCAGGTGACAGAAGTCCTCATTCATAATGGGTGAGGATTCCCACTCTATCTGTCTTTTTATCATACCATTTTGCTTGGCTGGGTAAATTAGGAATACTATGATTATCCAGCTTCAGTGGACAATACATTGGGCAACAGAGTAGCTCACTGTCCTCTTTGGGGGATGTTTCCATTTGTGGGAGAGACTAGAACTCGGAGGCATAATCTCAGAGCGAAGGGATGTTTCTTTAAAACCTTTAGAGGATGGTGAATCTGTGGAATTCATTGCCACAGAGGGCTGTAGAGGCCAAGTCATTGAGTATCTTTAAGACAGAGATAGATGGGTTCTTGATCAAAAAAAGGATCAAGGGTTAAGGAAAGAAGGCAGGAGAATGGGGATGAGAATCATATCAGACATAATTGAATGGTGCAGCAGACTCAATGGACTAAATGGCTTAATGCTGCTCCTGTATCTTATGGTCTTCTGCAAAATTCTTGTCACTGAGTCTCAGGTTGCCCTGGAAGGGGGTGTCTGTGGTGACCAAGTGTGAGAGATTTCCCATCTAGAGGTTTTGATGCTCTGTTCATGATATTCTGCCTGTGAGGATATACACTGTTAATCTCATATCTGAGTCTATCCTGGTGTGTTTTTTTCTCTCCAGGATTTCTTCTCTATCTGGATAAGTAGGATGCTGATATAGACTCTAACTTAGTATAATTAAGATCTTTCCTCAAGATATTCTTTGAGTGTATGTCCTGATGATTCTTTTTCTCCCTGTTGATAGGATATCTTTTGTAGGGAAATGGATTAAATTCTTCCGGCTGACGGTGTGGTTTGAATGGCAGCTCTGCCATGGCTGGAGATGCGCGAGATTTGTTATTTTGTGAGTTCAAGCATGGTGAGAGAATCCTTCGTTTATCGGCTCTTCCTTTGTCTACGTTAACCGTCCTTGCTGTCTTTCAATGTTAGCAGGGGCAACAGCTATTTTGGAAATTCATACTCGGGAGGTGCGGAGACTATATTACTTTGGAAAGGGAATTGTCTGTCCTCCCCTGGAGCCCCTGCTTTCTGGAGGACATCTGGACAGCTACTCTTCCTGAGGTTTAGTGGAAATTATCCTGTTTCATCTGAGATCTGGGGGCGAGGGAGGCAATGTAGCTCTGCTCCACTTATCCTGCATACAAGAATGTATATTATCAAGCCATGTTTTGTATCTGTGGTTGTATCTTGATATTCCCCCTTTTTCTAGGATATCCGTTTACAGTTCAGAGGTCTTAAGTTACTGACTTATGTTTTGTTTGCTTGTATCTGACTCTGTAAGGGATCATGTATGTTATAAAGATCTGGCTTTGTTATCCTGTTGGTGAGTATATGCATCACTGGCCTATGTGCTTGTGGCTTTAACCTATTTTCCTATTATCCTGGTATCTTTGTAATATCCATTCCATATTCGTGTGAAAGGAGTTACCAATTACAATGAATTGTGATTTATAATTTGAACAATTGTATCAGTATTTGCTGGTCTTTCCAAGTATAAATGGAATGATAATTAACACATTGTCTTGAAATCAACATTTCTATATGCGACGGAGGTTTCAAAAATACAGTTCAGACAAAGTCACTTATGGACCATCGTGTCTCTGCTGGTCTTTGAAAGAATCTTGCATTTTGTCCTACAACCCTCTCGTTGTCCTTCAAACCTTTCTTTTTCAAACTCTTTTATTCTCTTGAAAAATTAACTCTTAATCTGCTTCCATCAATTTTTCAATGCATCGTAGTAACTCGAGGTGTAAGATTAATGTTTTTCTCATTTGGTTCTGCGACTTCTGGTTACAAATTTATCCATCAGTATCTCCTTCCTTGTTCTATCAAAACCTCTCATTATGTTGAATATCTTTTATTCAGTCAGAGATAGTTTGGGACACAAATGGGCTCAGTGATGGCGAGCACTTGCCTGATTCATGCAGCTATCCTCTGTTCCCTTAAACTGCTGAGATTAAAGATGGAAGAATGGTAAAATATGAGGAATACAACTTCATTTAAACATTTAAATAACTAGTCTCCTGGGCTTTTGTTAAAACTGGACGTGGATTGAATTTCAGTTGGATGCTTAAAGGACATTGGCATTCACCAAACCCCAACCCACACCATTTTCTTAATTATAGAATAGAGCCCTAGAAATGCTACAGTGCAGAATGAGGCCATTTGACCCATTGAGTCTGCACTGACCACAATCCCACCCAGGCCCTATCCCCATACCGCTACACATTTACCCACTAATCCCTCTTACATATGCATCTTAGGATACTAAGGGCAATTTTTAGCATGGCCAATCAACCTAACCTGCACATCTTTGGACTGTGGGAGGAAACTGAAGCAGCCATGGAAACCAATGGAGACACAAGGAGAATGTGCATATTCCACATAGACAGTGATCCATGGAATTGAACCAAGATTCCTGGAACTGTGAAGCAGCAGTGCTACCACTGTGCTACCATGCCGCCCATTAGAATAAGTTAGAATAAGTCCTGGGTAAATTTCAACATAATCAAGATCTGGGAAATAGATTGTGCAGAAAGCTGCTCAAGTTACTGCTTCTTTTTTATTTCAATGAGGCGGCATCCTTCCAAAGCAGTATGGAATCTGACAACATTCAAACAGATGCCTTGCTGCAAAACTAGTATCCACACTGGATTCGCTTCCAAATGAAATGATCCATGCAAATAAAACAAAGGGAAGCTGTTAATGAGAGAAACATGACAGCTCCTCTATCATACACAAGTGCATTTACCTCACAGCAGCTGACACATCAATCTAGGTTGTCCCTCTGCATCTCTGCAAATGGTTAGTATGATCCTACTGTCACAGTAGCTATGGAAACAACACTGATTTGGTGCCTCCCAAGGTTTCAGTGTTGCTTTGCAGTTGTAAGGTCTTATTGAAGATCCAAGTTATTTAATCACTATTTGAATTCCAAATAGCTCTTCTAAAGACAAAGTAAGCAAAAGTACAAAAGGCTCTGCTGTTTTAAAAAAAACCTTAAAGTGACTACTATGTAATCATCTGTTAATACCAGAGGTGAGAGGTAATTTTGTCAGAATAGTGGCAATATCCTGAGACATGTATAATTAGCCATGGTTCATTCTGAGGCTTCTATATTTTGGACAAACAATAGGCTATCCCAAGATCCTCTGCTGCTGCACCAGAATCATCCCATCTTATTACAGGAACACCACTCTATCTTGAGAACAACGTATTCCATTTTCTGCCAGATTAATTTTACTTACTGTAGAAAGCCACATTCTTACGAACAGTCAGCAAAAGGAGAAGACATGTTAATTTTTGTTACGATCATGTAGCGACCAATAACATCCCAAAAACATTTGAATTTCTAGTGATTGACTGGAAGGATCACATGACAAGATAAAAGCTCCAAAACTATTACTGTAATAAACAAACTACAAGCGACATTGTCTAAACTATATTCTGGAGGTAACATACACAACTGCAGAAAAGATTCTCCATTTAACATTTAAAACAATCAAAAATCACCTTCCATAGTTGTACTTTAGGTGGACGCTTAATAAGAAGGAACCAATTCAAAGTCATTCTCAGCTCTGACTGCTTGTTTTCTTTTTCCAGCTGTATAATCCCCGAACTGACTTCTACAGTGAGGATTACTGAAATGTTTTGGCATTTATAAACAACAAAGAATACAAACATCTGCTTCTGAACTCAGTTCCCCTTGAAAAACCAAAAAAGTCTCTTTTATTCCTTTCAAAATAAGAATACCATCTGGCACTATTTATTGGCTTTATTTTTTAATAGCATTTTTAACTTAAATGTTGTTTTAGGAAAGTATGTAAACTGCAGGCACAAACATCACAGTTATTCTGAGGATTCCTCCCTCCAGCCAAAGCTAGGTGCATTTTCCAGCTTTGTTTAAATCCTCTCGACCTTGGTCTCTTCAAGCCAAGTTTGAATTCCCACTGTATTCTGTTGGTGAACAATAGAGACTGGCTGCCTTTGTCTCTGATTCTTGCAAACTGATCCTGAACTGAAAGAATGGTTCAGGAATTTCTTAAGAAAATCTGAAGTATCATACCACAATGCTTTCCTGAGTACTTTTGCCCTCGCAAAGCTCATCTCCAGGGCAATAAAATTACATGAGCCTTTATACAGACAGAAATACTAATCAATCCCCTTCTAAATCTTTAACTCCGTTCTATCTCAGAATTAAAAAGGCAGTTTAAAATATATAAAGCTAACACCTCCCTGTGAGACTAAGGGATGGGTTTTTGCACAAGTAGAAAGATTTTGCTGACTATACAATTTACAGATCAAACTTTGCCAACGGGGGAAGAAGGTAAAGTGGGAATCTCATAAGTGAGAAACGCGAAGTGTCATTTAAACTGAGTGCAGAATTCAAACAGACCCCTTTTTGGCTGTTGTCTTGCAATGAAGGATTTGATGCAAATGCTCATGAAAGGCATATAAGGTCTGTACAAGTGTCATGGTCTAGGTTTTTACAATTACCTACTCTTTAAACTTTATAAAAGCAGGCTGCTATCACTACTGTCAGTGAGGGCTAAATAAAACCCCTCAACTGAACTGCTTTGATTGTAAGGCTATCTGGTGCAAGTTAGAAAAAAAAAGCACCAATTTGTGCAATTTCATTAGTTTGTGGACATTTCCTCAATACTTATTTCAGTATAAATGTTTGACAGAGTTCCAAAAGTAACAATTATCTTAGCAGGGAGTTCCAAATTCTGTTAAATCAATAGTTTAAATAGGCTATTAAAGGATTAGTTGTCTTTAATTTGGGGTCTGACTAAAGTTTTCTTTTATAAGAGCTTAACAACTTTGAGAGATTTAGAAACCAAGAGTGTATTTCATGAATGAAAGCTTCTTTACTATCAAGTGGGAGCAGTGTTAGATTTTTCTAATTTATTTTTCCATCCAAAAGTTTCCTGAGGTTTGCAAGCAATGAATATTGCATGATTGGATATGAAGATGTCATGGAGGACATGAGAGGGGTGAGTGGGGGACATGAGTTGGCATTAAGATAGTCATTCTCAAAACATAAACTTACAATTAAAATTGTTACAAATACAAAATTTACAAGGCCAACTTTCAGCGGATGGGGAATGGTGGGAGTTAGAAACTAATTTGCTGCTCAAAAGCGGAGATCTGGAGTATTCACTACTTGGCTCCATTCCAATATCATTGGTCAATTTTATGAAAGATGTCAGGTAAGTGGTGGAATTGGCTTCACTTCATTATGGTCACTGCAATCAAATGATATAAGGGATGTGAGGGACGGTCCAAGTACTACTTCACAAGGAAAGTTAAGAAAATTATAAAAATACCCTTTTGGACCTACTTTGGCTTCACTCTTTACTTCCAGCCACTTGGCAGGAAACTGACTGGTGCAGATGGCAATGATGTCCTTGAGGCATAATATTCCCATGTTAAATAACATCCTGCTGCCTTTGGGCCAGTATCACTTCCGCCTTCTCAAAAAAATCAGGTAAAATTCCAAATAAGTCAGCTCCCTGCAGTTCCAGGGTGCATAAGTAACTTGGGTGACTTTAACTGCCCATCTGCCAGGTCTCTGCCAGTTGGATAAGGATATATTCATACCCAACATTTCAGAAATCTTAAATTCGTTGTCTTTATAAAAGAACATTTGCTTCGAGGCACATGATCAGTTCATCAGATATTTAGAACAACAAGGCACCAGACAAACAATTTTCTCCCTAAATTTGAAAGAAATATCTTTGATTTAAGTCAGTGATGCTTTAAGATTCTGGTATAATAGCTTTCTGCTTTGTCTATGCAGTACTTTGCATAGACAGAGTTGTCATTACCATTAATCCATGCAGATTACTTAACATATGTGCACACAAACCCACTGATGAAGCAGCATCTGGTGTTAGCATGAAATAACCACAGACAGACATTTATGCTCCAAGCTATCTTCTGCCAGGAACTACAACAAGAACCAAATAAATAGGCTCAGGTCTTGAATTCACTCATAAAAGGTTTTGTGTGTGACAACACACATCCACGTGCATGTATCCAGTGCCTGATCACACAACTCTATCATGGAAATACCATAGGGACTTGCAAGCATTCCCCAAGCCAAACAGCAACTATCTCGAATTTCAGTCAGGGCATTTATCATGTCATATGGTCTACTGGATAAACATGGTGGAGAACAAAGTAAACTCAAACAATGAATTTAGCAAAAATACCATTTTGGTAGAGGAATTTAAGCTGATTCAAGGAACAGCAACCAGGAGGATTGTTTTCATCTGACTGTATTCATTAGAATTCATTAAGAAGACTGTTGGGCAATTTGGTGAATAGCGCTTTATCTAATGCTCTCTCCTAATAGTGAGCAGCTGATTGGGAGTAAACTAATTATTGTTGAGGATTTTAAACACTGCTTGAAGTTCAACTTTTACTTTTTATTTTCTGCTGGAGATTTAAACAGGACTCTTGAGACACTTCAGAAGATTTTCTAGGATATTTCATGAGGACTTAACCAACTAGATGGGCATTCATCAGTTTTATATTGGACAACAGTCTAGCCACTGTCTGGCATCAGATGGTTTTATGTCCAGTATTTTGTGCCTTAGAGTGCTAAGTCCTCTTTCCTTTCCCTGTTTACAACAGTCCCAAAGTGACTGGGCACAGAAAACTGAAATTAGTTTTCATATTTTCCTGAAATCTCTCTCTTAGTTATAATTGGACTTTCTCCATTTTGAACACTGATGGATTTTCATACGTGGTGACATCCTCTCATTGCAAGATAATGCCTACAATTTTCTGGAGATGCAAAGACTCCATGGACTTCTAATGGGTTCTTCAGATTTTCTGTTCCCAATCCTGGTGGATTCCACCCATGTCATCATTACTTGTTATAATATATTAGTGGCTTCTGGCGTTAGCTGTTGTATGATCAACACTTACTCTGGAAATTCTCTGAGGACTTCATTAAAAAGAGTAGGTATAAAGGTACTCCACCTTACAGAAGCCACCAGGAAAAAGGGAGTGATTAGTCAGGAGCAAGGTTCCCTGCTTTGTCTATAGGAGGAGGCCAGGTAGATAAGCATCAACTGCTGCAGAAGAGGGGGACAAGTATCTAAATTTTATGCTGCGAAAAGTACATCCCTTCAATTCATGACTCATTCCACCAGCAGCTCCTGTGCCCCCTGCAGGAACTCTCTCTTAATCCATCAGCTTTCCTAAAACCACCAATCATGTGTCAGCTGACCCACTCCACAGCTTCAGTGGAAATGGATGTGAGGAGCCCTACATGGTGCTCCACGAAATTTGGATCTAAATCAGCACTTGTGTGCTGAACTTGCAGATGGCTATTTTAGCAACCACACCCCAGGCAACAAAAACTTACAGTAATCACCATTTAGATACAAAACTGAGGGTTAAAACCAGACTTTCAAATGATTAGTATCATTAACATAATATTCACTTAATGCCTTAGTTTTTACCGCAGGTTACATGATTCCACCATCAGGTTCAGAATTATATGGAATTTACAAAACAGGCCATTCAGCTCAACTGGTCTATGCTAGTGCTTATGTTCCACATGAGCCTTCCACTACTTTATACTATTTATCTAAATCTCTCAGCATTTCCTTCTGTTCCTTTTTCCCTCATGTACCTATCAAGCTTCTCTTCAATGCTGCTCAACTCAACTTCTCCCTATGATGACGAGATCCACTTTCATATTCTGCTGAATTTGTTCTTTTGATGCCTTTTGGAGGGTTTGGGACTGAAGGCAACAGAAAGAAAGGATAAATAGAGTACAGACTACGTGAGCCAGATTGTATATAGTCTGAGAGTGCAAGCTGGGATGATTGTGTTCCATGACTTGTGTTAAAATATTCAAAACCTTCAGTACTAACATCTTTTAAGACTCCAAAAAACAAATTCCATTCATTGGAGTTCTGTTGACACCATCTGTCTTTGAAAACTCTATCCTTTAAATATGTATAAAAGTGGATATAAATTGAATCTTGACCTCCTCTGCAAGTGAATCACTTAACAAATGAACCTGACCAGAAGCTTTTCCGTAAGTACTTAAATGAGGTCATGGGGTGAGATCTATAACTTCCCCACAGTGTGATTCTCGTGACAGAAGGTGACACATCATTCCTGGAATTTTCCATTGAATTCACCCTACACTAGCGGGAAACCTGAAGATCCCACCAGCGTGAATAGCCGGTGAGTTTCAGCCATTGAATTCAAATGTGAATCCCTGCTGTATATAGCTAACCCTCCAAGGCTTAGCAAGAGCTTAATCAGTGTGCCCACCATCTATACAAATGCTTGAATAGGATACCAAGGCATTGGGCAAGATTTGCACTCAGTGCCACATTCCTCCTATTCCTTGTTGCAGCAACTTGTTTGTACAGTTCACACTCTAGACACTTTGGCTGTACAGTGCCTCCAAGTAAATCTAGGTGTATCTTCAGCAAGTCGATGTTTGATCACACAATTGGTCATACTGTATTCATTGTAGCGCTGTTGGATATTATTAGTCTGCTACATTTGTGAGTATTCCTCATCTCCCAAGAACTACCCTAATGCACTCTACATCCAAAGACAACAAAGAGGTTGGACTGCCAAAGGGTGAAAACCTGTCTCCTGAAAGGATGATATAAAAGTCAGTTGCAATATAGCTCCAATTGAGCAATGAAAGTAGATTGCCTGTTTCTCCAGAAAGGGTTACTAACAAGTAGCCCATTGCACTCAGTTAAATGCAGAAATTAGTAGGTGAGAACTAGTTTCCCAACATACACTCATTTTTAACTGTTTTCACCCCATTTAAGCAGCACTTGGAGGAAACACTGAAGATGGCAATGCACAGAATATATTCTGGGTGAGGTGTTTGATGTCTATCACCAAGAGTGACTTAGCAGAACCACCACAGACCAAGCTGGACTGAGCCCACAGCAGGTGGTAAGGGAACCAACGTAACTGATCTAATCCTCATCAACCTGCCTGGCGCAGATGCATCTACTCATGACAGTTTTGGTGGGAGTGACCATCACACAGTGATTGAGAAACAAAGTGCCATCTTCACATTAAGGATACGCTCCATTATGTTGTGTGGTTCTATTACCGTGCTAAATAGGATAGATTTCAAACAGATCTAGCAACTCAAGACTGGGCTCCTATGAGGCACTGTGGCCATCAGCAGCAGTGAAACTCAACCTCTTTCTATAACCTCATGGCCCTGCACATTGGACAAAAGAGCTGACTCCCAGAAGTGACGTGAAAGTGACTTCCCTTGACATCAAGGCAACATTTGCCTGAATATGGCATTAAGCATTCTGAGTAAAACTCAAGTCAATGGGAATCTAGAGGCAAGTTAGTCATATCTGGCACAAAGGACGATGGTTGTGATTGTTGAAGTCAATCATTTCAGTTCCATCACTACAGGAGCTCCTTAGGTTGGTGTCTTAGACCCAACCATCTTCAGCTGCTTCATCAATGACATTCCTTCCATCATAAGGTCAGAAGTGGGAATGCTCATTAATGATTGCACAATATTCAGCAACATTCATGACTTCTCAGATATTGAAGCAGTTCATGTCTAAATCCAGCAAGACCTAAATAATATTCAGGCTTGGACTGACAGGTGGCAAGTAATATTTGCACCACACAATGCCAGAGAATGATCATCTCTGACTAGATAGGATCTAACATCACACCTTGACATTCAATTCCATTACCACTGCTGAATCCTTCACTATCAACATGCTGGGGGTTACCATTAACCAGAAACTGAACTGGACTAGCCATATAAATACAGTGGCTACAAGAGCAGGTCAGAGATTAAAAATCCTGTAATGAGTAACATGCCTCCTGGCCCCAAAGCCGACCCACAAGTCACAAGTCAGGAGTGTGATAGAAATCTTTCCACTTGCCTGGATGAGTGCAGCTTCAACAACATTCAAGAAGCTCAACAACATCCAGAACAAAGCAACTGGCTTGATTGGTATCCTATTCATGAACACTCAATCCCCCATCGCCAACAAACAGCAGAAGCTGTGTGTACCATCTACAAAATACACTGCAGGAACTCACTCAGGTTCCTTAAGTAGCACCTTCCAAACCTGTGACTGCCACCATCTAGAAGGGCAAGAGTAGTAGATACTTAGGAACACCACCAGCTGGAGCTTCGTCTTCATTCACCATCCTGATTTTGAAATATATCGCCATTCTTTCACTGTTGTTAAGTCAAAATTCTGTAACTTGCTCTCTAACAGCACTGTGGGTGTAACTACACTTTGGGATTGCAGTGTTCCAAAAAGGCAGCTCACAACTACTTTCTCAAGTGCAACTAGGAATGAGCGCTAAATACTGGTCCACCCAGTGATGCCTGCATCCCAAAAATGAATTCAAAAAGAACCGCTACCTGCACTGTGTCCTGTGATTTGATCTCTAATCATGAATCTAGTTTCTGAACTGTGTTTTGCCGAATAGAATGAAAGACACACATTTCTGTAGTATCTTTCACAACAGCAATATATTTCAAAGCATTCATAACATCAATGAAAGGAAAGTGTAATCACGGTTGTTGGAAATGTGGCAGCTAATATGCAACTAGCCAGACCCCACAAGCAAACGTGTGATCATCAGATTTCTGTTTTATTGGGTTTGGTTGAGGGATAGATTTTAGTCAGGACACCGATGTAATGTTATCTAGGTGGAGAGAACACTTGCTGACAGATTAAATGCCTATAAAGTCAATCAGGGTGATTTTTAGCTACAGCACACTGAAGTTTTGCAGTTATTGACTGAAGTAACAAACTGTAAGGTTCACAAATGCTCACAGCAGTGCTCAGTTCCTGACAATAGCACACAGACACAATCACTCGTAGGGATTCAGTTAGCAGGCCAAATTAAACAAAACTAAAGAGAGACTGACTGAGACAGACAGACATACAATGAAAAAATGGATACAGACAGAAGTGAAAAAGAAAGCAGACAAATCAGTGAAGAAATAAAAGTGATGGAAAAGAAGCCAAGACAGTAAAGAGGGAGAACAACAGAAATGAGCATTGTTGAAGAACGATAGAGATCAAGAAAAAGAGAGACTTGAAAAACATTGGGTCAAAAGGGGGCTTATGAGGCCAAGGAAAGCCACAAACTCAAGGTAGAAAGAATATTTAACAGAGAAATTGGGATGGATTTTGACATAGAATGAAAAATAGCAAAAGAGATGGATAATTGAATGAAGCAAGGATTTTTTGTATTTGGAGTATGCAGAAGAAAGAATGCACTCTGGAGGATACAGTCAAAGTTGATGAATAAGATCAGAGATTATTTAGGGCTGGAAGAAATATTCCTGAGCAAATTTTAGCTGCTAACAAACTGTTTTAGACTTTTCTACACCACTCAGAAAGAAAGGGGGGTTGTCAAAAATTTCTCATCTTAAGTACAAAGCCAAGCATCAAAGAGAATCAGTACACCAGATGTCTGAATGGCTAAAAGGGCATTATTTCCATGAAAAGATCTTTAACAAATCTTTTTTGTTGTGAATCATTCAATAGGACATATTCATTTTTAATTCCCTGGTATCATTTGTGTTGGCCATTTCTTCTCTGATCTTATGGTTTATTGCCCTGGCAAATAGGTCCACTGCTAACTCATTTTTGTCTAAATTATTATGTTTACAAATTGTCTTTACCTGTCAATTTGGTTAAATAAAGCAAATGCTGTAGAGTTAATTAGTTTGAAGCCCAAGAGGCTTGAAGAGTCTGAAGCCTCCGCCCTCAGCTATCAATAAGTACCGAAAAGTTCAATTTTAAAAAATAGTTTCCCCTTGTATTTTTCAGGGAGAATATTAGTATCTTAAAATATTGTTCCCAAAATATTAGGATGCTAATAGAAGAGAAAGTAAAACATCATCTTGAGGCTTAAAGGTTTTAAATAGCACACATATTCTAATTGCACACATATTATAATTGTTTTTTGGGTTTAATTAATCTATTTTCCCCTGACAATGTGAAGGAAGATCTTTAGCCCATGTAGACCATAATCATTTTATTAATGCTCTTGACTCCTTGACTGTCACATAATCTTTTAGCTGATGACAGTAATGCATCTCAAACGGGCTGTGTTGTCATAAAAAAGAATGCTCATCTTTCTTCAATGTAGGCTAAAGTATAAATATATACATATACACACTTCTAAACCTAATTTACTCTCTCATTTTCTTACAGTCTCATTGTTTACAAAGAAAATCACAATCCTCTCTGAAGCAAACTAATGTACTCCTTGGCGTTTGAGAATACAAAGGGAAGAAGATTCTAATTGACTCAAAATCCATTCACTTGCACAGATTTAAGATTGTGCTCGTAAAATAGGTTACAAACACTCCACTTGCTTTATCAAAATTCATTGGCACGCACAAAGACGCATAGAAATGATTACGTCCATGCTTCAGTGTCTACAATGGGATGAATTCTCTTATATGATGCTTAACTCCCCATTAGGGCTGTATTTTATTTGACTCTACTGGGTGCATTTTTGGCAGCAGTGAGACCACATAAAATACCCATTTCATCACCTGTTCACCGACTGACTTCCATTTTCAAACAGGTAATCAAGGGTCAATTACCAAGCCACTTGGCTCTGATAATACGCTGCCAATGTACAAAATGTGACAGGGAGGCAGTGGTCAGCCCGATTTTCCAACTGCAATACATTAAGATCAATACCCCACTTTCTTCCCTACCCTTTCCCAAACCCTTAAACACATTACACTCCCTTGCCTCTCGGACTTATTGGTCTTGGAGATCCATGAGCCTTCTTACTCTTGTTGTCCCAGCAGCAGCAAATAATGCACTCATGGTTGCTTGGCACTGCCAGGGCTGACAGAGTGCTGGTTAACCTAATTGGATGGCAGTCCCAGAGAGTAAGATTTCCTACCCAGTGAGGGACAGAAATCTTACACTGATCATGTTAAGCCCACATGTAGCACATTATGGCTGCAGGGTGGGCAGAATGGAATGGGTTGACTCAATACCAATTTCCAGCAAATGATGAGGGTGGCGGGGTGGAGGAGAGTTGGAGGCAGCGTATAACTTACTGAACTAGAAACCCAGCACATGAACTTAAGTTTCACCACAGTAGCTGGGGGAATTTAAATTGAAGTAATGAATAAATCTGGAAGAAGCAGCTAATTTCAATAATAATGATCATAGAACTACTGGTTTGTTGTAAAACTCCATCTGGTTCACTACTGTCTTTCAGGGAAGGAAATCTGTAGCCAGTCTGGCCGACACTTGAGTCCAGCTTAACAATGTATTTGAAGTGTAACTGTCCTCTGAAATGGTCCACCAAGCTACTCAGTTGCATCAAACTGTTTTTCGGATAGCTGGATTAGAATAAAAGTGATGAATTGAGGGGCTTTGACCTAGGCACCCCAAATGCCAAAGGCATACCTGCTCCTGTGGACTCTGTAAAGTTACTATCAGGCAGGACTAGTATCAAAATTAGGACATCTGTCAAACAAACTAGTCAAGCAACTACAACAGTCTCACATATTCAAAACCACCAAATCATACCCAAAGTCAATGTCCAAAAAACTCTTTTGTTACAATCCCTGCATATGTCCTGTTCTTCAGACACTCTCCATCATGTTATGTGACACTATAACCATACTAAATAAGACAGCTTCAGAATAGATTTAGCAACTCAGAAATGGATATCCACGAGGTACTGTGGGCTATCAGCGGCAACAGAGTTGTACTCAACCATAACATGTAACCTCTGGCCTGACATACTTCTCACTCTGACATTACCATCAAGCCAAATGAATAAATTGGTTCAATGGAAAGTGCAGGAGGGCAAGCCAGGAGCAGCACTAAGCAAATCTAAAATGAAGTAGCGACATGATGAAGCTGCGATTAGACAGAGCTAAAAGTGATCCCATAAGGTTTATTTATTCCTGTCACAAGTAGGCTTACATTAACATTGCAATAAAGTTATGTGAAAATCCTCTAGTCGCACACTGCAGCGCCTGTTCAGAGACACTGGGGGAGAATTTAACATGGCCAATGCACCTAACCAACATGTCTTTCAAGCTGTGGGAGAAAACCGGAGCACTCGAAGGAAATCCACGCAGACATGGAGAGAATATATAGACTCCGCACAGAGAGTGACCCAAGCTGGGAATGGAACCGGGTCCCTGGATCTGTGAGGCAGCAGTGCTAATCATTATGCCACCGTGCTGTCCCAGTGAATTAAATCAAAGCTCTGCAGTCCTGCTATATCCACTTGTAAAATTTGGTGGACAATTAAACAGTTGACTGGAGGTGGGAGTTTGTCAAATATCCCCATTATCGATGAATAGGGTAACCCACACATCAGCATAAAAGATAAGGCTGAAGTATTAACAGCCAGCTTTAGCTGGAATGGGAATCAACTTCAGTTAATGAGCCAACTTGGATTCCTCCTGAGATATGCAGCAACACAGATATCAGGATGTTCTGCCTATTTTAAATAGCTGAAAGTGTGTGTGTGTATTTTATATATATTATAAATGTTCACTTATAAACAAAAGAGATAAGGCCAGACATTGCCTCTTCTTTGAATTAAACCAAAGTAGAGGAACAATAGGTACCTGGTACGTTCACCATGACAATGCCTCGACCACTCAGAGCCGACTTGCCAATCTGAAATAAAACACTAGCCCATAATCAAACTACTTGTTGCAGATGCATGGCCATCTTGTGCAAAGGTCGCTACCAATCCTTTTGCACATTGGAGACAACATTCACACTGAGAACAGCCTTTGCTGTTGTGTGTGACAGACACTACAACTGTGCGAAATGGCATTAATTCAGAACAGATGCAGCTGCTCAAAACTGGGCAACAATGAGATATTGCCAGCCACCAGCTGCAACAGAATCAACCCCAATTTGAAACCTCATGGGCTGCCACATTCCCCCCTCTACCATTACCACCAAGCCAAGGCCCTACTCTGGATCAATGAGGAATATCGGAGGGCATGCCAGGAGCAGCCTAAGTCATACCTAAAAATTATACTAACCTGGTGAGGCTACAACAAAATAACTACAAATTTGCTAAACAGTAGACAGAGCATGCTGCAGACAGAGCAACAGCCAACAGATCAGATCAAAGCTCTGCAGTCCTGATGGATCCAATTGTGACTGTTGGTATCAATTAAACAACTAATAAGAAGAGGTGTCATGAATATCCCCACCTTAAGTGATCGCTATGCCAAGCACACCAGTGCAAAAGATGTGGAAACTATGAAATAGCTGATATTAACCTGAACTGCAGTTGTATTTAAGGTATTTAAGATTATAAAAAGTAAGGACCAGTGCCACTTATTTCCCCAGTTTTATTTATTTTTCCTTCTGGGCCTGCTGCAGATTTTCAGTATTTTGTTTCTTATTTCAGATTATCAACGCCGTGATTCAGGGCCCACATAATGCTAAACCTGCCAACCATTAGCACAGGTTTAAAACCCCCAGGTAATGCTGCTATCTACTGACATTTCATAACCCGATTACAGTGCAAGCATTCTTCTTGCATGTCTCTGCCAGAGAGAATTGGATCAGCTGGATGACACTGTCACCATATAAAGCCTGCTGAGATGCAGGTTTTAACCTTGTTCAGAGACAGAAGTCAAGGTCGGTTGGGACTGAGCTGATCTGGATTAATTCACTTCACATAAGCTCTTCTTGCATTAATGACGCACTAGCTCTATAGAAGTCACGAGTTCAACTTCAAAGTACTGTGTGAACATGAATGTTTATGAAGAGAAATAGTATTTCTTTAAAAAAGAGCAGCAATAAATATGTAAACTTCAGAGAAGTGAGTTGTACAGATCCAGTAGGTGGGGAGTAGAACCATGATGAGAGAGTATGATACACGCTGAGAGCAAACTTCAAAACTAGTTATCGACAGGCATAGCTGACAGTATATATACCTCATGCTAATTGGTAGAAAAATGTCACTATTAATATAATTATGTTGCTATTACTTTCAAAATTAACTTGCATAGAACTTAGTTTTGCCATGATTCTCACCATGAAATTAATACTTAACAATAGCTTTTGACAAGGTACTGCATGGCAAGTTGTTGCATAAAGTTGTTGCATAAAGTTAAATCTCATGGGATCCGGGGTGAGGTATCTAAATGGATGCAAAATTGGCTTCTTTACAGAAGCTAGAGGGTGTTTTTTTCAAATTGGAGGCCTGTAACCAACGGTGTGCCTCAGACATCAGTGCTGGGCCCACTGGTATTTGTCATTTGTATTAATGATTTGGATGAGAATGTCGGTTAGTAACTTTGCACATGACACCAAGATTTGTGGCATTGTGGACAATCAAGAAAGTTATCTCCAATTGTAATGGGATCTTGATCGATTGGGCCAGTGGGCTTACGAATGGCAGATGGAGTTTAATTTAGACAAATGTGAGGTGATGCATTTTGGTAGATTGAACGAGGGTAGGATTTAGTTAATGGTAGGGCGTTGGGGAGAGTTACAGAACAAAGATCTAAGAGTACATGTTCATCGTTCCTTGAAAGTGAAGTCACAGGTGGACAGAGTGGTGAAGAAGGCATTTGGCATACTAAGTTTCATTGGTCAGAACATTAAATACAGGAGTTGAGACCTTGTTGAAGTTGTACGCGACATTGTTAAGGCCATACTTGGAATACTGTGTGCAATTCTAGTCACCCTATTATAAAAAGGTATTATTGAAATAGAAAGAGTGCAGAAAAGACTTCCTCAGATGCTACCAGGATTTGATGGATTGAGTTATAAGGGAGGCTGAATAGACTAGGACTTTTTTCTTTGGAGCGGAGGAGGCTGAGGGGTGACCTTATAACGGTCTATGAAGTAATGAGGGGCATAGACAAGGTAGATAGACAATATCTTTTCCCAAAGGTAGGGGAGTCCATAACTAGATGGCATAGATTTAAGGTTAGAGGGGAGAGATACAAAGGTGTCCAGAAGGGCAATTTTTTCACAAAAAGTGGTGAGTGTCTGGAGCAAGCTGCCAGAAGTAGTAGTAGAGGCAGATACAATTTTGTCTTTTAAAAAGCATTTAGATAGTTACATGAGTACGATGGGTATAGAGGGATATGGGCCAAATGCAGGCAATTGGGATTAGTTTAGGGGTTTTAAAAAAAAAGGGCAGCATGGACAAGTTGGGCCGTAGGGCCTGTTTCCATGCTGTGTGACTCTATGATTCTAGTATGACGAGAGAAACATATATAGAGTTGCTGGGAAGATGAGGCACTTTGAATTACCTGTTTGATCTCAGATCCAAACATTCTTTCCTCACCATCATTCTGCAGGGACTA
The DNA here is from genome assembly GCA_024679065.1 of Sphyrna mokarran. Taxonomy (NCBI): domain Eukaryota; kingdom Metazoa; phylum Chordata; class Chondrichthyes; order Carcharhiniformes; family Carcharhinidae; genus Sphyrna; species Sphyrna mokarran. Next base: position 73,254,180 of record JAGIQG010000008.1, on the reverse strand, counting down.
ATGCCACAATAGGTGAGAGTTATCCTATCTAAAAATTGAAAGTTGAAAGACAGACTCAGTGACAGAAGAAAGAAGCAAATGAGGAGTGAACTGAACTATACGGCAGCATAGTGGCTAGTCACTGTGTTAGGAATCCAGAAGTCTGGATTAATGCTCTGGAGAGGTAGTTGGGGACTTTAAGTTCAATTATGTATCCTATAGTAAAAAGTTAGTTTTAACAATGGTGGTCATGAAATGAAAAATCCATCCATTTCATTAATGTCCTTTTGGGAAGGATATCTGCCATAAAACAGACTGGATAAGGAAGGCAATATAGTTGACTCTCAATTGCCCTTTGAAGTGACTTACAAACCATTTAGTTGCATCAAATTATTATGACAAAGAAGAATGAAGCTGGATGGATGACGAGATATTGGCCCAGGCACTGATCATACCAAAGGGTCAATTAACTTTGCCTACATTGAAAGGTTCCTCCTCACTAACATCTGGGGACTTATTCCAAAATTAAGGAGAGATGTTCCACAGACTTATCAACAACCAACCTGACATAATGGCCAGAACTCTACCACCTTGTCTGCCACAGAATCATTAGGGGCGAGGTCCAACAATGGAAACTCTATTGATTGCATGTGGAATTTCTGGTCTCACCTGCGAGAGACTGTAAAATCCCACCATTCAGACTCTCAGACTCATACATTTTAGCCAAACACCCACACTCCTCCATCAACATCCCTATTTATATCTTGTCCAACAGCAGGACAGATTCTCTGGAGAGTCAATAGTAGAGGATGTGATGTTGGAAATCCTTACTTTTGACCTCAGGTCCTCTGAGGTCTCATGACATTCATCACCATGAGTGGCTAGTAGTAGCATCATTATTGATCAAGCTGGCTGAGTCCTTAAAGACATAACTACCAGTTTGGACAATGGCAAGATGAGGGACAAACCCACTTGATCTCATCCTCACCAATCTATCTGTTGCAGTTGCATCTAAGTTCTCTCTTCACAATGAGGACATCCTCATTACTGCATTAAATGTTATTAAAAAAGCACTGATCATATTGGATGCAGCAAAGACTACAGCACTCATAGCATCTCAGCTGCAGTACTAAAAACAAAAGCTGTAGAACTAGCAGATTCCAAATGAAGCTGTTCCTGGAGACTGCAACATTGGTAGAATACATAGAGTGCCTACATAGAGTGCAGAAAGAAGCCATTCAGCTTATCAAAGCTGCACCAACAACTGTTCCACCCAGGCTCTATCCCCATAGTCCCATGTATTTACCTTGCAAATCCGCCTAACAATAAGAGGCAATTTAGCATGACCAACAACCTAACCTGCATATCCTTGGATTGTGGGAGGAAACTGCCCAGAGGAAACCCACATAGACACAGGGAGAACATGCAAACTTGACACAGTCATACAATGCCAAATTGAACCTGGGTTCCTGATGCTGTGAGGCAGCAATGCTTACCAGAATCTACCAACAAAGTGGAAAATTGTCAATGAATAAAAAATAGGACAGATGCAATTCAGCGAAATATTGCCACTTTAGTCTGTTCCATCAGTCAAATTGATGGAAGGTGTCATCAACAATGCTAACTGCTTGCTATCCATCGCCTTGCATGTTACAGACACAGGGCCAGGAACCTTTTCAATGACTTGAGCATTTCAGCCTCAGCCAGCAATTTGGATACTGATTTCCAGCTACCTACCACCTTCCTAATATCCTCTTTAATGCTTCTATCATTCATCTTGACTCTGTGTTCATTAGTAGAAACAGGTCTTCCCTGTCTACTCACTATAGATCCCTCATATTTGCATGCACCTAAGTCAAGTCATGCCTCAGCTTTGTCCGTTGTAAGAAAAACAACCTTAACCTATCCAATCATCCTTCAGACCTGCATTTTTGCAGCCCATCAGTATTTTTGTAAATCTCTTCCGTACTTTCTCCAGAGCAATTATATACTTCCTATAATGTGGTGACCAGAACTGCACAAAAAACTTCAGCTATGGCTCAACTAGCATATTATGCAGTTCCAGGATTACATCCTCACTTCCTTTACCACTTTCAATATCATCCTGTTTATTTGTAATTCCTTTGTCTTGTTTACCCTTCCACAATGCATTACCTCATACTTTTCCAGATTGAACTATATTTGCCACTTTTCTGTTCACCCAACCAAACCATTGATGTAATTCTAGAGTCCACAACTATCCTCTTTACTATCAACTCATAGCCAATATTTGTGTCATCTTCAGATTTTCCAATCATGATTACCACGTTTAAGTCCAATTAATTAATTAATTATTAATATATACTACAAATATAAGATGACCCAACATTGAGCCTTATGGAACAGCATTGGAAACCACTTTCAATTTCTGAAACATCTGTTGATCACTACCGTTTATTTCCTGTTACTGAGCCAATTTTATATCCAACCCGTCACATTTCCTTGTATTCCATGGGTATTACTTTTCTCACTAGTGTGCCATATGAGCCTTTATCAAACGCCTTATGCACATCCACCTTGATGTTCCTCAAAAATTCAATATTTTGTAAGGCACAACCTTCCCTTTACAAAACTATGCTGACTGTTCCTGATTAACACTTGTCTTTTGAGGTGACAGTTTCTCCTGGCTCTCAGAATATATTGCAATAACTTGTCCACCACTGCAGTAAGATCAACTAGCTGGTACTTTTCTGACCAATTCCTCGCACCCTTTTTAAACAATGCTACAACATTCACTGGTACCTCACTTATGTCTAGCAAAAATTGAAATATGATTCTTAGACCATCTACTATTTCTTCCATGGCTTCCTTTATCTGCCTGGAATACAATTCATCTGGCCCTGGTGATTTACCAACCTTTGAGGCTGTCAATCCCTCTGATAGTTATTTGACTGTGTAATGCTTCAAGGAGTTCCAGTAAAATTTTAGTCAATCAGAATTGGGGAAACATTCTCCACTGATTGAAGTCATACTTAGCACAAAGTTAGATGGTTATAATTGTTAAGGTCAATTATCTCAGCTCCAGCACAATGCTGTAAGAGAGTCCTACCATAGTGTACTCGGCCCAGCTGTCTTCAGCTACTTTATCAATTACCTTTCCTCTGACATATGACCAGAAGTGGGGATGTTCACTGATGTTCAGTGCACTGTGTTACATTGACAATCCTTTAGATACTGAAGCAAACCTGGGCAAGGTCCAGATTTATGAAAAGTGGGAAGTAACATTCATGTTATGCTAATACCAGGAAATGATTACCTTCAATAAGAGACAATATAGCTGCCTCCTTTTGATTTTCAACAAGATTGTTACCTTTGAATTTATTCATCACCATAACTGATCAGAAACTTAACTGGACCAGCCACATAAGTGATATGGCTATCAGAATGGGGCAGAGGCTAGGTTCTGTGGAATATACTTCACCTCCTGACCCTTCAAAATCCTTTTTACTATCTACATTTAAGTTATGAAAAGAGGTTGAGTAGGCTTTAGTTATTTTCATTGCTGCTGAGGGATAATCTGATTGAGTTGTACACGATTATGAAGGACATGGCCAGAATGGATAAGAAGCAGCTATTCCTCTTATTTGAACGGTCAGTCATAAGGGGATATGGATTCATGTTAAGGGGCAGAATATGTGAGGGAAAAACACTCATTTGCCTCCTAAATGGCAAATGGTCTGGAATGCACTGTTAGGGAGGGTTGTAAAAGTGGGTTGCCTCACATTGTTTGAAGAGCACCTGATGAGCATCTGGCATGTCATAACATTCAGGGCTATGGGCCAAATGCTGACAGATGGGATTTCAGGTGTTTCTATTGTATCAGTGCAGACTTCATGAGTCGACAGGCCTCTTTTGCACGATGATTCTAAGGCACAAAATAGGTGTATGATGGAATATTTTGGAGGGGCATTGCTTTTTTGGAGGGGCATTGCTTTTTATATTGGTCGGCGCAACATCGAAGACCGAAGGGCCTGTTCTGTGCTGTAATGTTCTATGTTCTATGTTCTATTCTCTACTTGCTTAGAGGAATGCAGCTCCAACACTCAAGAAACTTTACACTAACCAAGGCAAAGGAGCCCATTTAATTGGCACATCATCTACCACCTTAAAACATTCATTTTCTCAATACCAGCACACAATGGCAGCAGTTCTGCAGCAACTTTCCAAGGCTTCTTAGACAGCACCTTTGAAATTTGAGCAGCCTACCACCAAGGAAGACAGTGCCAGTAAATACATGCTATGAAAATAGCATGATTTGAAAGTTGCCTCCAAATCATGCATCATCCTAATTTGAAAATATTCCTTCCTTGGAACTGTTTGGATGGAATTATAACAAATAAAAATACCATCTGCCATTCAGTTATGAGTTAATTAAATATAGAGACATAAAAAAATGCTGTTCAAGTTGCAAATAACAAAGACTGCACATTGAAGTTCGCAAGATATAAGAAGCTGGTATAATGCGCCAAGATTTTATAACAGTTGTTCTTGGATAGAACCTGATCTTATTAACAAGGCTGGCTTATTGCTTTACCAAGAAAATATTCCGGAATAACTTCATTTTAACTCATCCTGGCGAAATAACTTTTAATTATGCTATTTAAAATTAATTGTCCCTTAAGCAAATAGTTAGCTACAACAAACGAATAATACTCCCTCCACAATACTGTCGCACAACCACGAGGAACATTACTCCAGAGAATATTCCCTGATAAAGCCTCAGACTTGATAAAAAATATATTTACAGATTCTTTATTTTTGACTCCATACAATAGCAGAATGTGGTATAGAAAATTCTGTTTCCCCAGAGCAGATAACTTAGAATTGAAAATGTTCCTGCAACTCAATCCAGATCAAAAATTGTCATTGAAAAAGTAGTGTCTTTGGGCTAACTCCAGGGTTGAGTGAACAACTTAACTCCAAATATACAGCAGTTTGTGCACAGAAACAAACCATCTTTGCACAAAATGTTTTGAATTTTGTTTAATCTATGGTGCCAAGTGCTGTAACATGATCAGACTCTACAATTTGAATGAGACTCTACAACATCAATGACAATACAAAGAACTGCCTTATTAATGTTGCTGTTTGGACAGGAAGAGTTCTGAAAACCAATTTAGTTTCATGAGAGCTAGATGAAAACTTGCTTCCATGTATGGATTCTCTCATTGATGTTACAGTGAATTAAAGAAGCTTCTATTTTTTGACAGATTTTTTTTCATCAGATTAACAGTACTATTAATAGAATGTTACTTTACAGTGAGGGAATAGATATCTATTTGCTTATCAAGTATGGCCTTCATCGTGATTCGATTCCATCCTTCCAGGTCTCAACGGTTTTCTCTTCTCTTTGCAAAATTTGCCTTTCAAGAGGCAAAAGTGAACTACTGTTCACTGTATTCCCCTTTCCTATTAGTGATTTTTCAATCAACGTTAGACTTTCTTCACTGACGTGCATAAGGGATCCATTTTTTGCTATTCAAAAAACAATTTCTGAATGGGATGTTTCCCACAGGCATTTGACCTTGCTTTGCTTGTGGGAAGGAAAGTATATTTGTATCTGGGTTCAAGTCATATTTACCCCTGAATAATTCTTTATATTGTTTGAATCAAACAATAGACTTGCAAGTGATACTGTCAAGATTTTGCTGCGTCAATGATGGCAAAAAGGTCAGTGTTTTCCTTCCATAATTACTCTACCAACACTGACAGCAACTTTGAAACTTGGAACATGTATCTCCCTTTCATGAATGAATATGAATTTTCACTCAACGCAATCAGTCTCACTCCAAAAAAACTTGGAAAAAGTTACATGTTGATGAATGATGTGTAACTGGATTTTGACTACATAATTAGTGCTGAACACCCTTAATGATCCTGAAAAGCTAAACTTACATTTATGTAATGTTACATTTCTCAACAATGATTAAAAATTCCATATTCTTTATTTAAGCTTTGTTTATCTATATTCTCGTTTCTATTTTAATATTACTGTATTTTGCTGCCTGATATATTAAAAATGCTTCTAATTTCTCACTTTGCTGTATGTGTGTACTCCAATTGATTGGTTGTCAAAGCATCCTTTCATAAATAAGGGGATCAAAATTGCACACAGTACTCCAGTTGCAGCCTCACCTTGCCTTGTACAGTTGCAGCAAGACCTCCCTGCTTTTATATTCTATCCCCTTCGCTATAAAGGCCAACATTCCATTCACCTTCTTGATCATCTGCTGCACCTGCAGACTGGATTTTTGTGATTCGTACACAAGGATCCCCAGTTCCCTCTGCACAGCAGCATGCTGCAACTTTTCACCCTTTAAATAATATTCCTTCCAACTATTATTTCTACCAAAGTGGATAACCTCACATTTGCTAACGTTATACTCCATCTGCCAGGTCCTCGCCCACTCACTCAGTCTATCCAGATCTCTGTGCAGATTTTCTGCGCCCTCCACGCAATTCGCTTTTCCACCCATCTTTGTGTCATCAACAAATTTCGTTACCCTACACTCAGCCTCCTTCTCCAGATCTTTGCAGACTCGATAGGCTCAATGGCCTCCTTCTGAACAGTAGGATTCTATGATTCTATCTATCACTGATGAGGACCCTTGCTATGCTGCAAAATGCAAAATCCAGGTCATAGATTCTATAATTGGTATTAACTAACACAATGCTAAGATCTATTCAAATTAATTATAAAACAAAAGTAAAATAATTACATCTATAGTAACATTTTTCTACCAAGATGCACTGTCAGACATGACTATCTGCCTGAAGTGTAATTGTGGCTGGATTAAAATCATGGAACTCCCTAATAGCACTATGGTGGTACCTATCCCACATGAACTGCAATGATTCAAAGAGGTCACTGACTACTAATTTCTCTCAGGCAATTAGAGATGTGCAATAAATGTAAGCCTAGTCGATGATGCCCACACCCCTTCAAGAAAAAGAAGCTGCTTTGTTCAGTTGCAGAAATTTTTGTTAAAACACACTGGGGAAAAACTGTTTTTGCAGCCTAACATTGCAAAGGCTTGCCACATCTCTCTGCTGGTTCTTAGCTGAACACAAATAGGACACATGAGAACTTAAAGGCAAGACAGTTTAACTTTAGCTGGCTGAGGGAACATTTCCTCAAGTCAATTAGCTGATGACCTTCTGTGTCTTAGGCTGCGTTATCAGCCGACAAGGTTTGCTCAAAAACAACAGGCATTGCTAAAGTTGTATGTTTGCTGCCCATGATAAGAAAAAAATACACAAGCTTAAAATGGATTGGATATTTCTTTGTACCGTGCTAGTATTTGAGACTGGAGGGTGCATTTGCTTTATAGATGGACTGTCAGTCCCTATCTCAGGCATTCTTATTTTTGAGGCTCGTTAATAATAGTGGACAGATTCTCAGTGTCACGTGACCATGAATATGTGTGTATATATAAAAGAAATATGAAGTTCAGTAGCTTGGGCCACATTTAGATTGACTTGCAAAGGAACCAGAGGTGAGATTGAAACAACTATCTATTAAGACCTGAGATACTTCTTCTATATGCTGTAAGATTCCATAACTCTATGATCTATCTTTGTGAAGCTGCCTTGCATTCACATCCAATATAACTCAAACTTCAAGGCAAGGTCAGATGGCTGACAGATAGATGTTAAAAAAGGAATGACTGTGGTGTGTTTTGACTGCAGCATGCTAAGGAAGGTCTATACTAGATTGTGCTGTCTAGCTGGCACTACCGAGCGAGTGGCACAGGACAAAATTCATCCCCTGCTATTTGGAAAAGTATAGCTGAGAATGGTGTGTCTCCAAACCAAACTGTGCCCTTTCCTAGGCTGCAGCCATTCTGCAACTCAGGTTTTAAAACATAATCAGAATCATCATTGAATTGTTTCTACACATGCTCTGGCACAAAACGAAATAATTTGCTGTCAGTCAGTGAGCCACACACAAAAGTAAATGTAAAAAATAAGATAATCTACTCCAAAGCTTTAGGATTTTGCACCATTATATGTCCACCCACAAATTGAAACATATTGAAACACCCACAAATTGAAATATATCAGACCTTATTGAAACATATAAGATGATTAGAGGTTCAGATAGGGTGGACAGTGATAGCCTTTTTCCTAGGATGGAGAAAGCTAGCACAAGGGGACATAGCTTTAAATTAAGGGGTGGTGGTTTTAGAACAGATGTCAGAGGTAGGTTCTTTACCCAGAGGGTGGTAAGGGTATGGAATGCCTTGCCTGCGTCAGTTGTAGATGCGCCAAGTTTGGTGGCGTTTAAGAGGTTAGTAGATAAGTTTATGGACGAAAAGAGAATGGTTTAGGTTAGAGGATCACTGCTTGTTCCTAATTGGTCGGCGCAACATCGAGGGCCGAAGGGCCTGTTCTGCGCTGTAATGTTCTATGTTCTAAATATCTAGAAAACAGTGGGTAGCATTGGAAGAGTGCATTTCTGAATGGAGAGCTCTGACAAATGGTGTTCCTCAGGGATCAGTGTCCCTGAGAACACTGTTTGCAATATATATAAATGATTTGGAGGAAAATGTAACTGGATTGATTAGTAAGTTTGCAAATGATACAAAGGTTGGTGGATTTGCGGATAGCGATGAGGACCATCAGAAGTTACAGCAGGATATAGATCAGTTGGAGACTTGGGTGGAGAGATGGCAGATGGAGTTTAATCTGGACAAATGTGAAGTAGTGCATTTTGAAAGGTCTAGTAAGGATAGGAAATAATATAGATAATAAATGTCAGACTTCTTAGGATAGGCAAAGGGATCTGGGTGTACAGATATACAGATTACTGAAAATGGCAATGCAGATGGGGAAGGTCATCAAGAAACCATAGGGCAGGCTTGCCTTCATCGTCTAAGGTATTGAGTTTAAAAATTGGCAAGTCATATTGACGCTTATAGAACCTTAGTGAGGCTGTATTTGGAATATAGTGTTCAATTCTTCTTGCCACACTACCAGAAGAATGTGGAGGCTTTGGAGAGGGTACAGAAAATATTTACCAGGATGTTGCCTGGTATGAAGGGCATTAGCTATGAGGAGAGGTTGGAGAAACTTGGTTTGTTCTCACAGGCGACGGAGGTTGAGGGAAGACCTGATAGAAGTCTACAAGGTTATGAGAGGCATGGACAGACTGGATAGTCAGAAGCTTTTTCCTAGGGTGGAAGAGTTAATTACCAGAGGGCATAGATTTAAGATACAAGGGGCAAGTTTTAAAAGAGATGCATGAGACAGATTTTTTACACAAAGAGAAGTGGATGCCCGGAACTCATTGCTGAGGAGGTAGTGGAAGCAGATACGGTAGTGACTTTTAAGGGGCGTCTTGACAAGTACACGAATGAGATGGGAATAGAGGGATATGGTCCCTGTAAGCATACAGGGCTTTAGTTAAGTCAGGCAGCATGATTAGTGCAGGCTTGGAGGACTGAAGGGCCTATTATTGTGTTGTAATTTTCTTTGTTTGTTCTTTTATTGTTTCATTCATGCATCTGCTGAATCAACACAGGTCTTTCATCAGTTCTAATGTCATACTTAAATTAACCCTTTATTAATAGGAAAACACTTGTATTCTGTATATTCCATTGAATGACATTAATACCTTCTGTAAATCCACTCCATCCACTAGCAACAATGAATGGACACAGTGCCAGCAGTAATCAACTCCCTCAATTAATTGCCTTATCATTAATACCCAACAAGAAAACTATAAATATCTAAATTACTCAAATGGTTTGAGTTTGCCTCAAACACCCAATGATATGTGTCATAAAAAATACAACTGATTATGAATCAACAGAAATTAGCCATGAAATATAAATGTTTTAGTTTGATTTCATTACCATAGTTATCCCAAATTATGAATGAAATAGTGTGCTTACTGGACTGGATTGGAGGCTTGAGATCTGAATTTGGTGAACTCGCCTGGAGCAGCCCATTCTGTTCCCAGCTGAAATATAATCATGAGAAGGATTAATTACTTCACTGACTTGGACTAGCTCTGAAGGTGAGTATGGAGTAGAAATGGTAAAAAAAACAGATACTTTTCAGAAGTTCTTCTATTCAATTTTAACCATTGTAGTTGGCCAAACAAAAAATCTTCCGGAAATAGAGACAGTGGGTGGAATTCTCCCATGGCCCCTACAGCAGGTTCTGTGGCAGGTTTTGGGTGGGGAAAGAGATGGATTTGATGGGGGAGTACAGGAATTGATTTCATGCCAACATGCATTTTCCCACAGTATCTACCGCTGCTGCCCATGTTCACAGATTGGAAATCCACTGGAGGCTGATGTGAAATTGATTTGCATCCTACTAATGAAAGCCTGACTGGAATCTTCCAGTAAGAATTTAGCAACACCAATTATTAATCCAACCGATTTATTTGATAGTAAAAAAGCGAGCTTTCAACACTCCCGTGTCTTCATCAGGCAAGTGCAGTGTTCTGGACCAGAACACTGCACTTGCCTGATGAAGACACGGGAGTGTTGAAAGCTCGCTTTTTTACTATCAAATAAATCGGTTGGATTAATAATTGGTGTTGCTAAATTCTTACTGAGTTCTTACCACTCCAGTCCAACGCTGGCATCTTTACATCATGGAATCTTCCACCCAGGCCTGATTCTCCAAGATGCCAGCAGGGAAACACGCCAGTCCAAAACATGTCTGGAACAACCTGGCATGCAGATTTCGACACGCACCTGAACAATGTCAGGGGCTGCCTCCAGAGTTTGGAATGGGTGCCATCAACAACCCTGGTCCCCTGAGCGCCAGAGCAATAGGTGGAGGGAGCATCTACATGTGGATCTTCCAGATTCAATGTCATCAAGGAGGTCTTTCTTTCAGCCTCAGAGTGTTCCCAGAGATCCACTTTCATTTTCAGGAGGCCCATCTTCTATCTTCAATGGTGGGTCAGTGATATTGCCTGCTTCTTCATTATGGCACTCAGCTATGACAGTGGAGTGGGCAACATCAGGCTTGCTCCACTATGGTAGGGTGCATAATTAATGAAGTGTGGGCCAGAATATATCATCATTGATGTAGTTTTGTGCGAGGACATACGTAGCAGCAACTCAATGATGATTCAGGTAACCTGAAGGTCAGACTAATGATTCAGAAAGATTAGCTCAAGTCCTTTCATGACATGTGAGTGGAATTTACAGTCATTTAATGAATAAATCTGGCATAAAGTAATGGTGACCTCAATGAGCAGATTGCTAAACGCCCATCTGGTTCACTAATGTCCTTCAGGGAAGGAAATCAGCTGTCCTTACTCTGTCTGGCCAATGGTTGACATGGTGATGGAAGATATACAGCAACATGGTCATAGCTGCTTTCTTAAATGTCTTAGCAAGCCACTCAATTGTACAAAACTGTCACAGAAAAGTCAATTAAGAAGAAAATTGGATATTGGGGAGGATGTGCCTAAGTCCCCCATTCTAACCTCTGTGACTTGTGCCAAAATTGTTAGAGCAGTATCACCTTGAGCAACACCCTGACATGGTCATATGCACTGAATCATATTTTCAGTCCCAGGCTTTTTCATCAACACACAGAATATGTCCTGTCCCACCAGCAGGACAGACTCATCAGAGTGTCATGGCACAGTAGTATACAGGATACATCTGCCAAACTGAGCTTCCAATGACTGGTGAGGGAACAAACCACAGGAAAAAAAACCCTATTTCACCTTGCCCTCACCAACCTATTGTCACAGATGCATCTATCCATGATAGATGAAATTGAAGATTTGTGTTTCAGAACAAATTGCAGCTCTCACTAAGCTGTTCTACTATAGTTACAAAAGTAGCATATAGAGCCTTAGAATCATGCGCCGGCCATCAAGAATCTATGCATTCTAATTTCATTTTACAGCATTTAGACATTGGCTTTGTATGCTATGGCATTTCAAGTGCTCATCTAAATACGTCTAAAATGTTGTGAGGGTAATGTTGTGAGGGTTCCCACTTCTACCACTCTTTCATGCAGTGAGTTCCAGATTCCCATCACCCTCAGGATGAAAATGTTTTCAAGCACAACCTGTTCCTATCTTCAGCCTGATATCTGCACAACAGAATTGATATTTGCTGTCTTTTCCTGGGATGGTCAAAAAAACCAACAGTATGACAGGTTCCATTTTGAAGGGTGCCTATTGCCAAGTGTCCAAAGCATCACCTGTTTCAGAAAATTGGCCCCTTTTCAATATAGAAGTCAGGATCCTGTGATGTAAGAAGTATCCAGATTGCCAGTCAATTGTCCAGGTGTTAAATTAAATTCCATGCATTTTTCAGAAGGGTGGCAATTAGGAATAATTGCACTGGTTGAAATCTCTCCTCCTCGGGCTTAAACTTCTGAGGCCATGCATTCTCCCAACTGCTGTCTTGCCTAGATCCATTAAATGCACACACTGTCAGTTGTTCAATACAGACAACTGATATTAATGTTTTTAAAAATTATATTATAAGGTTAACAAGGTACATCAATACATTCAGGATTTTTCTCCTGAGAGAAATTTGTCAAATATTTTAAAAGGAACATTACTCGCTTCATAAGATATGGCACTGACTTCAGTACAAAGGTATTCTGGTGCTGAGTTCTGATTTTATCTCTTGATTTCAATGCCAACTTCATGCTCACATGCAGACAGTGCCCATCAATAAAAAAATATCAGCCAGGTTCCCCGACGACATTTCAATGCAGCGAGTATGAAAAGCCTCGAACGGCTGTCAAACAAGATAAGTGAGACTCAGCTTACATTCTGTACCTTGCCTACATGCATCAGCAGTCTGGCGTTTGCAGGACTTTCATCAGAACTAAGCCAAAACTCGGAATTATCATCTGACGCAATCGCAAACTGGAAATCACCTGGGAAAACAGAAACAAGAATCAATAAAGCTGGAAATATTGTGCTATTCTGGTTGAGAAAGCATAACATTTAAAGTAGAAATCTGAATTCCATCAATTAGCCAAAAGAATTATGCCACAAGATTTCCCATTTTGAAACAAAAACAAACTTGAATGTATATCAAAAAGAATTAAGTGAAGTAAGGTCTGTTACTTTAATATTAGAGCTTATAAAGATGTACATTATAAACTCAGTTCTTTTTACTTCCTGCCCAGAGTTCCCTTATCTTACAAAATCTTAAAGTTTAGTTCACTTTTCTAGCATCAAACTAAAAGTATGTCACCACTCTTCAGAGCTCACTCTAATTTCTCTTCAGTGTTCCAACTATGCACCATTGCGGATCCTTCCAAAGGTTTTTGGATAAGTCACCCTCAATTTCTTTTCCAATTTCTTGACTGGATTTCACAGCTCAAAAATGTACCTTTCTGTGACTCTTGCAGAGTAACTTAAAACATCAGAAAACATGCTTGAGGTAGGATTTGCAAAGGTGAAGGCAGGCTACCATTGCCCAGCGGTAGGGATCAACCATTGAATGCAACAGGATTGCGTTGTCAACAGGATTTCCCATTGAATGCCATCCTCGTCACCTGCAAACACACGGCATTGGTGGGCTATTGACAGGACCTGAAGATCCCACTGGCTTGAACAGTCAGAAAATTCTGGCCTTGCTCGTTGCTATGGTTTCAGCCTACAACCTATCTAATTCAGGAACTTTCACGTCTTCAAGATTAATTGTCTTGTAGGCAGTTACAACTAAACAGATTTTCCAGTTTATTTTCTCCTTTCTAACTTTCCAATCACAGACTGCATCATGGATGACAGGTCGAGCATTTACCCTACTTCAGGTGTAAGTCTGGCTTTCTTTCCTGACTTCTGTGGAGCTACAAGCTACATAAGATTCAAAGCTAACACAGTCTTTTCGCTGCCTTTTAAACATTAACCAGTCTTGCCTGCTGGTCTATGCCCTAACTGAATTCATAGGGAAAAAATTCAAAAATGAAGAATCTCACTAAGCTCCATAGATCTCCATGACAGTGTGACACATACAGCTTATTCCCAGCCAGAACTGCAAGTTAACTACCTTTTCATTCCAAAGCTTTCCTTAATTCTGAGAAATTACACAAATAATGGAACAACAACCATGTCTCCAGTTCTTCAGCTAAGTAAGCCTTCTGATTACAATCTTACCTTACTAGCTGTTAATCTCTTTAAAGTCAACATGGCTCCAACTTTTTTAAGTGTAACACACTTGCAAGCTTGTTTGAATTGCATTTACTTCTGGGTTGCTTTCAATCAGCTTTTCAACCAGAGTTAAAACTTGAATTCCTAAAGTTATATTTTAAAACATATGAACAATACGTAGACATATTGATAATCATCTCAGGGACCACTATGCCTGTAGATAGAACACAGGGGACTTGCATAAGAGCCTGGAGAAAGGAAAAGCAAATTTTGAGGCACTTTTATGTATATTGAACCATCATTTGCTGTCAAAATAATGACAAGGTTCATGGTACTAAGTTGTTTACCTGCAAATCCTATAACTTCAAACAAGAGCACTTGGAAAATATGGAAATTTTCCAAAAGTTGCTGTCTGAGATTGTTGCTCTGTTGTTAGTTTCCTAAAAATGTAATCTCCCTACCCAGTTCACCATTGAAAGTCATTGAACTTCATGAAACTGCTATATTTAGATGATAAATATGAATTAAACTCACCATAGAAACTCAAATCAAATCTTTTCAGTCAACTTACTCTTTTATCAACATGATAAATTTAATTTACTGCTAAATAACCACAATGGCATTGAAAAGCAACAATTACAAATGTTGAACCACATTCCTTCAGGTTTCAATTGTTGTTGGAGATTTCAAGAATGTAAAATTGAAACATTTAAAAATCATTTTATTTGTTCTCTGAAGTCTCCCTCATAATCTTAGGGTATATTTTCAAGTTCCACCCACTATAAGAACTGTCACAGGTAGGACAGACAATTTGCCTTGACCATTTAAAGGTGCATTGATCTTGGGTGTGAACATCCGATCTTGGGATGGGCATAACCAGAAATTCCTGCCCTAATTTTTCTTTTCGTGGTGAAATTTTCTGATCTTGCACGCGGATGGGATTTTCCAGTCCCGCTGCAGTGAATAGAGTTTTGGCAAGCGCCAAATTCTCTGTTCCTGCTAGCAGCAGTGAAGCGGTGTACGACATTGGAGAATCAACCCTTTATTTCTCCTTCTGTATGTGATGTGTGATCAAATACTCCCACTTTAAACTAAATTTTCTATCTTAGCTATATTAAGTTCACAATTCTTCAATCTCATTGATTAAAGCGATATGTTGTTGATTCTCCAATTCACTTTGGTTTCAGATGCTTGCTTTCCTTCAGTTTGCCATTATCAATTCGTGACTTGCCACTAATGTGCCAAGCAATCTTCTTTAACAGTTGCTTTAGGTTTTTTGCACAGTAACTTGAAGGGCCCGTTGTTTGACCAAAGTGATGACCAAGAGTCTCCTGGACAAGCAGCATTAAGGAATGTCCAAACTTGAGTTATCAGGAGCTAGTGAGGACAGCTTACAGTACAAATAAGTGGTGCTACATTGCACCCAACTCTTGCAAAAGGGAGAAACCTGGGTTTAAAAAAAAACTTAAAGGGGCTGATTTATGCTTGACCTGACTGGGAAATTCTAAATGCTACACATCTATGCAGCTAAGAGGGAACATTCCTTGCTGCAGAAAAAAAAATACAACTTAAAGATGCAAAGGCAAAGTCGACCTAACGGCAGACAGCATTAGATTCACTCCTGCAGTAAATTATAATTCATCATGTTGAACTACAAGGTCCCCTTCAAATGCTTGCCGAAGCACATAACTTTTACAACATCTGAGGGAAAAGTGATGAATGATAAAAAAAGAATAATTTGTCCTGCATTTCATAGCTAGTGGAAGAATTTTAACATGGCATACTCAAAATTGGATCAAACATAAATTAGGACAAAATCTCTTATTCATCATTTTATCTTCAATAATGTTATAATGGGAATATCAATGTCCTATGAAATGATCAAGCAAGCTATACAATTATGAGGGGAATTAGAGTTGGACAATATATGCAGCCTCTTCAATCTCCTGAATGAATTCAAATGAAGAAGCATAATCATTATCCTTGATACACCTGTAACTTGTCAGTCATTAGAATGCATATCCATCTGGCTTTCACAGGGAGAGGAAGGTGATCTTGGAGGCCAATGATATTGAGCAGTCAGAATTTAAGAAAGGGTTTCATGTTGCAAACCTCTAGGTTAAAGTGCATCCCAATTATAGGTGGAATATTGATCATGGAAGTAATCATTTAAGCTAAATCTGAAGAAATATTCTTGTAAAGTATAAGGACTGTAACATAAATATATATCGGATCAGGCTAGATGGCAGGTTTCCTCTTCTGAAGGACAGTGATAACAACACAGCAATCTGGTAATTTGTAGATTTAACAAACTAAATTCACAACTTGCCATCAGTGAATTTCCACTTACAACTTCAGATTTGTTATTTCAGTTCCAGAATAAGTACACAGGTATATCAGCAAAACAAGATGCAAAAGATCTGTGTAAACTAAAACTGCAATATTTACAGAAATTACCTTTATAGGTACTAAAATTATTTCCTGACATGGTTCAACACATCACTGACAAAGTTATCAGAAAGGGTTGATGACTGGGCAATTTTGCCTCACGCATGCACTCGATTTCTCAAAAAAGAGGAGATTTACTGAACACTACACTGACTTTAAAACCACATGAGCTTCCAACTTCGTTTTGAGGGCTACATGAGACACCAGATTGAAAGCATCACAAAAATCAATGACGTACATTGTAACCATATTCCCCTGCATCTGACAATGCTGAACAATCTTGTACAAAGTCACAACTACCCCACATATTTCTCACAAAAGCAAACTTCAGCCTGTTCTGTTTATTCCATCTGCTTCCAAAGTATCCAATATTTGCCCTGACAAAGGATTTTAATTTCCCACTAATCTGCAATTGTGGACTAATTCGTTCTTTATCATTTAACAGATTCCTAAAACTGGAGAGCCCATATATCAAAGCATTCACTTCATTTATTCTTGCTTCAAAATATTAATCATTTTACATATCACGCAGGATAGTATATATCTAACAATGCAACTAAAAACATCTCCACAGGGGACTTCTTGGGTTATCTAAACATAACAATGTACTTGGCCTTGTCAGAAAACCAACATTCGTAGTGAATCAAATTCTGAATTTTTTTAATGCCATTTTCTACTCTCTGCTGGATATTATCCTGTTCTGTGCTTTGTGCACCTCCTTCCCCCCACCACCAAATTGTCAGATAGTGATGAGAGACCTCATGTCTTTTCATGCCATTCTGTTTCTTCCCTATTATTGCTTTTCCTGAGCCATAACTTTATCCTATTAAACCTTTGATGTGTTCTTTCAAGTGACATTGCCATTTTATATTATAGCAATCTCTGTTTCTACTCGCCCCTTCAGTGGTCTATGTTTTAATCCTGAAAACTCCTTTACTCCACATTATCTAACTAATTTCTTTATTTTATATTCTACATTTGCATATCCTTACAGTACAATTTACTCAGCCCTGAAATTCATCCTTCTCAATGTTATTATGGTATAGGTCTGACCAAGCTCTCCAATAGCACAATGTTTCTGAAGCTCAATGCTAACTGAAGCTTCAGGCAACTTCCACTAGACAAGAAGTCCAGATTGCTGACTACTTTTGACAGACTCTGTTTCAACCGCTTGCCCTTCGACATTACCTTGGCAACCGAGATTTTTCAACTCACAATGCCTGCCACCTTACAGGGCCTGGAGGGAATGATCTGTCATCTGGATGATGTTTTGGTGCCTGATTCGACCACTGAAGAACACGAGAGGTGGTTCATGGCTGCTTTACAGCACTTGCAGGGTTGACACTGAACGGGAAATGTGAAATCTAAAATCTTAAAGACCTCTATTCTGTTCTTAAGATATATCGTGAATAGCGACCATAGCATTAGCATTATGGCAGACCAATACAAAACAAAGACTATCAGTAAATTCCCAACCCATCATCTATTTCAGACAAAGAACAAAGAAAATTACAGCACACGAACAGGCCCTTTGGTCCTTCAAGCCTGTACTGACCATGCTGCCCGACTTAACTAAAACCCCCTATGCTTCTGGGGACATATCCCTCTATTTCCATCTCATTCATATCCCTGTCAAGACAGCACTTCAAAGTCACTACCGTATCCTCTTCCACTACCTCCCCCGGCAACGAGTTCCAGGCACCCACCACTTCACTGACTAATGAATCTGGTGTCAGAACTGTGTTGATTCAGTAGATGCAGGAATGAAATAACAAAAAAACAAACAAAGAAAATTACAACACAATAACAGGCCCTTCGGCCCTCCAAGCCTGCACCAACTATGCTGCTTGACTTAACTAAAACCTCCTACACTTAGAGGGACCATACCCCTTTATTCCCGTCTCATTCATGTACTTGTCAAGACACCCCTTAAAAGTCATTACATATTCGCTTCCAATACCTTCCCCGGCAACGAGTTCCAGGCACCCACTACTCTTTCTTTTGTCCCTCTCACCTTAAACGTATGCCCCCTAGTTATTGACTCTTCCATCCTGGAAAAAAGCTTCTGACTACCCACTCTGTCCATGACTCTCATAATCTTATAGATTGCTATCAGGTCTCCCCTCAACCTCCGTTGCTCCAGTGAGAACAAACCAAGTTTCTCCAACCTCTCTTGTAGCTAATGCTTTCCATACCAGGCAACATCCTGGTAAATCTTTTCTGTTATCCTCTCCAAAGCCTCCACATCCTCTGGTAGTGTGCAACCAGAATTGAACACTATTTTCCAAGTGCAGCCTCATAAAGGTTACATAAGCATCAACATGACTTGCCGTTTCTTAAACTCAATATCCCGGCCGATAAAGGCAAGCACACCGTATGCCTTCTTGACTACCTTCTCCATCTGCATTGCCACTTTCAGTGACCTGTATACCTGGACACTCAGATCCCTTTGCCTATCAAGAGTTCTAAGAGTTCTGCCATTTACTGCATATTTCCTATTAATATTAGACTTCCAAAATGCATTATTTCACATTTGTCCAGATTAAACTCCATCTGCCATCTCTCCGCCAAGTCTCCAACTGATCTATATCCTGCTATATCCTCTGATGGTCCTCATCACTATCCGCAAATCCACCAACTTTTGTGTTCTCTGCAAATTTATTAATCAATTCAGTTACATTTTCCCACAAATCATTCATATATATTACAAACAGCAAAGGTCCCAGCCCTGATCCCTGAGGAACACCGCTAGTCACAGCCTTCCATTCAGACTGCTACCCTCTGTCTTGTTTTTACTGAGCCACTTTTGTATCCACCTTGTCAGCTCACCTCTGATTCCATGCGACTTCACCTTCTGCACCAGTCTGCCATGAGGGATCTTGTCAAAGGCCTTACTGAACTCCATGTAGACAACTTCCATTGCCCTCCAAAGATTTTTGACCACAGTGAACCAGTGGTAAAATTTCTGCCCACCCTGGTGCAGGTCACGAAGTCCCTTCTCAAAAAGGGGCCAGGTGTGGTGCTGAGGTGCACACCAATAACAAGCATACTATCACATGAAATACATCCTGCTCCCTCCTGAAATCCTAACTCACTACAACCCATTCCTGCCTGCTACAATAATTGCAGATGACTCTTCCACAGGCTTAGGGGCAGTTTTATTCCTGGAGTAACTAGGTGAATGTTGCTGACCAGTATACTACACATATAGAGGACTGTGAAAGCACAGTATGCTGTTACTGAAGCTCTCTCAGTTACAAGGGCTTGCAGAAGTTTTCTGACTATGCATAAACCTGAAATGCAGGTTTCATAAACCATCAAAACAGACTGTAAACCATTATGTTAGAGGAGAAGGAACTTGCAAAGATGCCCCTCAGAATTCGAAGGCTCCGCTTGCATCTCATGTGCTTCACATATGATAAGGTGTGTTCAAGGGAAACATCAAATGGCTGCAGACACACACAATGCAGGCCACAGTTGACCTTCCTGTGACATATAATGTCAATTTGGTCGATGAGCTCAAATTGTATTCCCAATTGCTGATAGAACAACTGCTGGCTGCCTCAGGGAAGCTTCAGCAATTATACCAGGAACAGCTGTGAGATGTAGTGTCCATATCTATCATTACTGTCAACAAGAGTGACCACAGCAGAGGCCAGGTGACAACATCATAAAGAATTCCTTTAGATACAGAAATACTTCACTGTGATAAATGGTCTGATGTTATATAACAAGCAGTTGATCATTCCAGACTCCCTTTGGTTGAAGATTCTCCAATGAACCCATCAAGGCCACTTGGGTCATTATGATGTGCAAAGCGCAGGTCTAATCTGCAGTGTAGTGGCCAGGGGTACTGAGAGCAATTGAAGAAATGGTCTCAAACTGCCAAGTACATATACTGCACAAACGTGTCCAGAGGGAGCCCCTTAAGCCTACATCTGGTCATAGGAATATCTGGGGATGGATTTTTTCATGTTTAATGGCAGAACCTCCCTCATTGTGGTTGATTACTTCGCCTGATGGATCAAAGTGAAGCAGTCATGCATGACGACCAGAGAGGCAGTCGTTCAGTTTTTGAAGGAAATGTTTGTGAACCATGGCATCCTGGGCCAGGTAGTGGCCAATAACAGCTCACAAATTAAATGCTTCACTCAATGTGCCATCAGATACAGCTTTCAGTGGCACATCGTCAAGATAACTACAATCTAACTGTGTGTCAGGAAGAGGTAACCCCCATCATTAAAGCCCATTTGAGAATAAACAAAGACTTCCCAACGGTGCTTTCAAAATATAGGGCTCAATTCTACAGCCCCATGTACTCATGCACAAATCACGTCAGGGCTGGAGAATTGCTGGGGGGTGAGGGGTTTGGGTTAGTCTCGGTGAGATCTGCTTTTGGAATTTTCTCAACGTAATCTGGTTCATGCCCAGTGAAGAATGAATTTGTACTGTAATACGGGAGTTGTTTTGAGCAATGCAATACAGGAGTGAGGTTATATAATGTGATTCGGGCAGGGGAGAGATTGTGTAATTCAAAACAGACCAGGGAGAGGTTGTGTAATGTGATATTAACAGAGGAGAGGTTGTGTATATGTGGTAAAGGCAGATGCAGGTCACACAATGGTGTAGAGCCAGCAACCGCTCATTGAACTCTGTTCGTGGTAGACCATTAAATCCAGGCTACTTTATACAGTACATGTCATGTTTTCTGATGCAGGAGCTGGTCAGATAATCTATAGAGGCAAAGACAAGTAATATAGTCCTTGTAACTCTGATGAAGGTCAATAGCAGGTCCTTTTCTTTAAAAAAAACAAAGCCAACAGCTTCATCCTTGGAGACCAGGACAGCTTATATAATCCAAGAAACCTGATATAGACAAGAGTCATTTATCTATTCTATCGGATTCAATAGGATCTTTTAAGAGACTTCTGGATGGGTACATGGAACTTAGTAAGATAGAGGGTTATAGGTAAGCCTAGTAGATAGGGATATGTTCAGCGCAACTTGTGGGCCGAAGGGCCTGTCTGTGCTGTAGTTTTTCTATGTTCTATTCTATTCATCCAGACAAGATAGGATGTGCACCAAGCTCGAGCATCAAACTATCCTCCAATCACCCCCACCTTGACTTGACTACCTGTCACTGCAACATAACCTAGCTAACCAATGATCACATGGCCAGCCCCACAAGTACCCAACTAAACCCCGTCCCTTTTAACCTCTCCAACTATCTGGCATCTAATTCCTTAATCGTTCCCAACTACCCCCAAAAACTTTGCTACCTTCCCCAACCTGCCGACTCCTTCACCAAACAAACCACCCCACCATCCAACTACTCATTGAACTACTCACCTACCTAACTACTCACTTCACCCATTCACCCACCTACTCCATGCATCCATTCTCTCACTGGAAGACTTGGATCTTTAAAAACATCCTTGAACACAGTGGCTACTGTCCTGAAAAAATGCCATGTCCTCCCTTTTTCTGTCTCTTTTTGCACTTGACCATCTTCCCCCAGCATGATTGAAAATGTGTATATTTGTGTATTGTGAGGCTGTGGCAAAGTTTGTAAAGGCAGATTGGGTCATTCTAGGGCACACATTGAAACCTGCTCAGATAGTGTAAATGATGTTGGAGAGGACTTTATCCCTGGCTTCAGGACATTGTTGTCATGCTCAAACGAAATAAGAAGTTCGGGAGCATCTGTGATTTCTCTCTCGTTGATCTATTAATGACCATACGGCAGGATCTCAAAGCTAGAAGGCCAATTAGAGGCCCATTAAGACAGCAGCAGGAAAACTTTGCATGTAACCAAGGGAAAGTGTTCCCTATAAGTGAAAAATTGAATGATGAGAGGCATACACAAGATAGGCAGAGGCTTTTCCCCAAGTGGAAGTCTCAATTACAAGGTAAGAGGGAGAAAGTTTAAGGGAGACGTGCAGGGGAAGCTTTTCACACAGGGAGTGATGGATGCCTGGAATGCGCTGCCAGAGGAAGTGACAGACCCAGGCACATTAGAACCATTTAAGAGGCCTCTGGATGGGTACGTGAAGATAGAGGAAGTAATGTCTGAGTAAGGGCAGAAGGTCTTTTTTTGGTTTTGTCAGGCCCTCATGATCGGCATGGGCTTCGAGAACTGAAGGGTCTGTTACTGTGCTTTCCTTTGTTATTTGTCTGGTTTTCTTCAGGTTCAGGTGATGCCAGGAAGTGAAAGTTCAGCCCACACACTTCACTAACTGAGCCAAAATTTATCACACATCATCTTCTAAAATAAGCAAAAAAATTTGTGTATATAACTTAGTCATTTAAGGTTAGAAATATTTGCACCTAACTTCAGGTCATGGTTCTGACTGGTGCACTGGGCTTCAGATGGAAATATCAGGAACACCCTGGAGCATTTTCAACTTTAGACATGTGAGTGCATGCAATGCATCATAATGGCAGCTGCAGTTTTTCATCTTGTTCCTGTGGAAAATACATCCAGCAAATGTGTGTGTGTCTGAGTGTGTGTCTGTGCATGTAAGCTCTATGGGAAAACTCCCAAACTAACATCTGACTAAATGTCAGCCAAGCAGAAAAGATCTTTTAATAATATTTCTACGGCTGAAAAAGATTTGATACGGTAAGAGGACAGTGCGGTGGCACAGTGGTTAGTAGTGCTGCTCACAATGCCAGGGACCCGGGTTCAATTCCAGCCTCAGTCACTGTCTATGTGGAGTTTGCACATTCTCCCAGTGTCTGCATGGGTTTCTTCTGGGAGTTCCGATTTCCTCCCACATTCCAAAGATGTGCGGGTTAGGTGGATTGGCCATACTAAATTGTCCCTTGGTATCCACAGATGTGTAAGTACAGAGATTTTCCTATGGCAGATCCATCAAAAATAAAGGGACTCGAACTTCAGGTTAGAGCTGGGCATTTTGGAGTGAATTTAGCAGGCGGAAGAAAAATCTGGAATTCTTTCTCCCTGAAATATTGTGGATTTGGGATCATTGATGCTTCCAAGACAGGTTGTTAGACTTTTGTTCGGGAAGGGAGTCACTGACTATGGATGGAAGGCCAGTAAATGAAAGATAGATCAGTCATCATCAAATGGAACAAAGCAGAAAGCTTGACGGGTTGAGCGACTGACTCCTTCTCCTTCTATGTTCCTTTGCCTCTTTAATCAGCAACACAGAGCGTGATTACCTACTCACAGACTATGTCACCTTCCAGTTTGAAATGCTCATAACTGTGTTCTTGTCCCAAAGAATTCTGAACCGATCAATAAGCATTTAGCGTTCATCAGTACCCATTTCATTTTTGTTTGCTGTTTGCTTTTATGCAGCTTTACTTTGAAGGTGGCTGTTATGTGTGTTGGTGCATGAAAATGGTTATACAGCAACATACAGAACTTAAATCGAGTGTTATACCACACTGGGGTGGGGCAGGGTGGGGGGGGGGGGGTAGGAAAGCTGTCAGCTCATTTACGTGATTCAGTAACTTATCTAGAAGTAATGCTAATGTGATGAACTTCAGCCTCATCAGTTCCATCTTCCTGAATCATTCAATAGTTTATTTTCCTTATTCTTCCTGCCTGTTTTGCAAAGAGTTTTCAATTGTGTGGAATCAAAAAAACTGAAGTCAATATCATTAACTTAGGTCTAAAAAGTTCCAGTAGGACAAATTGCATCAGAACAAATTATTATCTGCACTCCCTGGGCATGAATCATCATCCAGACAGATGTTCAGTGAGGAAAGTATTGGAACCAATTGACCATAGTGGAGCTTGCTAATTGTGCTCTTCTGTTGAAATGATAGAAGGGAAGGTCGGAGATTGAACTGAGAAACAAAGGAATGACAGCATATTAATGTCAGGCATTCTTACAAGTTGCCAGGCACATTCATTTAGGAAAACAGGGACAAAAGGAGGCCATTCATTCCAGAAAACATGTTCTGCTGCTAATGGCCAATCAGTACTGCAACCTCATTTTCCTAACGGCTCCCAATCACATGAACCACACCTCCTATTTACGAACATAAATCTCATTGAACTCAGCTCTGAAAGCTTCAATTGACTCATCATCTGTAGCTTTGTTTGCGATTGAGTTCCAGATATTTTGTCATCCTTTGTGTGAATAATTGCTTCCCGATTTCATTCTTCAATTCAATTAAAATGAAAGAAAATTGAATGTATATTTTACAGTTCTTTCTACCAGATCGTGCATTCAGTAGAATGACATGCAGTTACAAACAGAAATCTACTTTCAGTATGTCTGCCACAGCATTCAGGGAAGGTTGGAAAACATAAACTGGCCGCAATCAATGTGGTACCAATTGAACCTCTCAGATTTCTTCTAAATATCAATGTTTATTACTAGGTGTGATGCCATTTCTAAGTTAAAGTTTATTTATTAGTGTCACAAGTCGGCTTATGTTAAGTTGCTGAGAAAGTCCCCTAGTCAGCACACCCCGGTGCCTGTTCAGGTACACTGTGGGAGAATTTAGCACGATCAATACACTTAACCAGCAAGTCTTTTAGATTGAGCACAACACAGGAGTAGTCCTGTGCACTTGCTGGAAAACCAGTGAGCTGCAGCTAGTTTCTGAAGCCTCAACCAGATTAAATGTCAATTAGTCAGTTAACTGTCTGCTCTTGGGGCTTTGTTCTTTTAAAGGCATAGAATTTAAATGCCCTAATTGGGCTTCAGCACTTAATTCACAGTGCCCAGCATTACCAGAAGATGGAAGCTTCCTGCACAGTGTAAGAGGCAAAGGTAAGACAGCAGCCATGATGGTTCTGCCATAGCCTCATACAAGAGAGCAGGCAGTGTCTTCAAAGGTGCACAGCCTCACCCAAGTGACCAAACCACCACATACAAAGTCATAGAGATTTACAGCATGGAAACAGGTCCTTCAGTAACTTGTCCATGCTGCCCTTTTTCTTAAACCATTAAGCTACTCCCAGTTGCCCACATTTGGCCCATATCCCTCTATACCCATCCTACCCATGTAATTGTCCATGTAATTGACTATGTAACAACAAGGTAAAGCGTATGATCCAGCATAAATTCCCTTAAATGTTTCAACATTACTAAAGTATAATTTCTGCACACCCCAACCCAACAGGGTCAACAAGTTTCAAGCTGTTTGGATTCAGTTATTTTAGTGTTGAAAATTGCACTCTCACCCTCTCTAGTCTGTTAATCAGCTCTTCAAATAATTTAATGTTAACTAGAGGCAATTGGATTTCCTCGCTTTAAAAATTATGTTATGATCTGGAGGTGCCAGAATCCAGTGCCGCCTAGTGGGAGTGTGGTTTTCATATCCTGCACCAGAATTTGAAAATCCCAAGCTTAATGACCTTGCTGAGCTTCAGTAGTTTATTTTTAACCTGGCTTTGCAAGTTCATCGGTGATAGAACTGCAATATCAATGAGGAGCAACAAAGAGAAATAAACAAATGCAAGCCCGTCAGCCTATTGGATACACTCTGATATCTCCATCCATCCTTACCATCTTTGTAGGGATGTATATAGCCGAATAACCTTAGCCCGTAATTCTTCCATTTTGGAGAAACAGCAATCTTGTTTACTGAGGTACGTGTCTGAAACAAAAAGACAATTTTTCATTCCTCATACTCATCCACTGGTCACTAGAGACTTATGTATTGGCTACAACATACTGCAGAAGCTGAACATCTCAAATTAAAACAACAAAATGCTAGAAATACTCAGCAGATCAGGCAGAATGTTAACATCCGGTCAATGACCAATTACCCTCACATACGTTTCCTGAATTTTCTGCTTTCATATCATAATCTAGAATACATTGCCCTCAACAAATTTGCCCATTCTTGTGATATTTCAGAGGCAAGGATTTTTCTGTCTCCATAATGGTCACTAATCAGCTGTCGTTGGATGGAGGGGGAACTGACTTTATGGAAATGGTATGGTGGAATAGTGGTTAGCACAGCTGCCTCACAGCACCAGGGACCCGGGTTCAATTCTGGCTTCGGGTGACTGTTTGTGTGGAATTTACACATTCTCCCCATATCTGCGTGGGTTTCCTCCGAGTGCTCCCGTTTCCTCCCACAGTCCAAAGATGTGCGGGTTAGGTTGATTGGCCATACTAGATTGACCCTTAGTGTCCAAG
This sequence comes from Sphyrna mokarran, assembly GCA_024679065.1. Classification (NCBI taxonomy): domain Eukaryota; kingdom Metazoa; phylum Chordata; class Chondrichthyes; order Carcharhiniformes; family Carcharhinidae; genus Sphyrna; species Sphyrna mokarran. The sequence continues at coordinate 73,227,486 of JAGIQG010000008.1, read as the reverse complement.
ATACGTAGGTTAGGGAGATTAGCAAGGGATTAGGGGGATAGGGGCTGGATGGGATTGTTGTCAATGCAGGCTTAGTGGGCCAAATGGCCTTCTTCTGCACTGTAGGGATTCTATGATTCTATCTCTTGTTTACTCCAGTAAACTGCAGGCCTATACCCAGCCTCACAAAAAGTGTAGCTGTTTCATTTCCAATCACTCCTGAAGGTTTTCCAAGTGAGGTAATAAGTTCTGTGGTATTTCTCCTAAATTGTGGTGAGAGCAGCAGCTGGTTCTAAAACTATATCACACAAGCAGAAACACCATATCGACCCCTTCCTCAATACATCTTCCAGACATAGAAAAAGTATAACAAACAATAAATTATAATACCCACTCCCTGATGGAGCTAATGCAGATTAACATGTGGCTGCAGGGATGGTGTTGGAGAGAGGTTTTCATTTACTTGGATAATCGGAGCACATTCTGGGGAAGGTGGGAACTTGTACAAACAGGATGGTTTGCACCTGAACCAGAGGGGCACTAATATCCTAGGAGGGAAATTTGCATCTGCTCTTTGTATGCGTTGGGGGGGGGGGGTGTGGTGGTGGTGGTTTAACTAATTTGTCAGGGGGATGAGAAAATGAGATGTAGTTATTTGTCAGGGGGATGAGAAAATGAGATGTAATCCAAAAGTCAGCATTGAGTGTCGCGAGGTATTGAGGAAGGTACCAAGGTTGCAGGAGTGTACAGGCAGACAGGATGGTGGGTTGAAGTCTATCTATTTCAATGCAAGGAGCATCAGGAATAAGGTAAGTGAACTTGGAGCATGGATTGGTACTTGGGACTATTAAGTTGTGGCCATTACAGAGACATGGCTAGAACAGGGACAAGAATGGTTGTTGGCAGTTCCGGGGAAAGATGTTTCAGTAAGAGTAGGGAAGGCGGTAAAAGAGGTGGAGGAGTAGCATTGTAAATCAAGGATAGTTTAACAGTCGCTGAAAGGCATTTCAAGGGCGACTGAGGTAATACGGGCTGGAGTTAGAAATAGGAAAGGATTAGTCATGTTGTTAGGATTTTTCTATAGACCCCCAAATAGTAATAGAGAGGTGGAGGAGGAAATGGCAAAACAGATTATGGATAGGTATAGAGGTCACAGACTGGTTATCATGGGTGACTAACTTTCCAAATATTGATTGGAACCTTTATAGGTCAAATAGTTTTTGTACAGCGAATGCAGGAGAGTTTCCTGACACAATATGTGGATAAGCTGACAAGAGATAGGGCCACATTGGACTTGGTACAGGGTAACGAACCAAGCCAAGTGTTAGATTTGTTTGTGGGAGAGCACTTTGGAGAAGTGACCACAATTCGGTGTTCTTCATTATTGTAATGGAGAGAGATAGGATCAAACAGGGCAAAATTTATAATTGGAGCAGAGGTAATTATGATGCAATTAAGCAAGAATTAGGGAGCATAGGATGGGAACAAAAACTGTCAGGTATGGGCACAAAAGAAAACTGAGTTTTTTCAAGGAACAAGTACTGCGTGTCCTTGATAGGTATGTCCCTGCAGGCAGGAAGGAAATGGCCAAGTGAGGGAACCATGGTTCACAAAGGAGGTTGAATGTCTTGTTAAGAGGAAAAAGGAAGCATATTTAAGGATGAAAAAGCAAGGTTCAGTTGAGTCACTTGAGTGTTACAAGGTACCTAGGAATGAGTTAAAGAAAGGGCTTAGGAGAGCTAGAAGGGGGCATGAGAAATCTTTGGTGGGTCGGATAAAAAAAACCCCAAGGCTTTTTACTCTTATGTGAAAAATAAAAGAATGACCAGGGTGAGGTTAAGGCCAGTCAAGGATAGTAGTGGGAACTTACGCATGGAGTCAGAAGTGATAGGTGAGACATTGAATGAATACTTTCCTTCACTGTTCCATGGAGAGGGGCCATGTTTTTCAGATGAGTGTGTGATATAGGTTGATAGGATGGAGGAGGTAGACATTCTGAGGGAAGATGTATCAACCATTTTGAATAACCTGAGAGTGGATAAGTCTCCTGGGCCAGATGGGACATATCCTAGGATACTTTGAGAGGCAAGGAATGAGATTGCAGAGCCTTTAGCTTTGATCTTTGGGTCTCACTGTCTATGGTGATAGTGCCAGAGGACTGGAGAGTGGCGAATGTTGTTCCTCTTTCCAAGAAAGGAAATAGGAATGACCCTGGTAATTATAGGTCAGTTAGTCCTCCTTTGGTGGTCAGTAAGTTAATGGAAAGGGTCCTAAGAGATTGGATTTATAACCATTTGGAAAGATGCGGTTTAATCCGGGATAGGCAGCATGGTTTCGTGAGGGGTAAGTCCTGCCTCCCAAATTTGATTGAATTATTTGAGGAGGTAACTAAGTGTGTGGATGAAGGTAGAGCAGTTGATGTCATATTTTAGTAAGGTGATTGATAAGGTTCCCTATGGTAGACTGAAGTAGATAAAGATGCGTGGGATTAAAGGAAATTTGGCTGATTAGATGAATAGCTGGTTGTATCATAGAAGACAGAGTGGTGGTGGAAGGAAAATTTTCAGACTGGAGGCCAGTTACCAGTGGTGTACCACAGGGGTCAGTGCTGGGTCCTCTGCTACTTGTGATTTTTATCAATAACTTGGAAGAGGGAGCTGAAGGTTGGGTTAGTAAATTTGCTGATGACACCAAGATTGGTGGAATAGTGGATGAGGTGGACATCCCTTGTAGGCTGCAAAGAGACATTGATAGGATGCAGAACTAGGCAGAAAAGTGGCAGATGGAGTTTAACCCTGCTAAGTGCAAAGTGATTCATTTTGGTAGGACAAACTTGAATGCAATTAACAGGGTCAATGGCAGGGTTCTGAGGAATGTGGAAGAACAGAAAGATTTTGGGGTTCATATCCACAGATCTCTGAAGGTTGCCACTCAAGTGGATACGGCAGTGAAGAAGCTTTATAGTGTGTTAGCACTTATTAACAGGGGGTTTGAGTTTAACAGCCATGAAGTTATGCTGCAACTATACTGGATGTTGGTGAGACCACATTTGGAATATTGTGTCAGTTCTGGTCACCTCACTGTAAGCAGGATGTGGAAGCATTGGAGAGAATATAGAGGAGATTTACCAGGATGCTGCCTGATTTGGAGGATAGGTCTTATGAGGAAAGGTTGAGGGAGCTGGAGCTTTTCTCTTTGGAGCAGAGGAAGCTGAGAGATGACTTAATAGAGGTTTATAAGATGATGGGGGGATTGATAGAGTGGATGTGCAAAGGCTATTTCCTCGAGTGGATGTAGCTGTTGCTAGGGGACATAGCTATAAGATTCATTGTGGGAGATGTCAAGGTAGATTCTTCACTCAGAGAATGGTTGGGGTATGGAATAGACTGCCTAATGTGATCGTGGAGTTGAACACTTTAGGAACTTTCAAGCGGTTATTGGATAGACACATGGAGCACAAGAGAATTATAGGCAGTGGGATAGCTTGATCTTGGGATTAGCTTGGCACAACACTGAGGGCCGAAGGGCCTGTACTGTGCTGTAATGTTTTATCTATCTATCTTTTTTTATTGTTGTAGCATATGTATCTGAGGTACATTTTATTGATATATTAGTCGTTGTTTAACTAACAAAAGTTAGTTTCTATGCTCCCCAGTGGGTTTGAAAAGGCTTTCAGCTGCTGATATGCTCACCCTGGACCCCTATCTGAAATTTTACAGGGGTTTGGGAAGGCATCGGCTGACTGATCCACCATTGGGGCGCACCTGCCCTAATGAGATCCTAAAAATAGTTAAGTTTCGGTCACTTAGGGCCTCATCCCATTGCCGCTTGTATTTTATTTGGAGATTGGAGGGTCATGTCATGCCTGAACTCCGGCAGCTTTAGCTCCCAGGCTAGTGTCCAGGAAACCTCCTTTAGAGCAAGCTTTTTCAAACCAGTGGTTGCAGCCCACAGATGGGTTGTTGAAAACAGTAAATTCTCATTGCCCTATAAACTGATCCTGTTCAAAAACACACAAGTTATTCTGTGATCCTGCTAAAATATGCAGGATGTTCTGTGATCCCCTGTTCAAATAAAGCACGGGATGTTCTGTTTATGACGCTCATTTTGTAGAAGGCGGAATGACAATGAGGACGTCTCAGATGATGACATAACCAACATGAGGGCTTTTATTGTGGAGGAAAAGCTCAGTATTGTGTGATGCAATGCAAATTACATGCACATGCAAGGAAAAGTTAAGAATTAGGAGAGGGCTGTATTTTCAAATGTACAGTAAATCTCCTTTAGATTGGCCCTGTCGCATCACTAATGCAATTGCCTGAGTCCTGAATTTTCCACCTTGAAGGCAGGCTGTAGCTTTAGACGTTGACAAGTATCACACAATCCAACTCATTAATTTTCCTGTATACATAAAAATATTTTGCTGTTGAATCAATTTCAAAATGAGGTGAAGGCTGAGAAACAGGAAAACCATTGAGACATTTTATATTTTAGTCACAGCCATATGTGAGAAAGGATAATCAACACATTATCCACAGACTTCATTAGAAGCAGCAAAATGTAATTATTGATGTGACATATCCCACCTACCAGGGAGGTTTATTGATGAGAATGGTAACAGATACAAATAATTGGCAACTGTCCTGTTATGGTTCCACTTAAAAGCAGTGCATTGATCTGATGATCTCTGTAATTCAAAGGTGCATCTTAAAGGGGGCATGATGGCACAGCGGTTAGCACTCTGCCTCATAGTGCCAGGGACCTGGGTTCAATTCTGGTGTCAGGTGACTGTCTGTGTGGACTTTGCACATTGCCCCCATGTCAGCATGGGTTTCCTCCCAAAGGCCAAGAATGTGCAGGTTAGATTGATTGACCACGCTAAATTACTCCTTAGTATGAGGGGGATTAACATACGAGGTTACGGGCAAAAGACCTGTGGTAGGTGTAGGCTTGATGGGCCAAATGGGCCCTCTTTCTGCACTATGGTGATGCTATGATTCCATGATAAATGAGAAATCAGTCACAAGTAAAAGGCAGTCAATTTTCTATGGATGGCTGACACACAGTAAATGAGTGTATTGTTTAATTTCAGATATTAATTTTGAATGTATACATTGACAATAGTTTTCCACACACCAACACCAATTTCATTCCCTTTGTGCCAGAATATGTCCAGAATGATTTATAAAATGGATCTAAAACAGAGCCCTGATATTTCATGTTAGTACATTATATGTCTCATGTGATGTGGGTTGTGAGGAATAGCCATTTGGTAAAAGTGGATTGCCAGAAAAAGTGTCTGTAAAGCACTGATATAGGCAATGCCCATCAGAGACATCAAAGTAATTCTCCCACTTTAACCTTCACCCTTTTTCCCACCTCTGGCCTGTTTCACCTCACCCTTCCAGCTACTCACCAAGGACAAATTGACAAGCCTCAGCGAGACTTTAATTGGGATTGACCTTGGCTGCTTGGCATAGTGGAATTGCCTGTACTCCTAGCTGAGGCAACCATACCCAATGACACTGCTGGGGCTACAGAACTGCCTGCATCTAGTTTGCCAGCTGTTCTCCAAGGCATAACCTTTAGCATTTAAGGCAAAGAAAAATCCAAAGAACTTCTATAAATACATAAAGGGCAAAAGAGGAACTGGGGAGAGCATAGAATCTCTTAAGGATCAACAAGGTTATCTATGTGCAAATTCACAAAAGAATGGTGAGAATCTCAATGAATATTTCTCATCAGTATTTACTGTTGAGAAAGGTATAGATGTTTGGGAACCTGGAGAAATAAATAGTGATATCTTGAGGAGGGTACATATTACAGAGGAGGTGGTACTGGAAGTCTTAAAATACATCAAGGTAGATAAATCCCTGGAGCTGAATAATATGTATCCCAGAACATTGTGGGAGGAAATTGCAGGTCCCCTGGCAGAGATATTTGAATCATCAACAGTTGCAGGTGAGGTGCTGAAGACTGGAGGGTGGCAAATATTGTGCCTTTGTTTAGAAAAGGCAGCACGGAAAAGCCTGGGAATTACAGTCTGATGAGCCTGAAATGTCGTTAGAAGATATTCTGAAAGACTGGATCTATAGACATTTAAAGTAAAGACTGATTAGGGACAGTCAGCATAACTTTGAGAGTGGAAAATCATGTCTCGCAAATTTGATTGAGTTTTTTGAAGGGGTAACCAAGCATGCAGTGCAGTCAACGCTGTCTACATTAAATCTCATTGGATCCAGGATGAGGTAGATAATTGGATACAAAACCGACTTGATGACAGAAGACAGAGAGTGGTTATAGAAGGTTGTGTTTCAAACTGGAGGCCTGTGACCAGCGATATGTCTCAGGGGTCAGTGCTAGGTCTACTATTACTGTTGTTTATATTAATGATTTGAATGACAATATAGAAGGCATGGTTAATAAGTTGTAATTGACGCCACACTCTTGGCATAGTGGACAGTGAAGAAGATTATCTCAGATTGCAATGAGATCTTGATCAATTGGGCAAGTGGGCTGATGAATGACAAATGGAGTTTAATTTAGATAAATGCGGGGTAATGCATTTTGGTAGACTGAACCAGGATAGGACTTACTCAGTAAATGGGAGGACGTTAGGGGAGACTTATAGAACAAAGAGATCTAGGGTAAAGGTACATTGCTTCTTGAAAATGGAGACTCAGGTGGACAGGGTGGTGATGAAGGCATTCAGCATTCTTGGTTTTACTGATCAGAACATTGAATACAGAAGTTGGGATGTCTTGTTGAAGTTGTATAAGACATTGGTAAGGCCACACTTGGAATACTATGTTCAGTTCTTGTCACTATTATACAAAAGATATTATTAAAAAAAGAAAATACGCACAAAACATTTACTAGGATGCTATCGGGACTTGATGGTTTGCATTATAAGCAGAGGCTGGTTAGACTGGGACTTTTTTTCCTAGAGCATAGGAAGCTTAGGAATGATCTTATAAAGGCTTATAAAATAATGAGGGGCATAGGTCAGCTAGATAGTCAACATCTTTTCCCAAAGGTAGGGGAGTCTAAAAGTAGAAGGCATAGGTTTAAGCTGAGAGGGAGAAATACAAAAGAGTACACAGAGGCAATTTTTTCACACAGAGGGTGGTGAGTGTCTAGAATGAACTGCCAGAGGTAGTAGTAGAGGCAGATATCATTTTGTTTTTTAAAAAGTATTTAGACAGTTACATGGATAAGATGGGCAAAGACGGATATGGGCCAAATATAGACAACTGGGACTAACTTAATGGTAAAAACTGAGTGGCATGGACAAGATGGACAAGTTGGGTCGAAGGGCCTATTTCAGTGATGTAGATCTCTATGACTTTGTAACCTCCATCCAAGAAAGAGGCAGAAGTCTCATCTTAAGGCTTCCCAGCATTAAATTCCTACAGGACAGCCATCTGGATTGTGAGTGGGCTTTTCAGCCAGGGTTGGGATGGGGGAGAGGGTGAGGGAGAAACTTTGTGGGTGGGATAGGACCATGGTGCACTATAAAATTCAGCTCTGAGAAAAATAGGAATACAGAGCAATAAAGTAAGCCACAATTAACCTGTTATACACGTCTCTAAAGAAATACCCATTTATTCCTCCTGGATACTGTTCAAACCTTCTTAACCTCTCACACACAGCAATGAATTAAATAATCAAACATTATGGCTGAAATTATACTGCCCCACCTTCCACGGAATCAGAGCAGGTGAGGGGAAGACAACAGAAATGTCCACTGACCTTGAGTAGGGTTATATGGTTTCAGGATGAGTAAGGTCATAAAATCCTGCGTTATGCTTTCATTTAATGATGTTGGCTGAGGGATAAATATTGACTCACCTGTTTTTCTCCAAACTGGTGCCATGGAGATTTTCTAAGTCCACCTCCGAGGGTAGACTGCAGTTCTGTTTACCATCTCTCTCAAAAGTCAACACATTTGACAGTACAGCGTTTTCTTAGTACTGCACTGGAATGTCAACCTAGATGCTATGCTCTAAAGTGAATTTCTGATTGAGAGATGAAGTGTCACATCCACTACCAGTAAAGTTAAAAATAAGGTTTATTTATTAGTCACAAGTAGGTTTACATTAACACTGCAATGAAGTTACTGTGAAAATCCTCTAGTTGCCACAGTCTGGTATATATTCTGGTACACTGAGGAAGAAATTAGCATGGCCAATACACCTAACCAGCATGTGTTTTGGATTGACAGGGGGAACTGGAGCAGCCAAAGGAAACCCACACAGACATGGGGAGAACATGCAGACTCCACACAGACAGTGACCCAAGTTGGGAATTGTACCTGGGTTTTTGGCACTGTAAAGCGGCAGTACTAACCATTATGCTGCCATGCCAACCCAGTAGAACATGCAGAAAAATGTACTTCCTCCATGAAGTGGAGGGAAAGCATAAGACGGAGTTACCCAGAGCTAACCCCATACACCTTCTGGCACAGTACTGACAGAAACTTAGCAGCAAATTATGAATGGGGAATTGTTCACAATGTAGGAAACTTATGAGCAAAATAATAACATGGCAAAGCGGGAAGTGCATTAAAAGTCATTTGGAGATCTTTAGTGATGCTTCCTCGTGTCATTATCTTTGATGTTTCATACTTTGAAACCGAAGAAGAAGGATGGTCTAAACTGCAGTTTTACTCACATGTGGATAAAGTGGAAAATGAATATTCTTCCGCAGCTGATAAATTGAAGAGCCACACCAATCCTCAAAAACATGAAGGTTTACTTTGCCTTTGTACTGTAAAATGAAAAGAAAGCAAGCATTTATCATAATATTCCAGTCTTGTTGATCAAATGTATATATAAAACAGCAGTGCAACTCCTTGTGGAATCAGTGACTATTTAAGGAGTCATAGCAAAGGTCTCCCTAATTTCTCTTCACTGTGTGTAGTGAGTTTCTACCATGCACTATGTAATTCCACATCTTAAAGGGAACATTGCTGTGTTTGTCCTCTGTGTAGCACATGACCATTTACATTGATCCATGGCAGAGTACCTGACAATTCCTTTTTTCCATCTTGGCTCAAACACTATGTTATTAAAGCTAATAGCCAGAACTCTGCCACCTCGCCCACAACGGAATCAGAGCGTGCAAGAGTCTAACAACCTCTGTTGACCTCAGGTGGGGATTTTCAATCTTGCTTGAGTGAAGCCATAAAATCTTGCCTATTAATGGCTCTGCTTCATCACTTCAATTCATCCCACCTGATATCAGTACTATCACTTGTAGAAATGTTGGGCAGTAATACTTAGTGAGAAATAACTTTATGCTATTTACATATAACTCTGAATTGGTTTACATTACCATGTTTACTCTCAGGTTAGATGAATGGTGGAAGTTGGAGAGTGTAGATTGAATTACTGTTCACACAAATTGATTTAATGCAGGGAAAGGTTAAACTTATCATTAATCTAATACAGTAATATGTGGCAATTGTGACAAATCAGCCCATGGTAAGGGAAGTAGACCCACACACCCACCCGCCTGACTAGAGGACTCAATCATCTTGCTGTTGCATCAGGTCATCAAAATGAAAAATGTCAACCCAGGCCTCTCTAACTCACTGTCTCCTTGGTTGAAACACTGACAAGCTAATACCGCACTGAGATACTTCTTGTCAAAAAACCTCTAAGATACATCCTGTTTGAAGCAGTAAGAACAATAAATTAGAAGAACTGTCATTAAAGGTCACTAAGCTCAGAAGAAATGCTTGACTTGTCTGGAACAATGAAAAATGCACTGACATTTCCACCATGCTCATGAAAGCCATGTGAGCAAAAAAGTGCCACAAAATCAGCTGCAATTTACAGTTCTTTCTGTTGAGGAGAGGTAAGAGAATCTTTTTGTTGTCAAACTGGTTCCAAGGTCGCATGGCCGGTAAACTAAAAGCAGAAGTCTGCAAACTTGGCAATCTTCTATTTAAGTCAGATTGGCCTATGGTATGTCAAAGCCAGTCCAGTTAGCCTGGGTCCAGTTAGCCTGTAATGAAGAAGGAAGTCATTCAACCCATTGAGTCTGCATTGACTCTGATAGAGCATTAGACTATCCAGACCCTATCTTCATAACCTCCCCATTGTATTTATCCTGCTAATTCCCTTAACCTACATGTCTTTGGACAATAAGGAGCATTTTAACATAGCTAATCAACCTAACCTGTGCATCTTTGGACTATGGGTGGAAACTGAAGGAAACCTATGTACACAGGGGAGACTGCGTGCAAAATCCACACAGTCACCCAAGGCTGGAACTGAACCTAGGTCCCTGGTGCTGTGAGGCAGTAGTGTTAACTACTGTGCGATTGTACCACCCATGATCTGCAGAAGGGTCATTTAGACCCAAAACATTAATTCTGTTCTTTGCCAGACTTGCTGAATCTATCCAGCATTTTCTGTTTTTATTTCAGATTTCCAGCATCTGCAGTATTGTACTTTGAAAAGAAAATTATTTGTTATCTTTGGTTCATCGGTAGCACTCTTGCTTGTGAGTCAGAAATTTATAGGTTCAAGACCCACTCCAGCTCTTGAACACATTCTATAGACTAATACTCCAGTGAATTAACAAAAAAGTGCTGGATAGATGCAAAAGGTCCCAACAGCACTATTCAAAAAACAACAATGGCGTTCTTGGTGGTAACTTGGTCAATATTTATTCCCCTGCCAAAGTCACTAAGAAAATCAAATAACCTAGGCATTCATTTCATTGCCATTTGTGGTGCCTTGGTGCAAATTGGCTGCAGTTCCAGAGTTTTTAATTGCTGTGCGATGCTTTGGAATATCTAATATTAAATGATAGAATCTGCAATTATATTGTTTCTTTCCGAAGCTACTATTAACTGTAACTTTATATAAGTTTGGTTCATAAGTATTGTTACAATCATTACTGTTAATACCGATTGCTGAAGGTTTCATTCAGACATTTTAAACTGCTACTGAAACATGAGGCCAAATGCAATAAACTCAGTGAAAAATTGAGTACCAAATAATACCAGAAGGGGCAGCAGAATGGCAACATTCAATAAAGAAAAGTGGGTGAACAGTGGGCTACATTAAATGGCACACCAAGCTTACCACTGCATGGACAGAGGGCTGGCTAATGAATTACCGAGCATTGCAAACAGTGCAAGTCTCAAACAGAAGCTCCACAGCATGTGCCCAATAATCTGAAGGCAACAGCAGAAGCGTGAGCACAGCACAGCGTTGCACAGAGTGGGGTAATTACTGCTAAATCTCCAACTGACATTTCAGTGGCTATAATGCTTGCACACAGAACTGAGTGCTGATTAAAGCACAGATGTGCACAGTTTTATTTAGATGAGCCAGCAGGATGTGGCTCGCAATTAGTATATCTGCTCTCAGATTTATACTGGACATACATATATCTTTTCTGGTGAACGTTCAAGTTTCTTTTTGAAATATTGCGGGACCACAACTTGTGAAGTTATTTCAATGGAGCCTACAAAACCTAACACTCTCTTCACACCAAGGTATAACATATGGATACATTCAGTCTACACCATCTTTTATGGGTCAGCCAGATGCCTGAATACAACATCAAATTCTCCAAAATAGTCAACATCTATTTGCCTGATACAAAGTGCACTTCTGTAGGAACACATCTGACTGATCTGAGTCTGGAGAACATAACTGACAGATGCAAGGCTTAAGAACCAACTTGTGTTCAAAGAATAACACTGGAATTAACTAGATAAAACAATGCAGCCTCCCAGCACAGAACAGCTGAACACTGGTATGATTTAATTGTAAAAACAGAAAATGCTGGAAATACTCAGCAGGTCTGGTAATATCTGCAAAGAACAAAATACTGTTAACATTTCAGATCGATAAGTTTTTATCAACATGGTACTTAGAAATATAAAACATTTAAAGTAAATGAGGCAGGAAAAAGAACAAAATGAGTTGGGTATAATTAAAAGCAGAACTTGCTGAAAATACTCGGCAGGTCTGGCAGCATCGATGGAGGCAGAAAAAGAATTAATGGATATGAAAGGAATATAAACTTGCTATAGAAAAGTGTAATAGAGACTCAGTTTCAGAGCCATGAGGTCATGTTGCAGTTGTACAAAACTCTGGTGTGGCCGCACTTGGAGTATTGCATACAGTTCTGGTCACCGCGTTATAGGAAGGATGTGGAAATATTGGAAAGGTGCAGAGGAGATTTACCAGCATGTTGCCTGGTCTGGTGGGAAGGTCTTATGAGGGAAGGCTGAGGGACCTGAGGCTATTTTCATTAGAGAGAAGAGGTTAAGAGGTGACTTAATAGAGGCATATAAGATGATCAGAGGATTTGACAGCGTGGACAGTGTGAGGCTTTTTCCTCGGATGGAGATGGCTAGCACAAGGGGACATAGCTTTAAATTGAAAAGTGATATATATAGGACAGATGTCAGAGGTAGGTTCTTTACTCAGGGAGTAAATGCCCTGCCTGCAACAGTAGTGGACTTGCCAACATTAAGGATATTTAAGTGGTCATTAAATAAACATATGGATGATATTGGAATAGTATAGGTTAGATGGGCTTTACATTGGTTTCACAGGTTGGTGCAACATCGAGGGCCAAAGGCCCTGTACTGCGCTGCAATGTTCTATGTTCTATATGATTTTCCCATCCTGATGCGCATGTTTATTGGCATGTCCGGTTGGGAGATGCACATGCTGGTCATTTCGCAGAATTCGTGCATGTGTTCCTGACACATGCGCAATTGTCACAGCTGGAGAGCAGGAGCAGATGGGCTTCTGCTGGAAACCGGTAGGAAGACAAGGTAAGTGATTTAAATTTAATTTTAATCTATTTTAAAAGTCATTATCAAGTCCAGGACTGAATTTTCTGGGCCTGACTGTATCTTCACTCCAGTGGGGTGTAGTGTGGCTCCCCTCTTGCAGGGAACGACTGGGAAATCCCACTAGAGTGATGGGATTGGGGCATCCTGCCGGGGGTCAGGCGGGGGGGAGGGTGCCTCATGGGCACGGGCACCTTGGCAGTGCCAGCTTGTGACTCCTGGAACTGCCTAAATAGTAAAGTGCCCATGCTCAGGGCAAACATTGAGCAATGCCAAGGGGGCAGGGCCTAGGGGACAATCAGTGAGGGTGGGGGGATCCCTCTGCCATTCTGCAGGTAGGATCAGGTGAGACTGGAGGGAGACCAGTGATTGGGGTAGCTGGAGAGATGGGAGGGTGTTGCAGGATGGGTGGGGGATGGGGTGGTGTCGGGACAGGCACCGGAATGCCTGTGTGGGCCGTAGGGATGTCACAAGGGGGCAGCAGTGTGGAAGTCTCAGGCTGGCCAGCAAAGTGCAGTCTGAAAGTTTGGGATAATGTGCAAAGGCCAAAATCTGTCAGACTCTGACATAAGTAGGCCCTGCCCATCAAACTTTTAATTACATTCATGGTTGTGACCTCTGCAGTGCACAGAGTGTGGAAGATTCGAGGCTGAGCTCCCACTGAAAAAACAATCGTGATTTACTCCATTTCTCCTGCCAATTCAGTACTTAGAATGCTTTTGGGAGAATTGAGCTCAATGTTTCAGGTCAATGAAATTACCCTACTTCAGAAGAGAGAGTCTTGCATCAGGAATTCACTGGGTTGATTGTGAACGGATTGTCTTATGAGAAAACATTAAACAGGTTGGGTATATATACACATTAAGATTTGAGAACAAGAGGTGGCTTTATTGAAACATAAAATTTTGAGGAGCGTTGGAAGAGCAGATTGCGACAGTCTGATTTCCCTTGTGGGGGAGCCTAGAAATAGGAGGTATGGTTTAAAAACAAGGGGTTCCACGATGAAGAGGAATTTTTTTGGGATTCCCCAGCCCAGCAAGCAGTGGAAGTTGAGTCACTGAATATGTCCAAGGCCTAGTTAGATAGATTTTTGTTGCAAAAGTTCATCAAAGCCGCAATCCTATTATTCAAACGTAAGAGCGTGAAACACTTGTTCTGGTATTCGGTATCATAAAGGTTCCACATGTACCTACATGTAAAAGAATTCATTGTTGAAACTGTCCACAAACCACTGGAAATGATTTGGCGCAAGCCATCAACAATTGCTGCACCCAGACTACAACCACTTTTGATAAAAATACACGACAAAGCCTATTGGGTTATTTCATCAGTTACACCAGAGGCACATGGAAAACAAACAATGTGTTCGGGTTCCCAATAGATTTTTTCAAATCGGAAATTGGCAAAGAGAACCCACCAGGAGTGCACGGGTAAGTACAGCCCATAATGGGGAGATTAAGTTTGGCAAGTACCTGGGCACTGTGCCTGGTATTGCTCCTGAGCACTACTGGGGTGGGGGAGAGTCCTGTGTCTATCAGAGGAGGGGCATATCCTTTTGTTATTTTTAGTTTTTCAGATCGGGGAGCCCTTGGCAGCCATCAGCATGAAATCATGGCACCTGCCTCTGGGATATTTTTTCACAACGTGTCTAAAAATATAGCGCAAAAAGCTGGCAGTGCAACCAATGGGCTACACATAGCTTTTCTCGCCTGACTTGACACTTTGACAAAAGGAAAATTCCACCCAATAGCTTTGTTTCTCCTTCCGCAAAGGCTTTTTATTCAGATATGCTTGACTGATTAACTGTTCACTACCACTGACCTTGAGTTTTAAAGCAAAGTAAGCTAACTTCCAAAGATTGATAAAAGCACACATCTATTTGCACTTTTTACTACTCTCGTCAAATTCCAGTTGTCATTCTGTACGTAAGCCAATCTAATTAGTAGATCCTCCCAGCTCTGTGCATAGAGGTCTGTTCAAAATCCTTGGAAAAATAAATGCAAGCAATCCAAGTGACATTCCCTTGAGCTTTATAGCATTCCAAAATTTCTTATGAAGAAATTATATCAGTTCTACACACTTCTCACAAGAGTCAAATACAGTGTGTTCCATTTTGGCATAAAAAATGTGTGTGCCACTGAACCCATATAGCCTAATAAGCCCTCTGCTTCCCAAATCTGCGTAAATATACCTTAACTGATCGTAAACAATAGTTCAATCACCGGTTCCCTGCCACCCATTTTACCAAATAACCACCTAAGTAGCGTGTTGAGAGATTATGTACAAGCCTAACAACACTACTACTCATATATATATATATTTGTTCAAGATCTAGATCTCAATCGATGTATTGCTTTATGCTTTATATAACTTATTTTTGACTTTTCATTCTGCAACAAAACATCATAACTTTGAGGTATTTGGTCAACATCTGCAAACTTAAATGCTTGCTCGTGAATGTAGCTGATCATATACCACTTTTTTTAACCCATCCATTCTGAATATATCTGCCTAACTTGTTGAAAAATGAACTCAATTTGCTAAACTAATTGATCTATTTGTAGGTTTGGATTACTGAGCATCTGGCTGAGCATCATCTTCTTCTATTAAATAAATTAAATGAATCATCATTTTTGCCAATCAGCATCCACCTCGATGTCAGTTTCTTCAATGTTCTTACTTTATGTTATTGGTATCCATGTATTTGTACTGATGGACTAAGTCTTAAATTCCTTCTTCTTTACTACCTTTATTCAAAGTTTTAATTGTTTTCTGTTATTTCCTGCTGTTCCTCTTTCTACCCTGCCTGAACACTTTGACATCATTTGTCATCAATTGCTATCAGCTACACTCCACAGCATTTGCTTACACTCATTCAACACCAGAAGCGCTCAAAAACAATCATTTAGCTGTCATTTGACATCAATTGCACTCAAAAGTAATCATTTAACTATTATTTATGAAATATCATCATTTATCTCTCATTAAATATTGCAAGTAATATAACTAACATCAACATCATCAACTGTCCTAGTGCTCAATAATTTGCAATTAGCAACATCACTGAAGCATTTGACAACAAAAACGATCAGAGTTTACTTCCACATTTTTGAATTTCCATAGCTTCAAGCATCCTAAAACTTAGGGCCCTATTTTACCATTTTGATTGTAAGTGTTGGGCAAACTTGAAACTGGGAGTGTTTCAGATCTGACTTTCAGACCCGTTTTCAGGTCCCCACTGCCCCTCCCTCCCCCCCATATGCAATCTGCCTGAAAAAATATAAGCAATTCCGAATCGCAGTACAGAAGCCTGTGGGCAGAGCTTAACACACCCAAAATCCTGCAGCTCTAATCAATATCTCCAACCACACATGCGCAGGAAAAAAAAGATAGAATGCAGCTCCTCTGCCACATCACTCACCGGTCAGATAATACCTCTCCCTGTCCCCACAGACATTGTCCCACCCCTCAAAACATTACTGACCCCCTTATCCCCCCGCCTGCTTCTGCCACCCAGACCAATCACAAACCCCAGAGTGGCAGCAGTTCCAGGACTGAGGCCGATGTCCTAGGGAGAGTGTTTGTTAGAGTGGTTGGGAAGGGTTTAAACTAATATGCCAGGAGGATGGGAACCTATGTAAGGAGTCCGAGAAGGAGGGAGTGAGGACAAAATGTGGGGAGAATATTCCAACTACATCAAAAATCAGGAAAAAAGTTAAAAAGGAAGAACTCAGAAGAAGTTATTAATGAAAGTGTTAAAATTCAATAAGGTGCAAAAACTAGCATAAGGGCACTTTATTTGAATGCTCTTGGCATTCGAAACAACGTAAATGAGTTGACGGCATAAATCATTGAGAACGAGTATGATTTAGTAGATGGTCACGATTGGAGTTAAATATTCAGGGATATCAGACCATCAAATAATGACATCACGGTGGGGTGAAAAAGAAACAAAGAAATAACTGATGCCTGAAAAAATGTAGAAATGGTACAGCAATTATCATGGGGGATTTTAATTTACATATCAATTGAACAAACCAGGTCAGTCAAGGCAGCCTCGAGGAGTTCATAGAATGTATCCGCGATAGCTACCTTGAACAGTATGTAATGGAACCTATGAGGGAGCAAGCTATCCTAGATCTGGTCCTGTGTAATCTGACAAGAATAATTAATGATCTTGCAGTTATGGATCCTCTTGGAAGAAGTGATTGCAGTATAGTTGAATTTGAAATACAGATGGAGCGTGAGAAGGTAAAATCCAATACCACTGTCTTTTGTTTAAACAAAGAAGACTACAAAGGGATGAGAGAGGCGTTGGCTAAGATAGACTGGGAGCAAAAGCTTTAAGGTGGGACAACCGAGGAACAGTGAAGGACTTTCAAAACTATCATTCACAGTGCTCAGCAAACTTATATACCAGTGATAAGGAAGGACTGTAGAGAAAGAGATAATCAGCCATGGATATCTATGGAATAAAGGAGAGTATCAAGGTGAAAGAAAATGCATACAAAGTGGCAAAGATTGGTGGGAACCGAGAGGACTGGGAAATCTTTAAAGGTCAACAGAAAGCCACAAAGGAAGCTATAAAGAAAAGTAAGATGGATTATGAGAGTAAACTACCTCAAAATATAAAACAGATAGCAAATGTTTCTATAAATATATAAAATGAAAAAGAGTGGCTAAAGTAAACATTGGTCGTTTAGTGGGTGAGAAGGGGGATGTAATAACTGGGAATGAGAAAATGGCATAAAACAGGTATTTTGTGTCAGTCTTCGCAGCAGAAGACACAAAGAACATGCCAAAAATTGATGACAGAAAGGCTATAGCAGGTGAGGATCTAGAAACTATCATTATCATGAAAGAGGTAGTGTTGGGTGAGTTAATGGGACTAAAGATCAACAAATCCCCGGTCCTGATGGAATGCATCCCAGAGTACTAAAAGAGAAAGGTAGATGCACTAGTGGTAGTTTACCAAAATTCACAAGACCCGCAGATCAGTAAACAGAAATGTGATGTCACTGTTTAAAAACGGAGATAGATAAAAGGTGGGTAACTATAGGCCAATTAGCTTAACTTCTGTATTAGGGAAAATGCTTGAATCTATAATCAAGAAAGAAATAGCAAGACATAGAATCTCTACATTACACAAAGAGCTCATTCGACCAATTGAGCCTGCACCGACCACAACCCCACCTATGCCCTCCCCCCATATCTCTACATATTTACCCATTAATCCCTCTAACCTACGCATCTCAGGACACTAAGGGTAATTTTAGCATGGCAATCAATCTAATCATCTTTGGACTGTGGGAGGAAACCGGAGCACATGAAGGAAACACACGCAGACACGAGAAGAATGTGCAAACTCCACACAGACAGTGACCGAAGCCGGGAATCGAACCCAGGTCCCTGGAGCTGTGAAGCAGCAGTGCTAACTACTGTGTTAACATGCTGCCTGGCACGGAATATAAATTATTCCATTGGTAAGATACAGAATGGGTTCATGAAAGGAAAGTTATATTTGACTGATTTGTTGGAATTCTTTGAGAACATTACATGTGCAGTGGATAATGGGGAACCTGTGGATGTGGTGTATCTGGATTTCCAGAAGGTACTTAGGATGTGGAAGCTATTGAAAGAGTGCAGAGCAGATTTACAAGGATGTTGCCTGGATTGGGAGGCATGCCTTATGAAGATAGTTTGAGGGATCTGGGACTCTTCTCCCTGGAGAGACGTAGGTTGAGAGGTGACCTGATAGAGGTTTATAAAATGTTGTGAGGAATAGATAGGGTGGATTCTCAGAGGCTATTTCCCTAGGCTGAAATGGTCGCTATGAGAGGACACAGATTTAAGGTGTAGGGAAGCAAATACAGAGGGGATGTTAGGAGTAAGTTTTTCACTCAAAGGGCGATGAGTGAATGGAATTGGCTGCCATGGTGGTGGTAGAGGTGAACTCGCTGATGTCTTTTAAAAGACTTCTGGATGAGTATATGGGAACTAATGGGATAGGAGGTTATAGATAGGTCTGTAGCTTGGTAGGTATAGATGTGATTGGTGCAACTTGTGGGCCGAAGGGCCTGTTTGTGCTGTAGTGTTCTATGTTCTATGTACTTGACAAGGTGCCGCACCAAAGATTGCTAGATAAGATTAACATGCACGATGTTACGGTTAATGTATTTTCATGGCTACAGGATTGGTTAACTAACAGAAATCAAAGTGTGGGGACAAATGGTTGTTTTCCTGGTTGACGATCAGTGACTAATTGTGTGCCTCAGGGGTCAGTTTGGGACTGCAATTGTTTACGATTTACATAGATGATTTGGAGATGGGAACTAAGTGTAATGTGTCAAAATTCGCAGATGACACTAAAATGAGTGGCAGAACAAAGTGTGCAGAGGATGCTGAAAGTCTGCAAAGGGATATAGATAGTCTAAGTGAGTGGGCGAGGGTC
This sequence comes from Sphyrna mokarran, assembly GCA_024679065.1. Lineage (NCBI taxonomy): Eukaryota > Metazoa > Chordata > Chondrichthyes > Carcharhiniformes > Carcharhinidae > Sphyrna > Sphyrna mokarran. Next base: position 73,208,227 of record JAGIQG010000008.1, on the reverse strand, counting down.
TGGCAGATGAAGTCCAATGTTGGTAAGTGTGAAAATATCCATTTTGGGAGGAATAACGTCTAAATGGACTATTATTTAAATGGTAAAAAATTACAGCATACTGCTGTGCAGTGGGGCATGGGTGTCCTTGTGCAAGAATCACAAGGAGTTGGTTTCCAGGTAATTAAGCATGTAATTAAGAAGGACAATAGAATTTTGTCCTTCATTGCTGGAGGGATGAAGTTTAAAAAGGGCAAGGTTTGTTGCAGCTGTATAAGGTGCTAGTAAGGCCATACCTGGAGTACTGTGTACAGTTTTGTCTCCTTTTTTGAGAAAGGATATACTAGCACTGAAGGAGGTGCACAGGAAATTCACTGGATTGATTCTGGAGTTGAGAGGATTGGTTTATGAGGAGAGACCAAGTAGACTACGCCTCTACTCACTGGAATTCAGAAGAAAGAGGGTAGATCTTATAGAAACATATAAGATTTTGAAGGGAATAGATAAGATAGAAGCAGGGAAGTTGTTTCCACTAGCAGATGAAACTAGAACTAGGGGGCATGGTGTCAAAATAAGAGGGAACAAATTTAGGACTGAGCTGAGGAGGAACTTCTTCACACAAAAGGTTGTGAATCTGTGGAATTCCCTGGCCAGTGAAGCAGTTGAGGCTTCCTCATTGAATATTTTTAAGGCAAGGATAGATAAATTTGTGAACAGTAAAGGAATTAAGGGTTATGGTCAGCAGGTGGATAAGTGGAACTGAGTCCAAGAAGAGATCACCATGATCTTACTGAATGGCGGAACAGACTCAAGAGGCCAGATACCTACTCCTGCTCTGAGTTCATATGTTCTCCCTCACTGATCTCAGGCAGAGTGGTAGTGAACATCCCTTTTCCTCAACAGATCTCAGTCAGAGTGAGAGTGGACCTTCCCTCCCCGCTCCCCCTCACTGATACTAAGCAAAGAGCCATAAGACGCTCGCCTCACTAATTAGAGGGCCCGAATCAGACTTGTGCGCAGCATGTCTGTTTCACACTGATTCTGGATGGGTGAATGCGGCAGTAAACGGGGGAGTGCCAATAAGGTTGGGTGTGCAGCCCATTAAGTCAATTTAAATACTGGCAAATGCATTTAAATGGCTGTCATACCATCGGGCACACTCCAATGGTGGTCTTTTTCAAGCCTTGGTACAAGGGAACCAGTGCAGAGGTGAGTGTGGATTGCACTAGTCACCTCAACGCCCAACTTTACCAGGTTTTCATGCCTGAAAGCATTTGCAATTTGATGGTAAAATCAAGATCCTAGTTAACTTTAGAAAAAGAGTGTTTTAACCTGTTTTGATAAAGTAGTTTTGTTTTTCTTTGTAATCTATTAATCACTCTTTCCACACCCTGCCCGGACTGGAGCTCAGTTTGCAGGTCTAACCAGAACCAGAAGTGTTGGTGAGGCTGGTCCTGGCACAGCTTTTTAACCACTGTGGAAGCAGCAATAGTGCTGGCAGTGAGATGATTATTCAGGGAGGGAGTGGTAGAGAGAGTCATATAGGTGCAGCATTCAACAAGGCGGGGAGGGGGTGGGGGACAGATGTTGGTGGTAGTGGATTCGACCCTGAGACTGAGGAACTTGAGAAAGAAATAAAAGCTTACATACCTATGTTGTAGGGTATAATATATTAGCATAGACAAAAGATTGGCTGGTTAACAGGAAACAAAGGCTAGGCATAAGAGTTTTTTTTTGGTTGGCAAGATATAACGAGCACTGTGCCACAGGGATCAGTGCTGGGGCCTCAGTTTTGTACAAATGATATAAATGACTTGGATGAAGGGACCAAAGGTATGGTTGTTAAACTTACTAATGACTTGAAGATAGGTCGGAAAATAAGATGTAAAGAGGTACAAAGAAACATACGTTGGTTAAGTGAGTGGGCAACGAAAAGGAAAAATGCATTATAATATGGGAAAATGCAAAATTTTCCATTTTGGTCAGAAAAATAAAAAATGTATATGATCAAAATGGTAAAGGTTGCAAAGCTCTGAGATGCATATTGGTCTGAGTATCTTAGAGTACAAATTGCAAAAAGTTAGTATGCACATTCAGCAAGTAATTAAGCAAGCTAATAGAATGTTATCTTGTTCATTATATGCAAAATTGAATCCAAAATTCAGGGAGATTACGCTAAGCTTCAGTTACGTAGAATATTGGTGAGACCATATTTGGAGTACTATATACAGTTTTGATCTCCTTGTTTAAGGAAATATGTAAATGCATTGGAAGCAGTTCAAAGAAGGTTTACTACACAAATACCCGGAACAGGCAGGATGGCTTATGAAGAAAGTTAGACAAGTTAGGCTTATATCCACTGGAGTTTACAAGACTAAGAGATGATTTGATTGAAACATACAAGATCCTAAGTGATCATGACAAAGTGGATGCGAAGACGAAGTTTCCTCTAGTAAGAGGATCTAAAACTACGGTCATATTTAAAATTAAGGAGTCACCCATTTAAGACCAAGACGAGGAAAATGCTTTTTCTCGGTGCATTGTGAGTCTTTGGAACTCTCAAGAAGTGGTGGAAGCAGAGTCTTTAATATTTTTAAAGCAGAGGTAGATAGATTGCTGATGAACAAGGGAATGAAAAGTTACAGGGACTTGAGTTGAGGTTAAAATCAGATTAGCCATGGACTCATTAGGTGGCAGAACAGGAGTAAATGGCCGAGTGGCCTGTTTCTGATGTTAGTTCATATGAGCTTAGGGGCATGGGGTGGAATGTAAACCCTGACATTGGAGGTTGGGGGAGAGAAATAGAGAGAGCGTTTAGACCTGGAGGCTCAGGGCAGAGAGGGGAGATTGGAGGCAAGATATTAGACCCTAAGACTTGCGAGTAGGTAAGAGGAAAGTGCAAACCTCGAGGTTAAAATTAATTAAGAATTGATGGAGTCTGGTGGGTGCTCTTAAACATACTGTACGCTGGAATGATATTTTGATTTAAACAAAAATGACTGAATAAATTCAGCTATTATTTAAGTAATTAATTTGTTTGTATTTTGCAATGCTGGTTGCTGAGCACATTGGATTATATTGAGCATACTTGAGAGCTTTGAAATACACTCAAAGCCTTCAAATACTTTTTGTCATTTCCATATGTATGATGTCCAAGATGTCAAAGCACAGTTGATCTACCATCAAACTCATTCCAAATTAGTTTGATGTGAAATGATTACAGATAGTATCTGAGCACAATGAATGCAAAAGTGACATCAATATTTTTGGGTAGGGCAATTACAACTCAATGCTTCCTGCTGGTTTTGAGCTCTTTGTTGATCAAGAAATGACTCTTCATTCATGCCAATCTCATAATCAATATCATTTCTTTCTATATTTTCACCTTTGATGGATCAGCTCCATTGAACTGATCCTTTAAAGGTGAATAACAGAGACAATTACTTCATCACTGAAAGAAGCTGTCAGTAGATTCTGGCCCACTGTCGACCAATCCTTTGATCCAGGAAATCTCCAGTTCTGCCACGAAACTCAAATCCTCAGACTGATCATTGAACCGAACAGTTATTTGATTAACTTTCCTCACTGTCTGTTAAAACTGCACTCAGCGTTCATTCTATCCATCAACGCCACTCGTGTCTTTCTATCTTATTACTCTCCAGCTGCCACAACCCCTGTGCAATGTGGCCCTAAACCATTCATCAGCTATATCAGCCTGTTAACTCAATGAATTCCTTGTCCAACCAGCTGCACCAAACCATTTCTTACCTCTACATTATTTCTGGTAATATTTCATGGGTAACCACTGGCTCCAGCTTTCCCTGCCAATTTCCTCTTTCCATTCCTGATTTCTTTCCCATCAGCACTTGACAGGTTTAGTTTAATATTGTTCACCTGCAATTATTACTGATTACAGATTTCTAGTTGGGAATAAATATCTTTCAGGTGGGAACTCATTTCTCCACCATTAAGATTAAAGGAATTAAGGTATCCCATTTTTCCACATATCTGACACTTAAGGCCGGCTTTTTGTAGAGTCGTGTTGACACTGGAGGCCTTTAAAAGTGGTGCGAAGGACCTGATTCTGGGATTTTGACCCCTGTTCCCGGTACCAGCAATTATCAGCAGTCAGGTTAAGGAAGAGAGGAATGACCTGGTACCCTGAACTCTTAACCTGCCTGTTCCATTGTGGCTGCATGCACACACACAGTACCCATGCACACACGCGTGCACACACTATCTCCATGCCTGTGCACTGTAGAACCAAGAAGCTATATGATTATTGTAAATTTTGAAATGCACTGAGAAAAAAAAATTCAAAAATCTGCCTGAAGAAAGCTGCTGCTCTTACAATCCTATAAAGCTGTACCTCAATTCATACCTCTTAACCATGCACAAGTCAACATACAGACATTGAAATAAATGGTTCAAGGAAATAATAATTTATCATAAACTCATAGCGATGTTAATAAATCAAATAAATTTTCCACTTCCACCTGTGAAAACACACCTCTACCTAGCCAATCATTAGTCAGTCTTGGTGCTCGGTCAAAAATTCATAATGAGGCAGTGAACTGAATCAATAGGAACAGATTGCTACGGTATTATTTGACTCTTGGACCTATAATGCTTACTGCATAAATAAGGATGCAGAATGTGTGTGTGTGTGTGTGTGTGTGTGTGTGTGTGGTGGGGGGTGGTGTAGTAAAGGAGGAATGTAGGAAGTGGTGGAGTTGAGAGAATGTGAAGATTAGAGGGACTAACAACCTTTAATGCAAGTGGGACCAGGATGAACGAACACAGGCAAGCATACTCACCAATATGCTTCTACGTCCACATCCAAACTGTTTCCAGATTTGGTAAGTCCAATTTGAACCTGTCCCTGCCTCCTTGGGGTGAATATGGTGGGTGAAGTGGCTATTTGTATAGAGATGGTTCTATTAAGACTGAAAATGTTTTCTGCCCTAAAGGTAAAATTCCGGCCCATAGTTGTGAAGGCAGTCCTTATTGTTCATCACATTGAAAACTAATTTAATTTTTTTTAATATAACAATGGATCTCTGAAATAGTAGAATACTGATTATGGTGCTGGACTAGTTATACAGAAACCGTAGTCAGGATTTTATTGATGGCTTAATTCCCAAGATCAGCACAAAATTTTGGATTGTCTCTTAAATGGCATCTGCCAAGGCTGCCATCAATTAAACAAGGTTACCTCTCTATGCTGTGAGTCCAGAGAGCCCACAGCTTCAGATTGTCACTGCAAGATTACTGCTCCTGAGGTTACAGGGAAAATGACAATGCACCTCCATTTTCTAAAAAAACATTTCTGTAGAAGCAAAGAAATAATATTCCTGGTGATTAGAAGACTGAATCTTCCATCAGTTGCCCTCGGGGTTGTGGTACCATTCAGGGTACCCACCTTGGACCTCGGAATCTCCAGATGCGAAAACAGAAAGCCCCCTGTGCCAGGAAACTGCTGGAATATTGCCTCCAATGCAGTGTCCTCCCTACATGGTGAGAGGTGATCCCGGCAAATGTTATTCAAAAAGGTGGTAATGGTACAAGTGTTGAATTGTTGTGAAACAGGAACTGATTTCACCTTTTGGTGACTCCGTTCACATGCCAATGGGGCTCACTCTGAAATGGTGCAGTAAACGCTTCGCTTGTGTTGTAGCAACCACCTTGAATGGTTCAAGAAGGTAGTTCAACATCACCTTCTCTTGGCAAATAAGGCACAATAATTGCCTTGCAGCAATATTCACTATCCTGAAATTTGTTTTTCTAAATATACAAAACAGAACATGTATCAGAAACAACTTCATTAGGATGAAGCAGTCATTTGTTGCTACTCTTCATGATGTTGCTTGCAACATGAGCCACAGTATAGAAGCTTCATCCAAGTTACTATCAAATTCTACAAGTGAGGCCCGGACAAGCAGCAAATAATGAAATGATTCCATGATCTGGACGCATCATTCTTTCTTTGAACTATCATTGCTGAAGCCCTTCAGATGAGAAATATATATGGCAAAGCTGTTCTTCAAGTCGTAGCTTCAGTTCAATGTGACTCACTATTTGAACCAGCACATAGACTCTATGATTGAGCTTTTCTTCTTTAATACCTGAGCATAAAAGCCTCTCCCACTGAGAGCACCAAGTCTTTAAAATTAATGATGGAGAATTGTGCGCATTTTGTCTCTGCATTTGACGCAGGTGCTCCCTTCAGATACCTAGGCATTGGAGACAAAAACCTGGCCTTAAAAGTTAATTAAAGATCATCAATCATGTATCAGGAAGTCTATAAATAGAATGTTTACACCAGTATTGCAGATTGTTGAACTGCCTGAGAAGAATCTTCTGGAAAATATATTGTTACGAAAGATGGACTTCAGTAGGTTATGTTTTTACATCAAGGTTTAATTCAAAGTAAATGGAGTAGTTTGGAGAGAGAGATGTGATCTCTCTGCTAACTCTGGCAAACCCACAATACCTGCTGTTATAGATCCAAGAACTCAAGCCAAAAGTCATTAAAAGCAAGGTGCAAGTTTTAACACCTGGATAGGAAGGAGGAAGCAGCTGGTCTTGATAAATTCAGACTCAGACTTTCGGAGTCAGTCAGACAGAGAAATGTGAGGAAAACAGCCCACAACAGGTGCTGCCAGGCCAAGCAGAGTACTGCTGAAGACAGATAACCTATTGGTAGAAATAAGGTTAATGGAAGATGAAGGAGTCACCAGAGGATGTTTTGCGACTGGAAGTCCATTTTATTATGCTGAGAACATTCGGTTTGTTTTAAAACATTGGACAATACACCTTGATGGAGTAGTGTGAAGGTTGAGATTTCAGACACAAGGCAATAGACGGAATCTTCCGCTCTCGAATGCGGCAAGCTTGCAAATGGAAAAAGCATTAACTTGGGCAGGGTGACGGTGTGCCTGAGCCCTACCAGCTTCCTGCTTCCTGGGCAGGAAGGCCTATCGTCAATGCTTCGACCCTGTTGCCAGTAGAAGACTTAAAATGGCCATTTAATTACCACTTAAGAGCTTCATTCTGCCACTGCTGCGATTGACCCAATTGCAAGTGGGCCAGTCATCATACAAAATACATGACTAGTGAACCTGTACAGGTCATGGGGAGGTTCCCTGGTTAAAGAAAATCATTACCTGATGGAGTGACTGAATATTGAGAAGAGGACAGGCTGCTGAAAACCACATTACTATGTTTATTTCTGACCCTCCTGCACCACTCTCCTTATGCTGCTGTCTCTCCACCCCAACCCCCGCCTCACATATCCAGCAAAATATATCCCTCCTTGCAATATTATTAACCTGGATTCTGGGTCTTATATGATCTTGGCACTTTGGTGCCTGATCTTCTAGCAGCTGCCACAGCCACCTCAGTGACACTGCTGAGCACAAGAGCTGCCAGCTTCTGATTAGCTGGCTGCTCTCGCTGGGTGGGACATCTTCCCCTGGGGTTTTGAATCCAGGGGAAGGCCCACAAGTAGCCTTATCATTGTCTGCTTGATGTGTGGTTCAATAGGCCTTCCCGAATTTGCTTTTCCCTATTTGGTCAGATTTAGTGAATATTTGTTCCAAATCAGCTACCGACATTATTTTCTACATTTCATCTATCAGCTCCTGAACACATTGGAAGAATGGCAGTGACTTGCTCCTTTTTTTGTGCTCCATAGCATTATAGAGCAGCATCTGCCATAAAAAGTGGATTGTAAGTGTAGAAATTATAAATTAATATCAATTTTCAAGAAAAAATTGCTTTGAATTTATTTATTTGAATATATTAGAGGGAACAACACAGGAGAGCATGTCTTATTTCAATTAAAAATCTGTCTGCTGAAGATACTGAACTAGTTTCATGTGCTTTTCCTCTCTGATCCTCACCTCTGGTTTCCAGGGCAAACTGATTCGAGTCAAGTTCAAAGGCTGTCTGGATCCTCGTTGATAATCATCCAGCTCACCTTGTGAAGGTCTACCATATTTGCTTGGTGTGTCCAACTGTCAAATAAAACAGAAAATTAGAACAAACTTGCAGCAAGTCCAGAGTTATGTTTTCTTTAAAAAGAAGGTAAAAGTTGGGATGACATGGTGGCAATTGTGTTATGCCATTTGCCAGATCATCACCATGAAAAGAGCACAGCTTTCCTTAAAGCGTTTGCCAAACATTTTTGTTTGTGGAAGATCAATCAACCACCATTCAAATCCCTAATATAGAAAACATCCAAAGATGTTCTCAGACATCTGGAGAAAGGGAGAAATATTAGCAGAGATCACCCAAAAGCTCATTTAAAAAAGGGCATTCTTTAGGGAGGATCATGAAGGAACAAATGTTGGGAAGAAGGTTACAATTTAAAGAAATAGAGCCCAGGAATGAAGGCACAGCCTCCAAAGGGGTGGCTTTGGGGAGGTAGTGAAGTGAGAATGAAACATGAGAGTCCAGACAGGTGGATGGGAATTGTAGAGCTGAAGGATGTTATAAGGGTATAGAGGGGTGCTGCCGGCGAGGATCTTCAACACAAGGAGTTGTTCCATTATCAGAGCCGAGAGCAGATATTGAGTCCTCACTAATGGATGGCGAGGCCCTGGGCGGGATATTACCGATGGCAGTCAATTAAGAGGCCATGGCCAGATCTGCCATCTAATTGAGGATGGAGGCCTGTCTCTCAGAGCTGTCTGCAAATTTTAAATTATGTCAACAAGAAGGATGGATTCTTGAGTGACCTCAATGTCACAAATACATCACATCACTTAGAGACTTCAGACAAAATGTTCATGGCATTCTATTTTTTCATACTTTATGGCTGAACACTTTTCATATTCTCAGTCGCAAGGTTATCACTGCCAATCAAGCTGAAAGGAGAGGGGTTTGTGAGGCTCAGACAATGGGTAACATTGAAATGAAGTAACTTGAAGGATAAAGTCATTGTAGTCATGTGAAAAAACACTGAATATTTGAAAACATATTTCATCAAGGCTTTGGATTCCCGCTGTTAACATGCCCAAAGGCTTCACAAAAGTGGAGTACAGGAAAAGGACTCTTCTCTGAATGGGTTGTTACGGGGAGAGAGAAAAGAAAACAATTCACAGCTGCCTGATTATATGTTATGAGTTACAGATATTGCTGGAGTGAGGGAGTATAATTAATACTTTAACAATTACTGAAAGGACCAAGTGATCACAACATACAAAATTGAGAGCATCAGTTAATGAGGCAGTTTTTAAAAAGAACCTTCGGCTCAGCTGCCTTTAGACTGGGCTATAACTCCAGCCAAGGCAACAAGCAACATTTCTGTCTTGGCCAATTTATAATTTATTGCTCATGCACTGAGTAAAGGGAAAATCTAGAGGCAGTCCTTCCTTATTATAGATTTAATCACAAAACTCCTAGAACATAAGAACAAAATGCCTTTTTCGCACCCCCACCAAGGTGAAAACAGTTCTTATATACATTTAAGAATAATACCCTAACGTTTCTCCAACTAGTAACAGCTACTCTCACTTCTACTGAGAGCACACACTTCATCGTGACAAGATTGCAATACTAACATCCAATCATAAGACTAGCCCTCAATAAGATACACCCAGCTCAGCAGCTCACTCTGTGAATTTCAGCATGTATTGTAAATTTTTAAGCCAAATGCATAAATGTGTATAGCAGTATTGCAAGAAATTTGTTTAATCTTCAAAATACTCTCAGTACCTTTATAGATATTAGGCGCAATTTAATCCAGGTGATGGGGTTTTCATAATGGATCTGGAAGCTGGCAGGATTTCCAAGTGGGTGAGAAGTGGCTAGCCAAAGGTGATCATGCAGTGGCTATCCAATTAGAAGTGGCATGCAGGACCTATCCAATTTCATTGCGGGGTGAACCTTTTTGCTGTTCTTGTCTCTGTTAATGATATTTCTGGTGCTTGCAGACAGAACTACTGCTCTGTTACTCAGGCTTTCAATAGAAAAGCGATGAGTGGGCTTGCTTGGAAGTACACAACTTGAATATTGCTCAAAAGACAGAAATGTTGCCAAAAGTTCTTGTCTTCCACTTATCAGGACAAATGTAAGCATGCCAAATACTCTATGGTGATGCCTCAGCCAATCAGAATTAACTTTAGTACAAATTGTTGTAATCATTTGAAATTTGGCATTCTTACATTTGTCCTGATGAGTATAAGATGAAAAGCTTCAGCTATCCAATATTTTAGTAGGTGTATCAACCATGGCCAAGTTGATTATTTTAACCTAATTTTCCACGGGCAAGGAGCACTATTTTTGATTTTGATCTCCACCTGCTCCTTTGAGCTCGCAAGCCCTGCAACATATTTTTTAGCACTGGGCGCTTGAGTTAATTCATTGTGAAGCATTTTGGATTCATCCACATTCATCTCACAATGGCTTTGCCTTGGGGTTTCAGTGATATTAAACAGGAAAGACCTCACAGAATGCAGGTGCTCAAAGACATATTTCCTTCCCAAGAAAAAAACACTAGAAAAAATGCACAAGGTTCAATCGCTGATTGGTGGAAACTTGTAATGTAGGTATCGGTCTGATTCAGGTCTTTTCCATGATGCAGAAGTTCATCTTCACCAGTTCTGACAAGTGGGTAGTACCATATTACCAACTGCCCAATATGTAGTTTCAATAACATCTACCAAACTGAATAAAGGATGCAGTATGTAAAATCACATTCCGTGTGATTTTGGCCACATTGCACTCTTGTTCAGGAGAATTTCTACTCCCATTTGTGTTCACAGCAAGGCGCAGCTACCCAGGCTTATACCATCACTGATCAGAGACTTGCATGTTCAGGTAAACTGTGAATAGGAATGGTATGCCAGAATTAACATTCACCCAAACCATGGAAATAGGCAGCTGCAAAGTACTGACTGTGAAGATCTCCCTCAGTACCAATCTAGGATATCTGACTAATTCAGATGCTCACCCGCTTAAAAAGTGTACTGAGCCAAATTGATACTTCAAATATATTTATATCACATCATATCCTTAAATATGAAATTAACTCAGTAGTAAATTTTCTAAAAGGTTATCATTCAACTTATAATTTAGGATAACCTTAGGATCAGACAATCATACAGCATAAAAGGAAATGTTTGATATGGAAACACGCAAAAGGTGTTTAATAAGATACAAACTCATGGTGTTAGGTTTAGCATATTAGCATGGACACAGTATTGGCTAAATAATAGAAGACAGAAAATTGGAATAGAATGGGCATTTTCAGTTTGGAAACTTGTAACTAGAGGAGCGTCATAGGGACGAGTGGGGGCCACAATTATTTACAATATATATTTATGACTTGCATGAGGAAAGTAATTGTACTATTGCCATGTTTGTGGATGACATAAAAATAAGTGGAAAGGCAAATAGTGAGGATAATACAAAAAGTAGATAGGTTAGATGAGTGAGCAAAACTTAGCATCTGGAATATAATATAGGGAAATGTGAAGTTATGTACTTTGGTAGGAAGAATAAAGGTACTGAGTATTACTTAAATGATGAAACACTGCAGAAAGCTGCAGTACGAAATGATTTGGAATCCTCATGCATAAATCACAAAAAGATGCATGCAAGTTCAGCAGGTAATTGGGAAGAAAAAATGAAATGCTGGCCTTTATTTCAAAGAAAATGGAGTATAAAAATAAATCTTGCTAAAGCTGGACAAGCACTAATTAGACCACACCTAGAATACTATGAACAGTTTTGGCCTCTTATCTAAGGAAAGGTATATTGCATTAGAAGCAGTCCAGAGGTTGATCTCAGTTATGGAGAGATTTCCTTATGAGGAGAAGTTGAGTAGGTTGGGTCTGTATTAATTGGAGTTCAGAAGAATAGGAGGCAACTTTTTCAAGATATATAGGAATCTCAGGGCCTTGACACAGTAGATGCTGAGAACTTGCTTCCTCTTGTGGGAGAGTCTGGGACTAGAGGGCATTATCTCAGAGTAAGGAGCCACTCATATAGGACAGAAATGAGGAGGAATTTCTTTTCTCAGAGGCTCGTAAATCTGTGGAATTCTTTACTGCAAAGGGCTGTGGAGACTGGATTGTTAGGTATATTAAAGGCTAGGTAGATAGATTTTTAATCAGTCAGGGAATGAAGGGTTCTGGAGATAAGGTGGGAAAGTGGATTGAGGATTATATCAAATCAGTCATGATCATATTGAATGGCAGGGCAGACGCGATAGGCTGAATGGTCTACTTCTACTCCATGTCTTCTGGTTTTTCAGCCCTTGCCCCTTTTAAAATATCTAAAATCCCTTAAACTCTCAAACCCTAGCACAATTCAACAATCTTTTAATACCTTCTCCTAAAGTTATTATAAATATTGCAACATAAATATTTCCTGTATTACTGCAAGATAAAATAATATATTATTTCATTGAAATACACTGATCAGAATTTGCACAAGGATAAAGCTCACAATGCTAACACAGTCATGGGGAAAATGCTGACAGTCATTGACGTGTCCTTTTCACAGATAAAGAGATGGAATCACAGAATATGGTCTCCAGAACATTGGTAACATTACCAGATTTCCAAATAATGGAAACAAAAATGGCATATAAGTTACAGCAACGAGACAAATCAATCTTCCTGATTGGTCTATGTTGATGTTATTGCTCCACATGAATCTCCTTCTAACCACATTCATTTAACCCTAGCAGCTTATCCTTCTATTCCTTTCTCCCTCACTTACCTACATGGTTTACCTCAAAGTGCATCAATGCTGGTCTTCTCAATCATTCCATGTGATAGCAAATTCCACATTCCTACTAGTGTCTGGTTAAAGAAGATTCTCCTGAGTTCCTTACTGATTTTACAATCATTGTGAAATTGGCCTTTGAAGATGGCGAGTAGGAAAGAGACAGTGGCATAAAAGTAATATCACTGGCTTGGAATCCAAAAAGCCAGCCAAATATTCTGGGTTCAAATTCCACCATTGCAGCTGGTAGAATTTAAGTTTAATTAATAAGTTTGGAATATAAAGCTTCTCATAGTTTTTGGTCACCATTACTATCAACCGTTGCTGTAAAAATTGGTTCACTAATGTGCTCTAGAGAAGAAAAACCTGCCATCCTTGCCTGGTTCTGGTCCACATATCTCCAGAGCCACAGCAATGTGCTTGACTTTTAACTGCTCTGTGAAATGGCCTAATGAGCCACTCAATTTAAGGGTTGGGCAACAGATGCTGGCCTTACCAATGATATCCACATCCCATGAAAGAATGATCAAAAAAATGAGGATGGCTTATATGTTACAAGTAGCATTAGACAGTTTTTTGATGAATACAATAGCATAGGGAGAAGCTGAGTAACAAACAGCATTGAACATGATGAAAATATCTCAAAGCACTAAATATTGCAGGGAGGAAGCTAAAAAGGCGTATCATTGCAAAGCTAGTCAGCATATGAAATACGAATGGCCATCTGGCATAAAGAAGCAGAAAAACTCAATGGATAAATGAATTATAAAAGGAAACTATTTAATAAAACAACCCTATGAAAATTTGCAATATGAAAATATTTTTATATTTCTCAGTGTGCTGCTTTCATAGAAACAAATATCCACAATGGGTATGTTTATTTAGTGAAATAAAACATATATAATGTTTTATATATGTATATATAAATATATATAAATATATATATGTTTATATATATATATCTGGTATTCACGCAGAGTGCTGGAAATGTAGCTGTGAAGAGCACTGAGGTACAGGGTTGCAAATTGGGGAGTATTGTAGTAGATAGGGAGGATGTGTTAGAAATTCTCGAGGGTTTGAAGTTGGATAAGTCCCCTGGGCCGGACGGGATTTACCCTAGGATTCTCTGGGAGGCAAGAGAGGAGATTGCAGAGCCTCTGGCTCTGATCTTCAGGTCCTCGTTGGTTACGGGTGTGGTTCCGGAGGACTGGAGGATAGCGAATGTGGTCCCATTGTTTAAGAAGGGGAAGAGAGACCTTCCTGGGAATTATAGGCCAGTGAGTCTTACTTCTGTTGTGGGCAAGGTATTGGAGAGAATTATTAGGGATAGGATTTATAGTTATTTAGAGAGAAATGAATTGATTGGGGATAGTCAGCATGGTTTCGTGAAGGGTAGGTCATGCCTTACTAACCTCATTGAGTTTTTTGAGAAAGTGACCAAAGAGGTGGATGGGGGTAAGGCGGTTGATGTAGTATATATGGACTTTAGTAAGGCGTTTGATAAGGTGGCCCATGGAAGACTTCTACAGAAAATGCAGATGTGTGGAATAGAGGGTGATTTAGCTAATTGGATTAGAAATTGGCTGGCAGATAGAAGACAGAGGGTGGTGGTTGATGGGAGATATTCATCGTGGAGTTCGGTGACGAGTGGTGTGCCTCAGGGGTCTGTTTTGGGGCCCCTGCTGTTTGTAATTTTTATAAATGATCTGGATGAGGGTATTGAGGGATGGATCAGTAAATTTGCAGATGATACTAAAGTTGGTGGTGTGGTAGATAGTGAAGAGGGGTGTTTTAGTTTACAGAGTGACTTGGACAAGTTGCAGAGCTGGGCCGAGAGGTGGCAAATGGAGTTTAATGTGGAAAAGTGTGAGGTAATGCACTTTGGCAGGAACAATAAATGTGTAGAGTATAGGGCTAATGGTAGGGCTCTTAATAGTGTTGAGGAACAGAAGGATCTTGGTGTATGTGTCAATAGATCCCTGAAAGTAGGCAGTCAAGTGGATAAAGTTGTTAAGAAGGCATATGGAGTCTTAGCTTTTATTGGTAGGGGGATTGAATTTAGGAGCCGCAGCATCATGTTGCAACTGTACAAAACTCTAGTGCGGCCGCACTTGGAGTATTGTGTGCAGTTCTGGTCCCCACATTATAAGAAAGATGTGGAGGCATTGGAGAGGGTACAGAGGAGGTTTACCAGGATGTTGCCTGGTATGGAGGGCAGGTCCTATGAAGAGAGGTTGAAGGATTTGAGGTTGTTTTCGTTAGAAAGGAGGCGGCTAAGAGGGGATCTTATTGAAACATATAAGATGATTAGAGGTTTAGATAGGGTGGACAGTGATAGCCTTTTTCCTAGGATGGAAAAAGCTAGCACGAGGGGACACAGCTTTAAATTAAGGGGTATGAGTTATAGGACGGATATCAGAGGTAGGTTCTTTACTCAAAGAGTGATTAGGGAGTGGAATGCCCTGCCTGCAGCTGTTGTAGATGCGCCAAGTTTGGTGGCGTTTAAGAGGTTAGTTGATAAGTATATGGATGAGAAGGGAATGGTTTAGTTAGGAGGGGCATTGCTTTTTATTTTGGTCGGCACAACATCGAAGGCCGAAGGGCCTGTTCTGTGCTGTATTGTTCTATGTTCTATGTTCTATGTTCTATAATTGTTCTTGAAATATATTAACCTCATTAGAGTGTGACTGTGCTTCAAGGTTCTCAGACTTGTCAAGTGACAATACATCTAGCTTTGATCTTTAAAATTCACATGCAAAATCAATCTTTTTAACACTTTTACTGCAACCACTTTTTATTTAAATTCATTCATGAGACATGGGGCGTAGCCAGCATGTATTGCCCATCCCTAGTTGCTCAAAGGTCGTTGAGAGTCAACCACATTGTTGTGATTCTGGAGTTACATGTGGGCTAGACCAGGTAAAGACACCAGATTTCCATCACTAAAGGACATGAGTGAATTAGACAGCTTTTTCGACAATCGACAACAGTTTCATGGTTCTTAATTCCAGATATTTTTATTGAATTCAAATTCCACCATTTGCCATGGAGGGATTCAAACATTAGCCGAGTTTCTGGATCAATACTTTAGTGGTAATATCACAAGGCCATTGCCTACTTGCTATTCAACTACAGAATTCATAACATCTGATTTCCAATTTTGGAAGGTCCTGTCACAGGATACACCAGATTTCACACTTTGGATCTGGTGGCAATGTTAACCATAATGAAACTCAACCTTGTTCCACAGGTACAACAAAAGACAGACATTGCAGAGGCTTCAAACAGATTTTGAACAACAATGTCCAAAAACCGCCCAGTGAGCAGTCACTTGCTTAGGTAACAAATAGCAGAGGACCTTCAAAGAACCATTTTAAATCTCTTTAGGATGGTTGATGTTGAGTGTTAATACAAAGAACAAAGAACAAAATAGCACGGGAGACAGGCCCTTTGGCCCAACAAGCCCACGCCGCCAAAAGTACCCTATCACTATTTAAGAATTACGCTTGGTGGTCATTAGTTTGATAGATTTTGGTCAAGAAAAAAACAATTTGGAATTTTTTTTGTGTGTGTTTACAGATCTTTGGCAATATTTAAACACGAGAGAATGATTGCTACGCTATTTCTTCAAGTAAACAAACCAATTCTACCTATTAATTCTCTGTCATCTTCTTTTGATCTGATGACGTGTTCTATCTTTAGAATAACTCGTGCCTGACCTAAAGGCTTCATGAAGCACTTCCTCTTTTTCACTGAACAGTTCTTTTTTGATTCACTGCTCCCTTAATAGAAATTGCTTTACATTAGTTTCAGTGCATTTCCATCAGAAAACTGATCAATTTCAGAAAGCTGACACCTTAACCAACGGCCTAATTAAAAACCGAAGATGCAGTTACCAGCTTTTGTAACCTAAACTGCAGGTATTCTCAATAATCCTGTGTTTGTTTGAAGGAAGAAAAAATAGTGATTGCAAGTCAGGGAAAATGCAAAATAATGTGGATTTCTGGAGGACAGTATGAGGACATGATCCTCAGGAGAATTTTGAATGTTTATCTTACAATGACGTACTATAGTTAACTGCAGACACTTTTATATTCCTGAATTCATTTTAATCTATAATTTGATTTCAAAAGGCCATGCTCCTCGGACTTTTACTCCACTTCAGATCCTTCACAGAAATGTTGAACCTCATTCAACTCTCCACCTTTTCATGGATGCTCTCTCTGTCCACCAATTCTCCCAGTTCCTATTGGCACTCTTATCCCTATCCTTGCCACCTTTCTATGTTCAGTCTAAACCAATTCTCTTCCTCAGTTCATACTGCCATTCTTTTGACTGTTAACCACCCCTGTTCAACCCTATACTCTTTCTTCTTGTAATAACTTCAAAGATGAATTATTATGGCTTTGAGTTACAAAGGGTTTATTAGCATAAAAACACAAACAAAGTCTGTCAGAACTGCATCCATGTCTACTCTTCACTCTTCTCTTGCTCCAACTGAAGTTCCTCCCGAACAAGGAAATGGGCTCTTGCACTCGATAGGCTTCACTTCCAATGACACTTCTCCAAAGGGTCTGGCCGATTATGTGGCCTTCAGGAATTGCCCCCTTAAAAGGACCATGCTACTACATTCCAGTCACACTTCCTGACCTAACCTCCCACTTCACCAATTTCTAAGTGGATTGAGGAAGAGAGTGAGCCAATGCTATCTTCTTTCTGTGAATATAAATATATGGATCAAGTACCGAAAATGCTGAGCATATATGAATTTCAGGTTTTTTTTAAGTTTGAGCACTAATGGAATTAAATTGTAGTTAACCAGCAAGTCTCACCCATCAACCTTTACGTAGACCTGATTAGGTTACCATTGTTAAAGTAATGTGGCTGAACAGCTTAGCACAGTCACTTGTAGCACGGAGGCTATCAGCCATTCTCACCTGGTGGTATTGCTTGTTGCAAGGCCAGCATCTAGCCCAAGGCAAGCAAGAGCCAGTACTAACGTTTATAGGAATGTCAAATAATAGAACTAGAAGGTAAAAAAAATTATAATTTATTCAGACTGGATGTTCAATTACAATATTGTTCAGAACCTCATGATGCTCTCACTTGAAAGGATGAACCTACCTAAGTGATCACTCGAGGGATTTGAACCACCTTCAGAGTACCAGCCCGGTATATTCCTTACAAGAAGCAATGTAAACATTCAAAAAGAGAGCTGAGGAGCTAAGGAGTAATTTGTCTGAAACCACATTAATTCCCCTTCACAATGCTGAAAATTCCAATTGTACCAGTACTGCCAGTGAATTAAAGTGCCAGGTATATTGTCCTTCTTAAATTGCAATGATATTGTAGGCACTGATTGGTAATATTCTATAACAGGCAACAGGAATGAATCTGTTCCATTAATTCGTGTCATGAAAATTATCAGGGGACTCACTCATATTTACAGGAGCTGAACTGTAAATTATTACTCCTACTTCAATCTTTTTATCAAACTTTCAGTCATGTCCCAATTATCTTTTCCATTAGAATGATGTGTGACTTTATCTAGGATCCCTATAATTTGCCTGGCTAAGACTTGAGCCCACTCAACAACAGCACTTTTCTGCAATAGTAAAGATCTAAGCAGAATGTAACAGAAATTATAAATCTTTAGAGAACTATCAGACCAACAATTACAGTATTTATACCTATATATACCACTTTGCATGCCGAATGCCTAACAGATTGGAGAATCAAATGCACAAGGAGCAGCAGAGAAAGAAAATCAATAGAATGGAAAAAAATGATTTGCATTTATATAGTGTCTTTCATGACCTCAGGACGTCCCAAGTGCATTACAGTCAATGAAGTACTTTAGAAGTGTAGTCACTGTCGTATAATATAGGAAACACAGCAGACAATTTGAGCAGAGCAAGGTCCCATTAACAGCAATGAGATAATGGCTGGATCATCTGTTATTTTAATGATGTTGGTTGTGGGATAAATATTGACCAAGGCACTCGGCGTAACCTGAGAAGTTAACAGTCAAAGTCAAACAAAGAATTGGAGGACTGTGCAATTTCAGCTGCAGTGCTGAAACTTTGTTTCAACCTCCCTGGGCAAGGAAATGAGACAGAAAATATCTGGTAAGGTTTCTCCTCCTGACCGCAATCCAGCAACACATTCTGAAAAACACAATGTGTATGGATATAGGATGAGAATGGTGCAGAGTGTGGCACGGGATCCATATGGATATCAGATGGTATAGGGTATATATAGATATAGGATGAGAATGGCACAGGTGTGTATGGATATAAGATGAAAATGGCACAGAGTGTATATGGATATAGGATGAGAGTGGCACAGTGTGTGTGTATGGATATATAGGATGAGAATGGCATAGTCTGTATATAGATAAAGGACGAGAATAGTGCAGGTGTGCATAGATATAGGATGAGAATGAGGCTGAATTCACCTGTTATGCAAAACATGACCAAATTGTATTCTGATAATCACTGCCTAGGTTCACATTTGAAGGATATTCATTAGGTTCATAGAATCGTAGAAACTCTACAATGCAGGAAGAGGTCATCTGTCCCATCGAGTCTGTACTGACCACAATCCAATCCCACCCAGGCACTACCCCCATATCCTAACATATTTACCTGCTAATCCCTCTACCCTACACGTCTCAGGACATAGAAACACTACAGCACAAACAGACTCTTTGGCCCACAAGTTGCATCAAACATGTCCCTACCTACTAGGCTTACCTATAACCCTCTATCTTACTAATTTCCATGTACTTATCCAAAAGTCTCTTAAGAGACCCTATTGAATCCATCTCCACTACCTCTGCCAGCAGCCAATTCCATGCACCCACCACCCTCTGAGTAAAAAACTTACCCCTGACATCTCCTCTGTACCTACTCCCCAGCACCCTAAATGTGTGTCCTCTTGTGGAAACCATTTCAGCCCTGGGAAAAAGACTCTGAGAATTCACTCGATCAATATCTCTCAGTATCTTATACACCTCTATCAGATCACCCCTCATCCTTTATCTCTCCAAGGAGAAAAGACCGAGCTCTCTCAACCTATCCTCATAAGGCATGCCACCCAATCCAGGCAACACTCTTGTAATCTCCTCTA
Source organism: Sphyrna mokarran (assembly GCA_024679065.1). NCBI lineage: Eukaryota > Metazoa > Chordata > Chondrichthyes > Carcharhiniformes > Carcharhinidae > Sphyrna > Sphyrna mokarran. Next base: position 73,188,379 of record JAGIQG010000008.1, on the reverse strand, counting down.
CACCTTTTCCATAGCTTCCACGTCCTTTCTATAATGAGGGGACCAGAATTAGCACATTACTCCAAGTGCAGTCTGACCAGGTCTTAAACAGCTCTAGTATCAGCTCCCAATTCCGAAACCCAATTCCTCAATTGACGAATGCCAGTACACCATATGCCTTCTTAACCACAGCATTTACATGCGAAGCTGCTTTGAGCGTCTTATGGACCCAGACCACAAGATCCTTCTGATCTTCCACGCTGCCAAGAGTCTTACTCTCAGTACTATATTCTGTCAGCCTACTTGACCTGTCAAAATGAATCACCATACACTTATCTGGGTTGAAGTCCATCTGCCACTTCTCTGCCCAGTCTTGCATCCTATCAATGTCTCATTGCAACTTCACACTATGCACAACACCTCCAAAATTTGTGTCATCAGCAAACTTACCAACCCATCCCTCCACTTCCTCATCCAGGTCATTTATAAAAAAGCACAAAGATCAAGGGTCCCAGAACAGATCCCTGGACACTCCATTGGTGACTGACCTCCATGAGAAAAAAACCCATCTACAACAACTATGTGCCTTCTGTGGGCAAGTCAGTTCTGAATCCACAAAGCAATGTCTCCTTGGATCCCATGCCCCCTCACTTTCTCAATAAGCCTTGCATATGGCACCTTATCAAATGCCTTGCTGAAGTCCATATAAATACATCTACTGCTCTTCCTTCGTCAATGTGTTTATGTACATTCTCAAAAAATTCAACGAGGATCGTAAGGCATGATCTACCTTTGACAAAGCCATACTGACTATTCTTGATCATACTATACCTCTCCAAATGTTCATAAGTCCTGCCTCTCAGGATCTTCTCCATCAACTTACCAACCACTGAGGTTAGACTCACTGGTCTGTAATTTCCTGGGCTATCTCTTTCCCTTTCTTGAATAAAGGAACCTCATCCACAATCCTCCAATCCTCTGGAATCTCTTCCATCTCCACTGATGATGCGAAGATCATCGCCAAAGGCTCTGCAATTCTTCCCTCATCTTCCACAGTAAGCTGGGGTACCTCCCATCCGGTCCTAGAGACTTATCTAACTTGATGCTTTTCAAAAGCTCCAACACATCCTCTTTCTTAATGTCTACATGCACAAGCTTTTCAGCCCTCTGCAACAACCATCATGATCCTATTCTATTGTGAATACTGAAGTAAAGTATTCATTGAGCACCTCTGCTATTTCTAAAGGTTCTGTACCAACTTTCCCACCGTCACACTTGGTAGTTCCTATTCCTTTATGTCTTTTCCTCTTGCTCTTCATATATTTGTAGGATTGTGGTTTTCCTTAATTTTTTCCTGCCAAGGCCTTCTCATGACCCTTTCTGGCTCTTCTAATTTCCTTCTCAAGTTCCTTCCTACTATCCGTATATTCTTCTGGATCTCTAACATTACCTAGCTCCCTGAACCTTTTGTAAGCTTTTCTTTTCTTCTTGACTCAATTCATTACACAGCCTTTGTGCACGACACTTCCTATAACCTACCACAGCTTCCCTGTCTTACTGGAACGTTGCTGTGCAGAACTCCAGACAAATATTTCTCGAAAATTTGCCACATTTCTTCTGCACATTTCCCTGAGAAAACCTCTTTCTAATTTATGCCTCTAATTTCCTGCCTGATAACCTCATAATTTCCAAATAAACTTCAAATAAATGCTTTCTAGCTTGTCTGATCCTATCTCTCTTCAAAGCTAATGTAAAGGAGATAGAGTTATAATCACTATCCTCACTGAGATCTGACACCAGTCCAGGTTCATTTCCCAATACCAAATCAAGTACAGCCTCTCTTCTTGTAGGCTTATCCATATACTATGTCAGGAAACCCTCCTGAACACACCTAACAAACTCTTCCCCATCTAAACCCCTTACCCTAGGGAGATTCCAATTGATATTTGGGAAATTAAAATCTTCTTTCACGGTTATTATTACATCTTTCCAGGATCTGTTTCCCTATCTGCTCCTCAACATCTCTGTTACTATTGGGCGGATAGAAAACACCCAATAAAGTTATTGACCCCTTCCTGTTCTGAACGTCCACCCACAGAGACTCTGTAGATCTCTTATGGCGTCCATCTTTTCTACAGCATGACACTAACTCTGATCAACAGTGTCACCCCCCCCTCCTCTTTTGCCTCCCTCTCTGTCCCTTCTGAAATATTTGAAACCTGGCACTTGAATAATCCAGTCCTGTCCTTGAGTCATCCAAGTCTCTGTAATGGCCACCAGATCACATTTCCAAGTAGTGATCCACACTCTAAGCTCATCCACTTTGTTCACAACACTCCTTGTGTTAAAATAGACACATCTGAAACCTTCAGTCTGAGAGCTCCCCTTCTCCATCACCTACTTATCCTCCCTCTCACACTGTTGACAAGCTCTCTCTATTTGTGAGCTGACCTCCCCTCTCCCAGTCACTTCATTTTGATTTCCACCCCTCAGTCATTCTAGTTTAAACTCTCCCCAGTAGCCTTCGCAAACCTCCCCTGGGATTCAAGTGCTACCTGTCCTTTTTGTACAGGTCTCACTTGCCCCTAAAGAGGTCCCAATGATCCAGGAACCTCATTCCCTGCCCTCTGCTCCAATCCCTCAGCCACACATTTATCCTCTACTTCATTCCATTCCTACTTCACTGTCTCATGGCACAGGCAGTAATCCCAAGATTACTACCTTTGTGGTCCTTCTCTACCTAACTCCGGACATTCTCTTTTCATGACCCCTTCCCTTTTCCTACCTATGTCAGTGGTACCAATATGTACCACGACCTCTGGCTCCTCTCCCTCCCACGTCAGGCTATCTTGGAGTGACCAGAAACATCCCGGATGGCGGCACCAGGGGGGCAAACTACCATTCAAGTTTCTCGACTGCCTCCACAAAATCGCCTGTCCGATCTCCTCACTATAGAGTCCCCTATCACTACTGCTTTCCTCCTCCTTTCCTTACCCTCCTGAGCTATAGGGCCGGACTCCACACCGGAAGCATGGCCACTGCTGCTTTCACCAGGTAAGCTGTCCCCTCCCCAAAAATACTCAAACAGGAATACTTATTGTTAAGGACACATCCACTAGGGTACTCTCTTGCACTTGACCTTTCCCCTTCATAACTGTGACCCACTTGCCTGCCTCCCATGGCCCCGGTGTGACCACCTGCCTGTAACTCCTATCTATCACCTCCTCATTTTCCCTGACTAGACGAAGGTCATCGAGCTGCAGCTCCAGTTTCCTAACGCGGTCCCTTAGGAGCCGCAGCTTGACACACCTGACGCAGAGATGGATGTCTGGGAGGCCAGGAGACTCCAGGACCTCCCACATCCGACATTAAGAACAACAAACTGGCCTCACACTCATAGTTCCCCATTTCTTCAAATTCCACAGGAAAAGAAACTAAAAATTAAACCTACCCTGCTTCACCTGTTTTCACCTAAGCCTGTTGAGCCAAAACCTTTCAGCTCTCACTCTGCTACCTGCTCACGCCGCTGCCTGCTACTGACACTGCCCTCTGTATAGTGCAACTTGCTTTTTAAACCTCACGCGCTAACAAACCCTTCCCAGGTCACCCCGCGACCTACTTCCGCTTTACCGCTAAAAACTTGGAAGAAAAGAGAAACCACATGAGAAAATAAGAAAAAAAGTCAGTCGCTTGTGTCCCGCCACAAATCGTTCCTCTCTGCTTGCTCTGCTCAAATAATGACACTAAGGGACAATTTTAGCATGGCCAATCAACCTTACCCATACATCTTTGGACTGTGGGAAGAAACTAGAGTACCATGAGGAAACTCACGCAGACACAAGGAGAATTTATAAACTTCACACTGACAGTGACCCAAGTTGGGAATCAAACCCAGCTCCTGGAGCTGTGAAGCAGCAGTGCTAACCGTTGTGCTACTGTGCCGCCCACCAGGTTAAGTAGCAGAGAACAGCTGGTGCTAAACAGAGCTGCGACACACAAAGAGTCTGATCAGGAGGCAGGGAAAATGTATACAAAACAAAGAATTCAACTGAGCTGTATCCTTTTAAATCTACTGGAGGAGTGGTTTCTCACTGTGGTTAAATTTACTAACAGCTCTACTTAAATTGTACCTTTTATGAGTTTTAGATTCCCAAAGGTAAGGGAGTCTAAAACTAGATGACATAGCTTAAGGTGAGAGGGGCGAGATACAAAAATGTCCAGACAGGCAATTTTTCACACAGAGGGTGGTGAGTGTCTGGAACAAGCTGCCAGAGGTAGTAGTAGGTGGGTACACTTTTAGCTTTTAAAAAGCATTTAGATAGTTACATGGATAAGTTGGGTATAGTGGGATATGGGAGAAATGCCAGCATTTGGATTAGCTAAGAGGTTTAAAAAAAAAGGGCAGCAAGGACAAATTGTGCTGAAGGGCTTGTTTCCATGCTGTAAACTTCTATCACCTCTATGACTCTATGATCAAAAGAGTCCCAATCTGTATTCCAGCCAATTAAGTGGTTTGGAAGTGTAGTCACTGTTGCACCGTAGGTGTGATAGCAAACCTGCACATAGCAGGTTACACAAACAGCAGGCAGAATTCTCCCATTTTGAGACTCAATGCAGTAGTGGATGGATCCGGCAATATTTACTCCATGGACCAGAAAGATGAAAATCCACACAAGACTCTGGGGAACCTCATTAATTATGCACAAATGAGCTTTCCTTCCACTCTGCGGTAGACCAACAACTGGTTTGTCTATCCACACTCAGCTGACGGAGTCAAAAGTCCCAGCAACATATGTAAGCACAAATCAAGCATGGGCTTATCACACTCTCCAGCTTACCTGTCTTCACCAGACTGGGCAGGGTGTTAGTAATCCAGAGGGAAAATCCTCCAGAGGAAGCTGACTCCGTGATGGGTCCCGCATAACAGTGCTGTCAATGAAAATCAGCTCAGCATGGAGATGGAGGCAGGAATGGAATGGTCTACACAGCATCAGGAACATCACAACTCTACAGCAGAAAAGCTGTGTTGCAATCATCTAAAAGTCTCTGGCGAACTAAGAACTGTCTTGTGCACACCACTCTATCAATTGTGTTTGACACCAGTGTGACTTCCTGCTAGCATGACACAAAATTGACAGTCTTTGACAGGATACCAATGGGCAACTGTTTTATTAAGCATTCATGAGATCCAAATGAATACAAATTGTATTCATGCCACCAGCCAGCAGGTTAGAACATAGAACATTACAGCACAGAACAGGCCCTTCGGCCTTCGATGTTGCACCGACCAATATAAAAAGCAATGACCCTCCAAACTAAACCATTCCCTTCTCTTCCATATACTTATCAACTAACCTCTTAAACGCCACCAAACTTGGCGCATCTACAACTGCTGCAGGCAGGGCATTCCACTCCCGAACCACCCTTTGGGTAAAGAACCTACCTCTGATATCCGTCCTATAACTATCACCCCTTAATTTAAAGCTGTGTCCCCTCGTGCTAGCTTTCTCCATCCTAGGAAAAAGGCTATCACTGTCCACCCTATCTAAACCTCTAATCATCTTATATGTTTCAATAAGGTCCCCTCTTAGCCGCCTCCTTTCTAACGAAAACAACCTCAAATCCCTCAGCCTCTCCTCATAAGACCTGCCCTCCATACCAGGCAACATCCTGGTAAACCTCCTCTGTACCCTCTCCAATGCCTCCACATCTTTCTTATAATGTGGGGACCAGAACTGCACACAATACTCCAAGTGCAGCCGCACTAGAGTTTTGTACAGTTGCAACATGACGTTGCGGCTCCGAAATTCAATCCCCCTACCAATAAAAGCTAAGACTCCATATGCCTTCTTAACAACCTTATCGACTTGACTGCCTACTTTCAGGGATCTATGCACAAATACACCAAGATCCCTCTGTTCATCAACACTATTAAGAATCCTACCATTAGCCCTATACTCTACACATTTATTATTCCTGCCATAGTGCACTACCTCACACTTTTCCACATTAAACTCCATTTGCCACCTCTCGGCCCAGCTCTGCAACTTGTCCAAGTCTCTCTGCAAACTATAACACCCCTCTTCACTATCTACTACTCCACCGACTTTAGTGTCATCTGCAAATTTACTAATCCATCCTTCAATACCCTCATCCAGATCATTTATAAAAATTACAAACAGCAGGGGCCCCAAAACAGACCCCTGAGGTACACCACTTGTCACCGAACTCCACGATGAATATCTCCATCAACCACCACCCTCTGTCTTCTATCTGCTAGCCAATTCCTAACCCAATTGGCTAAATCACCCTCTATCCCATACATCTGCATTTTCTGCAGAAGTCTTCCATGGGCCACCTTATCAAACGCCTTACTAAAGTCCATATATACCACATCAACCGCCTTACCCCCATCCACCTCTTTGGTCACTTTTTCAAAAAACTCAATGAGTTAGTAAGGCACGACCTACCCTTCACAAAACCATGCTGACTATCCCCAATCAATTCATTTCTCTCTAAATAACTATAAATCCTATCCCTAATAATTCTCTCCAATACTTTGCCCACAACAGGTTGATCAACCTGCCATTAATTCACCATTAGGAGAATTGCAATGTAACTTTTAAGCCAGTGGGTGTCTGACTTTTTGGCTCTCTCCAGTTTTTCTGTGCTCACCCACCAAAACCACCAAGGGTGAGTTGGGAGAATTCCATCCAGCAATCTGATCATCTGTTTTTCTGATGTTAATTACTAGGTATACTAGATTGATACCAAGAATGAGCAGATTGTCTTGTGAGGAAAAGTTAGACAAGTTGGAATTTTGAAGAGTGAAAGGTGATTGAAGTGTACAAGATCCTGAACGGTCTTGACAAGGTGGATGTGAAAAAGATGTTTCCTCTTGTGGATGAATCCAAAACTAGGGGCATGGTTTTAAAATTAGGGGTCATTCTTTTTGGACGGAGATGAGAATTTATTTTTCCCAGAGGGTTGTGTGATTTTGGGAATCTCTGTCTCAGTAGGTGGTGAAAGCGGGGTCACTGAAGCTTTTTTATGGCAAAGGTAGATAAATTTCTGTTGGGCAAGGGAATCAAAGGTTATAAGAGCAGATGGCAATGAGGAATTGGAAACAGAAGTCAGCTACATTCTTGTTGAATGGTGGAGCAGGCCCAATGGGCTAGGTGGTTGGTTCCTGCTCCTATTTGTCATGTTCTTAATTGAGAGATGAATATTGGCCAATATATCATGGATATCTCACCTGCTATTCTTCAGGTTAATGTCATGGGATGTTTTACACTCACCTGAGAGATCAGAATGGGCTTTAGTTTTACGGTCTATCAACAACTCATTCAATACCACACTGGGGTATCAACCTTTATTCTTGTGCACATATCTCTGAAGTAAGACTTGAATCCACAATCTTCTATGTAACTAATAGGAAAAGGTCCCACCAATTTAGCCACAACTAACACTGCCAAACTAATCCACTGTCATCTACTATTTCAAATAACCTATATAACAGTCACATGAAAAATTCACACTGAAATTAAATACGACAAGAAAATTACTCAAATTATCATTTAAAAAAACATTTTTCCACTCCACAAATACTCCAACTCCTATAGCAAGTAGATGATTTCTCTAACCATAAATCAATGAAAAGGAACGCAGCCTCAGATCATTTACTATTCCTAAACCAAAATATTTGTTTCTCACACATTGCCATGTAGCTGGAACTGGGAAGCAGCCTTTTATGGAATTCTAAACACACGTGTTGAGTTCAGAAAAAATGTAATCCCACTATGATTATCAGGACTGCCCCACCGAAAATAGCACACCCTCATTTCAACTTTGGGTGAATGGGTGGTGAGGTGAGTTGGGAACTAGCTTTCTGCTAAAGAAATCGGGCCTGGGCTATTTTAACTCCCAGGTCTCATATACATTTTGCTGGTCCAAATAAACTGTAACATGTTGCATGGCCCAGACGTAGCCCAAAGTAGGTGATAGGACTGAGTTTTTGGATAGGCCTGAAAGGCGGTGGGAAATAGTCCAAGTGAGAAGAAGTCTAAGCTTTCTTATCTTTCTTTGAAGTAGATCCTAAGGCAATCTGCTTCATTCTGACAGATTCCTGGTTCAGCTTTAAGTTCAAATTGCGGTTGGTCTCAATAATGTTGTCAAACCTAACATATAGATGTAGAAGAGAACCCGTTATGCCCGTTAAAGTCCTAAATGGTGAGGGAAGTAACTTGGTGATCTTATCTGCTCATCCATCAATTTCTGTGGGTGGTAAAGTTAAAATTTCTGCTCATTTAGCATTCCAGTATGACCTGGCAGACTGATCAGGATCTCTGGACTTATCTGAAGACCAGCATTCATAACACTTTTCTCAAAGAGAATAATGTGCAGATTACATTGTTTGGTCATGCTAAATTGCACCTTGGTGTGAGGGAGATTTGCATGCTAATTATATGGGAATATGGGGGTAGGGCCTGGGTGGGATTGTTGATGATGCAGGCTTGATGAGCCGAATGGTCTCCTTCTGCACTGTAGGGATCCTATGAATCATTCTGCGAATGCTTGTAGTTCTAGCAGTTGCCGCTACTCAATCCTGGCGCTGCTGGGACTATAGAGCTGATGTTCAATCAGATTGACTGGAAACTCTCTAGGTAAGACTTCTTCCCAGATTGGGGCTGGAAGTTCCACTCCAAAGCTGTTCCCAGAGCAGTAAGTTTGGTTTTGTTGTGCAGAATGCCCACAGGTTTTTTCAAGGCATGCTGCAGATGAATCTACTCAACTCAGGTAAGCAGTTAATCCTTCCCCCAATAAATCCATTGCCAAGGTAAAAGGCCAGCATCCAACTCACTCACTCCCTTTTACCTGTTGCACTGAAAAGTTCAAATATGTTGATTACATATTTACTCACAAGCAAATCCAACATTACTTTTACATTAAGTAACATGTCTCCCCATTACATAAATGTCAAAGTAAACAGGTCATGGACACATATCATTACATTCAAAAATGATGTAAATTTCTCACGATGCCATTTAAAAATATATACATTCTTAGGAAGTGAATGTCACTTTGAAAGCCTACATTCATTGCCCATTCTTAATTCTCCTTGAGAAGTACTTCTTGGGAGTAAGTCTGAAGAAAATATAATGGGTAAAGAATCAGTAAGTTTACTCAACAAGAGTGGCAGCAATAAGAGCAATACCCCATCGTCAGGTCGTTTATCTCAAATTAGACCATCCCAATACACCCAGCTCATGATAAATAAAATATATTGGGAGAGATGGACATAGCAGTTAAGTGTTTCTGAATATGTGACCAGGAATTGAGTTTCAATCAATTGAATGCAAATGAAGAAAGCCCTGTTTTGCAGTCAGATGAGCCATGAGAGTACAGGAAGCTTGTTAGCTTCCCTTGCCAGCTAACAAGGGAAATTTGCTGGCATTTTTTGTCTACTGCAGTTAATTACCAGGGATGGTGGAAAAAGAAGTGGATAGATCCCATCAGGCTGCAACAATGTGTAAAGCAACAAAATAATGAATGCTATAAATCTAAAACAAAACAGATTATGTTAGGACCACACAAGTTGGTAAACATATGGAAAAGGTTAATGCTTCAGATGTAGTATTTCATCAAAGCTTAATATTTAAAATATTAAACTTATTTATTTTCAGATACTGACTGGCTTGCAACTTCAATGGATAAACGCCACTTTTGAATATGGAAGAACTCAACACCTGTGCAAAATTAGATGTTGTGGTGAGACCTATTAATCAGTGCAACTTCAGCTTTACTGAGCACTTCAAGTTAATGATGCCAGCCACGTACACACCGCAGCTCTGGGAAAATACCCTCAGAAGCAGTGCAACCATCAGTTGGAAGAGGCAGATGTCAACACCACTCTTAGAATTTGGAATGAGGAATGGAGAAGAACACAACCTGCACTAACAAATAAATTTGGGACAGATAGAAGACATGTTTCCTCATCGTTGTACTGTTTCAAATATTAATATCAGATCTTCATTGTTACATTCAATATGGGAACAAGTTGTCACATATCTCCACACCAAGCTAATGAGGACAAAATCCTACCCTATCAAATAAAAAATGCCAAAGTAATAAGTCACACAGAAATATAACAAAAAAGTACTTGAAAAAAATGTCCGTCTCTCTCAACTGTTTTGCAACCAGGCATTCCATCTCTGCCATTTCTTCTACAATATAAATGTGTTTTTTTCCCTCCATTTCAGCACGATGTTAATCTGCTTTCCACTCTATTCAGTTCACATGGTTAGTCTTCATCTCCCCAGAGGTCAAAGCAAATGCAACTCAAGACTTGAAGCAAACTTTTCTTGAGACACTGGAGTGCTCCTCTGACAAAAATATTATGCTTCACCTTTCTTGAGAAAAAAGCTAGCTCATTAATCAGAAGCTACCGCATGAACACATTTCATAGACCCTTACATGATGTCTCAAATTTACAATAAGTAAACTGTAGCTCTTGGCATTATACAAATTATGTCATAGTGTTAGGAATTTGGAGGTTAATGAGGTTAAAAGCGAACTTGAGATGAAAACAAAAATAAACAAGAAACAAGATTAGCAGGTATCTAAAGGAATACTGAGATATGATTTGCCCGGTAACAAGATAACAGGCGTCTAGAGAAATTAAGGTGCAAATTGCCATATCAGAAAAACTGTTTACCAGAGATCAGTGGGGGTACACAAAAGGATAACTTCTTAAGACAAGAAATTTGAGAGCTAGACAGCCAAATCCACAGGGTGCGATATTAAGGATGCTAAGGAGGAGGCTAGTTTTCTATCCAACAGCAAAATAGGCCAAACTCTTCAGAGAGGCCAGTTCCATCTCTGAGAGAGCTGTGGGGGCCTATTGAATTTACCATTGGAGCAGATTGCTGATATTCTTCTCTAAAAAATGCAGTTTTGTATCTTTGCTAAACCAGCAAAATATGCTTCCCCAGACTTGGTATTGATGAGTTGGATTTAACTTATAAAGTTATTAAAGTGGATGGTGTTTGGACAAAGGAGTATCTCAATAAGTTCAGGAACGTGGGTATATTTTGGGAATAAGAGTTAATTTCAGATATAATGGCGTATTTAGTTAGTTATTTAGTTATTATTAGTATTTCCGGGCATCGTGTGTTGTTAATAAATACTCTTTATTAATCATTTATACAACATCTGGACTGGATCCCTACTGGATTATACATTGTTCTGCACATTATTCCAAATATAAACACACCACTAAAGCCAGTATTTTAAGTCATCTTTTGGTGTTTTGAGACATTCTTACAAGTAATATCAGCTGAACTCTTAAAAATAGTTGTATAAATCCAGCACCTTTCCATTAATCATACTACAGTTTCAGTATATCCCATATCAACGATAGCGTATAACAGCGAAGGTAGTCAGAGACTAGATAACAAAATTAATAACTGGAGTAGATTTATTCAATTGGGAAGAAAGAATCAGTGATGGAGAATTTGATCCAATTTGCTGTATCATGCAATGACTTGGCTTGGATATTTGATCCCCAAATTGCCAACAACAGAGACACTTTACAAGTGTCAGCAATAGCAGCAGAACAATTCCTTTTTCAAAGAGATAGAGAAAAAACAGTAGACATAAAACACTGCAGAGCACATTCAAAAAATAGTCTAAATATATCCATCTAATTGGGAACAAGTCACTGTCTTGGCCTCTCAACCAGAAAAAAATCACAGTGTTGCAAAAGATAATGCAACAGAACAGAAAATGAAAATAGATTTATGATCAAATCATATTGAAAGTATTTTTATTAGTTGTTGCATGGCACTATAGAAAAGTGATAACAGGAGGAAAAATAAAGACGCTAAGAGATTTGGTGCATAGAGTCTGTAACTTAGGTGAGCAAAACTGAATAAGGTGCCTGTTGAGGATGTCAGAAATAGGGGAATTAACTGCAAACACAATAGCTGGAGAAGATACGCAAAAGGAGTTAAACATCTGCAATGTGATATACACTGTAAAGATAATAATAACAAGAATGAAGCCAGACAGGTGGTTGAGATAGTAGTGGGGGACGATTTTTGTGATAGTAGCCACAGCAGTAAGCTTGTTATAGACAAAAAAATATTCAAGTTACAAAAAAAACTTTGGATTGGGGGAGAGTGGATTTTAGTAAAATAAGGCACTATCTGGCCAAAGTAGCCTGGGAACAGCTACTTGTGGAGAAATCTACGGAAGAGTAGTGGGGGGTGTTCAAAAAGGAAATGGTAGGTAGAAATCCTACATGAGATTTTCACAATAACTTCACTGCAGTGTTAATGTAAGCCTACTTGTGACACTATGAAATGAACTTTAAACATGTTCCCTCTCTACGACAGGAAGGAATAAAAAGCCTGGAGAACATGGATGACCAGAGATGTTCAGGATACGATAAAAAGAAAAAGAGGATTTTAGCAGGTACAAGGGGAGCAAATCAGCAGAGGCACTGGTGGAGTACAGAAAATGCAGGGTGGAGCTTACGGTGGCAATTAGGAGAGCAAAGAGGGGAAATGAGAAAGCTCTGGTTGGTAAAAGTAGGAAAAACCCCAAAATATCCGACAAGTATATCAATGGAAAGAGGTAACCAGAGAAAGAGTAGGGACCATGGGGGCAATCTATGGGGCAAGCTAGAGGACATCACAGAAATTAGAAGCAGGGGTAGGCCATTTGGTCCTTCGTGCCTACTCCACCATTCATTTTGATCATTGAATTCAACATCCTGATTCTCCCATATTCCTTGATCCCTTTAGCCCTGAGAACGATATCCATTTCTTCTTGAAGTCAGACAAAGTTTGTCCTCAACCACATTCTGTCATAGTGAATTCTGCACATTCACCATCCTCTTGATGAAGAAAATTTTCCTCACTCAGTTTTAAAAGGCTTATTCCTTTGTCCTCAAATTACAGCCCCTAGTTCTGAACACCCCACCATTCAGAACATTGTTTCTGAATCTACCCTGTCTAATCTTGTTAGAATTTTACAAATTTCTATAAGGTCCCCTTTCACTCTTCTAAATTTCAGTGAATATAATCCTAACCGACTTAGTCTCCCCTCATATGACAGACCTGCCATTCCAGGAATCAACCTGGTAAACCTTCACTGTACTCCTTCTCTAGTAAGGACATCTTTTTTAGATAAGAACATAGAAACTGCACACAGTACTCCACAATGCCCTATATAATTGTCACAAAATATTCCTGTCCCTATGCTCAAATCCTCTCGCTTTGAACACCAACATACCATTTGCCTTCTTCACTGCCTGCTCTAACTATGCATTTACTTTCTGCGGCTGATGCTCAAGGATGCCAAGATTTCATTGAGTATCCACTTTTTTCAATTTACATCCATTCAAGTAATAATCAGACTTCCTAATATTGCTACCAAAGTAGATAATCCCACACTTATCTACATTATACTGCATCTCAGCCATTTCTTTGTTCCTTGTTACGAATTCTCCTGTTTCTGACTGTAAGGGGCCTACATTGGTTTTTGTTAATTTTTCTCTCTTTACGTATATATAGGAACTTTTACAGTCAGTTTTAATGTTCCCTGCCTGCTTACTTTTATAATCTATTTTTCCTACGTTAATCAATTCCTTGGTCTTCCTTTGCTGAATTTTAAACTGCTCCCAATACTCAGGCATATTGCTTTTTCTTGCCAATTTGTAAGCTCCTTCTTTGAACTTAATACTATCTCTAACTTCCCTTGTAAGCCATGGTTTCACCACAATTCCCTACCATTCTTGCACCCAGGAATAAACAACTTCCAGAGCTTACTTATTCGCTCTTTAAATGCCTGCATTTCTTGTCCACTGTCTTTCTTTTCAGTAAAGTTACCCAATTTGTCATGTCCAATTCATGCCTTATACCATCATAGTTATCTTTATTGAGATTCAGAACCCCTAGTCTCAGAATCAACTACATCATTATCCACCTTGACAAAGAATTCTACCATATTATGGTTACTTGTCCCCAAGAGTTCTCTCACAACTGGGTTGCCAACTAATCCTTTCTCATTACACAACACCAAGTCCAAGATGGCTTATTCTCTTGTTGGTTCCTCAATGTGTTGCCCCAGAAAAGCATCCTGTATGCACTCCAGGAATTCCTTCTCTACTATACGGTGACTAATTTGACTCTCCCAATCTACATGCAGATTAATGTTGCCCATAATCACAAATCTTCCTTTAAAATATGCATCTTTGATTTCCTGCATAATATTTTTCTCAACATTACCAGTACAGTTTGGTGGTCTGTATACCACCCCCACCATTGTTTTTTGTCCCTTATTGTTTCTTAATTCGACCCATACAGATTCCACATCATCTATGCTAATACCTTTCTTCAATATCGTGTCAATATCATCTTTACTCAACAATGCAAGTCCACTATGTTTTCCTTCCTATCTGTCCTTCCTAAACATTGAATAGCCCTCAATGTTTAGTTCCTATCCTTGCTCACCTTGGAGCCATATCTCCGTAATGCCAACTGTATCATATCCCTTTACATCTATCTGTGCAACTAATTCACCCATTTTGCTTTGAATGCTTTGAGCAATCAGATACAAAACCTTAAGGTGGGCACTTTTAACATTTCTTTTCCCTTTTCTACTATTTTTATATGGTCCTTAGCTGACTCTAGCCCTTGATTTCTCTGCTTTTTACTTATCTTATTCTCCTCACAGTCTTTTCCTCGTATTCTTAATTCCTCCTGCTCAAAATTTTGCAAAGATTCCCATCCGCCTACCATATTAGTTGAAAACCCTCCCTAACCAGCCTAGTAAGTATCCCCAAGAACATTAGTATAGGTCCAGTTTGTACAGGTCCACCTCCCCTCAGAATAGGCCCTACGAATCTCAAAATCTCCTTCTCACACCATTTTTTCAACCGTGTATTCATTCTATGTATCTTGCTTTTTCTGCTCTGACTGGCACATGGCACAGGTAGTAATCCTGAGATCACTATCTTTGAGGTCCTAATTTTCAGTTTGTTTCCTAACTCCCTATATTCTACTTTTAGAACCTCACTCCTTTTTTCTAACCTACGTCGTTTGTACCAACATGGACTATGACCATTGTCTATTCGCCCTCCTTCTTCAGAATGTCCAGCAGCAACTCCAAGACATCCTTGACCCTAGCATCAGGGAGGCAACATATCCCATAGCCTCATTTGCGACCACAGAAATGCCTATCTATTCGCCTTACAATTGAACCCCCTAACTATTGCTCCTTAACACCAGTTCTTTCCTCGACCCACTATATAGTACTAGTGACTATGGTGACAACTCCCAGATCACTCCTTGGTGAAGTCTGTCTGCCACCGCTGTTGGGTATTCTTCTCCTGTTTGTGTCTGGAAGGGTTCTCCCTCACTATACAGACATTAGTATAGTGTTGAACCAATATTTTACATATGTCATTATCCAAGAAAATGAACATGAACTCAGGGAGAGAGACTGCAAGGTTCTTGAACAAACTGACAAAGTACTGAAGGCATTGGCAGACTAAAAGTGGCAAATTTCAAGGTCAGGATGAATTATGGTCCAGGCTGCTGTGGGAAATAAGGGATTACAGTGGCTCTGACCCAAATTTTTAAATCCTTTCTGGCCATGGAGAAGGTTCTAGAGCACTGGAAAACAGCTCATGTGGTTCCACTATTTAAGAAGCATTGTAGAGATAAGCCAGTCAGTCTCACATCAGTGGTCACAAAACTATTGGAGAAAATTCTGAAGGAGAGAATCTATCTCCACCTGAAGAGGCAAGGTTTGATCAGGCTTAGTCAGCTTAGGCTTTGTTAGAGATCATGCCTAAGAAATTTGATTGAATTTTTTGAAGTGGGTGACCAGGTATGCAGATGAGGATAATGCAGTTGATGTAGTTTATATAGATTTCAACAATGCCTTTGACAAGGTCCCACATGAGAGACATAAGGGGGCAAATGCACATGGGATACTGGGTAATTTGATAAGGTGGATTCAAAATTGGCTTAGTTGTAGGTGACAGAGGGTAATGATAGAAGGCTCTCCCTCCATTCCTTCTGAGGCACAGGAATGGACTCAGTGCTGGAGATCCGGTCTCCCTGGCTTACCACTGGAAGGCCATTCCCTCAACAGTATTTAACATAGAATACTTGTTGCTGAGGGGAATGACCACAAGGGATCCCTGCACTGGCTGCTTCCTCCCAGCCTCTCACACTGTCACCCATCTATTTTCATTTTTTGGAGTATCCAATTTCCAGAAGTTTTATCTATGATCACCTCTGCCTCCCGAATGATCCAAAGTTAATCCAGCTCTAGCTCCAGTTCCCTAACATAGGTTTTGAGGAGCTGGAGATGGTGCACTTCCCATAGGTGAAATCAGCAGGGATACTGATAGCATCCTTCACCTCAAACATTGTTAATCAAGGATAGTTTAACGGCTGCTGAAAGGGGGATCTGCCTACTGAGGTAACTTGGGCTGAAGTTAGAAATAGGAAAGGATCGGTCACATTGTTAGGAGTTTTCTAATAGGCTGTCAAATTGTAATAGAGATGTGGAGGAGGAAATGACAAAGCAGATTATGGATAAGTGTGGAGGTCACAGAGTAATTGTCATGAGTGCTTTTAACTTTCCAAATATTGATTGGAACCTTTATAGGTTGAATAGTTCAGATGGGGCACTTCTTGTATAATGTATACAGGAGGATTTCCTGACACAATATGTGCATAAGTCAACAAGAGGTAGGACCACATTGGACTTGGTACTTGGTAATAAACTGGGCCAAGTGTTAGATTTGTTTGTGGAAGGGCACTTTGGAGATAATTCGGTGTCCTTCATTATTGCAATGGAGAGGGATAGGATCACACGGCAGGGCAAGGTTTATAATTGGGGAAGGGCTAATTATGATGTGATTAGGCAAGAATTAGGGAGCATAAGATGCAAACAGAAACTGTCTGGCATGGGGCACAAACAAGCTGAGCTTATTCAAGGAAGAAATATTGCATGTCCTTGACAGGTATGTCCCTGTCAGGCAAGGAGGAAATGGTTGAGTGAGGGAACCATGGTTCACAAAGGAGGTTGAATGTCTTATCAAGAGGAAAAAGGAAGCGTATGTAAGGAAGAAAAAGCAAGGTTCAGTTGAGTCGCTTGAGGGTTACTAAGTAGCTAGGAATCAGTTTAAAAAAGGGCTTGGGAGAGCTAGAAGGGGGCATGAGAAGTCCTCAGTGGGTCAGATCAAGGAAAACCTCAAGGCTTTTTACTGTTATCTGAGAAATAAAAGAATGACCAGGTTGAGATTAGGGCCAGTCAAGGATAGTAGTGGGAACTTGTGCATGGAGTCATAAGAGATAGTAGAGGCATTGAATGAATACTTTTCTTCAGTATTCACTAAGGAGAGGAGCTGTGTTTTTGAGGATGAAAGTGTGATACAGGCTGATAGGATGAAGGAGGTAAATGTTCTGAGGGAAGACGTATGAACAATTTTGAAAAACCTGAGGGTCGAATAAGTCCTCTGGGCCAGATGGCATACATCCTAGGGTACATTGGGAGACAAGAGATGAAATTGCAGAGCCTTTAGCTTTGATTTTTGTGTCCTCACTGTCCACGGGGATTGTGCTGAAGATTGGAGATGGCGAATGTTCTTCCTCTCTTCAAGAAAGGAAATAGGAATGACCCTGGTAATTATAGGCCAGTTAGTCTTACTTTGGTGATTGATAAGTTAATGGAAAGGATCCTGAGAGATAGGATTTATGACCATTTGGAAAGATGTAGCTTAATCCCAGATAGTTAGCACAGTTGAGGGGTAAGTCCTGCCTCATAGATTTGAGTGAATTCTTTGAGGAGGTACCTAAGTGTGTAGACAAAGATAGAGCAGTTGCTGTCATTTACATGGATTTTACTAAGATATTTGATAAGGTTCCCCATGGTAGGCTCATGAAGAAAGTAAGGAGGAGTAGGGTAGAAGGAAATTTAGCTGATTGGATAAATAACTGGCTGTCTCATAGAAGACAGAGGATGGTGGTGGAGGGAAAATTTTCAGACTTTGGAAAGAATAATTTGACAAGGAACTATTCAATGTAAGTTCTGAGGAACACAAAGACCTTGGCATTTTTGTCCAAAGATCTCTGAAGGTGGAAGAGCATGTTAGTGTGGTCGTAAAAAGACATATTTGCCTTTATCAATCGAAGCAGCAAAATCATGTTGGAATTGTTTAGAATTTTGATGAGGCCACAACGGAAGTACTGTGCAGTTCTAGTCACCAAATAGGAATGATGCCATTGCACTAAAGAGGATACAGAAGGGATTTATCGTGATATTACTGAAATGGAACATTTAAGTTATAAAGAGAGTTTGGGTAGGCTTGGGTTGTTTTCGTTGGAGCAGACGAAACTGAAGGGCAATCTAATTGACATGTACAGGATCATAATGGGCATGGGCAGGGTGGATAGGGAGTATTATTCCATTTAACTGAACGGTCAGTCATGATGGGACACAAGTTCAAGGTGAGGGGCAGGAAGTTTAGAGGGAATGAGGAAAAACTTTTTTACCCAGTGGGTGGTGACGGTTTGGAACGTGCTGTCCGGGAAGGTGGTAGAGACAACTTGCTTCGCATCCTTTAAAAAGTACCTGGATGAGCACTTGGCAGGTCATAACATTCAAAGTTATGGGCCAAGTACTGGTAAATGGGATTAGGTATTTCTGAAATTTCGATACAGACTCAATGGGCCGAGTGCACTGTGTGATTCCGTGATAAAAAGAAAACTGGAATTTAGCAGTGTTGCATTTTTGCTTTGATGGGCAGATGTTTAAATATTAGAATAGTAAAAGTTAAATGCATTCTGAAAAATATTTGATGATTAGGTATCACTTGAACACCAGTTCGGAAAATGTAGTGCAGTTAATGCTTCCTCTGGGGTGACTGATCCTGTGAGCATTGACCTATTGAACAATTTACCAGCAATGAAAATAGATAAACTGTTTGCAGCAGATTGCACTTTCATCTGTAAATATCAAATAAAATTGCCAGCTCAGGTTTTCTGTTTCTACCTGTACCCTATACCAGCTTCTTTTTTAGATCTTGTTCACATCTGCACACTTCTATCTGGTAATCGAGGTGCCCAGCTTCCAAACAACTACTCCTGAATCATCTACTTGCAATCCCTCCTTTTTTAGGTACACAGCCTCTGCTTAGTCTCCACATCTCATCTCCCAATCCTATTTTGTTTCCAAAGTTTCCAGCTTTCACCCACTCCTCGCCAGGAGATCTATGTTAACACAATAGCCTTGCATAAAAGGCTGCACTGTTAGAGGTGCTGTTTTTGAAAGAAGATATTAACCAGCCCCTTCAAATGGATACAAAGGATCTTGTGGGACTACTCAGGGAAATTCCACTCATGGCCTAGCAAAAGCAAATCCCTGATCCAGATTATTAAATGGTCAGTTATTTCACTGTGGGCCTTCCTGTGTTAAAATTAGCTCTTGCCTACATAACACCACTAACTTTATTTCAAAGTTACTCCTGTGGTTCTGCTCTCAGACATTCTAAGTGGATAAAAGATGTTAAATTAATGCAAGTTATTTCTTATCTCAGTTGTAGGTTTTGTTAATGTGTCTGATAAAGGATGCTGAATCTTTGAGTATACTATTCACAGAGCAGGCCCGGATAATCCATCACCCAGACTTATCATAAGGATGGCTTGTGGAGGAAATGGAAATCTCAATCTTGTACATTAAGGCGTGTTACCTCGAAGTTGGACAGAAAGCAAATTGCTGAATGGAAGGAGTTTGCCATAGGTTCAAGTACCACCAGACAAGATTTAAGCACAAAAATCTAGGATGAAAGATATTGAAGGAGTGCTGCAGTGTCCGTGGTGCCACCTTTCGGATGAGACATGAAACTGGGTCCCCAATTGCACTCTCAGATGAATGTGAAAGAACCCAGGGCATTACTCTGATTAAGAGGAGGGGCAATTATCCTCAGTATCTTGATCAGTTTATTTTCCCTCAGTCAGCATCACACAAAACTGAAAAAGATAATCTACTCATTATCACATTGCTATTTGTGGGTGCTTGTCATGTGGAGATGATTGCCACATTTCCTACATTACAACAAGTGACCACACTTCAAGAATATTCATTGGCTGTGAAGTACTTTGGAACATCTGTGATCATGAAAACCACGATAGTATATGACCACGAAGAAAGGTAAGAATCGACTCCTTTAATTTGTCACTTTCAGACCGGCTGCGACAGGGTTTAGTTGTGAATTTAGTGAAGATGTCCTGTAGCAATCCTGCAGAAGTCCCATTAAATATGCTTTCAGATGGTTAAAAAAAATCAGGTAGATTTTCTGCATTTAACTGAAAGGTAAGTTTATTGAAGTTACTTCCCAATTAAAAAAAAACTGGGTGTGCTACTGTGTGATTGTTGGGAATGATGACACCGACAATAATTTCAGCTCTTTATTACAGAAGTCTTCGGCTGCTCTTATATGCCATTCATATAGCCATGTGAGAGTAACTTCCTGTGCCCACCCATATTGCATATCCATACCACTGCATAGATCATGTGTCAATATGTGAATAGATATACATTCCATAATATCTCCATTTTTAAGTTAAGACCATCTTTAACTCCATCCAAGTTATTCAATTATGGATAAAGAAGGCTACTTGTAACATGTTCAAAGTTACGTGTCTGCAAAATCATTGAACTTCCTACACACAAACTGCCTTCCACTGTCCACCAGTAGCCATTGTAGAATTCCATGCATGGCAAAATGTCTCCTCAGCATCTGGATTACTATAGTGGCTGTCATATCGGGTATGGAATAAAATTCATACCACACTGAGAATGAAGCTTTGAGTTAATCAGTTCTTTACGATAACAGCATTTGGACTGTCATAATGTCAATGTCCACCTCACACTCAGCATGCTCAGTGGTGAGTAGGTGAGCCCTGGGAAACAAAATCTCCTCACCGCACATGTAGATCACACTGAGATTGTATCATTGGACTTGGACATCATTCACTGCTATGGTGATGCAGCATGGAGGGGCTTTTTGAGAAAGGTGATCAGTTTGAACATTGTCAGGGTGGCCATTAATCAATTTATGAAATTTCTGACAGGCAAAGATTAGGGCGAGGAATTCTTTTATGATCTGAGCATAGCAAGTTTCAATGTCAGTGATGATTCTTGATGCAAAAGCCACTGGTCTGCGATTCTGGATGCAGACAGCTCAAGCCCTGCTGAGACAGATCTGCTGATAACATTCCTGGTTTTTGGACTTCAAAGTATTGTAACATGAAGGGACTGAAAGGTGATTCTCCGGTTTGCTGAATGCATCATTGTCACTCTCCTGCTGGGACCTGCTGCACATTCTGGTGGATAAGTTAATGGGGACATGCAATCATTTCACTGGGTTAAGGAGTGAATTGAAATAGGTAATTAAAGTTAAAATTCAATTATTGGTCATAAGTATGCTTACATTAACGCTGCAATAAAGTTACTGTGAAAATTTATTATGCTAAGAGAACACTTGTTTGTCATCTGTATAGCCTTTGTCTTGTCAAGAGTCTGGCTTCATAACATCGGTGGTAAATACAGAACCTATGTAGGGAGTCTCACCGACTCTGAATTTACATTTGGCATAGCTGAACTTCAAAAGTATTTTCCTGATTCTGTCGAGGATCAGACACGGATGTTCGTCATGCTTCTACTTTGTATGCCCCCAAATTAGGATGTCATCAACGATGATTCACAAGGTTGTCCTGCAAAAGTTTGTTGCATGGACCTTTGGAAGATCTCATTACCAATGGAAATACCATACGGCATGTGTTAGAATCTGTTTCTGACTACCGTAGACAAGAATATTGTAAGCTTTGAGAACCCTTCATCAAGTGGGATTTGCCAAAAATTGTATGGTGCATTCATGATGCTGAAGACCACGGCACTAGGTATGTCTGTTCAACTATCTTCATGGGATTGTGAGGTCTCAGAGGTGCTTTGTTGAGATGAACTGGGTTGATACAGGTTCTGACTGTGCCTTCTTTCTTCACTGTAGCTACCAACATGGAGGCCCATTCCATGACTTCATCTAGGGGGGGCTATAAGACCAGCCTTGTCACTGTCCGCCTAGTTCATCTAACCTTTTGTTTCATGGCAATGGATACTCTTCTTGGAACACAGTGGGTGGCACTGACTCATCCAGCGTCATTTAATATATAGTAGGTACCTTCCAAATTTCAAACTCAAACAGGTCATTATATTCCAGTATCGCTGGTGCTTGTTGCTGTAATGTGTGCACATCCAGACCTAGTGCACAGCTGTCACTGAGACCCAGTAGTGGTTTAATGTCCTGGTCAACAATGTGAAATTTAAACTTGCCCTGTCCAAGGTGACTGTGCTGCCCATGCACATCTGCAACAAAGTTTACTTTGTTGGTGGAATCCAATACAGCACAGGGCTCGATTTTTTTCAGAAGCACCTTCAACAAAACATTGCATTTTTCCCCAGTATCAATTTTGATTTTCAGTTTGGCATTGTTGTGAGTAACATTGAGCATTGTGAGTATTTCACCTTCTTTAGTGATGAGGTCAACATTTTCACAGTGGAATGCTTCCAGCGCTCAAGGTTTTGATTTATCTCTAGCACATTCATTTTGTTTATATGCTGAGCTTTGGGAAAGTGGCTGGCTGCAGTATGTCTTGTGGCAGCAGCAGATTGATACAACTTTGATCCAGGCACGTGAACCCACTTACCAAAGTTGTTCAGTGCTTGTTAAATGCAAAACACACTTTTTTTGTGGATGGAGGCCATTGCAGTGTGAGCAGGGTGTGTTCTGTACCAAAAATACTTCAGCTTTTCTCTTTAATTCTTTAACGCTCCTCTTGAACTGTTCATTAATTATGCAAATATTAACAATAGATTAATTTTTTTCACAGAATAACTGATTACGCGCATTATCACTGTATATTCCATACATTATATGGTCTCTTATGAGTTCATCAGTGAGAGCACTTTTTTGCCGGAAGTTTCAGTATTTCATTTTTATCACTGTATTAATTTGTCAGATTTCAGACTAGCAGTATTGAAGTGTGTCTATCCACAATTAGATTTTTACATTCATGTAACTATGTTCAAATTTCTTCAATAGTAATTCAGGTTCCTCTTGATTTTCCCCCTCTTGTAATCCTAAGGATTCAGTTTGCTTCACAACCTCAGTGCCCACCAAGTTCAGCAACATGTAGTCCTGGACTTTCTTCAACTTGTCGGACAACTGGCATAGCAGTATAATTACTATTTCTTCCCTGAACATTTCCCAGTTGTTGACAATGTTCTCATCAAAAGTAAATAGGTTATTGTGCTGGAGTCCTTGTGCCATCTAGCCAGCTCCAGTATTATTGTGTGGTTGTGCAGGAATGATGACACAGCTGATAACTTCAACAGCTTCTTACAAAGGTCTTTGATTGCTCTCACATGCTGTGCCCGTAACCACACAGGAGTAACTTCCGCTGCCTTCCTCCACATTGCACATCATGCACAGGTAATTTGGCAATATGTGACTGGATGGATATGTTACACTAGATAAATTGAACCCTCATCCATACATCACACACGTTCCCTAGGCTAAACACACACACACACACACACACACACACACAATTCATGAAGACCAACAAACAAAGAAATTAAAAATCCTTTGGGCTGGTCTCAACGTGATGATTCCACATTGCAGCCTTTTCATTCGCTTGTCTTTCCAGATACAACTGTAGAGTGCATTTCCACATTTTAATCACAAAAGCTCTTGCTTTACAGAATATTGCTCTTCTCAAGATGGAATACTTCTGTGACAGAGCAAGAGAGAAAGAGAGGAAGAGAGATCTGACATTTGCAGACTTTCAGTATATTCTTCCAATCTTTGTCCTGATTGGATTTAAAAAAATTCTTTAAAAGGCTTGGTAGCTGTATATGCCAGAGGAATTTGGGCCACAATTCTCCCAAAAAATTCTAAGTGTGAATTAAGTGCAGAAAAACTGATGGAAATCACGATTGTTTTTCTGTGGGAGTTTACACAAGAATCTTACACAACCTATGCAATGCAAAGGCTATGGAGGCAATTCTCCCACTCTGCCATGCTGATTTTTTAGAGCAGCTGGGAGAATCACATGTCAGCTGATTTGGGGAGATTCATGCACGTGTTCCTGCTGTGCACGCATCTCCCAGCGCTGGATACCTGGGGCTGTTGGAATCATGTTAGAAATCGACAGGAACACCAGGCAAGTCATTTTAATATGTTTTACATATCCTTTTAATGTGATTATATTCTACTAAAAAGCATTTAGACAGTTATATGGGTAAGATAGGTACAGAGGGATATGGGCCAAATACGGTCAATTAGGATTAGCTTAGGGGTTTCAAAGAAAAGGTGACGTGAACAAGTTGGGCCAAAAGGCCTGTTTCCGTGCTGTAAACCTCTGTGACTTCATGATTAGCAGGCCCGGGACCAAATTCTCTGTCATTGTGGCTGGAGGTTGGGATACTTTGGGATGAGGGTGGAGAGGAATGGAGGTTGGGACTGTCCCTCAGGCAGTGCCAGGTACGTAAAGATACCCAGCGCTGGAAGATGCGCGTGCAGTGGGAATGTCTGCATGAATCTGCAGATATGTGACTCTCCTAGCCTACCGTGCTAAAATATTAGTGCGGCAGGATGAGAGAATCATCCCCTTGGTTACCATGCCTACTGTAGTCATTGGGTGGATTCTTGCCTCTTTTTTGGAAAAGTGTCATCCTCGCATGCAGGAAAGGCAGAGGATAGCCTGCCAGCTGTGCTGCCAGTTTTTCCTGCAGTTTTTTGACACTTTGTCAAAAAAAAATTCAAGGGTGAATCACGCCATAATGTCACATTGGTAGGGCGGGCTCTGAATGAGCTCATTCCACCAGCAACTGTGGTTTTCAAAAGACAGTAAGTCTCACAACACCAGTTTTAAGTCCAACCAGTTTATTTGATAATAATCTCACAAGCTCTCAGAAACGGTGTTCCTTCGTCAGGTGTGTGGAAGGTTCTGATCAGAGAAAGGCATATAAAGTCACACACAGTTTACAGAATACTGATTAGAATGCAAGTCTTTGCAGCTAACCTGCTATTCAAGTCTTAAAGATGCAGACAACGTGAATGGATATAGCATTAGCATAGATTAAAGAGATATGTATTGTCTCCAGACAGGACAGTAAGTGAGATTTTACAAGACCAGGCAAGTCATGGAGGTTACAGATGGTGTGACATGAACCCAAGATCCCGATTGGGCTGTGCTCATATGTGCGGAACTTGGCTATCAGTCTCCACTCAGCAACTCTGCAGTCATATATTGTGAAGGCCGCCTTGGGAAACGCTTACCCAAAGATCAGAGACCAAATGCCCGTGACCGCTGAAGTGTTCGCCAAAAGAGAGGGAACAGTCTTGTCTGGTGATTGTCACGGGCATTCGGTCTCTGATCTTTGAGTAAGCGTCCTCCAAGGCGGCCTTCACGACACACAACAGCGTAGAGTTGCTGAGCAGAGACATAGCCGAGTTCTACAGACATCAGCACGGCCTCAGCTAGGATCTGGGGTTCATGTCGCACTATCCTGTAACACCCTGACTTGCCTGGGCTTGTAAAATCTCACTTACTGTCCTGTCTGGTGACAATACACATCTCTTTAACCTATGTTAATGCTAGCTCCACTTACATTGTCTGCATCTTTTAAGACTTGAATAGCAGCTTAGCTTCAAAGACTTTCATTCTAATCAGTATTCTGTAAATTGTGTGTGATTTTATATGTCTTTCTCTGATCAGAACCTTCCACACACCTCACAAAGGAACACTGTTTCTGAAAGCTTGTAGAATTACGATCAAATAAACTAGTTGGCCTTAAGCCTGGTGTTGTGAGACTTCTTACTGTGTTTACCACAGTCCAAAGCCGGCATCTTTACATCATGGCTTTCAAAAGAGCAAGCGGACAGTGCTGGGGGCAGAATACTGGGCATGACCCTCTTCTCCCTGGTGGCTGTACTGATCTATGCGCCTCCAATGGGTTCAGTGTACATCATTGAGGACCTATTATGCTTCACATCAGTGTGCCCTCATGCTGACATGAATGGACTATTTTAAATAGTGGAACTATCAAGCATGATAGTCCTGATCTGCATAGTTAAATATATGTATATTGGGATCTCATCTTTTAAAGTCAGGAATTATGTCAGTGGTGGGGGGTTGCGGGGGGTGAATGGCAATTGACTGGTGAAATCTCACTGGCAGAGAAGCCCCGTTTTGGAAGCATTGTTCGATTCTCTATACCATCCGCTGTTTCTATCCTTTTGAAGATGGGAGTGGTCAATCCTATGCCATTGGATTGTAGAACAATTAATTACATTTGATGTCTCATCTCAAAAATATTTGAAAAGTACTCCTGTAATAGGAGATGAGGGACTTCCAAGTTCCCCAGAAAAGGCAGAGAAGTAGAGGTTGAAGTTCTATTCCTTTTTACCCCACTTGGAGATGGAATACAAGTTGTACATTTGGCTGGCTGGCAATCTTTCTATTGTCATCTTGGGATTACAGTATACTAAAAAATCCAGCCAGAAGAAAAAGACACTAGGAATTGTATTGTATTCTTTAAAAAAAAGCACATCCCTATAACATTAAATGAAAGTCTTTCTTTCTTTGGCTTATTCTTATCCATGCTATATCTGAGAAATGCTGACATTTAAAATACAAATTGCATTCCATTCCTTTACACTAAAGGGTAGCAAAAATTCACCAAACACTCAAAATCAGCAACCCAACAAAAGTGACATCAGTTCTACTATTACATTCAAGCAATGTATGCAGTAGCATGATGTACTATGTAGTGAGGTCAACCATACATGGTACTCAGGCACAGGATTGAATCCACTTAAACCATGCCAACATGTGTACACAAACTTGAATTTATTAAACTTGCGGCATTGGCATGTTGCTTGTTTGATGACTGTGTTTGTGAAATAGATTGTTAGCCAGCGTGAAGGATATGGAAGTGGGGAGTGCTGGATTAACTTCCACTTCAGAGTAGAAATTCATTTTAAACAGGGAGAAGACAATTTTAACAATAGGCACTGAAAACCTTTTAGCAGGCAGGACTCCAAAGTATGATAACTGGATATTCGGTTGACCTGACTTGTTTCTTACTGAGGCTTACTACCCGCTCCATAGAAATGACAGAAGAGTGTCTGACAATGAAAATTGATAGTCAGGACGATAACGGCCTGTGAAAATTAGTGGTAAGAAAGAGAAAGGAAGAGCATTCATTTAAATAGCACCTTTCATAGTCTCAAAGCTGCTCAGCCAATGGATTTCCTTTGAAGTGCTGTCACTGTTGATTTTGTAAGCAGCAATTAGGAAGAAATAAAAGAAACACAGCATTCAACTGAGTCAACAAGAAAATACAAGCATTAGTACTGACAGGGGCCAATTGAGGTTGAGATGTTCTTAATGTGATTTAACCATCAGCAATTATCATGGGTATTTAATATTATGTTGAAAGTAGGGTAAGTGTTTGGCACTGATGAATTCCCTCTGCTACCTACATTAGTGCATAACTATCACCAAGTGAGTGACAAATTAATAGTACAAATTGGCTCTTTAATTTAACTATATGGTAATTGGGAATTTCCCTCCCATTTCCATAATCAAGAAGCCCAAGTGACAAGTCAAGATTCGTGGTATAAATGTCTCCAAAGCTGAAAGAGCTAAAAAAAATAACGTAAATAAGAAAGTAATGTGGATGACACAAAGATTGATTTTAAAACACTATAGACTAGGAGGAAGGAAGTAGTTAAAAAAATTAATTAGATGAAGATGTGATGGAGATTATGAGGCTGATATATTTGGGACTGGGATGAGAAAGGAGAAGTGGTTCAGTTTGCTACTGACCACAAAAGTATAAAAGCATCAAGAGAGACAGCTCTCCAATGGCTGAACTGTTTAACATTGTAAGAAGTCTCAGAATACCAGGTTAAAGTCCAGCAGGTTTATTTGATAGCAAAAGCCACCAGTTAGATACCTGGCTGAGATTATCCAGCATTTTTTCTTTTGGTTTCTGATTCTAGCAATTGCAGTAATTTGCTTTTATCCAAGGTAATAATCGTCAACGCTACAGCTGATATTATGGCTAGACTGGGAGGAATATCAACTTTAATCCAAGGCCCATGGTAATAATATCTGGATTCCAGTTATGATTACTTGCCCAAAACTAGGGCCATAAATATAAGATAGCCATGAATAGATCAGGAAGCACTCTGTCATACACAGAGTAGTTGAAACCTAAAATTCTAGAACCCCAAAAAGCTGTAGATGCTGAGTGATTGAAGCTTTAAAGACTAAATGATGTATTTTGTTTCTATGCAGGGGTATGTTTGCAAAATGTGGGAAACTGGGGTTGACTTACAATTTAATCACAATCTAATTGAATGATCTACTTCTGTTTCCATGTTGGTGTTTTTGTGGGAAAGCTTGCAGATTGGAATAACTTTGAAATTTCTGGTGTTAAGTTTGAATCACAATCAACTGATTCCCTTTTTTTGAAACCTTAATCCAATACACATTTCCCCTCAATCCCACGTATGCAACTCCTGCCAGTTGTGACTCCAGGAATGCCTGTGCTTTGGTCCTAAAGTAACAACATTCCAAAATGTACTGCACCCTGACCTTTCTCTCAACTTCACCATCTTCAACTGCCAGATAACATTATACTGACCCAATTCCATTTCTACTTCAGCTCATCCTATCCTATCTCAGCTCTTGCTCTTGGTGTTTCACTCCCCGATTCACTGTTATGCTGTATTTAATTTGCTTTGTTCTCTTCCTCATGGTCTATTCCCAAGCCTGACAAATCCACTTTCCATTCTGTCACTGATATCTTAATGTAATACGATAACATAAAAATGCTTCAGTACCATCCAATTTCTTCATCGCCTCACAATTAGTCTGCCATATCCATTGATTGAGTAGATACATTATCTAAGAATTATCGACATACTAATACCTTTTGTGTCACACCATGTAGTATCATGACCAGGGAAGATGAAAGAAAAGCAAATCACAGGAACTAATCCCAGGAATTGGTGGGGATCTCATTTTGCCTGGCAATCACATAATGACAAAAGGTCTTGTATGAATGACAAACAAAGCCAACCATATTTAGACAATTGAAAGCTACAGAACAACAACACACTGCACTGCATATCCCATAATTTACTGTTTACACTGTCACATGCTGATTTCCATTTACTGAGTAAGAAGTCTGACAACACCAGGTTTAAGTCCAACTGATTTATTTGATAGTAAACTCACAAGCTTTCGAAGCTGACTCTTCGTCAGGTGAATGAGGTGTTCTGGTCTCAAACATTACATTTACTGACACAGACATGTGACCTATAATGCCTTAGGTAAGCACTGATCATCAAGTCCTTTTCATTTGATCCTCAATTCACTCGGCAGTAGAGCCCTTGCTCTGCTACCTGCACTTGGTGACTGATAGTGCTTATCCGGGGATGGGGTCACACTCAAGAGTCTTCAGTTGAACAGTTTTTAAACCATGGTCAGAGTTTTACATTGATTTTTGATTTGATTTATTATCACATGTATTGGAATAAAGGGCAAAATATTGTTTTTTGAATGCTGTACAGACAAAGCATATCATTCATAGAGGGAAGGAAAGGAAAGAGTGCAAAACGTGGTGTTACAGTCATAGCTAAGGTGTAGGGAAAGATGAGCTTAATATAAGCAGATCCATTCAAAAGTTTGATGGCAGTGGGGAAGCTGTTGTTCTTCAGTCAGTTAGTATGTGACTTCAGACATTTGGATTTTTTTCCCGATGGAAGATGGAAGAGAGTATGTTGGAGATCTGTGGGGTTCTTGATTATGCTGGCTGCTTTTCTGAGGCAGCAGGAAACATTGACAGCATTAATGGATGGGAGGCTGGTTTGCATGATGGACTGGACAATGTTCTTCACAACCCTTTGTAGTTTCTTGTGGTCTTGGTCAGACCAGGAGCCATACCAAGCTGCGTTACATCTGGAAAGGATACTTTCAATGCTGAATCTAAATCCTATAAAGTCCACCTCCTCATTGACATCTTGGGGCTTGATCCAAAATTGGGAAAGTTGTTGTCCCACAGAGTAGTCAAGCAACATTGACATAGTTATACTCATCTGAACATGCCTTACATGTCAATGTTCCAAACTCCAGTGTCACCATACCTGCCCCATCAGCAGGGCACATGCACCACATGTGACAGGACAGTGGTACTGAGCGGATTTGATTTGATTTATTATTGTTGCATGTATTAGAATACAATGAGAAGTACTGTTTCTTGAATGCTTTAGAAACAAAGATACCATTCATAGAGGAGGAAAGGAGGGAGTGCAGAATGTAATTTTGCAGTCATAGCTAGAGTGCAAAGAAAGATCAACTAGGTAGGTCCATTCAAAAATCTGATGGTAGCAGGGAAGAAGCTGCTCTTGAGTTGGTTGATACATGACTTCAGACTTTCACATCATTTTCTTAACGGAAGTAGTAGAAAACAAAACGTTCAGGATACATGGGGTCCTTAATTACACTGGTTACTTTTCTGAGGCAGCAGGAAATGTAGCCAGAGCGGATACACCCTTGACTGGAAAGCACATGAAATCATGTGAGAAAACATCAGACACAAATCCCAAAACCAATGCACGACATTTCATTTAGCTGGCGCGCTCAAGAGTTGAAAGCGTGCCCGCTGACAATTAAGCAGGTAATTACGCTGATTGGAAGTCAAATAAAATCAATTTTACACGGCCTGTCCACTTTTACGGTTGGCAGGCAGGTCAATCAAGCAACAGGTCTTTACTATTTTTCCTCAACCTCGATGCAGGGCAGGGAGAATGTCTGGGCTGCAATTTAATTTAAAAAAATGCCTGGGGACTGAATAGTGTTGTCAGGTGTTTGACTCTACTGCACTGACAGTTTGCTGCATTATTTTCATCACTTAATTTGTAGAGGTCTGCAGCTTTCTGAGACAGCTCCGCAGCAGCTGTCTGCCTTCAGTGAACCCAGTAGAAGTACCAGCCCACAGCCCCCATTTATTTGCTGCCTGCCCTCCCTGACAAAAGCTAGCCTTTCTCAGCATGTGGCTCACATTAATTGGCTCACCCATTAATTGCCACCCAATGTGAAATTGTATTCCGGATCAATCACAGCCGGAAGCCCATTTCACGTCTGCTTTTGGGCCCACCGACTGTGCACGCCAAACAGGCGTAAAATTCAGCCTTATAAGTTAATGGGTCAGATTTTACTGTGGAAGTAACAGTGGAGTATCTCATATACTTAAAATCCCTATAGTGCTTTTGGCCTATTGAGCCTACACCAACTCTCCAACATAGCAGCCTATCCAGACCCTATCCCTGTAACTCCACATATTTACCCTCATCTTGGGACGCCATGGGGCAATTTACCATGTCAATTAACCTAACCAGGACATCATTTGGATTGTAGGAGGAAACTGAAGGACCTGAAGGAAACCCACACAGACACGGGGAGAACTTCTAAACTCAACACGCAGTCACCAGAGGCCAGAAATGAAAGCAGGTCCCTGGCACTGTGAGGCAGCAGTGCTAACCATTGTGTTACCCTGCTTTGCTTCTTAGCTAATAATTCACCAATTAACATAATAAGAAAATGTTCATTTCAATGAAAGTAATTTCAGTGTGATAAGTCTTGATTACTGCCAAACTTTATACTGAAAATTAAGTTTTACATTTAGATCATAATTCCTTCAGGTTTAGGTTGTTACTGAAGATTTAAAAGAAACAATTATTTAATTTTTATTAAATATTCTTTTTAGAATTAAATATTCTAATGTGCAATTTCTGCACTGTTGATTAATAATTATTCAAACTGATCAATTCAGGAAGAGTGACCACAATTCGGTTACATGTATATTAGTGATGGAAAGGGATAGGTATATACCGCAAGGTAAGAGTTACAGCTAGGGGAAAGGGAAGTATGGTGTGATTAGATGAAATTTAGGATGCATAGTATGAGGAAGGAAACTGCAGGGGATGGACACAATTGAAATGTGGTGCTTGTTCAAGGAGCAGCTACTGCATGTCCTTGATTAGTATGTACCTGTCAGGCAGGGAGGAAGTGGTCTAATGAAGGAACCGTGGTTTACTAAAGAAGTTGAATCGCTTGTGAAGAGGGAGAAGGAGGCTGATGTCAAGATGAGACATGAAGGCTCATTTAGGGTGCTCAAGAATTACAAGTTAGCCAGAAAGAAACTAAAGAGAGACCTAAGAAGAGCCAGGAGACATGAGAAGTCTTTGGCAGGTAGGATCAAGAATAACCCTAAAGCTTTCTATAGGTATGTCAGGAATAAAAGAATGACTAGGGTAAGATTAGGGCTAGTCAAGACAGTAGTGGGAAGTTGTGTTTGGATCTGGAGAGATAGGAGAGGCTCTAAATGAATATTTTTCGTCAGTATTCACACAGGGAAAAGACAATATTGTTGAGAAGAATACTGAGATGCAGGTTGTTATATTAGGCAGGATTAAGGTTAATAAGGAGGAGATGTTAACAATTCTAGAAAGTGTGAAAATAGATAAGTCCCCTGGGCTGGATGGAATTTATCCTTTGGTTCTCTGGAAGGCTAGGGAGGAGATTGCAGAGCCTTTGGCTTTGATCTTTAGATCATCATTGTCTACAGGAAATAGTGCCAGAAGACTGGAGGATAGCAAATGTTGTCCCCTCATTCAAAAAGGGGAGTAGAGACAGCCCTGGTATTTATCGACCAATGAGCCTTATTTCTGTTGTGGGCAAAGTTTTGAAAAGGATTATGAGATAGGATTTATAATCATATAGAAAGGAATAATTTGATTAGGGATGGTCAACATGGTTTTGTGAAGGGTAGTTTGTGCCTCACAAACCCTATTGAGTTCTTTGAGAAGTCATCAAAGAGGTTGATGTGGTGTGTATGGATTTTAGTTAAGTGTTTGATAAGGTTCCCCACAGTAAGCTACTGCAGAAGATAGGAGGCATGGTATTGAGGGTGATTTAGCAGTTTGGATCAGAAATTGGCTAGCTGCAGGAACAGAGAGGATGGTGGTTGATGGGAAATGTTCATCCTGGAGTTTAGTTACTAGTGGTATATCGCAAGGATCTGTTCTGGGGCCACTGTTGTTTGTCATTTTTATAAATGACCTGGATGAGGTCATAGAAGGGTGGGTTAATAAATTTGTAGATGACAATAAAGTCAGTGAAGTCATTGATGGTGCAGAAGGATGTTATATGTTACAGAGGGACATAGATAAGCAGAGCTGGGCTGTGAAGTGGCAAATGGAGTTTAACGCAGAAAAGTGTGAACTGATTCTCTCTGGAAGAGGTAACAGGAATACAGAGTACTGGGTTAATGGTAAGATACTTAGTAGTATGGATGAGCAGAGAGATCTCAATGTCCATGTGCATAGATCCCTGAAAGTTGGCACCCAGATTGATAGAGTTGTTAAGAAAGCGTATGGTGTGTTTGCTTTTATTAATAGAGGGTTTGAGTTTAGGAGCCACGAGGTCATGTTGCAGCTGTATACAACTCTGGTGTGGCCACGCTTGGAGTATTGCATATAGTTCTTGTTGCCACATTATAGGAAGGATGTGGAAACATTGGAAAGGGTGCAGAGAAGATTTACCAGGATGTTGCCTGGCGTGGTGGGAATGTCTTATGAGGAAAGGCTGAGGGACTTGAGGTTGTTTTCGTCAGAGAGAAGAAGGTTAAGAGGTGACTTAATAGAGGCACATAAGATGATCAAAGGATTAGATAGGGTGGGCGGTGTGAACCTTTTTCCTCGGATAGAGATGGCTAGTGCAAGGGGACACAGCTTTAAATTAAAGGATGATAGATATAGGACCGATGTCAGAGGTAGGTTCTTTACTCAAAAAGAGGAGTAGAAGCGTGGAATGCCTTGCTTGCAACAGTAGTGGATTCATCAACATTAAGGGCATCTAAATGGTCATTGGATAAACATATGGATGATATTGGAATAGTGTAGATTAGATGGGCTTTAGATTGGTTTCACAGGTCGACACAACATTGAGGGCTGAAGGCCTGTACTGCGCTATAATGTTCTATGTTTTTATGTTTCTATGTTCTATGAAATAGATGGAAGCTTCCCTGATCGCAGATTGTAGATTCCTTATCAGGGATGTAATATAATTGGGTTCATTCTAACTTTTCAATATGCTCATCAGATATTGTTACATTGTCATAGAAAAGGACGCAACATCATAAGTTTCTTTCATGAGCCTCCTGTATGAAGTAGCCAGAACAATAAAATGTCTCAATAAAGCTCCTGTTCTACGTAACTCTGGTTACTTAGTAAATATTTTGTATTAATCAAAGAATTCAAAACATTATGAAAGAATTGTATGGAGAAGTCTGTACCATTCCTGGAACACTTTAAAACATTCATAGGCCCTCACCAAGCAGAAACATTGCTAAACAACATCAGATATTTGCTAGATATCCAATTATGTCATGCCTCACTGTGAAGCTGAGTAGTGAGCAGGTCAGTACACTGTTCTATGTGATGGTGACTGTGCAGATAATATCTCTACCAGGTTGGGCATTAATGAAGAGAAAGTCACGTACAATCAGATAATCAAATCAGAGGATGCACATTTCAATAAGAGAAAGAATACCTGTGTTAAGCAGATTAAATTTAACATGCAACATCATGAGGAAAGTTTTAATATATTCATAAATGACCTGTATAGACTTGTAGAAGACTGCGTATGATACTTGAAAGGTGCACTGATCACTGACAGTATTGTCATGGAAGTGTTGGATGATGCCTTGTCTGACCACTTATAGTCAAGAGATGATCTAACTTTAACAAAGGCAATCAACTGAGCACACAAGCTGAGATCAGAAAGCAGAATGAATCTATTAACTGAGTCACGAATAACACAACCTCAAAAGCATCTAATCAGTAGAATGTCAAATTTAAACATAAGAGAGGCTATCATTTCAAAGCAATAGCAACACAAAGAGCATCCATTAACAGCCAAAACTAACTGTAACTGGTGTGTTAGTGAAAAATATAGATGTCCTGCCAAAGTGACTACTTTGAGACAAGATGGACCACTTGCAGGCCATGCGCACTAGCAAGAAATGTGTAGAGAATATGCATAAAGGGAAATTTTTGAAAGGTGCCAAGATCTGTGAAGTTGTAGATACCGATGATATTGAGGTGCCTTCCCTTGGAAAGTCAAGGAATGGAAGCTACTGGAGCACTGATATCCTCTTGGAGAGAAAGAATACAGCACTGACACAGATGTAGTAGTTTCAGTTCTTTCCACAAAAAAACTACATGGACTGGGAGGGGGAAAGCTCCAAATCAGAGGAGAATAGAAGACAAGATAATTAAGAGAAAGAAATGATAGAAATATTGCTCTCTTTTGAGCAGAGAAGTCTAGTAATGACTTGCATCTGATTTGTAGAGTAGAGGGCTGGGGAGTCAGTAAAAACTTCAGAGCCGAATTCTCATAGTTGTTTGCAGGACGAGGAAAGCTAAAGACGGTATACCATATAACTCTACCTCCAGAAACAAAGCCATTGTGCCTATATACATCTAGGAAATTTTTTTCAGCCACTATTACCAAAAGTAACAAAGGAAACTGATGTTTTGCTGAACCCTGTAACTCAACCAAATGGTACTCAGGTCCTTGCGCCAAAACCCAGTGATCTATCAAAATTTGCATATATCTTACCCAACAGGAAAAAGCTGTTGAATGCAATTTTCACCCATTGTCATCTGGGCAAGAGAGCTTAACAAATAAGGAAAGAGTTTGTCTTCATGAAGCTAGGAATAAAGTGGTTTTTGGCACTTACCCCTTGATGAAGAGTCAATGCTGCTCACAACTTTCCTGACTTCATCTGGAAAGTTTTCTTTCAACACCATAGCAGAATAAAATCTTCCACAGGACAATGTCAAGTATCCTAGAAGGACTGGATGGTGCTGTATGTCACATGGATGATGTCCTGATCCATGGATCCACTCAGGCAGAACATGACACTAGAGCGTGAGCTATGCTGTGACACCTAAAGGAAGCAGAACTTACACTCAACAACAAATGCTAATTCTTACAGCCAACTGTCAAGTTCCTTGGGCATATTGTAGATGCATCTGGTGTTAGATTTGATTCGCACAAGACAAGGACAATCAAAGCATTTCCAGTCCTCCAGAATCTGACTGAACTCCAGAGATTTATGAGTGTGGCAAACCAGTCGGAAAGTTCCTGCCCAAACAAGTAATCGTCAATCAACTGTTGTGACAGGGTAATGCATAGTGCTGGAAGGAAGCAAAACAGAGGGCTTTTGAGAAAACCAAAACAACGCTGATATCACCTAATAGTTTAACTCACTATGACCCAGAAATATTCATGGTTATTGCTGCAGATGCATTGCCTATACAATGGGGAGCTGTATTCTGATACGGACAGCTCCAGTGTACACTACGAGCTGTAGTGTACTTTTCGTACAGTGTACGAAAAGTGTACACTAGTTTATTAAGCATCCCATTCGCTGACAAAGCCTGAATGGTGATATACAATGATAGAGGAAGAAACATTATAACATGGGCTTGTAAGAAGTTCACAGATTACCTTCTGGGTCTCCATGTCCAGATAGAAACAGAGCATGAGCTCTTAGTGACACACTTAAATTCTAAGAAGTTAGTAAAAATACCTCCACAAGTAGAATAATTTAGACTGAGGATGGTGCGATTTGGTGCAAAGGGAGAGTGTGCTCTGGAAAAGCAGCAATATACATTGAATGCATTGTCACATATCCTAGTGATAAGGCCCAAACAAGACAATGTTGCCCCTGTTGAGGAGGTAGAAACCTTTGCACTGACAACAACTATAACTCAACCAGCAACATCTCAGTGACTGAATGAAATCAGAGCTGCACAGAGATCTGTGCTCAAGTCAGAGAGTGCTGCGTCAAAGGATGGCCAGTATACATGACACACTGGCATGTTGGCACAGCAATTGGCACTCAGGGCATGGTGACATGCACAGTGGTAAGCACTGCTGCTTCACAACGTCAGCAACCCAGGTTCAATTCTGGACTTGGGTGACAGTGTAGAGTTTATGCATTCTCCCCATGTTTGTTTGGATTTCCTCTGGGTGCTCTAGTTTCATCCCAAAGCCCAAAGATATGCAGGTTAGGTGGATTGACCATGTTAAATTGCCCCATCATGTCCCAAGATCTGTAGATTAGGGAGTTTAGCTCTGATAAACGCACTGGATTATGGAGATAGGTCAGAGGGGAAGGCCTGGGTGGGATGCTCTTTCAGAGGACTGGTGCAAATACTGCAGGCCAAATGGCCTCTTTCTGCACTGTTAGGATTTTATGGTTTTCCATCCCATTCTTAGACAGTGCCAGAAACAGAGGAGACACGGTGTAATTGATGATTCACTCATCAATTACAATAGACTACAGTAGTCATTCCAAGAGTTCTAAAACTTAACATAATACAAAAATTGCACCAAGGACATTTGGATATCAGAAAATGAAGAGCCAAAGCATGATATTCCATTTGGGTGGCCAAATGTCTGAAAGTCACTGGGAGATATGAGCTATATTAACTGTGCCATTCATCATTAGGAGACAAAAGAATATTGATGACATTTTCCTTGGCATCATAACCATATGAAATACTCATAGGAAGAAGACTGAGAACTCAACTCTTCGTTCCAACTAGATGTGGAAACTATGTCACAAGGAATACAGTTTGCCAAACGGGAGAATCCGTTTGGATTCATGACAAATGGTTGAATGGATACTGCATCCAGTGTCCTACTCTGAGACAAATGCAAAGTTACAATGAGATGGAACAGACATGCACGTGCTTTTATACAGAAGTCTGCTATCCTATGGAATGAGTTATTTATCCAATCTAACCGGCCACATTTGCTGCATTCATCCATCAATCCTGATGACTACTAGACTGGTCATCTACAGATTGCCCTCCAGCATGGGAGAGGCTGTAAGACCACCCGTAGGACTTGGACCCCCAAAACCTTCTAAAGGAGAAGATTAAGACTCATGAAACTATCCCATGGTCATCCTTATAAGAAGGACGGAGCAAAGATAAGGACCTAATAGCAGAAAACAAGACTAACAATTACAATTCATCAGAGTTTTATCTTAGCAATAAAGAAAAGGGAATCAGAAACTTGGAGTAATAAGTATTTAATATACTAATCAGATACTGTGTTCATTATTACAGGAAGTGATAAACATCACATAATTAGTCCTCTCATTCACGTAATCTCATAGAAGATGCAGCCAGAGCCGCAAGATGTGTTTCAATAAAGTTTGTGTTTTATGTACTTCTGCAGCCTCAAGTACTGTTCTGTATTAGTTAAACAATACCAACTATATTAGGGAGGGTACCACACTGTTTTGACTTTCCATTTTACAGTAAATTCCAGTGATGCTGTTCACTCACAGCTGAGAACAAAATCTCACTCAGAATTTCAATAACAGCACCAATTATTTTTGTTTCAAATCAGGATTGCTATTGTTTGGAAGAATATTCAAGAAGGATGTGCTACTAAGACCATAAGACATAGGAGAGAATTAGGCCATTCAGTCCATCGAGTCTACTCCGCCATTCAATCACGGCTATTTCTTTTTAAGCTCTGCTGCAAAGCATCAGTCAACATCACAGGGCAGCTTTTACTTTTGCACAGCAGTATTGACTTGTATATTTTTAATGAATGATTCCACAGCTGCCAATCACACATTCATTTTCTTTGCAATGAAACACAACAAAGAATCTTACAGGAAGCTTTATCAGCAACTCTATAGGCACAGATTGATACACATTGATAAGTGCGCACTTAAATTGGTTGTAGACTTGCAATTATCAGGTAACTCAGCAAGCTAGATCTTCTCTTTCAGCCTCTTAAGCAATCTCTCAGGGTTAAGGATAACTGGCTTCCACTCCAGTTCAATGGATCCCAAGACAGCTGGTAAGTCCAAGTGTGCAATTTGCAGATGCTGCCACATGTGGGTTAGATTGTACTCGGAGGGTGAGCTAGATCGTTGTTGAGAGGTTTTTTTGCTCTCTCCGACTTGACTTAGCCTGTTTGATCCTAATAAAGTCTCTCAATGTATTTTGTGCCTCCCCAAATGAGACTTCTCCATTTGTATCAGTCACAAGCCAGGGTGTCTCACGACTCAGCTGGAATGTTTGATGACTTCAGGGATACATTGAGCATATATATTTACCCTTTAATAAGGCACATGGTGCAAAGTTGCAAGATTCAATGAAAAATATTCACCATGTGTCTCAATTACTCTTACCAAACTGCATTCCAGCTAGCCATTAAAATCAGATGGAAAAAAAATCCAATTATCTATGAGGCTTCCACTTCAATCAGTAGATCTTTCATGCTGATCAGTCTTACAGCTCTAGATCTCAAAGTTATTCAAGATATCAATAACACAGACCTGACATTTTAACAATAAAGCTGATAAACTCATTGTTCTTCAAATTCCTTCTCTGGGCACCATTATACTACATTTTAATTACCATTATTCAGCATAGAAAGCCATTAAAATAGCTCCTTAAAATCAATATTTTTTGCTAAAGGTCTCCTCAGCAAAATTTCAGCTTCAAACATGCTGTCAGTCAGCTTAAATTCAAAGACGACTAATGCAAATTGAGAAAAACTATCAAGATGTCAGGATACTTCATCACCTACATAAACTTAAAGCAAAAACACCTTTCTTGTAATAGGATTAGCACATAAATAGCCTTAAATCCTCTTAATCATCACTTCCATTTTGCTGTTAAACTAATTAAAATACACAAGGGTAAACAGACATACTTGTCAGCTAATGTCTCTTCATGGCCCAAAACATGAGTCAGTAAATGGCCAGATACCTGGCGAAAAGTACCTTATCCGCGCTCCTTAAAGCAAAAGATTGCCATTGGGTCACAGTATTGCAACTCTTTGTGTGTAGACATAGGCCTGTAAACTGAGGACTGAGGTCACTGCAGAGCAATATTAACATACATGCATGTGCACACACATTGATGTGGACAGAACTTTTCCCTTAGAACCTAAAATTAGGTATCCCTGTTTGAAAGAGGTTGCGAGATGTAATAAGTTAGGAGGTAGAGGTCCCTTCACCAAAATCCCTTTATTTACAATTCCAACAGCAGTACACAGAGTGCTATCAGTCAACAGTCTATTTTAGGAATGCTCAGTAAAGTTTTACAACACCAATTTTAAATCCAACCAATTTATTTGATAGTAAATCCGCGAGCTTTCGACGCTATGTGCCTTCGTCAGGCAAATGCAGTGTTCTGATCTGCAGAGGCACTCATATCCACACAGACTGTAACTGTCTGATATGAGTGCCTCTGCAGATCAGAACACTGCATTTGCCTGACGAAGGCGCATAGCGTTGAAAGCTCGCGGATTTACTATCAAATAAATTGGTTGGATTTAAAATTGGTGTTGTAAAACCTTACTGAGTTTACCCCAGTCCAACGCCGGCATCTCTACATCATTTTAGGAATGCCAGAGGAATGAACACACACCCAAGTAAATACATGGAAAAGACTCTCTGATTGGCCCATCAATTGACTCCTTAATCAGGGTGTTCTAATAGGTCAACCTCAATGACCTGATTGAAGTCATTGCACAAGGCAGTGGAAACAGAGTCTTTGAATATTGTAAGGCTGAGCGAGATAAATTATTAGTTAACAAGCGGGGGAGGGGGGGGTGAAAGATTTTCAGGGCAGACAGGAATGTGAGTTGAAGTTACAATCAGATCAACCCTGAGCTTGCTAAATGGCAGAGCAGGCTCAAAGATCCGTGTGGCCTGTTCCTGCTCCGTATGCTTGTATCTTACAACATCACAATTTCCCAAAGAGATTTTTATCCAATTAAATACCTTTTGTAGTGTAGTCACTGTGCATTGTAGGAAATGATGTAAAGATGCCGGCGTTGGATTGGGGTGGTAAGAACTCAGTAAGAATTTAGCAACACCAATTTTTAATCCAACCGATTTATTTGATAGTAAATGCGAGCTTTCGACGCTATGTGCCTTCGTCAGGCAAATGCAGTGTTCTGGTCTGCAATAGCACACATCAGCACAGACAGTCAGAGATTGCTGATTAGAATGCGAATCCTTACATCTAACCTGCTATTCAAGTGTTAAAGTGGCTAACAATGTGTGTGAAGGGAATCCTGAGCATTGGTTAGAGAATTGTGTATTTTCTCCAGACAGCACAGTAACTGAGGTTTTTTGCTAACCCAGGCAAGTTACGGGGGTTACAGATAATGTGTCATGAAGCCAAGATCCCTGTTAAGACCGTCCTCATGTGTGCGGAGCTTGGCTATCAGTCTCTGCTCAGCGACTCTGCGCTGTCGTGTATCACGAAAGCCCCCTTGAAGAACATTTACCCACAGGTCGGAGGCCGAATGCCCATGACTGCTGAAGTGTTCGCCCACAGGAAGGGAACTGTTTTGCCTGGTGATTGTTGAGCGATGCTCATTCATCCGCTGTCGTAGTGTCTGCATGGTCTCCCCAATATACCATGCTTCGGGACATCCTTTCTTTTTAGGAAATCCAGTGGTAAATTTGTCTGCAGGGTCTTACACACAGCACTGAGACAATGGCCTGATAACCTATTTTATTAACGTTGGTTGAAAGATAAATTTTGGACAGAACAGGAGAGGATAACTAGCTGACATTTCAAAGACACTGAGGCAAATTATAGTGCCTTGTGATTGCCCTCATTGAAAACTAATTTTGCATAAAAATCAAGAAAATGTTTTCAACAGCAAAACATGTACAAATGAAATTAAAATAGACCAAAAAGAGAATGCTGCATTTTTGAAATATTTAATATCATTATTCTTACACTCACAGGAATCACTGTCTTAAATGAACAACATATGACAGAAAAGACAAATGTGGACATAATTTTTAAAATGTACTTAGATGACATGGCATGTCAATTAAGTTTGAAATGGAAATCCAATATTGGGATTCAACTAATATTAATAAAGCACTCACACATTGCGATTGCAGTATATTATTTCATTGGAGATACTTCTGATTAGATGACTGTCTAAAAGTTGACTGCCAGCCATTTTTTATCTGTGCTTTATGACAATTTCACAGGTGACTACCATTAAAGATTCTGCTTCAGGGCTAAATGGCTTCAGAAATTTAGGGATATTAAGGACAATCTTAGACATTTGCCACTTGTTACTGGTTGGCAGCAGAAAAGGGGTTTTACCTGATAGTTTAATAAAGAACATTGCTTTTGAGTCAAAAGTCTGTTATTCAGATCTTAAAAGATATGGGTAATAGGAACCCAGAAGCAGAAATTCAAATAATGCGAGGGAATCAATTATCTGGGGATTGCTCTCATGTATGTTGGCTCAGGTTGGGCATGCATTATTCAGTTGAAAGTTAAGGTTTTTGCATCTCTGATTCAGAGCTCTTCGAACTTAAAGTATGGCACAGAAAA
The DNA here is from genome assembly GCA_024679065.1 of Sphyrna mokarran. Taxonomy (NCBI): domain Eukaryota; kingdom Metazoa; phylum Chordata; class Chondrichthyes; order Carcharhiniformes; family Carcharhinidae; genus Sphyrna; species Sphyrna mokarran. Next base: position 73,145,760 of record JAGIQG010000008.1, on the reverse strand, counting down.
ATGTATTTCAAGGACAACTTAAAGGGCTATGGTCTTCATCAAAAAGTGCCTGCCATCAATATTCTGTTACAAAGATTTCAGTCCCTTTAATAATCAGCAGAATGTAAAGCCAAGTAGAATGCGCAAAGAAATGGTTGCCAGAGTCCAACTGTACCATTAACGATAATTCCCTAGCAGCAATTCAGCACTCTCTTCAGGGAACCCACCAAACTTATCACAGTGGAGCATGACCCAACCATTTCCCCATCTGAAGTTATGGCTGCCAATTGAAGACATAGAAGGAACAAAGCTAAATAGCAAAGTTTGAATTCCTCACAAACAGCCATGGAAAAGAAACCCTCTTTGGGAGTCAGGATGAATTATACAAACTGATGCATCACAGGACAGCATTTGACATTTTCTACTACTATGAAAGCCAAAACTACGAAATTACAGAGCATCGTATTTAAGAGATCATTCACAAGAGAATACAAGTAACCTTTCAGGATGGGCAAGACAGGTATATCATTTCAAAGACTGGAACAACAAACAGTATTGGAACAGTGTCTCTTGAATAAAGTAAGTACCAGTAGGCCCTTTCTCAAAATTAAGAAAAAAAGTGAAAATAGAATTACTGCAAAACAGGAAATTGTGATGCTCAGATATCACAGGAAAAAAATGCCTTTATTGGATCTAATTCTTAGCTTATTGCTTACAATGGTTCTCAGAACCACTGAAGTATTTAAATCTATACATCCTCCCTGACTTCTTTTACAATGGAGTAATGAGGGACAAATTGGACAAAATGGAATAAATTTCAGAATTGTTATGGTACAGAGGAGGCCATTTGGCCCATTGTGTCTGTATCAGCTCTGCAAATGAGCATCATGATTTAGTATCATTCCCTGTCTTTTCCCTATAACCTGACACGTTATGAAAAAAAATCACCTAACACTCTCTGTCCACACTTGCAGGACAGAGTGGAGAAAAAGTAAAATGTCATTTGTTTGGGTAAGAGCAGTAAAGCTTTAACTATGCAATGGTGATTTGAAGTTTCTCTAAAAAAGTGCACTTTGTGACACTTTGCTTTCTTTCCACACAAACAAAATCTTTTCTAAAATTCCTTAATTATTCATTAAGCCAGGAACATTTGTACGCCCCATCAGACACTGCAATGCAAATTTGAATTTTCTTCATGTAATAACAGAAGCATTCAGGGAGTTGAATGGAACCAGCCTTAGTTACCAAACTAGAACAACCCTAAGTAATTTTAAAGTGCTAATATTGAAAGTTACATAGAAACACAGAAACTAAAAGCAAGCATGAACCATTCAGCCACTACAGCCTCCTCCACCATTCATTATGATAATGGCTGATCATCTAACTCAATAGCCTGATCCCTCATTCCCTCCATATATCTTGATTTCCTTTGCAACAAGGACTATAACGAACTTCTTCTTGAAAACATACAATGTTTGGTCTCAACTGTATATTAAGGTTGGTGGAGTGGGGAAAAACTGCAACACAAATCCAGAATTCTTAGGATCCCATACAGCAGAGACCAACATAAATAGCGTTAGGGCAGTGGACAATCAACCACGCCAAGACAGAACAGGAAGCATGGAACTTGTGAAGAACACTGAGGGGCAAGTTATTAGTTGTTTAAGATTAGGGGGAGGGTAGTGGAGAAGATGGTTGCCTGAGGAAGTCAATCAGGATGGGGTGTTTGCCACTGAATTGGTGCAAACAGTATTTCAGACAGAAATACCCAAATGAACTAAAAATGCAGGCTGAAAGCAAGAAGTGGAGATAAATCAGTATCAAGGTCTATAATTAAATACTAGCAGATGGATGCTTGTTGTAGTATTAGGAGGTTATAATATAATAGGGGTATTGGAAACATGGTTAACTTTAGGATATGGTATATAGAAATCAACACTAAAAATAAGAAAACTAACCAAGGCCTCAATTTTTACCATGGTGGAGAGCTCTCTTGCATGTTAAAATCCTGGAAATGGCTGAACAATTCTAAGTCCCAGCCCTCCAACATAGCATGTTCCATTTTGAGAGGACAGGAGTGGGATTGGGCTGGAATTTGCACATTTGGGGTTTATGGAGGAAGTTGATCATTTAAATCACCATTTGCCTTCACTGAAGTGGAATTTTGGTAGGCCATGAGTGTGAAATGGGGATTGCGCAGATTAGACTAGATGGAAGTAGGTCTGAACTTGGTAGATTCAATTTGATAACCAAATTACCCCTTGGGAGAGGTAAGGAACCCCTTTGGATCTGATCCTGGGAGAAGTAGGAAACCAACAGAAAAGGTATTGTACCCTTTGGGGAAATAAGGGAAGTGGATGAGGGGTAGTAGCCTGAAAATGATTATTAAAAATAAACATGATTGTGGATAAGAAAAGCATAAAGTCATTGGAACTGTCGGGCTATCAAGGAACTGCTGCGCTGTCAAAAATCTGTCAATTTATCAATGAGCTTTCAAAGAACTGTCAATGTATTTCGAAGAACTATTAAGCTGTCAAGAAATTATCAACCTGTCAAGGAACAATAAAGGATAGTGGTGGGTTGGCGTGGAGAGAACAAGGGGGGACAAAATGTTATTTTTGGGGGGGGGGGGGTTGAGTTGTTGCAAGTTGATGCTAAGTTGGCATGGGGCTGCAAAACACCAAGGGATTGTTGAATGTATACAGGATGTGAGGAGTATGGAGGAGTAGGTGGGGGAATGAGATAGTATAAATTAATATGGATGGGAGATGAGAGTGTGTGGGGGTTGGGGTGAGGGTTGTCCTTTGTTTTATTCCATTTTTTATTTAATCCAACACAATGCCAGAACACAGAGGTAGGCTTGCTCTCCAGCCAACCCCAATACCCAACATCCTCTATACTTCTTCCAAAGAGGGGTCTCTGACTTCTTTACCCAGCCTGTACTGAAATGAAAATCTGTATCTTTTATGTGTCTCTCCTAAGCACTTTGATGGTCATCTAGACATCTAGGGTATGTCTAGATGAACACATAAAAAGGATTGAGATGTCAAGTGGTCATGGACTCAATCCTTACACAATGTAAAGAACACAATGTAGGCTGTTACATTTCAATATTGTACTGAAAATCCAGCCTTTGGGTCCACAGAGCTTGGAATTCTCCTGTCTTTCCGTACCAGACACAAAGCCGAAAACCTAGGCCCAACAGCCAAAAGAGCAAGATTCCACAAATAGCAAGTTGATAAACGATCATGTAATTTGTTTTAGTGGTGTTGCTTGAGGGATAACAGTCAAGACACAGGGAGAACAACCCAATTGTTCAAACAGTATTTTACATCAGAGAGAAAAGGGAAGGCCTTTTGGTTTACCATCTCATCCAAACAATTGTAGCTCTGATAGTACAGCATTCTCTCAGTACAGCACTGAAATGTAATAGCCTAGATTTCAAATCTTTGGTATAAGAATTGAGCCAGTCTCCAAGTGAATTCATGACAGGAGAACATCAAAACTCCTAAGCCCTTATCTGCAGGAAGAACACATTAAAGAAATAGGCTGCAGGCTGACAGACACAAAAGGTAGTAGCGATGATGTTGATTTAGACAAACGTATTGATCTTGCCAAGATATATCTATTGATTTAACTAATTGTGTTGTCAGTGATTAATGTGCCACTTTCCTCGGTTGCATTCTACTATCAAGAGTTTCATTTTTTTCTGTCTGCTTCTCCATCTTCAGACTCTCCATTTCCTACTGAATTTCAAATTCCAGGTTCAGATTTTCATTCCCGGGTCTGCTTTAGAAATTGGGGCAAGCGACCCAGAAAAAAGTGAGGAGGCCCCTAGGTGCAGAAACTGACTAGGCAGAAGATCTGACTCCAATACTGTGCCCAAGATAAACATTAAAACAGATCCATGCCTTTAAACATCCCCTCTCACCCACTTCAGTACAATATGTGCCCAATTTACACCCATGCTACTTATGCCCTTCTACCACCTCTCATGACCCTTTACAATCCCTATGCCAACCTATGTCCCCTCACTCACTGCCCATAGCATTTATAACCCCTGTGTAAACTTAGTGCCAAATCATTTCAACTCAATACCCCATCCACCATACTCTGTCCTTACAACTACAATGTCAACCAATCTAGCATCTACCACTGGTATCAGAAACCATGCAGAAAGGAGATAAAATAAATTTCTATCAACTAAAGTTCTACATGTCTACTGCAGCCATCACTTTCTTGGAAAAAGAACACTCATTCATTAAAACCTATTTATTGTATTTATATTCCATCAATTAAATAAAGCCTTACAACAAAAACATTTAATTCAAATGTGCACTCCCTTATAACAACAAACATTAACATTTGTAGTTTCACATCAAACAGTCTATAACCACTTGTAACTGTCAATTGAACTGTGAAATAGCAGGCACTCTCATGCGATAATGGAAGGTTATGAAATCAGCCAAACAGCACTAATGTAGCATTGGAAACCCTCAGGCTTAGCCCAATAGATAGAGTGAAATAGTAAGCAATCTTTATTTAAACACACACTGGACATTCAGCTCAATGTAGCACTGTTTAAAGATTGCTACACATTGAGTGTCTTCACTAATGTCTTCATGAATGCCTGAATGGAAGATAATGCCAAGCAAAAGAATGCACCTCTCAATTGGGTAATGGTAAATCACCAAGGTCACAAAAGCTTTGAACAATACTGCTGCCGGAATAAGGAGGTTTATCATGACCTAGGGTTCAACTGAAGACTGACAGCCAGTACTCCACTAATTCATGGGAGTGGGTGGCAAATTGATTACAGAATATTATGTAACTGTGCTTCTGATGAGCATGAAATTGAGAGCTTTGGGTATATTAGTCATCGAAGTGATAAAATGTCCAATCATGTTTGCAGCACCAAGCAACAAATCAAATAGAATGTCCAGAGTTCACTTTCAACATTCTGTCCATCGGGTCTCAGAGGAATTGGTGTGGACAACCGCAGAAGATTGGTCACTACCATGAGAGGGTTGAATTCTGAGAAAGACTGGAACATTTTGCATGATTCTGCGTGGAAAGGTAACAAACAAGAAATAAGTTGGTCAAGGCGTATATGATATTGACAAGATTTGAAAGTATTAGTCTGGAATATCACTTCAAACTAACCATGACAGTAAGGACAGAGATTCAGGCTGCAACTAGTGGGAGACATGTATGACACACTCTTCACACAGAGTGCCTAAAAGATGGATCGTATTCATGTGTACTTAAAAAATGAGCAAAATCAACATAAAACAGCTCTCTTCAAATAAGCTGAAAGTAGCCCTGAAAATCAGCCTCTGACATGTTAAATTTGCATTTAAGCCATGATAGAACACAGGCTTGTAGCACAAGCTGTAAGCATTCCTTTATATAACTGAGTCCGGAAAATACACAATGATGGCATTTCCCTTCCTTAGGGTAATGAAGAGTACCAACATAAACTGAACAAAGTTGACAATTGAGTGCTGGTGTAAACCAGAGATGGAGGGAAAACCAAGAACTTGGATTTCTGTAGTGTCTTTCATGACCGCAGGATTCCTCAAAACAGTTCCGAACCAATGAAGGTACCTTTGAAGTGCTGACATGTAGGAAATCCAGCAGACAATTTGCACACAGCAAGATTCCACTTCCTACCAGCAACTAATCTGACTGGCTAATATGTTTCTCTGATGTTGATTAAGAGATAACTATTGGCCAGCCAACTCCCCTGTTCTTTTTCAAAATATCACAATGGGATCTTTTACACCCATGTGAGGAGGCAGACAAGACCTAACTTTAGATTTCCTTCTGAAAGGCAACACTTCTAAGAGTGCAGCACTCCCTCAGGACTGCACTAGAGTGTAAGGTTAGAGTAGAGATTTGTACTTCAGTGCTAGGGTGGGAATTTAATGCAGCACCTCCTCATTCAGGGATGAGAGTGCAACCAGCTCAACAGTCATCAGGACTACAGGAGACAAGCAGAAGTGTGAAGCAAAGAGGAATAACAGGAGGAGGAGTAAATTTCAGTGAGGAAGATACATGTCAGAGTGAACTGAGCAGGTAAAGATGGCAAAACAAATCTGGATAAGGAAAATGTAGTGCAATAAACAGAGAATGAAAAAGTGGAGAAGAGAAAGAATGTCACAGTGATGATCAAATAAACAATTCACCCATTATTTAAGATTAGGGTTATTAACAGAGGTCTACAATCAATGGCCAGCAGTTTTCTTCAAAAAATGAGGGAATGTCCTTAATTATTTTGTTGCAATCTTCTATTGTATAAATAATTACACTCAGGGTTGATTTCTGCTTTCAATTTTATTTTTAAAGTTCAGAGAATCATAGAATCCCTATAGTGCAGAAAGAGGCCATTTGGCCCATTCAGTCTGTACCAACTCTCCAAAAGAGCATCTTACCCAAACCCACCCTCATCCTCTCACCCTATCCTTGCAATCCCTTGTATTTACCATGGCAAGTCCACCTAATCTGCATATCTTCAGATTGTGGGAGGAAACCATGACATTTGGAAGAAACCCACGCAGACACTGAGTGTGCAAACTACATAGACAGTAGCCTGGAATCGAATTTGCGTTCTTAGTGTTGTGAGGCAGCACAGCTAATTCCCTGTGCCACCGTGCTGCAATCATGGGTGAGCATTTCTTGGCTTTCCAACTTGACTTTTGAGGACCAAGTTACATCAACACTTTCTCTTCCTCCTCACCCACCTTTTGTATCTCAGTTACTCTGCAAATTCTATTTCAGGAGAAATCAAGTATCCCCCTAACTACCAATGCAAAGATGTGGAACTTAAGAGAAAAAGAGGGGGTAATAAAGAGAGAGCCAGAAAAGTAAATGAAGTAAAAGCTTGAGTTCTCAAAAAGTATGAATAATACAAAACACATTGCCACCAGGTACAACACCTAGTTCCATTTTGAAAGCTTTGTGTTTCACACAGTTATTAATACAAAAAATGTTATTCACTGGCTGCTTACATATCTTTTATTTTCCTCTTCAGATGCACAAAAACCCCAAATCTTTTTATGTCAGTCTTGAAAATTCTGACTGAAGACTTAATTAATGGGGAAAGCACAACAAGGCAGCAATGAAAATTTACAAAAATGATTCACTTAAATGAGATGAAATTGCAATGCGACCTCTCCACTGAGACCAATTCTCAGTTTTTGCACCGTGTTCTGTGCTGATAAACATGTTCCAATCTTCGGGAAAGCTGCACACAGGAGGTGTGATGAATATAAATTTTAACAGCCTGCTTCATGTAAGGAAATTTAAATAAAAACTGCATTATTATTTAAACAACATTATTATCAGGACAATGACTGCAATTAAATTAACAGCTTTAAAAGTTAACTAGTTCACAGTGAACAGTCAGAATTTTTAATTGCTGAAGTATTAGCCAATTGATTTTTCCCACACAAAATACAGCTTCTTTGGAGAATATCTGAAATGTCTCAGTGACGTTACATTGGCAGAATGGACACTTGTGAATAAACAACCAGTAGTCTGGACCTGTTTATTGTTTTGAAGTTTCATAATCTTGAAGTCAGGGATGGATAAGAAGTAATAGGAGTGAAGCTTGCTTTCCTTACAACTACTGTCCCCAGAAAGGTCAATTTACAATATTTCCTCAGTGACGAAAATACAGTCATTCTGGGGTGGAGATCACCTCAGACAAGAGACGTCATCAAATCAAAACCAATAGCATCTCCTGGGTTAGTTTTGATTGCTTCAGGGGGTTAGAGAACAACTTCTAGTTTATATCCCCCTAACTGGCCTATTTCTTTTGCCTCCCTGAGGAAGAATGTAGAAGCTATTGAGAGGGTGCAGAGGAGATTTACAAGGATGTTGCCTGGATTGGGAGACATGCCTTACGAAAATAGGTTGAGGGAGCTAGGTCTCTTCTCCCTGGAGAGATGAAGGTTGAGAGGCGACCTGATAGAGGTTTATAAGATATTGAGAGGAATAGATAGGGTGGATTGTCAGAGGCTATCTCCCAGGGCTGAAATGGTCGCTACAAGAGGACACAGGTTTAAGATGCTGGGGGACAAGTACAGAGGAGATATTAGGGGAAAATTTTTCACTCAGAGAGTAAATGGAAATCGGCTGCCGTCAGTGGTGGTAGAGGCAAACTCGCTGAGATCTTTTAAGAGACTTCTGGATGAGTACATGGGACTTAATGGGATTGGGAGTTACAGATAGTTCTATGGCCTGGTAGGTACTAATATGATCGACACAACTTGTGGGCCGAAGCACTGTTTGTGCTGTTGTGTTCTATGTTCTAAGTCACATGGGTCTGTGTGGGAAAGGTATTGCAGAGTACCTACAACTTGGTGCACAAACATCAATAATGTATGGGACAGGCTAGATAAGTCTGATCATTGGAAACTTTAATGATATATGCTTCCAACAATTTATGAAATGTTCATACATGAGACTGAACCATATACATCAGGAAGAACCCCATGTTCAATTTCTTTGTCCAAGCTGAGTTAGCAAATTTCTGAAGCAATTGCAATGCTATGATTGGACTCATTTCCACAGGCTGTGGAAGGATCATAAATAAACCATGAAGTGAATGTAAGAGACTTGGGAACATGGCAGGATCAACATTGGCTCTGATGTTCCATCTCCGTCCTACATTGCAGCATACCTTCTTTAATGGGATGAACTTATTGCTGGCAAGGCCATCATTCTTCTTGACCCTAACAGCTCTTAGGAAGTTGGTGATGTGCTGCCTTCTTAAACTACTAAGTCCATCTAGTGCAAGTTTACACAAAATGCCACTCAGGAGATAGTTCCAGGATTTTGATCCCTCAATGAAGGAACAGCGATATTGTTCCAAGTTAGGACATGATGTGTGGCTTAGAGGGAAACTTGCAGATAATTTTGTTTCAATGCATCTGCTACATCTGTCCTTCTGGGAGGTATGGATCAGAGGTGTCAAAGATGCTATCAAGGGAATTTTGTTGAGTTGCTGCAGTGCATCTTATATAGTCCACATTGCTGCCATTCTGTGTCAATGGGGGACAGGGTGAATGTTTAAAACGATAAATGGGGTGCTTATCAAGTGGCTATTTTGTCCTGAGTGGTATTGAGCTTCTTGAGTACTGTTGGAGCTGCACTCATCTAGGCAAGTGGAGAGTATTTCATCAACACTCTTGACTTGTGTCTTGTGGATGGTAGATAGGCTTTAGAGAGACAGGAGGTGAATTACTTACCTCAGGCTTCTGAGTCTCTGACTTGTTCTTGTAGCCACAGTATTTCTATGGCTAGTCCAGTTTAGTTTGTAGTCATGGTAACTCCCAGGACGTTGATGGTGGAGATTCAGTGATGGTAATGTCATTGAGTGTCAAGAGGAGACGGTTGCATTCTCTGTTGCTGAAGGTGATTGTTGTGTGGCACTTACGTGGCGTGAACATTACCTGCCACTTATCAGCACAAACATGAATGTACTCCACCTCTTACTGAAAAATACTATTGAATTAAGTTGGAAATTTACTAGTAGCCTTAAAAACATAATCCAGGATAAGTAAACATGCTCAGGAAAAAAATAAATGAATTGAAGAGGAAAATTAACTATAATATCTTCTTCCTGGCAGTTTGTGTTTTTATTAAAACGTAGCTTGACAGAGACCTTGGTTTATAATGGACCAGTGCTATCTATTCCTTTTTTATCCTCTTATTATGATTATGTTTTTAGCTGCCTTGTCCATGACTATTTCTACATTTTACAATAGATGTGTTTTTTTCAAATCAGTGTCCCGACCACTCCTACACATCTCCCGATATCATTAATAGTTTCAAATGATTTGCTCGGTGAATAGATTGAACTAGTTTGATAATGATAGACTGATGGATTGACCAGTGGCTGCCGATGGCGAAGATTGAGAGATAAATGGAGGGTAGAGCCTTAAAGCAGTGAATTAAAAATAAAAGAGTAAAGGTCCATGAAAAACATTGATGGTTTGAACTGTCAGACTCTGCAATCATGAAACATATCTGCCCCTGCTCTCATTTCTTATGTTCCCTCTGCAACACACTGCTCTACTCCTCAAAAACCCTTCCCTTTCCTACACCTCTTCATGTGAGTGCAGAAAATGCAGCACTCATCCTTTTATCTAATCCTTCTCAGTACCTAAATATTCCTTCCAGAAATTCACATATTTATTTCTGTTTAATTTGCTGTATTTATTACTCACAAAGCAATCTCCTCTGCAGTGGGGATACTAAACGTGTTTTGTGGAACATGCAAGCATGTAAGTAGGAGTAGGAGTAGATCACTCAGTCCCTCGAACCTGCTCCACCATCTATAAGATCATGGCTGATCTGATTGTAACTAACCTCAACCCCACATCTCTGTTTACCCCAGAACCTTTAACACCCTTGTTAATCCAGAATCTATCTAGCTCTGCTTCAAAGATATTCAAAGACTCTGCTTCGACCCCTGACCAACCTGCAAGTTTCCTAGCACTTTCCAATTCTCCACATTGTTTCCACTCTGACCTGTCTGTTCCTGGCCTGCTGCAATGTTTCAATGAAATTCAACACAAGCTCAAGGAACAGCAACTTATCTTGCGATTTGGCACTCTACATCTTTCTGGAATCAACACTGAATTCAACAATTTGAAATCATAACCTTTGCCTTCATTTTGTTTCTTTTCTTTGGCTGGTTCATTTTCTTCCACATCTTTTTCTTTGTTCCTTCATTGCGCACCAACAGCAGACTAGCCTCCAAATTTAAAGAAATAATTAAGCACCAATTGAACCTGCGAACAAACTAACTAGCCCTGATAATACACACTGCCCACTGACATGAGCAGTTTGGCAGGAGGTTGTTTTTTTCAAAAAACACTTTCTAAAAGTGGGAAGTAAATGGGGCAGTGGGCATGGGATTCAATATTAAGGCTGGGGCCTTTGCACATTGGGGGCTGCTCCTTAAGGTAGTACCCACCTTTTCTTTCTATCCACATTCTATAAATAACATCATAGTGTCCCTAACCTCCTGTACCCAAACTCTCATTGCCTGTCTGGCTTCAGGGTCCAATAGCATTTTTCTTGCACTAATGCACCTACTGTTGATGGTGCCAGGATTGCTAAAACTCTAGGTAACTCCTGAGGGGCGGGTGATTCCTCCCAAATGAGGGGGTTGTGATTCCTCCCCAGTGAAGGGTGGGGGATTCCTCCCCAGCGAAGGGTGGGGGATTCCTCCCTAGTGAGGGGTGGGGGAATTCCTCCCCAGTGAAGGGTGAGGGAATTCCTCCCCAGTGAAGGGAGAGGGAATTCCTCCCCAGTGAAGGGAGAGGGAATTCCTCCCCAGTGAAGGGAGAGGGAATTCCTCCCCAGTGAAGGGTGGAAGTTGCACATTGCCCCAATTTAGCCGCCCACTTTGCTTTAGGGCTTTGAGGGAGGAGGGGTGGGCAACCTGTTCAGCCACCTGTAATATCATTTAACCTCTCCTACCCTCTACCCTATTATAGACTTCCCCTTTTGTTCTCAATGTGCCATCTCTTTCATTTGCTTTAAACAGACTACCATATCTGGATGTACTATAATCACAACCTGCCAATTTGAGTACCTAGCTATTCTTATTCTCTGTCTCAACGGCTCTGCCAATTTCTAAAAGGCAGAGAGGTTTAGTGAAGGAATTTCAGAGCTTCAGAGTCTAGATGCTAATGCGTGGAACAATTTAAATCAGGACTGCTCAAGAGATGATGGAGTAGATATTTTGTTGAATTAATGGGCTAGAGGAGGGTACAGAGATAGGGAGAGCCATGGAACATTTGGAAAAAAGAGTGAGCATTTTAAAATCGGGACCATGCTTAACTGGGAGCCAGTATAATTCAGTCAGCACAGGGATGATTGGCAAATAGGATTTTCTTTAGTTAGGACTTAGCCAACAGAATCTTGGGGTCCTAAAATTTACAGAGGGTGAAGTGTGGGAGGTCAGCCAGGAGCATGTTGGAATTGCCGGATTGAAGTAACAATGGCATGGATGGAGGTTTCAACAGCAGATGAGCTGAGACAAGCACAAGGTGGGGCAATGCTACGGAAGGTAGAAATAGGCAGTCTTAATGATGACACGGGTCATTATTATCAAACACTCAGCTCAGGGTCAAGAATGGCACTGAGTTTGCAAACAGTCTAGTTGAGCCTCAGGCAGTTGCCAGAGAGAACAGTGGAGTGGTTAAGGAGCAAGAAATTGGAGCGGGCACAAAAGATAATGGCTCTGATCCTCCCAATATTTAATTGGAGAAAATAGCTGTTTGTTCACTACTTGCTGTCAGAAAAGCAGTCTGATAAATTAGAGATAGTGGAAGAGTTGTGGAAGGTGGTAGGCCTGGATGTAGTCAGTGTACATGTAAAAACTGACATTATGTTCTTGGATGGTGTTACTGAGGACAGGTCTTTGATGAGGCAAACAAGAACTCCAAAAGCCAGGAGATCCTTAAAGACACAAAAAAAAGCGAGGAGATATTGGCAAAGAACATCTGAGCAGTCAAAGCAGAGATTTGAACAGCCTGTTTTTCCTCTGCTGAAGCAGTTGCCTAGGAGTGATAGAAAAGAAAGCCTAAAGATATTGAGTTGCACAAGTGTATGCCATTTAGCAAAACATTATTTGTATTCTTTGTATAATCACAAAAAATATTACTTTGCTCCAATTTCCTGTGTTTCCCCATTCATGGTTGCTGGAAGGCATCATGCCTTTTCAGTTGCTTGCTAATGAATTGGAAAACATGATTTGATGGAGATCAGTGGGAGGATGTGCAAGGAATGGCTGCTTGGTCACAGTACTGCTCCATGTCAATGTGACTGAGTGGGTTGTGGGGGGATGGGGGTGCTGTGGAGAATGGTGGGCGCCGAGGGGGGATTCATTGCAGGGGGGGGTAGTAGTGGGCACGTGGCGGGACAGGAGAGTGGGGGGTGCATGGGGAGAGATAGAGAGGAGATTGGTGCATGCATGTGTGTGATTGATGAGTGTGTGATAGGGGTGTGTGTGTGTGTGATAGGGTGTGTAGTGGTGTGTGTGTGTGTGGTGTGTGTGTGTGTGTGTGTGATTGGTGACTGTAAGAGAAATTGATGACTGCTTGATATGAGTGCATGTGTGTGTGTGTGTGTCATACATTAAAGAATGGGACAGATTAGTTGTGGACATATAAAAAGACTTATAAGAGTACAGATTAATTAACTGGACCCATTTATATAAAAATGTGACGGGTAAACATGGCTTGAATCCTTTTACATGTGATTTTCCTGATAATCAATCTTAAAAACCTACAATTCAGATGCACATATACTAAGATACATCAAGATTTGCAGAAAGGAATACTTAAACACTGTCAGTAATATCTATTGTGGCTTTTAATGCCAACTACTTCAAATTAAATAAAGCATCAATAGGTTAAGGGACACTTTTGGTTCAATAAAGGAGACTGCAGGTTTCCATTTCTGAGAGTAGGTAAATGGCATCCAATTTCAGTTGACACGCTTGGAAAGGATAAAAATGATTTATGTGCCAGAGCTCCCTTACCTTGTTAGGATGCAACAGCAAAGCCAGTGAAAGCTCCATGACATTGTTTGCAAAATATATTTGGGCTAATAAACCATCCAGATTAAACCACTGCTCACTCCAGTTGTCAAGATATCCTGGAGATCTGAGCTCTCCTCCTGTTTGCTCACAACTTCCACATTTCAGGATTGGTGAGTTCTATTTAATCAAGGGAATCATCAGAAGGACTCTCCTTTCTCCAGTGACCTTTTATTCATTCATAACAAATTTACAGTTCCTTGCTTCTCATTATCTCTGGAGAGTTTCACAAATGAACAATAGGTCTGATCTTTCTGCATCTTTTAACTCTTAAGGATTTTTGTGCAGTAACTTGGAGGAAGTTCAGACATAGTTAACACCATTTTTTTTCTACAAGATGTATACTCTTGATACATTCCATGATTAGTACCCTGTGCCTGACAATATTCTTTCATCTAACTTGAAGCTTGCCCTTTTGAGGAAACTTCAATATAGTATAAATAATATAACACCTTCCATGATCACAGGTTGTCTCAAAATGCTTTACAACCAATAAAATCATTCTTAAAAGTGTAGTTACAGTTATAATGATAGGAAATGCAGTAGATAAATTGTGCACAATGGGGTCTTACAGGCAATAATGTAATAATGGCCAGATAGCCAGGCAATTAGTTAAGGGATAAATGATGCCTCTTTTTGGCCTCAAAATAGTATTATGTAGGTTCAAGTACCCTTTAATCCTTTTTTGTTTCATGGATGTTGCTGGTAATGATAGCACTTGTTAGCCATTTCCAATTGTCCATCAGAATTTTGCCACAATTCCTTAATACCATACTTGGTCAAATGCTGCCTTGATGTCAAGGTTAGTCACCGTACCTCAACTCTGACATTCAGCTCTTTTGTCCATGTTTGAAGCAAGGATGTAATGAGTTCAGGAGCCTCAGTGTTGAAACCCAAACTGAGTGCCAATGTGTAGGTTATTGCTATGTAAGTGCTGCTTGATGACACAGTAAAAGATGGTATTGTCCAATGTTACTGGATTGGTAAACTCAGTAAAGTTTCACAACACCAATTTTAAATCCAACCAATTTATTTGATAGTAAATTCGCGAGCTTTCGACACTATGGCCTTCATCAGGCAAATGCAGTGTTCTGGTCTGCAACAGCACTCATACCAACACAGACAGTCATAGGTTGCTGATTAGAATGCGAATCCTTACATCTAACCTGCTATTCAAGTGTTAAAGTGGCTAACAATGTGTGTGAAGGTATTCCTGAGCATTGGTTAGAGAATTGTGTATTTTGTACATTGATGATTGTGATGATTGTGTACATCATCAAACGTGAGGATACCATTCACCAGGTACACGATACATACTCTTGCAACTCGGCCAACGTTGTCTACCTAATACGTTGCAAGAAAGGATGTCCCGAAGCATGGTACATTGGGGAGACCATGCAGACACTACGACAGCGGATGAATGAGCATCGCTCAACAATCACCAGGCAAAACAGTTCCCTTCCTGTGGGCGAAACACTTCAGCAGTCATGGGCATTCAGCCTCCGACCTGCGGGTAAATGTTCTTCAAGGGGGCCTTCAGGACACACGACAGCACAAAGTCACTGAGCAGAGACTGATAGCCAAGCTCCGCACACATGAGGACAGTCTTAAAAGGGATCTTGGCTTCATGTCACACTATCTGTAACACCCATAACTTGCCTGGGTTAGCAAAAAACCTCACTTACTGTGCTGTCTGGAGAAAATACACAATTCTCTAACCAATGCTCAGGATTCCCTTCACACACATTGTTAGCCACTTTAACGCTTGAATAGCAGGTTAGATGTAAGGATTCACATTCTAATCAGCAACCTATGACTGTCTGTGTTGGTATGAGTGCTATTGCAGACCAGAACACTGCATTTGCCTGACGAAGGCCATAATGTCGAAAGCTCGCGAATTTATATCAAATAAATTGGTTGGATTTAAAATTGGTGTTGTGAAACTTTACTGAGTTTACCCCAGTCCAACGCCGGCATCTCCACATCATGACTGGATTGGTAATCCAGAGGCCCAAACTAATGTCCTGGAAACATGTGTTGGTTCAAATCCCACATTAAATTTCAGTTCAATTAACAACATTCAATTATTAATAAAATTCAATTACTTCATTTTTAAAATCTGAATTTCAAACTCCCAGTGTCTTTTGTTGTAAAAACCCATCTAGTTCACAAGTGTCCTTTACAGAAGGAAATCTGTCATCTTTACCTGGTCCTGGTCCACAGCAAAGGGATTAACTCTAAACCTCTGAAATGATCTATCTCCATCCACACAATTGTACCAAATGGCTGGAGAAAAACCTTCTCTCAGAAACAGCAACTCTAACAGTGCAGCACTCTCTCAGTACTATACTGAAGCGTCAGCCTAGATTCAAGACTCAGCAATGAAATATGTTCCACTGAAATAAGTGACATCAAATATGTTATTCTGCAAGAGAGAGTAAGGTGATCTTTCTTTATTCATAGCTCCTCATGGTATTCCTCACATAATATATAATTACTTCAGCAGCTTTTGCCGTGACACTTCCTTCCAAATTCATCCAAACCACAAACCAAAGTGATTTAACAGTCTTAGTAGACATGCTGTCCAGAGAATTCTCTTCATCCTTCCATCTACATTTCCTAATTAGTTTTTGAGCTCTCAGACAGGTATGCAGCTGCAGTCTTCAGTCAATTCAATCAAAGAGAGAAGGTCTCTTTATTTGTTTTTGGGGATGAGTGGTAAGGCCAGCATATATAGCTCACCCCTAAAAGCTCTTGAAAATGTAGTGAGCTGTCTACAACTGAGTATTAGATGGCTGTTCAGAGTTAACCGTATTAGGATGGATTTGTTTGGGTGCAGCGGTGTGGGAGGTGGTCACGTGTGGCCCAGACCGAGCAAGGACACCAGATTTTCTTTTCTGCAGGACATTAATGAATCAGTTAGGTTTATAATGAAAATACAATATTTTTCTGACCTTTGTTAGTGACACTAGCATTTTATTTCAAATTTATTAATTAAAATTAAAATTTGACCAGCTATTGTGATGGGATTTGATCTCATATTTTTAAATGACTTAAGTCTAACTTCTGGATTTCTAGTCCACTAGCATTACTCTATTGTTGTACTGTTGTCACTCATGGTGGTGACAAAACTTAGCAATTTTGTGATTACCAAGAAGCTATTATTAGCATTATTAAACTGTGTACAGAAGAGGGCACAGGTATGGAAAGGATACCATGGCATGTCCTTACATATTCCACTTAGCTCTACACTGCTTACCCGAACTTAGGTTAGATGCCTTCTTACATCCCAGTTTAACTCTTAATGTGTTGGATTTTTCTATACACCTTCCTCAAGACTTTAATCCCTGGCTATAAATTGACATTAGTTATTTACAATTCGATTCAAGTCTTGTGTTATAAAGTCATAGAGGTTTACAGCATGGAAACAGACACTGGCCCAACTTGTCCATGCCATCCCTTTTTCTAAATCATTAAGTTAGTCCCAATTGCCCGCATTTAGCCCATATCCCTCTATACCCATCTTACCCATGTAACTGTCTAAATGCTTTCTAAAAGATAAAATTGTACCAATTCTATTACTATCTCTGGCAGCTTGTTCCAGACGCTCATCCCCTCTATGTGAAAACATTGCCCCTATGGACCCTTTTGTATCTCTCCCCTCTCATCTTAAACCTGTGCCCTGTTGTCATAAGACTTGTGTACTTTACTTCAATGTTGCAAAGATAATTACTATTTCATAATTAAGATTAAAACATCAACAGTATGTGTAACAGAGTTCATATGCTTTACCCTGCTTTTGAGTCTGTGAAATCAGTGTCTGAGGCAGCTACATCTTATCTGCCACCGGTTGAATGAGTAGTAGGATCAAGCAGCTGTTGGTCTTGGTGGTGCATAGTTGGTTGTAGCTGGGTGTAGACATGGCTTCATGTGCTTTTTCCATGGGAGGAGGTGTTGTGCCATTGGTCGGTCAGTTGCTGTGGCAGCGGTTTGGTACCGCGAGCGGTGGTTGTTTCATCATGGGTGGATAGAAGTGGTGTCTGAATAGCTGTCGGTTCTGTCCCTTCTTCTTCCACTTGTTCCAGCATTCTCTATGCATCAAGACGATGTCACCCTACACATAGGAAAATGTAACTATAGCTCATGTTTCTTGAGTAGCATCTGACCAGACACTGTGGGTGCACTCCACAGACATGGTCATTCAACAGGGTGGTTAAGAATTGGTTTACTTTGGCTTTGAAAGTCTCTACACCTCTGTCACTGGATGTGGTGGGGCAGCTACCTGGCTCCAGTGGACTCTGTGGTTTCATCTGTGGTTGTCATATCTACAGACTGCACTGTGGTCACTTATGAAAGACAAGGCTCTCCTGGGAGTTGTCCTGACTCTGGTATTACCTCCGCTGGGGTAATCTGCTATATTGTGGGTTGGTCTGCCCCTTTAGTTTGGGAACCTGGAAAGGAGAAGGACAGCCCTGTTCCACAAACAGGGAAGAGAGCTTATAAACCAAGTCAATATCGTGGTTGCTGTTTTACAGTTGGGTTTTCAGTCAGATGGTTTCTGGATGAAGCAGGACAAAAGCTATTTATGTGTCATTACTGGGGAAGTGGAAATGGCTAATTTCCAAGCTTCAGTGATTTGTGTTGCCGGACCTTAATGGCTGTTGAATCATTCCAATGACTTGGAATTGGACTCCCTCTGCACAGTATAATGGGATGTCCATTGTTTGGACCCAGCAGCCTTGTTTCTCTGCTTGATAAGATGGTCAATCCAATGCTGGAATCTAACTTAAAACTGGTTAGAATGGCCAATGATTGAAATGTCCATGTTTGGTACTTCTCTGGTACAAATAATAATTTGTATTATCTGATTCAATCAAGAAAAGCTGTTCTGGGTCAGTGGTCTCAACTTCATGGGTGGCTCTCGGATTGTCTCCACATAGTGTATGGAGCATGACTTACATAGCCGACTGAAGTCGCTTTGTTGCAACAATGGAAATACTTAGCAGATCTGGCCAGACACTGTGGGTGCACTCCAGACATGGTCGTTCAACAGAGTGGTTAAGAATTGGTTTACTTTGGCTTTGAAAGTCTCTACACCTCTGTCACTGGATGTGGTGGGGTAGGCTGTGGCTTCTGCACATTAAGTGCTCTCAATTCTACAAAATGCAGGTGTGGGTCTCACAGCTCATTCAGCCTGATTAACTGGACAGCCTTGTCGAAAGTGAAGTCACCCTTAGCTTGGAGAAGGTGAGACAGCATGTTGTCCATGACACACAGCATGGTTGTGTCTCAGATGAGTTCAGATTTTAGATTGCCGTTTTTGCATCCTTCTGCCATGCAGTAGAGATCATTGAAAGAGGAATCAAAGAACTCCCCTGGTTATTGGACTATGATGTTAATTTTGGGATGTTCCAAGATCTTGGTAGATCCACGTTGAAAAACAGGAAGAGAGATTTTTAAGCAGATGATTCATCTGTGGCATTCCTGGCAATGATACTGTCTGCAACTAGGCCAATTAAATAAAGTCACACGCCAGTATGTTCTGTGTCCAACTTCCTAAATAATCCTGCAGCTGTGCTACAGTTGAGGCAGCTTTTACTCCAATTGTGAACTTGGTCAGGACCATAGGAAAGTCACATTGAGGATAGTAATGAAAAATTGCAAAGCACCATTACTAAATTTTAAATATGCTGTCGCTTTAAGAGAATGAAGGATTTCAAAATGGTGATGCTGATTTAACTGAAGAAAGTTTTGACATGACTTTAAAATGATGATGGGCCAGGAGGAGGAGGAGGAAGCTGTAAAGAGACCATAGGATGAGTCATGACTGTGGATCAATTGAATGATGGTGGTCTGTCACATGTTAGGTCCAGGTCAGGATGACAGAGGTTTTGCTAGTCCGGAGACTGAGAATTTAAAAAGCATTTGGGCTTTAGTTTAAATCAGGGTTTTTCCGTGTTCAATCATTTCACTTTCTTTAGTTATGGTAATCCAGATTTATGGATGGGGAGTGGTGTGGAACATGGAGAGGGCACTGAGGCTGGACTGACGATGAATATGCAATTAAGTTTCCTGTCTGGCTGCTTTTTTTTTAAAAAAAGTATTTTCATTGGACTGTCTTGCCTGGAACTTTAAAAGCGTTTTTATCTCACCATGTAGGATGCAGGCTGCTGGCTCTGCCTTGTTGAAACTGCTTTCACATGACTTCAGTGGAGACTTTAGCTTGCAATTAACTTCTGCCACTTCTTTTTTCTGTTGTCAGGATCTTCTGTTTCTGGAGCAATTCAGGCAAGTTTTCTCAGCTTTCTGCACGAGGTTTTTTTCAAGAACAGGAATGTGTTGCTGGTCTCTTTTGTCTTGATTTTTCGAGCCTTTTTAGAGAGAAGGTGGATTTTAATTTCCTGCTGTCACCACACTTCTCATGGTGGATACACCAATGCCATCTTCATTTTATTGGAATGCTGCTACCCATCATGAGCAACGCTTAGACACCATTAGCAGTCTTGTACAAGTCACTACTAAGTCTTTACGAACATTACTGAACTAGGTACATATTTACAGAGGAGACCACAGATGTGAAGATGACTCCATGGCATGTCCTTACACGTTACTACATAGCTCTACACTGCCCTAATCTCTACGTAGGGACCTTTTTTTATCAGCAGTAGGCAGTCCCAGTTTAACATTTAATATACCAGATCCTACAACAACCATTACACAATGCTTAGCCATTCATTCTCCATATTGTCTGTGTTAATTCAGGATAAAGTGGAAAAATAAATTCAACTTCAATCCGTTCATTGCTGGCAATAATTTTTTTTCAACCAGTGTTGACTAGTGCCACCACAATGGTTTTTGTTTCAAGTGTGACATGGACCAGATTACAGTTGTGACATGACTGAGAACCACCATTGTCATACTTGCAGATCTTGGTGTTTCTGCTTCAGCCAAGCAACCTGAAATTTCTATTATGCTCTCCCAAGGATATGTAGAAAACAACTGGATTTAAATTTACTCATGAGTTCAAGGTGAGAATTTCTTCAAAAAAGATATCCTTGAAAATTTCCCCTTACCTCCTAAATCATTGACTCTTGACAGAGCACATTTCCTACATGGGGCTTCAGTTATGTGATTGTCATGGCCAGACTTCATAATTCTCAATACTGAAGTAGTTATTAGCACACAATTTAATTAAGAATCACCTCAAGCAGATTCCTTCTCATCCAACATCTCCCCATATCCACTTTCTAGGGAGAGGGGCTTTAGAATGGATCGAGAGTAGGAAGCCCATCTGTTTTATTCCTCTCCTTAGCCCATAGATGTTCACATCCATCTACCAATCCGAGCTTTTTCTACGCCCACCCCAGCTGTGATCAGATCAGCCTGAAGTTGACAGGAAGGTCAACATTCCCTGTTTGTGAATATACATGATAGATTAGAAGATGGCCTTTATAGGGAACATATTGAACAATTTTTGAGAGAAGAAGCTTTGATCCCTTGGGTTTTATCTTTTTTTACATCAGGGAAATGTATAATTCTCTAATACACATATGCAAAAAGTATTTATATGTATCCATTATCTGAAATTTCAATAACTGATTATGACTTGTGCCCCATGGAAGCTAGAGTTTCAACATGTGAAAGCACGAAGCCAATAACCAGGTCCCTAAACTGTCAGTAAATGTTATTCTTCAGAACATCACTAAATCAAAAGCTATATCTGTTTTTTATCCTTAATTCGACACATGACTTGTAACATCAATACTAGGAATTGGACAGTGGATATCTCTTTTGCTAACAGTTAAATGTGAAGGAAAGCTACCTGCGATCCCTGATCCCAACGCTCAATAACCAAATACAAGCTCAAATGTGAAATGATATCAGGGTTTTCAGTGGCTGGAGCCACTGAAAATGTTTATTTTCAGTGGCTCCAGCAGACTGGTTCATGCCAGGAGTACATATCAAAGATTTGAACAGTTTAATAGGTGAAGATCTTGTCCATATTTCCAATATGCATCTGACACAGACACTGTATTGTACACAACTGACAAAGTCTGCACAACTGTTTGAAATGTCAGTTCAGAAATAAATAGTCAAAGAAAAGATGCGTGAAATTGAATGCTGGATGGCAGGATGCTAAAGAAAATTACTAACCTGAGAGTGTTAACCCTGCAATATTACTATACAGTGCTAGTAGCCATTCCTTGATAAAACTAGTATAAAATTTGAGGCCATACTAACAAAAAACAGTTCAGTAAGGGAGAGAGTAGAGCAGGTGTCACATCAGGTCTTTGAAGTGAACCTAAATAGCTACTGAAATATAAGCAATGCTCCCAAAATAGAATCTTGTCCATTCTTTGAAGCCACATGCATTGGTCATTTAATCCTTTCCATTATTCATTTGCACAAGAGTTTCTATTTGCATTCTTTAGAAAGAACTGTTCAACATTAAATGCTGTATTTATTTCTGAATTAAAATCAATTTTGAATATTCTTGAACTTATCATCACTCCAAAGTTCCTTTGAACCTTCTGAGCCGGATTCATGATTGATGTAAAATCCTTTCTCTCTTCTCTTTTTAAGCAAAATCTTTTTTAATTCCTCTGCACTCAAATCTATATCCCACGGTGATTGAGAAGCTTCAACTTCTCAGTACTCTGATTTTCACTGTTTTCATACTTTCTTGCTGATGGACTCTAATCCTTTGATAAGAATGATAAACGGCACCCATGCTTCTTCTTTCACTCTATCATCTTGACAATTACCCAGTGCCTCACCTGAAACCAGTGCGACCAAGCACACTGGGTCATTCCAGTTTCTATGCTGCACAACTATCAATCACACATACATATGAATGCTGAATTGCTGAACAACATCAGGGTGGAAAATCATCTGGGTCAGTCAGGAGGCCAAAGATCAGCCCAAAATTATGTCCCCGTCTTCATTCAAAATTCCTGAGCCACCTGCTTATGCTTGTAATACATCCGCAGGCAGCTGATGCATTCTTATAGAAGTCACCAGCCCATTTGTCTCAATGCTAGCAACCAGAAGGTAAATAAACGGAGAGAGCAAAATGGGAGCGGAGGTTATGATGGTGACTATGAAGCCAATAAAGAGCACTGAATAGGACAAGTCCTATGCTTCCCCAGCTCAATAATATATTTTCTTTATTGTCTCTCCTTTCAAGTGCCTTGGAACTTTTTAAATATTACTAATGCTATATTAATGCTAGTTGTTACTATTGAGATCAATACTGAAATTTGGTCTCTCACTTACAGGATGCAGGATCTTCATTTCCAAAAATTGACAGTGGCACTCATTTAATACCTATAAAATAGGTGTGGTAAGGTTAGATTACTCCCAAATAAACAATTGAGGCTAATTTATATCTCAATGTAATTTACATTTAACAACAAATAAGAACATAAGGAATAAGAGCAGGTACAGACCAGGTAGGGTCTTGAGCTACTTCGCCATTCCATATTGGAGTAATCTTGCGAATGCCAGTCTGCTAGTACAACACTCACCAAGTCTTGTCCTCCGGTACATCACTGCCTTATTATAACAAAGGAAAGGTTACATCCATGGCCTACAACAGACCTGTGCTCTGGACTCATGTAATCTGCAGTCCAGGCTATGACTGCAGGTTTAAAGTCCCTTCACTCGTTTCTCATTGGGTGAGCTCCCTCTTGCTCATAGGGAAATTTGCATGCAAATTATAGTTGTCCTTTGTGGCCAACATGATCATGGCTGATCTTCTACTTCAACTCAATGTGGGATCCTCCATCCCATAATTCCCTTAGTGTCAACAATACAGCATCCTCTGCATTGTCATTTTCCCTACCTGGAACCTTTGATATATAAATTAGGAAAAATAAAATACTGCCACAAAAAAAATCAAATAAAAATTAAATTGTATTTATTCTTAACTTTCATTTAGACTTGCCTCAAGATAGTAATCTTGACTGAGGATTTGATCTGGTTTATCAGAAGAGAAAACATGATTTAGAATTAGCTAACGTCGTTATATTGTTGGTTTCAGATTAGATTATAAATAATATACAGCTGAGAATTGTGTAAACAACAAATGGAAATCATATCCCATTGTCCTTTATTATTTCTAAGTGTACATCTAAAGTTCCAGATGTAAATATATGGAAAATAATGAACCTCTCCAAAAACTAAATCTAATAATCAAAAGATTCTCGTTGTCAGTGAAGAAATTCTTGTCTCAGTCCTAAATGGGTCACCCTTGTCTTTAGACTTTTCCCCCAGTTCTAGACGCTCTAGCCATAGAAAGTCTCTCATCATCATTTCAGTCAAGCACCCTCAGAACTTGATATGCTTCATTTTGAACTCCAGATAACATAGGATATTTTACTCAATCATTCCTTATTCAATACCTCTCTCATCACAACAAAAAACTAACGAATCTTTGTTGCATCTCTTTTAAGGCAACATAACTTTTATTAGGTAATGAAGCCAAAACTCGCAATACTCCAGGTATGGTCTTGATAAAGCCCCATATAATGTAGCAAATTCTCCTTACTCCAAATACCACTGTAATAAAGGCTCACTTGCCTTCCTATTAGCTTAATGCACAGACTCTCTCATTTGCATAGAAATGGCTAATGTCTTTTCTCTCTATCTTCAAACACTAACATGGCCACTGTCATTTCCAAATTCCAAAAAAAATGCATTTTCATTGCTAGTACAGCAACTAAAGTAATGGCCTGATTCACCATTAAGATAAGAAGCTCAAATTGGGAAAATCACCTAACATGGCAGATCGGTGTCCAAGAGTAGTCATTCTCTAGTCACTCAGTAACTACTACTGGCAAAGTTCAGAAACCAAGTGGAGATGGAAAAAAAACTCCTAACAATTTAAGAGAGCTCTCACTCATACATACTTGATGCTGAAAAAAACTCTTATTCATGAAACTCATTCAAATATTTATAATCCCCATAAGTTGTCAATGTGTTACAAAAATTAACTTCTATCCGCTAACCAAGTTAATGATACTAGTCCTTTAATAGCCTCTTTAAACTATAAGTTAAATGTTAATTAAGGGCCCTTGCTGAAGTAAATGATTTTTGTGTTACTGGAACTCTTCCAAGCATTTATATTGGGCTTAGCTGTAATAAAAGCTCTTGAAAAATGTTAATAATGAGGTCTATTGAAACTACAAGTGTCTATTTCTTTCTGAGCTACACTAGATGGTCTGTCAATCAATGGACACCTGATGTCTTGTGTACAAGATTATGAGGGGTATAGATAGAGTAAACAGGGCTACGCTTTTCCCTAGGATGGACTCAAATAGCACAAGAGGTCACGGGCTTAGGGTGAGAGGGTAAGGTATAATTTAGATGCTAGAGGGAGTTTTTTCACACAGAGGGTGATGGGGGTATGGAATGCACTGCCAAGTAAAGTGGTGGAGGCAGGTACTCTGGAGTTTTTTAAGAAATACTTAGATGGGCACATGAACAGAATGGGAATGGAGGGGTATAGAAAACTGATTTAAAATAGGGATCATGAGCCTTGGGAGTCCCTGGGAAGTGTGTAAATAGATGATGATATTGATGTACTTGTTTTTATCCTACAGGTGCTTTGGTCCACCTTGTTGTCTAACGAGGGGCATACACGCGATGGGTCGTGAGAGGACTACTCTTGGACCTTTTGAGAGTATCCTACTGCTTCACATCGTTAGTGTATGCTTGACCTGGACCATCTGATGGGCAACACGACAGCTCAGTGACTATCGCTGTGCTGTGCAGATACATGGATTTGGGCCTGTGTCTGTGGGAGTTTGCGCATTCTCCCCGTGCTTGCGTGGGTTTTCTCCGGGAGCTCCGGTTTCCTCCCACATCCCAAAGATGTGCTCTTAGGCTAATTGGCAAAACAAATTCTCCCTAAATTGTCTCAAATTGGTTTTTAATCCATAGATCTATAAACATGGACAGGGATCGCGGGTAGAAGTGGGAACATCGAGGTGGCGGCACGGGCTCGTTGGGTCAAAGGGCCTGTTTCCCGTGCTGTTTTGTTCTTTGTTCTTTGTCTCTTCTTTACAGTGACAGCAGCAGACTACTTTCTTTACACTTCTAAAAATCTGGGGTTTAAAATATTTTCAGTGATACTTAAATGGATCTCATCTGCCATTTAAGAGCATTTACATATTTCCCGTTAATTCATGATGCACATTGCAGGTTAAGGCTCTTGGTAGAGCAGAAATGGGATTTATTTGAATATAGCACTACTGGGCCTGTCAAGCTCGGGTTTCGTGCCTGTGAGATTTATGCCCTTTTCCATGCCATTGAAAACAGAATCTGCTAAAAATGGGTTTCTACATGTGGATTGTGCCTGCCATTTTTAAAGGCCTTCAGAGTTGGCCCATATGAGTGAAAAACTGGCCCAATGAGTGGAAAGATATATTTGACAAAGCTTATCCTACACAAATCCAACAGAACGCCTATTTTACACACATCCAGTATAGGCCCTGCCTTGTACACAAACGAACTGGAACTTAAATAACAGCAAATTTTGATTCAGGAAGAAAATGGCAACATATTGAATCAGGAGAGAAAACATAAGTACTTAAATGATCTTATCTCTCTTTGAAATGGTAAGTTCAGATGTCACCTTTCCAAATTTCATTGCATAGTAATCAGAACCTAGTGGGATATGATTTCGATTTGTCATTTACATATTGTTCAATATGTATATTATTTATAATCTAACCTGAAGCCAACAATATAACCAAGTTAGCTAGTTCTAAATCATGTATTCCCTTCTGATAAACCAAATTAAAGTCTCATGCAAGACTATCTTCAGCAAAGTCTAAATGAAAGCTAAGAATTAATACAAACTAACTTTTATTCGTTCCTGTTATGCAGTCTTTTATTTTTCCTACCAAAGTAATGGGTAGCAACAAGTTGCAAGTTTCAATATGGGCAAAATGACAAATTTTGTCAAATGACATTTGTCACTCAGCATCATGCAATTTCAGATCAGCTGCCATAGGATCTGGTGTCAACCTTGACATGACAAAATAATAGGATGAACACAATGCAACTGTACAATACTCCTGATGCTTGGCTTTTTAACAGAGGCATTCAGCTATTTATTTCAGAAGTAGAGACATTTCTGTTTAAGCACAATGTTATGGCACAATAGATTATCTAATTCTGCAAATCATTGTACAGAACTGGAACATATGATGCTGACACATCACTACTTTATATTCTAGGCATCAACACTAATATTTCTAATAATAAAAACCGGTATTGGAAAAACGCAACACGTCTGCAGCATCAATGGAGAGAGAAACAGAGCTAACTTTCCGAGTCTTGAATGACTCTTTATCAGAATGTGTTCTAAACAATGTATTAATTAAACATATCATCCTTTATTATCCCACCATCTTCAGTGTAATATCACCACTAAACACATCTTACTTTCCCCTCCTCTTTCATCATTCTGAAGGGACTGCTCCCTCCATGACAGCCTCATCCACGCCTCAATGACCTCCACCTCCCATTTCCTTCCTATGGCACTTTTCCATGCAAGAACAGGAAGTGAAAAACTCATCCTTTTACCTCCTTTTTTCTCACTGTCTTAAGTCCTCAAATCCTTCCTTTCCAGGTGAACCAGTGATCTTTAAACATTTTCCAATTCAGTATATTATATTTACTGCTCACAATGAAGTCTTCTGCATATGAGGACTAAATGCCAATTGAGTGACCATTTTTGGAATGCTTCCATTCAGTCCCTAAGCTCTGGTCACCTCTGATTTTAATTCTCCATCTTGCTCTCACACTGGTCTCTTGCAATGCTCCAATGAAACTCAGCACAAGCGCAAGGAACAACTTTATTAAGAATTTTGTAACCTTCAAGTCTCAAGGTCAATTTGAACAATTTTAGACCATAATTCCTGATTCCATTTTATTTTCTTTGGTTTTACTCTCATTTTCTCTTCTTGTTGCTTTAGGTTGGCAGTTGTTCATCATTGTCATTCTCGTCTCCTCTGGTCACATTTTTTGTTTCTTTACTTGCCCACCCCAGTACCATGACCTTTGATCTTGCATTACAATCCTTTCAGCATTTACTCTTTCCTGTCTTCCTCCCGAAACATACTTCCCGTTCTGAGCTTTTTCCAATACCCTTCCCCCTTTCCTTTGCTTAAAACTTCTTTTAACTCTAACTTTCCCACTTCTGATGAAAGAGCATTGCCTTGGAATATGAACTCTGCTCCTCTCTCCTCAGACTACTGAGGAATTGAATACTCTCCTGAATTGAATATTTCCAGCATTTTCTGTTTTTTAGTTCAGATTTCCAGCATTTGCAGTATTTTGCTTTTGTATTAATATTTCTCTCTTTGATCAGCACAAATTTCAAACTCAAAAAAACCAGAAGAAAATTAATGTATAAACATACAATCTGTACAACAACACCTGGTATTCCTGGCCCATTGTCTGATGTGTATCCTGTGTTGCAAACATTTATCTTTGCTGCATGGCTACGAACTACAAGGTGCCTCCATTCTAAACAGGTACTTTTTTCCCTACATGGTTTACATTTTGTACTGCTCACTAATGAAATGTCAGCACATTTTCCCATTCGTATTTGTGCTTCTTCACCGACATTAGCAAATCAAAGCAAATAAAATCTTCACTCCAAAGAAAAGATCATAAGGGAAATCAAGTTAACTGCAAAAATACTGATTGATCAATAATGCCAAATCCCTCAAGATATTGACTCTAAAAGTTACTGTTAATATATAGTGATTCAAACTGCATTTAAAAGCATCCATTTCACTACATAAAATAAAACATGCACACATGGATGTGTCCATTGCACACATCCTTCAGTTGGACAACATAAACATTTTTGATGAGACATCGATCACAAGCAATACATCTGCTTTTCATTCATAACAGAGATGTCAACTCAGTTAGTCAGATTTCTCAGCTAACAGGAAGGTAAGTGCAAAAAAGCTCATTTTGATGACTCAGACATTTTTTGAGAGAGATAATGAACACATTGGTAATCTCATATTCTTCGACATCCATTAACAATGTAAACTATATCCTGCTGATTGGAATCAACAAGGTTGTAGATTCTATTATACTTCACAAGATCAATAATTGGTTAGCTACAGTTCAGAGTCCACACACTGACAGCCCCAGGTTGCCACAGAGAAGCTAAGGGCATAAAGGCTCAGATATGATCATTATGCCCTCCGCAGCTGAATCTACTGAATTAAGTCATTGTTAAAACTTTTACATGTCATGTGATCATGTGATTGAGGTAACATTGAGTGACTGGCCAAATCCCATTGTGTCAACATCTCGGGGGGTGGGGGGGGGGAGATATAAAATCAACACAAGTAAAATTAAATGAGACCCAGAACAACCAATGTTAAGGCAACTCAGCTCAGTTCTAAATATCTACTCAGCAGTGCATCAGGAATGATGGAATTCGACATAACAAATGCAATAACCCACTCATTTCACCCTGAATAACTTGATTTAAATGTGGTGGGAGTTACTATAGAGTCTAGTGACAAGAACATCTACTTAATATTCATGTCTGTACTGAAAGCATCTCCAATAAAATTGAGAATATGTTTGGAGATTGGCTCATTTTTCTATTACTATTTCTGCATTCCAGTACCGAGTCTCATTACAATATCAGTTAAATGTTGATTCTAATTTACTTCTCACGATGATTCTGACCACATGTCTCTCTCCCAAGATAATCTGTCCCTCATCATTACTTCATCTTTGTAAGATTTCTAACAGAAGACCAAGTAGGCGAGCTGAAGCTACCCTTTGACATTGAGCTGTTTCACAAATGATCATTCTGAAAAACGTGATTTTTTTTTTAATTTTCATGTTACATTGTGATTAAATTGAAGCTACAAGGTTATCTTTCAAAGCAAGAGTTACACAGTATAACTATATGGACTTCCTGTTTATTCAGTAGGGTACACTATAATTACATTCTATCCATTTCCTAGAGCGCTCAGCAACCTTCTTAACACAAGAGCTATTTGTTTCCAATACAATTGATGAGAGTTTCTAGTCCTGGAATTCCAGCCCAAAGTCAACTGGTCCTTTAAATTTTCCATTCTACTCATATTAATTGCCACAATGGGACCAGAAAATCCCATTCAATGTCTTAAAAGTTACATTGCTGTTATTAAAACGCTAAGAGAGGGCAGAATTCTTACCAAAATTTGTCAGTGTCAGGTTCAGACTGAAAACAGATGTGTATGTCTCCGTTTTGAAAGCACAGCTTTCAGTTCAAATTTTCTGACACACAAGTGCAGAGAGAATCTGAGGGCACAGTTTGGGGGGCATTACTCCAAAGGGTTGAAGCCTGATAAAACTGTTAAGATCAGCTCCACAGGGCTCCATCGTTCTCTCCCAAGGACATGGAGAGCCCCACATAAGCAGTGAGGCAAACTCCCATTCCCTACCTCTCCATGCCCCACAAACCACAGAAGTATGAGGGACAATCTCTCCTCCACAACCACTATGGAAGTACCAGAGAACATTTCCTTTCCCCCACCATTCCCCCAACACACAAACAAGGGGAGGCAGTGGCGCAGAGGCATTGTCACTGGACCAGTAATTCAGAGATCCAGGATAATCCTCCGAGGACCTGGGTTCGTAACGTGACAGACAGTGAAATTTGAATTCAGTAATGACTGTGAAACTATTGTTGATTGTTGTAAAAATCCATCAGGCTTAATGTCCTTTAGGAAAAGAAATCTGCTGTCAAGGCCTGGTCAGGCCTACATGTGACTCCAAAGCAATTTGGTGGACTCTTAATTGCCCCCTGAAATGAAGCATAAATGGGGAAGGGCAACAAATTAAATACTTAGATCCAATGACCTTACAATAAGGGGAACCCCCTGCCCGCAGGGAGCTCCTCAGATTGGCACTGTAAGGTTAACATTGACAAGGAGGTGCCAACCTGTGCCAGAGGCAGTGCCAGGTGTGTCAGAGCATGTCCCTCTTTCCTGAGAGGATATACTCACCCTGATGCCCTGGCAGGCTTCCCTCGAGTTATTCCCATGTCAGCAAGGTATGAATATTCAGCAAGGATGGGATTTTTGTAGCTGGAAAGCCTTTAATGATATTGAAATGTATTAAAGTATATTGAAGTTCCTACTCTTTCTGGATGGGAACATTATTACGCAGACAGCATCTCCCTGGCCCTGCACTCAATCCTGGAACACCTAGATAACAAAGACACCTACATCAGGTTCGTAATTATTGACACCGGCTCAGCCTTCAACACCATTACTACTATGAAACTCATCTCCAAACTCCATGGTCTGGGCCTTGGCTCCTCTCATTGAGAATGAAACTGGAACTTCCTAACTCACAGACGATAATCACTAAGGACAGGCAACAACACCTCCTCCACGATCATCTTCAACATCGGTGCCCCATAGAGCTGTGTTCTCAGCCTCTTACTATACCACTTATACACTTAAGACTGTGTGACCAAATTCCTCTCCAATTTGATTTTGAAGTTTGCTTATGGCACCATCGTAGTGGGTCGGATCTCCAACAACGACAAGACAGAGAACAGAAATGAGATAGAGAATCTGGTGAATTGGTGCGACGACAATAATCTCTCCCTCAATGTCAACAAAGTGAAGGAGATTGTCACTGATTTCAAAAAGCATAGTGCAGAACATATCCCTGTCTACATCAACAGGAACGAAATAGAAATGTCAAAAGCTTCAAATTTTTAGATGTCCAGATCACCAACAACCTGTCCTGGTCCCCCAGACCAACACTATATTTACGAAAGCCCACCAACACATCTACTTTCTCAGAAGACTAAGGAAATTTGACATGTCTGTTACGATTCTCATCAACTTTTACAAGTGCAGCATCGAAAGCATTTTTTCTGGCTGTATCACAGCTTGATATGGTTCCTGCTCCATCCAAGACTGCAAGAAACTACAAAAGGTCATGAATGTAGGCCAATCCATCATGCAAACCAGTCTTCTATCCACTGACTCTGTCTCACTTCCCACTGCCTCGGCAAAGCAGCCAACATAATAAGGATTCCTCGCACCCTGGACATTCTCTCTTCCACTTCCTTCAATCGGGAAAAATATACAAAAGTCTGAGATCACGTACCAACCGACTCAAGAACACCTTCTTCCCTGCTGCAATCAGATTTTTGAATGAATGGAAGCTGATCTTTCTCTATTCTCTAGCTATAACTGTACCACTATATTCTGTAACTGTAACATTCTGTACTCTCTTGCTTCATTCTCAATAAACGGTATGCTTTGTCTCTATAACATGCAAGAAATAATACTTTTCACTATATAGTAATACATGCGACAATAATAAAACAAAATCAAATCAAATCAAGGGCAGGGAAAATTGGAAAACAAGTCTCATTATTTACGCTAACTGCAAACATGGGTTCAAAATTGCCCCCAGAGACATATTTATTTCTTTATAGCCACTTCAACCTCTCTAACTATGTGAATGTTTCAAATTAAATTCATAAGCTCATCAGGTTAATAAAAATGTTTGTTCTTAATATTGCACAGTACTACTGAATCTTTGTCACCAGTCTTTGTCCTATGTAATGCAGTGAAAACATTGGAACAAAAAAGCCTTAAAACAAAGAGCATCATTAGTTGCTTTACTACTATACACGTTTTCACAGGCAGTGACTTATATGAATACTAGCATGCCACCATTAAATATATAGGTGCATGACATCATTTGCTTGTCAAAAGAATTCACTATAATTTGTTCTAAGCAAACTCCCGATAAAAATACATATTTTTGTGATTTCATAAGTTAATCTGACAAGGTATCCATCACCAAGGTGATTTTTTTTTAGACATCTGATATTGTATTCTTTAAGAAACACAAGTAGATAACAATTTCCTAAAAAATTGATCATGAGGAAAAAATGGGGCTGATCGATCAAAGCCAGGAGCCTTATGAATCCTTAATGAGTTGCACAGTGCTAATCCCTGTCCTGGCGTATACTGACGCAGAAACCATTCCTAATAGGAGCTGTGAGTTCTCCAGCACTCGGAATGCTAAATTTGTACTATTCAACATTCTTCTCACAAAAAGGTGAAAGACATTTCTGCAGCATGCCATTTTGTACCTTCCCATGCATGCAGTGAAACATCAGTGACTGTGGGAAGAAACAAATAGAAAATGGACTGGGTGATGCAACTTATTGTGAATAACATGTCCATTTTTGTATCATCTGCAAACCAGGAAATTTTACTTCAAATATCTTTGACAATTCATCAATATATTTTTAAATTAACAAAGGATCTTAACTTACACTATAACAAGCATAATTTTCAAGTTTACATAGTTCTACTCACAACTGCCCACTATTTAGTTTTTTCAGCCAATTATCTATCCCAAACTTCACTTCTTAACCCATCAATCAATGAGTTAGCCATTAAACATTCCTAGTGGAATCTAGTCAAAAGGCTCCTGAAGGTACAAGTACATAAATTTCAACCTGTTATGTAGGTGGGATTGACAAGGTGCTGCTGTTAAATAAGTTAAGTTCATGGTGTTAAAGGTAAAATCCTGGCATGGATAGAGGATTGACTGACTGACAGAAGGCAGAGAATGGGGATAAAGTGCTCCCTCTCAGGATGGCAGCTGGTTACTATGGTGTGCCTCAGGAATCAGTGCTGGAACCATAACTTTTCACAAGACACATTAATGATTTGGAGGAAGGAACTGAAGCACTGCTATTAAGTTTGCAGATGATACAAAGATATGCAGAGAGAAAAGTCGTATTGAAAAAGCCGGTGCGGGGTGGGGGGGGGGCTTCAGAAGGACTTAGACAGGTTAGGAGAATGGGCAAAGAAGTAGCAGATGGAATACAATATGGAAAAGGGTGGGGTTATGCACTTTGGAAGGAGGAATGGAAGCATAGCCCATTTTCTAAATGGGAAAATACTTAGGAAATCAGATTCAGAAAATACTCAGGAAACACAAAGGGACTTGGGAGTCAAGATTCTCTTAAGATTAACATGCAGATTTAGTTAGGCAGGCAAATGCAATGTTAGCATTCATGTTGAGAGAGCTAGAATACAAGAACAAGCTTGTCCTTCTGAGCTGTATATGTTCTGGTCAGACTCCACTTGGAGCACTGTGAGAGGTTTTGGACTCTATATCTAAGAAAGGACGTGCTGGTCTTGGAAAGGTCCAGACAAGGTTTACAAGAACAATTCCTAAAATGAAGAGCTTGTCGTATGAGGAGCGGTTAAGGATTCTGGGTTTGTACTTGTTGAGTTTAGATGGACAGGCATCTTACTGAAACTTACTGCTTGGCCTGGATAGTGTGGACGTGGAGTGGATGTTTCCACTAGCAGGAAAAACTAGAACCAGACAGCACAACCTCAGGTTAAAGGGACGATCCTTTAGAACAGAGATAAAGAGGAATTTCTACAGCCAGAGAGTGGTGAATCTGTGGAACTCTTCGCTGCAGAAGGCTGTGGAAGCCAGTGCATTGAGTGTCTTTAAGACTGAGATAGATAGGTTCTTGATGAGGGGATCAGGGGTTACGGGGAAAAGGCAGGAGGAGAATGGGGATGAGGAACTATCAACCATGATTGAATGGTGGAGCAGAGTCAATGAACTACGTGGCCTAATTCTGCTCCTATGTCTTATGGTCTTATGGATGCAATATGGTGAGTGTATTTTTAAACACAGATACATGTTGGGCAATTCACATAGGAGCAAATAATGGTAAATAAGATGAAAGAGACTTTGTTGGGAAAAGCCAAAAAGAAAGAGAATTTGAGAGTGATCATTAATCACACACTGAAAGTACCTAGTCATTGTTTGACAGTTATTAATATGTCATATCAGGTACCAGGGTGAATCCACAGAGTGTTGAACTACAAATTATTCCAACACTGTGCAGATCAATAGTGAGGCCAGTTCTAGAATGTAGTGTGCTATTTTGGCTATCTTCCAACAAAAAACACAGATTATTAGAAAGGATTCAGCAAAGAGTAATTGTAAAGAGTAATTAAAGTCACTAAACTTATTTTCATTGAAGAAGACATGGGGGACACAATTAGAAGTGCAGAAAGGGCAAAGTAAGTAAACTATTTATTTCCAAGGGCAGAAGAACAAAATTCACAAAATAAGAGCTTAAAAGTAACATTTCCCCACAGGACAATGCACACGTGGAACAAACTCACAAAGAATGCAGCTGAGTTGTAATTAAATGGCACTAATGAAAAGGAGCTAAAAAGATATTGATTCAAGAGCAAGTTTCAGGATTAGACTCAGAAGTTTACAGCAAGCAAAAAGACCCTTCAGCCCAACTTGTCCATGTCGCCTATTTAATCAGCTCCAATTGCCTGCGTTTGGCCCATATCTCTATATACCCATGCTACCCATGAAATTTTCCAAATGTTATTTAAAAGACAAAATTGTACCCCTCTCTACTATTACCTCTGGCAGCTTGTTCCTGACGCTCACTATCCGCTATGTGAAAAAAAATGTCCGTCTGGACCCTTGTATATCTCTTCATTCTCATCTTAAACCTATGCCCTCTAATTTTAGAGTCCCCTACCTTTGGGAAAAGATGTTGACTATCTTCTATTTTCCTTGTTTCCTTGTTCCCTCATTATTTTATAGACCTCTATAAAATCACCCTGAAGACTCCTACACTCCAGAGAAATGAGTCCCAGTCTCTCCAACCTCTCCTTATAACTCAAACCATCAAGTACCAGTCGCAAATCTTTTCTACACTCTTTCTAGTTTAGTAATATCCTTTCTATAATAGTGCGACTACACATCATTCCAAGTCTGGCCTTACCAATGTCTTGTATAACTTCAACAAGACGTCCCAACTCTTGCATTCAATGTTCAGACCAATGAAACCATGCTGAATGCCTTCTTCACCACCCTGTCCACCAGTGACTCCATTTTCAAAGAACTATGAATGAATACTCTTCGATCTCTTTTGTTCTATAACTCTTCCCAACACTCTTCTATTAACTGAGTAAGTCCTGCCCTGGTTCGATCTACCAAAATGCAACAACTCGCATTTATCTAATTTGCCATTCCATCTGCCATTTGTCAACCAAATGGTCCAATTGATCAGGATCCTACTGCAATCCTAGATAACCTTCCTCACTATCCACTATGCCACCAACTTAAGTGTCATCTGCAAACTTACTAACCATGCCTCCTAAATTCTCATCCAAATCATTAATATAAATAACAAATAATAGTAGACCCAGCATTGATCCCTGAGGTACATCACTGGTCACAGGCATCCTGTGGAGATGGTTTTCAACACTTTTTATTTTCTTCCACATGTAAATTAACATTCCCTAAACAGGTCAGTAGCTGATGACAGATAAGTATCTATGATAGAATAATCATGCACAGGCTTTGATGGAACCAACTTATTGGGTTGAATAGACACAACATGCTGAAAAGTGAGCAGCTGGTGAGTCTCTATATTTTTCAGGTAATAAATTTTAATATCTAACTGATAGACGAATGTCAAAGCCGATCCCACACCTGAAGTGCACATCCTATTCCGTGTGGGAGCTCCAGGATATTTCCTATGTCCTGAATAACTATATGTTGTCATATAGTCATTTTGCAAGAAATGTTGTCAGTTGTAGCAGCCTGAGTGCCAGGTTTCAAAGCTTGAGCAGGAACTGGTGTTACTGCAGCATAACAATGAGGTTGAGAGTTTTGTTGTTAGCACATGTCAAGATGTGGTCACTATACAGCTGTAGAGGATGCAGGGAGAGTGGGAATATGTGATTAGTGGGCAGCGAAGAAGAAACAGGCAAGTGATGCAGAATGAATGCCTTTTCCTTGTCAATCAGTAGTTGGCTCTGAATATTGATGAAAGTGATGGTTCACTGAGGAGTGCTTCGAGAGCCAATCTCAGGCACCAAGATTGGGTCAGCTATACAGAGGAGCATGAAAATGTCTGGAAGAACATTTATGATCGCAGATTAAATGGATAGGTGAACAGACAGGCGTTTTGACAGCCAAAGATGTAAATCCCGGAGGGTGTACGTTGCTTCCCTAATGCCAAGGATAAGGATGTCAATGAATGGCTGCCAAGCATCCTGGTTGAAGAGCCAACAGTCCACATTGATACCAATGACATTGGTAGAATGAAATATGTGCTCCTGACGTCAGAATTTAGGGGCAGGCAGGAAATTAGCGAAGAGAACCTCAAATGCAGTCATCTGGATTATTCCCAGTACCATGGGCAAATGAGCGTATAGAAATAGGAAGAGAAAGCAATTGAACTCATGGCTGAAGAGGTGATGCAATTGAGGGAGTGAGGGGGCTGGATGCTTTAGATTCTTTGGATATTGGGATCACTTTTTGGGATATGGGACCTGTACAAGCCAGACAGATAGTATCTAAACAGAACTGGGTCAAATTTCCTTGCAGGATGGTTGTTAGTGTTATTGGAGAGGGTGTGGGGACCAAGCGGTAATATCAGAGAGAAATACTAAGGTACAAATAATATTGGGAGATAAGATCGTACTACAGCACAAAATATTAAGGTATTAGGTGGGTTCAGCATAAAAAACAATGCACGGATGTGAATATGTGGAGTGTGATGAATAAAATTGGTGAATTGAAGACACTGCAGCCATATGAAAATGTGATGTTGTGGTGATAACAGAGACCTGATTCAGAGATGGTCAGCATTGGGTATCAAATACTGTTTGAAACAAATTGTTCAGGAAAGATAAAAAAAAAGAGGAAAATAGAGAGCTGGTTGTATTGATTGTGAACATTTCAGTGCTGGAGAAAAAAGATATCTTCGAAGAATCAAGGACAGAATCCATTTGGCTACAACCAGCGAACAAAAAATACGTAATTCCATTTCTCAGTATAGCCCGTGAGCTAACAACTAATGGAAAAGATGTAGAGGAACAAATTTATAAAGGAAATTACAGAGAAATGTAGAATTATATTTATAATTGGTGTTTTAATTATCCTAAATTAGACTGGAATATTAGTAGCGTAAAGGGCAGAGAGGAGAAAGATTTCTTTGAGCATGTTCAGTTGAATTTTTTTAAAACAGAAATACGTTTTGAGTCCAATTAAAAAAAAAGAAAGCAGTCCTGGACCCAGTCTGTTGGAATGGGGTGAGCCAAGTGGATCAAGTATCAATAAGGAAACATTAAGGGACGGTGATCATTGTAACATAAAGTTTAGGTTGCCTATGGAAAAAAATGAGGAGCAATCTAGAAGAAGAATAATTAGCCAACCTCAGTGTGGTAAGAATGAATCTATCCCAGATCAACTGGAATAAAAATATTAGCAGGAAAATCTATATAATGGGCTAGCTTTAATGAAAACAAAATTTGAGTACAATCACAAAGGGGAAATTAGGGAAAACAATTGTGGGCTCCCTTGGATGATGAAAGCATTGAAGATCAAGGTGAGCAGTAAAAATGTGCTACGAAAGATGTCAGGAAGATACTAGAATTGAGAACCAGGCCAAAGATAGAAAGTTCAATGAGAAATTGAAAAACAAAACTAAGAGAAGCAATAGAATGTGAGACGAGATTGGCAGCTAACACAAAAGCCTTCTATAGGCACATAAATAGTAAAATGATGGGGAAGGAGGAGTGAAGATGATGCATGGAGAAAGGGCATATCTCAGGTACACTTTGCATTTGGCTTCACCACAAAAGAATATGCTGCCCATGTCGTGGTGAATAAAGAAATAGTTCAAACACTTGAAGGATTTAAATTTGATGATGCAGAGGTATTGGATGTCAGCAGTTAAAATTTATAAGGGACGAAGCCCAGATGAGATGCACCAAAGAATACTAAAGAAAATGAGAATGGAAATTGGGGAGGCCCTGGCCAAAATTTTGTGATCTTCCTTAGAGGACAGAAGAATTCCAAATGTTACAATCTTTTAAAAATGGGTGTAAAGATAAACCCAGCAACTAGAGACCAGTTAGTATAACTTCAGTGGTAAAAAATTTCTAATAGCAATAACTTAGGAAAAAATTAATAATCACTTGGGAAAATATGGGTTCAAGATATCCAGCATGGATTTATTAAGGATAAATCATTTTTAACTAACTTGCTTGAAGTTTTTGATGAAGTAAGAGAGAGGATAATGCTGTTGATGTAGTGTACATGGATTTCCAAAAGGCATTTATAACGGCATCACACAACTTGCGAGCAAAGTTAGAGCTCATGGAATAATAGGGACAGGAGCAACATGGATACTAAATTGGCTAAGAGACAAGAAATAAAGAGCAGTAGTGATGAAGAGTTGTTTTGCAGGCTGGTGGAACGTTTACAGTAGACTTCTCCAGTGGTTGCGTTAGGATCTTTGCTCTTCCTGATAAAAACTAATGCCCTAGAATTTGGTGCACAGGACACAATTTTAAAATTTGCAGATATTTAAATCCTGGAAGTTTTGTGAACCATAAGTTACACAATAGACAAATAAATGACAGATGAAATTTAATGCAGAGGAGTGTGAAGTGATTCATTTAGTAGAAAGAATGCAGACAGGCTAATAAAGGGTACAATTCTAAACAGGTGCAAGAGCAGAGGGATCTGGGTAGAAATGTGCATAAATTATTGACTGTGGCATGATAGGTTGAGAGTGTTGTTAATAAATTATGTAATACTTAGAGATTATTAACAGGGACATAGAATATAAATGCAAGAAAGTTACATTAAACTTGTTTAAAACAGTGGGCGAGATCCTCTGGCTTCCCCTCTGCATTTTTTTCAGTAGTAGGAGGGTTGTGCACTATTTGCTGGCAGCCAGATCCTCTAGTCTCGCCGCGGTCACTGAGAATTCTCACTGAAGTCACAGCACATAGCCAGGAAACCTGCGGAAGAGGGTGTACCACCAGCAGGGCTAGAGAGTCCACTGGCATGAAGAGCTGGAAAATTCCAGTCACTGATTCTGCCTCAACTGGAGTATTGTGGCCAGTTCTGGGCTTCACGCTTTAGGAAGGATGTGAAGGCATTCAGGAGGGTGCAGAAAAGATTCATGTAAATAATTCCGTAGATGAGGAACTTCGATTCTGTGGAAAACTGAAGAAGTTGGAACTGTTCTCCCTGGAGAAGAGAAGGTTGAAAGGAGATTTGATAGAATTATTTTAAATCATGGAAGGCCAGGACAGAGCAGGTCAGAAGAAACTGGCGGGAGGATAGGGTAAAAAGTCTCACAACGCCAGGTTTAAGTTCAACCAAATTGGTTGGACTGATTCCCTATCCTCCTGATACACAAATGCTAACGCCAGTATCTCTATATTGGAAGAATAGGGAACCAGTGGGCATAGATATAAGGTATTTGGCAAGAGAATCAATAGTGACAGGAAACAAAACATTTTGAAACAGTGAATGGCTAGGATCTGGAATGCATTGTTTGAGACTGTAGTGCAGGTAAACCTCAATCGAGGCTTTCCAGAAGGATTTAGATTATCTGAAAAGGAAAAATTTGCAGCTCTATGCAAAAGACATGGGAGAGACACTGAGTGAATTGTTCTTTCAGAGAGGCCAGCACAGATATTATAGGCTGAAAGGCTTCCACCTCGTTACAACCACTCATTGATTCACAAGGGAACGTGTAAGGAGAGCATCATCAAAGACATTTAAGGTGCCTTGGAAGATTATCAGAGATGATTCTGGAGAGCATACACTAAACCAGCATTGTAATTGAAGAATAATAATAACTCTAAAGCTCACAAATTGCATCCTCGTTTATACTTCAAAACACTTACCTGTTTGAAGTTACGTTTATGTAAAGACCATTTTAAATAATTCAAACTGGAAAACTGAACTTAAGAGGACCATTCCAAAAATAGAAATCCCAATATTACTGCATCTAAAATTGATTTGTTGCTGGTGTCCTTGGTGCAGCAGCTCTGATGGAATATAGATACTCATTATCTGCTGAAGCTTAGTTACAATGGAAAAGATTCTAACTTTGTGAAACACACAATTAAATTGGCAAAAAACTGCTGGATATCAATCAGCAGCAGTAGTCTCTTAAAGTAAGTGCCAGTATTGATTATTTGCTAAATATAATCTTAGATTCCTCAAAGAAAATGTCATGTAGACAGGATATTGTATGTGAGAGAAGGAAATAAATGATGAATATATCAATCTGCAGTGGATGCCATCAGTTTAAGACCTTTATAATGCCGCACAGCAGGTGGAGCTTAAGGTGTTAAGAAAGGAATTAGCTAGCATTAGGATAAAGAGGGAATTTGGCAGTGAGGAACATTTCTAGAGATATCCTGCATTCTTTTTTCTGCACTAACAACATATTGTGTTACTGCAGGTTCAAAATGTTAACCCAGCATTTCCTCAGAGTGGTTACAATTCTGGAGTTGTGGTAGAAACTCACAATTCCTATACATAAATAGGCCTCTAAGCAAAGTCACAATGTCAAAGCAGCAGCAGTAGCTCGGAGGAGATTCGCGGCTTGTGTTGTCTAAGTGTCAAAACTAGTTTACTTTGCCCACAAATTTTCATTGCAGGTTTTCTGCATGTTATTTGATATGAGGCAAAAAAACTCCACAAGGCCCAGAGGTTGCGATACATAACTAATCTGTGCCTGTGGAAAGTAATGCAGCCAGATGGCAAATGCTGAGTTGCACGTTTTTTCCCCATTAAACAAGCAGCCAGTGTTAAACCAGCAACTTCGCCCAGGTTCATGCAAATCTAAACAACCCTTTTAGCTAGCCTATACTTCTTTAAGCCAGCCAGCATCCCTGAAAGGGGAGGCACTTCCTTCTACAGTAGCTCATTTGACTTGATAGGCAACATGTTAGGAGGAAGCATAAATGTAAATCACGGGCAGTAGATCAGAGAGAGGTTATTAAATGCAGTGTTTGAGGCTTTAACATAGGAGGTTGAAAGGAGGAGAAAGGTGTTGTATTCACAGGTGGCCTCCAGTCAATCTCTATGAAGTCAATGGGAAATGACAGACACAGAGGACAATGGCAGGAGTTTGGCCCCAAAGGCCTGGATATCATGGCAGAAATTCAATGACCGCATACATAAGCAGTCAGGTCAGTGAATGCATTTTCAGATGTCATATCCCTGTAACTGTACCATAAAATTTGCAAACTGAATCACAGAATGATGGCAGAGCTGGTGCAGAAGGAGGCCATTTGGTCCGTTATGTCAGCCTCAGCTCTTCAAATAAGCATTATTGCTGAGTGCCATTTGCTTGTCTTTTCCCTGTTCCCTTGCATTTTGTTTTAACTTAAATAATGTAAATCCCTCTTGAATACTTCGATTGAACCTGCCTCCATCATACTTCCAGATAGTGCATTCCAGACCCAAATCACTGGCTGTGTGAAAAAAAAATTCTCAAGTCACATTTGCTTTTTTGCAAATCACCTTAAATCTACACCCTCTTGTTCTCAATCCTTTTATGAATTCCCCCTTATCAACTCTGTCCAGCTCCCTCATGATTTTGAACATCCCTACTAAATCTCCTTTCAGCTGCTTTCTCTCAAAGACGAACAGTCTCAACCTCTCCAGTCTATCCTCATAACTGAGGTTTCTACGACCATTCTTATAAATCTTTTCTACACGCTCTCCGATACATTCAAATACTTTCCATAGCATGGCATCCAGAACCATACACAATATGCTAGCTGAGGTCTAATTGCTCAACGTATAACATCTTCAGCTTTCACATACCAAGAATATGCAATGATCAGGATTTCAAGCAAAAAATTAATTTGCTCCACTTCGAGTACTGTTGCAAGCCACCCGTATCTCATGGCTTCCACATGATTTCAGCTATAACAACATCCAAGCACATTACACCACACTTCTCTCTCACTTGCAGGATAGCAGCAAACTGACAGGCAGCAAGCAAGCTACACGGCTGTAGGAGCTGCGCATAGTGAACGACTGGGCACAAGTAATCTACAAACAGGGCAAGTGAAAAGACAAAGTATGTGTTGGATCACTGCAGGTCTGTCAAATAGCCTAAGGTCACTGTCATGGGGGAATCTGGCTCCAACTAAGCTTAAGTAGAGCTTAATGCCCATTCTTTCCAATATGAAAATAAAGGCCAAATCCATTAGAAAACATGATGCATTTTCTCCTGGGTGATGTCTCAGCTTCCAATATTTCAGTGCTACAGTAGGAACTCGGATTCATGTCGAGGTCTCAACTTGTTTCTGTGCAAGCTGAAACTGATGCCATCAAGATTATGAATAATAGTGTTCAAAGGAAACTGCAAAGTGTTACAGTCGGTTATGTACCAATGGATTACCAGAGGTTTTGTGGTGCACGAATCTGCTGTCGTCTCCCAGAATGACAATATCCATAGCACTGCTATTCCACCAGGATCCTTGTTGTTGCTTATTGACGAGCCCAGGGTTCTGCCACCCATACTGAGGTGGTGCAGTCTGAAGCCAGGCTCTCAAGTGCTAGAGCTGCTTGAGGGAACCTGGAAAAACTAACTTCAGTCTTGCACATTGATGCAAGTTACTGACTGACAATCATTCTGATGCTGCAGATCCATGAGTCAGTGCAATGTGTAATCACCTTCTTGGTAAAGTGCAGTCAATAATCATACTGCTCCTAGCTGAGGTGCAGGGGGTTTTCACAGTAAATGTTAATGTAAACCTACTGTGGCAGATAAACCATCTGTTAAAGGTGGGAGAGATGCTTCCTGGGGATCCCAATGGTGCTTCCTGCTGAGACCCCTCTTATCGCAACACCCTCCACCCCCCATCCTTCCCATCCCCATGAGCAGCTTTTCATCTCTGCTGCCTCTGCTCCACTGGCCTCTGAATCTGCAGTTCAAGGGGAAACTTCAATCACATTCCCCACGACTGGGACAAATTGGTGAACTCAGAGGCCTTTCAGAAACCCATAACTCATTTCAAAACACTCAGCACCACTCACCTGCTGAGTTAACTTTACACAATTCCTAAATCCACAAAAGCAGGTAGATAGTTAAAAGCACCTTGCCTGCCAACTGGATAATGATTCCTTTGAATAGCATTAGTGGTGGTCCCTCATGCAGCTGGACATATGTTTGAATATCCACTCTATCCACTCTCTATACTTGTGATGCATAAATGAGGACCCTACACTATTGTTCCCCACATTGTAGCAGTAAGTGCAGGAAGCGGTTGGCAGCCACTAGGTTTTTTAATCAACAGGCTCCCACAATGCAGAAACTACTAATGTTATGGAGCTAAATCTTTCTAAAATCAAAACGGTGATAGGGGAAGGACACAGGTCAGTAGGCCACTTTAATTTCCTGCTCAGCACACTCTTAACCTTAACCGTACCATCATAAAATATGTCAGCCAGAGACTGGATGAACACATTTGGGGCATATTTCCCTCAAGTTGTCTTTTTGCCTAAATGGTAGAATTAGAAACAAGTATCCAAACTACCTTCTTATGAACACGCTATTGGCTCAAGGAGACGTAAAATGAATCTATAAGTTTCTCAATTCTAATTCCATTCTCCTGTATAATTCAAGTAAAATATTCTTTCTTTTATGTTCACTTTCTCACATAAGGGTAGCATTCCATTCACCTTTTCAATTACTTGATGATCAAAACTGTACTAAATATTGCTTATCACATTTCTAAACTACTTCAAATTTAAATCAATTTTCCATTTAAACCACTCAAAAAACTCCCCACCTTAGACTTTGCAAATCAAGGCTTTCATAAAGGTTGCACCAGAATCCAAACCCAGTGTAAAAATATGGCTGTATTATATCCACAAGAAAGGTGTTATATTTCTAGCTGATGTTATAACTGAACAGGAAGATCCCAGAAT
Source organism: Sphyrna mokarran (assembly GCA_024679065.1). Lineage (NCBI taxonomy): Eukaryota > Metazoa > Chordata > Chondrichthyes > Carcharhiniformes > Carcharhinidae > Sphyrna > Sphyrna mokarran. The sequence continues at coordinate 73,101,314 of JAGIQG010000008.1, read as the reverse complement.
GGAACCGTGGCTCAAAAAACTGTAACTTTTACTTTTTTTTATTAAATGTGAAGGGACAAAGTTACAGGATGCTAATTAGTTTCAACGACAAGACAAAAAGATTTATGAAACATAAAATGTTGGATTATTCGATAATACTCCTTTACTTCCCCCTTATCTTAATAAATATACACAGAATTTAAGATTAACATAGATTACAAAGTATATCTTAAATTACAATAATCTCATTAACACAAATCCCTTCTAAGCACACAGATTGGCTGTGGTCAAATACACACTCCATTCTGAATCTATGTCAGTTTATCTATGGTTTTCCGCTCAGAATCCAACACGATTGTCACAACAGTTTTCACATTCCATTCCCAAAGCATGCTTCATAATCTTCCTTCATAATAATGCTTTACCTTGGTGTTTACGTTCTGAAATCCAGTCCATGACTCTTTTCACCAAAGCTTTCTTTCTATTTTTAACAGCGTATCCAATCTAGGTTTTATAGCAATCCCTTTAGGATTTCCTTCTTTTGACTGGTGTACAGATGGTTCAGAATTGCTTTACTGCAAAAGTTTGCTTTCCCACTTTAAATTTGGCTACTGCAATTGTCTATTCAACTCAGATTCCTTTGATAAGATTTCCGTGAATTCTTCTGAACAATACTTTGGTCTATGTTCTCTTAATTCCAGTCATCTTAAACACTCTTTCTATCCCAATTCCCTAGTTATCTGGAACGTATCTTGTTCGTTAGGAAACCTGCATCTTCGCAATTCCCCAGTCTCATCCAGCTTCTCCTGGCAGAATTGAGAGCTGTTCAAACTCTGGTGTCCTGTCTCCAAATAATCTTGCTTCCAGTTAAAACTAACAAAGGAAAATTACCTCCTATTGCTAAGTAATTTTATTTACTCTGCAAACTGTAGCCCCCTCCAAGCATAACAGAATCATAGTTGGAATTGAAACCATCCCCCATACATACAAAAACCTTTGTCCAGCATGAACCTAATTAGAGATTTACCCTTTCAGGCGCAGAGATGTTAAATTAACTCCCCTTAACACTCTACCAATACAGATATAAATCCCTTAAAACTACCATCGTTTTCTTAACAAAGGACTATTTGGACCTTCTTTCCAAAAGCACAAAGGTGTTAAACAAAATGTACCCATTATTTTACTTTGCCAACTTTTGAGCCGTACAAATACGAAGGATTTGGGCCATACAAGTATGGAAGGAAAAGATCAAATCAATATTAACATTCCTACTATTTCACAGTGCATCTACCAGAATACTTATCAGGTTCTTTGGAAATTTTCCACAGGAACCTGATAAGTACATCTGTGCCCCTTATGATATGCTAAATTGCAAAAAGGCACCTCTATTTACCTCATTCCTAACTGAAACGCATAGACAGGAAGAATGGGCAGCAGAGAAAAGTCTGGCAGAATTCAAGTTGTTTGTTCACATCCCTATTTTTATATCATCACAACCCAACATATCAACCTGCAATAAATAAAAGTGATTTAAAAATGTATCTATACAGCATCAGATATTGAATTACTCAAGACAGAAAGGAAACATAATGGAAATTGAAAAGCCTTCTGTGTTCCCTCAAGCCACTTATTCCGTCTTCTTCAGTAGTCTCTTCAGGATAGACAGATTACCTGATTACTAAAGAGCAATTAAATGAAGTTTAAAATTAAACACACTTTATTGGCTTCTTCGGGTGGAATTCTCAGGTCTTTTTGCAGAGTGGTATGGCAGGCGTGCAGAAGCCATTGGCCCTAAGGGTGGCGTCTTCTGTATTTTAGGCAAGTGATTGAAAAAAAGGGCAGGTTCATAAGGTCACGCCGGTGGGGTGGGCTCTGGGTACTACCTAACCCTCTCCTCTATGGGGGCTGTACACATGAGCCACTGGTGAGTTTTACTTGCTAGGTGCACGTCATGGGGAACCTGTCATGAAGCACGTTATTATATCCTCATGCCAACATGAATGGGCAATTTAATGTTGGGGGGGAGGTGAGGGGAACGAACTTGTTTGAATATTTTCAAATGGGGATTCCGATGTTCAACATCAGGGTTACACAATCACAACAAGAAGCTTTTATCGGCGTAAAATCCTGGGAGATTACCCATCCCCTCGCAAAAAACAGTAGCAGAGAAGCCACCCATTTGCTTCAGATTTTGTATATTTTATCGATGTATGGGTATCTCTGACAAGATCAGGAATAGTTGCCCATATCTAATTGCCCCTAATAGGGGAACATTTTCTTGGACCATTGCAGTCTTTATGATATAGGTACATCCACAATGCAGTTGGATAGGGAAATCCAGGATTTTGATCAGTAGAGATTGAAAATTGAATATACTCACGGCTGAGTTGGATAGATTTTTTGACTGACAATGAGAGTCAAAGATTCTGGGAACAGGGAAGAAAGAGCTGTTCAGACGTCATGATCTTACTGAGTGGGCCAAATCACTGACTCCTATTTCTTATGATCAATGGGTATTATTCAGTGATCCCTGCTACAAATGCAAAGAGGTTATTTGGTGAGCACTGAGTCTGGCTTAGTTCTGTGTCACTCTGCAGTTGAATAACTTCTCCAATGTTTATTATCCAGGTTACATGCGACTAATTGCCCTCGTAGAAAAAAAAATCAGCATATATGAACCAATTACATTGATGTCACACTTTCAGGAGGAAAATAAAGGGTATTGTTAGGCAGAAGGAGGTGAGAAACTAAGGACTCCACATCCAACTGGTGCTTACTTGACTTGGAAGGAATTGGTTTGAACAATAATGGAGAAGGTGGAAAAGTATTCCAATAGATCAGCTACAAGAGATTTGAAGTGTGTGAATGGTTAATTCATGGGAAAGGAATCTCATGCAACGCATTAATTGTGATACTTCACATAAGAGCCTGTAATCTGTTAATTGTGCCAAGTGGTATAATTGCTAGCTGATGGAAAGGCAAGAAAAACTCAGTACATTGGCATCAAGCTACCTCAGTGCCTGCTTAAGATGACACCTCTCCTGCATCCCCAACACGTGGAACCATAATGAAGCACTCTGAATAAAGAGTGAGGGAAATGCAAATCACTAACTGGTTGTTCCAGCTAAGTCTGATTGCTGCATTGCATGACATACTGGTGCCTTGTGAGAAAGTACATCAGGCCTGCACTGCGCATCCTGTCCCTCCTCTCTTTGTTCTTAACCTAGAAATGGTCAAGTCCAGCTTTTTGGAAGTTAAATATACTTGTGTATAAAGTTGACCATATTCCCAGGAATATGTGTAGAAGTGGGAATGGATTTTTTATACATTGTATTAAGAGAAAAGAAAACCGGTAGATTTTAATAATGTACCATCACATTGAATATGTGACAGTAAAGTTGTCCAAAAAGTAAAGAACTACAATCACTCATTTATCCAATTGTTTGAGTGGCACAGTGGTTAACACTGCTGCCTCACAGTGCCAGAGAGCCAGTTGTTTCCAACCTGGGGTAACTATCAAATCAAACCTGTGTGGAGTTTGCACTTGTGTGGGTTGTCTCTAGGTGCTCCAGTTTCCTCCCACAGTCCAAAGATGTGCTGGTTAGGTGGACTGACTATACAAAATTGTCTCTTTGTGTCCAAAGATGTGTAGGTTAGATGGATTAGCCATGGTAAATGTATGGGATTACATGGATAGAGCAGGGTAGAGAGCCTGGGCAAGATAGTTTATCAGAGTGTCAGTGGAGACTCGATGGGCTGCAAGGCCTCCTTCTGCACCATAGGGATTCTATGGCCCAGAGCACAAACCAAACAAAAATCTAAAGACCGGATTTTCCAACCTCACTCACGTCAAAACCAGAAAATCCTGCCTGAGGTCAACAGAACTTTTCACAATCCACCCTTCGCCTGCTCCAATTCCCGTGGTGAGCAAGACAGTAAAATTCCTGCCTAGGTGTTAAATTTCAATAACTGATTATCAAATAAGAACTACAGCTGCACAAAGTCAGCTCACAACATCCTAGAGGAACAGCATTACTGCTCCATCGCGTCGTGGGAACATCTTCCAAAGCACGGTCAATGGAAAGTTTCTTCTGGTTGGCAGATTGTGAAACCAAGATCTGATGCAAAATGGAAACTCAAAGCCAGTGGTTCCCAACCTTTTCAGTAACAAAGCACACTTCAATGAGGCAAAAAATTCTAGGGTACCTCCACTCCTTCAGCTGAATTGATTATTCATAAATGTCACGTTTACTGTGGTTACGTTCTTACTCAAGAAGTTTGCAGCATATAGTTGAAGTTCAGTGGATCAGTGCAAAATGCAAAGTTGAGTAAATAGCAATTTACCGGGTTAGTGGGAAAAATTGAGCTGCTCGTGTGCACAAACCCTTTGGAGCCGAGGAGGAATTGATATGAGGACCACTCACAAATCTCACTCCACTGACGAGTGCTCCCTCCTGTTGTTTTTCATGTATGTCACTGTTGAAAATGCGAGCCTACAAGGGCAGAGTCAACCTGGATCCATAACTTGTTCTGTTAATGCAGTGACCAATCCAGAGGTGCACAAATGTCAATCATGGTAACATATTGAACTGCATCTTTGATCACTCCTTTGGGACATTAAATAAATTTATCAAGATCATGTAACTGCACCTTTGCAGCAAAGACTGGGCTCAGTGGCCCAAATAACATTTTCTTGTCCCAGGTTGTCTTGTATTCTGAAACCAAGCAATAATTTGTTCAAGTGCTATCAACGATAAGCACTAGCCATGAATAAAAAATGTTCCCTGACATTAAGTTTCTAAAATATGTGTTCTCACACAATTTTAAGGTCCAACAATCTGCATGGCTAGCCATGGGGTGAGAAGAGATATGTATCCTGATGCCAGAACTCCCCAGAGAATGGCCCAGCCGCCAGGTGAGCACTCACACGAGTCATTCAAAACCAACAATATTATTGATCAGAGACAATGGAACACCCAATGCATAGTGAAATAGCAAAAATAACCAATCCTCCTTTACTTTACATTGAAACTGGGTAAGTTGTGACATTTGCACTTCTTAAAAGAGTGGAAAGCATCTGACGAGCAGTTGTACTGATCACTGGGACTCAGAAACTGCTCCTCAGCCACCGCTGCAGCACAACAGTTAAAAACCACTGAGATATATTGTCAGGATAGAGTGTATCTTCCACTTTTCCTGCCATGTCCTTCATGCATTCTCAGGTCAATTTCCAGTACAGTTGCACCATGTCTTCCTCAGGTCACTTGGTGTGCACCACGGGCCAGTCCGTGGCCAGGCATGACAGCGTCTCGTTCACCCTCCAGCCGGACATATCGATAAGACAGAGACCCTCCAGCTGGCCTTGGATTCCCTCTCCGCTTTTGTAGAACTCCCAAGGGCTATCCCAGTAACTGAGCAATCTCCTAATTCACTAAAAATCATTGTGGCCAGATAGCATTGGAGCAGCAGCTCCATCATAGCACACCCCAGCACACAGACACTTTCCAGCCAGGGGTTTGAATAAAGGGCTCTTCCTGACTCTGGCACCTGGGGAGGAGTTCCCCTGAAACTAAAATGGCTGATTCAGAAAATTGACAAAGCTGAGCCTTAGGAAATTGATAGACAAGAAAAATAAAAGCCCATGGCTGAGGCACACCACGGCACAGTGGTGGGCATCACTGCTCTAAGCTACTAATATCAGCAAGTTGGAGGAAAGCTGCACAAAGGGTAGTTATGGCAGCTGTGCCCCAGGCTCAGACTAAACACTTCTAGCGCCTAGAAGCGGTATAGAAAAAAACCCAGCAGGACAGAGGATTGAGAAGGGCAGCCGCCACATTATACTCAGAATGTCTGAACATAAGAGAGAGAGAGAAACACATCACATGTTTTGGTGAAGGTGCCCACACTCTCCCCACCAGAACTGAGAGGCAAAGGGGGTTTTCTCCCTCAGCATATATAAAGGAAAAGGTCTGATGAAGACTGGGGCTGCACTTCTGTGGATTTGGAAACACAATAAAGAAAGATAACATTCCAGGAAAGCTATTAAACAAGGGATATGCATTTTCTTTTTCACATTAGCAGTACTTTGGGATTATTCAGAAGAGACATTTGCAGTGAGGTCTTCAGGCAAGGAAAAGATTAAAGAAAATAAATAAAAGGACTACATTATTAATGCTCCCAGCTGAACTTGAATTTCCATTTTTTATAATAATTTTTTAGTGTTTGATCACAAACTTTCTCTCTATGCAGCTCCATAGAAGCTTTTAACATCTTACTGGGTCTTACATTCCTAATATAGTCTGTAATTGCATGACATGAAGTACGAATAATTCTCCAAATTTCAAAAAGAAATGTCAGCTTGCCCCATTCACTCACCAATATCTTCAAAGTTTGTGTATATTAGAGATTACCTTTCCTTGTTCATTAGTTTTTTCATTTTGTAAAATTCTTATTCACAATTTAGGGAAAAACAACAAATTTATTTACAAGAAATTTGCATCCTCATGACTGCATTCAGGGTCATAAGGTGACCCTGAGCACCTGAGAAGATTCTGGATGAAAACCCCCGGTGATCCCACCATCACACTTCCTGATTGGTTCCCTAGGTCATGTGATTCTTACTGTACAGCATTGTCCTTAAAAGGATAACTATCACACTTATGATACTAAATAAAAAGTTTACTATTCGCTGTGGAAATTATTTACAACATTTTATTATCCAAATTTCCAAGTAGAGCTCTACATTTGCTAAATAATGAAATAAAAACAAACACTCTCCTTTTACTTGACAAGTGTTTGGGGTTATATTGGGTGACCCTCAACAATGGTTGCAAGGATCATGGGGTACGCAATTGACCCATGCTAGTTAATTACAATGCATTTATGGCTGCCTGTTCACTTTCATTCCTCTGGCATTTAGAGCTCCCTGAGCTGTGTATTGGCTTCACACATCAAAAGAGGTTAATATCATCATACCTTAAACTAGCCTGTGCTACTAACAGGCAATGTATTGCAGTTTCTGGTGGTGCCGATTATTTGGGATATTGTGCTTTGAAACATTCAACGATGGCTGACTATGGGAGAGAGAAGTGCACCAAGGTTTTTGTATCTCACATTGAAGGTCTTGGTGATAGAGGTGGAAAAGTGGAGACGTCCTGCACCTTCAGGAGTTCTGGAGGCCCTTCAGCCGTAGACTCAGAACACAATACTAAGAGATATTGGTGAATGATGATACCAGGACTTGGATGGTGGTTAATGATCTCACATGAATTGTCAAGATCTAGATGCACAATCAAATGGCATTTCCAATTAATTGTACCAGTCCCCTCATCCATAGCTCAGTTCATTGCATCCCATCACTTACTGATAGCAATTTCTATCAATCAGGACACAATCTTTCATTTCATGTGATTTTCCTTACTCTCAGATACTTAGTACTGTTGCAAAAATGCGAGCATTGTCACCTGTGCAACCATGACCTCCATATCAGTCGAACTTGTTGCACAACACTTCCTTCTTTTTTGGCAGAAGAAGGTCACGTGCAACAGGAATTAGCTGAAGGGGGAGAGGTACATCTGCATTTTAAGATCCCCATGAAGAAGAGAATGCTGATAAATGTGTGAAAGGCCATTGCTGAGAGCACTGCTTCACCTCCTCACTCATCTAGCAGCTTGTATAGCTCTCCGAAACCTCTGCTTTCTCTCCCAGTCAATGATAACAAAACATTCTGCTAATTAGCCATGTTTGGAACTGATTTCTGCATCAGGCTTTAAGTTACAAAAAAAGCACACTTCAGGACCAGGCAGATCACTGCCTGTAACTGTTTGAAATTTTAGAAACAGGTATGGATAAATATCCAAAATTTATATAATTGTAGCAGCCAGAAGAAATAATCTAGCAATTTAAAATTTGCATGTAGCTAATGATGCCTATAAATAAGACAAGTGGGGATGTCCTCCATGCCACTGTGTAAATGAGCAGCTGTGTGAGATTAAGAAAGGGCATAGGTTGCAGCATAGATCTCCAGAATGGTACAGCTGGTATCAAATCTGCTCAGTATTATGATCTGCCTACTCTGTATGCTGTGGCCAATCATTAGGTGTGCGCAGGTATTGCTTCTCAGAGAAGATGGCCAAACATTTTTGATCAGAGTATCACATAATGACCAAAGTCTAAGAGGCCCTTAGTATCCAACTGAGCACAGCAGAGTCTAATTACACTGACTTCATGTTCCTGTTGTTGGAACAGGCCTACTTTACAATATTGATTGCCAGTGCTGGACTGATCCACCTTCTAATTTAACAATTTCTGTACTGTTCATCTCTTGGTGAATCAATCCCACCAGACATTTCAAATGCTAAAAATTGGCCAACATCCATTTCTGGGTTCAGGGATTGAAATTTGCAATCCTCCTTCAACTGATTCCATTGAGGCAGGCAGCGGGCAAATTTTGTGCTACCCTCATTTGCTTGAATGTCTGTACATTGCACAGGGGGCCTGCAGCTCATAAAGGCAATTTGTCTCCCCTGAAAGTTGGTAGACAGAAGGAGATCATAAGATACAGGAGTGAGACATTTGGCCCATTGACCCTATTACACCAGTCAATAAAATCATGGCTGATCTGTTTGTAGCCTGAACTCCATTTTCTTGCCTTTTCTCCATAAGCCTCATCTATCAGAAATGTATCTAACTCAGCCCTTGAATATATCCAACCATCCAGCTTTCACTGCTCTCTGGGTCACAGAATTCCAAAGAGTAATGACTCTCTGATAAAACAAATTCTTCCTCATCTCTAACTTAAGTGGAAGAGTCCTTTTTAAACTGTACCCTCCTGATTCTCAATTCCCACATGAGAAGAATCATCTTCCCAGCATCCATCCTGTCAAAGCCTGTCAGATTCATATGTGTTTCAATAAGATCACCTCTCATTTTTCCTTTCCTCATAAGAAAATTCCTTGATGTCAGGAATCAACCTAGTGAACTTTCTCTCAACTACTTTCAACACAAGTATATCTAGCTTTAATTAAGGAGATGAAAATTGGACACAGTATTCAGGGCAAGATTTTTCAGATGGCATTTGCAAAGTTGGCAAGCCAGCACCACAGCTATTTACTTTGAGGATGGTTAATTGGCTGGAGGTGACACTTCGGCCCTTCACTCGGATAGAAGTCCCACCTCAGAGTACAGCTGGCTAATATAATTGGCTGGCAGCTCTGTGGTCCCAGCAGTGCCAGTGCCAACAGGAGCCAGAGCTGGAGTGCGAAAGTCTGGTAAATAATATGCTCAAAACCGAAACAGATGCTGAATGTAAATGACGACCAAGCATCAATGCACAGAATTATAGAATGACAGCATTGGAAGAGACCATACTTCGAGATAAACCCCACAAGTTTTTAGTTAATTTTAGGAATAGTAATATAGCTTTAAGAATCCAATTTTAAGTCTGGATAAGTGAATCAGAGGGAAATGCTAGTGTAGAGCTTGCACAAAGTAGCTATTTGCTAACTAGCAACATAGACTCCTTTCAATTCAGTCCTTTTTGCCCATTGTACTTTTCAATATAAGCTCACTTCCCCTCCCTTGACATTTTCCCAAGATTTGATTTCTCTCCCCGGAATCCTATGCCCGAATCTTAGGAACTCAATGTTCCATTCTTTAAAAGTTCAGGAGATTGACTGCGTTTCCATCCAGCTAATACACTTTTGTTGTCCTTCACTGAAAACTTGTACCCTCACTGACAGTGATGAAATGCGGCAGCTAATGTTTAACTCAACACCCAGAAAAGGTGGTTATTTATTAGGTCTATTGCTATTTACAAACCCAACTGTGCCCTGCCTCAAGCTGATCAGCTCCATCTCCTGATTTTCTGATGTTTTCATTCATGTGAATGCAGAATATAAGCTCTTGATGTATTGTCCAAAGTAATCACAGACAGTTTTCTCATTACAGGTCATATCTCAAGTACAACTTGCAGCTTTTTGTAATTTCCAGTATGGTAATGCAATCTGTCATCATGCATCATACCACAATGTTAAGCAAAGTCAGAGAAATAAAAAGGCAAATAACACAACTCTGTCCCAATTCCTTTACACAATCTCACCTACTCCTTTTACCCCACCACACAATATGCCAGAGGTCCTTTTAACCCTTTTGCATCCAATTGTATTGCCATCCAAGATCTCTTCTCCGACACAGCTGTTTCTCATATCTCAAAGCTCCTACCCCTAATTCATACTGGTCACCCCTCAATCCTTCCAAGAATGAAGCGGTATTACTGCAGCAGAACCTTATGATGAGGTTACTGCATATATGATATGACAGTCATGGCTCACTGACAGCACTCTCAGCTCTTAGTTAGAAGCTGTGGAATCAAATATCCATTTCATAGACTCCAGAAATTTGAGGCTTACACTCTCATGTGGTAATGAGTGAGTATTGCATTGTTGAAAGTGATGTCTCTTTGGCTGAGATGTTATACCAAGGCCCCTTCAGTCCGTCAAAATCCCACGGTAATATTTTGAGGAATGCCAGATATCCTGACCAATATTTATCTCTCAAACAACACTCCTAAAAAATGAAGCTCAATGTGAATGTTGGACTGTTTCAGAGTGGCTAACATTGCTGCCTCACAACTTCAGGAATCTGGGCTCAATTCTAGCCTTGATTGACTGTCCATGTGGAATTTGCACATTCTCACCATGTCTGTGTGGGTTTCCTCCAGGTGCTCCAGTTTCCTCCCACAGTCTAAAGATGTGCATGTTAGGTGGACCATTCTAGATTGCCTCTTAGTGTCCCAAGATGCATAGGTTAGGAAAATTAATGGGAAAAATATGTGGGTTGTGGGGATAGGGTGTGGCTAAGATGCTCAGGCAGTGGCCGAGTGAGGATTTGATGGGCTGAATGGTCTCCTTCTGGTAGGAATTCTAGGCTTCTGTGGTAAGCTGAGGAAATTGTAGCACTGTTCCAGTGAAGTTCAGAGTAAGATATAGGAACAGAATCTCATCATTTAATTCAGCATCTTACAACCTTCTGGACTCAGTACTGAATTTAGTAACTTCAGACAATAATCTATGTTCAATCTTGTTCTTTTTTTCAGTTGATTCATTATATTTCTCTTTCAGAAAGCAGCAGACCCACTCAAGGCACATTTTTTGTTTTTTTTAATTTCTATTCTTGCTCCATTCCTATTCACTTTGGCACTAAAGAACCAAATCTTCCATCATTTGTTCAATGCTGGGACAGTGGCAAGCTGCAGAGTTGGGCGGCAGAGCCAGGGGCAGTGCTGGGGAGCCAGAACCGGGGTGGAGGAGGCGGGGCCAGTGCCAGGAACAGACCTGGGAGCAGTGTCAAGGATGCCTTTCTGGGAAGCTCTATTGAGAGGCACTCCTTACCTATGGGCAAGGGGATTTTCTGATCCCTTGGGGGGAAGAGTGCCATGTATATGAGGGAAGGTTTGCCCATGTATATGTGAGATGTTTCCATGTGTGTAGGACAAGTGGAGGTGTGGAGTGCCTTTTAAAATCTGAGATCAGAGCACCCTTAAAAAAGGATACCGTGGGACTGTTGCTGGCTTTTTCCAGCCCTACCTGCCATGGTGATGGTGCGGACCACACCTCCATTTTCTTTGAAAGAGTGCTGCACAAGGTGGTGAGAAAAGGCAGCTATGCAGCCAGTGCACTGTGTAAAAAAGAAAATTCTGCCTCTTAACTCTGTTTCTCTTCACTGATGCAACTGAGTATTTCCAGGTCGTCACACTGTTATTTGTAAGCCCTTAACCTGGTTAAGTTAGTTGTCACAATTCTTCTGCTACAATAATGACTAAGAGGGAGAAAACATGGCAGCCCAGCCCACTTAATTGCGGAGCGGTCATGCATCAATCTCCAAGTGGTGGGAAAACCTCTCGTGATTAAGCCGGAAGCTGGAATGAGTTCATGCAGGAAAGTTGCCCATTCATAATGGGATGTCATAGAATCCCTATAGTATAGAAGGAGGCCATTTGGCCTATCATGCCTATACCAACCACATTCCACTCAGGCCCACACATTTACCCTGCTAATCTCCCTGACACTAAGGGGCAATTCATTATGACCAGTCAACGTAACCTGTACATCTTTGGACTGAGAGAGGAAAGCAGGGCCCCCGGAGAAAACCCTTGCAGACAAGGAGAGAACATACAAACTACAAACAGATAGTCCCCAAGGCTGAAATTGATTCCGGGTCCCTGGCAGCAATGCTAATCATACTACCACTGTGCCACATCCTGGGTCAAAGTAAATGTGACTTCAATCATCAAGGGATGACTGAGGTATTTTGGTTCCTATGCTAATTCCATTAGAACTTAGTGGCTAGTCAGCAATCAAATGAGCCTTCCAAAAGCCACCTACCAAACGCTGTCAGGTTTGCCAGTGGCCTAATCCTTCACTGTCTGGTACTCAGTGCCCAAGTAGGGGAAAATGGTTCTAAAGAAGGATAAGCTTATCCTCTTTTCCCAAAGAGGTTCTTCCATACTTCTGAAAGCCCAATGTACAAAGCCACTAACAAAGCCTAGAAGCAGATCACTTACTCAACTTCCTAAGGAAGGTTACTGTAAGTGGTAATCTAGTTTGTTTACTTCCTACATTTCCGGACACAAGATAAAAGAAACAAGATTGAGAATGTAGTTGTTAGGCTAAATTGATATAAGTATTCCAGAAAAATTCAGCTGTCTGTCTGTTTTAATCGGATAGAAAATGGCAATTTACCTCAAATGTGAGGAGCTAAATATTGTGCAGCAGTGAACACAATGGAAGCTTAACAAAATAGGGTAGCAATATGCACATTCCTCATACCAGCTTTAGGTGACAACTGAAAATGACTCCCAGACTCAGGCATGTCAAATTGAAAATGACTGCACTGTGTGAATGAAGTTATAAATAAGAGATGGACCATTATATTCATTTCATTTATCTGTTGATAACACATTCCAGACAGGCACCATTTCACCTGATTTAAATCTGCTCACACCTCTTAAAAAAACTTTCAACTCTCAGCTGTCTGATCAACAAATTCTGCATTCAATTTTTTTGTGACAGTTTAGTCCATAAATTCATAATTTTGAGCTGAAAAGGTCACACTTTAAATCCCTAAGCTTATACCCATTTGATGGTTCTCACCTTTCTTGAATCCAGTCCAAAGAATGATCCAATATTCAATGAGTGACGGGTCCACAGTGGGAAAACCCTTCAATTAGATTTGCCATCGGTCTCTTTTTTTGCTGTGAAACTTAACTTGGATGCTCTGAACTTCATCCCCTGAAATTTTATTTCTTATTCTTTTCTTTGCCTCATACACTTGTGGATACATTGATCAAAGTTGGATGCAGTAATCCAAGCATAGATTCAGTGATTCTCTGTCTAATATCAGTCTCTCTTTCACTGGATTCGCACACGTTACCCCTAGTGGGTGATGAATCACTTTGGATGATCACTCTTTCAGAATAAATCAATTCTCCACAATTTGTCTGTTTGTAATAATGCTAATTTGTTTACAATTCCCTAGTCATTAACATATAGCAAACAGCAGATGCCGCAAAGGACCAATCCTCTAAGACATCAGTAGTCACTGATGTCCAGCTTGAGTAGTTATCATTCATAGCTGCCTCATATTTGCTCTATTAAACAAGCTCCCAAGTGAACCAAAAATTTCACTCTTCCAATCCCCTTGAGTTTTTACTCCAACGATAAGTCTTCTGTGAAGAATCTTGTCTCATAGTTCCTAAAAGATACGAAGCTCGAACTCTGCTTCACCTTCCAAATGCATCAACACAAACAACAGTGAATTTGTTAAGCTTAACTTTTCTTTCTGAAAGCTATGTTTATATTTGTATTAACATTCAGTACTTTATGAGCAGGAACTTCATAATAACTGCAAGTAGATCTTGTTTCCTCCCCACCCCTCCTCCACTTCATGATGTAATGTTGGTTGGCCTAGAATTTCTATAGCAACATTTGAAGATTGAAAATGAATTAATTATTTCCTGCCTTTTGACATTAGGCTCATCTCCAAATGTCTTCAGAATTTCAGACAAACTCCACCCATTCCTCCCAATTATCATCATCAGTCTCTTCCAATTCTATTTGTGAAACCTCTAATTGTTTGTGATTTTTAACAGAAACTTATTTGTTAAGCTTGTTTATACGATATGGTTGTATCCCCCAGTGACATGGTCACAGGATGAGAAAAATAAATCTATTATAATCTATTGTTGCACATAATGAAAAATATACATGGTATCTAGTATCATTTTTGTTTATTGCACCATCCTACCCACAGCAATCTTTTTGGACTGGATTTGACCTTTAATGCTTATCTAAAGAAAATACCAAGTGAACTATCAGATTACCCTGATACCTCAGATGAATCTCTTTTAATTAACAGTCTACTTTATTAACTTTTAATTTAAATTTGGATTCTTTTTAAAAACCGCCACCTTTAAGAATCCTTAAAGCAACGAAAGCAGTGGTGGGCAATGCAGCCTGTGAGCAGTTCATCAGGGTACTGAATGTGACCCACAAGGCATTTTGTTGAATGTTGACCACATGCACGGTTGACAGATTCCACTGCTTTTCACCAACATAGTCTTTTTTCAATCTGCAGGACTAAAGCGATAAGCATGCGAAGAAAGGGCATATGAAGTGTTGTGCATGCTGATTACACACAACATTGACTGAGAGCTGTGTGTCACTTCTGTGTCCATTCAAAGTGTAAATTATTTTGTTTTTGCCATTTGAAATTGATGAGAGTTCATATAGTACCTACAGTGCTGAAGAAGGGCATTCAGACCATAGCATTTGCCCTGACAACAATCCCACCCAGGCCCTATACCCGAAATATCACATATTTACCTTACTAATCTCTCTAACATACATATCCTGGGACACTAAGGGACAATTTAGCATGGTGAATCAACCTAACCTGCACATCTTTAGACTGTGGGAGGAAACTGGCGCACCCAGAGAAAAGCCACGCAGATACAGGAAGAATGTCCATACTCCACACAGACAGTGACCCAAACCAGGAATTGAACCCAGGTCCCTGGAGTTGTGAGGCAGCAGCACTAACCACTGTACCAGTGTGCAACTAATATATAAATGATTATGCATTTTCTATAACTAGTTATGAAATATTTGCCATGTATTAATTATATTTAATCTGATTGCAATCTTGCAGCCCACTGAGATGAAGGAGGACCACTCACGTGGCCCACTCACTAGCATAGGTTGTCTGTCACTAAAACCAGAATGGCCGGCAAGCATATGGGCTGTGCCCATTTTACCACTTTCCAAATCTGTTGCCACAGTATAAGTTCAGGCTACAAGAACTGATTTGCTGTCACAAGAGATCGTGCCTGAATTCATCCTGACACTGTTGTATCGCTCAATGAGAAAGCTCCCTTCCATCTGCTATGCACAATAATTCCTGTGGGCATTCGGAACTCTGCAATTCCTGGAAGGAGTCCATTCTCAGAAAGAAGGAATAGCACCAGGAAGGAGTGTATGTGCTAGCAGAGGAAAGTGAAAGGGAAAAAAGTACCACTATGAAGCAGAGGATGGGTCGAAGAATTATTTTATTATTGGATAGGAGGTCTTGTGGTGCAATGGGAGCATTTTTTCGACCTTGGGTCGAAGCTCTGGGTTTCAGACTCTGCCAGGACTGTTGTTGGCTTTGGAAAAAGCATATATGACATGGCTGATATGTGCAGATAATCAACATGTCTCTATGTGTGTAGATACACTTAAAAAGATGTATTAGATATATGTGATGATGGTAGAGTATATCATTTGGACATCAAAGCTGGCGTGAAAAGTTAGTGATTTTGGTTAGTGATAGTCATTGACTTCAGAAAGTGTAAAGGAGAACACACCCCTGTCTACATCAACAGAGACGAAGTAGAAAGGGTCGAGAACTTCAAGTTTTTAGGTGTACAGATCATCAACAACCTGTCCTGGTCCTCCCATACTGGCATTATGGTTAAAAAAGCCCACCAATGTCTCTACTTTCTCAGAAAACTGAAGAAATTTGACTTTCAATTACGGCTCTCATCAACTTTTACAGATGCATCATAGAAAGCATTCTTTCTAGTTTATCATAGCTTTGTAAGACTCTTGTTCTGTCCAAGACTGCAAGGAACTACGAAAGGTATTGAATGTAGCCCAATCCATCATGCAAACCAGCCTCCCATCCATTGACTCTGTCTATACGTTCCGATGCCTGAGCAAAGCAGCCAGCATAATTAAGGACACCACACACCTAGATATCCTCTCTTCCACCTTCTTTCTTCAAGAAAAAGATACAAAAGTCTGAGGTCACATATCAATCGACTGTCATCAACTTTTACAGATGCACCATTGAAAGCATTCTTTCTAGTTGTATCACAGCTTTGTAAGACTCCTGCTCTGCCCAAGCTGCAAGGAACTACGAAAGGTCTTGAAGGTAGTCCAGTCTATCATGCAAACCAGCTTCCCATCCATTTACTCTGTCTACACTTCCTTCTGCCTAGGCAAAGCTGCCAGCATAATTAAGGACACCACACACCCCAGATATTCTCTCTTCCACCTTCTTCCTTCAGGAAAAAGATACAAAAGTCTGAGGTCATGTACCAATTGACCCAAGAACAGCTTCTTCCCTGCTGCTGTCAGATTTTTGAATGGAGTTACCTTGCATTAAGTTGATTTTTCTCTACACCCCAGCTGTGACTGTAACACTACATTCTGCATCCTCTCAGTTCCTTCTCTATGAACGGTATGTTTTGTCTGTATAGCACACAAGAAACACTACTTTTCACTAAATGTTAATACATGTAATGATCATAAATCAAATCAGATTTATTTTACAAAACAGTTACAATATAGTTGACTCTCAATGCCTTCTGAAATTGAGAGGCCATTTTAGAGATTGTTAAATGCAAGTTGCAGCATTGCTGTTGGAAGTTACGTACAGATTAGCTCTGGTAGATTCTCAGCTCTGAGGAATAATTGTGAACCTGGTGGGATTTCACAATAATGCATCGATTTTTCTGAGAATTTTTGACCTCTTTCAGAATAGGAATTACAAAATTTAATAAACTCAATTTTAACTCACATTGGCGTAATTTAAAATCTCACTAGTGAATTTCAACTCTCAAAAATGGAAGTGTTAGCGTCCAATGAAATGTAAATTTTTTTAAAATCTCAAACCTGTCTCGTTAACCCATTCATAGCTGGGTTTAATCTGTTTGACAGGTGAATATCCATTTACCAATTTAGTCAGCAGAAGACATTTTGTGATTCACAACTGTTTTATTGTGATACTATAGTTTAATGCAAAAATACTTGTTCCCATTGTTTCCTTCTGGATTCTCTCCCTGTCCAGAGGGAATTCACCAACTAGGAAAATATGTTCAATGAGCGTTATCTGTTCTTGATTCACTCAAAGCACAACCTTCTTTACTCTTAAAGGGAGCTGCATTCCTACTATTATTGTAATGGAGGTAGAACAGGAGGCAAGAAACCAACTCATTCCAAGATTGTCCGTTGAAATATTATAATAAAACTGGGGAGCTTCACATTTATATTCCCTGACAAGTTTGACACCATGTGGAGATGCCAATCTTGGACTGGGGTAAACATAATAAGAAGTCCCACAACACCAGATTAAAGTCCAACCAGTTTATTTGATAGTAAACCCACAAGTTTTCAGAAACGCTGTTCGTTCGTCAGGTATGTGGAAGGTTCTGATCAGAGAAGGGCATATAAAGTTTACAGAATACTGAGTAGAATGCGAGTCTTTAGCAGGTTAGCTCCTCCCATTCACTTTCTGATTTGGGTACCGGACTCAATGCAAAATATTGTGCCTTTTCATTACATACTCTGTAACCCTCTGGTTATTTTTTGACCACTGACTTCAGAGCACTGACTTCAGTAACTTCTTGTTCCACATATTCCATTATTCCAATTTCCTAACATGACTCCAGGTGACCCAAATCCTTTGTTTCTCTAACAATGCTTGTCGACTGAGATAATATTAATCTATATGATTCTGAACAAAAGTAACATAATGGGATGTGTGTAGTATGGATGGTGGGGATGTGGATTGTGGGACTGGTTTTATATTGGGAAGTAGTATGCATGAGGCACTCTTGGAAGATCATGCTTTAAGTGCTCTGGCCCCAGTGATGACACAGCTCATGTGCAGAGTAACAGAAGATTGTTTGTGAATACTATCTGTGCAAATGGCTCTGCTGGCAGAACAACTCTCAGGTTCAACTCACTTTGCAACTGCCCAGTTTCATGTGTCATGTCTGTAGGATGAAGGCTTTGAACCCAGTAGCTTGCCTATAAACTGGTGGCATGGCTGGGATAAAAGCAGAATAGAAGACAAGCGCATGATTTTTTTTTTAACAAAAGCGCTTGCATTTCTACAGCATTTTTCATAACTTCAGGGAAGTATATAGTGCTTTACTGCCAATGATCTTTTGCAGGATAATCACTGTTGAAATGTAGGAAACACATCAGCCAATTTGCACACTGCAAGGCCTCACAACAGTGCTGTAATAATGTTGGTTGAATGGTAAATATTGGCCAGGATACCAGGAAAAATGTCTCTGCTTTTCTTCAAGATGCTAAAATAGGATCTCTATATAAGAGAGCAGACTGAGATTGACTTTAATGCCCGAACCAAAAAGCAGCATCTTTTACTAACCTTACTGTATAAAAACCAGACACTGGCCAGCAAATATATGAGAGAAAAAAGTAATATATCCTCAAATCTTTCATCTGTTGTGAGGGAAAGGGCCAATTATGCAGGGCAAAAATAATCATGAACTCTGCATTTAATGAGCAAGCCTGCCATTTTACCACTTGTCCCTTTCCTATGTTAGATCAATGTAGTGTTGTTCAGCTACTCTGAACCTTTACTTCTCATACCTTTCCTTTTTAATAACTATACTTTGTCTCACTCTAGCTTTCAACAGACAGACAGTAGATCTAAAGCCTGGGAATTTCATTGTGTTCTGTTAGCTTGTTCTGACAGTCAGGTCATTGCAAGGTTGATCGCAGCTGACTGCTGTGCCAGTTAATTAGGCTGGCTATAAATGCACTCAAACCACGCGAGTGCTGCCTGACAAGCCCCGTTATAATCAGAACTCTCATACGACCCACACAACAGGAGAGTGCATCATCCATATATCTGAGAAAGCTGCAAGTGTTGAGGTTCAGTTAGCTGTTGGTCTGGTGCTGTACATCCTCCAAGTTACAAACACTTACCTACAAAGAGGTTATGAAGAGTTCAAGTATTTGTCAAATTTCTCAAAGGAACTAACCAAGCACCTGGAACATGACAAGTTATAAAGTACAACAGTTAATGCTTCTGAAATGTTGTATTTCAGGATAGGATTTCCTCACTTTAAATTTTACAAAGTTAAAAGGTAAGTTTGATTGCCCTCATCCCCTCACAGAGGACATTTTAATGTTTTCCTGACAAATTTAGAAATAACATGTAAAGCGATTTGGGCAGCATTCACTCAACTTTGCTGCTCCCACCAGTCTGAGTCATGATCTGTGCCAGAAATGATTGGGCCCTGTCACTGGTTGCCTGGGAAACAGGGTTAAAGTTCAGGTGTTGATGAGTAGCAATGTGTTGAAATGCCTCCTACCATTCACTTACAGGAAAAAAGCATCCCTACTGGGATACCCTAAGGCCATGTATTCTGTATTTAATTATAAAGGCTATCATATATCATT
Organism: Sphyrna mokarran; assembly: GCA_024679065.1. Classification (NCBI taxonomy): domain Eukaryota; kingdom Metazoa; phylum Chordata; class Chondrichthyes; order Carcharhiniformes; family Carcharhinidae; genus Sphyrna; species Sphyrna mokarran. The sequence continues at coordinate 73,081,578 of JAGIQG010000008.1, read as the reverse complement.
GCCTGAAGATATTAATTAGGTTCTCTCAAAAACTAAAAAGTTACAATACAGACCGTTTGAATGTCTACGTTGTATCTGGTATGTTGTGCTCTCTCAACTATAACCTACTTATGTGGTTGTTGTAGAAACACCAATCAACATTTCCTTTTGTCAATGTGTTCTTCAAAGCACCAAGACTCATTAACAACCAAACCTTGTCCATGAATTTCTGAACTTCACATATCCTTTCAATAACGCATTGATGTTACTGCTGTGTGAACATGCATTGCTTAACGCTTTTCAATTGAAAATTTCCTAATGCTCTAGTTGTGTAGGTATTGAAAGATAAAAACACTTCCTACCTTGCCAAAGGACACTAAAGAAAAAATTACATTTATATAGCATCTGTCATGATCTCAGGATGTCCCAAAGTGCTTCATACCCAGGGAAGTCTTATTGCAGTATAGTCACTATGATGATGTAGGGAAATACAGCAGATAATTTGTGCACAGCAAGATTCCACAAACAACATCATAATAATGGGGTAATCCATGGTAATATGTTGAGTGAAGAGTAACTATTAGTCAGGTCATTAAGGAGAGTTTTTGAAATAGAGTCACGGAATATTTTACACTTATCTAAGAAGATAGATGGGCCATGAGAGCTCAACATCTCATCTGAAAGATGACATCTCCTACTGCATCTAAACTGTTAACCTGGATAAAGGGCTCAAGTCTCTAGTGTAAGACTTGAATCTGCAACCTTCTGACTCAGAGATCAAGTGCTATTTGAACACACTCGCATGAGTGCCTTTTCCGAGTCTTTACGTCGCTCGTCGATGATTTTGTCTACCACTAGCAGATCCCACGCCTTGGGCTCTTGATCTTAAAGTACCACGAGTAGCACCCCAGCCGGGGTCTACTGAAGTTAACAATTGTTGCCTGCAGACCCCAGCCGGGGTCTGCCCAGGGCATATTTCGTGGCTCGCAGAGCCCCAGCCGGGGTCTACTGATGTCATTGTGGCTCGGTTGGGCACCCTGAGTGTGTTTAGGGCAGGGTGTGAGCTGGTACCGTCGCCCCCTGATCTAATTGGGCGTTTAGAGAACCTTTTGTCGGTATTTTCGGTGCTCGGTCCTCTTGCGTAGGGGTGGGAAATTTAGAATTTAAGGGAAAAGTTTATTCCGAATTCAGGGAAGCCAGATTAGGTGACGTGACAATTGTTCATAACCAATTAACCTAGTTAGCACATTTTTGGCCATGTGGGAGGAAACCAGAGTACCCAGGGAAAACCCACGCGAACACGGGGAGAAAGTGCAAACTCCCACAGCCGCAAGGCCCAGGTCGGGAACCGACCCTGGGTCCAAGTAGCCGGTCAACCTCAGTGCTAATCACTGGGCTGACGTGTTGCCCATTCGTACCGTGACACCTTTGGGTGGTAATCGGTGTCATTATCTTTCGTCATCGTCTGGTAGTGAACATCCAAGACAAGACGGGGCACACGTCCCATCTCAGCGTCACCCCAGGTGCGTCTCGTTCGTCTCACTCTTTGTACCGATGGTGTGGGTATTGGGTCGCGGGTGCTTCTACTACCTAGGCAGGGTGAACCGCATCCGCCAGCGGATCACCAGTGCCCCCGGGACAAGCCTGAACTTGTCGAGAACCTATTTTTTTGGAAATTTACCGGGTTTATAGGCATAGAAGCGTGTTGGTTATCCTCGGCCAGTCAAATTCCGACAGACACTCGCCTGCCAGCAGGAGTGCCTGGATTCCCTGCGGGACCATCGGTAAGGGATGACTCACTGTGGTCTAGAACAACCAAAAATACCACAGCTACGCAACACACACCATAATCCATTCCAGCTTCACCACTCTAGGATGGCAGTCCTGTGGTAGTGGTCATGGACCTGGCCTGCATCGCCCCCGCTATTTGTTTCTCGACCAGTCACGGAATACCCTCTCTTGTGCCCAAGGAGAAGGTACCAGGTGGCTCCCGTGGAAGGGATTGACTCGCTGTGGGTAGAAACCAGAAGACCCCACAGTTACGATTGGCCGTTAACGCCTTGTTTCGGCTTAACCAATCTTACCCCACCTGTCTGTAACCGCAACCTTAAGGGGCATCCAGGCATGCAATTACTCCGCATCGTTTCTGGGACAGCCGCTTTAGCCGCCACCGCGATGGATGTGCGGTGACGTTGCCCGGCGGGACCGACGTGGAGGCGCAGCTCGCTGTGCGGCAGAAACGACAAGACACGCACAGCTAAAGTAACCAAGAAACCTCAAGAGAGTCCCCCCAAGAGAGTCCTCCTTAAGAGAGTCATAGCCACTCCCGAGGGAACAACCAGAAACCTCAAGCGAGTCCCCCCAAGAGGGTCCTCCTTAAGAGAGTCATAGTTACTCCAAATGAGACTAAATGAGACTTGCTGCTACGCTTTGTGCAATTACATAGTAACATCAAGAAATATCTGGGACAAATAAAGTGATTCTTCAGCATCAGGCTGCTTATATTGGTTGCTCTGTCAGCAACGCATGTGATCCATTGGATTCTTAAATTATTTCACCTCCAACTCTTTTTAATACTATAAGTTCATGCTAGTAACTGACAAAGCAGTTCCATTTGAGAAGAACATCGACAATTCACTCCAAAGAAGTGGAGCACGAGTTCTCTGGGATGGACTGGCAACCTGGAAAATAGGAAGTTTCCCAACTGGTAATCGGTAAAAATAGTTTTAAAAAAGACTTGCATTTATCTTGTCATAACCTTAAGAGGGCCCAAAACTTTTTACAACAAATTAAGTGCTTTGGAATCATTTCATTAGTAACATTCACCTCTTTATCTTGAGAATCCACAGTCAATGAAAATCCACAGCCAATCCTCCCCACTTGCACTCACAATTAGATATGAACTTTGAATACATTAGTTGGAATATTGACATAGCAGACACACACCCAGTAAGAAGCTGGTGGTGAGAAGGAAATCCATTTCCAGTTGAACCATTTTTGCAATTGATCTTTAACAATAATGAACATAGTATTTCACTGCCAATCAAAGAAGGCAGACAGGGTTACATGAATCAAAGGAAACATTTCTCGTTAAAGGGATCCTTATAGGGGTCAGACCAGCTGAACTACAGGAATGGAGATGAGAATGGGAAATCTGGCCCTCTGGCTCACTGATTCTTACCTGGAAATCCTGATGCAGGATTCAAGGAGCTGCAGAAAGGTCTCAAGGACAGGAGGAAGATAGGTGGAAGAGGCTGATTAAATCGGAATACAATGTGAAAGGCTCAATGACCAAAGAGTGACATTATACATTCAGATGCCGAACTCCATTGTCTGAAGTGTTGAGTATTCCCCTTCTCAACACTACTCAAAGCTTCACCCATCCCGTTCTCTCTATGAACCTCCTTATGTCCCCATCTTATTATTAAACAAGTCAGAAAAAGTGTTTTATAAAGCCCGCCTAGATCACTTTGCACAAGGCTAGGCTAAGCATGATACGTTTCACTTCAGGTACGATTCAAATGACCCACTAGAGAGCTTTTATCAATCTCAGTTTACTTAAAAATATAGTTAACATGTATGGAAAGAATATTAGCAATAACTTTTATCAATTACAAACAAATCAAAACAACCAAGATAATGTATAACCCTCAACAAATATATCTAACATGTTCCAATCAAACAAAAAATTCCCATGGACAAAAATTCTTTCCACAGATTTAACAAAGACTAATGCTCACATGATACCGGAACCAAGTCATTTGAATGAATGCTGCAGATCTCTTGAGGCACACACGGACAAGCTTGGCATCAGAACAGCTTTCCACATCACTAGGGAGGGACTCTGGTTGAGTCACCAACAGCAGATTCTATACTCCAGGGAATCAAGAAGCCTTGCTTTCAATTAACTATCAGAATTTCCAAAACCTCAGGGAGACAGAGAAACACTTCTTTTCAGCCTGCTGTTCCTTCTAAACTAATACTACTGCCAAACAGGAAATGAAGTCTCAAATTCACTAGGAAGAAAAGAAACTCTCCAAAACACATGACCTTCCTCTTAACAATGCAGGGTCATAAAAAAATCCCAAATAAACCATTGAAGGAGCAATAAAAAAATACTTCTACCAGATAGCCCAGCAGCAATGAAACCAAAACTACTGATAGCTGCACAGAACATAGCTTTTAAAAGACATTTCTTAAAGATACACTAACGTCTCACATGTCAACATCCAACACTGGCACTTACTCTAATCTTTGTGCTATCCCACAGCTCACAGTTATCCTCCATAAGTGTTGTCCTTCTTTTTGCATACAATCCATTTATCACATGCTCTGATTTCACTCTTCACAGAGTAAAGTGCAGAAATCCAGGCAGAGAGAGAGAGAGAGACAGGGTGCAATTTTTCAAACAAAAACTAATCTTATGACCTTGTTCCACCCAATTTTTAGTGAGTTGAGGTGGTAAGATCAGATTCATCCTGGTATTTAATCCCTTCCCTCACTCCACCCCACACCAATCGTACCTGCACTGTTTTGCATACAAAATTGATTTCAACAGCACAAAGCCAAGTTAAATATTATTGACATGATTTACATTGAAGCCCCCTGGCACTGCCCACCAGGCATCCTGGCAGTGCCCACTGTGAACCCTGGCACTGCCCAATGGGCACCCATAACTGTGAGCGATGGCACTGCCGGGAGGGGTGGAGCCAAAGTGGGGGCAGAGTCAGATTGGGGTAGAGCTATGACAGCTGGGAGGGAATGGGAACTCCATACAGGAGGACGAGAGGGAGGGAACTCTGCCTGGATGGAAGGGAAGGGAAGAAATTTGCCAGGATGGGAGGGATGGGGAGAACTCTGCCGGGGGGGAAGAAAAGGGAACTCTGCTGGGGGAATGATCAACAGGAGGTCGTAACTTTGCCAGAGGGCGATCTTGTGGCAATGGAATTGTGCCCACAGGGCAGTCGGCAATGGGGTAGGAAGGAACTCTGCAGTGGGTCAGCGACTGGGTAGAGAACTCTGCAGGGTGAGAGGAGAGGGATCAATGAGAAGTAGGCTGGTGATGTCCATTGGGGCAGTCTCAATGTCCATGAAGGGGAGTGGGAGGGAGGAGGTCAAATGGCAGGAGATCTCCCAGGACACTGGGAGATCCGGGTACCTGCACAATGGCGCCCCTAGAGCTCAGCAAGATTGTGCTCTGGCCCCCAGCGAGAATCGCATCCTGGCACTTTTTTTGTACTAAGTGCCATAAAATCACATTTTCAAGTTCTTCCTAAAAGCCAATCAGAAACTCTCTTATTTTCTAAATCGTTTGGCACTTAGAAATTTTTTTGTAAAGTTCCAACCTATTATCATAATGGTGAGAACAACAAGTGGTCCATGGTCTGTCAGGTATAGTCCAAACCACATTACGTCCCACACTTAGTCATTTTTTGGGAGAGTTGAATTTTGCAACCTACCCTCCTCTTTCGCAGCACCTTCCCACTTCCTCCCCAACCTGGATTGCTGGCATCACGGCCCTCCCAATGGGTCCTTCTTCATAACATCTGACATGCGCCCTCATCATGATCCCTGACAAGCCCGTTCTTGTTCTACTTCTGTACGACCCCACTGCATGATCTCCCTGTGAAAACCCACCATCGTAGCCTTCCCATCATAGTTCCCATTCAAGCCCCATCCCACGCAGGCCCCATCCCCTTGGCACTGCACCAACATATTGTCAGCATGCAAGGTGGGCATTGCTACAATGCTCAATGGACACTGCCTGATGGGCACTGCCCAGTCAGATTCCCACTACCAGCAGCTTTAGTGGCCTCCTAACCCACAGTGTGACCATCACACCGAGTGTCCGCTGGTGGAGACAGCAGTGATTCCTACCAGTCCCACACTGTGCCTGAAGGTCAGAAGATCCCGGGAAGTGGGAAAATCTGGCATTGAACAGGCTACGCACAATTAAATGCTACTTTAAATATGCTAATTGGTGATATGGTTTGCGCCATTAGAAAGAGACTAAGACAATTGCAAACCCTTTGGTGCCAGGCACAAAGCCAATTTTTATTTTTACACACTATATTTTAGAATCAATGCAACCTGTGCCAAGTGCAGTGAGGTCAGTATGATACAGGACATTGTCCCTCCAGTGATAGCCACCTTAATGACCACTGCCAATATCTGCCCATCTGATCCATTGAGAAGGAGGTCTTACTCGAGGAGGCTATCATTATCAGCACCTCAGACTCTCGCACTTCCAATGCGACAGGATGCTAGGCTAATCAGTCTGTAATTCTGCTCTCTCTCTCCTTCCTTTTAAATAGTAGGGTTACATTTTTCACTCTCAAATTTGCTAAGACTGTTTCAGGATTTACAGAATTTTATAAGGTTACAAAAAATACACTCACTATTTACATGGCAAACTTTTTTATTACCCTGGGATGTAGACCATTAGGCCCTGGGGAGTTAACAGCTTGCAGTCCAATTAATTTCAACAGCACAACTTTTTTAGGAATATTAATTTTCTTCAATTCCCTTAATGCTTTCGCATTTCTGGGAAGTTATTTGTGACTCCCTCTGTGAAGTCAGAACTAAAGTAGTACAATTGCCTTGCCATTTCCTTGTTCCTTATTATAAATTCTCCTGTTTCAGACTGCCCATTGCCCATTCCCACTGCCACTGCCCATTCCCACTACCGCTACCCATCCTCACGGTCCATAGTCCATTCCCATTGTTCACTGCCTGCTCTATCCTGTTCTCTTCACTGTCCTCTAACCTCTTGCTGTCCACTGCCCATTCCCATTGTCCATTGCTATTTCCCACTGCACTCTGCCTATTCCCACTGTCTATTGCCCATTCCCACTGTCGATTCCCCATTCCCTCTCACCAGCAGCTCGTTTCACTGCCCATTTACTAGGATGCTGCCAGGAATGAAGTGTTTCAGCTAGGAAGAGCAGCTGGTTAGTTTGGGATTGTTCTCCTTAGAGCAGAGAAGTTTGAGGAGAAACCAATTGAAGTGTACAAATTATGACAGGTACAGATAGGATAGGTAGAAAGAAACATTTCCCCTTTGTAAAAGGGCCAATAACCAGGAGGCATAAATTTAAGGTAAGGAGCAGGAGTTTTAGAGTCAATTTGAGGAAAAACCTTTTCAATCGGAGGATGGTAGGAATCTGGAACTCAGTGCATGGAAGAGTGGTTGAGGCAGCAACCCTCACAGCATTTAAGATGTATTTAGATGTGTGATGCTACTGTGTCTTTAAGAAAAAGGTATTTTAAGCATGTTCTCTACTGTTATAAGTAGCTCTGTTTTTTTTCATTGTGACACCAACCTGCCTGAGTAGATGTATTTTTATTGCTGTTAAAATGGTATAATGGACCTTTTCTTTATCATTAATCTGAGCCTAATGCAATGTCCTGAAATTTTATGACCCTTTTGGTGGGGGGAGGTTGATTGACAGATCAAGGTCAGGTGGTACTTTGGGGAAGTAAGAATGACTGGTCACAGGCATTTGGCCTCTGATCTTCGGGTAAGCTTTCTCCAAGGAAGCCTTCATGACACACAACAGTGAGCACAGACTGATAGCCAAGTTCCGCAGAATGAGGACAGCATCAACCAGGATCTTAGGTTCATGTCATACTATCTGTAACCCCCATGACTTGCTTGAGCTTGCAAAATCTCACTAACTGCCCTGGCTGGAGACAAAATACATCTCTTTAACCTGAGCTTAACCCTCTCTCCACTCACATTGTCTGTACTTTTAAGACTTGATGACCTGTAAAGACTCACATTCCAACCATTATTTTGTAAATTGAATTTGTGTTTTTCTATGCCCTGTTTTGTGAACAGAACTCCCACTGACCTGATGACAGGACAGTGCTCCAAAACCTAGTGGCTTGTGCTACTAAATAAACCTGTTGATCTTTAACGTGGTGCTGTGAGACTTCTCACTATATTTAGAATCATTTGTCAGGGGACATCTTATTTACATCTACCCTGTTAGGCCCTGTAAAAATTTCATAAATTTTAATGAGGCCATTCTTCAATCTTCAAAATTCTAGAGAATATATACCACTGGAAAGCTCTGACCTCACCCACTGTTGAAATTCTCCGATGCTGCTGCAGTTAATGGAGATTTGGCTGTATGCCAGATTTTCTGTTCTCGCTGGTAGCAGAGGCAGGGTGAATGAGATCGGACAATCCCGACCCCAATTTCTCTGTGTCAGACGATCTTGTCGTCCCAGAGATTAATCTGGTGAACCTCTGTTGCACTCCCTCCATTGCAGTATATCGCTCCTTAGATAAGGGGACCAAAACTGTATACCATACTCCAGATGAGGTCTCACCGAAGTTCTATGCAACAGCAAGTCATTTCTACTCCTGTAAGCAAATCCCCTGGTGATGAAGATCAACATACTATTCACCTACTTGCTACAAATGGACGCTAGCTTTTAGTGACTCATGAATAAAGATCCATAGTTCTTTTGGATACTCGTCCTTCCTAACTTCTCACCAATTAAGAAATATTTTGCCTTTCTGTTTTTTTCTACCAAAGTGAACAACTTCACCAAAATAAATAACTTCACAATTATTGACATTATATTCTATCTGCCATGTTCTAGCCCATTCAAATAGTTCTCTCGAAGCTCTTTCCATCCTCTGCACAACTTAGATTGCCACTCAGTTTGATCCTTCTGACAAATTTGTCTAATGTCCTATGTTAGAGGTTGTAGGTTTTAAATATAAAGAAAAATGCATGACTTGAATGCATAAATTCAAACCAAGAGCAGGTTTATTGAAGGAGATGCTCTCTGTGCAGAACAAAAACTAAACATAGAACCTCTATAGTACAGAAAGAGACCACATCGAGTCTGCCAGCTCTCCAAAAGAGCATCACACCCAGATTCTCCCCTCTATCCTATACCAGTAGCCTGCACATTTATCAGGAAACTAGAAGGCAATTAGCCTAACATCTGTCATACAGAAGTTGCTAGATCCCATTATTAAGGTGGTTAAAGCAGGATAATTAGAAAATCATTTCTAACTAATTTATTAGAGTTCTTTGAGGAAGTAATAAGCAAGTGGGATGAAGGAGAACCTGTAAAAGTGTGGTGTATTTGGATTTCCAGAAATTCTTTGATAAGGTGCCATATAAAAGGTTAGTACATATGATAAGAGAACATGACATGGTGGGAACATTTTGGGATGGATAAAGAATTGGTTAGCTTACAGGATGCAGAGAGTAGAGATAACTGGGTATTTTTCAGATTGACAAGAGGAGTGCCACAAGGATCAATGCTGGAATTTCAGCTATTTATAAATTACATCAATGACTTGGACAATGCAGCAGAACACATAATAGTTAAATTTGCCAGTTGTACCAAGATATGTACGAAAGTAAATTGTCAAGAGGAGGTAGAGAGGCAAAAAGATAGTAAGTGGGGAACAAATTGGTAGTTGCAGTATAATGGGGAAATAATGGATTTCTCCACTTTGATAGGAACAATAGAAAAACAGTATATATTATCTAAATGGACAGAGATTGCAGAACTCTGAGGTACAGGGGAATCTTGGTGTCCTGATACATGAATCCCAAGAAATTGTTTTGTAGGTATAGCAAGTGATTAGGAGGGCACATGGAAAGTTGGCCTTTTGTGGGAGGAGAATGGAACATAAAAGTTAGGAAGCTTTACTCTAACTGTACAGAACCATGGTGAAACCACATCTGGGGTACTGTGTACAATTTTGGTCTTCTTAGTTGAAAAAGGATATAATTGGATAACAGATAGTTCAGAAAAATTTCACATGATTTATTGCTGGAATAAAGAGCTTATCTCATGAAGCAAGGTTAGAGAGGTTGGGCCTATATCCATTCGAGTTTGGAAGAATGAGAAATGATCTTACTGAAATATACAAAATCCTGACAGGATTTAACTGGGTAGATACTGAGAGGATGTTTTCATTTGTGGGGAAAGACTAGAACTAAAGGACACAGTTTAAGAATAAGAGGACACTGTTTTAAGATGAAGAGAATGTTTCCCTTTCAGAGGGTTGTTAGTAGTTAGTATGTGACATTCTCTTGCTAGAAAGCATAGAAGTTAGGTCATTGAATTTACTCAAGTCAAAGTTAGGCAGAGTTTCAATACATGAGGGAGTTAAGCGTAATGAGGCACAGGCAGTAAAGTGAAATTCACACTACAACCAAATCAGCCATGATCTTATTGAATGATGGGAAGCTCAAAGGGCCAAATGGCCTACTCCAGCTCCAATATTTTTAAATCAAATTCAAGTACTTAAACCGATCCAATTTGATCAAGTTGGATAAATCCATCCTATTACTTGGATTAAGAATTGATATAGAGGCAATTTATTACAACATTATAGTCAGAATACAGTGAGCATCTACATTACACAAAACAATTGCATACTGCATTGTGATTTCCTGATCAAACAGTATAAGTATCTCATACAGACTGGATAGAAAACAGTGGAAATTGTGCATTCAGTAAAAATAATCGTCCTGTTCGGTGACCTAGGCTGTTGAGAATGTTACTGCCAGTCAGGCCTTTTTCCTTCTAACTCAGTATCAATGGTTAATAGTACTGCCATGGTTGTTTGTTTGTAATATACCAATCTTCAACACAGAGGTAGATTTAACGAATATTAATAACGTTTCACCTGAATTAGTCCGAACAGCATTTATCTTTTATTTGCTTTCAGTAGTATAAAAAGTCAGCTTTATGCATCTGATAAGATATTAATTGTTCCATCAAAGCACCCTATTTGATTCACCCTATCCGAACAGCATTTCTGCAGAAAGCCACTCAGAAAATCTTCAATAAATGCCAAAATTCTGAAAAGGGTTTACATGCTGTATCTCGAGCAATTTCATTATTTACTCATGACTAATGGGGAGCAATTTAGAGTCAAGGGTCTTAAAAGATGTTTATATCAGGAGTCGCTTCTTGCTTGTTTACCTCTTCTATTCAAATATGAGCTCCTTGATCAAGATATTACCTCATCAAACTTGCTTTTACTACACTGCACTTCTTTCATTCTCAACCAACTAATTGCTGGGAAATTTCAGAAAAACCAAAACCTTTTGATTTTGAAGGAAGAAAGAATAAATACATTACTCTACTTGATTTATGCCTTCTGGCCGTGAAATATAGTTGAGAACTAAATGCAGCTGCAGGATCATTTCAAAGATAAACCAACTTTGCACATTGCACAGTTACTTTTGGCTGTTTGAAACAAATTTATAAAGCACACTTTATTTAAATCACATCACGATGTATAGTTAAGTTCAATTCCCAAATGGTTCCTAAATGCTTGTGACAAAGAAACCTACTGAAATCTGTCAGGAACATTTAGTAAAGAGTTAGTTGGGGAAAAGATCTGTTCCAATTTACCAGGTAGGCGTTGAACAAACTTTAAAACCACATACAGGCAGATAGAATAGAATGTCAATAATTGTGAAGTTATTTATTTGGTGAAGTTGTTTACTTTGGGAGAAAAAAACAGAAAGGCAAAATATTTCTTAACTGGTGAGAAGTTAGGAAGGGCGAGCGTCCAAAAGAACTGTGCTGTCTTTGTTCATGAGTCACTAAAAGCTAGCGTGCATTTGTAGCAAGCAGCTGAATTGTATGTTGAGTGAAATTTCCAAAGACGAATAGATTTTCAAAATTGGCTAGAAGGGAGAAAAATGGGTATGCAAAAATGAATGAAAGGGACCTCAGGCGTGTTACAAGCACATAACCTCTGACAGTGTAGCACTCGCTCAATACTATACTAGAAGATGACCTAGCTCTGAGGTGTAAGCTTTGAGATTAATTCTCCATTTCCAATCATCATCTCAACTCCAAAATTAAATTAATTTATTCCTGTGATTTTTGTTAAATATATAGCTTATTTCCATTTTGTATTGGCAAACCGGGATTGACCTTACTTTCAGTCATGATCACTAGGTGTCAGCATGTTGGATTCTGACACATTATTTTGTTATGGTGCTTACACCATTGCTAGACTTAAAGTTTTACTTTATTTGGTGAACCAAGACAACTGGGCTTGAAGGGAGAAATGGCCTTACCCATTGAAGATGGATAATAAAAGCAAAGACTTAGATTTTCATAGTGGCGGAGAACCTCTCCAAAAGTCGAGAAATTGGCTGAAGAGGCAGAATTCAGAAGTTCTGCCAATGATCATGGCACCTACCAATGGAATGGGTCTCATTTTATGCATACACATTTTGGGAAGGCAGCTGCCCATATAAATCAGCAGCTACCTTCACTGATGTTTAACTTTGGTGTCACTGGTATGTGAAACATGACATACACAGGTTAAACCTGGTAGGAGCAGTACAGAACTGAAGTCCTTCAGAGAGGTGGGATACTCTTATGAAGAGGATGGTACCTCATTGGTTAAGGTCCAGACTATCTTTAAGGAAGGTCCTTAGGAAAAGCCAGATGCTCCTTAAAGTTGTTAAAATTAGTCATGGATACGTATAAAAATGGAAAATGGAATAAACACATTAGCTGTCAAGCTAATTGGAACTATCAAAAGTGACAAATAAACCGTTAAATGCTGTCAAACAGTCAAAGTATTTAAAAGTCCTTCCCTTTAAATCTTTAAAAACAATAGAGTTAAAAAATAAAGTTTAAAAAAATAATTTCTTGTTACAGTCAGACCTTGTGTAATGTTGTTTTACCTTAACTTCAGCATGGTATTGGGGCCTGTAATCTCATTGAATATTGAAGGATTTGTTTTAACATAATTTCCTGCTTGCTGTCACTTATAAAAAATAATAATTTTTTAAACTGATTGTCAAAGCTGCGGCTACCTGGATGATTTTCTCCTGAACCATTTACGACAAATATGTTCCTTCAGCTAGGTAATTCCTTACAAAAACAAACATTTCATCCAAGTGTACAATCCCTTAGAAAAATCATTATGATCCTTACCTGACCCTGGGTTATAGGGAAGAGCTGGTTAGGGACGAGACAAAGTTTGAAGATTCAAGCCATTTACTAAATGACTAAAGTCACCAAGTTCCAGGGTGTGAACCAAACAAAGGTAAACTTTACCACACAAGTTCAGGAAGATAAAATAATTTACGGGAGGTGGGGGGCGAAATTTGGATGGAGGATACGAGAAGCCATGGAGCTAGGCGGGAGGCATGGATAGCATGAATGGGACATGGAGAATTTGTTTTTAAACTTCAACATAGAGCGAGCTGTCCAGCCCACCTCTGCACTTGGCAGCCTTACCCCTCACTCCAGATTGTCTCAGCCCAACTCGCAGTGAACCTTGCCATTTCAGAATGAAAATCGAAACTTCTGAGGCACTTTCTTCCAGATCAGGGTTGAGAAGTGGAAGTGTTTTTACTCTGCATTCCCGACATCGGAATGCAAATTCAGGCCAGATTATCACTAAACTGCATCATGTACAATTTAATTTGGTGTTCTTGAAGCCAGCCAAAAAAAGCAAATGAGCACTGTGTGACATCATGAAAAAGTATCAGCAGATATGATTGTCTGCTGTGATATTGTATGCATGCCATTATAATGTAAAGGTGCTTGGCAAAGTAGCGGTTAAGGTGAATTGGAAATAGCACGACCCATAATATGATGTATAGAGTCCCATGGTAATAGATTCAGAGAGAAGATTCTGGAATTCTACCTGCTTGATGAGCAACACCATACATGACAGTTAACTAAGATCTTTAAGTAGTTAAAAGATTAACAATAAATGGCCTGGGTTTAAATATGCAAGTCTCAAGATTTCATCATTGGGATATCTAAAAATCTAAATTACAACATTGGGATATATGATTGTCATTTATACTAGTGCACTAAACAGGAATTCTTTCTACTTGCACTGGGGCAGTGAACATCACTGGCAAGGTCAGCATTTATTGCCCATCCAAGTCGATAAGGTTGTTAAGAAGGCATACGGAGTCTTAGCTTTTATTGGTAGGGGGATTGAATTTCGGAGCCGCAACATCATGTTGCAACTGTACAAAACTCTAGTGCGGCCGCACTTGGAGTATTGTGTACAGTTCTGGTCCCCGCATTATAAGAAAGATGTGGAGGCATTGGAGAGGGTACAGAGGAGGTTTACCAGGATGTTGCCTGGTATGGAAGGCAGGTCTTATGAAGAGAGGCTGAGGGATTTGAGGTTGTTTTCGTTAGAAAGAAGGCGGCTAAGAGGAGACCTTATTGAAACATATAAGATGATTAGAGGTTTAGATAGGGTGGACAGTGATAGCCTTTTTCCTAGGATGGAGAAAGCTAGCACGAGGGGACATAGCTTTAAATTAAGGGGTGGTGGTTTTAGGACAGATGTCAGAGGTAGGTTCTTTACCCAGAGGGTGGTAAGGGTATGGAATGCCTTGTCTGTGTCAGCTGTAGATGTGCCAAGTTTGGTGGTGTTTAAGAGGTTAGTAGATAAGTTTATGGATGAAAGGGGAATGGTTTAGGTTAGAGGGTCACTGCTTGTTCCTAATTGGTCGGCGCAACATCAAAGGCCGAAGGGCCTGTTCTGCGCTGTAATGTTCTATGTTCTATCCCTAATTGCTCGTGAGAAGATAGTGGCAAGCCACCTTCTTGAAGTGCTACAGTCCATGTGTAGGTATATCCTAAGTGCTGTGAGGGTATTAGAAATTGTGGGAAATCCACAACAATTTGACCTGTGTCTAAGAGAAAATAAGCCAATGTTTTGGGTTTGATATTGCATTCAAATTCCCCTACTCTCATTCCTGGCACATTCCAACATTTTCTGTTTTTAATTTCAAGAATTTTATTTTTAGTATTATTTTTTGGTTATTCCCCGAATGGCAGGGTTTATCTAATGAATAAGACAAAGCAGACTAATAGACAAATAGACCAAGGTCCTTGTGGAAATGAAGGCCTTCTGTTCATCATCATTCATATCTGGTGAATCAGCCTGTTTAATATGTAAAATATGGCCAAGATGAGGATGAGATAAGTACCAACAAGTGGCTCTTCATGATTTATTATACATTAAACAGTTGAGATATGTATCAACTGGAGGAATTAGATGGATGGGAGCCAATTTCTCATTGTCCTACATTACATTTCCTGTTCCCACCTACGAGTTACAGTAAGCAGTTATGCACCACAGAACAAAGGAAGCGTCATTCTTCCAGTATTATTGGATATGCTTTCAATTGCACAGTGCTCAAAATGCATTATGAAAACTAGGACAAACAACAAGGGATTAATCAGAAGAAAAGCAACTACGCCAACACCAGAACCTTCAATTAAATGAAAAATCAAATTAATAGCTTTGATTTATTTTTCAGGCTAAGGAGCCCATAAAAATAAGTTATAAAAATGATAAATTTACAGTGGGACTGTCAAGACCTTAAACATGCTGCTTATGAACTGAAATCATCAATCACACCAGCTCAGTAGTTAAAGCAGACTTAACTTACTTTACATTGGATTTTCAAATGCTTGGTAAAAGACAACTCAGATTCAAGCCAGTCGCAAATAATAATGTGTGAATAGGCCTTTGGATCGTTTTGATGAACTCACTAGAAGAATCTCATCAGGTGTGCAATAGTTGGATCAGAGCTCAAAGAAGTTCTGTAATCAGACAACTTCAGCTTTGACCATTAAAATGGTACAAATACATAGTTGCTCACTGGTCACATTTTGCATAAGTGAAATGGGGTTGACACGTTTGTGGAGGTGGTCGCCCTTCTACTTCAGAAAGTTCAGGAAAAGAGGAAATTGGTGGCTTCCAGACACAAAGGACAGATAAGTGGTGGAATCCAACTTGTTCTCCAACTGGTCTGATAGAGGTGGTTCCCCTAGGCAGTACATCCAGAGCCAAATCTGCAGCTTCATGGGGGGCTAAATCATACTGGGGAGGCAGAAGAAAGTCTAGGAAAATAGATGTGCAGAACACTCTTTAGTTAAGGGAATAGCCAGGCATTTCTATTTCTGTAAATTTGATTGCAGGGTAGTATTTTGCCTCCATGGTGAAAGGGTCAAAGATACCACTGAGTGACTGTAAGACAACAGTCAGAGATCGTGGTTGATATCGGTACTAGTTAAATAGAGTCAGGGAGATGTTCCTGCATACAGATTTTAAAAGACTAAAAACTCTACCAAGCAGGATCTTAAAGGTGGTAGGCTCCAGATTACTCCCAATGCTACATAGTGATGAGTATAAATATAGAAGAATAAAGCAGATGAATGCATGGTTAGAGAAATGATATAGAAGGTTCCTGAGGCACTGGCCAGTCCTGAGTAAGATTGGACATGTACTCACTGAAAAGGTGCACTTAAACTGAACTGGAAACAATGACCTAGTGAACAAGTGTTGTGGAGTTTTAGCCTAACTTGGCAGAAGGGTGGGAACGAGAATATAGCATTAGGAAGAAAAATCAAAATGCACAAAGGATTGTAAGAGACAGATAGCATTAAATCAAGAAATAGTAACACTAAAGTTTTTAAGAGTTTATTTATTAGTGTCAAAAGTTAGCTTACTTTAACACAGCAATGAAGTTATTGCAAAATTCTCCTCGTTACCATACTCTGATGCCTGTTCAGGTACACGAGAGAGAATTTAGCGCAGCAATGCACCTAACCAGCACATTTTTTGGACTAAGGCAGGAAACCAGAGTACCCAGAGAAAACCCTCAGAGAGATAATAGAACCCTGCAGTGCAGAAAAAGGCCCTTTGAGTCTGCACCGACTATAATCCCACCTGGTCCCTATCTCCATATCCCTACACATTTTACCTGCTAATCCCTCTAACCTAAGCATCCTAGTACACTAAGGGGCAATTTTAGCATGGCCAATCAAGCTAACCTACACATCTTTGGACTGTGGGAAGAAACCAGAGCACCTGGAGGAAACCCATGCAGTCACGAGGAGAATGTGCAACTCCACACAGACAGTGATCCGAGTCAGGAATCAAACCCATGCCCTGATGTTGTGAGACAGCAGTGCTAACCACTGAGCCACTGTGCTACCCAGGTATTAGATCAAGTCAGATTAGGAGAGAATGCAGTAGTTCTGTACTGCACACTGCTAAAGGCACAGTGAAAGCACAGACAGTTGAGCCACTGATGGGCTAAAAAATTACAAAGAGATGGTTTGAGAAAGTATGACTTTGAGCATAATGATAATAAGTCACCAAGACAAATGAAATGCATCTGATGCAAACAGAAGAAAAGGTGTAATTTACAGGGGTCATAATCTTCTTAGATACAGAGGTAGTACCAGAGAACTGGAGAACTATATATGTTACACCATTGGTCAAAAAGGGGTATAAAAATAAACTCAGCAATTACAGATCAGTCAGTTTAAACTTGGTGTTAGGAAAGGTTTTAGAAACAGTGATCCAGGATAAAATTTGTGGGCAAATAGGAGCTATAAAGGAAAGCCAACATGGATTTGTTCAGGGCAAACTGTATTTAACTAAATTGATTATGTTTTTTTGATGAGGTGACAGAGAATGTTGATGAGGATAATGCAATTGATACATAATTGTACATGGACTTCCAAAAGATAAAGTGCCATAGAATAGGACTGCCAGCAAAGCTGAAGTCCACAGAATAGGAAGAGACAGTAGCAGCTTAGATTTGAAGTTGGCCAAGTGACAGGAAGCTAAGAGTGAATGGCTGTTTTTCAGGCTGGAGGTAGATATAAATAAAGTAGGCTTTCCTAGGGTTCCATTTTAGTACAACTGATTGATACATATTAATGACCTAGGCTTGAGTGTAGAGGACATAAAAAAAAATGTGCAGCTGACAGAAAACTTGGAAGTGTTGTGAACTACGAGGTGGATAGTGACAGATTACGGAGGACACTGACAGGCTGATAGAATGGATGGACGGATGCCAGATGAAATTTAGTAAAATGTGAGGTGATACATTTTCATAGGAAAAACAAGGAGTGGCAATATGAAATAAAGGATACAATTCTAAAAGAGGTGTAGTAACGGAGACCTGAGGGCTATCTATGTATGCATAAATCATTGAAGCTGACAGGGCAGGTTGAGAAAGTGTTGAAGAAGGCATATAGGATTTGGGGCTTTATGAATAGAGGTATAGAGTACAAAAGCTAGTCAGTTATGTTGAAATTTTATAAAGCACTTTTTTGTCCTTAACTGAATTATGTGTCCAATTTGGGTGCCCACTTTAAGAAAGTTGTGCAAACTTTAAATATGATTCAGAAAAGATTTATAGGAAAGAGATTTCAGTTGTGTGGCTAAATTGAAGAAGCTAGGGCTATGCTCCTTTCAGAAGAGAAACTGGAGTTGAGAATTAATAAGCATATTCAAAATCGAGAAGGGGTTTGAGACAAACTGGATAGAAAAAATGTTTCCATTGGTAGAAGGGTCAGGAACTAGAGGCCATCGATTTAGGGTGAATGGCAAAAGAATGAAAGGACACAAGAGGAAAACCTTTATCTGCAACAAGTGGTTTGGATCGGAAATCCTTTGCCTGGGAATATAGTGGAGGCACAATTCAACTCAAGCATGACTTTCAAAAGGGAATTGAAGAAGCAATGGAAGAGAAAACAATTGCAGGGCTGTAGGGAAATGACAGGGAGTAGGATTAGTTTGCAGACTGCAGGCATGTAATGGACACAGCAACCTTAATGACTTCGTTCTGTGATATAGCCAAGCTGTAATTCTATCATTCAATCACTTTTAGGTGTCCCTCTGTCCCACTGATAACTTCACCATCTGAGATCCCAAGCCAATCTTTAATCAAATTTAACTTTGCAGGAATATTCAGTATGGCGAATCATTATCACATACTCAGTGATATAGGGTCTGCAATTGAAAGGACTGGGGATCCAACTATAGCAATAAAATGTGTAGAAATCCACAAAACTGAACTTCAAAAATAAACTAACTGCGATGTGATATTAAAATAGCCACAAACTCCTTCAAACAGTATAATTAGATCTAAATAGTTGTACAATAACATCACTGTAAAATAAGCTGCAGTGCTACAAACCATACCACAACACAACAACAATGTCATAAGATAGCAAAATAAAAAAAATTATTTTTAACCAAAGAAATAGTTCTAAAAATCCAACATCAACGTTGTAAGACTATAATATAAAATGTTTTAATGCCATTATTTTGGAATAAAATACCAATACTACAACATTGCAGCAATGCCATAAAACTGTTATAAAAGCTAAAAGTAAAATCTAATACCAATGCCACAAGTTGTGCTGTAAAACCAGCACTGACATAAAAGGGGACTGTAATACCCAACTGAATACATACCAACTGCTGGCATTTCGTGCTGACAGTATTTCTGTGGTACCTTCATGTGCCAACATCTTCTGATGAAGACCCATCTTTTTAAAGTCACTAAGCAAGTTACACTGAGGCACTCCAGAATACCCCAAAGGTTATTTTGTGTGCAAGCACATTAGACAGTATTCAGTTATGATTAAAACTATGACTTAATTCCAGTGTCTTTTCCTGTACAACTGATAAAATATTGAGTATGCTTGCAGCTTGATTCAGGCAAGTTCATGTCTCATTGCACTTGCATTGTAACTACTTCAGATCATACATGAGGCTTCAGTTTTTGCAAGATGAACAAACTGAATTACAATCCCCAAATGCCAAAATTAAAATTGAAATCCAATGTAATAAAAATAAATTAACTTATTACATAACCTTGATGCAATATTGATTTTCAGTTGTTTGTTTGTCAGCTTTTCTGGGCCCACCTCAGCTTTCTGGGAGCAGTTTTCTAGGATTTCTCAGTTTTGTAGTTTATGATGAATGTTTTGTTTCTGTGCCTTAGATTCAATGCAATGCTCAAACTACTTTTTCAAAGTACAACATTAAGCATAGTTAATGTGCATTTTTATGTGTTTCCTTTTCACAGCTTCTCTCCGGAATATGTGCCTGGTATTTTAAGAATGACCAAAATTACAAGGAAAGAATGAAGAGCTCCTTGCACTAGCCTAGAACTCAGCTGCATGCATCATAGCATTGTACATCACCATTTCTTAATTTCAGTAGTATAACTTTGATTTTAGATTTCACGGTTCGGCGTAATTACCGAACTTAATGATAGCTGAAGGAGGGAAAAAGAGTGCATGGGTAAATGGATGCTTCTTGAATCTAGAAATCCTACAGTACAGAAAGAGGCCATTCGGCCCATTGAGCCTGCACCAAGTACAATCCCATCAGGGCCTACCCCCATATGCCTACATATTTACCCCCTAATCTCTCTAATCTACGCATCTACGATCAATGTAATATGGCCAATCAATCTAACCCACACATCTTTGGACTATGGGAGGAAACCCACACAGACACAAGGGGAATGTGCAAACTCCACACAGACAGTGACCTAAGCTGAGAATCGAACCCAGGTCGCTGGAGCAATGAAGCAACAGTGCTAACCACTGTGCTACCGTGTTGTCTACTTATTGTACAATTATTGGATAACGGACAAAGCTTTTCAATATTACAGAAAATAACAGAAGGAAGTTTTAACTCAAGGATATTTTCTCTATTTTCAATGTTAAGTAGATAGATGACAGGAGAACTTTGTAAGCAACCTAACTTAACAAATGGTAAGTGAACATCTTAGACACGATCTTACTAACTCACTGTGCCACTCAATCAGCATGGCGAGCCGGTAAGGTAGCTTGCGAGGGGAAAAATCAGTCATGCCAGGCATGGATCAGTTTGCTATTCACCCAGTCCAGTTTATCCAGCGAAATTATAAAAAGGACATGATTTAAAAGTACTTGCTTGGTTCTACAGAGCTGCTGCTTCCCTCCTCACCGACGAGAATCCCGACTGCTCTGTAGTAGCTGGGACAAGGTACCGTGGCCACACCAGTCAGAGGCATGGCCATGTAGTGCCCATTGGGCAATGCCAGCCTGGCAGTGCCCACCTAGCCAGTGCACAGTTGGCACATTGGCAATGCCGGTTGACACCATAAGTGTGCCAGTGCAATGCCAAGGTGATGGGCCTTGAGTGGGTGTGGGGCCTGAGTTGGGGTGGGGCTATGATGAGGGGGTACAATGATGGGGAGGGCTTACACAGGAGAGATTAGCAGGGTGGAGCTTTGAAATGGATGTACTTGGGAAAGGGCCTGCCGAGGATTATCTGTGCAAGGAGGGGTCATACTGAGTCGAAGTGGTTATGCAACAAGGAGGTTATGCAAGGGTGCCGTGCAGGGGTAGGCTGCAAAGTCGATTGCAACAGGGGTAGGCATGTCGACAGTATTTTAGGGGACTCATCCAAAAGATCCTGATGCCCTGAAAGTGTGGAAGGGCGGGGGATAGCAATACCGCCGATGCGCGTCCAATATTAGTGGGGGACAAGAGTGTGGGAAGAGGTTTTCCAGTTCAGTTAGACATCAGGCACCCTGTGCAATGGTGCCCGAGCACTTTGAAGCCAAATTCCCTGGTGTACTTAGGCTTCTCCCTCCCCCTCCACCTGACCGAAATAAATCTCCCAACTGTCAAAGAAACTGAGTGTCAGAAGATTGCAGTGCCAGACTTGCCCAAAAGTCCGGAACACTCCAGTTTACATACTTCTATGGCACTTGGGATGTAATCTTCTGAAAAAAATTCTAAATGGTGAATGAGCAAGAAGACAAAAGTGAATAGCACCAATTTTTGGGGCGAGCTGTGAGTCGCAATTTCACTCGGTGCAAAAGAAGTACCTGGAAGTGACTCTCACAAGCAGTTGGCAGGGGAGAGGGGCTGCAGAGGCTGATCTCACCAGAGAAGCCAGCTGTTGAGCTCTTTGGAGCACCGATTCATGGGCTGTTGTGGGCAGAGTGCAAAATGACAAAAAACTTTTCCCATCTTGGGCAGAAAGGGCAGAGAGACACCTCACTCTGAAGGTACCCTAGGCTTGGGATGCACTTCCCTCTGGTCTACTTCCAGATGCTGTGATCCCCCAGCTCACTTACAATCCTGCAGGACATCTCCAACCTTTCTGTCTCCGGGACCCCTAAGGCTTACCTTTTCAATAGACCCAGGACTTCGTCCAGAGCAAAGTGCTGCAATACTGCTTCTGGCCACTACAGCGCTGTGCCTGGCTGCGCGGTGAGCTGTCAGCCAACTTGGTTGGCCAACAGCTCTGATGGGTAGGATTTCTTCCCGGGCTGGACAGAAGTCCCATCCACTGCAATCAATGCTCAATTGAACACTGATCACTTGCCATCCTTAAAATCCGATCCTGAGTATTTACTGCTAGTAAAATGTTTGCGATGATTATCCACTATTAATCGTTAGATAAACCACAATAAGAACACTGGGGGCGATTCTCCCAGCTCATTGAAAGCAGCGCAATGGGCTGGGAGAGTTAAGTGGAGATTTCTTTGACGGGTTCCCCACTGGGTGCCACATCCTCTGCAAGTCTCTAGGCGCTGGATTTCAGGCACCATCAGCTCAGTGCCAGAAACCCTCGTAGAGCTTCATAATACATTCAGATTAGAATTTGCCTGTCATTAGCAGGCCTGGGTGTGAAACCTTCAGGCCATTATAGTCCTTGCGCCTTGATTTTCATTGATATTCACGCCAGTACATTCTGCAGTGCACAGAATGTGGGAGATTAATTTTGAAAATCCCGCTGAAAAAAATAGCAGGATTTATGCCAGTTTTTCCACAAGTTTGACACTTCGAGTTTTTTTGGGTAAACTCCAACGTGTATCCAGGTTTTGGTATCCTACTTTGGACAAGACACCAAGGTCCTTCGAAAATGTACAAAAAAAATTACTAAGTTGAAACCAGAAGGAAAGATTTAGTTATGAGGAGAAACTGGGACATGGGAGTTTGTATGAGTTTTACAGTGTAAATTGGGAATATTATTTAGACTAACTGATGATTGGGTATTTGGGGAGACATAAATTTATGATTGTCAAAATAACAAAGGGGGAGGTTAAACATGAAGTGACCTACCAGAAACAATGAAGAGTGAGCTCTTAATAACTTTTGAAACAGGAATATATAAGAAGGCAGGTCAGCATCACCTTCTCAAGAGCTAGTAGCAATGGGCAATGAATGCTGGTGAAATCTGTGAAGCCATATCCTTTGAATGGATAAAAAAAACTGAAACATAAACAGATTAATAGGGAATGGGCAAGGAAATTGAGTCAGATGGACAATGCCTTAGAGAACCTACACAAGTACACTGAACCAAGTCTTCTTCTTTTATACTGCATGGTAAAAACAGTAGGCCTGGTAAACTGTAAACTCAATGCTTTGATTTAACCTGGAAGAATGCCTACTGTTACGCTAAGTGATGATTTTATTTCCAATTGAATCCTAAATTTTGATTTCAGCCGAGACCCATAAAGCCAAGAAAGCTTTTCATTCCACTGACCTCAACTTTGATTTAATCTCACTCTGCACACAGTTGAAAGGCAGTGTTCCAATACACTGCACCACACAATCCCCTATTTTGACATATCCACAAGTACGGAAGGTTCGTTGAGACAGGAGATTAAATTTTCCTTGACAGAGATTTGGAATTTATGAAGGACATCATGGATCGGCCTTTAAATGATTTATAAATTATCACTGACGGCATCAGATTTGAAACTTTAAAGATGGGATCATCCATATTTTATGAAGCAAGTGAACACAGAAGCATTGCATACATTCATTGCAGCATGAGGTTTATTATACAAATTTTATCACTGCAATGCAAATTATATTGATGCATCATATTGTTAAAAAAAAGGAAGAAAAACTACAATTTTTCAGAAGCAGTACCACTTCAGATATATTTCATTTGTGCTGTTGTAGCAGTGGGTAGCAATGGTTTTGGGAAGGTTTGTTTCAGAGTTGAGACAGAGTTGATGTGAAGGAATGTCTCAAGAGGTGCTACAATCACTTTTAATTTAGGTCAATTGTTTCTCAAGGCTTATTTTTGCTCAAGCGATCCCAGTACAGCAAGCCTGCATAAAACCTTTCAGACACATTTTGGTGTCTGCCTCTTGCTGCGTTCACTCTGCTTATTGCAGGTTATTTAACAGATTGCTGATGAATTAATTTCAGTGTATTAAAAAAAAACAAAAAATTAGCCTGCAACTCTCTGAAGAAGAAGTTGGCAAGCCATTCTCACAAGATCCCTTGGTAACCATGACACTGGTACAGACCTCTGGGCTTTCTTTCAAAACATTTCTATTCATTTTGCATTGCAATGAACACAAACAAAAATGGATAAATTTAACTATGTCTCTGCTTGTCTCTTACCCACTGGTTCTTTCTGCCACCATCTTTTGTGCTCCTTCTGTTTTGAAATGTCTTCCATGCAACTACAATAACTTATAATTATTTCAATAGTTCAAACACAGAGAAACATCTCAAGTACACAGCAGAGGTATAAGGACATTGACCTAAAGGAGACATTAGAAAGGATTTTAACAAAGGTCTTAAACAAGAGGGAATTAAAGAGATAAGAAAACTTATGTTTCCCTTCTTCGTTTATAAGGGAAGAAGTTCCAAAGAGTAGGAGGCTGACAGTACAGCCAGGATCAGCTTTGCAAAAGAAAAGGGGGTTGCATAAGAAATGGAAAGTTCGGATGACAATTGTAGTCCTGGAAGATGATATACAGAGAGTACTGATTCTACGAAATAATTTAAATACAAGGATGAAAATTTTAAGTCTGAGGCATTAGATGACCAATACAAAGTGGATCAGGAACCATGGGGTGGAGGAGAATGGAGGCATGTTCTTTCGGTTGGGGGGGGGGAATGATTGGCTGTGGTGAAGGGAATGAATGCTTGAGATGATGGTGGAGTGCAATCAAGCAGACTGCTTTGAGGTGGCTGACATTGAGCTTCTTGAGTGTTGTAGAGCTGCACTTATCCAAGCATGAAGTGTGTTCCATCACATTCTTGACTTGTGCCTGGAAGACCTTGAGAGTCAGGAAGTGATGAAATACCTGCTATGGAGTATCTAGCCTCTGATTTGTTCTTGAAATCACATAATTTATGTGGCAGATACAGCTGAGCTTTGGGTCAATGGTAATACCCAGGCTATTGAGATGCCCGGTTCAACAATAGTAATCCCAATTAAAGTCAAGAGAAGACAGTTAAATTCTCACTTGATGGAGATGTCATTGCTTGACAATTGTTGGCATGAACATTATTTGTGACTTGTTAGCCTGAGGCTTAATGATGTCCAGTTATTATTTTATAAAGGCTGCTTCAATATATTAGAGGCTGCAAATGGAATGTGCAACCATCAGCACACATCTTCAATTCTGATCTTGTGATGGAAGAACGGACATTGACGAAGCAGCTGAAAATGGTTGGATCTAGAACATTATGCTGGGGAATTCCTATGATGATCATCTGAGGATGAGATGTTGACCTTCTTCACAGCTGGAGACATAGAACCATAGAATCATAGACCCCTACAGTGCAGAAAGAGGCCCTTCGGCCCATCGAATATGCACCGAACACAAGCCCACCTAGGCCTACCCCATATCCCTACATACTATACCCACTAATCTCTCTATCCTACACATCCCTAGACACTAAGGGGCAATTTCTTAACATGGCTAATACTCGTAACACGCACATCTTTGTACATGGCCA
This sequence comes from Sphyrna mokarran, assembly GCA_024679065.1. Classification (NCBI taxonomy): domain Eukaryota; kingdom Metazoa; phylum Chordata; class Chondrichthyes; order Carcharhiniformes; family Carcharhinidae; genus Sphyrna; species Sphyrna mokarran. Next base: position 73,056,015 of record JAGIQG010000008.1, on the reverse strand, counting down.
GCTCTGGTGCACAAGTCTTCAGTATTACAACCTGGATGATGTGCAGACCATAACCTGTGTCCAGTGTAATTAGCTATTTCTTGATATCAGGTGGAATGAATGCAATGAGCTGAATTCTGACATCCATGTTGCTGGGCTCCTCAGGGAGATGAGATAGATCATCCAACTGATAATCCTGGCTGGAGATGGTTGCAAACATTTCAACTTTGTTCTTTGCATGCGTGTGCTGGGCTCTCCCGCTATTAAGTTTTGGGACTTAGTGGTTTAATTATTCACCAACATTAACAAATTGATCTGGCTGGATGGCAAAGCTGTGAATTTGGTTGCAGGAGCATTTAACTCTCTCTACAGAAAGCTGCTTCCGCTGTTTAGGATGTATGTAGTCTTTATGTGAAATAAATAGATTTACATATGAAGCAGGAAGACTTACAAACAACAAAACATCTCCAGGTCCAATAAGCTTGTCTGCTTTATTTAAAAATATAGGTCAATCTCACTGCACCACATTCTCAGCTCATTCCTCATTTCCTTTGACAGATTTTTGCAACATTTAAATAACTAGCTGTAACTGAGAAAGACTAAATAAAAGTTGCAAATGTTTAGTGGCTTAATCTGAAATATTACTGTCCAAAGAAATGAAATTATGTCAGGAGAACACAACATGTAAAAATATGTATTTGAGTAAGGGAAGAAAAGAGAAATCTTCACTTTTAAACATATGAATATCAGGGTGTTGGTGGGGGACAGAATCTGACATTTTAAATATTCTAATGAGAAAAGAGACTTACCTTTTGATAATGCTAATAAAGGAGAGGAAGCGATCAATGTTCTTGTTTAATTCACTCATAATTGAGTCAAAGGCTGATAAATTTCCCCCTTGCGATCTCCTGTCAGTAGCTAATGGGACTACCTGTCTGCCAATAGGATAACTGATGCGTTTCCACCATCATACTAATGGAATATGAGGCGTGAAACTGACTGTAAATCTTTGAGAGGACTGGGAGAGACCAGTAGACTTCTTGCACAGCGCACTAAAAAATCCAGAGCAACAGCAACTTCAGGCGCTTAGAGGGCATCAAAGAGCATCAACCTTTAATGAGGAAAGATGGAAGGTCACCTCATATAAAACAACAAGGAACTTGTTTAAAATATAATTGAGACTATGTCTCATTGAGGAAAAGTGCCATCATGTTAGACACTAGCAGGAATGAGAAATGGTTGTTGCACAACCTGTGACAAAATTTTAGTAAGAAAGCAAAAATTCTTAGCCAAGAGAGTGCTGTCTTAGGTTAATATATTTGTCTTTATAGATGCCACAGAAATGGTAAGACAAGACAATGATTCCTGATACCAATCAGGATTGGTATCAGGTACCAACCAATGATTCCAATATATTGCTGCCAGGGACACCGCTAATTCATATATTCACAAGATACCAAGGAATACCAAAGATTGATTTGATTTATTATTGTCACATGTATATAACATGCAGTGAAAAGTATTGTTTCTTGCATGCTATACAGATGAAGCATATTATTCATAGAGAAGGAGACAAGAGAGATTGCAAAATATAGTTGCAGTCATAGCTAGGGCGCAGAGAGCGATTAAGGTAAGTTCACTGAAAAGTCTGACAGCAGCAGGGAAAAAGCTGTTCATGAGTCAGTTAGTACGTGACCTCAGACTTTCATATCATTTTCCCAACAGAAGAAGGTGAAAGAGAGAATGTCTGGGGCACTTAATTATACTGGCTTTTTTGCCAAGGCAACAGGAAGTGTAGACAGAATCAATGATGGGAGGTTGATTTGCGTGATGGATTGGGCTACATTCACAACTTTTTGTAGTTCCTTGCAGTCTTGACAGAGCAGGAGACACACCAAGTTGTGACACAACCAGAAAGAAGGCTTTCTATGGTGCATCTGTAGAAGTTGGTGAGATTTGTAACTGACATGCCAAATTTCATTAGTCTTATGAGAAAGTAGAGGGCTTGGTGGGCTTTCTTAAATATGATGTCATCGTGGGGGGACCAGGACAGGTTGCTAGTGATCTAGATAGCTAAAAACTTGAAGCTCTTGCCCCTTTCTAATTCATCCCCATTGACGTAGACTGGTGCATGTTCTTCTTTACGCTTCCTGCAATCATGACAATCTCTTTTGTTTTGTTAACATTGAGGGGGAGATTATTGTCGTCGCATCAGTTCACTAGATTCTCTATCTCGTTCCTGTACTCTGTCTCATCATTGTTTGAGATCCGACCCACTACAGTAGTGTTGTCAGCAAACTTGAAAATCAAATTAGAGGGGAATTTAGCCGCACAGTCATAGGTATATAAGGAGTTTAGTAGGGGGCTGAGGGCATAGCCTTGTGGGGCATCGGTGTTGAGGATGATCGTGGAGGAGGTGTTGTTGCTTACCCTGTGAGTTAGAAAGTTCAGGACCCAGTCACAAAGGGAGTTACAGAGTTGGAATGAACAGAATAAACTGTTGTTTCTCAATACATAGGAGGGATGGATATTCAAGCAAATTTTTTAATGGTTTGTCAAAATCACAGGTTGTATCCTCTCTGAAATAGCTAACATTGTTGTGGATCCTGCCCTATGTCATTCTGACTTCAGAAGCAGTACATACAATTTGCTCAGAATGGCCTATCAATGTTCAATGTTTTTAAATATGCCTGGAGATGTGGTTCAACTAATTAAAATTATAAGTGACAGAACTTTACAAAAACACTGAAGTGTATATTGTACTTGGTTCACTTCTAACTGAACTTAGCTGATGATTTTGACAGCCGTTGTGTGTGGCTGGATCAGCCTGTACTCCCAGTATAGGATGAGCCATGCATAGTCAACCTAGAACCAATAGGTCTTATAGGTTCAGAGAGTAATGACAGGTCACACAAATTATGGCTGCACATGTGCTAAAACTGTCTAGAATACCAAGATGTTAATGTTGATATTAAACTGTCTATTCAATGCTGATGAAATCTATGTATGTTTCCAGTATTATAGGGAATAAGAAAAAGTCCAAGGGACAAACCCACCATCCATGATTAACCAGAAAGATAAAAGATTGTGTCAGTTTTTTTTTTAAAAAGCGTGTAATTGTACAAAGACAGGTGACAAGTCCGAAGATTGGAAGTAATATAAGGAACAAAAAAAAAATGACAAAAAGTTTGATACAGAGGGGAAAATTAAAAAGAAAGTGAGCCATAAATATGAACAGAGAGCAAGAATTTTAAAAAGAAAAGTTAACAAAGTGAGCATTGGTCCTATATAAAGTGGCTTGGAAATTTGATCATGGGAAAGCAAGGAGATGGCAGATACAATGAGCAGTTTTCATCAGTTTTCATTAGAGGATACAGAATCAGTTCTAAACCAGGAAATGAAAGATTGGAACTCAAGAAAATTATATCCACCAACCAAGTGATGCTGAGTAAATCATTGGAGCTATGAGCTGACAATAGCCCGGATACTGATAAACTTCACCCTAAGGTTTTAAAAAATGTCAAGTGAGATAGTTGATACACTGGTTTTAATTTTCCAAAACTCTCTAGGTTTGGGATGGTCCCATTAGATTAAAAGATAACAAATATAACTCCATTATTCAGAGAAGGAGACAGAAAGCAGGAATCTACAAGCCTCTTAGCTTAACATCTGTCATATGGAAAATGTTAAGAGTTACAACAAAGTTATAGCAGGGCACTTGGATAAGTTCAAGGTAATCAGGCAGAGTCAATGTGGTTTTGTGAAAGGGAAGTTATGCTTAACAAAATTATTGAAGTTTTCAGAGGAACTAACATGTGCTGTGGATGAACTGAAACAGGTGTATGTACTGTACTTGGGTTTCCAGAAGACATTGACACAGTGCCACATCAAGGTTTATTGTGGAGAATAAAGGCTCATATTATAGGGATAACATACTGTCCAGGATAGAAAATTGACTGGTTAACAGGAAGGAGAGATCAGGCATAAGTGGGTCTCTTACAGGAAGGCAAGATGTAAAGAGTTCCACATCTAACACTACTGGGACATCAACTGTTAACAAATCAAATATAAATTACTTGGATAAAGGGATTGAAGGGGTGGTTGACACAAAGATGCCTACGAAAGTAAGTTGTGAAGAGTACATAGAAAATAAGTTGTGAAGACGACCTATGCAGGCTACAGAAAGATAAAGCCTCCTTGCGTCATATTTCTCATGGCAGGAGGCAATGCACCATTGCCCGGCGACAGCATCTTCTGGTCCCATCACTATCAATGGGATTTCCTGTTGACTCCACCCCACACTGCTGGGAAACCTGAACAAAGTGTATCATTGGCAGGAGCAGAAGATCCTGCCGGCATGAACAGTATAATTTGGCAAAATGTGAAATGGTCCATTTTAGCAAGAAGAATTTTAAAAAGCATATTATCGAAATGGTAATAAATTGCAAGGCTCTGAGGTGTGGCAGGATCTGGGTGTCCCAGTCCATGAACCACAAAAGGCTAACATGCAGGTACAGCAAGTAATTAGGAAAACTAATAGAATGTTATCATTTATTGCAAGGAGAAATGAATAGAATAGCCTGTGCTTCAGTTGTACAGGGCATTAGTGAAACTAAATTTGAAGTTCTGAATACAGTATTGGTCATCATATTTAAGGAAGATGCAAATTCACTGAAGGTTTATCTAATATTTGGAATGGGTGGGTTGTCTTATAAGGAAAAGAAAGACAGGCTAGGCTTGTATTCACTGGAGGTTTGAAGAGTACGAGGACATTTAGAAGACCTGATGGGTTTTAACAGGGTGGATGTAGTCAGGATGTATTCAGATGTTTCCTCTTGCTGGAAAATCTTGAACTTGGAGTCAGTGTTTAAAAATAAGGTCCACCTGTTAGAATGTAACCGGTAACAACTTTGTATTGAATGTAATGTGATCAATGGAAACAAGAGGTAAGGGTCAGCTGACTCACTAAACCATGGAACCAAGTCAGCTAACTAGCTGATTCATTATAAATAAGGAAAATGTAGAATTGTGGAGAACATGGAGTGGCCCAGGGCGAGGTCCAAGATTGAAGTAATGATGATTCTTTCTTTGATTTATAAGTTGGAGTAAATTTTGTTATATTTTCATTAGCTGCATTTTGAAGAGTTCCTTCTGAAGAAACACAACCCATTTAAAAGATGAGACAGAGATGATTTGGAGTTGGGGACCAAGTGCAGTGTGTCAAAATTCGCAGATGACGTTAAGATGAGTAGTAGAACAAAGTGTGCAAGGACAAAGTGGGTCTGATTTTACCATTGTGTCGCGCCTGTTTTAGGTGAGAAAGCTTGGTAAAATTGGGCATGAGGCGAGTAGCATGATCCACTTTGCATGCATTTAACTTGTCTTAATAGGCTGCACACCCAACTTTACTAGCATTTCCTTCTTTACCACTGCACTTGCCCACCCAGAATTGGTACAAAACAGACATGTTCCACAAAAGCCCAATTCGAGCGCTCCAGTTAGTGAGGAGATTAGTGCTGAGCATCCAACGGCTCTCTGTGGGATTGGGGGCAACGGGTAAGGTAGGTGGATCCTACTGTTCTCTGCCTGACATCAGTGGGAGAGAAGGGAGATTCTGCTACCACTCTGCCTGAGATCAGCGAAGAGAAGGGGGCATCTGTTACCACACTACCTGAGATCAGTGAGGGAGGAAAAGGGGACCAGCCTACAATCAGTCTATGTGGTGGAGGGAGTTTGGGGGTGGGGGGGAGGGGGTAAGTGGGTCATTAATGTTGGGTTTGGAATGTCTGCGGAGGCCAGGGTGAGGCATTATCGGGCCAAGAGGAATGTGGCTGGGGAACCACATTCTATCTTTTTTTCTCTGCGTATGCGCAGTCGGAGGTGCCAATCAGAGCTGAAGGATTTTGGAATTGTTGACATTTTTGCAGGCAGAGTGTGTATGGGAGTGCCTGAGAACGAGTCTAAAAATTGGATCTAAACACTCACAGTTTCATGTCCGCCCAGTACGTTGAATCAAAATGGCAAAATAAGGCCCTGAAAGTCTGAAAAGGGATACAGATAGTCCAAATGAGTAGGCAAGGGTCTGGCAGATGGAGTACAATGTTGGTAAATGTAAGGTCATCCATTTTGGCAGTAATAACAGTAATATTATTTAAATGGTAAAAACATTACAACATGCTGCCATGCAGAGAGGCCTGTGTATGAATCACAGGGGTTGGTTTGCAGGTTCAGCAGGTAACTAAGAAGGCAAATGGAATTTTGTCTTTCATTGCTAGAGGGATGGAGTTTAAAAACAGGGAGGTTATTTTGTAGCTGTATAACGTGAGGATACACCTGGAGTACTGGGCACACTTTTGGTCTCCTTACTTGAGAAAGGATATACTGGCACTGGAGGGGGTACAGAGGAGCTTCCAGATTAATTCCAGGTTATATCAGATTAAGACAGTTGGCTTATGAGGAGAGATTGAGTACACTAGGACTATACTCATTGGAAATCAGAAAAACAAGGAGTGATCATATAGAAACATATTAAGATTATGAAGGGAATAGATAAGATAGAAGCAAGCAGGTTGTTTCCACTAGCAGGTGAAATTAGAACTAGGGAGCATAGCCTCAAAATAAGGAGGAGCAGATTTAGGACTGAGTTAAGGAGGAACTTCTTCTCCCAAAGGGGTTGGTGCTTGGACCTTTTCTATTTGTTATATATAAATGACTTGGAAGAGGGAGTAAGTAGAGTGATCAGCAAGTTTGCAGACGATACAAAGATGGCTGGACTTGCAGATAGTGAGGAGCATTGTCAAGCGATGCAGCAGGACATAGATAGCTTGGGTAGCTTGGGCAGACAGATGGCAGATGGAATTCAATCCTGATAAATGTGAGGTGATGCATTTCGGGAGAAAGAATGTAGGGGGGAGGTAAATGATAAAGGGTAGACCTATTAAGAGTATAGAAACGCAGAGGGACCTGGGGGTGCAGGTGAACAAGTCTCTGAAGGTGGCAGAGCAAGTGGAGAAGGTTGTGAAGAAAGCATATAGTATGCTAGCCTTTATAGGAAGGGGTATAGAGTACAAGAGCTGGCCTTTAATGTTGCAGTTGTATAAAACGTTGGTTAGACCTCATTTGGAATACTGCGTCCAGTTCTGGTCGCCTTACTACCGGAAGGACGTGGAGACTCTGGAGAGAGTGCAGAGGAGGTTTACCAGGATGCTGCCTGGTATGGAAGGTCTGAGTTACCAGGAGAGGTTAGGCAAATTGGGACTGTTTTCCTTAGAAAGACATAGACTTAGAGGAGATCTAATAGATGTGTACAAGATTATGAGGGGTATAGATAGAGTAAACAAGGTTAAGCTTTTTCCTAGGATGGACTCGAATAGCACAAGGGGTCACGGGCTTAGAGTGAGGGGAGTAAGGTATAATTTGGATGCTAGAGGGAGTTTTTTTCTCACAGAGGATGGTGGCGGTATGGAATGCGCTGCCAAGTAAAGTGATGGAGGCAGGTACTCTGGAGTTATTTAAGAAAGATTAGATGGGCACATGAACAGAATGGGTATGGAGGGGTATAGAAAACTGATTTAAAATAGGGATCATGAGCCTTGGGAGTCCCTGGGAAGGGTGTAAATAGATGGCGATATTGATGTACTCGTTTTTATCCTACAGGTGCTTTGGTCCACCTTGTTGTCTAACGAGGGGCATACACGCGATGAGTCGTGAGAGGGCTGCTCTTGGATTTTTTGAGAGTATCCTAGTGCTTCACGTTGTTAGTGTACACTTGACCTGGACCATTTGATGGGCAACACGACAGCTCAGTGACTACCGCTGTGTTGTGCAGATACATGGATTTGGGCCTGTGTCTGTGTGAGGTTGCGCATTCTCCCCGTGCTTGTGTGGATTTTCTCCGGGCGCTCCGGTTTCCTCCCACATCCTAAAGATGTGCTCTTAGTCTAACTGGCAAAACAAATTCTCCCTAAATTGTCTCAAATTTGGTTTTTAATCCATAGATCTATAAACATAGACAGGGATCGTGGGTAGAGGTGGGAACATTGGGGTGGCGGCGCATGCTCGTTGGGCTGAAGGGCCTGTTTCCCGTGCTGTTTTGTTCTTTGTTCTTTTGTTCAAAGGGTTGTGAATTTGTGGAATTGCCTGCCCCAGTGAAGCAGTTGAGACTACCTCTTTGAATGTTTTGAAAGGAAAGATGGATGCATTTTTGAACAATAAAAGAATCAAGGGTTATGATGAGTGGGTGAGTATATGAGCTGAGTCCATGAAAAAATCAGCCATGATCTTATTGAATGGTGGAGCAGACTCGAGGGGCTAGGTGGTCTACTTCTGCTCTTAGTTCTTATGAGACAAAATGTTTTCTCAGAGGGCTGAGTGTCTCTGGAACTCTTGATCAAAAAGATGGAAGAAGATTCTTTGGGTGAGGTTTTACAGCCTTGCTCGATGCAAGACTGGAAAATCTGACCTGAAATGGAATTTTCTATTGTCCACATCTTCCACACGCCTATTCCCATGGCAGTTGGGGCATTAGAATTCTGATGTGTAAATATTTTTAAGACAGACGTGAGTAGATTATGGATAAACAAGGGGGCAATTGGTTTTTGGAGGTGGGCAGATACAGATTTGGGGTTACTATCAGATTGGGTGCCACTGTGCCACCCAGTGTTCTAGACACCACTGTTAACCCCGCAGTCACTTAGGTAAACACTTGTTTTCCTACTGCTATGTGAATTCGCAAAGCAAAACCAAATTCAAATAGGTGCACCTTACCGTTCCCCTTTTATCCAAATTTTTAACTTTATTTTATTCCAATTTAATTTTTAATCTTCGTTTTACTCCAGTGGTTAGCACTGCTGCTCACAGCTCCAGGGACCTGGGTTCGATTCCCAGCTTGAGTGATTGTCTGTGTGGAGTTTGCACATTCTCCTCATGTTTGCATGGATTTCCTCCACGTGCTCTGGTTTCCTCCCACAGTCCAAAGATGTGTGAGTTAGGTTGATTGGCTATGCTAAAAAATATTGCCCCTTATTGTCATGAGATGTATATGTTAAAGGGATTAGTGGGTAAAATAGGTAGGGATGTAGAGGTAGGTTCTAGGTAGGATTGTGCTTGGTGCGGATATGATGGGCCGAATGGCCTCATTCTGTACTGTAGGGATTCTATTCTATGAACAAACATGGTCTTATTAAATGGCAGAGCAGGCTTGAGGGGCAGAATGGCCTACTCCTTCGGATTCCAACATCCACAGTAATTTGGTTTTATTCCTTCTTCTTGTTGGTATGTTCATATTTTTATTTCAGGTATCCAGTATTCAGTGTTTTAATGAGTCAAATGAGAAACAATTTTAAAACAGGATTCAAGCAACTTGTAAGTTGACAAGAAACTTGAATATAAAGTCTGAGAGCTTACTCAGTTCAAAATGCCTTTATTCACAATGTCAGCCACAAAGACACCAACAATAAACTAATGTTATTTAAATGAAATGTCTGAATTAACTCCATAATGCAACAGAAAAAGACTCTATTCAACAGGCATCTTTATCCACATTACCCTGGTAGTTCAGATTGTAATTCAGAATTGAGGCTGCATCTAAATATCAATTGATTTTCCTCAATGCCCACTCGGCATAGCATTGCACTCAAAGAACAAAGAACAAAACAGCACAGGAAACAGGCCCTTCGGCCCAATGAGCCCGCGCCGCCACCCTGATGCTCCCACCTCTACCCGTGATCCCTGTCTATGTTTATAGGTCTATGGATTAAAATCCAAATTTGAGACAATTTAGGGAGAATTTATTTTGCCAATTAGCCTAAGAGCACATGTGGGAGGAAACCAGAGACCCGGAGAAAACCCACGCAAGCACAGGGAGAATGCACAAACTTCCACAGACACAGGCCCAAATCCACGTATCTGCACAGCACAGCGATAATCACTGAGCTGTCGTGTTGCCCAAATGGTCCAGGTCAAGTGTACACTAACGACGTGAAGCACTAGAATACATTTGAAAAAATCCAAGAGCAGCCCTCTCACGACCCATCGCATGTATGCCCCTTGTTAGACAACAAGGTGGACCAAAGCACCTGTAGGATAAAAACAAGTACATCAATATCATCATCTATTTACACTCTTCCCAGGGACTCCCAAGGCTCATGATCCCTATTTTAAATCAGTTTTCTATACCCCTCCATACCCATTCTGTTCATGTGCTCATCTAAGTATTTCTTAAATAACTCCAGAGTACCTGCCTCCACCACTTTACTTGGCAGCGCATTCCATACCCCCACCACCCTCTGTGTGAAAAAACTCCCTCTAGCATCCAAATTATACCTTACCCCCCTCACCCTAAGCCCGTGACCCCTCGTGCTATTCGAGTCCATCCTAGGAAAAAGCTTAACCCTGTTTACTCTATCTGTAATGGTTTAGGTTAGAAGGTCATTGCTTCTTCTTAATTGGTCGGCGCAACATCGAGGGCCGAAGGGTCTGTTCTGCGCTGTAATGTTCTACGTTCTATGTTCTATCCCACTCATAATCTTGTACACATCTATTAGATCTCCTCTAAATCTACGTCTTTCTAAGGAAAACAGCCCCAATTTGCCTAACCTCTCCTCGTAACTCAGATCTTCCATACCAGGCAGCATCCTGGTAAACCTCCTCTGCACTCTCTCCAGATTCTCCACGTCCTTCCAGTAGTGAGGCAACCAGAACTGGACGCAGTATTCCAAATGAGGTCTAACCAACGTTTTATACAACTGCAACATTAAAGGCCAGCTCTTGTACTCTATACCTCTTCCTATAAAGGCTAGCATACTATATGCTTTCTTCACAACCTTCTCCACCTGCTCTGCCACCTTCAGAGACTTGTGCACCTGCACCCCCAGATCCCTCTCCGTCTCTATACTCTTAATAGGTCTACCCTTTATCATATACCTCCCCCCTACATTCTTTCTCCCGAAATGCAACACCTCACATTTAATTCCATCTGCCATCTATCTGCCCAAGCTACCAGCCTATGTCCTGCTGCATCGCCTGACAACGCTCTTCACTATCTGCAAGTCCAGCCATCTTTGTACTGTCTACAAACTTGCTGATCACTCCACTTACTCCCTCTTCCAAGTCATTTATACATGTTACAAATAGAAGAGGTCCCAATACCGAGCCCTGCGGCACACCACTAGTGACCAACCTCCAGCTAGAAAAACACCCTTCCACTATTACTCTCTATCTCCTATTACCAAGCCAGTTACTTATCTATCTAGCTACCTGTCCTTGTATCCCATGAGCCTTGACCTTTTCAACTAACCTCCCATGAGGGACTTTGTCAAACGCCTTACTGAAATTCATATAGACGACATCAATGGCTTGCCCTTCATCGACCATTTTTAGTCACCTCCTCAAAAAATTCTACCAGATTCGTAAGGCACGACCTCCCCTTAACAAAGCCATAACTGCATATCCCTAATCAGATCACAACGCTGTAAGTGCCTATACATCTAAGAATCCCCTCCAACAGCTTCCCTACCACTGACGTCAAACTCACCAGCCTATAATTTTCCAGGGTTATCCCTACTACCCTTTTTAAACAACAGTACAACATTAGCTATCCTCCAGTCCTCTGGGACCTCACCTGTGTCCAAAGAAGAGACAAAGATTTGCATCAGAGGCCCAGCAATTTCACCTCGCACCTCCCTAAGCAGCCTGGGATAAATACCATCAGGCCCCCGGAGATTTATCAGTTTTAATGCTACCTAGAAGCTCTAACACTTCCTCCCTCGGTAGGGATATTTCCCTCAACTGGTCCACAGCTCCCTCAGACAAGAGCTGTCAACAAGCCCCTCTCCTTCATGAATACCGACGCAAAGTATTCATTCAGGATCTCCCCCATTCCCTCGGACTCTAAGCACAGTTCCCCTCCTCTGTCCCTAAGAGGTCCGATTTTTCCTCTAACCACCCTTTTATTCCTAACATAGGATTAAGAAAAATCCAAAGGCTTTTTACTCCTATCTGCCAAAACCATTTCATGCCCCCTTTTTTGCCCTTTTAACTCCCCTTTTGAGCTCCCTCTTACTCTCTCTGTGTTCCTCCAACACTGTCTCCGTTCCCAGCTGCTTCGACCTATCATACGCCCCCCTTTTCTTCCTAACCAAGTCCTCAATATCCCTAGTAATCTACGGCTCTCTAATCCTACCTTTCCCATCTTTCCTCATAGCCAGCACATATCTTTCTTGCAAGATTTTCAATATTCCCTTGAAAGACTCCCACATGCCTAGTGTGGACTTACCCTCGAACAACCGAACCCAATCAGTTTCCATAAGTTCCTGCCTAATCCGACTGTAGTTAGCCTTCCCCCAGTTCAGCACCCTCCCCCTAGGGCAACAAGCTTCCTTTTCTATCTGTATCTTAAAGTAGACAGAATTGTGGTCACTGTTAGCCACGTGTTCCCCTACTACAACATCAACCACCTGCCCTGGCTCATTACTCAGAACTAAATCCAACATAGCCCCTTCTCTAGTCGGGCTAGCCACATACTGCTCTAACGATCCTTCCAGTACACATTTTACAAATTCCTCCCCATCCAAACCCCCAGTTCTAGGTACCTTCCAATCTATCCTATGGAGATTAAAATCTCCCACTACAACGACTCTGTTCTTTCTGCACTTATCCAAAATGTCTTTACATATGTCTTCTTCAACTATCTGTGGGCTGTTGGGTGGCCTATAATACACCCCTAGCATAGTAATCGCCCCCTTTTTATTCCTCAACTCCACCCACAGTGATTCCACTCCTAACTCCTCTGTATTGTCCTCCCTCTGCACCGCGGTGATGCTCTCCCTAACTAACAACGCCACTCCCCCACCTTTTCTGAACCCTCCTCTGTCACGCCTGAAACACTTAGATCCAGGAAAGACAGAATTTTCCTCTGCTAGGTTATTTGCCAGAAAGCAACAGCCAGGAGGCCTATAGGTCTTTATATCATCCTGGAATGAGGACTGTCGGGAAAACTGGGCCAATGTATTTGGATACTGAGCTTGTATCCATGACAGAAGACCTACTGAAATCACTAAAAAAAAAGTATCATCATGGAAATGGACATTTGACATGGTCTCTGCCGTGTCCCTTATACCACAATACTGGAGTAAAGGGAAGATTAAAAACTAAACTGGGATAAAATAAAGTAAAAAATTAGATGAAAGAAGAATGGTAAGAGTGCACCTGTTTGAAGTTATTTTTGATATGCAAATTAGTATAGCAGTAGGAAAACAAGTGTTTACCGAAGTGACTAGGGGGTGAACAATGGTGTCTAGAAATAAGTGTTAGAACTGTAGAAGGGGTGAGTTCAAAGCAAAAAGATAATTTTGATTTATTATCATTACATGCATTGGGTATTATAGTGAAAAGTAATGTTTCTTGCTCACTATACAGAAAAAGAAACATATTGTTCATACGTACATAGAGGAGAAGGAAAGGAGAGAGTGCAGCATAGAGTGTTCAAGTCGCTTTTGCTACTTGTGCAGAAGGTTCCTGCTTTGATTGATGAATGACAGAGGAAAGAGTTGTTAAAGTCGTAGCTAGGGTGTAGCAAAAGATCAGCTTAACACAAGGTAAGGCCATTCAAAAGTCTGATGGCAGCAGAGAAGATGCTTTCTTGAATGGGTTGATACATTATTTCAGACATTGTATATTTTTCCCAGTGGAACAGTGTATGCCTGGGGTACATGGGGTCCTTGATTAAGCTGATTGTGGGAAGTGTACATAGAATAAATGGATGGGAGGGTGGTTTGCATAATGGACTGGATTACATTTACAACACTTTGTAGTTTCTTGCAGTCTTGATTAAAACAGGAGCCATACCAAACTGTGATAGACCTGGAAAGGATGCTTTCCATGGTGCATCTGCAAAGGTTGGTGCGGGTCATTGTGGGCATTCCAAATCATCTTAGCCTCCTGAAAAAGTAAACATGTTGGTGGCCTTTCTTAATTATAGCATCAGCATGGAAGAGTCTCAAAATAAAATAATTTGCATCTGTATATCAAAAGCCTGGTTCGCAGCATTTTCTAGTTATGATAATATCAAAGGACAGAATCAAAAATCCACAGGATATACTGAAGGAACGGGGAAGCCATACCCAGCTGGAAAAAGTAGACTCTCCCTAAAACAAGTTGGTGTTGAAAGTTGCTGATTTAAAAACTCTCAAAGAGAAGAAACACAACACTGAACTGAAGAAATGTTGTCCAAACTGGGAGAGAACGTATAGGTGTTAAGCAGATGCTGGATTTAGCTTTTGGAGTTATATAATATTGGATGCTGTTCGGAAAAGGGGCTTTTCTGAAGGTTCAGGACTGTAGATAGTCAGAAACATGGGTTAACTTCATGAGATAGTGTGTGTGTGTATCGGCATCATTGTAGTTTAGAATACTGTTGTAGTGTATTGTAGTCTTTCTTGTTGTATTTTTTTTAAGTTAATAAATATTCTTTATTAATTGATTATGAGAAGGCCTGACTGTTTCCCACTGGTTTGCATATCTTTCCTCATATTATTCCAAATTGAAAGTATACATCACTAAGAACTGGTGTTCCAAGTTAACCTTCTGGGTTTTGGGATACCTTTGCATTTAACATCAATGGGGTTCTTAACATTTACCTCTTTACAGCTCTGGTGAACACTGATTCCCCGAGGCATAGCAAAGGAGAAAATTCTCCCTTTAATACCTGCACATGGTGCTCAGCTAAAACCACTTTACCTCAATATTAGTTTTTTTAGAGTAAGTGTATCGTTAGGATAGGATTGCCAAATTTGGTTACTGGAACTTTAATCATGTGCATTTATCTGCCCTTGCTCCACAGTCCCACCATTCACTCACTATAGGCATTCTTACAATGAACAGTCTTCCCTTGTCAATCAGAAAGCTGACTGAGATTATTGTCACCATCAGTCAAAACAATCTATTTTCTCATCTTCAGTGTTTTTAAAGCTGTTCAGAAAAAATGAAAAAGAAACATTCTTTTTAATACCCCTATCCATTTTCTCCTGGGTCATTCACAGCATTCCTGGAGATTAATCATCAATTCCTGAAAAAAACAGGTCAAGATTTAACAACCCCATCTTAAGAGTGCACTTACTTCAAAAGGAAGATCAATGTCACAACAGTTACACAGAAGTGTGATTTGGCAAGACTTTTTCCTGTATTGACTGCATCATGAAACCAGTAGCTGGCAGCAATAACTGCCTGGAAAGACATGACTAGATTTTCACAAGGATGAGTAAGAAACAGCTTCATTAAAGAGGCTATGTTAGTCTCCAGTAAGTAAAGATAGTGAATAACTGAGCAACATGGATTAGAAGCCTGTAGTTTCTTGCCACAGTCCATGCTAAGCCAATTCATTTCAGCAGGGATAGCTTTCATTTGAAGATCAGACCTGGTAGTTGATAAACAGTTCAAGGCTGGCCACTTAGGTCAAGTATTGAAGTTAATTCTTAGGCAGCGAATTAGGTGTTGAAAAGCTTGCCCAAAAAATTGGTGGAAATAGTAATAACTTGCAAAAAGGAGTTGAATAAATACTTGAAGGTAAAATTCACAGCACTGAGGAAAAGGCAGGGATCGTGACTAATTGGCAAGCACTATTTAAGAATCATTACAGATTCAATGGGTCAAATGACTTCCTACTATGGTCCATCATTCTCTTACTCTAAGATAATCCGTTGAATAACAAGGATTTGTTCCTGTAGCTTCAGTTCAGTAATGACATATATTTTAATATTTTAATTATAGGGAGTACAATTCTTTTCAAATTATTGATGATTAATTCAATAAAGTTACATACAGTTAGAATTAAACTCTCAGTCTCATTACTAAGCATTTCAGAATGCATCGTAATCTTTGGAAAAAATGTAAATGTCATTGCACTTATAACAATAAACAATTGTTATAACAATTTGAAATGTTTTGTAATGTGTCTTTCAGATTTTATATGAATAAAGTATATTTTTGCAAAAAAAAATTTGTTCCTGTCAGCACTGCACGGTAAATTCCTAGTGTCAACAATGCCCTTGTCAAGAGGTGCTAGAAACCAAGTACTTTTAATAGGCAAGGAAAATTTCAATTCCATTCCTTGCCCAATAGCCCATGGCCTGGTTCCTAAGCTCACTCCTGGTTAGAAATGGAAGACTATAAAGGTATATAAGCTTGAATGCAAATATTTCGACATTTTCCCTTTTTGCTGTTAAAGTTCAACGAAGATAAATATGAGGCGACATACAGAGGATACTTATATGAATGTGCAAGCCTAGGTAGGGTAAAGGAACACAGTTCTCAGAGTACAAATGCACAAATCACTGAAGTGTGTGTTGCAAGTTAGTGAGGCCATTTAAAAAAACAATCAAACACTAGGGTATTATTTTTAGAGGTATATAGCTGAAAAATAGGGTAATTATGGTAACCCTAACTGAACATTAGTTCAACCACACTAAATTCTGGTTGCCATATTATATAAAGGCATTGCAGAAGGTGCAGAGAAGATATACAAGGAAGTTGCTATTAGAAATGTGTCAGTATACAAAGCAGGAAAAGATTGATAGGCTGTGTCTCTATTCCCTTGATAAAAGGAGTCTGAGTGGTGAAATAATTGAGGTATTTAAGATGGTAAAATGTTTTGACAGAGTGGACACAGAGAGAATGTTTCCTTCTATGGAAAGAGGGGATAACTAGAGGCTATCAATATAAGATAGTCTTTAAGGAATCCAATACGATAATTCAGAAAACTTTTTTTTATATAGATTGGTAAGAATGCAGAACTTGCATCACACGGAGTAAACTGAAATGAATATTATAGATTCTCTTAAAACAAAGTTGAGCAAACATATGAGGGAAAAGGGAATAGACGGTTACGATCCTCCTTGGGCATGAGAATTATAAGAGCTGGAAGACTGAAAATGTTGCACCCCTGTTCATAAAAAGGAAGCAGGTTAAACCTGATAATTGCAGGCTATTGTCAGTGGTGGGAAAACAATTAGACACCATTATCAACGACAAAATTGCTTCTCCCTTGGTAAAGTTGGGGCAATAAGAGGCAATCAGCATGGATTTGTTGAAGGTGACCGGTGGCTGATTCACCTGATTGAGTTCTTCACTAAAGCAACAGAGAGGATTGATTAAGACCATACATATAAATGCTTTATAAAATTGGATTTTCAAAAAGCATTCGATTAAGTATCACTTCATGGGCTTCTTTGAAAAATAGAAGCATGTGATATTGAAGGAATGGTGGTAACTTGGGCATATAATTAGCCAAGGCTTAGGAAACAGAGTGGTGACAACTGAATGTTTGCCTGATTGCAGTAGGATCGTTCAGGATCTACATTGTGAATCATTGCTTTTCTTATAAAATATCAATGACCTGGCCTTGGTATACAGAGTACAATTTCAAAGTTTGCTGTTAGCACGAAATTTGACAACATAGTGATTGGTGAGCAGTATAATAACACACTTTCGGAGGGCACAAACAGATAGAAAGAGCAGGGACATAGCAGATGCGATTTAATGCAGCAAAATGCATTTCAGGACAAACAGCCTGGAAAGGAAATACAATCAAACTTATACTATTTTGAGGAGAGGAAAGGAACAGAGAAAGTCTTGGGGTACAAATTCATAAATCTTGAAGCTGGCAGGGAAAGCTGATAAAGTAGTAAAGAAAGTATATGAAATGCTTGGCAGAGGGTGACTGAATACAAACAACGAAATCTAAACATATACATATCATTGGTTAAGGCTTCAGGTGGGATTCTGTGTAAATGTTTGTTGTGGCTCAGTTCTTGCCTCCATGTCAGACGGTTATGGGTTTAAGTCCATTCCAGGATTTGAGAACAAAAATCAACATTGACACCCCAATGCAATACAAAAGGAGTGCTACTGTGTTGGAAGTCCTAACCTTTCTTTCCTCTTAGAGATTGCAATGAAGAACAGGTATGTTGTGCCCAGCATCCTAGTCAATATTACCCTCAATATCTGATCATTGTCATATCGTTGCTAGCAGGAGCTTATGTAGAAATTGATACATTTTCCACGTTACAACAGTTATTACATTTCAAAAGTATTTCATTAGCTACAAAGCACTGTGGATCATTCTGTAATCAGAAAGTCACTATATAAATGCAAGCCTTTCTTTTTCAAGTCATCACTTTTTGTTAACTTTGGGGAAGCACAAGTAGATTCCATTAGTATTTCTAAAAAGTAAATTGGATACATAATTGAAGGGAACTAATTTGCAGATGTGGAGAGAATGATGTAGGCAGAGACCCTCATAAGATTTAAGAAATATTTAGATGTCCCCTTGCTGTGCCATTGCTATAAGGCTATGGGCCAAGAGCTGGAAAAAGGGATTAGAATAGTTAGATGGTTTGTCTTTGACCAGCACAGTTGCGATTGGCCAAAGGGCCTTTTTTTGTGCTGTTTTTCTTTATGACTTTATGAAATGAGATGTGGAATTAAATTAGACAATTTTTTCAAGAAACCAACAAAAGGCACAATTGGGCTGAATCACACTGTTCTGTACTGTAAAACGTATCACCGAAAATCTCCCTCTTTGTTCACGAATGAGATTCTCCAGTGCTGCTGAAAGCCAATGGAGTTGTGGCTGGAATATCAAATTCTCTGTTCTCATTTACAGTGGGGCTGCTATGCACAAGATTAGAGAATCTGCCCATGAACATATGAATGCCCGTATACATGATTCATATCATCTCTAATTGTGAGATACATGTTAATCTAGCAGGCGACGAAGTACAATATCATTAGCTTGGCTCAGTTTAACAGGTGTGGAGTCTTCATTTTAAAGCATCTCCCAACCCATTTGTGTACCGATAAGTTTCCTATCTCGCATACCTTTACCACATTTCCAACTATTAAACATGCAAAGTACACATTCCTGCCATGCCTGATTGACTCAACGTCACAGTCATCACAAAGCCAAAATAAAATCACTGTTAATTGAACATCAGTAATTACCAGAAACGTTAATAATTGAGGGCAAAATCTATGACCAACTTGAGGAGCAGCAATCAATCACAACAAGCAATCAGCAAGGTAGAAAAACAAAAAAAACTAATGTATAGTTTTGTAGGAGGCTACCAATTTCCTACTTCAGTCACATCTGTATGGGCAATTAAAACATTTATAACAACAAAGAAACACACAATTCTGAAAAAAAAAATCACTAAACACAATTTATTCCTTTAGAAAAAGTAACTTCAAATGGCATCCTAGCCCACAAGGACCCAACCTGACCTCTTAGTGCTTTCACCACAACTCCCTGTTTAGAATTAGAGTTTGGCTTCTCATTTTCTCTGAGTGTGGATCATTTCATTATGGGTTTTGGCTGCTATTTCCAGCTGAAATGGTAGAATTATACCTGTTTGAAGTATATTGTGGGGGTCACAAAGAGAACATCTCTTAGCCTTATACAGGAGTTGGCGGGGAGGGGGGCAAGAGAGAGCAAAAAAATTAGGGAAAAAATGATGGATTGGTATCCTGAAATGTTTCCATTCCCTTCTGTCTTTCCCAGAACTAGTTGGAAAGAGACTCTGGACATTTAGATTTGTCAGGGGTATGAGAAAGATTGGGGGATATTTTAACCCCCAAAACAGATAGGTATGGTTTGGGTAGAAGATTAAACAGTTTAAAAATCTGAAATGTGTCCATCTCTTTTTTAACAAAGTTGGGATAGGGAGAGGGTAACCAATTTGCTCTTGGAAAATAGATTAATCATCAAAACCATCAAAAAAGGCAATGTGGCTTCAAGCCTTGGATATGTGGCAAGTAAAAAGAGGCAATATGAGTTGTATCCATACAGTAACTGTCTTTACAATGTTGATTGTGGGCCAGGAGCAGCAGTGCTCCCTTCTGGCCCAACAAGTGCACCTGTCAACATCCCCCCTACCTCACTGATCTCTCCCTAACAAGCTCCCATTTTTGATCCTCAGTGATTCTAACACATCCCACAGAAATCGCAGCTTTCCCTTTGATCACCAAACTATTCAAATTCTAATCCTCTATTAACAAACAATTTCTGACCCTCTCCCAACTGTTCCCATCTTTACATAAGCTCCAATCCCCTTTTCTCAACCTTCCCATAATTTTCAAGTTGCCTGCAATCACTTGGCCCTCCCAAGCATGCTGTACATACATCCTGTCAATCAACTACAACAAAACCTATGTATTCCTGGATTGCTGGATTCTTTGCAGCATAGGATTTTCCAGCCCAACATAGTAAACAAACTCATCAATCAGGCTGGCTTCCGGGTGGGGAACCTTTTTAAGAATAAAACATGCACATTGTCCTGGCCACAATTCCTCTCTCCTGATCAATAACACCATTCCTGTGAATAATAGGGCTAATGTTACTGAATATTTCATCTATTGTAGCCACCACAAAAAACATTCGTCTATGCACTAAAAGAAGGTAAGCAGTAGTAAAGGGAGCCATTTAACCTAACTCGACCACTGGAAAAAACACACCATTCAATCAGCACTCCATTGAAATCAATGCAAAGTAAAATTGGGTAATGTTTAAAGCTGCTGGCCATTCCAAACATGTCAGTTTTCCATTGGCAACGCTAGGTTAAAATTACCTCACAGAGGAATTAAATCTTCTTTAGATGGGAGGTCAAAGTAGAAGATTAACCCTATGGATAGCCAATAGGCAATGAATAGATCAGTTTTTCCTCTGGCAAAATAAGCTCAACTCACTGCAGTGTTATGGGTCATCGCTGTTGACAGAAATGGAGGTCAGCCTGTGGTCTACAACACAAATCTACAAAGGAAGGGTTCAAATAATTCAGTACAACTCGTCAGCTTCACTCACAGATACTGTAAAGATGCTGTTGTAAGAAATGTCACAATAGTGCAGTCAAGGGCAGGTATGTTGTAGTAGAATGCAAAGAGCTTTACCAAGCATATAGGATTAATTATTAGTGTCACAAGTAGACTTACATTAAGTTTGCAATAAAGTTACTATAAAAATCCCTTAGTTGCCACACTCCAATGCCTGTTTGGATACAAGGGAGAATTTAGCATGGCCAATGCACATAATTAGCATGCCTTTCAGGCATTGGGAGGAAACCGGAGCACCAAGAGGAAACCCACACAGACACAAGGAGAACATACAGACTCCACACAGACAATGACCCAAGCCAGGAATTGAATCCGGGTTCCTGACACAGTGAGACAGCAGTACTAATCACTGTGCCACCATGCCACCCTGCATGACCCATATTATATCTAAACTGGAACTGCTCAATGCTGCCAAGTGAAAAATCGGTTGTTCTCCCAGCCTTGACTTCACAAACATAATGTTTACAGAAAGAAAATCAAAGTCAGCTCAACATGTTTAAAAAAAATTCTTGGTTATACCAAGAGTTTCTTTCACAGATGCAGTCATATGTCACGTTTATATTAACTGCACTAATAGCACTATTTTTTACCCTAGGTCCTAACTCAACAATTGTGGTTCAATTTCCACTGTGTGAACTAGGATTGGTGTAACAATGAATGCCACTGAGAAAAAGAGCTTTGTTATTACTAAGCACAGTGTCATCCACAGCAGACTGATTATGTGTCGCTGCAGCTTTCCTATGAATGCTTGCCAGCACTATGATATTGCAACCCTCCACCAACATTAAACTGTAGACAGAAGTAAAAAGTCAATAAGGCTATAGTAACCCCAGCTAATTAAAGTGAGGTGAGTTATCTGTCCACTTATTATAGCTCAGTAACAATAGGTTTGCTGTACTCACTTTTTTTAGTAATTATTGATATTAATAAACATCTATGTTTGTTAAAATTAATATACCACTTCTGCTTGATGGACCATGCAGGTGCTTTCAACTTGTGTTTCCACCTCAATTCTCACACTACCCCATGATGATATCTGAAAAGTACTTAATTGGCTGTAATGCTCTTTAGAACATACTGAGGTTCAATTTAAATGCACATTCTTCCTTTTCTTTCAAAGAAGCATCTTGGAACTGGCAGTATAAATACACCTCAATAATATGGGTTGTGAAACTCAATTGCAGATGAGCGTTCACTTCACATTTATAAATGTAAGTTCTTTCTTAATGCTTCCTCTATGCTTTGACACAGATACTCACAAAACCAAGATCCTTTGAGGAGCGCAGGAGAGTCCTTTTAGCAATAAACAAGGACAAGATTACAATTGGATGTTGTTCAGAGAGCACAGTAAGACTAAAAGATCAATGTCCCTCTTTGTTTCCAGATTGGCCTCTCATCTTGAGGTTATTGTGCCTGGTTGTCTATTTTATCATCATTAACCATCCGCCCTGCAGATTATTACATTTGCTTGACTGCCTCCCTTTTCCCTCCACCTGTACTGAGGTTTCCTACCTCGAGGTGACAACTCTAACTGTAGCAATCACTTCCACTCAGGCTGAAGATGAACCAATTACACTTCAGGCAGGAAGCAGCGATTACTGCTAAAGACACTGCAATTTTATGTTTAAAAATACCGACAAGACTGAGACTAAA
Source organism: Sphyrna mokarran (assembly GCA_024679065.1). NCBI lineage: Eukaryota > Metazoa > Chordata > Chondrichthyes > Carcharhiniformes > Carcharhinidae > Sphyrna > Sphyrna mokarran. Next base: position 73,033,503 of record JAGIQG010000008.1, on the reverse strand, counting down.
CTTTTTCAACTCTTTAAGCATCTGTAACAATGAATGCAAAGTACATGTGGTTTTACCTTTTGGCGAAAGCAAAGATATAGCATTTTTGAAGCACTCCTTCTTCTCCATAAAACAGTGGGCATAATTGAAATCGCAGTAAATTCAGGTGTTGGGCCTGTTACAAGATCTACACCCGTAACTGAGCAGATCGTGCCTTTACCAACACCCGATGTGGGTGCAGATCCGTAGCATGCATTTAAACTGACTTAATGAACCGCTCACCCAACTCACCTACTTTGGATCCGTTTCCGATCTGCACTGTTACCAACCTGCAGAATAAAAATCCCCAAAGCGGATCCCTATTCTGCAGAGAACTGCCAAAGCCCATCCTCCTTGAACACCCTTCGCAGAACTCCCTCCCACCCAAACCACCCGGGAGGCAGGCTCCCCACAGCAGCGCCCCCCACTGGAGGCAGGCACTCTTCCCCCTCTCCCTCTAGTCAGACCCCTACCTTGGCAGAGCACACCCCCAACCTCCCTCAATTGCTGCTCTCCCTTCACCATCCTTCTGACTGCACTCATTGATATGGAGATGTCGGCATTGGACTGGGGTGAACACAGTAAGAAGTCTCACAACACCAGATTAAAGTCCTGTTGGAGTTTAACCTGCTGTTGTGAGACTTCTTACTGCACTCGTCGGAGAGCCTGCAGCAACTTCCTGGCCTTCTGCTGGCGTCTGCCAGAGGAGGGGGAAGGTGGGGCAGGTTCAGATGGATCTCTGGTTGAGGGCGGTTCGTGGAGATTCTCCCAAGTCCATCGTCCCCGTCTCCCAAAGCAGAGATCCATCTGAACCTGCCCCACCCCCCACCTCCACCGACAGATGCCAGCAGAAGACCAGGAAGGTGCTGCAGGCTCTCCAAAGAGTGCAGTAAGAAGCCTCACAACGCCAGGTTAAACTCCAACAGGACTTTAATCTGGTGTTGTGAAACTTCTTACTGTGTTCACCCCAGTCCAATGCCAGCACCTCCACATCATCAAATGCAGGTGAGAAAGATGGTGGAGAGAGCAGCAGTCCAGGTAGATTGGTGATGTGCTCTGCCGAGGGGGAGCCTTCCTCCTGAGGGGAGGGTGGGTTCTGAGAGTCTAACAGAGGGCATCTGCCAGCGGAGCCTGCCTCCTGGGGGGGGGGGTCAATCACAGCTCATCCTCCCTCGCCCATCTCCCCCATTCCTCCCAACCCCCGACTCTATCTCTGTTTTGTCTTTCGCGCCCAGGCACACAGTTTCAAGTTTTTTCGAACTGCGCATATGCAGTTAAGAGCTTCGATCATTCCAGCAGCACTAAGCCCCGCCCCACAGCGCAAACCGGACCTGAGCCAGCAAAAAGAGTATGGGCGCACTGCAACAAGGATTCTGCGCTCAGATCCGTTTTACGAACAGATCCGGCACTTGGCCTCCAATTGGTAAAATCTGGCCCAGTGTGTAGAATTTAAAAGACAAGTTTCCAGTCACAGCTTTGTTAACCTATTCTGCAATACAATTTCCTTGAGCAACCCACTGGTGACTGACAACAGTCAAATTGCTGTTAAATATCAAAGCTTACACACCACACCATACAAATATAATTTTACTCCTTGGCTATTTCATCATACAACTTTGAGATAAGCCCCTTCTAACTTTATTCTTAGCTTCCTGTCCAAACTCTACCTCTTCATTATATACTGTTCTTCCATACTGCACCTTCTCTATTTTACAATCAGGCATCATCATGCATTCCTTCATCCTGATTCTTTCCCAAAGCATTACAACTGTGCAACTCCTTGGCATGAAATTCTGTACTAATGCATAGGCTCTCCATCTTGGTAAAAATGGTATCGGGGGCCTGAATGCAGAGATCCCATCCTGGATTCAGTCCCTATCATTTTTGTGGGTGTTGTGGGGGTGGAGAGACAGAAATGAACTGCACATCAGCAGGTTCACAGAGACAACTGCATAAATTAAAGTGCAACTGCCTTCAGGGAGATCCATTTTTGCCCAGCGGGATGTCTGAAACCCAACCTGCGCATATTTAGACCTATCAGGATACAGGAATCCTTTGGAGAGGTAGCGGACCTTTAGGAGAGGTGCGTTGCCTTTTGGGATTGTTAGATATAGACATGAATATGCGTAAAAACTGATTAAGCTCAGAGGAATGATCAAGTTCAATGGAACTATCACAGTATCTATCAAGAGAGCTGTTAAACTCTCAAACAGCCAATCAAGCTGTAAAAGTGTCATGGTAACGGGCAAAGTTCATTGGAATTGTCAAGCTGTCAAGGGATTTAAATCTCCAGTTTTTATTTTTTTAAAAAGTCTGTAAGTTTAAAAAAAAGTATACTATTTCATTGCATTTGTTTCCATTAAAGTTGGCATGTGGCACAATGGTAGCACATCTGATTCCAGATTAGTTCAAGTCACGTCTGTGTCACAGAGTTTTTGTTTCTTTATATGGGATGAAGGGGAGATCAGGATATTGAATTTGATGATCAGCCATGAATGGTGAAGCAGGCTGAAAGAGCTGAATGCCCTACTCCTATATCTAGTTTCTATTTTCTACTAGCCTAATTTGTGCTGCACAGATTATTTTACAATCTATCATTACCACAGTGGGGTTTCTGTCAAGTTATAATTTGATTAACAGGTCCAAGCGCTTATAAAGCTTTTGGTATTGGGGCTGTGAATACATATGTTTTTCATTATAAACGATTAAGTGGTTAAAGGAACTTAAATGCAGTAAATTAGTTTTTATATATGAGTTTTTTTAGAACGAACAATTTTATTTCCTAAAGCACAGGTAGTGAGATCTGTCCGTGTTGGATACCAGGTAAATTGCATTAGTGTGAAAGAAAAAGATTGATGGGATATGGGTTGGTATAAGTTAGCACTAACTTTGCTGAGGAGTTATAAAGGACAATGGGAGAGGCATAGGTTGTCAAGGAGGGAATGAGGGGTAAGGGATGTGGTGGTGGAGCACAGGTTGGTATGGAAGGTATGATGGGCTATGGGAATGTGGATATAGGAGGATATGAATATCGAGGGTATGAGGGCCATTAGGGTTGGGTGGGGGCATAGGTTAGCATGGAGGGTCATGGTGGGCAGCATAGTTAGACCTGAAGACCATGAGGGAGCATGGGTGACATGGATTGGCATGGGAACTGCATAGAGGATGAGATGGTGATGGGGTGAGGACTGGAGCAATACTTTTTGTTTTATTTGTTTTTTTGCAGCTAGAACAGCAGGTCATCAAGGCTGACCTTACTCACAGGCTGCCTCTGCATCCAGCAACCCTGTGCTGTTTCCAACCTGTTTCTGGATCAGCAAGCCCACCTCCCGTTACAAGCACTGTCCCTCCCCACCACCCCAAAATAAAAATTGGAACTTCTCGGGCTCACCAACTTTTACAAATGCACCATAGAAAGCATTATTTCTGGTTGTATCACAGCTTGATATGGCTCCTGCTTTGTCTAAGACCACAAGGAACTACAAAATGTTGTGAATGTAGACTAATCCATCATACAAACCAGCCTACAACGCGGCAGCATAATTAAGGACCCCTCGCACCCCAGACATTCTCTTTTCCACCTCCTTCTGTCAGGAAAAAAATAAAAAGTCAGAGGTCATGTACCAACCAACTAAAGAACAGTTTCTTCCCTGCTGCTGTCAGACTTTATAATGGATCTAACTTGCATTAAGTTGACCTTTCTCTGCATCCTAGTTATAAATGTAACACTACATTCTACAACTGTAGAACTCTACAACATTCTACATTTTACAGTGTGCAAGAAATAATACATTTCACTATATGTTAATACATGTGACAATATAAATCAAATCAAAAATAGGATTCAAAGAACCAGTAAACTTCCAACTCTGCGCTCCTAAATCAATTTCCATTTCCTCCTACAAATTATAGGAGGGTAAAATTATTTTTAGATATGGCGATCGTGTTGCAAAATTACTCTGTGCCCTTTCCCACTGAGGCAGGCAGCAAGCAAACTTCAGGCTCTCTCCTCATCTAAATGATTTCAGCATGCAGCCCAGCATGAACCACACTGTTGACTAGCTGCAAACAGAACAGGAAGCTGAAGAGTATTCATGGTTAGTGCAGACTACAGCTAGCCTGAACCTTTAAAAGGCTACCTGTCCCTCTTAGGGAAGAGCTGTGCACTTGCCACAGGAGGACAAGCAGAGAGAAAGAGGGCCCCAAACTTTTTGAAGCAATGTCGGTGGCATTAGTGATGGAAGTATAAAAGATGAAAGATATTCCCACAGGAGGAAAAGTGGCCTTCAAGACTGAGAAGTGTATATGGGAAGATGGTGGTGTTGTGGTAATGTCACTGGACTAATAACCCAAAGGTACAGGTTAATGATCTATGGACATATTTCAAATCCCACCACGGCAACTGATGAAATTTAAATTCAATTAATTAAATCTGAAGTTAGAAGCTAGTCTTATGACCATGAAACATCTATTGATTGTTGTAAAAAGTCATCTGGTTTACTCATGTTCTTTAGGGAAGGAAATCTACTGGCCTTATCTGGCCTACATATGACTCCAGACCCACAGCAACATGCTTGACTCTTAACGGTCCTCTGAAATGATGTGCCAGTGTTTGAGGGTGTAGTAGCAAGCCCCTTTAAGGGATGAGGGTCCAGAAGGTCATGTGACCTGATCACCCAATAGGGTGAGAACACACTAATACCAGAACTGAGTGCAAGCTTATATTGTTAGAATCAAACCTAGAACTGAATGGAGAAGAAGCATATTAAATTGCTCTGTGTATAGTTTGACTTAGCTAATAATTGTAGTAATTGTTAATGTAGTGATCGCCAATCATTAGAATTATCACAAATGGCAATTAAAGATTAGCAACAATGCTAACCATGGCTGCAACACTACAACCCATGAAAGAATAATAAAAATGAAAAGTGGCCAGGGATGTCAACTCTCATATTCTGGCCCCAAAGATCTGGCTATAGTGTTGCAAAAGATTCAATTAACTCATATGGAACATCTTAAATGGATAGCTCCTCTCCACTGCTCCACCAACATCTCAGACCGCCTCATACATCACAGCCCTATCACTCATTCATCAGCAATCATGTCATCATCTAAAAAAGCTGCTAGCTTGTGCTTCCACATACCTCCAGCTAGTCAGATACATTGCAACACATTCACTAACATTCTTCTCTCTCTCTGGCAGAACCAGATGGCACATAACCTGAGGAACAGCAAAGTACTGGTGCGGGACAGATACGCCTGAATTAACTGAGCCATCTGGAGAAGATGATATCCCAAATAATAAGGCTGACTGTTACTGAAAACAGTTGCATCAAGCGTCAGTGAGAACTCTGAAGACGATTTTCTGTTTCTGTCTTGTACCCCTTCTCAAATCCCACATCACTCCAATTCTGTTCCAAGACATGAAATGAGACTTGCAGATGATGTGGCTGTGGATCTTTCACTCAGCTTCTTTCCTTTATTTCAATCCTCCACTTCTGCATTTCATTTTTCCGATAACTAAAAGCTTGCCAGCCACTTAAACTTCGATAAAGAATCACCAGCGTGTGAGCTGATGCTGAAAGCTCAAATACGACAATTAGGAAAGCTTTTGTATAGTGTTAGGATCATCATACAGTGAGTCACCAGGCACACATGGGCAGTAGCCAGGACAGGGTGGGAAGGATAAAATTGTGTTAGCTCTTTGCAAAAAGAGTTCACAGCTGAGTTCTGCTGCAGAAGACTCAGGTGAGGAATTCAATGGAGAAAAATTTGGCTATGTACATTAAGATGCTAGGTGCACTGGCAGCAATGTCGCAGAGCAATGAATCAATGAGCACAAAAGAACCCAGCTCCAACTTGATACAGGGGGCAGGATTTTATGGCCTTTCTATCCCAAAACTATAAAATCCTATCCTAAGTCAACAGACCTTCCCATTGTCCACCCCTCATCTGCTCTAATTTCCGTGGCGGGCATGGTGGTAAAATTCCAGTGAGGGATTCATACAGAGCTTAGAGCCTATCTTCTCCAATGTGGAAGTAATGGTCAACTGCGTGACAGCACTTGTAGACCCAGTTACAATGCAGCATCTAATGCTCACTGTCCTGGCTTCCAATGCTACAAAGGCAGAAGCCAGCCAACACCGCAATACTGTAGTCTTACTCAGGTGGAGGTTGTGTGAATCATATTTAGTACCATGCTGGTTCAACTGCTGCCATCATGGCTGTGGATGCCAGTGTTCAAAGGAACATGCATGCTCTCATAGTAGTCCAACAGATTGCTAGGATTAAAATAAAAACAAATTACTTATGGATTCTGGAATCGGAAACAAAAACAGAAAATGCTGAAAATTTTAGCAGGACTGACAGCATCTGTGGATAAAGAACAAAGCAAACATTTTGAGTCTGGATGACTTTTCATCAAAGCTGTTGCAGATTGTTAGAATTGTTGAGACACTACCCAGGGGAGGCTTTCATGCTCCCACCACTGCCACTTTGTCAGTAATTTGTTGTTGCCTTTCAGTCAGCTAGTCTAAATGAAGGCTACCCACACAGAGATGGTTGGTCTGAAGCTTGAACTCAACACACAGAACTATAATAACCACTGGAAGTGCCAGCCTTGCCCTGCTGTCAGGTTGCAGGTCAAAAAAAAAGTTTATTTATAAGTCACAAGCAGGTTTACATTAACACTGCAATGAAGTTACTTTGAAAATCTCATAGTTGCCACACTCCGACGTCTGTTCAGATACATTGAGGGGCAATTTAGCATAGCCAATACACCTAACCTGCACACCTTTGGACTGTGGGAGGAAACCAGAGCACTCAGAGAAAACCCATGCAGACACAAGGGAGAATGTACAAACTCCACACAAACAGTGACCCAAGCTGCGAATCAAATCAGAGTCCTTGGCGCTGTGAGACAGCAGTGCTAACCACAGTGCCTCAAGTTGTAGGAGGTGGCACTGTTCAGTGACCACCTCATTGCAGAAGCATAGGTACCTCACAAACTGATGCTGGCTGAGCTGGAGGTAAAAGTACTCCTTGAAGACAGTTTATGGAGCTAGCCTTCTAATTAAAGTTTATTTATCTATCAGTGTCACAAGTAGGCTTGAGCCTCCTTGTCCTCAGTCTACACACAGCTTCCTTTCACTGCTGCCTCTGCTTCTTTCCAAATCATGTTCCATAGCTGCAGCTATATACTGAAGCAGTCTATTTCCTGACAGACAACAAATCTTCTGACCCCCCTTGTCAAGATTCAGCATTACTCCTTGAAAATCCAAAGGATTTGTAAAGCTCCATCAGTAAGACAAAACACTTTCACTAACTCTGCACCAGTAAAAGTAAGCCAAGAGTACCTTGAAGTTGAATGGTTAGCTGTTTTATTAAGGTGTGTCCCGAGTGAAGCTGTTCATATTGGAATGATTAAGAGAGGATGTTAACCAAACCTGTACCATCCAAAATTACTGATTTTGCATATCTAGGTTTTAAAGCTGTTTGGTACTACAGTATGCCAATGCTCCATGTTTCCAGCATTTAGATGGCACGTCAGTGCTCATACCCTGGCAGACAGGAAACATTCTTGCCACCATTTTTTGAATTCAGGGTTACCATTGTGTGGTGCCAAAGAATCTATACAGCCCAACTTTCTAGCCACAGACATTTGAAATCATTATTTCTGAATGTGCTTCATCTTTCTACCTGGTCTTTACAGCCTTACTGGGGTCCTGCAAAATGGATCTTAACCTTCTCCCCAGTAACGTAACAGATGGAAAGAATGTTACAGAAGTAGGATGCCATCTAAAGAGATATTGTTGTGTCCTGCCTGAATGCTGTAAGCTGTTACAAATGAACAGCCTTTCCACTTGTTAAAGCAGATGGCAACGACAATCTACAGCATCTGCTTGGATTGTTCCTTCAGTTGACTGACCGCAAAGCATTCCTTGCGAAATACAGAAATAATCACAGCTTCTATCAGCAGAGCTTATTGGGAAGAATTTCAGGGAACAAGACATAAAATGAATGAGTCATAAAAGATTTCTGTAATGCAAACAGAAAAGAATAAAATGTGAACTTAATGTAAGGAGGATAAAGTTATTGGGCAGGATTTTTCTCCTCTCCACAATGTATTTGGTGGCGGAGGTGGCAGGCCACTTGCTAGCGGTAGGATCTTATGGTTCTGCCATTGTCAACCGGAGTTTCCACTGAATGCATCCTTCGCCACTCGGAAACTGTGGTGGGAGTGCACTGTCAGCGGGACTATAAAATCCCACCAGCGTGAATGGCAGCAAGATTCTGGCCATTAGCTTTGTCTACTGTTTTCACCAAATGTGTCATTGTGACAACAGCAATAATTTGTATTTATGTAATGTCATTCAATGGATAATATGTCCCAAGATTCTTCACATGATTGCTATAATGCAAAATTAGACACTAAGTTATATAAGAAGACAATAGCGCAGATGACCAAAAGCTTTTAAGAAATATCATAAAGGAAGAAAGTGCAGTGGAGAGGTTTGGGAAGGGAATTCTAGAATCTAAGGTTGTTGAAGGCATGCCCACCAGTTATGTAGCAATTAAAATCAAGACTGCAATTTGATAAGTGCAAATATTTCAGTGTTGTGGAGCGAGAATGTTACAGACATCAATTGAGGGCCTTAGAGGGACTTGAGAACAAAAGTGATTAAAAACTTTAAAACCACAGCTCTGAATTTTATTTTTTTTAAGCAATTTTGACTTGGTTCCATTTTCAGCTACGGAAGCAGTCTATTAGCAAATGTCAGATTCATAGAAAAATGGTAATTGGATCAATAATTACTTAGTTCATTTTAAAAGTATTGAATAAATGAAATGCTGGACAAAATGTGTCTTTCTTCAGATTGTTCCCTGAGAACTTTATGGCCACCACAGAAACAGAACTCAGTTTTAAAATTTCACCCAAGTTAGACACCTTTCTGCACTTTAATCCTGGAGCGAGATCTGAATTAACAACCTTCTGAGTCAGAGCTGAGAGCATTGGTTTAGCTCAGTAGCATTCGCTAAAGAGTTTTATAATAGATTTCTAGCATGAAAGCTGTGGAAATGAGCTAAGTATAACTCGCTGGCTGCTGCATTTCACCAACTCTTACTTTATGTGTGTGCTTGACTTTAGAAATGGCATCTCCACTGCAACGTGAAACTTGAATTAATTGCCTCAGGAAAACTACATAAACACCAGTGAACTCACTTGATAACTGTATTTTTCATAATTTAATTACAGGAATGAACTTGAACACCTTAATGTGATGCAAGATTGCTTGTGGAAGTTTGATATTATCATCAGTGTGAACCTTGGACCAGCTAGAACCAATAAGGAGTGAGTTCACTCTGTAAACTGCATAGAGTCATAGAAGTTTACAGCATGGAAACAGGCTCTTCAACACGACTTGTCTATGCCACCCTTCTTTTTTTAAACTCCTAAGCTAATCCCAATTGCTCCACATTTGGCCCATATCCCTCCATACCCATCTTATCCACGTATCTATCTAAATGCTTCTTAAAAGATAAAATTGCACCCGTCACTAGTACTACCTCTGATGGCTTGTTCCAGACACTTACCACCCTCTGTGTGAACAAATTATCCATCTGAATACTTCTGTATTTTTCCCCTCTCACCTTAAACCTAGGTTCTCTAATTTTAGACTCCTCATATTGATTACCCACTTAGGCATATTGAGCAAAACTTCTAATTATTTTATCAAAATCAAGATGCTTGACAAAAATAGCATCATAACCCTAAGCCAACCCAACTCCTATTAAAGACTTATCAAAATTGTGCTATGGGAACACAGGAATAGTGTGAGCTATTCTGGCCTTTGAGCAAACTCCATTGTTCAGTTAAATCATGGTTAATCTGAAGCTTAACTCCACCTATCTGCAAGGTTTTAACTCTAAATCTTCTTGCCAAACAAAAATCTATCTATTTCCCACCCTCTCTCCGCACTGTCAACCCTTGTTTCCCTGCTTTCTCACACCTCATTCAACATCTACCTCATCTCAGTTCTTGGTATTCTCAATGGAGTCAAATCAGGCATATCTAACACTTCTCCTGGTACTGAAACTACCAGCATATTAATTCAACAGGCTCCAAGTGCCCCAAATGTACCAATATTCTCTAACTGCCAGCTAGTTTTCCTTTGGTTTTCCCTTTCCTGATAGGAAGAGTTGACCTCAACCTCTATCTGTCTGTGACATTGATATCATTAGCTCAGCCTCATGTTGCTGGTTTCTGTGGCTCAGGGAGCAACTGTATCTGAGAAACCCAGAGACCAACTGCTCAAAGATCACTGTGGCTCTGATCAATCACTGACAGCTTATCAGAACATTCCAGTGGGACGAACCACTCCCCATTAACAGGTGACTAACATTTACAGAGCAGCAAGGCTGAGGTTATGAACTCAACAGCATAATAGAACATTACAGCGCAGTATAGGCCCTTCGGCCCTCGATGTTGCGCCGACTAGTAGAGCACTTCAATGGATAGCAGTATCTCCAGAGCAACAAGGCTGAGATCATAAACTCAGTCGCATAATGCTGCACTCCTTTGCAAATTTGAACAGTAGTCAGGTCACATGCAGCATGTATCTATCACCCCATATGTATAAGAGATGAAGAAGGGAAACAAATGGGAACAGATTGCAATCTGAAACCTCACCACAATTTCAAGTGTCTGAATTTAACTATGCAGTTTGTCACACAACCACTAAGAGAAACACTGTAATTAGAATACAATAGTTGTGACTCTTCAGGTAGGATTTTCCAGAGCTGTGGATGGCATGTTTTCCTATGGTGAAGGTGGTTCACCATTTGCTCCTGGAGTGATTTTCTGGTCCTGCCAATGCCTACAGCTTTTTGGGTGGCTCACCAGTCCCGCCGCCAGGAAACCTGCTATGAGGGTCGGTTACATACGGATGGACTAGAAGATCCAGGTGGGAAGGGCCCAAACATCCTGCTGTTAGACTTACAACCTAGGCATTATGAATTCAAAATTCCACAATAGCAAGGTGTGAAATGGAAATAAATCATTGTTGCATAATTGCAACTGACTCACAGATACCACACAAGGAAGAGAAATTACCATCCCCCCAATCTGGTGTGGTCTACGTGTGAATCCAATCCCACTTTAAGTGTTTAATGGTTACTGCCTTCATGTCAACTGGGGATAGACAATAAATACCACATAGTCCACAAGTATAACTTCATCTCTCAACACAAAATAAGAGAAACAAAGCTCATTAAAATGTTTTACAGACTCTTGCTGCAATTGTTACTAAAATTTTAATCGCAAAGATCAATTCCAGTTACATAGTTTACATTCCTGTGCCACAAGCTGTTTTTCATTTCACTTCTTTTTTTCATGCTCTCAACTTAATTGGAACCCAGGAGGGTAGAGCACACTCACCTGTAATTGAACTCTGCTGTGGAAAGTTCAATATCACTGTGATGAATGGGAATGGGAAGTTCTGCTTTAGAAATCGGCTGTCTTTCTCCACTTCCTACATATGCATCTGGGGGCTTGGAAAGGCAATTTGCCTTACAATGGATGGGGAAATTATTTTGTAATGACTCTGGGCACTGCAACTTTAGACACAGAGATAAAGAAATGTGGCACAGGCTTGATGTTTTTCCTCTAAAGAAACTGTTCAAAAGTCATTTACCATCTGTTCATCCTCCTGACTGTCACTAGAGTCGTCAATCTTCTTTTTGTTGGACGCAGCATGGATCGAGCCAGCTCTCCTGCCAGTATCAGTAGCTTCACTCAGCTTCTCTGCATCTGCAAGGAAATCAACAATGGAGATAATTAGCAGCTGAGAAGAGTAGGCTGATTTAGGTGTAAAATAAGGGTCCATTGATTTTTGGACTTCAGTATGATCAATTCTTCTATTGACTCGGTTAGAAAAAAATCAAGAGCTTTTATTCCAAAGCCCATCTTGCAAATGAATATATCAAGAGAGCATTCAGCCCATCAATGCTTACTCTAACCATTAAGTTGTGCAATCTGGTGTATCATTCGCTCCAATCACTGGGGGAAGCAAGTACGATTTCAGGAAAATGTTTTGCCCACCTTGCTAAGGAATCATTGCATGATTACAAATGATGCAACCCTAGGTATACTTAACTTTCTCCACCTCTTGATGCACCAGTGTCTTTGGGAATCTATGATGGAATGAGACCCAGAAAGACTATTACAATTCATCAGTTCCAAATGTCACAAAATTTCATACTATTTAGTCACTCTTGCAAGTCTTGAATAGCATTATCTGCAAACTATATAGCCATCAGTTTCCTGAAATTCATAACATTCTCCGCTGCTGACCTTCTGTGTGAAACTGGGGTCAACTTTTTTTTCTTTACAGGGCTCTTCATTGATTTTCTTGAAGGCTACTTTTTGATTTTAAGGGGCTACCTTATGGTTTTCAGGGACTCCCTTTTCATTCACACTGATTTGTTAGCTAATGCAGTCACATAGCAAGATTACCTTCTATATTTCTTTTTCTTTTCAAGGGTTTCCTTCTTCAGACAGATAAGGTAGCACAAATATCAAATGCTGTTGGGGAATTTTTCCCAAAAAAATTCTAAGTGCGGAATTTGCATGAAAACTGGAGTAATTCCAATTGATTTTTCAGCGCAATTTTCAAAATGAATCTCTGACACTAAGCACTGCAGAGTGCCTTAACGAGATTCACTCTGAAAAGGTATGGGTGGGGCCTATTCTTACCTCAGAGGCAGGGAGCAGAGCACTGAATGGGCCACTGCATATACGCTGATGACCAGCTTCCAATCTCTGGCCAGCCCCATAACCTCCCACTGCTGCCCCTCCAAGCCCCCAGCCCCAATGTCTCTGCTCTTCCCCCACCCAGCACCAACTCTCCCAGCAGCTCCAACTACCCCCGGTCCACCTGGATGGCCAGTCCCAATCACCCCTCCCTTCCTTCTCCTACTGATGTTCTGGCTGAGTGGCAGCAGGATCCTGTACTGATCAACAATCCCCAATAGGCCCCCTTCCCCCTTAATAGACCCCATCCTCCCCCAGCCCCTACCCCTTTGGAACTGCCAGATGACTCTTAGGTGCACACCTCCCCCTTATTCCTCACATCCTGGAAAGGGGCCTAAATTCCCTTCAGCGGTGTCAGACTGCCTGTTCCCCATTAGTAGGGAGAACCTGCAAATCCCACTGAAGTGAAGCACCCCTGAAGGGCGGGGGGGAGGTGACAGCCAGCAGGCCCAGAGACTTCAGTCCCACTAATTAAATGGAAGTTTAAATTTAAATATTTAAATCAGTTTACAGAGAGCTGATTACACCAAAAATCTCAGAAGTCTGCTAAACCGCTGGTGTTTCTTGACCTGTTATGCTAGAGCAGCACAGGGGCCTGGGAGAATCACCTCATCAATATGTTATTAAATCTGACAAATAGGTAACACACCTAACACTGCGCCCTATTTTACCATTTTGATTCTATGTGCTGGACAGACTTGCAACTGGGATTGTTTCAGATCTGACTTATGGACCAATTCTCTGATGCTGTCATATGCAATCTGCCTGTAGAAATATACAGCAATTCCAAATCATGCCGCAGAAGTCTGTGAGCAGGGCTTAACACACCCAAAATCTTGTAGTTCCAATTGGGGCCTTCGATTACGCAGAAAAAAGATAGAATGCGGGTCCCTGCCACATCCCTCGCAGACCAGGTAGTGCCTCCCTGGCCCCAAAGAACTGCCCCCATTCCCCAAAGTTATTTTTTCCCTTATCCCTCCATCTTCCACTGCCCAAACCGTTTATGGGCCCTTCCCACCTTCCCCCACTGATCTCAGGCAGAGTGGCAGCAGACCCCCCTCCCCAACCCCACCACTGATCTCATACAGAGAGCTGTTGGATGCTCAATGTCTACTTCCTCACTAACTAGAGTGCCCGAATCGGACTTTTATGGAGTATGTCTGTTTTGCGCCAATTCTGGATGGGCTAATGTGGTGATAAAGGCGGAATTGCCAGTAACATTGGGCGCTACTTGCCTCATATTCGACTTTACCAAGTTTTTGCACCCAAAAACAGGTGCCATGTAATGGTAAAACTGGGCCCACTGTCTTTGTTCATTTATTATAAATAAATCTCCTATACTCCACTTCCAAAATGAAAATTCTAATTCCTTGGCACATGATAACTCATTGTGAATGAGGCTCATATGCGCCGATCACCAGCCTCCAATCTCTGGCCAGCCCCATGACCTCCAAACTGCTGCCCCTCCAAGCCCCCAGCCCCGATGTCTCTGCTCTTCCCCCACACAGCACCAACTTTCCCAGCAGCTCCAACTACCCCCAGTCCACCCGGATGGCCAGTCCCAATTACCCCTCCCTTCCTTCTCCTACTGATGTTCTGGCTGAGTGGCAGCAGGACTCTGTACCGATCGGCACCCCCCAATAGGCCCCCTTCCCTCTTAATAGACCCCATCCTTCCCCAGCCCCTAGCACTTTGGCACTGCCAGATACCTCTTAGGTGCACACCTCCCCCTTATTCCTTACATCCTGGGAAGGGGCTTAAATTCCCTTCAGTGGTGTCAGACTGCCAATTCCCCATTAGTAGGGAGAACCTGTAAATCCCACTGAAGTGAAGCACCCCCGAAGGGGGGTGAGAGCCTCTTTAAAAAAAAAGTAAGTGGTTTACACCCCTCAGCATTCTTACACTTTGTTGGGCCAATTTCTTTCCCATCAATACTGTTGTATAAAGTGACAAACGTATGAGGACACTGAAATTCAAAAGTCCAATTGTACAAGAAGAATACACGTATCAATTCGGCAACAAAACTATCAGATAATCAAGTTTAATATACTTCACATTTCAGTGATGTTTTTACCAAGTTAATGAACCTCCTTGCATGATTATCAATGTTTTAATGAGACATAGATTGGAACCCTTTTGCACAGAAGCACCCAAGTGACAATAAAGGAACATGCCACTTTATAGAAGTGGTGGACCCACTACCAGTGCGTTTCTTTGAGACAGAATCATCAAATTATTCCCCACCCCGTCTACTCTTTCCCCATTTCTGCAAAATTGTTTCCCTTTAAATGTTTATCCATTTCACATTTTTCTGCAAACTATTTTATTAATGATTTGTTAAAGCCAACTGCCTTCACATACTGAGGTAAAGTAAGCTTTGCAATCAATTTCGGTAAAAACAAAAATACACAAAAAGTTAAAAAATATTCAAATAAAGATTAACAGACAGCATTGCAACCAATATCGCCTTTAGTTAGCTACAACTTCCTGAGATTGTTCATGGTGGCATGGTGGCACAGTATCTCGCACTGCTGCAGCAGAGAGCCAGGGATCCAGGTTCAATTCCTGGCTTGGATGACAGTCTGTGTGGAGTTTGCATGTTCTCCCCATATCTGTATGGGTTTCCTTCAGTGCTGTGGTTGGCTCACAGAGTCGAAAGATGTGTTGTTTAGGTGTATTGGCCATATTAAATTCTCCCTCAGTGTACGGGCGCCAGAGTGTGGCGACTATAGGATTTTCATCATAACTTCATTGCAGTATTAATGTAAACCTACTTATGACTAATAAATAAACTTTATTGCTTGAACTACTGCCTGCCGCTTTATGCAGAAAACCATTAAAACACTTCAGGTTTCCAAGTATAGCTGTATTCATGCTCCACACAGAGGGTCGAAATCAATTGTTGACAAAAGGTTTCAGTGCCTTTAAAGAATTTGACAGCTCGAGGGTAGAATTCATTCACGCGGGAGCCCCTGGGTTTATCCATCTCGTTGGTCCCTCCTGCTTGTGCTTCACTTTCCCACCTGCATCCCCAACCCTGACTCATCCATCACCTGGCCTGAGCCAAGTCTCAACCCCCACTGAGACACTGTGGAGGCCCTTTGACGAGTGTCGTCTCTGAATCATCTGGATTCAAGTTCAGCATCAGGCTGTCAACAGAGCCCAGGTTAATTGTGACCGTTAGTTGTGTGCACATTCTGCCCTTGAGACATATCTGGAACAACACTGAGGAGCTGGTCTGAAACAGAGAACACTCTGCAGCTCTGGGCAAGTTAAAACCACAAAAAACATCCATGGCCATTAAACTCCTTGCCAATCTAGAAGCATCTCTGTCTCACACAGAACACGAGGAACAGATTCAGTCCTACCCCAACACCAAAAACTACACCCTAATTTATCTGGGTTGTCGAGCATAACAGCAGAAACCATTTCTTACCTCCCTTCCTGTTGAAATGATTTGTGATGAGGGCAATGGGACCAGCCAAACAATTTGCTCTGGAGCAGCAGAGAGGGAACATGTGATTCCATAGGAATAGGAAACATGAGACACAATACACAATTGAAGTAATAACTCCTCATAGATCCTGTCTGTCCTATTTATAGGATGTCTTTTCTCTTTTTGTCACCTTGTCATTGAAGTTTCACAGACTTTTTGGTGATTTTCAAGCAAAATTCATCCACTGCCTCTTGTAGATTTTGAATGCTGGCATCAAGAAGTTATAACTTAACTGTCTTCACCTTATCTCATTCATATCTTTTGAATCTTGAGTTTGGTTTAATATTAAACATTGGAATTAAATTGATATTTTTCTTTTTGGTTCTTGAAATCCATTATGACAATCTCTTCTAAGCAAGCTTTCGTCGGCTATTACCATCTCTACTTTTCAATCATTTCTCACAACTCAGGTGCTCAATTCCTTTTATCAACTTAGTTGATCTCCCCTGTACTCCAGCTAAATATTCTTCCATGTCAAGGCTTAGACTTTTGAGTTTACTCCTTCTTGTGCCTGTCATTACCTGACCAAGGAAATAGAACAGCGTTCCCGGACATCTAGATAATGTTGTTTAATCTACATGTACAAAAGAAACCCCAACTGACCTGCTTGTCAATAATCACACAAAGAATAGGCCGGTATTTGCTTTGGTGCCTTTGTGAGTGGTACAGCTGAGCACAGTAAGAAGTCTCACAACACCAGTTTAAAGTCCAACAGATTTATTTGGTAGCACAAACTCCTTTTTCAGTTGCTGAGGAGTTGTGTTCACAAACAGGGATATGGCATACAGTTGAGATCATACATCATTGGTGGTGAAATGTAAATGGTCGAGAGCTTCAAGTTTCTAAGCATCCAGATCACCAACAACCTGTCCTGGCCTCTCCATGCTGATGCTATAGTTAAGAAAGCTCATCAATGCCTCAACTTTCTCAGCAGGCTAAGGAAATTCAGCATTTCAACTGTGACTCTCACCAATTTTTACAAATGCACCATGGAAAGCATCCTTCCCAGATGTATCACAGCTTGCTTTGGCTCCTGCTATGATTAAGACTGCAAGAAACAAAAAAGGGTTGTAAATGTAGCCCAGTCTATCACAGAAACTCACCTCCCATTCATTGACTTTACCTACATTTTAGAAAAGCAGCCAGCATAATCAAAGATGCCAAACAACCAGGGCATACTCTCTTTCACCCTCTTCCAACAGAAAAAAGGTACAGAAGTCTGAGAACTCTAGAATGGCACAGAGGTTAGCATTGCTGCCTCACAGCCGCAGGGACCCAAGTTCAATTCCGGCCTTGGACCACTGTCTATGTGGAGTTTGCACATTCTCCCTGTGTCTACATGGGTTTCCTCCAGGTGCTCCAGTTTCCTCCCACAGTCCAAAGTTTTGTGAGTTAGATTGATTGGCCTTGATAAATTATCCATTAGTGTCGGAGGATTAGCAGGGTAAATAAATGGGGTTACAAAAATGGGTGGGATCATTATCAGTGCAGGCTTGATGGGCCAAATGGCTTCCTTCTGCACAGTAGGGAATCTATTGTGAAGAACAGTTTGTTCCCTGCTGCCATCAAATTTTTGAATGGACCCACCGTATATTAAACTGATCTTTCTTTACACTGTATTGGTAACTACAACACTATATTCTGCAATCCTTCCTTTCTTTCTCCCCATGTGTTGTATGAATGGTATGTTTTGTCTATATAGCACACAAGAAAGAATACTTTTCACTGTATCCCAATACATATGACAATAATAAACCAAATCAAATCTGAAGAATTGGAAGTGCAACCCATTTCTGACCCCACTAAAGTGTAGAACTGTTGAGTATATTAAAATTAATCCTTGGTAAAACCATCAGTTGCAAAAGATAGTGCAGTTACACAACTTATCTATAAAAGGCAGTAATGGTAATGGAAAGCTTCCACACACCTCTGTCAGCCCAGAACACCTGATCAATGGTAAGCATGGCAGGTATAAAGTATTAAAAGAAAAAAATGCAATATACAACATTTTTTACCACCAGTTCTATTTTTGATATTTCTTAATAAACCCAAATCCTTTCAATCAGAAGTGAAATAATTATTATTCTGCATAACTGCATTATTAAAATATGGGAGAATAACATATGAGGTTCAAAAAAGGAATTAATACATTTTTCAACATTATAGAAATGATGTCAACTTGAAAATCCAATTATGCAAGATTAATGCTTTGCCTTAAACGGTATATTTACAATGTTGTTTATTATCTCAACACTTTCTATTCAGAAACCTTGCTGAAGACTCACAGTCAATAGCATTGGTCACAACCAAGTTTAAAAACAATCGCAAAAAAGAAAAAAAGAATCAGAAAAAGTGATTAGTTGATTTAGGTTTTATAAACTTCTAGATTAGAGGAAGAAAGACTGACGGAAGCCAGGAGTTTCAAAGATTTGAGATCCTAAGAGACATAATTCTTTTAAGTTATTTTAGGAACCTGTCAAAAGGATGTAATTAAAGGCCTATTTGAGCTAATGAGCCTAGTTCTTCCATATACTATATATAACTCATGGTCCTAGGCCCAATTTAGTCTCCATCAGATTAAATGAACTGAGAAAATTTCCTAGAACAGAAGTCTCCGAATTTTGCTCCTTATCCTTTAAAGTAACTGACTGACATTCTCTGTGACCAATTTAGCTAGTTGAATTGCGTAAGTAACAATTCGTTGGTCCCAACATGATTAAAACCATAATGTCATATGGGATATTTTATCTTCATGTCTATATTTATCCGTACAATGTTTCAAATTATTATTTAGTTAACCAATCTGCTTTAACGGTGCTAAATCAGCAAAATATAATTTATTTTTGATGGCTTCTAATTATTGACTACTCCATCATGGAAAGATAATTTTCCTTCTTGCTTAAAGCAGGACTGCTTGTATTCCTGCCATCCAATTTTGAGGTCATAGTTCAGTTGAAATAATCTGTGTATTAAATTATAGAATCATGGAATGATTCCAGCACAGAAAGAGGCAATCCAGTCTATCCTGTCTGTGCTGGCTCACCGAAAGAGCAATTCACCTAGTGTCATTTCCCTGCCTTCTCCCTGTAGCCCAGCACATTCTTCCTTTTCATATAATAATCCAAGTCTTTTTGAATGCCTTGACTGAACTTGCCTCCAGAACACTCTCAAGCAGGAGCACTTCAATTTCTTACCATCCTCTGCATGAAAAGGCTTTTCCTTATGTCTTTGTTCCTTCTTTTGTCAATTCCCAGTACAGTGGCACAGAATTTCTACACAGTTCGCTTGGCACAATTTCCTCCTTTATTAAAATTAATCCTTGGTAAAACCATCAGTTGCAAAAGATAGTGCAGTTACATAACTTATCTACAAAAGGCAGTAATGGTAATGGAAAGCTTCCACACATCCCTGTCAGCCCAGAACATCTGATCAATGGTAAGCATGGGAAGTATAAAGTATTAAAAGAAAAAAATGCATTATACAACATTTTTCACCACCATCAGACATTCCAACATGTTTGACAGCTAATAAAGTGCTATTAAGTGTAGTCTTTGCCACAATGTTGGAAAAAAGCTGCTGACTGGCTTCTGCCTTAATTCTGTGGTTTCTGAGATGACTGAAAAGTCCAAAGCATAATCTGCAGACTTTGCCAGTTGAGGACATGTGTTGCTAGATGGGTCAGATAGACGATTTGCTTACAGCTTTGGACACTCTGTCTGACATCTAAACTTCACCTCTGCATACTCCTGATGAAGCCTTTCACCGTGTTTGATGCCTTCTCAAATAAATCTTCCCTGTTTTGATTGATAACAATCCAGAGTCAGTGAGGATGTTTTCAGGGATACTTTAACGACAACCCTAAAGCATGTCCTCCTGGAAAGTTCCTGCTGCAAATGAGACCTGAGTAGAACAGTTTCTCTGGAGTCTGGTGTCAGGCACATGTACGATCTATCCCACCTAGTGGAGCTGGTTTTGACAGATTAGCAGCTTGATGGTGGGCACATCTGTTTGGGAGAGGACACTGTTGTTATATTTGGGCCACGAGACTTGTAGAATCTTGCAAAGGCATTACTGATTCTATTCTCCAGTATTTTGGCTGTATGTTGTCTAAGTGTCCAAAAGCACATTGGAGTACAGAGATCACATCTGCCTAGTAAATCATGACATTGGATTCAGGTTTGAGAGCTTGATTCTCAAACGTTGTTTTCCTCACATGGCCAATAGCTGAGCTGGCACATTGGTGGTGATGATGAATTTCATTAATGATGAAATCACCATCAAGGTCTGCCTGAGTCAAGAGCAGATTCTTAAGATATAGAAAATAGTGACACTTCCAGGATCTTGCCATTGATCTTAATTGATGAGGAAGGTGTTGTGCTGTGGAACATGGTTGGAAAAGGACCTTGCATTATTCGGGTGCTTTGTGAAAAGTTCATTTTCTCATGCGCTTCACAGCAGGAGTTGACAATGACTCTGGAGTTCAATTTCTGAGTGAGTATGCACCCAAGAGTTATCTTCATATTGAAGCTCAATGACTGATGTTAGAGTGCTAAGAATGAGTATGGCTAACTAAAAGTACTTCATTTACTTAATCAGCTTGCAAGTTTCTCTTATGCTGTAAAAGTTCTAAGTTAGAATGTAACTATTAATCTAAATTACAGCTTCAGAAACACTTACTAGAGAGATCCCACTTGCGCCGACTTAACATTTGGTTCACAAAGCATTTACCCCCAGTTCATTGAGTGAATTCTCTAGATATTTTAGCTTTTGTTGCAAGGCAGTTAGAGCACAAGATTAAGGATGTCCAGCTGCAAATATATAAGACTTTAGTGTGACCACACCTGGAATACTATGTATAGTTTTAGTCTCTTTAGCTAAGGAAGTATATACATGGCCTTGGAGACTTTAGACCAAGCTTTACTGAATTGATTCTTGGGATGAGTGAGTGGTCTTATGAAAAGAGATTGAGTTGAATGAACCTATATTCTCTGGGGTTTACAGAGATATTTTAGGTGATCTCATTAAACTATACAACATTCTTAGAACACTTAATGGGGTAATGCTAAGAGGTTATTTCCCTAGTTGCAGAATGTAGAATCAGAGGTCAGTCTCAGGATAAGATGTTGCCTATTCAGGCCTGAAATGAATAGTAATTTTTTCAAAGAGTTGTGAATCTTTGGCAATCTCTAACCCAGTAGTCTGTGGATGCTGAATTGTTGAGTACATTCAAGAATGTGACTAATAGATTTTTGGACATGCAAGTTTCAAGGAATCGTCCTGGTCTACTCCTGAACCCATTACTAATGTTCTTATAAAGTCTATTTACAATCTATTTAAATCAGTCTCTACCAACTGCAACGAACAACTGTGTAGTAACTGACAGAGAAATTACCCAATCATTACTGCATCCTTCTTGAACAAGCCCCATGCCAGGGGCACTTGCATTTACAATTCTACAGTCCACTGGCACCACCGCTGCATGTGAGGAGAATTGAAAAATTAAGGCCAGTGCCTCGATTTCCACTCTTACTTCCCTCAGTATCCTTGGATGACTCTCACCCAATCCTGATGACTATCAATTTTAAATACAGCCAACCTTTCTATTACTTCTTCTTTTTCAATATTTAATTCATTAAGTGTTTCAATTCCTTCCCCCTTCTTCATGATTTTCCTTCTTGGTGAAGACAGGTACAATGTATTCACTTAATACCTGAACCATATTTCCCATCTCCATTTATCAATTCCCTTTTAAGTCAATGTCACTCCTCCTTTTACCGCCCTTTTGTAATTAATATACTAACAGAAAACTTTTAGATGACCTTGTTAGTTGCCAGTCTCTCCACAGACTCTCTCTCTGCTTCTTTTGTTTGTTATTTTTCCAATTCCTTACTGAACCTTTTATGTTCAGCTTAATTATATTATCCACCTGACATATATCATATGCACCCTTTTTCTGCTTCATCCTAATTTCTATCTTTTTCATTACCCATACAGCCAAGGATTTGTTTGCCTTACCTTTTCCCCTCATAGAACTGTACTTCGGCTGTGGCTATCCTCAAACTATCTCCTCTTTAAAGGCAGCCCAGTGTTCAGTAGCAGTTTTTCTGGCCAATCTTTGATTCCAATTTACCTGGGCCTGATCAGTTCTTGCCTTACAGAAGTTGTCCACCCAACCACCGTTCTAACCCCTTGCACCCCACGACTGCCACCCACACCCCCTCCCAAATAAATAATTATTCTTATTCTATATTGTGCCTTGTCCTTTTCCATAGGCAACCTAAATCTTATGACGCAATCACCACTGGCAGTTAATATCAGCAATGGTTCTTAAGTGAACATTTAAGTGAAGCTCATTTAAGGGCCTCAATTAACAATGGAATGGGAAGAACGTCTACAGAACTTCCCACCATAGACTCAATTGGGATAGAGGGAGGAAAATGGCAATGAACCCACGACCAAACTCGCCACAGTGGAGGGCACAAAATTCTGCGCAGCATGTAGCACTTTGAAAAGCTCAATATGATTGCAATTACAGTTAATATTTACAATACATATTCCTTGACAAGGATATAATCTGAGGGGTCTTACAAAGCTGGGTATGTTATGGCAGGAGGACCTTAAACAGTGGCCTTTCCCAATTGAGCCGTTGCAATGGTTACATCCATCTATATTTAGTACTGGACCTTGAAATGTAACACTCAGTAAAGAACAACTCTTTGCACTGGAAGATCAACAAGTTTTAGGCTGACCAAAGAGTCTTCCACTGAGTTCATGGTCCTCCAATATGAAAAGCACTGAGTCCTGTGAGTTGTGCCCCAAGACTTCTCAGGCTGAGCCTTGATGAAAACCATTTCATCTCTCACCATACCTTCTTTGCAAAGGTACACTCCTGAAAAAGGTAGATGACAGCCTCTTCACCACTACAGCATACTTCAGAACAGCATTTGAAAGGATGAGACGCCAGCCAAGCAGGAAAGATCCAGTAGGGTGAGCCTTTCTCATCACTAGCCAAGTTATATCTTGGTGCTTGTTTGAAAGCCCTACCAATGAGCCACTCTGCAAAATAATTTTGACGGTCTGCTCATGAATCATTTCAGTAAGAGGTCTGGCAACACCAATTTTAAATCCAACCGATTTATTTGATAGTAAATCTGCTAGCTTTCGGCGTTAGTGCCTTCGTCAGGCGAATGAGGTGTTCACTCATCACTACATCATGAATCATTTGACAGACACTACCATCTTCCTTCCTCACAGGACAGCACAGTGGCACAGTGGTTAATATTGGTGCCCCACAGCACCAGGAAACAGGTTCGATTCTGGCTTAGTTCATCGTCAGTGCCAAATTCTCCTTCAATGTACCTGAACAGGCACTAGAGTGTGGCAACTAGGGGATTTTTCACAGTAACATCACTGCAGTGTTAATGTAAACCTATTTGTGACATGAATAAATAAACTTTAAACACTGGGCTCTAATAACATAGTGTGCAGACCACTGATTAACAGACTTTTGTTCTAATATTTTTCCATGAAACCTTCTCCATTCGGGATAGTTGAAATGGCATGGTTTACTGGGCTGAAGTGTATGCGACAATGTGGTCAGACCCATCACTCACAGGTGAGAAATAGCCAAGAGAAGAACTTATTTCTGCCTCTTGTTGTCAGAATCACACTGTTCTAAGCCAAGCCAGCCTGGCACATCAGATTTTAGTCAGGGACAGCTCCTCTATACAAATACAAAACCAAAAAATAGTGACAACTTTTCGCCATTTCACAGGAAGTATTAATCTTTGTTCTGCAAGTAGGTTGCATAATATTCAAGATATAAATATTGTTATTGGGCATTGCCATTTTGAAGTCATTCAATTTATTCCATGTGTTTTTTTTTAATTAGCTGAGAAACAGTGCTGGAGAGACCCTGCGTTTGATTTTGTAAAGCAAGATCTTTCTGAAGTTTTCACACACATCAACTAGCATCTGCTCCCCAAGGGTATCAAAGCCTTTGAATGGTCTTTTATTTTTCCTGCAGGCTAAGCAAACATGAAACAGCAACCCCCTGGACTAGAGCCAGGTCCACTTCTCTCCTTTCTTCTTTCATATCCCCACATACTTCCAATGATTATAGTGACCTGTCTGCGCTAAACCTTTTTAGACATCATTTAATTGTAGGATTGAAATATATTAGAACAGAGAGAAAGAGAGAACCCCATTTTCTAATATATTGCATCAAAACCACTGACTTGTCACTCTGGTTTATCAGTGAGCGCGATGAACAATATACCTTTCATTCAACTAAATAAACCAGGGCAGCTCACAAAAGTTCTCAGGGTCTCGGGTGATTTAACATGATTGGAAAGTAAAGCAAACCTATTTCACTTTTCACTGAAGGTAGATTTCATAGCAGGAACTGAATTCTTCAATGTTATTCCACTGAGAGTTCACTGAAAAACAACAGAGTCCGTCCACCTTCTTCATTGTCAGATCTGAGACTTGGGAGTGGTTCTGGACTCCAACTTACTGCTGGCATTGCTGGTGAGGCTCCCTGCCCCATGCCGGGAAATTGCTTGGAGTTGCTCTTACTGTGCTAGCCAACATGGTGGGAACAGTTGTGAGAAATGAGTGTTAACCGGACAGAACCTGATTTTAACCATGTGGAAACCTGGCAAAATGGCAATTAAAAGTAGTGCAAGTAATTTATCTCCATTGATTCCACTTTCTTTCTGCAGTGACCCCATAGTAACCTACTCTTTTGAAATGGTCGGCTTAGGTCCCAGGGGTTGACATCTGCGCTTCCTACAACAAACTCTGTATCCATCTGGCCAGAGTTGGGAACGACTCCAGGTGCTTTTATTCACAAGTGCCCTTATTTTCCAGCACTGGGCTCACTGTATTCTATTCCATAAAGAACAGTGTGAGACAATTCAATATCTGATGTTTGCAGAAAGGGAGCAGGGAAAACCTGAAGCCAACTTACCTTCATACATCTAGTGAATGATGAAAAACTTCCTTGGACATAGACTTGGAGCAGGCCAATTCACTGCCCTTTCAGCAGAGAAATGGCAATGATCAGTAAGACCCAAGAAGACAGGAAACTAGCTTTTGATGCAGAGAAGTATTGTTATTCATACACTTTAGATTTTGTACCCAGTCTGAGAACAAAGAATTTCCTCTGGATAAACTGAAGCAGACATCTCCTAAACATGTATTTACTTATTTTATCCTTTTTGCTCCTCTTCTGTCTGTATTGACTCCTTACATAGAAACATAGAAACTAGAAGCAGTAGGCCATTCTGCCCTATGAGGCTTTCTGCCATTCATTATAATCATGGCTAATCATCAAATTCAATATCCTGATTCTGCTTTCCTTCCATATAAAAAACAGTACAGTACAGGAATAAACCCTTCAGCCCACTACGTTTGCAGTGCTCACATTGTCCTATCTAGACCAACATCCATATCTGCCTGTATCCCTCTATTCCCCATCTGTTCACGTATCTATCCAAATAAGTCTTAACTGTCACTAATGTGTCTCCTCAATCGTCTCACTTGGCAGTGCATTCCAGGCCCCACCACCCTCTGTGTAAAAAATCTCCCCTGCACATCTCAACGAAATTTCCCCCCCTTAACCTTGAACTTGTGCCCCCTTATAATTGTCATTTCTGCCCTGAGAAAATGCTTTCAATGTTTATCTTATCTGTGCCCCTCATAATTTTATAAACTTCTATCAGATGGTCCCTCAGCTCTTAACCCCTTTAGCCCCAAAATGTATATCTAGTTTCTTCTTGAAATCATACAACAACCTTGTCTTTGTGCACCAATCATTGAAAGTAAGCATGCAGATACAGCAGGCAGTAGAGGAGGAAAATGGTACATTGGCCTTCATAATGAGGAGATTTGAATATAAGAATAGAGATGTATAGGGCATTGGTGAGGCCACACTTGGCGGATTGTGTACAGCTTTGGTCTCCTCATCTGAAGAAGGATGTCCTTGCTATAGAGAGAGTACAGCAAAGGTTTATCAGACTGATTCGTGGGATGGGAGGTCTGTCATATGAGGAGACACTAAGCCAGTTAGGATTGTATTAATTGGAATCAGAAGAGTGAAAGGGAATCTCATAGAAACTTATAAAATTCTAACACGATTAGACAGGATAGATTCAGAAAGAATGTTCCTAATGGTGGGGAAGTCCAGAACTAAGGGTTATACTTTGAGGATAAGAGTAAACATTTTAGAACTGAGGTGAGGATAAATTTCTTCGCCCAGAGATTAGGACTCCTGGCAGCTTAGAGTCCCACCAGCAACCATGAGCATTTATTACTTTGTTCAAATGGCTCTTACTCATGTGTGAATCTCAAAGGCTTGTACCAGCAGGAAGCTTCCCCTTGTATGACATCACACTGGGATCCAGTCCAATCTCCTTTAACAATTACAGGTAGGTGTTCCCACTGGACATTAGCAAATTATGAGCAGCAGCAGGAAAGACTGAATTTTCTCTCCCTATTATCTGGGTTCAACAGCAGTACTTGATTTGATTTATTATTGTCAAATATATACAGTGAAAAGTACTCTATAGACAAAGCATACCATACAGAGAGAAGGAAAGGAGAGAGTGCAGAATATAGTGTTACAGTCATAGCCAGGGTGTAGAGAAAGATCAACTTAATACAAGGTTGGTCCATTCAAAAGTTTGAAGGCAGCAGGGAAGAAGCTGTTCTTGAATCAGTTCATATGTGATCTCAGACTATTGTAAATTTTCCCAACAGGAAGAAGCTGGAAGAGAGTATGTCTGTGATGCATGGGGTCCTTAATGATACTGGCAGCTTTTCCAAAGCAGATAATATAGACTCAGCAAAAAAAAAACAGTCTTTTGCATTGCAAGCTAGAATGTAGGGTCCATGTGTCCTGGTCTTACTAACAGCCAATGACTGCAGGTTGATGACATATGCAAGTAGGCTGTGATTAACGAAGAACTTACAAGACTCAATGAAGGCATTACTGTACTGCAAGAAACTAAGCTGATTCAAAGTGGATCTCTTAAAGAGAATGACTGCGGGTTGTTAGAGCAGGGCAAAATTCAAGAGGCAACAAGCATGGTTTCACTATAAAAAACATTCTGTTCACAATGATTAAACTCCCCACACAAGGCACAGAGAGACTTCCTGCACTTTGCCCATGCAGGTCCAGTCAAATGCATGTATATCCATACCTTATATCCCAATGCTCACCTCGAGTCTTGATGTCAAGGATCAATTCAATGAGGCACTTTCCCATCACTGAAGGACTGTACCATATAGGGGACTTCAGTGCAAGATGAGTGCTGACAACACAGCTTGACCAATGTGCACAGGAAACCAGCAAATCAGCAAGATGAACAAAATAGAGGTTTCTGGAGCTACATTGTTACCATGGACTCTTTGTGATAAATAGCTACTTCCAAACCAAGCTGTACCATACCCGAGATCAAGCCATTGGGATCAGCTAGATCTCATCATCACCAGACATGCCAACCTCAACACTGTCCTTATCTCTCGTAGCTATCACATGATTGACTATGACACTGACCACTCACTGGTTGCAGCAAGATCAAACTAACAACTAACCCAAGAAGTAAGATTGCCCTCAGACCAACACTTGCCATACCAGTAACCCAGAAAGGACTCAGACAGTCCTCAATAGCTTTGAGCAAGCTCTTTTGAAAAAAAACATCCAAGGCCAGAGTGGGGTGTGAAAATGGAATCACTTGCATTCACTGTGTACAAACAAGAGATCAGAGGTGGGACAGCACAGTGGTTAGCACTACTGCCTCACAAAGCCAGGGACCCGGGTTCAATTCCAGCCTCGGATCAGTGTCTGTGTAGAGTTTGCACTTTCTCCCCATCCCTGCATGGCTTTCCTTCGGGTGCTTCAGTTTGCTACCACAGTCCAAAGACGTGTGGTTTAGGTTGACTGGCAATGCTGAACTGACCCTAGTGTCGGGGAATTAGCAGAGTAAATATGTGGAATTATGGGAATAGGGCCTGGGTGGGATTGCGGTCAGTGCAGACTTGATGGGCTGAATGACCTCCTAGAGCACTGAAGGGATTCTATGATTCTATGAATGCTGACTGGCTTGAACATTATTAAATTGAAATAAAGCTAATTCTGCAACCAAGGGATTCAGTGATGAATTACAAGAAGTCCCAGCAAACAAAATCTTGACGCTCTCAGGGCTGCCAGAATCAAGTCTCAACAGACTGTGAGACACTGCTCTAATTAATATTGGTTGAAAATCTGGAACAACATACAATATGCTGCTGAATCTGAGGATGCTAGAGGGGTGAATGAAGGAAGAAAGAAAGCAACAAACTAAATAAGCCTGCTTGGAAACAATGGTAGGGATGATCACTGAACCTGACAAGCAGATGGAAAAGTGGGCATAGCACTATCTTGAGCTCGACGCAGTGAAGAACGTTGTCACTCAAGAAGCTCTCATTCTAAATTTTCCTGTCATGGAGGAGCTGGATAGTGAGCTCACCCCAGTCAAGGCCTACAAGGCCACTGACCATTCTGACAGCAGTGAAGCCCCGAGAGACAATCTTATTCCACTGGGATCATCATATGCAGAAAATTGGCACTGCTGCTGCATCACCTTCAACTTTTCTGTCTCTGCTGGAAAGAAAGATTTGTACCTCAAGATAAATATGATGCAAAATTACTCACCCAGTACAAAAATATAGGGATTGCACTGGCTGCACAATTACCAAGGCATCTCCTTGCTCTTCTTGGGTTTCACTGACTAGAAAGCAAACACTAGTTTTGTGTATCTACCATGCATCTTACAGCTGGCAGATGGATAGTGGATATGATCTTCACACTTCAAGAATTATAGGAGAAGGATGACAAACAGTGCCAACCACTCTACATTACCTTCATAGCCATCATCAAGGCATTCAACCTTGTTAGCACAGACACGTTAAGCTACGTATGAGTTGTATGAGTTATAGGACGGATATCAGAGGTAGGTTCTTTACTCAAAGAGTGATTAGGGAGTGGAATGCCCTGCCTGCAGCTGTTGTAGATGCGCCAAGTTTGGTGGCGTTTAAGAGGTTAGTTGATAAGTATATGGATGAGAAGGGAATGGTTTAGTTAGGAGGGGCATTGCTTTTTATTTTGGTCGGCACAACATCGAAGGCCGAAGGGCCTGTTCTGTGCTGTATTGTTCTATGTTCTATGTTCTACTGCAGAAAACAGTCTGTCCACCAGGTGTCAATTCTTCCTTCCACCAGAGCAGGCACTGTTTCATCAGTTACAATGGAGCACCACTGGAGGCTTTGAAGATCAGTAATAGGCTAAAGCAGGGCTGTGTTCTGACACCAAATCCCACCAACTTCACATGCAAGTGTGAATTCAAGCCATGAACAACTTATGCAAGCCAAGATAAATGGCTGGACAACTTCAACCCCCACTGCCTCAAATAAATACTGGCCAACTCCTGGCAGGACTACCTGAGTTTGACTATGTAAATGCACCAGCATGCAGAGATCCCCAGCACGCTTGCCATTTTGATTCAGAGGCAACTCTGTTGGCTGGGTGTGGCTGAATAGATTTACAGTCACATCCCAAAGATATGCTCTTTGGTGAGCTTGCTATTGGCATGAAACCAACAGTCGCAATTCTGAGATACATTTGTAAACAAGACCCCAAGTTGATTGGGTCAAAGTCAATGCATGGAAAATCTAACTGAAGTGCCTGAAAAACATCAGTTGACTTTGAGTGAACTCTATTCATCTGTGCCAGCTGCAAAAGGTACCGGCATCTGTAGCCACATTAGAAGTGACCTGCGCCATCTCTTAAGACTGATGGATGCCAAAGTGTTTCCTGTATCTTTTTTCTCTGTTTCCTTTCTATTAGCTCTTGAGGGTGACCCCAAGGCAATGCAATTTATTAATGACAGGATAGGGGGTTGATTTGTTCCTTATCTTCTTCAAAAGATGCAGCTGACGAGAAGGAAATAGCCTGGCATTTCTAGCTGCATAATAGGCAGGACACAAATGTCATATGATCTACCCTGTTGTGGGAAGGAAAACTTGTCTTTATATAACATTTCCATGACCTCAGGACACCCCAAACACTTCACTATCAATGATATACTTATGAAGAATAATCACAGTTGCAATGTTAAAATGTCTATATTTCAACAATTAGGTTATCTTACTTCAGTACTCAAATTTAAATAAATAATTGTTAAATGAATAAAACAATTACAAGAACAAAATTTCTTGGCACAAATTACTTTGATGTCTTTTCTAGTAATAGCATGAGTTCTTAAATGAATAAAATGGCAATACAAATTGCATTTTGGATTTATTAAGTGCTGTACAGACTCACCAAAGCAAATATGTTAAGACATTTTTGCCAATTAATATGTCGTGCTCTTTTTTTCACAAGTATTTTGTCTAGATGTTAAAATGGACCAGTAAGCAATTCAGTGATATTTCAGAGGCTTTTTCACCTCATCAGGTGCTCAAGCACTTTAGATAATTAATGTGAGAAGTATTTTTATTTAAGTGTGAAAACCACCGCATCAGGTGCTAATGCTCAAGCTTTGTAAACTTTATGGGGCGATCTTCCCAAAAGAATTCAGAGTGTCACCATATGAGATCATCGCCAGTGAAGACCTTAATCGGGAAGGTCGCTAAGGCAAGTCAACCCAGACAACTGTGTCCTGAGCTCACTAATAATATTAAAATTAGCAAATGAATATTTAAATAAGCATCACGTCAGGCTAACTGCACAGGCAGAACGCGGCCAGTAACATTGCAAGAGCTGTGACGAGCTGGTAAGATCACCCCCTATGTACTCCAAGATATCTGGCTTCAGGGCACTCAAGCATCATTGCACAAGGCACCCTAATCTCCCAATGAACTGAGAAACATCTTCCAAAACCACTTTTCCCATTGCCTCCTCCTCTTGCTTGGCCCCTTTCATAGCCCAGTGAAATCAGTCATGCAGCACAAATCCAAAAATGATAACCCTCATACCTACAGAGTGAAATTGCAAACAATTCTGTAGTAGTCCATTTGTTTTTCAAAGATTTAAAAGGCAGATTGTTTTAAGTATCAAGATAGCTTGACAGTATCTTTTGATAGTTCTTCTGGACAGTTTATCTTGACAGCTGTCTTGGCAGTTCCAATGAATTTATATACTTATTCACATTCATGTCCACTTTTACCATTCCGAAAGGATACCTTCTCTCTCTGAAAGAGCAGCTCACCTCTCCCAAATTTGTCCTAGGACCATATTCCTCTTTGAAGGACTGCCCAAATGTCTAAATCTGGTTCTACTCAGTCAAATCTGCACATGTTATGTGTTCCATTCCTGGCTGACAAAAAATCATTTGTGACTGTGGGCAGCTTCCTGCATGAAACACACATGCACAATTCCTTAACCTGGGACCATTCCAACCTCACAAAATGCAGGGCTTCCATACATTAGTCTCTTTCAGCATTATTGTAATGACAGAGATGTTCTCTGTTATTGCAAAAAATCAGGCCCATGTTTTTGTGTGATGTCACAAGTGAGACAAGGAATAGAAAGGTACCAAGGATTGATTCTTTTGGAATTCCAAGGTAACGATGCCAAGGGCAATGACAGAAGTCATTGTAGGAGATTCTTTATGCAACTTGAGCCATGATGGAACAGGAAAGGCACAAAGCAAGTGTAGGCCGTTCCAGTCAACTGTACCCTGAAGAAAAGGTGATGGACAATGTGATCAACTTTATCAAAGATCAAATAGGTTCAGAAGGACAAGGAGCTATCATTTATCACACATTACACTCATAGAAGATGCACTTCAAAATTACTTTGATCAGGTCTCTTTCAGTGCTATACAAACAAGTTCTTGCAATTTCCTGTGTTTAAAAATTGTACTATTGAATCAACATTAATCAAAATATTTTGATCAGCAGAGTTACAGAATGCAATGACCAAAACTAACAGGTTAAAAAAAACTCTAAATCCTTTCACTGACAAAGGGACAAGCAGAGGGTGGAGTTAAGGCCACAATCAAATCAACCCTGATCTTACTGAATGGCACAGCAAGTTCAATGAATGGCCTATGCCTACTTCTATTTTCATGATCTCTTGATCTTACTGGATCAGTCAGGTCTAAATCGCAGGTATGCTGATGATGAGTTTTGGGAGGATGCCCAGCTGGCAGAATAGAAATTGAAAACCTGGGCAAAGAACTTGAAACTCAGAAAAACTTTAGCCTCCAAAACGAAGGCCCTGAACTTGTGAAGTAACACGTACTCATTGAAAACAACAGGCAAGACCAAACTGTTTTGATTAGGTACACTGAACAGCACAAGTTATTTGTTTTTTTATTCCCAGTGCCATATAATTCATAAAACTAACAAATAAAAACAGCACATAAAAGCATTACATTCTATCTCAGTGGTATTTTGCTGTAGTGACACGCTTTTCAAATCTCAGCCTTATCTCTTTTGAAGAAATGGCAAGAAATCTTTTAAATTTGCATCGAAATTAATGAATAATGCAGTCTCAACTGTGACAAAAAGTCAACACATGCCTGGCTGAGATAACATTAATAAACCGCTTGTTCCACTCCTCAACCTCTCAATATGCTATTGTGTTTTAATAGTGTGGAATGTGCCTTATCCAATAGAGGGAGCAATCAGTGAATTTCAGTATCACCTCAACACCTCGAAGTGTTGTCACCTTGCCAAATAGGAGATGTGCGCATGACTGGGAATAGAGAGATACAAAATAGAGGGATGGTCTAGTTAGGAATACATGATTGGTGTAGGCTTGGAGGGCCAAAGGGCCTGTTCCTGTGCTGCATTGTACTTTGCTTACTATTATTGCTGTCATTTTGTTGAAAAATTGTTTTTTTTTGTAAATCTGTTTCCTGTACACTGATCCCTTTATAGTTTGGTATAAATTCAAAGTTGTGAAACAACAGGCTCCCATCAAACAACTTCCATCAGGAATCTTCTTGGTTCATCCTGCGGACCTGACTCTCCTGGCCACCTTTAAACAGTGATGGAGTCAAGTAAGTAAAGAAAGCAGAGTCATACAAAATGTATTGTAAGCTTAGATATTTATACACAAATCAACATGTCATTGACTAAAGCAAACAACACTGAGAATATAAAGGCATATCACCCTTGGGATAGACATTTCTTCCAATTATAAATAAGTCTTCTCCAACTCCAAGATTATTGTGAGGGACAATCTCAGGCTGGATTTATACCAGCACTTTTTACATTCCGCTTATCATGCCTCTGTAACTGCTGACATTACCTCAGAATGTCTTCCAATCTCCCTCCTGCACGCTGATTTTGTGACCTGGTATTATGCCAGAGATGGTGACTTCTACCATGTAGATCACGTGCTAATTCTGATTAAACTGAATTTTTCAACTTCCAAACGACCATCAGCAACAGAGAACCACTTTCTCTTCCCTGCCCAAGCTGCTGCCTCTTCCAGTATTAAATATGACGAATTGTATTGATCTGTTATAGAAACCTGATTATTGTAATGCCCTCATGATCAGCCTCCAATCTTTCACCCTTTATAAATCTGTGATCAACCAAAACACTGCTGCCCATCCCTAACTCACACCAAGTCCCACCCACTCATCAACCCCCTTTTGCTCACTGACCTAAATTAGCTTCAAGACCATCAATGTCTTGATTTTAAAATTCTTATGCTCATGTTCAAATATTTTTATAGCCTCACCTCTCACTATCTATGCAATGTCCACCAACTGTAATAATTCATCAAAAATTCTGCTATCCTCAAGCTCTGGCTTTTTATGTGTCAGCCAATTCTTTCACCCAACCTTTGATAACTTGGCTTTCAGATATCGAGTATCTATGCACAGGAATTCTCCCACCTTATGAGTCTTGAAGTCAACTTTATCTGATAATGTTCTTGGAAGCTACATGGAATATTTTACGACAATAGAAGCACTATATAAAGGCAAGTTGATGTTGATGCGGCACATTATGAATAGTCTCCTGACACACTGGACCAGCGTGCTGTCAGGCCCACCAGTGAATGTTACATGTATATATTAGATGGATAATAATTAACCTTTTCCTCTGCTGAAGTGCAGGCTGACTCAAAGGGCGGGGAAACCATCAGGGACTTTTTTGAATTGGGTTCATTGAAGAGTGGATGTGAAGGATAATAGAAACAAGGGACAGGTGCAAGACTGCCTTTCATTTGGCTTCATTCTATCAACCAAAGTGCCAACACAAAATCACTGAAAGCAATACAGATCACACATCAGAGTGTCATGTACGTGCCACAAACTTTGCCTGTGTATTATCAATATGTTGCGGAAAGAAGGCATTTGGATATGATTGGGCCATCTCCATACCTGCTGTGTTTTTATTAGCTTGGCAATAGATAGCGCAAGTGTCATTTCCAAGAAAATGGTTGTATTTTTTCCTCCCCTTTCCCTCCCTTTTTGACAGCAACGATCAGGCGGTTTCCATCCCTTAACCTACTTTCAGGCATAAAAAGAAAGCAAGCATCTATCTTAATACAATATCCGTGGCAAAGACAAGTAGAGTTCCCAGGTGATTAATTAATACTGTCAAATTGTGGCATTGCTGGCTTGCTGCCTACCAGCAAGTGGAACTCCTCTACTGAAAATGCCAATTGTTCCTCTTGCACTATCGTAGAGAACTCAATTGGAAATTATCTTTGCAGAGACTAGAGTGGCAGCTTGGCCATTATTTTCACCATTAATACTCTTCTGTCTCTCTCTCTCTCTCCCCCCAAACCCCACTTTTTCATTTTTTATTACAAACAGTATAAATAGCCAGTTATGTTGCAAGCATCTCATGAAAGCTGGACTACGATTCTCCTTATCCCTAACCTCTTCCTAGCCATTTCAGGTCAGGTTTGAGGTTTCACTGAATCTAGTCATCTTTCACATCAGCTCAGCACGACAGGCAGAGATGGGCTTTCGAGGATGATGCAATGTGACTGGACCACCCATGGGGAAAGAAATTACAGGCACATCATTAGATCCAATGAAACCTTCATTTTTAATGTCAGCAGTCACTGAGGCATGGTAATAGCCAGTTCTTTTTAAAAGTAACCAGGTCAGAAAATATTTTACTTAACAGCGTGCAGAACCTCCCATTGATAATGCATAAATCTGACCTTTTATTTTACCCAGAATGTATTACAGCATGCAATACTACCAGGAAAGCAGTCATTTCTCCTGACCCACATCACACTCACCCCATCCAAATTACTTATTTGTATTGCAGTTTGAGTAACTGGAATTCATCTGCTGAATTACTTACACATGAAATTACATGCTAATACAGAACACAGTCAGGTGTCAGCAGAGTTTCACTGGTAGCATGTGATCTCACATGAGAGATTTTCAGGACCTAATCGAGAATGACAATGCAATGCAACATCAAGGAAGTATTGCTACTTGGATGTGCCCTCTTTCAGTTGAGATGTAAAGGATCTGTGGGACTATTTGTAAATAAGCAAGAGATCTCTTCTCGAGGTCCTGATTAATAATTATCCCTCAACCATCACTAAAACATATTGTTAGTTATATTTGTTTTTGGGTCCTCTTCTGCACAAGTTCTAAACTACAATATTGACTAAACTTCAAACGTTCTCAATTGGCTGCAAAATATTTTGGAATGTCCTGAAACATTTAAGGTGCTATATAAACAAAATTTATTTCTTAAACAAACTTAGGGCAGACTAGCCAAACTGCACAAGTTAAAAAATATGTGAATGGGCAGAACAATAGCAAGTGAAACTTGATGCAGACAAATGTGAAGTGCAAAAACCAACTAGCACATGTGCTCCATGAAGGTACTGAATAGCAATTGAAGTTTTAAAATATCTAATCTAAAAAATCTAATGGACTCACTGTTCAATATGCTCAACCAATATAGAGCAGTAGTTAGTAAGATCAGTTGAAGGCTGAACTACATATCAAAAAGCTTGGATAGAAGTCATACAAAGTTGTGTTCAAACTGCACCATGCATTAATCAGACCTCATCATCCATAATGATGAAATTTGGACTTGTCAATCTGGAGAGGAGTGGCTGCAAGGTGATTTTAGGAATATATAGCAGGGAATTTTGATAATTTTTAGAGTATGAAAGTGGACACAGGTTCAAGCTAATTAAGACTAATGTTTGGAAGTTCTTCATTGAACCAGGAGTGATCAACACATGGATTGGGCATCCAGATATAGTCTTGGAATCATTTCAGAGCCAATTAGTTGCTGAATGTGTAAAATATAATGTCTCTCTGGATAGCTGAACTTAGGTGCGCCAGTCTTCCTCGTTTGAGTGACTATCTGGAACAATAGACACTGACCTCAAAAATCTGAGAGCCTCTCAGCATGTTCTTGGATTCACAGTTTCTACTAGTATGCTCCGTGTTGATTTCCTTTAGCTTTTGACACAGGTAACGGAAAAATCAAGACCAGGACGGATACTAAATTATAAGACCTGATTTTCTTCTGATACAGAAGTAGGGTTTTGAGGAACATCATTAATAAAAAATATCCCTCTGACACATCATGTAAACAAACAAAAATATAGAAAATGACTTGCTGCACTGTAATGTTAAATTCTCCAAGTTAGACACAATAAGAGGTTCAAGTAATAATATAGTATAAAGGAACCATTGCAAACAGTTGTATCTAAGACAAGGCAGGGGTGAGTTGAAAAAAAATAAAACCCCATTTATGATAGATTCAATAAGTTGACAAGACTGCATTGGAATGCAGCCAAGCCTTGTGTCAGCTAAGCAACCCATTAGTTTTGAACAAAATAAAGGTTGTCTTGCATATAAATGCAATCACTTTATATAAAATCACAGGCTCCTGAAATTTCCTAGTGCTTGCCCTATTCTCTGCCCGCAACCTCAGTGGGAAAGTGGCAGCAACATCTAAGGAGTTGGCCAAATGGAAGAAAAGCACAGTTTACGCTATTTTTCTGGAGGTTCAGTTTGTGTCTGTGGAATTAAGACCAAAGAGCCATGTGTTTATCACTTCACAAACTTGTCAACATCTCCATATGTCACGTATTCCTTGTAATTTTGTATGTCTCATTATCATACAGTGAGCAAAAAGAGAATAATTTATAATTGATGCTTATACTATGAAATACAGTGAAGGGCTGGCAAGCAAAGAACTGTATATTACAATCCCAGCGACCAAAATTTGCCAGTCATAAACAGCAAAAGCTTGGATTTATGTGGCATCTTTAACATAGCAAGTGCCCCAAAGTGCCACAGAGTGTTGTCAATCAAAAGCAGATACCAAAACACATAGGCAGGATCAGAACTGATGCCAAAAGCTTGGTCAAAAAGATAGATTTTAAGCAGCATCTTAAAGGAGGAGGGATGTTGAGGAGCTGAGACATTTAGAGAAAGGGAAATTCAAAGCTTAGGGCCAAAACAGTTTAAGACACAGCCATCATAGTGAAGTGAGTAAAACTGAGAATGCATAAAATTGCAGAATTGGAAGAGCATAAGGACCTGGGTTCGATTCCAAGCTTCAATCACTGTCTGTGGATCTGCACATTCTCCCTGTGTCTGCATGGGTTTCCTCCAAGTGCTCCAGTTTCCTCTCAGTCTGAAAGACGTGCTGGTTAAATGCATTAGCCATGCTAAATTCTGTTCAGTGTACCCAAACAGGCACTGGATTGTGGTGACTAGGAGATTTTCGCAGTAATTTCATTGCAATGTTAATGTAAGTGAACTTGTGACTTGACTAAATAAACTTAAACTTTAAAAAAAAACTCGTGGTTACAATATAGGGATGGACAAGATCATGGAGGAATTTGAAAACAAGGGTGAAGATTTTACTATCGATGCATTACCAGAAAAGAAGCCAATGTAGGTCAGGAAGTACAGGGTGAATGGAACTTTTGTGTGTGTTAAGATGTAAGCAGCAAAGCTCTGTATGAACAAAGTCAAATAAAATTATCAATATACTTGCCACTCAAACTCAGCAGAATTTTATATTTGTAAGGACTGATATTGTTGACATGTAATATGACCATAATATTGAAAGTAGATTAATTCCAACATACACATGCTGAGTGGAATTAACTCCCTTCACTGTCTGTCTGATGTGTAATGAGCTGCATTAAGCAATAATATTTATGTAACGTGCCATGTGTATTGGAGGCCAGAGCAGGGAGCATCATCATTGCAGCAACAGACCATTAGAAATGGGTTGGATTTAATAGTGGAGACACTGGGGTCATACACTGACCAGAGGGAAAAGTTACCTCATTTATGGAAGGTCCTCTGTTTTAAGTGCCACTTAACTTTTTTAAAATTCATTTTTACAGGATGTGGGTATGGCTGGCTAGGGCAACATTTATTGCCTATCCTTAACTGCCCTGTGGCATTTGAGAGTCAGCCACGTTGCTGTGGATCTGGAGTCACATGTAGGCCAGACTAGGTAAGGATGGCAGGTTTCCTTCTCCAAAGGACATTAGTGAGCCAGATGGGTTTTTACAACAATTGACAATGGTTTCATGGCCATTATTAGACTTTTGATTCTAGATTTTTTGTTGAATTCAAATTTCACCATCTGCCATGGTGGGATTCAAACCCAAGTCTTTGCTTTTATTGGTAGGGGGATTGAATTTCGGAGCCGCAATGTCATGTTGCAACTGTACAAAACTCTAGTGCGGCCGCACTTGGAGTATTGTGTGCAGTTCTGGTCCCCGCATTATAAGAAAGATGTGGAGGCATTGGAGAGGGTACAGAGGAGGTTTACCAGGATGTTGCCTGGTATGGAGGGCAGGTCTTATGAAGAGAGGCTGAGGGATTTGAGGTTGTTTTCGTTAGAAAGAAGGCGGCTAAGAGGAGACCTTATTGAAACATATAAGATGATTAGAGGTTTAGATAGGGTGGACAGTGATAGCCTTTTTCCTAGGATGGAGAAAGCTAGCACGAGGGGACATAGCTTTAAATTAAGGGGTGGTGGTTATAGGACGGATGTCAGAGGTAGGTTCTTTACCCAGAGGGTGGTAAGGGTATGGAATGCCCTGCCTGCTTCAGTTGTAGATGCGCCAAGTTTGGTGGCGTTTAAGAGGTTAGTAGATAAGTTTATGGATGAAAAGGGAATGGTCTAGGTTAGAGGGTCACTGCTTGGTCCTAATTGGTCGGTGCAACATCGAAGGCCGAAGGGCCTGTTCTGCGCTGTAATGATCTATGTTCTATGTTCAAGTTCTCAAAGCATTCCCCTGGATTGCGAGTCCACTGATAATTTCACTGTGCCATTGCCTCCCCTACAGAGTCATTAGCAGGTGATCAGCTTCAAGGTTGGGAAAGGACTGTCTATCAAAGGGTTTTCCCCCTGCAATTGCCAAGTCCCTTGATCAGACATCGAGTTCCTTAGAACAAGGCTCCTCCTGGTACCTTTCACCTCAAAACCCAAGATCTGTAAGCAACCTTACACAGATTTGCTAATCATACAGTTTATATGGCGAGTCCTCTGCCTTGCATTGGTTTAATATTAGTGGCAGCATGATGTGATCCTTAATTGGTCATTACTTTTCCATTAAGGGCCACAATTGGTAGTGGGATGGGGAGGAAAATTCTTGGAGCTTCCTACTGTGAACTGAATCAGAATGGAGATGGGGAGGTGATAGGTTCTGACCAGAACCTTCTTGCCTGACTAAATGCCCCTCAGCATTAAGCTCACCAAGAGGAAGGACATTAAACCCTGGTTATATCTTTCATGGCTGCCCTTTTAAATCTGGCCATTTTATTAATAAAATGTTTGCAGTTCAGATCTCTTCACTGAGAAATGATGGTGCATATATTGCAAGATTAGTCAGACTGAGCTTTTGAACTGCAGACTTCAGGGGAAAAACTAGGCTATCTTTGAACATAACAGTCACTGTGATCTGCTCAGTAAAACTCATGACAGCCAATTATTTTGAGTCCAATGTCTGTGAAAAATCCAAGCAAGTCACAGCAACTAGTAAATGGATAATCAAATAACTAATCCAGTCATTAAATCAAGTTATCAGAAGATAGGAAAACTTATTTTTGAATTCACTCTTGGGATGTGGCAACACTGGATATATTGTTCATCGTGAGTTGCATTGTGAAAATGGTGATGACTCTTCATTGTGGTGAAGGTCCTCCCAATTTGCAGTCAGTAGGAAATTCCATGATATTGACCAAGTGACATGAAAAAAAAATGAAACACCTTTATCCAAGAAAAGAGGGAGACTGATAGCAAGAAACTCTAAGCTAATAAACCTGACATCTGTCATTGGGAAATGCTTGAATCCATTATTAAGGAAGCATTAGCAGGATATTTAGAAAATCATTACATAAGCAAAGGAAAATTGTGCTTGACAATGTATTAGATATTCATCCTACAAGGACTCCATCCCTTTCTCTCAGCTCCTTCACCTCTGCTG
Organism: Sphyrna mokarran; assembly: GCA_024679065.1. Classification (NCBI taxonomy): domain Eukaryota; kingdom Metazoa; phylum Chordata; class Chondrichthyes; order Carcharhiniformes; family Carcharhinidae; genus Sphyrna; species Sphyrna mokarran. The sequence continues at coordinate 72,992,721 of JAGIQG010000008.1, read as the reverse complement.
CATTTGTTCTGACAATGCCACTTTCCAAAGTGGTGCTTCTAATATGTGCTCCTTCTTCTTCAACTGTGGATTCCCAGCTACAGTTGTCGACAGTACCCTCCTGCACCATGACCCTCACCCCATCCCTTTCCTCCCAGAACAAGGATAGAAGCCCTCATGTTCTGTCATTTCACCCCATCAGCTTCTACATGGAAAGAATAATCCTCTGCCATTTTCGCCAACTCCAGTATGATGCCACCACCAAACACATCTTCCCTTCACTTCTTCTGTCAGCATTCCACAGACGCCATTCCCATTGGGACAATCTGGGACACTCCTTTACTACACCCAATACCTCTCCCATGACCCATGGCACTTTCTCATGCAATTGCAGAAGATGTAACACCTGCCACTTTACCTCTTCCATGCTCACTGTCCAAGGTTCAAAACACTCATTCCAAATTAAGCAGCATTTCATTTGCACCTCTTTCAATTTGGACTATTCATCTGTCACAGCTTACCTTCTGATTTCAGCTTCTCTGCTGTTTGGACTGCCATTAGTAGCCTTTCCCACTGGTTTTGTGGCTATGACTCATCTTTCATTCCCTTGTCCTATAGTATAAATATCTCTCACTTTCTATGCCTTTTAGCTTTACCATGTAGACTCAAAACATCATCTGTTTTCCCTCCTTACAGATGCTGCAAGACTTCCTGAGATTTTCCAGCACTTTCTCTTTTGGTTTCAGTTTCCGGCATCCACAGTAATTGGCTTTTATTAGATTTATTTGAGGATATAACAGCAAGGTGGATGAAAGTGAACCAGTAGATGTGGTGTATTTTGTTTTCCAAAAAAAAATCAATAAGGTGTCACCTAAAAGGTGCAAAGTCAGGGAGAGATACATTTTCCTGAACAGGGGATTGGCTATCTAACAGGAAACAGAGAGTTAGGATGGATAGGTTTTCAGATTGAAAAACTATGGAATGTCAAAGGGGCCAGTGCTGCATACTCAACTATTTACAATCTACATTAATGACTTAGATGAAGTGAAAAAGTACAACGTAGCCACGTTTGCTGGTGATATAAAAGTGGGAGAAGAAACAAGTTATGAGAAGGTAACAAAGGTTCAAATTGGGATGAAATGGTCATGCTGGCAGGAAATCTGAAGAGTTTCCTGCTGGTGTTTACAGTATCTATCAGGTGGGATTCTCACACCTGATAGATGCTAATTCATTCATAGCGAACAACCCTCAGACCAGTCCCATTGTTCCAAGATCGGGCCATTATTTTTAATAGTGTCCCAATCTACGTGATCACAAAAATATAAAAGGTAGCTCCCACACTGACCAGGAGAGCACCATCAACCTTTTACCAAAGAGGAGTACTCTCAGTATTCTGCCACTACCCCTCCCTCACCACTCTCACCCCTGCCAGCAAATAACAGGTGACTCCTCCCTACTACCATCCACACCATGCAGGCATGAGGGTGACCTGACCAATACTCTCCCTTCCATGATCACTTCCTCCCCATCCCCCACCTTCATGCAGATTCCCTTTTCCTGTCAGTAAAGTGAAGTTAAAGCTACAATCAGATTGCCATAGTATTAATGAATTATGGGGCAGGTTTGAGGGATGAAAAGGTTTACTTCAGCTCCTATTTCTTCCACTCTGCTAGGGATGCATGCTCAGTTAACGTGATTTGAGACTTGAGGATGATGGTGTTCCCATGCATCTGCTGACCATTTCCATCTAGATGGTGTAGGTCATAAGTTTGGAAGGTTCTGCAAGATGCCTTGGCATGCTTTTGTAATATATTCTGGAGATGGTATATACTGCAGCCAACTGCAAACCTTACAGGAAGAAATTAAATAGGCCATTTAACCCTCTTGGTTAAATACGATTACAATTAAATAAAGGGTTTTTTTTAAATAAGTAAATGAAGGGTTTTTAAGTAATAATATTCTATCATTATATAAACAATAATTTTGGAATACATTTTGATTCTTATAGCTTTATCTATTTGAAGGAATTGATACAAAGAGTTTCTAATGTAATTATATAACTGTTAAATCAAACAGGAGTCACTTTTCAATTTTCTGCACACATTACCCAGGTCCCAATACAAAAAACAGTCACATTCACAAGCATAAAAAGTTGGAACCTATCTTGAGAGTGACCTAAGACAAGGATCAAAATAATCTAGAGCAAGAAAGTTTTAAATGACCAAAAATTAAACAATTATCAGCAAATTATACAACTTCGATGCGGTGTCAGCCTGAGTCTCTCCTTGAGGGATCAATTCTAATAATCATTTGGAGTGTTTAGAGGAATGATAGTCAATGTATCAGTGCTGGAAGTTGCAAGGGTAAAGTGTATAAGGAAGGGGAAGAGGAACATGCAATGACTGAAGAAATAATGTGTCACCATCAATTAGATACAAGTTGTAGAACATGTTACTGTCAGTGAGCATTCTCAGACAGCTGTTCTGCTAATAGTTAACGCAGAGACGAAGATGGGCAAATATCTTACCATTTAATAGCAGCACCATCATATCATTTCATACATTTCATTATCAGTAGTCTGGCAGCACCATCCTGATTTCCATATTTAACTGTAAATGTTGAGGCTAGGTTTGCACATTAACATTGAGTGCTAATGACCAGACTTTTATTTTTAAACTTTGGCTCATTGTTTTCCTTTTGGATGCCTGTGCATCGTGTGTTGAAATGGTCATGAGCTAAGCTATTTACATTTTTAGTGCAGAGCCAGCAGATTTTCTGATGGCTGCTGGAAATTTGTTCTAGGAAGTACCTCCAAATTAGCAGTAAGTATTGACTTTTGGCACTATAAGCCTCGGAATTTGACTTTATCATTGCCTCCTTCGACAGGGTAGGTATTCTATTTGAGCCTGCATTGATAACTACCCCACCCAGCCCCTATTTCCATTTCCCCATGTATTTACCCTGCTAACTGCCTTGACAAGGGTCAATTTAAGGCTAATCAACCTAATCTGTACATCTTTGGACTGTGGGAGGGAGCTGGACATCTGGAGGAAACCCATGCAGACATAAGGAGAATGTGCAAACACCACAGTAATCTAAGGCTGGAATTGAACCCAGGTCTCTGACGCTGAGACACTGTGCCACTATGCCACCTTATATAACATCATCTGCTCCACGATCAGTCTCAACACTTCAGCAATCAGTATACTTTGTGGCACAGTTTCTGATCTGGGTGCATGATACTAACATGGTAGTTGTTCAGTACTGAAAGATTCCAGATACATTTTTGGTGCCATTTTTGAGGGAATGTTGGTCAGTTGAACCTCTTGTTCCTCAAGTGCCATGAGGTTCTTTTGTTTGCCAGACAGATTGTACTTCCGTTTAATGTGTATTCTGAAATAAAGCATCTCCAATGCAGCACTCTCACCATTAAAATGTTGCTCTGGAATAAGTCCTAGATTTACTTACAGCAAATATTCTGATACATTATTGAAAATCAGTACAAGAAGACTGAGGGGCTGAAATCCACTTTCAAGGTTGGTTATTTAAGTGAGAATTCTTAGACTGTAACTGTATTCCAAGGGGTCATTGAGGTCATTACACTTTGGGTTTGCAGTTGTCCAAGTTAGGTTATAGTCTGGAGCTGCAACACCTTGCATCAAAATTTGCATTTAATACAAAAGGATACTTAATCAGATTGAATTTTGTCATTTTCTGTCTGCATTGCAGATGTGCTTAAAATGCACGTACTTGGGATAACTGAAAACTAGCTTCTGCAGTTTAGTGCAGTGATCTAAATTGTAGACTACTTTTCCGGCAGTGGAAAAGCAGAAATTTTCACAAACTCCATCCCCGAGCTGCTGATTCCATCTCTCTCCTTGGCAGCAGTCTGAGACTAAGCCAGTTATATTGCAAACTTTGGTGTCACATTTGACACGAGATGAACTCCTGCACCATCACTGACACTCCCTTACCTTCACCTCCATTGCCTTGCCCATGCCTCTGATTATCTTTTAAAATGCTCGTTCATGCCATTGTCAAGACTGGACGCATCTATTCCAGCAGTCTTAGCTGATTTCTCACTAGAAACTTGGGTCCTCCAAGATTCTACTGCCTGTGTCATAGCACCAAGTCTCGTTCACTATCTGGCTTTCGTTTCTGTTTGCTAACCAGTTAGATAAGTCACTCAGCTAACCAAGCACTAATTGCTTGGTCCCAGTCAGACAATGTCTTGATTTTAAAATTCTCACCCTTGGTTTCAAATATATCCACGTCCTTGTCCCTCCTCTCTCTAATCATTCTAGCTCCACAACCCTCTAAAGTTATTGCACTCCTCTCATGATCTGTACATCCCAATAGAGGCACTGCCTTCAGCTCTGGAATTTTCATCTTAAGATGCTCTTTAAAATCTGTGACTAAGCTTTTGCTCATCAGATTTAATTTTGTGTGGTTCTGTCATATTTTGTTTTATCGTGTTCCTGGGAAGTTTCTTGGAGCATTTTATTATTTTAAAAGTTCTACGTAAAATGTTCTCTCATCATGATCTTCATGGAGACCAAACATTTTTATTACCTTAATCGAACCAAAATCAATATAAACATGAATTAACAGATAACTTGCAGTCAGTGTAAGCTATAATTTACACTTTAAAACAGCAGATGCAACAAAGATAGATCTCATGTTCTGGACAATCCACTTTGTTTCTTAAATTGCTGCCACATATATGACAACACGACAGCTCAGTGACTATCGCTGTGCTGTGCAGATACATGGATTTGGGCCTGTATCTGTGGGAGTTTGCGCATTCTCCCTGTGCTTGCGTGGGTTTTCTCTGGGTGCTCCAGTTTCCTCCCACATCCCAAAGATGTGCTCTTAGGCTGACTGGCAGAACAAATTCTCCCTAAATTGTCTCAAATTTGATTTCAATCCATAGATCTATAAACATAGACAGAGATCACAGGTAGAGGTGGGAACATCGAGGTGGCGGTGCAGGCTGTTTGGGCCGAAGGGCCTGTTTCCCATGCTGTTTTGCTCTTTGTTCTTTGCTCTTTGTTATCAGTTGTTGAAAACTTATGGAAGATCATGGGAGAGACATGAATGTTAATGGTAAACAGTAGAAAATACCATTTTGCTAGATTGATTAATAAGAATGGGCATTTTATTGTCCTTTGCCTCAAAAGGTTAATTCAACCTTATCACTGTGAAGTGACACTTGTAACTCATTAATACCACCAGGGAAAAGGGGCAAGATTCCGCTGTGACCATCTTGACTATGACGATTCTGAATAAATCTTTTGTTCTTAATTTTTATGAAAATACGATTCATTTAGCAATGAATCTAGGCCTGATGCAGAATTGTTCAATCTAAATAAAACAGCCTCTGCAGCTAGGCCTAATGGAAATTCACACAAGCCAAATTTAAATGCAAACACAAATGAGAGGCAAGCAAGGGCAAGCCTGGACTTGTCTTGGAAGTGCCCAGTCCTGCCTAACTAAGGACAATATTTATTATATTCCCCAGTTTTGACCAGACTCTCCGGTGCCTCAGATTCCTACCACTACCATATATGGAAGGGGTGGCTACATCACACCATGCCACTGAGGATGGATACCTGGGGTTCCTGGCATCATTCATATATGGAATACACAATCCCATTAGGTGTTGTGAATTCCTGCCCAGTAATCTCACTGGCTGGAAACGAGAGATCTTTCCAGAAGGGCACGAAGAGGTGCATAAGAAGAGACACCTAAAGATCATCCTCATTGAAGACTAGACCCAGTGACAATGGAAAAGGATGTGCAAGACCAACCTTTGCAAAGAAGACCCTGAGTTTAAGGGACGACAGAACTCAGAGAGCCGGACCATGCAGCTCAGATATACAGCATAAAGTATTAGGTTATTGTGAGATTTGACAGTTGTTTTCTGATCAAGTTTGTTTATCAGGATTTGTTAATAAAATTTGGTTAAACTGTGAATCGCCTCTTCTCCTTTGTTCACCTCATGAGTAACTCCACCTGGACAAACAATTTTTAGTGCAAACTGGTGAAAGTGTCTAATTTCCAGACAATAGACCTATATTGCAACAGACTCGTTTGATCTGGATTTTACTATCTTTTACAACTGAGCCCATTTTCTTCACGTTAGAAAGTACCCACGCTGGAGTAACTCACCATTCTACCACCTTCTTTCATATTGAAGGAGGCAGATTGAACATAACAAAATGATCAAGTGTTATTACGAGTGTGAATCAAATGTCATTTTACTGCAGTGAATAGCATCTTCGTATATGTAGTAAGGACACAAGAGACGATACCAGCAAAACAGCATTGGTGAAATCTTCAATAAGGGGAACATTCACAATTGTTCAGTTTTCCTAGTTCTTAAATGCATTTTTGTAACATTGTAATTTAAGTGTTCTTTTTACGTAAGGGATTGGAAACAAATTGACAAAAGCTTTTATACCACATTAGCTGGTTTCAGGAGCAGTGCAGTAGAATAATTTGTTTCTAAGGTTAAGTCACAAGATGGTGTTACTCAGTGAGGCTTCTGAATATTTTATGGGGATGGCAAGATCCAATATTCTACCATTGGCCAACACAAAGCTTTGTGAAGTGCTAATATAGCTTTTTGTCTCAGATCAAAGTATTACACGAGGACAGAGGGCTATTGGGTAGTGTAGAATTTGATTATTGCTGAAAAGATAGACATTGATGAAGCTCTTCGTCTTGCACTCATCTGGACAAACACAAGAATATCAAATTTCAGACAATCTCAACAATTTATACTACAGGAATAAAGGGCGTTGATTAATTAGCCAGTCAATTCTCATCAGAGTTATCTTGCCAGGATGATTCTCTTTGAATAATTAATATAATGTTAAACTAAGTACAGGAAGTGAAGTAAAAGGAGGAAAAGAGAGATATAGAGTGCCAGAAAGAAAACATTTTTTAAAAAATCTCCGATATAATAAAAATGTGAAAGGATGAGTCCCCACACCACTGAAGCTTAATTTTCAGTATCCGAGGGATTACTCAGCGCTAATTAAACTTTACATGCTATTGAAAATTTACTTACACTTAAATATGGTATCTAGTGAGCAAGTACAGCTACTTCTTGCCTTTCTGTGTTATTCGGAGAGACATTGGCCAGAATTCACCATCCTCAGCTGTGACTGGAATTTGAACACTGAGCACGAAATTCTTCATTTTTGCTGGCAGCGGTGGTGAAGAGTACAAGCTCCAAGAGTTCTGGCACTTTTATAGTGAGAATTATGGAATGCAAGACAACTTGGACAGCAACTTCCTGATTTTCACTTTGACCTGTGCATTGCTGTCCAATCTACACCTTAATAACAGTGAGTACTGATTGCTTCATCATTCTTTCTGTCTCAAAATCAGAGGTGATACGCAAAGTGGAATTTTCCCATATTATTACAAAGTTTCAGACTCTAATTGAAAACTGTTGGGTAGCTCTCCAGAACTTGAGCCTTTCTGATTAAATAAAATGAGGAGGTGGGATTTTTGCCAATACTCTGGCAAGATAAGTAGAGCTAGCAAAGCTGGGTTTACAGAGATTGGAGCGCCATCTTTAAAGAGTACTCTGATGAGCAAAGAAACTCCATGGCCCCCAGCCCTTCAAATACCACATACATGTAATGACCAACCTCACAAGCATCTGAGCACCCACCCCCAATCGCTATCATCAGAATAACCTCCTCTTCCTCCAACTCTCCTTTGCAGACATTGGAAGACCCCCACCACTCCCAACTCCAGTCTCAGGGACAATCTCCTCCACAGGGATCAGCCCTCGCCCACATACAAACATGGAGCTGCATAGCGGAGCTGTCCCAGAAAAGCCCCAGCACAGGTTTATACTGGTAGTGTCAACCTTGTGCCATCAGAAAGTGTGAGGGCATGACTCTTTCCTCATTTTTAAAAACTTGTAAACCTCACCAGCATAATGCAAGGTCAGCAAAGTTTGAATTTTCAATAAGGAGACTGGGATATCATATAGCGGGATGGGGCTGCTAATGTGTGCAAAATTATTACACTGAAACATAGAAACTATAAACAGTTTTGGCCCTTCAAGCTTGCTCTATCATTCATTTTGATCATGGCTGATCATCGAATTCGACATCCTGATCCCCCCTTCCTCTCATATCCCTTGATCCCTTAAGCCCTCAAAGTTACATCTAATTTCTTCTTGAAATCAGATAATGTTTTGGGCTCAACAATTTTCTATGGTAGTGAATTCCTCAATCACCACTCTCGGGGAAGAAATTTCTCCTCACCATAGTTCTCAAAGGTTTACCCCATATCTTCAAGCTACTCAACCTATGACCCCAAGATCTGGACTCCCCCATCATTGGGAACATTTTTTCTGAATCTACCCTGTCTAATCCTGTTAGAATTCCATAAGTTTCTATGGAATCCGCTCCCACTCTTCTAAATTTTAGTGAATATAATCCTAATTGAATTAGTCTATCTTCATGAGATAAGCCGGCTATCTCAGGAATCAGCCTGGTAAACGTTGGTTTTACTCCCTCTATAGCAAGGACATCCTTCCTCGGATAAGGACACCAAACTGCACACAGTACTCCATATGTAGTTGCACCAACAGCTAATACAATTGCAGCAAAACATCTTTTTCCATCTACTTACATCCTCTTGTTATGAAGGCCAAAACATCATTTGCCTTATTTACTGTCTGCTTACTTTCAGTGACTGATGCACAAGAACACCAAGATCTTGCTCAGTAACCACCTGAATACTGAAAGTGAGGTTTGCACACTTTATGGGCCTGAACTCATGTTGTCAGCAGTGAGGGGTGCAGAAAATCAGGAAAGCCTATCGCATCAGCAAGAATCACATTTCCCAATTCCCTCCAAATTTTCCACCCGCATCAGTGATCCTGGTTCAAAACCATCCTCATCATATATGTTTCCCACCTCATCCCACCACATGATTTCCGAGGAGAGGCAAAAAAAAATTAAACCCAGGTCCTGATTTTACTTTCTTCTCTCTGATGAGATGTTCAATTCTCACAGCTAAGCAAGCCTCACACCATGACAACAATTTTGTATGTATTTCACACAGTTTTGAAATAACCAGAATTAAAATAGAAGCTGTTTTCCCTTGGGCAATTTTGTAATGAAGACTGACAGATGAGCTGTCTAAAGAATCAGGCCAGGTTGATTGATCTTGAAATTGGGGATGATATACAGGCTTTGTTATAGCTGCTAATTAAATTATGCACGGACAAGGCATTAACAGATACTCAGAACGAAGACTGCATATGAGCATCTACTTATTAACGTTCTATGCCATAATTGCTAAGTATGTCTTTAATCATGGAAGATTGACAGCTCTGATTTCCAAGTCCTTGGAATTAGATAAGTGGGGCTGAAGTCTCCTTAGTCTTTAGTTCTGCAGATGAGAAAGACAGACTGATCTGCATTTATGTGTATCTTGTTACATTTCTCAAATTCTCACAAGATGAAGAAGAGTTCAGAACAGAAGTAAATCATCTGTCCATTCACGCCTGCTCTCAGTAAGATCAAGGCTAATCTGATTGTGGCCTCAACTCCACTATCTGCCTGCACCTCATAACCCTTAACTCCCTTGTCAATCAAATTTTTATGTAATCGAGCTTTGAATACATCTAATGATCCAGCCTCCAGTGCATTCTGTAGAAGAGAATTAATAACAATGTTTTCTCTGAGATGGAGCTTAATGGTTACCTGAGCTCTCAGCCAAGCTTCATTATGTATGCTTAGCCAGTAGAATACTAAACTACTTGAGCCCAGAAAAAAAAAACATTGTTTGATTGACGGGTCAAGCTCTTTGATCTTCGCTGACAATTTCACAATGTTTGTCCCCACAACATTAAGTAGTTTCAAACATGGTGATTTTTGGTATTTAAAGGAATGTCTAGCTGAGGCTCATGGACAGCACTGTTGTCCATGAAGCTCTTCAAAGCCATTATTCAGAAGTCAGTAAGACAGCTGGTATGTTCAAATTATAGGGAAGTACAACTGAGGGTTTTGCAAGGGGTTGCTTTCCTATGTTTGCTAATAATGGACTCACTAATGACGGAGAAATGGTTTCTGATTGGAGGAGCAGTCAAAAGCAATGGTGGTGAGTGCTGAATGAATGTAGAGTATAAAGTCACAGCGGATGTGGATAGAGCAATGTAACAACAGACCTGGGGTTGTGTCTGGTTGTGGAGGCGTAAGGTGTGTGTGTGTTTGTGTGTGTGTGTGCGTGCGTGCGTGCGTGTGTATGTGTGTGTGTGGGGGGGGGGCGAAGGCAAAGTTGCAACAGCTCAGGGAGGGGGCAAGTTGTGTTCTGCCAGGGTGGTGGGGGAGTGGGGTGCAGAAGCCAATGTGTGTGTCTTTCGGCCTCTGAGTATGTGTATGTCCAGGAGTGAGTTTCAGGGTACTCAGTGGGAAATGAGTGTTTGTGTGTGTGTGGAAATGAAAGAATATATGTGAGTGGGAATGACTGAATAAGTGTGTTTGTGAGTTTCTGTGTTGTGAATGAGCGAGTGTGAGAGTATGGGTGTGTGTGAATGAGCGAGTGTGAGAGTATGTGTGCGGTGTGAGTGATTGAGTTAGAGAGAAAAAGAGTGAGAGAGTGAGTGTGTGTGTGTGTTTTTGTGTGTATGCTCTCCCAAATTACACATCCTCCTGTCCCTGACCGCAGATTAAATTCAAAGTACCGAGCTCTAAGATGCGTGACTGCCAACTGGAACAAAGTGTCCAAGTTCTCAAAGCGTTTCACGTATGACTCAGAGGAAGTCATATGTCTCTATTCAAAATTGTTTGGAATTCCATGAGATTTGCATTGTCTCACCTTCAGTATACCAATGACTAAATCCAATCATTTCATCCAAAATCCCACTTAGGCATTCTACAAAGCTGTTCAGTTTTCCTCGAGACTGATTCTAATTAGACTGATTCTAATTATTTTTATATTATTTGCTTTCTTTGGGGCAGCACAGTGGTTAGCACTGTTGCTTCACAGCACCAGAGACCCAGGTTCAATTCCTGGCTTGGATCACTGTCTGTATGTAGTTTGCACGTTCTCCCTGTGCCTGCATGTGTTTCCTCCAGGTGCTCTGGTTTCCTTCCACAGTCCAAAGATGTGCTGGTTAGGTGAGTTTTCCCCCAGTGTACGCAAACAAGCACCAGGGTGTGGCGACTCGGGGATTTTCACAGTAACTTCATTGCAGTATTAATATAAGCCTTACTTATGACTCTTACATAAACTTTTTACTTTTTTTGTATTAATCATACAAATAAATCTCATTAATACCTCCATCCTGATCCAACACTATGTGAGTTAACACATTTGGAGACAGACAAGAGAGTATGTTGAGCATCCCATATGACCTCCAATAAATCATATCCCGACACTATATGAACTATATGAACAGATTAATTAAGAAATGGGAATTTGAATCATCATATAATCTCTGTGTTTATTGGGATTTCCTTACGTAATGAACAATGAAGGTTTGCAAAGTGGAGGTGGGGATGGGGGCTACAGTGGGTGGAGTCTGAATAACATGCAGCCTTCCACTGGTTACAGCTGAGGTCTTTACCCTTCACCTTCCAGCTTATATTAAAGTCAGGTATCCCAATAGCACATCACTTTTGAAATATACAAAAACTGCAACCAGCAGCGGCTACAATAAAGAGTATTAACTAGCAACCATGTATCAAACAAGCTCTCATAAAAAGGCCATAAACTGCAAACAACAGTAGGTTTATTTTCCTGAGTGTACTGTAAAAGTGTCATCATAAACCCATGGCTGGCACATTGCAAAGCTGCTTAATACAGCCAAATTAAATGTGACATCTTTTTGCCTTTTTCAATTTATCTACGCTACTGTATATTAAACCCGCTCAGTATATTACAGTTAATTAGGAGAGAGATTTTCAAACATAACACTAGTTGATTGGTGAATCTGGGGACTAATCCCCAGTTATAGTCCTACAACCTGAAAACTTCATCTTTCTTCCAGAAAAAGTGGTAAAGGGATCTATGCAAATTCTTAGAGTGAATGTGTCAAATGGCTGGTGGATGTTTAGAAAATATAACCCTGCAACACAGTTATAAATATTCCTGGTCCACACTTCATGCTTTAACTGAAAAAAAAGCATAATGCCATGAATGCTGGAAATTGAAAGTAAAACTAGAAAATACAAGAATCAAGATATTAATCAAGTCAGGCAATGTCTTTGAAGAAGAAACAGAATTGAGACGGGCAAGGCTTGCAGAACAGCATTGTTCGTGGAACTTTTACAAGCTTTGGGCAGGTGAGATGGTAAAATTTAACAGCTATTTCAAGTTAGAGACCTTTCATTGCAACTGGAAACCGTTATGAGTTTTTAAGCACGTAGAGTAAGGGAAGGGATTGGAGAAGCAAGGAAAGATCAGAGATAGGACAAAAAGCAATAATGATCAAATAATAAAAATGATGGCAATGATACAAGAGAAAACAAAGAGGGTAGTAGCAGTTCAGCAAGAAACAAAGGGTGGTGTAAATACTGATGAGACTTCCCCAACCTAAACAGTAGTTTACATCTCATCATGAATGTCAGATGAAGGGCCTGAACTGCCTGCAACTTAATTTGTAATCTCCAATGTGATGTTAATGGTCCCGCAATTAGCTGATCTAAAACAAAACTGGTTTCATCCACGGGCCTCATTCATCAAAAAGCTCAATCTGAAATCAAGTCTTCATATGATACAGACTTGAGCTCATACAATTATAGAGTCAGAGAGGTTTACAGCATGGAAACAGGCCCTTTTGCCCAACTTGTCCCAACTTTTGTAAGACTCCTAATCCCAATTGCCTGCATTTGGCCCATATCCCTCTATACCATATATCGTATCCATGTAACTATGTAGATACTTTTTAAAAGACAAAATTGTCCCCGCCTCTATTACAACCTCTAGCACTTTGTTCCAGACACTCACCACCTTCTGTGAAAAAATTACCCTCTGGACACTTTTGTACCTCTCCCCTCCCACCTTAAACTTATGCCCCCTAGTTTTAGATTCCCCTACCTTTGGGATAAGGTATTGAATAACTAGCTAATCTGTGGCCCTCATTATTTTATAGACCTCTATAAGATCACCCCTCAGCCTCCTATGCTCCAGGAAAAAAAGTCCCAATCTATCCAGCCTCTCCTCATAACTCAATCCATCAAGTCCCAGTAGCATCCTAGTAAATCTTTTCTGCACTCTTTCTAGTTTAATAATATCCTTTCTGTAATAGGATGACCAGAATTGCACACAGTATTCCAACTGTGGCCTTACCAATGTCTTGTACAACTTCAATAGGACATTCCAACTCCTATATTTAATGTTCTGACCAGTGAAACCAAGCATGCCAAATGCCTTTTTCACACTCTGTCAACCTGTGATTTCACTTTCAAGGAACTATGATCATGTACTCCTAGGTCCCTTTATTTTGTAACGCTCCCTAACACCCTGTAAGTCCTGCCCTAGTTCAATCTACTAAAATGCATCACGTAGCATTTGTCTGCCACTTGACAGTTGCAATTTGAGATAACTTTCTTCACTCTCACCAATCTTAGTGTCATCTGCAAACTTACAAACTATGCCTCCTATATTATCAACCAAGTCATTAATATAATGACAAATAACAGTGAACCCAGCATTGATCCCTGATGCACACACTGGCCACAGGCCTCCAGTTTGAAAAACAATCCTTTAGAACCGCTCTCTGGCTTCTGTCAAGATGCCAATTTTGTATCCATTTAGATACCTCACCCTGGATCCTCTGAGATTTAACCTTATGCAAGAACCTACCATGAGGCATCTTATCAAAGGCCATGCTAAAGTCCATGTAGACAACATCAACTGCACTGCCCTCATCTATTTTCTTGGTTACCCCTTCAAAAAAACTCAATCAAACTTGTGAGACATGATTTTCCACTCACAAAGTCATGCTGACTGGCCCTAATCTGTCCATGCATCACTAAATGGATTCTGTCCCTCAAAATACCTTCAATAATTTACCCACCACAGATGTGAGACTCAGTGGCCTGTAATTCCCAGCTTTTCCCTGCAGCCCTTTTTAAACAAAGGCACAACATTTGCCTCCTTTAACTATACAAGTTTTACATAGCTTTTGAATTTTATCGAGTGAAGATATACTGCCTTTAAGAAATGTATTTATGTCATGCTTCTTGTGCAGGATTCATTTCAGTAGTCAGTTCTATTATCAGTGCCACTTTGTCGCTAACTGGTAACCCATGTTGTTGCTGCAGCAGCATCTTTGAATGTAATTACTGGAATGTTTGTTTTAATCTGGATTAATGCAGGGTTGTTATTTTAGTGTTTTCCCCGGGATTTTCTGAGAGGGGCTTGATTATGTTGACTAACAAGTAAGGTCACGTTACTGGGTAAAGTAGGCTTATAGAGAGAAACTCAGTGCAGTTGTTGTCTGTCAGCTGTATAGAGAAGAAATAACTCTCTCTCTCCTTGTGACGGGAGATGGGAATCTGCCAGAAAATAGTCTTCTTTCTCTGAAGTTTGGCTGCTTGAAGGTAATCTTCCCTTGTGAATTGCTATATGGGAGTTAGACGATAGGTATATTTCTGTATCTATCCAGAGGTGTTAAAAGGCTGGAAACCTAGCATTCACATCAGCATTTCTATTTTTGGTGCTAATTGGTTCTAAAGTAGGATTTATGTCTATTGGGATATTGTTTAAATTGGAACTATGGAGCTAGATAGCTGTTAAGAATTATAATTTGTCAGACTGAAGAAAGCTAATTCCTTTCATTATATTCTGTGTCTTTAATTAAATTTGTTTTAGTAAAAACAATCCAATCGCACCTGAAACAAAACACCTTAGGCTTGCACTAATGCCAAAATCAAATAAAGTTGGACTCTAAGTTAATTTCATAATGTATCTTGGAGTTTCTGGTCTGGTCTCTAATAATCTTTAGTCATTGTTTGACCTCAGAAGAGAAGCAGGACTCCAGGAAAGCAGGCTGTCGTTGTCTACTATTTACCATCTAAGAGGAACAGTGCTCTGTCCAGATTTAAAATTCCCTGGCCCTCTCTGTAAACCATTTGAATATTGGAACTTCTATATTTGAGCCTTCAAGACTAATTGAACTCTAAATGCCTTCTCCAATTGAGAAAATCCTCACTTCTGGAAAAATGGAACACCTTGCATCAGTCAGCCTGCTACTCTTCGAAGGAATATGCCATTGGACTTTTGATTCTAGACCCACGAGAAAACATAACTCTTACTTTTACTGTTGTCCTGAGTTAACAAAGTACAGAGAAAATTACAGCACAGGAACAGGCCCTTCAGCCCTCCAACACTGCGCGATCATGCTGCCTGACTTAACTAAAGCCCCCTAGGACCTTTTTCTTTCCCTTACTCTCTTTTATTGTATGAATGCAAAAGTGACAAATATTATTAAATTCCTTTCCCATGTTTGTAAAGTAAACCAGTCCACTTATTTTACCTTATCTCAAATTTGCTGCGGGGTTATTAGTAGATATTGGATCAATCCAAATTTAAGAGTTGGGAAACTACATTGCTAAGTAGGTAGAAATTAGAAATCAAAACCACCTTTCTGTTTATAGGTAGGTAGTGAGAGGAGAAATCACTGCTCTTTAAGTTACTTCACTTCCCTTCCATAACAGAAATTGGGGGCTTGTCCGGTGAAAGAACTCATCTGAGGCTGGTGTCCCTTCACCAAATTTGGATTTTTTTTACACAGACAGCAACCCTCAGACAGGTATTGCCTTGTTTTCAACGTGCCTATAATCCTGACTCTCCACATTATGTACACAGGAAGGGTTCCCTGATTAGAAAAGTCATTACTGCTTTAATCAGGGAGCTTGTAATCTAAGAGGTCCACATTGTAGGTTTCATTAAAGTCATTATATCCTGAATAACCCAATTTGAATTTAACCAGAATCCAAGTTAAGAAATGAGCCTAATTAGAAATAAAAGAGTCAACTGGAACCCAAAAGACTAGAACTAATTTTAAGGCAAGTAACTTATTACAACAACTTCCTTGTCCTAACGCACAAGAATAGCAACTTTTGATGTACAAATGCTGGTTCAGTAAGATAAAGTAAACAAGAAATGTTTGGAGATTCTTAGCATTAATCAATTGAAAGTTATGGCTAGGGAGATACAGTTCATATCTTTGCCTAGCAAAATCGAAAGAAATGAACTAATTTTGATTTTGGTGAAATGTCTGGGTTTAATATTACCAGTAGTGGAGTCAGAGCAATAGCTCAATCATGATGCCAAATCCCTTCCCTGAGCCAATTTCGAGCTGAAGAAGATTAAATGTAGCTAGAATTGAGGAAGAGAGAAAGACACAGAGCAACAGAATAGGAAAGAGAAAGGGAAATCAAAATCTGAAAAATGGAAATGGAGCCAGCAGTTTAAAGGAGGAGAGTGATCAGACAAATGGAAGTCGCAAGGGAAAATATTTCTCGACCCAGTCGCAGCCTTTATTTCCCTAACCAGGAACCAATCTTTGAGGCCCTCAAGTCCACAATTTGCCAATTTGAAGACAGTGGAGTCATTTTTACCACCTTTGAAAAGCTGAAACAGCCCCGAAAGATCTGGGCATTTATCTGGGAGAGCCCAAGAGGTCCTACTCCATTCTGCCTTCTGAGGTTTTCCTAATCTTTGAGCAGACTAAGACTGCCATTCTAAGTGCCTGTGAGTCAGTAGTGGAAGCATTCTGTCAACAACTCTGGAATGCATGTAAGAAGCCCATTCCAAATCCACATTGAGTTTGAACGGCTAAAACAAATTGTGTTGAACTGAAGGATAAGATCCCAAAAGGTTCCTTGTAAACACGAGGGATTGCATGAGCTAGTACTGTTGGTGCGGCACAAAAGAGTGTCAGAGAAGCTCCACCCTAACAGCTCGAAAGGAGAGTTCCCAGAGGCCAATGTGTTTGCATTGCAAAAAGAATAGGCCATTCCCGATCCAAACGTTGGAACTGTATTAAGTAGAAAATTAGAAATCAAACCATCTTTCTCTTATGGACAAGTAGTGAGAAGAGAAATCAGGATTATTTAAATTAATCCCCCTCTGTAACACCACAATCTCTGCTTTTTGTTGGATATTTAGTACCTTTAGCCGTTCTGTCATTCAGTGAGATGGTGGTTGATCAGCCACCAAACTCCAAATGTCCACCCACACAGTGTGTGTCATCCAAAAGATGCACTGCAAAAATTCACCACAGCTCCTTTGACAGCACCTTCCAAATTCATAATTTCTACCACTTAGGAGGAGAGGGGCAGTCATTACATGGGAACACAACTGCATCTTTAAGTTTCCCCTCAATTCACTCACCATTCTGACTTGGAAATATATAGTCATTCCTTCACTGTCATTGGGTCAAAACTCTGGAACTCCCTCTCTAACAGCACTGTGGCTGTAAGTACACCGCAGGGACTGCAATGGTTCAAAAAGGTAGCTCCTCTTCACCACCCCAATCATGACTCATCACTGCCCCAATCCTGACCTCTCAGCGCTCCACTTCTGACCTCTCACTGTCCCGTTCCCCCTCAACTCCCATTTAAACACCTCCCCGTCCTGCTCCCCTTCACTGCCTGCTCCCTCTCACTGCACTGCTCCCAACACCTCATCATCCCTCTTCTTCTCACTGCTTCCACCACTCCATTCTCCCTGACCGTCTACTACCAACCCCACACCTCCATCTCCTCATATCTCACCATGTTGGTCATCTCCCCTCACTACCCCACTCCTAAAGCGTCTCATCTTGGCCTTCCACTCACTGATCTTCACATAAGTCATTGCTCCATCACATCTGGAAAATTGGAAGGGAGAAGGCACTGGAGGCATCAAAGCAGATGGCAAAGATTCACGAGTATGACTGGTGAGAGGACAGTGAGGTTGAGCCATCAGGAACAGGGCTAATAGGATTTTCACAATGGAAAATAACTGAACTCCTGAACACATAAATGGATCCAGATTGATGATGTGCTGAAACCATTTTTTACTGCACGCAGGCAACAGCAGAAATACCATGGTCCATCAGGAGGATAGAAAAACCGCCAAGGACTATCCTGAGCAGGAAATGGGAACAGGTGTCCAGAAACAGGTGTCAACTCTCAGAACTTGAATCTAAGGACCTAGCAGCAATGCCATAAATGCATAAGTGCATGCATAATTGTTTAAATGCATCTTCACATGACATCTTCTATGCACTGCTACACTAGCTTCTCATGCTGCTCAATGCATCACATCCCCATCATTCATCTAGCAGCACACGTTAGCACTCAGGACTCATGTTAAACCTCCAGATGTACCACCTCACCATCAGACATATACCAATGTTGCCATCCTCACAACCACCTCTCACTGCCTCTAACATAACACATAAACAGAAAATACTGGAAATACTCTGGAGGTCTCTCTGCTGCTTCATATCTTCAGCTGTTCGGCTATGACAAGCATATCACCCAAACACCCTGATACATAGCCAGTGACATTCACTTTTGCAGCAAAAGGTGACAAACCGCAAATGGGAGCTGAACACAGTTGATGGGCTCAACGGTTGTGTATCTCTTCAGCCCTGCATTGAGGGGTCAGAGTGACAAGGTCAGTAGAACCCAACATCGTTGAGAACATGGAGAATGACAATGTGTTCTTGCCCAATGCCCCTTCTCAAAACTCAGGTCACCCCAGGAGGCAGCCATTTGGCCCATTAAGTCTGCACCAACCACAATTCCAACCAGACCCAATCCTCATAACCT
Organism: Sphyrna mokarran; assembly: GCA_024679065.1. Lineage (NCBI taxonomy): Eukaryota > Metazoa > Chordata > Chondrichthyes > Carcharhiniformes > Carcharhinidae > Sphyrna > Sphyrna mokarran. The sequence goes on along the minus strand of JAGIQG010000008.1, from coordinate 72,973,933 downwards.
CATGTATTTATGCTGCTAATCTCCTCAACACTATGGGCAATTTACAATGGCCAATGAACCTAACCCGTCCATCTGTGGACAGTTCAGTAGCTCTAGATTGTGGCTTTTCTCCTCCATCTTAAACCCCCTTTTTAAAAATCCCATACACGTATTACCTTAATGCAAACTCTTCTCACTCTCCCATATCAGGCCACCTGCCTTTCGTTCTTAAAGTTGCAACATTTTGTTGTAATCTCTCACAGTTAAAATCGAACACATTCTCCCTCTCTTTAATTCTGAAAAGCCAAAAGGATTCAAAACATTAATTTTGCTTTCCCTCCTTACAGATGCTGCCAAACTTGCTCGTCAAAATTCTACCTCACTCAAGTGAGACCATAAAATCCCATCGTGAGCTTTTCCAGCATTCTTTGTTTCTCTTTCAGATTCCAGCATCCACATATTTTGCTCAACTTAATAGAGAAGTCATATACTTATTCCAAAGATTAAGAATGATTAGGTATAAACAGGGTGTTGCAGGGGGTGCAGGTGCTGGGAGATGGTGTTTTGGGGAAAGATATCCCTTGTCTTTTAAACGTTTTTATTTTTTAACAAAAGCAATTGAGGATAAAGGTCAAGAATACCTTATATTTAACTGAAGATGCATGGAAACATCACCACCTGCAAGTTCCCCTTAAAGCTACACACCATACCGGCTTGGAATTATATCGACATTTCTTTGTCGATTGGATCAAAAATCTGAACTCTCCCCTAATAGCACTGTGGTTCCTACACGAGATGGACAGCAGTGTTCAAGAAGCCAGTTCACTATCACCTTCTCATGGGCAATTAGAAAGTACAACAAATACTGGCCTTGCCAAGAACTGGCTGATTGCCAACCCTGCTGCCAAGTTCATCAACCACACCCTCCCCCATCACCACCAACCTAAACCATTATAGATTATCTCATCCTCTCGACAATGATCTCATTAGCCTATGTTTCAACTATAACCAAAAGGCAGGTAGTAACATGCCACTATTCTTTTTTGCTGTTGGTCTTGACAGAGCCACTAAAAAGCATACAAGATTAGCTTAGTATTGATCAAATTGTGCATCATGAATCCCAGGCAAAAATGAGAAAGTCACAACTATGATAACTCTTGCGCTTTAAGGAAAAGTCTGCATTTTATTCTTGCAGAGTGTCCCTTTGCTTCCAAAGTGAAACTGGGCAGAATTCTGGAAATGTGGCAGGTATCGTTGGTGGTAATTACACTTCTTAGCTAACTTCAAAGAAGTTGATGGAAAGTCTGTCAAAGAGTCATCCAGATTTGAAATGTTGGCTCTGTTCTCTCCACAGATGCTATCAAACCTGCTGAGATTTTCCAGCATTTTCTGTTTTTATTTCAGATCCAGCATCCACAGTAATTTGCTTTCATAAAATAAGTTCAAATTTGGTTGAGATTCCTATGGTGAAGAAAACCTTTAAAAAAAGGACTCATTAAACCTTGAATGGTGTGGTGTCAGGTTAAAGCCTGTTCTGCTGTAGTTAGCTTAGTTGCAGAACACACTGAGACAAATCTTCATGTGCTTTCAGTTTTGCTGCTGGAAGGACCTAAGAAAACAAAATTACAAGGAATTGTACTTGTTAAATCAGTTAAAAAGGACAGGAAGCTAAAGACTTGGAGAGCAGGAGTTGTGAACTGGACAAGTCTACTGCTGATGCTTTTGCCAAAGCCAAGAAGATAATTTAAAGGGGTCAGATGAAGGTGTCTCTGGAGGAATCTGTGCCACTGAGGATGCCCCTAATGAAGTTCTCTGAAACTGTGCCGTTTAGGTATTAACTGTATGTGTTAAGAGGATCAACTCACAGATTCCAACTTGTTGAGATAGACTTTGTCCTTTATTTCACATCTCTGGATCTTGCACACATGTGATGGAGAGACTGCACCATGCTATCAGTATCCCATTCCCTAGCTGAACAGCAGTACAGCACCGAACACCATCCATTATCCCAGTCGCACAGTCCCCAGGCTAACTAGGAGTGTTTGTTACTGTGTTATCTGGGGAACTCAGCTGGAATATGGTTGGCAGTGAACATCACTTGAGGGCTGAATTGATTGAGTGGGAAAGTGAGAGATGCTGGATAGTGGAGACTGAGTTAGAGAACTTTGAATTTACTTGTGGTTTCATGAATGAAGTGAAAATAATGCAGTATTATGTTTTTATTGTATCTTTATGTAAAGTGAAATTATTTGAAGTTTGACTTCCTTGTTAATTAATGTTTGAAATAGGTTGATTTTGGTTTGAATGTTACAGTAAAAGTTTTAAAAATTGAAATGTTGTCCATCTACTTTCTTTCCATTGGCAAGGGGATGAATTTCTTTTAAGTTTTCAGTCTTTGTGGAGATCATAACACAAACTACATTTAGACTTTGCTAATATCATTTTGCTACTTGCCACCAGTAGTGGATGCAGCTCAAGATCACTCCCCTCAGATGTTAAAAAAAAATAAAATTGAAGGAAAAAATATGTTGCTAGGAGAGATCAATACTGAGTTGCTGAACTCCTCTTCCATCAAAACTATCCACTTTAGAGGCTGCTAAGGGGTGATATTCTGGGTCAATAGTTTATTAAGCATTTGCCCATTTTTGTTGCTTATCATGTTTGCTTTCTTGTCATGTCAGCAATGGAATTGGGGGAGGGGATTGTATATTAATCTCCTTTAAGACAGCCATGTTTGCTTCTTTAAACACCTGTGCATAAATAACATTGTGTTATGAGACAGCCTTATGAGGGGCCAGCCTTATCACACAACTTACAGTACTTAAACTTTTTGTCTTCCTTTGTCTGGTGACTTTACTGTGGCTGTCTGACATGCACTAAATAACCTTGGCTTCCTCTAATGATGAAACTGGAGGAGAGTAATTCCCTTGATAACCCCCATCCATCAAGGTCACCTGTCCTGTTTCTTGCCAGTTCAAATCCCGAAAAGGGTCACTAACATCATTGCTATTTCCAGCCATCTCAATGTACCTCGTGAAGAACCATTAGCACTTATGATATGGATTCCAGGTTTATTTATACATAAAGCAGTATTTTCTGAGGGCAGTGGTTCTACAATAATGATCAAAAATGGGTTCTTTCTCCATGAAAATCTGCAAGAGCTTCCCACCACATTTTTGAATGTAATGTCAGAACATCTCCTGCTGGGGAAATCTTGCAATCAAAAATGCACAACAGTCAAATGGAATTCTCTTTGCAAAGCTTCTTCTATCTTATCTATCACCCTGACAGCAATGCTACACCTTGGCTTCAAGTTTGGGTGTTGATTATGGTCCAAGTAGAAATATTGAGTCTGTACTGGAGTTAGACCCGAGAAGGCATCAGCAATCGACAGGAAAGCCTGAAATCACTAGATCATCATTCTGAAGCCAGCATCGGAATCACCCAAAAACAAAATAAAAACTAAAAGACACACAACTTAAGAAAGAAAGGTGCTACACTTGATCAAGACTAAGAACCAATGAGGCATTGTTTTCATGTTTAAAAACATAGCAAACTAAACAGCCCCTCTGGTCTTTTCTTTTCGTTGATTATTTGATGGGATGCGGGCATCACTGGTTCGGCCAGCATTTGTTGCCTGTCCCTATTTGCCATTGAAATGAATTTCAGGGAGCATTTAAGTGTCACTGCGTGGATTTAGAGTCACATGTTGGCCAGACCAGGTAATGATTGCAGATTTCCTCCCCTCAAGGCCATTGGTGAACCAAATGAGTTTTTACAACAATCAATGATACTTTCATAGTCACCATTACTGAGATTAGATTTTATTTAATGAACTTAAATTTCACTGGCTGCCATGATGGGATTTGAACCATGAATCCAGAACATGGGTCTCCAGAATACTACACAGCGGTATTACCACCACCTTCAGCAATCGTAGTTATTTGAAACAGCAAAAAAAAAAGTCTTGAAAGATGGGGCATTCAAACAAGTATTGAAATAGTATAGGCTGTGTGATGACAGTATCACATATCTCTTCAATTAGAAACAAAAAGAATGGCTTTGATGTAATAATATTAGATGACAAACAATTGCCTGAGCTCTTGAGATCAACATCAATTACCACTACTACTAAAACTCCAGCAAGAAAAGGTTATTATGACATTGATCCATTTATATTCAAACACTGCTGAATTCATCCTCTTTTTATTTTCCAACCTAATGAAATTATCCTTGTGACACCAAAACTTTGTGAATGAAAAAGTGTCATGAGAGACAGCTAAATAAAAGGCAATCCATTCCAAACAACAAAAACATGCATTAAAGTTCAGACACCACTTCCATTCTTCTGTTTATTCACTCTCGCACTTAATATTAAAAAACACCTAATCTAAATAGCTGAGCAAGCTTATACAATGGACAGATGCACTTGGCTGAATCAATGAAATGGGTAATATGATAAGTGTGGCGTTACCCATTTTGGCAGAAAAATAGAAAGGCAAATTATGACCTAAAGGGAAAGCAGATTCAAAATGCATCTGGGCAGCAGGATCTGGAATACAAAAGTAAAGAAATGTTGTGGCAATTGTATTAGATGTTGGTGAGACCTCATCTGGAATACTGTGTCCAGTTGTGGTCTCCCTTTTTGAGGATGGATATGATGGCATTACAGGCAGTTCAGGGGATGTTCCCCAGATTGATTCTGGGTATGAAAGAGTTGACATATGAAGTCAGATTTGGCAGTTTGGCCTGGTACTCGCTAGAGTTTAGAAAGATGAGAGGAGATCTGATCGAGGTATATTAAATTTTAAAAGGATTTGACAAGATAAATGTAGACCAAATATTTCCTCTTGAGAGGTAATGTAGAATAAGAGATCACAATATAAATTGTGAGGCGATAGATTTAAAACTGAGATGAGGAGGATCTACGTCTCACAGAGAGTGGTGTATTTGTAGAACTTTCTGCCCCACAGTACAGTGGAGTCTGAATCATTGAATGGTTTCAAGAGGAAAATAAGACATATTACTAATAAAAAAAAAGGGAAAGAGGGATATGGGAAACAGGTGGGAGGAGGATTTGAGACCAGGAAGAGATCAGACATAATCTAATTGAATGGCAGAGCAGGTTCAAATGGCTGAATTTGCCTACTTCTACTCCTAATTTCTATCAGTGCCTAAGTTAAGGAAAAGGAAAAAAAAAGTGGTCCTCCATTTCTGTTCCAAGTTCATGAATCCAGTGGCCATATAAGAGTATCAAACCCCATTACTGAAATCTCATAGTCAAAGGATGGTATGGTGGCACCTCACAGCACCAAGGACCACGCTTGAGTCACTGTCTGTATTGAGTTTGTATGTTTTTCCCCTGACTGGTGGGTTTCCTCTGTGTGCCCCAGTTTCCTTCCACAGTCCGTGAAACATGCTGGTTAGGGTACATTGACCTGAACAAGTGTCGATGTGTGGCAACTAGGGGAATTTCACAGTTACTTCATTGCAGTGTTAGTGTTAATATAAGCCTCACTTAGGACTTATGAATAAACTTTAAGTAGCTTCCCAATGGCTTGGTGACAAGATTTAAACTGGAGAGTAATTACTTTGGAGAGGTACAGGATCCATTTGACGAACAAAAGAAGTCTGATAATAGATATGCGAATAAATAAACTATGCAGAAGTGTTGATGTAGTGGTATTATCACTGGGCTAGTAATCCAGTGAACCAGGGTAATGCTTTGGAGACCCGGGATCGAATGCTATCACGACAGATGGTGAAGTTAGACAGTGCAATTAAGTTTAATGAAGACTATGAAACCAACGTTGTAAAAACCCATCTGCAATTGGTCACAATGACCCCTCTTCCTGAGTTTGTCACAAAAATCCAAGAATACTCATCAACTTCTTCGGAGACAAAGACTGCACTGGGTTGCTGGGTTGGGTTCTGAGACCTCATTGTCATCAAAGATGCGCTATTCAGGAGTCCGCACCTCCACCAATACCATCTCGAATGGCTAGCAGAGAAAAGGGCTGTGGCTGCCAGAGTGACCGGAATCAGGAACGTGCTGGAGATGAAGAAGTGGACTGGATGATGTCCCAGCAATTGGTGTATTGTGCATCAGTGGATGTCTAGCTCACAGGCAACGTTATCGTGATCTCAGACAGCCATGTTTGGACTGAAGGCACACATTCTTGTGGTGGGGCAGGTGGGAGGTTTACTCCCCTCTGAAAGCTCCCCTGTTCAGAAAAAATTTTGCATTGGCTCCAAGTCCCAAATGCTCTCTTGGAAGCCAGAGCCCCTCAGTTTGAACTGCCTCACAGAAATACCCTTTTATACCCTTTAGCACTATGTAGGGGCAGTGTGTTTCTGTATGAGCTGGTGGTGGACATCATCATTTCCTTGCCCTCACCCTTCCTGGTGGAGGTCTTCCTATGGAGGAATACTCTCCCTTTCCGACAGAGACTTGGGGAAGAATGTTGTATATGGCAAACCCAAGAAACTATATGGTGTGTTGGTTCACAGGCTTCTAAGATGCCTGAGTTTTTTGCAGCTTTGTGGTTGCAACAGAAAGCATCCATATTTCAGTTATTTAAAAAACCTTTTGTTATAGTTTTGTTTGCACTTCAGTCCCATGTTTCTGATTTTGGGCACCTGATGCGAAGGGGAGTGAGGGAAAAAGGAGCATCTCCTCCTGAATCTAGCCAGAATTGACAACAATGGTCCAGGCAGCAGACAATTGAGGACGTCATCCAACCCAATTGTCTGCCTTCTAGCACAACTATATATGCAGTCAGGTATCACTGGAGAGAAGTACATTCTGCACAGAAAGATCAATTGAAGATTCCCTATGGCTCTTATGGGGTTAGGTAGAACTGTCTCCTGCATATATCTGGAAACTGACATACAGGTTTTGGTTGACAGCACTGAGGGGCAGCATTAAAGAGATTCCAGATTCAAAATTGCAGTTGCAAACTCTGGGAATTCTCCAAAGATCTCCCGGAATAGAAGACCAGACTTCTAGGGATTGTTTCTAGCAACCCACTGAAAGGACAGACCATACTTTTTAAACATAGTTTGTGGCTGTCTATTTCCTTCAAATGCTCATGGATGCCTCCCTGTTATTAAAACTTTGAGCACAAATGCAGAAACAAAAAGATCATTACCAAAGGCTCACTCATTAAGAAGTGCAATGATAATTGCAAGCTATGGTTGAGGATCATGTGATTCAATCTCACGTGATCAAATGCCACACAATCAACTACCATATGGTCAAACCTCCAGTAACCAGGTTGGTAACCATGTTCAAAAAGCATCAGCTATCCAACACATTGCATCTGCTCTGAGCACACATCTCTTTTCCCTCCCATAGGAAACAATGAACACATTAGAACAGCAGAAAGCACAATATCCTTAGCATTACAGTGTAGCCACCAATCATGATGATTGCTGATGTCAATCATCAGAAAATCAACCAAAAAAAGCAGAACAATGACTTTCACGCCATCACAAAGGACAATCCTGCCAGCGCAGCTCCTCATGCCATAAGGCTGTCTTGTTGATAAAACTGAAATACTGTGATACTAAAAGGATATATGGGAAATGAAATTAGTCTCCTTCAGGACTCAAGCTGAAGATATTTCAAAGGCAAAGTATCAATATTTAGCATATTACACAGATATATTTATGTTTCTTTTGTCTCCTGACTATATTGATTCACATCATGTACAGCTTTTGACCTCAGCCAACACCTGCAGAAAATTTATGGCAGAAGCCATGTTTAGGATTAGGAATCTCATCAGGAATTCCCCTTGGCAGGTGTTGCATTTGTAGCATCATTGCCATGCAGAACAATTAATTCAGCACAGGTTAGCAGTTGAATCCAAGTTTTCTTGGTGGTTTTGGATCATCATTACACCATGTGACATACAGACTAAATTGCTCTTCCCACTCCCCTCACCCTCAAAGTGCTATTAAATGCAAAATCTTTATCACATAAGGGAAATAAAGAGCAACAATCATGGCAAGCCACTTCGCAAGCACAGAAGTTAAAAATGGGTGCTGTGCCAAAGAGGAGGTGTGACCATATGCTTGGTTTAAGAGGTTGCTTTTTAGAAAGGTGGTCAGAGAAGAAAAGAAAGTGAAAAGGCAGTTTAAGAGTATTATAGACCCTAGCAACAAAAGGCATAGCAGCTAATAGTTGCACACTCCTTTTTTTTTTCTCAATTGTTGAAGGAAAAGAAAGAAAAATTTGCATTTCTATAGTACATTTAAGATCCAAAAAGGCTGCAAGATGCTTCAAATTCATTGAAGTACTTGAAATGTGGACATTGTTGTAATAAGAACATAAGAACTAGGAGTAGGAATAGGCCATCTGATCCCTCGAGCCTTCTCTGCCATTCAAAGAACAAAGAACAAAACAGCACAGGAAATAGGCCCTTCGGCCCAACAAGCCCACACCGCTACCTCGATGTTCCCACTTCTACCCATGATCCCTGTCTATGTTTACAGATCTACGCATTAGAACCAAGTTTGAGACAATTTAGGGAGAATTTGTTCTGCCAATCAGCCTAAAGGCACGTCTTTGGGATGTGGGAAGAAACCGGAGCACCTGGAGAAAACCCACGCAAGCATGGGGAGAATGCGCAAACTCCCACAGACATAGGCCCAAATCCATCTATCTACACAGCACAGCGATAGTCACTGAGCTGTCGTGTTGCCCATCAAATGGTCCGGGTCAAGTATACACTAACGACGTGAAGTACTAGACTACTCTTGAAAAATCCAAGAGCAGCCTTCTCACGACCCATTGTGTGTATGCCCTTGTTAGACAATAAGGCAGACCAAAGTACCTGTAGGATAAAACAAATACATCAATATCATCAACAATTTACACACTTTTCAGGAAACTCCCAAGGCTCACGATCTCTATTTTAAATCAGTTTTCTATATCCCTCCATTCCCATTCTATTCATGTGCCCATCTAAGTATCTCTTAAATAACACTCAATAAGATCTTTATGTGGACTCAGTTCCACTTACCCGCCTGCTCACCAGAATCCTTAATTTCTTTACTGTTCAAAAATCTATTTTTGCCTTCAAAACATTCAACAAGGTAGCCTCAATTGCTTCACTGGGAAGGAAATTCCACAGATTCACAACTCTTTAGGTGAAAAAGTTTCTCTTCAACTTAGTCCTAAATCTCCTCCTACTTATTTTGAGGCTGTGCCCCCTAGTTCTGGTTTCACCCACCAGTGGAAGCAACTTCCCTGCTTCAATCTTATCTATTCCCTTCATAATCTTATGTGTTTCTATACAATTCCCCCCTCATTCATCTGAATTCAAATGAGTATAGTCCCAGTCTACTCAGTCTCTCCTCATAAGCCAATCCTCTCAACTCTAGAATCAACTTGGTGAATCTTCGCTGCACCCCTTTAGTGCCAGTGTATCCTTTCTTGAGTAAGCAGACCAAAAATGCATACAGTACTCCAAGTGTGGTCTGGCCAGCAGGTTATACAGCTGCAACATAACCTCCTTGTTTTTAAACTCCATCCCGCTAGCAATGAAAGACAAAATTCCATTTGTCTTCTTAATTGCATTTGCAAACCAACCTTTTGCAATTCATGCATAAGGACACCCAGCCCCCTCTGCACAGCAGCATGCTGCAAATTTTTTACCATTTAAATAATAGTCTATTTTGTTGTTATTTCAACCAAAATGGATGACCTCACATTTGCCAATGTACTCCATCTGCCAGACCCTTGCCCACTCACTTAAATTATCTATATCCTTTTGCAGACTTTCATTATCCTCTGTAAATGCTCTACCACTCATCTTAGTGTCATCGGCAAACTTTGACACATTATTCTTGGTCCAAATCATCTATTATAAACAATTGTCATTAGCTTGCCCAACACTATAGCTGGAACTCTACCACCTTTCCTGCCATGAAATTGGAGTGGGATAAGGTCTGACAAAGGAAATCTCCATTGACCTTGGGCAGAAATTTCCGGTTTTGCCCAAGTGAGGCCATAAAGTCCCAACTTATCTCTTTAGTTTCTAGGTCCTCACCTGCCATAGCTTTCTTGTCATCAGTTTTTGGCATGTTATTTGTGTATTCCACCGTGAAGACTGGCACAAAATACCTCTTCAATTCCTCAGCCATTTCCTCATTTGCAGTTATTATATCCCTCTTCTCATCCTCTAAAGGACCAAGGTTTACCTTTGTCACTCTTTCATTTTATATATTTGCTATCTGTCTATATATTCTGAACTAGTTTACTCTCATAATCTTACTTTTCTTCATAGCTTTTTTCATGACTTTCTGTTGACCTTTAAAGATTTCCCAATCCTCTCATTTCTCACTAATCTTTGCCACTTTGTATGTATTTTCTTTCAATTTGATACCATCTATTTCTTTGGATATCTACGGCTGATTATCCTTTTTTTTGCAATCTTTCCTTATCACTGATATATATGTTTGCTGAGCACTGTGAAAAATCACTGAAAATTCTTCACTGCTCCTCAATTGTCCCATCATAAAGTTTTTGCTCCCTGTTTACCTTAGCCAACTCCTCTCGTATCCCATTGTAGTCTCCTTTGTTTTAAGCACAAGACACTTCCTAACCCACTGCAAAATCAAAATATTGAGAATGCTGGCAATCTGGAAAAAACTATAAAAATATTGAAAACTTAAGTCAGGCTGGCAGTATCTATGTTTGGAGGAATAGAATGAACATTTTTAGGCCAATAATATTTTGTCCGGCTTGTAGCTATCAACAGTACCGATTACTTCAACTCTTGTTACCCGTATTATAAGTTTATATAGCAATCTTTCATGGGGAACTTTATACGTCAGGGAACGTTTCAATATCCAATTTCTAAAAATAATACTGGTCAATTAATTTTTTTTAAAGCCTATTTATTAGTGACACAAATAGACTTACATTAGCACTGCAATGAAGTTACTGTGAAAATTCCCTAGTCGCCACACTCTGGCACCTGTTTGGGTATACTGAGGGAGAATTTGCCATGGCCAATACATGTAGGTGACAGAATTTGGCAATATTGTGAATTACAAGGACTTCAGGAATACATAAACTGACTAATGGAATGAGAGGGCACACGGCAAATAAAGTTTAAATCAGACAAACGTGAAGTGACAGATTTGACAGGAAAATGAGGAGAGGTTATATAAAATCAATGACAGTTCTAAAGGAGACACAGGAGCAAAGAGACCTGAAGATATGTGCACACAAATTATTGAAGATGGCAGGACTGGTTGAGAAATAGGTTAATAAGACTCCAGGATCCTGAGCTTTATAAATAGAGACATAGAGTATAGAAGTTAGGAAGATATGGTAAGCCTTAATAAAACACTGGTTTGGCATCAATTGGAATATTGTGTTCAATTCTGGTGCTGCATTTTAAGAATAAAAAGGGTACAGAAACAAATTATGAAAATGATTCCACAGACAAGAAAACTTCAAGGACAGATTGACAATAGCAGGGTTGCTCTCTTTAGAAAAGGGAATATTGCAAGGAGATTATGAGAAATGTGTCCAAAATCGGGAGTGATATGGTCAGTGTAGTTAGAGAGAAACTGTTCCCGTTGACAAAAGGAACAAAGATGATAAGAAACTAATTGAAGGTGATTCTAGATGAAGCAATGGCAACAGTGAAAAACGCCTTTTTACACAGTGCGTGGATTTGATCTGGAAAGATCTATCTGAGACTTCCCTGAAATGTTTCTTTACAATGCGAGATGTCTAAATCTCTGCCCAAAAATAGTTTAAGTTTATTTGCTACTGTCACAAGTAGGCTTACATGAACACTGCATTGAAGTTTCTGTGAAAATGCCCCAGTTGCCATATTCCAGCATCTGTTCGGACACACTGAGGGAGAATTTAGCATGGACAATGCACCTAACAGCATGTCTGTCAGGCTGTGGGTGGAAACTGGAGTACCTAGAGGAAATCCATGCAGAAATGGGGAGAACATACAGACTCCACGTAGACAAGGACCCAAGCTGGGAATTGAACCCAGGTCCCTAGTACTGTGAGGCAGCAGTGCTGACCACTGTGCTGCCCACAGGCATTTGTAATAATGTTTGCAAATCACTAACTCTCGCTGATTATGTAGGTTGATAGAAGTTTGGTGAGGTTGGTTATGATACTGAACAAAAAACATCAAGTTTAGAATCACAAACACTGAAAGAATAGAAAAAAACCATTCAGTCCACTGTGGCAAGACTGCCTCTTCAAAAGTGCTATCCAATATGATCCATTCCTCTTTCCTATTAGTATAATAACTTTTCCTTTTCGAATAGATAGGCAATTACTTATGAAAAGATTAATATAATCTGTTTCCTCAACTTTTTAGGCAGGGCATTGTATTATAACAATGTATTGCACAACAAAGATTCACATCTCCTGCTTGGTTTTATTGTCAGTTATCTGTGCAGATACAATCTTATGGCTACTGGAAACAGATACAACCTCCTGGTTAGTGGAGAAAGCTTCTCCTTATTAATCTTCCAACAAGCCTTCAAACATGTCTGTTTTAAGGAAAACAATCTGTTTTTCTTGTCTCTCCACGTAGCTAAAATCACCACTCTGAAAATAAGGTTTGGACCGGAGAGGAGAAGTGGATCTCAAGAAGTAATCTCTTCAGCAGACACAATGAGGAAGAGGGAAATTTAACACCAGCTGGAGAAAAGAAAGGGAAAGCAATTAAACAAAATAAATAATTCCATCAGTTATCTATTGCTGGGGATTGGTTTTGTTGGCTAGACTGCTCGTTCATGATGCAAAGCAATGCCAACAGTGGGGGTTCAATCCTTGTACTGTCTGAGGTTATTCATGAAGGCCCGCCTTCTCAACTTTGCCCCTTGCCTGAGGTGTGATGGTTCTCAGATTAAACCACGGCCAGTCAGTCTGAAGCCATCTGGGACTATGTGAATTTACCTTTAATGTACACAAACAGTTTCTTTCTTCAACCACCAGGCTGTCAGTGAAAGGAAGCACTTGAGCAGCAGTTTATGATAAGCAGAAATCAAATGCTGGTGCAACTTAAACTCTTCAGTTTTGAAAGAGATTTTTAAAATATTCCAAGACAGAACAATAGTACATTTTGTAATTGAATGGTTGCTCGTATCTGTTTTAGATACCTCAACACAGATTTGAAAACAACATTACAAATCATTCTGGGGGAATTTTAAAAATGCTTTCAAAAGGATGCCAGTAGCAGCACATCCAAATAAGTGTTTTATTTACACAGAAAGAAGTTTAAATCAGCTAACCTTATAAAAATGCACAGTTTATCTGGCAGGCTCTGAACTAAGATTTTCAAACAGGACACTACCTGATCTCAACATTGCACAAGTACGATCTGGTAGCACCCAATACTGTCAAAAACAAAATCAGGTTTTAAAAATGGAGAAATCAGCTTCATGATGCCAGAGAGACTAGCTTTCCTGTTTATCCAAGGATGGGTTCGCAGCAATGGAGAGAAATTGTAGTTAACGGAGCTTCATAGTGACTGAGAGATGGAATCAATTTGCAGAAGGATATCAGTGAATGCATCATACCAACTGCATTCAAGCTAAAACGACAGGATTCTGCAGGATCTCACACTTAACTCCATTAATTCACATTTCCCATTTGGTTTGAAGCAATAAATCGCAATTGCCAAAAAATAAACATCAATTAATGACAAGAATGCTCTTTATTACAAGGCACCACTAAAACAATTGGCTCATACATGTATATATAATACATATTACTGTGTTTTGACAATAATTAAGTCCAGCAGTACCCATGTTTTAAAAGAGATTGTTTTTGTGCAATGAGCGATTTTGTACAATTTCTAAACCTTTTGTGTCCTTGCCTCATTGTCCAGCAATACCTTAATTTTAAAATTCCCATTTTGTTTATCAAATCCCTCCATGGCTTTATTTTAATTTATTCAAGATGCTTTATGATTGAAAATTATTACACCATTATTATTTACATCCCTAACAAATAAGCTTCCTTTTGTTACATTGAAAATTTTGTACATAATTAGCAATGAACTAAATTAATTGGGAATAACATTTTAGAAGTCACACATACAACGGTTACTTGAATACTCAGAGCATTCAGCAACGTGGATGCAAGGCTGTTTCAACGTTTCAAGCAGATGCTAACTGCTGACTCATCTATCAGAAATGCAATCCAAGCTGAACATGCTTAAAACTGCCTTCCCAGATGTGATCTCCAAGTTAATAAATGATTCACTAATTTAAAGATGGTGGAGTTGTATTGTTATTCAAAATGATATTATACAACATTGAAGAAAGATATTAACATCGATGATGTGGAATCTGTATGGGTCAAGTTGGGAATGGTAAGCAGACAACCGAGTTGCAGCAGCAATATTGGGAAAAAGCATTAGACAGGAAATCAAAGGTGCATGTATTAAAGAAACATCCTTAATGATGTGCAACTTTAATCTGCATATAGATTGGGACAGTCAAATTAGTCACAGTACATGAGAGGAGGAATATCTGCAGTGCTTATGGGATGGTTTTCTAGAGCAATACATTGAGGAACAGGCCACATTAGACTGGGTACTATACAATGAGAAAGGATTCATTGGCAATCTAGTTGTGAGTTGGGGATGAGTGACTGTATTGTGGTCACTCATATTCTTTCTCAAGGTGGATAATAATGAAGTTGATTCTGAGACTAGGATCCTGAATTTCAATAGAAGTAACAATGATTGCATAGGGCATGAATTGGCCATGATGGACTGGGAACATTACTGAAAGGAAAGACAAAAGACAGGCAATGGCAGGCATTTAAAGAATGAATAGGTGAACTCCAGAAATTATTTATTCCAGTTTCACACAAGAGTGGTAAGGGAATTGTGGTGAAACCATGACTTACAAGAGAAATTAGAAATAGTATCAATTTCAAGGAAGAAGCAGACAAATTGGCAATAGGTTTGAGGATTGGGAGCAGATTAAAATTCAGCAACGGAGGACCAAGGGATTGATTAAGAATGGAAAATGGAGTATGAAAATAAGCTGGCACAAAACATAAAAACTGACTGTAAAAGCTTCTACAAATATGGAAAGAGAAAAGATTGACAAAAACCAATATAGGCCTCTCACAGTCAGAAACAAGAGAATTCATAACAGGGAATTTTTACTTTGCTTCAGTCTTCACAAAGGAAGACATGAGTAATGTATCAGAAGTGCTGAAGTAAACATGTTTTAGTGACGAGTTGAAGAAAATCAGTGTTATCTGAGAAATGGTTTTGAGGAACATGATGGGAACAAAGGTGGATAAATCCCTAGATCCTGATAATCTTCATCGCAAAGTACATAAGGAAGTGTACTTTATCCCAGACTAGTTTAGGAAGTGGCCCTAAAAGTAAAAGATCCACTGGTGGTTATTGTCCAAAATTCTTTGGACTCCTATACATTGGAGGGTAGCTAATGTAAGCTCACTTTTTAAAAAGGGAGGTAGAGAAAAACAGAGAACTAAAGACCAGTGAGCCTAACATCAGTACTGGAGAAGTTGCTAGAGTCCATTATTAAGCATTTCATAACTCGGCATTTGGGAGGCAATGGTATAATCGGATAAAGTCAGTATGGATTTACAAAAAGGATATTGTGCTTGAAGAATCCACTGGAATTTTGAGGATGTAACGAGTAGAGTTGACAGAGGAGAACCAGTGGAGATGGTTTATTCAGATTTTCAGAAGACGTTCGACAAAATCTCACATAACGGACTACTATATAAAGTTTAAACACATGGGATTGCAGGTAATATCTTGAGATGGTTAGGAAGCTCGTTAATAAATAGAAAGCAAAGAGTTGGCATAAATGGATTTTTTTCCTGATTGGTAGTCAGTGACTAGTGGGGTTTTTGTGCGAGGACCCCCAATGTTCACATTATATATTAATGATTTAGAAGAGGGAACTGAAAATATTATCTCAAATTTTGCAGACGGTACAAAGTTGGGTAGGAGGGTGAGCTGTAAGGAGGATGCAAAGATGCTTCAGCATGATTTAGACAAGCTGAGTGTGGGGAATCTGCATGGCAGATGCAGTATAATATGGATAAATTTGAACCTCTCCACATTGGTTGCAATAATAGGAAGACTGATTCTTACTTGAATGGATGTAAATTGAGAGAGGTGGATACTCAGCAAAACCTTGGACTCCTTGTGCATCAGTCACTCTAAATAAATGCACAGATACAGCAGAAAGTAAAGAAGACAAATGGTATGTTGGCCTTCATGGTGAAAGGATTTGAGTATAGGGATAGGGATGTTTTGCTGCAATTGCACAGGGCGTTGGTGAGGTCACATCTTGTGTGCAGTTTTGGTGTCCTCATCTGAGGAAGGATGTCTTTAGTATAGAGGCAGTACAGCAAAACTTTACCAGGCTAATTCCTCTGTTGGCAGGTCTGTCTCATGAAGAGAGACTAAATCGGTTATGATTGTATTCACTGGAGTTTAGAAGGGTGAGAAAGGATGTCACAGGAACTTATAAAATTCTAACAGAATTAGACAGGGTAGATTCAGAAAGAATGTTCCCAATGACAAGGGAGTCCAGAACAAGGGGTCATAGTTTGAGGAAAAGGAGTAAATCATTTAGAGGTGAGGAGAAATTTCTTCATCCAGAGGATAGTGAATGTGCAGAATTTACTACCACAGAGTGTACTTGAGGCCAAAACATTGTCTGATTTCAAAAGAAATTAGATTTGGCTGAAGGAACTAAAGGGATAAAAACATACAGAGGGGAGGAGGGATCACAACACTGAATTCAATGATCAGCCATGATCAAAATGAATAATGAAGCAGGGTCAAAGGACTGAATGGTCTACTCCCCTTTCTAGTTTCTATGTTCCTACGTAAGCATAACTGTGAAGGACAATTCAAATCTAAAATTTTGACATTAAAGAATCTTTCCATTGTGGGCCTATGAACTATGATAAATATATTCATTACTCTTCACTGTTGGGAATTATTAGGAATGATCCTCAGACAAAGCAGAAAGATGCAGTTGTCACTTGCATTTCGATATCCAGTCTTCCCAATATCTCTACTGATAAGCAGCATTGCAGATCCAGTTAAAATGTCCTGAATATTTGAACCACATAGACTAGGAGGGTCCCAGTTTTTATGCATCATGCGGTGAAGGCAAGGGAATTTTGAATCATGTGGTAAAAGCAAGAGAATTTTGAATTACATGGTGAAGGCACTCCGACATGCCATTCAGTAGAGATTTCCAGGAGCTTTTCAAGAACTTGCTTCATCACTAGTTTGTCAAGGACAACTGGGGATGAGTAATAAATATTGCCAGTAACACAGAACAAATAAAAATAAGTGCCAATGATATCAGGTAAAGGCAGCATTCGGCTCAGCTGTGATTTCTTCCCCCAGCAAGCTTCTCACTGCAATAATCTATTTTCATTTGATTGTAAAGCTTCCTCCACCACAATAACTAAATAATATTTCATCAGGCAAGGAGAAAAAGTTGTCATACAGATGATGCACTACTTAAAAGCCTCAATACACGCATATATATATTTAAATCTTTGCTCATGTTTAATTCAGCAAAACAAAATGCATTCCTGATCAAAGGAGCAATTGCACAAAATCTCAACCTTGCAGAATGGTAAGATGTGCTCAGGAGGAAGGTGAGGGATGCGGGGCATGGTAGGAGGAGAGGTGACAAAATGTACTGGACACAAGAACTTGGACATCTTTGGAATAAATTATTTTTATAAGTGTTTGCTTCACTATTTTAGTCTAAAATGAAAAGTGCCCTGATACTCTGCATCATTTGCTTAACCATTTAGGACATTTTCATTATCTCCATTGGAAAAAAAATGTCTGAAAATTAGCACCAACTTAGTCAGCTGAAAAAAGTGCAAAAATATTCATCAGACAAAATAAAGAGCATTCACCAAGGATATTCAGAACTACGTCTTGAGAATTCCCAATGGTTAGATAATTTGCATATCAATCCTTTGAAGTGTCTAGGAAGATGTTTATGAGGAGCTGCATAATTTTATTGAATAAATAAACTTTCTTGCAAAAATTGAATAGTTCTAATGAATCTGAATCCAATAATTTCATCCCTTCCCTGTGTTGAATGTGTTTTGCACTGGACTGATTCAAAGGCACAAAGCTATTCCATAACATTCTAGAAGTTATGGTCAGAACATGTACAAAGCATGTTCTATTTAATTCACTGTAAAAGTTTGAGTATATTCAATTAATTATTTGCTTAGTGCCCTGAGATTCTGCAATACTGAAACATTACAGACTCTTTAACCAGGTTGTTGGTTATAAGAATGTCAACAATGTAATCGATCTATTCATGCTCTGTAAAACACCAACAAAAGATAAAAAAATTCAGTGCATTTACTTGCTGAATTGCTGTCTGCGAGAATACTTCAATATAATTGGCTGTCTACCCTGCTTAGCGTCATAGTCATAGAGGTTTACAGCATGAAAACAGGCCTTTTGGCCCAACTTGTCCGTGCCACCCTTTCTTTTTTAAAACCCCTGAGCTAATTCCAATTGCCCACATTTGGCCCATATCCCTCTTATAACCACTGTACCCATGTAACTATCTAAATGCTTTTTAGAAGACAAAATTGTACCAGCCTCCACTACTACCTCTGGCAGCTTCTTGCAGACACTCACCACCCTCTGTGTGAAAAAATTTGCCCCTCTAGACACCTTTGTATCTCTCCCCTCTCACCTTAAACTTGCGCCCTCTAGTTTTAGACTCCCCTATCTTTGGGAAAAGGTATTGACTATCTAACTGATCTGTGCCCCTCATTATTTTATA
Organism: Sphyrna mokarran; assembly: GCA_024679065.1. Taxonomy (NCBI): domain Eukaryota; kingdom Metazoa; phylum Chordata; class Chondrichthyes; order Carcharhiniformes; family Carcharhinidae; genus Sphyrna; species Sphyrna mokarran. Next base: position 72,955,114 of record JAGIQG010000008.1, on the reverse strand, counting down.
GATCTCTATAAGATCATCCTTAGCCTCCTACACTCTGGAGAAAAAAGACCCAGTCTATCCAGCCTCTCCTTATAACTCAATCCATCAAGTCCCGGTAGCATTCTTTTCTGTACTCTTTCTAGTTTAATAATATCCTTTCTATAATAGGGTGACCAGAATTGCACACAGTATTCCAAGCGTGGCCTTACCAATGCCTTGTAAAACTCCAACAAAACATTCCACCTCCTGTATTCAATGTTCTGACCTATTAAACCAAGCATGCCAAATGCCTTCTTCACTATTTTGTCCACCTTTGACTCCACTTTCAAGGAGCTATGAGCATGTACCCCATGATCTTTTTGTTCTGTAATTCACCCTAATGCCCTACCATTAACTAAGTTCTGCCCTGGTTCAATTTACTTGATGACATCACTGCCAGATGATGCTAAAGGATGCCCTGGACTAGGCTCCAGAATCAAATTCATATTAGGAAAAGGAAACCCAGCCCAAAGAGATCGCTAGGTCTTGGCAGTTAGCTTTTTTTGACACCATCAATTGATGTTGAAATTTGGGCCACTACCTCATTAGTTGAAGTCACATTTCAAAAACAATTAAACCCAAGGCCTGGATTCACTGTCTTAACATGTTATTAGAATGATTCAAGTTACCACAATAATTTCTGCTCAACTTAGTTATATATTTTTAATATATATGCTGATGGATTTGCATGGCCAAAGATTTTGCTTTCCTAACACTGAAAATGTAACAAGAAGTAAATGAACTCATGCTAATGATATCCTCTGAGAGACCTCACTTTGTTCACCAGGTGCAAAGTTTAAATTTCCTTGTCATTCCTTTGTAGGTAAGTTTATAAATAAATAGGAGAGCTGGCTGCTACATCATCAAATATAAATAAAACTGAAGAGAACACCTCAGCATCGACTGCCACCAGAAGTGCAAATTGCTTAAAGTTTAAGACATCTTCACATTCCCCTGCTGTGACAGACCAGTTCTTATTTCTAAATTTTCACCATTTGAAAAAACACTTACAGTGGAATCTGACAAGGTGCCCTTGACCAGAGAGAAAAATCAGGGATTATTCAATTCGTATAAATACAGGTACTAAGACAATTTCCTGGTATGTATATTTAGCACATCAATGCATTCTTCCAGGGAAGAAACACAGAAAAATAAGGAAGAGAGTTAAAACTGGGCTCTTGCTGAAAAATTCTGCCAACATTCTTGCACAGCTGAATTGTCAAACAAAATCTGGAAATTCTGGAGCAGATAGATCTCACGTGGTTTGCGTAAAGGCTTTCTCTGGGGAATACAGAGCATGACTGGTGGAGACCTGTTTTTGTTTTGCAAATTAATTCCTTCATCCCTCCCCCTTGAGCTTTGCAATTCCCTCCTTCAACTTCTCTTTCTTTCTCTTCACCTTTAAGGTGTCCTATAAAACCTAACCAATATTTTGGTCACTTATCCAAACATCTTCCTTGAATTGGCTGATTACATTTCTGTTTTGTATTAAGAGTTATACAACGCAAGCTGTTGTTATGAACTGTGCAGACTGAATGGAAAGATTAATTTTCCTCCAAACAGCTCTGGGATGGGACTGGCAAAACCAGGACATCCACTATATGGATGAGATCATGTGTATTTCTGACAGATATCAATGCTATATTTGCTCACCTTATCCTTTTAAGAGTATTGTTAAGGGGAATCTTGGCCAGATGAATCAAATTTGATAATGCAGACCAGAGAAATGGCCACAGACAGAGATTGTTTTCCATACTTGGACAAGACATCCAAAAGGCTCAGCAGGGTTCATGTCTCTCACACATTGACTACCAAGAAAAGAGTAATGACGTCTTCTTGGCATCACAAATATCACAACACAAACTCAACATCGGAGTGTGTGTTTGAAGGTATTCGTGGAGGTTTCATCACATGGCCTTCAAATGTCCAATCAAGCTAAACAAACTTTGTTGTATATTCAATATTTTTAAAACCAAAAAGCAGGGTGAGAGAAACGCATCAACCAAAATTTTATGCAGTGAAATCGGAGATGTGTCTGACCTGATCTAGCGCAAAAATGTGTGGATGGAAGCCAAAAGCATGCTCACCAACATTTAGTTTCACTTAAGCCAATAAAGGCCCAATCAATCAACTGGGATTGCATGGTTTAACGCTTCGTGCATGGGCTAAATGATCAGATGGCCTTCACATTTTTGCACTGTTCTCAATCCAGGGTGGGATTAAATTCCCAAAGATGTCTGAAGATTGAGGAAGTAGGAATATTGCTGTCAGTTGTTTGTTGTTGCATTGGAGATAGTTTGTGGCAAATATCCATTAACAATGCTGCAGCTCCCTGAGACATCTCCACAGTGGTTGTCAACATTCAAGGAGCTTGAGTGAAAGCCTCTATCCACACTTTTCTCCCCGTTCTCCACATCCCCCTACAGGTCACTTGTTGACCAGCCAGCCATCTTGAAATCACTAACAGAAGCCAATGGAGGACAATTTCACAACCACTTCTGGTCTCAGCAATCACACTCACCCAACAAAAAGTAAAAACTCAGGTCCATTTCTTCACATATCCCTTATAATTTTTCTCCTTGGTCACATGCAGGAGCATCCAGAAGATCGATCTTTAATTCTTGGAAGATCCAGCACAATCCAGGAATGTTAGCTACCTTACCTAATGCTTTCTGGGAAGTTTATAGATGGTGAGGCCAAAAGGAATCTTAAACAATTGTGAGCCAATTGCAGACAGGCTCATTTACATACAGATTAGCTACAATTTAATACAACTTCTGGCTCTGACTCAAGATGTTGTGGGTGGAAGTGAGCATTCACTCCTGGCAAACAGAAATGCTCAGGGGGAAATCAAACCAAATAAGTAGTCGCTCATTTTTCAGCAGGATTCTTCCATAAAGGACAACATTGATCATTATAAATCTAACCCAATTGTCTCTTCTCCTGCTGCTTTTATTCATTGTAACCATTTCCATATTTGCCTGCACTGTGAGCTTCAAGAGTTAATTAATGAAAAAATATTTTGCAGGATTGTATTGATAAATACATCTGAGAATCACACAAGGGGCACTGTATTTCCCTAAAGTAGTACACAGAATACAAAAACATAGAAAATAGAAGCAGTAGGCCATTCGACCCAGTGACCCTGGTTTGCCATTCAATGGGATCATGACTAATCCTCTACCTCAATGTCATTATCCCCCTCCCAACATCTCTTGACATTTTTAGTGTCTAGCAATCGATTTCTTTCTTAAATAGATGCAGTGTTTTGGCCTCCACTGCTTTCCATGGTAGAGATTTCCAAAGGTTCATCACCCTCTGAGTGAAGAAGTTTCTCCTCATCTCAGTCCTAACTAGCTTACCCCATATCCTGAGACCACAACTGATTGTTCTAGACACGCAGTCAGGGAAATCATCCCTGCATATGGTGTGTCCAGCCCTGTCAGAATTTTATATTCTTCAATGAAATACCCTCTCATTCTTCTAAACTCCAGTGAATACAGCTCTTTCTGGCCCATCTTTCCTTATATGACAACCCAGCAGTGTGTGATCCTCCATTTACAATACAAACAGCAAGCATGGGATATGGATGTGCAAAGCTATTCACCTGACATACTCAGACCAATATGGGAGGGATTCTTTGATTTTAATTAATTGGTTTAGTTCAAATTTTGGCTGGGGAAGGTAATTGAAGACTGAAAGATAGCTGGCTTTCCCACCATGGATCTTCATATGCCAACAGTCAACACTCAATAGGTGTGGAATGTCACACACTGATATGTGAAAAGACTCCATTTGTCGTCCAGCCAAGGAACTAAATACTAATACAATATAGTTTGGCCCTTCACAGGATTTTCCCCAATTTAAATAGGACTTCTGTCTCATTTTTGATCCAGTTGCATGCTTGGCAAAGAGGAGGAAATCTGCAGCATGTCCTGTGTCACCAGACCGACATTACATGGTACAAATCACTTGGTTGTGATTTGTAAACTGGTTGTCTGACGGTGTAGCCCAAAGAAAACAAGAAAGTACCTAAGTAACATAGAAAGTCAAATAATAATTTTACCTTAGGGATTTAAAAAAATGAAATTTTAATCTCTGTCTTTTTTTCAGTTTCTTTTCGATCAAGCAGAGTAAATAATAGAGCTTACACACAGCCATAAAATTAACTTCTCAAATGAATAACTAATTCAACTTCCTGTGGGAAAAATCCCCTTGTGTATTCTGCATTCAGCTCTCATGTCATGTATGCAACAAACCAATTACCACGCACAAAGCTCACAGTTTATCACTGGCAATAAGAATGGAGAGACAAGGTTAAAATAAACCAGCCGCATAATGAACTCTTACTGGCTGTTACTGAGTGAGAACAACATTGCAAACCCTTAGAATGCATTTTACTCTCTCAAGGGTTGCAGCATTAAAATATTTATCTAAACAAGTGCTCTTAGTGATTATTCTTTCAAATATGGTCACGCTTGCTATGTTTAACATGAGTCAGTCACCACCACATAACTTCCATGAGGTGCAAAATGGTTGGCTTGTCATTAGGGAGAAAGTAGTAAGTCAAAGCAAGGAAGCAGCACATCAGCAGTAACTTGAGCATCCTGCAGTTATTGGGTGAATGAAAATTCTCACTGATACGTGATCCAACAAGGTCTTCAGATGTTAAAGTAAACTGAATCTGTCAATAAATAAGTGAAAATGGGCATCAAGGTTTTAGCATTTCAATGCAATCATGTACAACTTGTCCCAGTTTACTCACTGAATGGAGCAATTCAGCGCCATTATCCAATCCCCTCAGCCTTTAGTATGCCGAGACACAGACCTTGTTCCATCTACTTTCAAAAGGTTACACATTCAGCAGCTATTCCAAGCAATGTCCAATCCACTTCCTGCCTACGGAGTCACTCACTGCCTTTTGTTAATAGTATTTCAGAGCAGAACTGTTCCAAGAAACACAATGTCACCCAACTCAAACGCCAAGTTCCAACCTCAGACAACAAACTCTCCTCTCTTCTCAGAAATTAATAGGCATGAGCAAAACAGGAATAAATGTTTGGTAGTGAAAAGGAGAGATTTAAATTCAAATCATTCTGAACCTGGGAATTTTAAGTCGTATAATTTTGAAACTGACATCAGTTAGCCACTGCTTCTTCCATGGAGCGAGTGGTTAAGATTAATATAAGAACAATGATAGAGCAAATGTTGTCATGATAACTGAAAGAAAAATTTTAGCATTATTGACAAGCTCTGAAATTCCTTAAACAACTCCCTTCTCTCTTCTCTAAGTCATTTCTTAAAACCTGTCTTTTTGACTAAGCAAATATGTAAGTAATATAACTTTATGTTGCTGGGTGCAAATTCTGCTTGATAATCACTCTTGCAGAAAACCTCAGGACATTTTGCTACAATAATAACATCATAAAAATGCAAGTTTGTGGTGGAGACACCAACATAATAGCAGAGTGTTGAGATTAGCATGCTCTTCTGGTTTCATGACCTGAATGAAAAACACATGCCATTACCGTTGTTCGTGCCAATTTTCTCTCTGTTATCCTCCCTGGTACCGTACTATGCAACCAGTTTTTGACACAGTATCATAACTACGTATTTGTCTAAGGTACATTGAGTGTTACCTCAGCTTCACCGTGGAGTGATATTCAGTTGAATGTTGAGACATTTTTCATTGTGAGGAGCTTCAGCAAAACTGTCAAACTCCTGTTTTCAACACACATAATGTGACAGTTACAAGCTGAGGTTCCTCCGAACAACTGAGCAGCCTCTGAAGTCTATGAATTAGGTGGTAATGGTTAAACAACAGATTTCACACTGTCCATCGCCAAGTTAGAAGAGAAGATAACTACATAAATAAAAGAATAAAAGACAAGGAGAAACAGAAATGTATAAATTGTTATATATAAAGACAGAGGAGAGAGAATGAATGTGTATTTATATAAGGCAGCAAATGAGAAAAAGAGAAGAGTGGCACAATGGCAACCAATGCTGCCTCACAGTGTCAGGGATCCGGGTTCAAATCTGGCCTTGGGTGACTGTGTGGAGGTTCCTCGTTCTCCCTGTTTCTACGTGAGCTTTGTCCAGTAGGTAGTACTATGGTCAGAATTTCCCCGTGTCTGGGTGGGTTTCGTCTGGCTGCTCTGATTTACTCCTGCAATCCAAAAATGTGCAGGTTAGGTGGATTGGCCAAGCTAGATTGTCCCTTAGCATCCAAAGTTTAGGTGCATTAGCCTTGTAATGTATGGGATTATAGCAATTATAGCAATAGGGAGGAAGCATGGCAGGTGAGGTTGACGCTGCTTTCCCACTCTGAGATCAATTGAAATCCTTAAAGGGATAATTAATGCCCACTAAAAGATCTCAACCCACGGTTGCTGATATTAAAGATGGCAAAGACTGTTTGCCTGTGCAGTGGGGGAGGTTCCTCATTCAAATGTATGAATGTCCCAGCATCAGGAGTGAGAAGTCCACTGACTGCCACCATCACTCATCTCCTTGTCGCAAGCCTCAGGTGGGTGTAGTATGAGCAGCAATCAACATCTTCCTGGTAAGACGAGAGTAGAGAAGCCAGCCTCTAACTGGCTGCTGACTCTTGGCTTATTGCCCGCGACCCCCCCCCCCAGCTCCCGGCTTTAAAGAGGAAGGACCAGGAAAACAGCTTGCTTAATTTTAGCTTGCTAATGTAATTGCGTTTTTAGGAATTATACTAAATACCAGTCACTAGAAGAATATTCAAACACAAGAAAAGCTTTGCCCTTTATTCAAGGGTAATGCTGACCAAGTTACAACAAGTCCAAACTAAAGCATTCCATTGCCTACAAAATAACTTGGAAAGTTCCAAAATTGGAAAAAACCATCTCATAAAGGTAATTCTTTTTCTACTTTGACAAAATTTAGTAAAGGAAGGATTATTAACAATAGCAAAATGGAAATTAAATATTTTATTCTAATAAAAAAAGAAATCAAATGCTTTATTAATCTATCTCAATCTAGACTTCTTTCAGCAATTTACATCAATGACTCATCCTCCTTTAATCATGCAATCACTCCACAAAGGCAAAGAAAAAGAAGAAAAAGGGAACAAATGAGTAATTTCAAACATGCATGGCATGGTAAGTGTTGCATGCTTTGGAGGGTAAAGGTAACATCTACAACTCTCCAATACTAAAATTTTTCTTGTGTTATTTATGAGATGGCTCCAGGTTAATTGATCAAAAGTGATTGTTTTGCTTAATCAACAACTCCGTTATCGCTGGAGGGGATTTTCCACCTCCGTTTCGGTGGGTGGGATGGCAGAGGAGCGAAGGATCAAGAGGAGGTTCAAAAATGGCCACCAGGCGAATGGGATTTCCCTACTCGAATGTGCCCGCCCTGCCAGTGATACTACAATGTTCCCACCATACAGTAATGGGAACCCCATAATAATACATGAACATGTATTGAGTAGTCCTCCTCACTCTATCATCCTATGACGTTGGAGATACCCCACTCCATCACCCACATCACCCTCTGCAATCCCCATTACAACCAGCTTTGAAAAGTGGGAAACTGGCAAATTAAACTCACCGGGGAAGAGGGTGGGAGGTTAAGTATAGCTCTAGGGAGTAGAAAATTACGCTGATGGAGAGTCCTTTATTATTTATTATTGATTGGGGCGTCGTTTTTATAATCTGTCAGGAGCTGAGGTTGCTGGCGGAGTGGGCTCATTCAGAGCCTGCTCCATCTACCAATGGCATTGTGGGACCTCCTCTTCACTTTTTTATTCAAAGTGTTTATAAATATGGTGGGAAAAACATACAAGGCAACTGGCAGGCTGCCTTCTGCTTAACCCTTTGTAAAAAAGGGAATATTTCACCTTTTGTGTTATGTAGCCAACAAGATAGCAGGAAATGAACTGGACGAGCTTTGGCTTTCTTTTGCCTGGTAATCCTATGGTCTAATTTCAGAGAAACACCGCTAATTTGTCCTCGGCTGGGATTTTCTGGCCCTTCCTGCTAACGAGGAAGGGCGGCACAGGAGCACAGTGGTTAGCACTGCTACTTCACAGCTCCGGGGACCTGAGTTCAATTCCCAGCTCGGGTCACTGTCTGCGTGGAGTTTGCATATTCTCCTCCTGTCTGCATGGGTTTCTTCCGGGTGCTCCAGTTTCCTCCCACAGTCCAAAGATGTGCAGGTTAGGTTGTTTGGCCATGCTAAAATGGCCCCTTAGAATCCTGGGATGCGTAGGTTAGAGGGATTAGCAGGTAAAATAATGTAGGGATATGGGGATAGGGCCTGGGTGAGATTGTGGTCGGTGCAGACTCGATAGGCCGAGGGCCTCTTTCTGCACTGTAGGGTTCTATGATTCTATGAGATCTGTTAGTCCCACAAAAGTGAAACTCTTCCCCCAACAACGGGCTTCTCAGCAGCAAGACAGGCAAGTCACATACAAAACACCATAAACATCAGCAAGACCAGATGCCAGCTGCCAGTGACAAGCCATCTCCACTGATAGAAAACATATGGCGGGGAGGGGGAAACAATCCTGCTATTTGTCTGGCAATCATTTAAAGTTCAAGGATATAATGGTAAACCAGTAACTCTTTTTTTTATCGGAAATGTCCCCTCCTCGCGGAATCTAGTCTCACTCCCATTTGAAAGGCTGCAGAGAATCCACATGTTTGAGCTATCAATCTCAGAAGACAATGCTTCCCTGACATTAAAAAATCCCTAATTCTGACCTAACCTAAACGCATGTTTCCAAGATCTTGCACACTTTAAATAATCTATACAACTAATTTGAATCTAATTCCTTAAATTATCTCTAATATCAGTTTGTTTTAAATTCAACTTTTGAATGCGAGATCACAGGCAATTGCTCTCATGAAGATAATAGTGAGCCATCAAATAATGCCCCGGGGAGGGGAGGAGGTGGTGTGTGTATGTGTGTGTGTGTGTGTGCTCCTTCAAGTTGATAGGAGTTGCTGGTTTGGAAGGAGCCATCAAAGAAGCCTTGTCGAGTGCAACCCATAGTCCATGTTCTGTGGGTTGACCTACAATGCCATTAGGAAGGGAATTCCAGGACTTTGACCCATGACTGTGAAGCAGTGGCGATATATTTCCCCGTTAGGAAGGTGAATGGCTTGATGGCAATTTGCAGATGATGGTGTTTTCATGTAACTACTGCTCTTGTCCTTCTAAATGGAAGTGGTCATGGGTCAGGAAGCTGCTGTCTAAGGATCTTTGGTGAATTGTTGTAGTGCATCTTGTAGATAGTACACACTGCTGTTACTGAGCGTTAGTTGTGGAGGGATTGAATGTTTGTACATGTGGTGCCAATCAAGCGGCTGCTTTGTCCTGGATGGTGTCAAATGTTTTCAGTGTTGGTGGAGCTGCACCCATCCAAGCAAGTGAGGAGTATTCCATACATTCCTAACTTGTGCTTGTAGATGGTGTATAGGCTTTGGGGAGTCAGGAGGTGACTTACTCACCATGGTATTCCTAGCCTTTGACTTGCTCTTGTAGCCATTTTTTATGTATTGAGTCCAGTGGAGTTTCTGTTCAATGGTAACCCCAAGGATGTTGACAATAGGGGATTCAGTGATGGTAACACCATTGAATGTCAAGGGGTAATGGTTAGAGTGTCTCTTATTAGTGATGGTTGCCACTGGCATCTGTGTGGCACAAATGTTACTTGCCACTTGTCAGTCCAAGTCTGGATATTGTCCAGATCTTGTTGCATTTGAAAATGGACTGCTTCAGCATCTGAGGAGTCATGAATGGTGCTGAGCATTGTGCAATCATCAGAGAACACGTTACTCGTGGCACTGACATTGAATCACTCTTCCAAGTCAACATGATTCAATATTCAAAAAGATCAGAGTAAATGTTGATGGTAAAGGATAGAGTCAAACAAATTAATTTTGTGGTTAATTTATACATTTTAAGTTTACTCAAGTTCAAGAGTTTGATTTCTGCTAATAAACAAACATTTGCAAGGACCAAATCTGATATAAAAGCTGAGACCACAGCTATCTGAAAGGTACGTATCTTGGAGTACATGTGGCAAGCATTCATTTTCAGCCAAGCAACACGACCCACCACTCTCTATCATTTTGCTAACAGCGCAGTTCTCCAAGAATTCTGGGGTTACTTTCAGCCTCTCACAACCACAGACCTCAATTCCACTCTCTGCTACAGTTTTCAATTTGATATTATCAATGCAATATCCTGTTCTCCTTTTGTATCAGCAATCATTAAACCACAGCTCAGGATGGCTTGTGAAAAAATTATTAAACTGCCTCAAGGTTACCAACTAATGAAGTGTAATATCTAGAAGAGGACAAGAGACCAATCTCAGATAGTGCTCACAGACAGTGAATGCAGCTGATCAATAGTACTGCTTATCTGCTGTGCCAAATTTCCAATGCAATGGGCTATAAAATATTAGTTTTTGTAAGTTCATATTCCCCAACCAGCTGATAAAAATATTTATTTTTAATGATTTCAGGAGACTATAAAGAAGAATTAAATCTAAAACAGTAATCATTTCACAATTGTTACCTGTACATTAGACAACAGAATGGTATCATCATAGTACGAGTCCATGTTTGCACAGTGGCTTGAGACAGTATTGCTGTATCACCAATTACAGACAACATTACTAACCACTTTAAATCTCTGGCTAAAACTACGTTGAAATGGCTTCTCAGTGCAGCAGATGTTTTGTGCACTTTAGCATCAACTTGCCACAGCAGGAACACTGCGGGAGTTTACACAGTAGGTCGTCTTTCGTTGTTTCAGGAACTAAACCTGTCTAAAAGTGTCTCATTATTTTGACACTGTGTGAGCACTAAATCCAAATTGTTCACTCTTCTTTCTATACAATTAATGGAATTATTTCTTATTTCCTTCTAATCATATGTTTTCAGTAGGTTGTAGTCAATTATTTATCTTGCCAAGATGTGAAATCAAGCAACATTATTATTTTAATGTGCATCTACCTTGATCCTTTTCAACTTTTTTCTCCATTAAAAGAGGCATTATCAACTCCCTCTTTAAATTCCACTTCTATGAAACAGATCATTTCTTGGATAAAAGATGACTAATTAGCTGCTTGGCAAGTTCTTACTTTTTTTACTTCAACATTGGCAAGCTTGTTGTTCATCCACCGCTCAATGCCTTGACTCGGATTGGTCATTTCACAGAAATATTTGGCTGTCTTCTCTAAGTGTATTAAAACTGCTTATCAGAATTTGTGCCACTCTGTATAGTGTCACCATAGTAAGAAGTCTCACAACACCAGGTTAAAGTCCAACAGATTTATTTGGTAGCAAAAGCCACTAGCTTTCGGATGGCTGCCCATTCATCAGGTGAGTGGGATCTCAGTTCGTAAACAGGGCATACAAAAACACAAACTCAATTTACAAAGTAATGGTTGGATGCAAGTCTTTACAAGTAATCAAGACTTAAAGGTACAGAATATAGGCCCGGTTTAACTAAAAATTTGCAAAATCACAGTAAATTCAGGTGCTGGGCCTTTAATGTGAAACTGAGCAGATGGTACCTTTATTGACACCTGATTTGGATGTGGGTTCGATCTGCGTCCCAATCGGGCAGCCCGACAATTTAAAGGAAATAGCGTGCATTTAAATCAACTTAATGAACCCCAATCTCTGTTGGGGGGGGGGGGGGGGGGGGGGGGGGGGGTGGGGGGGGGGGGGGGGGGGGGGGGGGGGGGGGGGTGGTAGTGGTGGAGGATAGGGGGAGGATGGACTCAGGAGAATCTCCATAACATTCCCCCCAACCCCCAACCAGGGATCTATCTGAGCCCGCTCCCTCCCCCCTCCTCTGGCAGACGCCAGCGGAAGGCCAGGAAGGTGCTGCAGGCTGTCCAACAATCACAGTAAGAAGTCTCACAACACCAGGTTAAAGTCCAACAGGTGTTGTGAGACTTCTTACTGTGTTTACCCCAGTCCAACACTGGCCTCTCCACATCAATGAGTGCAGGTCAGAAGAATGGTGGAGAGAGAGCAGCAATCCAGGTAGGTTGGGGTGTGCTCTGCCAAGGCAGGTGGTGGTGGAAATTCTGATCACAGGAGAGGGGACTGCCTCCAAGGGGGGGGCTCTGACCATGTGGTGGAGGGCCTACCTCCCTGGGGGGGTCCGATCGCCAGAGGGGTGGGGGGCTGCCTCCTGGGGGGAGTCTGATGGGGGAGGCTGTATGCCAGGGAGGCCTGACTCTCAGAGGGGTCTGATCGTGGCTCATTCCTCCCTCCCCATCCCCCAGTTCTGTCTGTTTTGTCTTTGTGCCCAGGCGTGCTGTTTCAGATTTTTTTCGAACTGTACATGTGCAGCTCAGAGCTCCGATCATTCCACCAGCGTTAAGCCCCACCGCAGAGCGGACTGGACAGGAGCCGGCAAAAAAGCGTACGGGCGCACTGGAACGAGGATTCCACGCTCGGATCCATTTTACATCCAGATCCAGTCCTTAGCCTCCAATTGTTAAATTCGGGCCCAATGTGAGTGGAAAGAGGGTTAAGCACAAGTTAAATAGACATGTGTTCTCTTTAACCAGGATAGTTAGTGAGATTTTCAAAGTCCAGGCAAGTCTGGAGGTTACAGATTGTGTGACATGAACACAAGATTCCGGTTGAGGCCGTCCTCATGTGTGTGCAACTTGTATATCAGTCTCTGCTCAGTGACTCTGTGTTGTTGTGTGTGTGAAGACCGCCTTGGAGAACACAACTCTGAAGATCAGAGGCCGAATGCCCATGGCCACTGAAATGTTCCCCAAACAGGAAGAGAACACTCTTGCCTGGTGAACGTCAAGCGGTCTTCATTCGTCCGTTGTCATAGCATCTGCATGGTCTCTCCAATGTACACGCTTTGGGAGATCCTTTCCTACAGAGTATCAGAAAGACAACATTGGCCTAGTTGCAAAAGTGTGTACCATGTACCTGGTTGATGATGTTCTCACATGAGATGATGGCATCATGTGGATGATCTGGCATGTCTTGCAGCAGTTGCTGTGGCAGGGTTGTGTGGTATCATGGTCACTGTTCTCAAGAAGGCTGGGTAGTTTGCTGCAGGCAATGGTCTGTTTAAGGTTGTGCGGTTGTTTGAAGGCAAAAAGTGGGGATGTGGGGATGGCCTTGGTGAGATGTTCATCTTCATCGATGGCATGTTGAAGGTTACAGAGAGTACTGGACAAAGAAGGGTACTCTCTCTGCTCTGTCTCATGTTTGTCTTCTGAGGCGGTGCGGTTTCTCGCTGTGAGGCATCAGAATTGTCGACAAACGAGTCGAGCACCATATCCTGTTCTTATGAGGGCATCTTTCAGCATCTGGAGGTGTCTGTTGCAATCCTCCTCATCTGAGCAGATCCTGTGTATACAGAGCTTATTCATAGAAGATGGCTTCTTTAACATGTTTGGGGAGAAGTGGAGCATCATGAGGTCATCCGTGGGCTTGCAGTACAGTGAAGTGCTGAGGTGACCATCCTTGATGGAGATGCATGTATCCAAGAATGCAACCGAAGAAGCTACATACACTTGTAACTCGGCCAACATTGTCTACCTGATACGCTGCAGGGAAGGATGTCGCAAGGCATGGTACACTGGGGAGATCATGCAGAGGCTACAACAACGGATGAATGAACACTGCTCCACAGTAACCAGGCAAGTCTGTTCTCTTCCTGTTGGGAAATACTGCAACGGTCATGAGCATTCAGCCTCTGATTATCGGGTAAGCGTTCTCCAAGGCGACCTTCACGACACATGACAACACAGACTCACTGAGCAGAGACTGATAGCCAAGTTTGCACACATGACGACAGTCTCAACCAGGATCTTGGGTTTGTGTCACACTATCTGCAACCCCCACAACTTGCCTGGGCTTGCAAAATCTCACTAATTGTCCTGTCTGGAGACAATACACACCTCTTTAACCTGTACTTAACCCTCTCTCCATTCACATTGTCTGTACCTTTAAGACTTGATTACCCTTAAAGACTCGTATTCCAACCATTATTTTGTAAATTGAATTTGGCTTTAGGTGCCCTGTTTAAGAACAAAACTCTCACTTATCTGATGAAGGAGCAGCACTCCGAAAGCTAGTGGCTTGTGCAGCCAAATAAACTTGTTTGACTTTAACCTGGTGCTGTGAGATTCCTTACTGTATTTATCCCAGTCCAACACTAGCATTTCCACACAATGTCACCATGTCTCTGCAAGTTTGTGTCCAGCAAACCAAGAGATCTGCATTTTATGTCATATGATGACAGGAATTAGAGTGGAAGCTTATTTCCTCACCCAGTTTCTAGATGGAAGCCTGAAGATGAATTGGCTACAATGAAATTATAAATTAGTTGACTCGCTAAGTCCTGACTGCTAATCAAATTATAATAATTAAAGCAGCAAACAATACAAGAAACTTGGAAATTGCAAGCACATCTCTGGCCTGCAAAGCAATGCATATGCTGCATTTTCTTCTATCCTTTCATGTTGTTTGGATATCATTAGTTAGGTCAGTTTTTAATGCCTATCTCTAATTGATCCTGAGAAAGGTAGTGGTGAGCCATTTTCTTGAACCATTGCAGTCGACATGATGTAGGTGCAGCCATGGTGCTCTTAGGAAAGAAGTCCTAAAATTTGGAATAAGTAATAGTGAAGGAACAACAATATAATTCCAAGTTAGGATAACATGAAGCTTAGAGGGGAACTTGCAGTTCCATGCAACTGTTGCCTTTGACATTTTAGGTGGCAGAAGTCATGGGATTGGAAAATGCTACTGGATGAACCTTGTGGAATTGCTGCAGTGCATCCTTTAGATGGTACATACTGCTGCCACTTTGCATTGTACTATCTCCTATGGATGGAGTGAATGTTTAAGGTGGTGGATAGGATGCCAATCAAGTGGGATGCTTTGCTTCAGATGGTGTTTAGTTCTTGAGTGTTGTTGCAACTGCACTCATCCAGGCAAGTGGAAAATATTCAGTTACATTCAAAATTTGTGCCTTGTAGGTAGTGGACAGGATATAGAGAGATAAAGGCTATGATTCTCCGTTAAAAAAACCAGAGGGGGTCGATCTTATCAAAAAGAAAATCTAAGTGCTGAGCAGGCGTGAAAATAGGAGTGAATTGCATCTTTTCTGTGGCGAGTTAAAATTCAATCTTATCACATTCTGAGAAGAAAATGAAGCAAGATCTGTTTCCTACCAGCAGGGTGGGGCTTAAGCATGCTGAAAGCCGGCAGATTGCAGCAGAGGGTGAAATTACACATGCACAGAGATTTGTCATTGCTTTGCCCAGCTACCACTGGTCTCCATGGTCTATCACCTTCCTCCCCCACCCCATCCCTTTCCCGGCTATCCTCTGCGGCCACTACTTTCCACCCCACTTGCATCAGTCACTCCCTCCCCAAACTCCTGCATAGGCCAGCCCAATCAACCTCCTGATGACTCCCCATCATCCCCTGCTTGTCTCCACATTCGGCCCTGCCCTCTTCAAGCCCTAACTCTCCAAGTAGAGCCTGGCTTCTCTAGCCATGCCTCCTTGACACTGCCCGATGCTCAGTGGGCACTGCTTGAGTGCCAGCACTGTCCAAGGAGCACCCTCTCCTTGCCCTTGACCTTCCGGGGCTGCATCAATGGCCTCCAGTTCTACCAGCAAAGCCATCGTGACAAGTATCTGTAGATGGGAACCATATATGATACACACCGATGAAAATCTTTTCCAGCGAAGCCGCTAAGCAAAGTGAGCCTGGTGTAAGATCGCAGGAGGCAGGTAATCAGGTACAAATCTGTTTTTCAACTCTCTCACGGTCTTACTGGCTTGCCACATCCATCGGTGTCCAGGATGAGAGTAAGATCATCCCTGGAGTGTTTCCCTTGGTGTTAGCAATGCTTCCTCACTCCTAACCACCTTTAGAGGAAAAGAAAATCCCCTATGAGAAACACACCAGTCAGCCTGGCCTCCTGGAAATCTGAAGACCCCTTTTAAAGGCCATTCCAATCTCAGCATTCCCCAAAAATTCTTTTTACCTTCCCCTCACAACAGACATAGCAAACACAGACTGATAAGGGGAACACCCACAACAGAGAGGGCCATTCTCTTCCCCAGACCACTAAAGAAACAGTTCATCCCACTGCCCTCCCCCCGGAACCCTGCCCCCTCACCCCCTATACCATGCAAGTATAAGGATGACCTGACACCATCACCCCTCAAGCAAGAGGCCTCAACAACCCCCCCCACAAGAGAGAGACACTTAATATGAAGTCTCTTCAGACCCTACTCCCTTTTACGCTACCCCCCTCCCCCATGGTAATGCCATCCTCGCACTATCTCCTATGATTAAGAACAAACATGTTTACAAACCTAGGTTAGAAAAGAGGAAGTGGAAGCTCCTGCATGCTGTGAAATAACCTGGACTTGTCAATCAGAAAAGGCTTGTTTATAAACACTGTGGTTAGAATAAAGAAAGTATTCTAGATATATTCAACCACGAAGGGAAACAAAAGTAAACAAAGCTCCTATTGCTGTGTAATAGCTTGAACCTGTCAATCAAGAGGCTGAATAAAGATACTAGATTGTTAAATTTAATGTAATCAAAGCTTTTCAAAATATTTGAGCTTTCTAGGAACGTTCAGAGACTAGAAGAAAAATGCAGTGTTAAAAAATGGGGCCAAGTGAGCAGTTGTAGTGAAAAGAGGAAATACTAGTGGCTTACTGGATTGAATCAACGATGAACTATTTGATCTACTCTGGAGATCCAATCAGAGCAGTTGCAAGTGCTGCAGTTTCAGTTCATGCAGGCTAGAAAAAGGGAATCTCCTGAGTAAAACAGATATCTCCTATTAGTCAGAGGACTTCAAAGGGGTCTGTTCACACCTGGAGCTTCTGAGCGAGGGTAACAGAAGCTCTTCGGTAGAATGGAGTGCTGCAGTGATCTATTGGCTTTCAGATGCCCAGAGGGCATGGTTAGTAAAGTAACCAGCCACATTGAAGGTTTTGCAGTACATAGATAAGAATGAAGATTTTCACACAAAGTTGCCTGAGATTACTATGCTAACAGCAATGTCCACTTTTCCCATGGCTAGGAGAGACAATCCAGATTCATCCACAAGGAGAATCCCTAGGTCAACCCCTTCCCCTTAGCTTGAGCTCACCCAACTCTCAAGTCCTATGGGGGACTCTGCCTCTGCAGCCTCGCAGCAGTAGAGGCTGAATGGGCACAGAACTTTCCTCAACCTCGGAGCCCAAGATATCACATCCAGTCAGGACGTGTACTGTTTGGCAACTGTTGGGCTTCCCACTGGGTGAGGAAAGGATGGCAGCACACCAGGAGGCCAGAGGATCTGGCCTCAAACTTGGTAATATGACGTTAATTTGATGTTAAGCGTACTAAGAGCAGATGGGAATTTGATTGAGGCCATGAGGCAGGCTGATAGAATCACTTGATACTTGGTGTGATTCCCATTTTGACCTTCATACCAGAGCCGAACCCGCCTGCAGCTAGCGGAAGCGGAGAATTGGCCCCAGAAAGTGAGTTGTTCGCCACAGAATTCCCAGCCTTTGACTTGATCTTGTACCTACAGTATTTATAAAACTGGTCCAGATCAGTTTCTGGTCAACGATAATCTCCAGGCGGTAACAACAAATCTCCAAAGGGTGAGAACAGAAAGCAGTACACAACTCATATTTATTGCTAAAACAATTCCCTAAAACAAGGTTATAATTCCACAACAGATGGCACCAATAGGAATGTTGAAATGATCAGCAAAGAAATTTCAAATCCACATTTATTTTCTCTGAAACATCCTGTTTCCTTTAAAAAAATACAGATTTATTTATAAATATCAGGGTAAGAGATGAACAACAAGGGAACCTGTTCAACATTCAGTTGATATGCAGCTGGGGCTGTCAGAGACCAAGACAACAAACTGAAATCACAAAGTGGAGAAGCAACATGCTGAGTAATGCATTTGGAGGGTGTGCAGAACTCAGATTCAATAGCAATACACATTGGGCACATAGGCTTATGGACAGCTCAATGACATTAGAAGGTACATTGTGCACCATCTGGACATGGCTTTTGTGCATAACACAATTAAGAGCTTAACATTCTTGCACGTCTACAATGTTTGTCATAGGCAGCTGAGCCTTTTTGGGCTGGAAACTCCCATAAAATATGACTACAGCAGCCAAATAGAGAACATTGTCTCTCTAGGCCAAACAAAACTAAAGGGAAGACTTCCATTTGTGTGGGGACTTTGACAACCCCAGGATATTTCCGAACAGCTCTGCAGCCAATTAAGTGGCTTTTTTTCTGAAGGATGGTGGATAATGTCAAAAATAAGCCTGGCAATTTTTGCACTTCAATGTTTCAAACAGCAATGTGACAATAACCAGAACAGACCCATGTCTACATCAGTGGGAACGAAGTAGAAATAGTTGAGAGCTTTCACGTTTTTAGATGTCCAGATCACCAACAACCTGTCCTGGTCCCCCATGCTGACACTACAATTAAGAAATTCCATCAATGCTTTCACTTTCTCAGAAGACTAAGGAAATTTGGCATGTCATTACGACTCTAGCCAACTTTTACAAATTCACCACAGAAAGCATTCTTTCTGGTAGAATCACAGCTTAACATGACTCTTGCTCCGCCCAAGACTGCAAGGAACTACAAAAAGTTGTCAATGTAGCATAATCCATTGACTGTCTACACTTCCCCCTGTCTCAGCAAAGCTGCTGGCATAACTAAGGACCCCACACACCCCGCACATTCTCTCTTCCACCTCCTTCCATCAGGAAAAAGATACAAAAGTCTGAGCTCACATACCAAACGACTCAAGAACAGTTTTTTCCCTGCTCCCATCAGACTTTTGAATGGACCTACCTCGCATTAAATTCATCTTTCTCTACGATCTATGACTGTAACACTTCATTCTGCAACCTCTCCTTTCCTTCTCTATGAACAGTATGCTTTGTCTGCATAGTGCACAAGAAACAATAATGTTCACTATATATTAATACATGTGACAATAATAAATCAAATCAGTTCTTAACTGAGTGCAAATGGTTGGCAGTGCAATTAATGACGCTTCCAAACATGTAAATCTCTCTGATTATCTACTGTGTAAAAGTGAAGAGCTCATTCTTGTTCTTGGTTTCAATTTTGGTGTGCCTTTGTCCCACATTAAACAGGAAGAGTTCAATCTGTACGCTCCTAGCTATCCCACCACAGACTACTGAAGACACTGAATCCTTGAAAGCTATCTAGCTGATATAGCACACATTGCAGAATAATGATCAACTTGGCTGAGCTTCGTATGCAATGCAAATTGTGGACAAAGGTCTTGTCCAGTGATGCACAGTGTTCTTTTGAATGATCAGATATACACAACAGATTCTCAGTTAATATATTGTCCCAATTTCTTTATTGTATTAAATATGGATTGCATTTCTTTGAAAGTTGCAGTTAAAAAAGCAGCCTTTTACGTGAAAATGCGTCTCACACAGAGGCAAATTATTCTATCTGATGTTCAGTACAGTATTTTATGCTGAGCCGCATGTTTATAATGTAATCTATCAGTGGTTGGAAGTGAAATAATTATTGACCTTCTTTTATCTACTACATGATAGAACACCGCAGTAACCATTCTTTTCCGAGCTTATTTTATGTTAATATGTGAATACACTACAATGTTTACATCCATCCACGTGAAGTCTTATTTTAGCAATGTCCGGTGCATGGGGCCAGATTTAAGTGCGCTAGTGTACAAATGGATTCAATAAACAACTGAGCAGTGGCAGAAGCTACATTAGCTCTGGCTGTCACATCAAATTAGGTGCAATATCAAACAAAAAGAAAAGCCAACAATGGGCTTTAAAATTAGGCAGCACTTAGTTATATCCCCAGTTCACTGAAAGCTCAGAGTACATGGTGCTCTATTGTTAGTCTTTGCTTCCAACTTTTTACTGACTGATTAGCACACTCCCTGCCTATACCACTGGCACTTCTTGGAGCTATTTCAGCACTAAGTGAATATTGCATACTGTTCATTAAATGCTCTTCCGTATTCTGACAGTGCCATCTGAACAGAAGGCAACCATAACAAAGAGACAGTGAACCTCAGAGCACAATGAAAAACTCCAAAATTCACAAAAAAATTCCAACAATCGCACTACAATTGTTTGTTTTATTACACATCCCTGAGATGGGGAGACAAGAAGAAATGTTTTTTACACAGCAAGTTGTTGCAGTGCTGACTGAAAGGGCAGTATAAGCAAATTCAACAATAACTTCCAAAAGAGATCTGGTTAATACCTGAAGGGGAAATCTGTAAGTCTAAGGGATAGAAAGAAAGTCATAATGACAGAGAGGGATAGAAAGACTTGCACTTTTCTAGTGCACTTCATGTCATCAAGCACATCAGAACACCTTTTGAACTGCAAAATACTTCTGAACTGCAATCAATGTTGTGGCTGTAGGAAACTCAGCAGCCAATTTGCATACAGCAAGATGTCACAAACAGCAATGTGATCATGATCAGTTAACCTTGTTTATGTGATGCTGATTGAGGGATAAATATTGACCAGGACACTGAGGATAACTCTCCTCCTTTTCTTCAAAATAGTGCCATGGAACATTTTATGTCTATCTGGAAGCTTGTCAGGAAGTGGAATTTTTCACCTTCCTCTATGGAAAGTTTGGTGGCAGGGAGACATTAAATTTGGTAGTAGGTAGGGACCACTAGTGGCCTATCAACAGCCTGATTGGCATCTCTCTGCAGCACAGCATTCCATGATGTAAAGATGCCGGCGTTGGATTGGGGTGGTAAGAACTCAGTAAGAATTTAGCAACACCAATTATTAATCCAACCGATTTATTTGATAGTAAAAAAGCGAGCTTTCAACACTCTTGTGTTGAAGAGTGTTCAACAGAAGAGTGTTCAACACAAGAGTGTTGAAAGCTCGCTTTTCTACTATCAAATAAATCGGTTGGATTAATAATTGGTGTTGCTAAATTCTTACTGAGTTCGCACAGCATTCCACCCAGGGTCTTGTTTGCATTGTTCACCTGAAAAGTGGCACCTCCAACAGTGCTGCACTTGCACTGATGTGTCAGCCTGGATTTTCCTTTTGTGCCCAAGATCCATCATAGCCCTCACATTCAGAGGCAAGAGTGCAACTAAGTGACCTATGACTAACAAGGGAGCTGATAGAATGAACGGCTTCCTGCACTATATGATTTCACAATTTTATGTATCTACAATCTGTCACTTAAAAAACACATAGGCAGCATCAGCAATAAACAGGGAACTTAATTTATTTAAAAAGTGAAACAAAACAGGTTGCTAAAAAGGCAAAGAAAGTGATCAAATCTTTTTTCTCATAAACATAAGTTGCATTATCAAAATCACTATAAACAGAACATCATTTTCTCATGATGTACTGCAGCCATAGTCAGCACAGGTGTTGCATTCACATTTATTAGCCTTCTCCTGTTTAACATCCAGCTTCCTTCGAGCTGCAGTCTTTGAAGCCATGAGCCATCTACGTGAGATATGCTGAAATGCACATTGTTATACAGATTGCAAGTTCAGCTTAATTAGATTTTCTGAAAGAATAGCTCAATATGACTAGCCATGCTACACTATAACATTACTTAAGATACATTTTATTTCCTCACATTAGTATTTAATGCCATTAATCTAATGATAGGTCTCTCCTTTTTTAAAATGAAGTTAAAATCCTCTGACTTAAATCATGAACATTTAAACATCTGAATGCAATTCAGTTGTTTGACGTTCCTGTCTTGGTGATAATGGAGGAGGTTTGACTACCTTTAGTTTTATTGCTTTACCTTTCCATTCTCTATGGATTCCCTCATTAATGATGTTGCAGGTGGCATCTCAGCAATGCTCCCTGTTTGATTTCCTTTCAACTCACAAAATCACCCTAGCGAGCAACGTCTTTGGAAGCATCATCATTTTGCACTTGCATGGGAAGTGCACGTTCACAGTTTCACATGCTGGGGTTTAGAAAGCACTTATTTGCTGCCTGGATTTTTAAAAAAATGTGCCGCTAGCTTGGGGAAATGTATTTTAATTTGAAAACTAATTAGCCACTAATACATATCATGTTGCTATTGCTGCACAATGAATGGAAGCAGAATGGGCTGGAAATCTCTTCTCTCAGTTGGATTTACAGGTCTTGATTCAAACATCTGAAACAAGCCTAAACCTGGTCCTTGCTTCCCAGAATCAAATGCACGCATAATGTGGCACTGTTTGACAGTAAACTGACTGTGTCGATGTTGCACAGATGACAGAAAAAAAGAGGTAAACATTATGGGTTAATTTTACAGGAGAACATATTATGCAGCCCAATGTAATGTAGCAGTGGAATGAGATCCTTAAGTGACCATTAATTGTCCACTTAAGGGCTTCAATAGGCCTTAAGGTGGGACTGATTGATCCTTACCTATGCCCCATAATAATGGGATAGATTGAGGATCGGGTAGGTAGATGGTGGATTGGCTACCCATTACTGTTATGCATCACTCACAACCGTCCCCTCACTATCACCACTACCACCGAGCCTCCCCACCACCTTCAAAATTGCCAGTGGGTTTGTGAAAATTTACTCCATATTGCTACATTGGGGTCCATTTTAGAGTTAAATTTAATACTTTGAGAAGGTACATTGCATTTAGCCTGTGCTATAACTGACCTGTGAGTGCTTCATCTGGAGATGAAATTCTTCATATTGTAAGATAGAAAGAAGCACTGGATAAAGTACTACATTATCAGGTAGTATTTTCTAAAAATCACAATGGATTGAAGGACTACTATAACATTGGTTGCAATTATGTGAATACTCACCATTCCCTTGGTTGGACGCAGTTGCAACAGCATTCAAGTAGCTAAACAGCCCCTGCACACACAAGAAGGAAATTCACTGGCTAGACTCAATATCCACCCTCTCCAGCAACAATGCACTGTATGTGGCAGTAACTCAACATGTCCTTTTGACAAAAAATTCCTCTCCCCAACTTGAGCACAAATACTATAAGATCTTGAGAATGCCACCACCTCCAGATCTAAACAAGGACACAAAACTTATGGACAGGTAAAGCTTACTGGTTCATTCAGCCTATATAATTCCTTAGTA
The DNA here is from genome assembly GCA_024679065.1 of Sphyrna mokarran. Lineage (NCBI taxonomy): Eukaryota > Metazoa > Chordata > Chondrichthyes > Carcharhiniformes > Carcharhinidae > Sphyrna > Sphyrna mokarran. The sequence continues at coordinate 72,931,920 of JAGIQG010000008.1, read as the reverse complement.
TCTCCAAACCAGATACTATCCAGTCACACCTAGGCCTATATCACCTTTCTAATGCCACGCCTGGATTAATACTTGAAAATTTTTTATACACACAAATGCCACAAAGAATGCACTGATTCCAGGAGAAGGCCCACTGCTATCTACTCAGATCAAGTTAAGAAAAGCCTTCAATGTGACCTTGTCAGTGCTGTGCACATATCAAGAACAAAAGATAAACTGGAAACAGAAAGTTGTTGCCAATTCAAATGGATCTACATAGTTCCTGCAGAATAATTGTGGAGGTCTGAATTGTGACTAATGCTATTGATCATGTTCCCTAATGATCTGAAAGAGAGTTCGAATGGAACCAATTATTCTGAACTTTGCAGATGATGTAAGATATGCATGGGAATACTAAAAAAAATAACTGTTTATGGACAGACTCAGGCAAGTTGGGGAAATCGTGCACAGCCTTTAATGTTTATACACTTGATTTAATTTATTATTGTCACATGTATTTACATGAAAATATTGTTTCTTGCCCATTATAAAGACAAAGAATACCAATCATAGAGAAGGAAACGAGAGAGTGCAAAATGTAGTATTACATCAGAGATAGAGTGTAGAGAAAGATCAGCTTAATGCAAGGTAAGTCCATTCAAAAGTCTGACAGCAACAGGGAAGATGCTGTTTTGAATTGGTTGCTACGTGACCTCAGACTTTTATATCTTTTTCCTGGTGGAAGAAGTAAGATGAGAGAATATCTGGGGTACATGGGATCCTTAATTATGCTGGCAGCTTTGCTGAGGCACTGGAAAATGTAGACAGAATCAATGGATGGGAGGCTGGTTTGTGTGATGAATTGGGCTTCATTCACAACTTTTTGTAGTTCCTTACAGTCTTGAGCAGAACAGGAGCCATATCAAGCTGTGATACAACCAGAAAGAATGGTGCATTTGTAAAAGTTGGTGACAGTCATAGCTGACATGCCAAATTTCCTTAGTCTTCTGAGAATAGAGATGTGTTGGTGGGCTTTCTTAACTATAGTGTCGGCATGGGGGGACCATGTTGTTGATGATCTGGCCCCCAAAAAACTTAAAGCTCTCGACCCTTTCTACTTCATCCCCATTGATGTAGAATGGGCATGTTCTCCTTATGCTTCCTGAAGTTAGTGGTAATCTCCTTCATTTTGTTGACATTGAGGAAGAGATTATCATTGCCACAATGGTTCACCAGATTCTCTGTTTCATTCCTGTACTCTTGTCTTGTTATTGTTTGAGGTCCGATCCACAACAGTAGTGTCGTCGGCAAACTTGAAAATTGAATTGGAGAGGAATTTGGCCACACAGTCATAGGTGTATACGGAGTATAATAGGGGGCTGAGAACACAGCCTTGTGGGGCACTGGTGTTGAGGATGAGCATGGAGTTGTTGCCTATCTTACTGAATGTGGTCTTGAAATGCATCATGGAGATTTGAAATTCCAGAAATTCCAAGCATGAGTATACTCTTTAAACATAACGGTCGTGATTTTTCCATCCCACTGCGCTAATTTGTTTTAGCACAATGGGCCAGGAACTTGTCACATCAGCCATTTTACGAAGTTTGAGCATGCATTTGCACCCCACTAGTGTCTTCTGGCAGCATCTGCTCCATCTGGAAATCAGCAGGGAGGCTCAAAAAGCATTAACATGGTGATTTTAATCTTATTTAAATGTGATTAGCAGGCCCAAGACTAAAGTCTTCAGGCTCACTAGAATTCCACTCCCCCACACCCCGAGAGTAGTTCAGTCCAGCTGGGACTACTACAGATCCCCACTTCTGGTGAACTAGTGGTCTACCTCACTTGGGTGAAGGGAAGCAATCGGGACTCCCCTCCAGAGGGATAGACAACAGGGGGGTCCCCCCTAGGCATTTGCACCTTGGCAGTGCCAGCCTGTGCCTCTGGCACTGCCCAAAAGGCAAAGTGCCAATGCCCAAGAGACACCTTGGCATTGCCCACCAGATAAGGAGCAGTGCAAAGGGGCTGGGGTATAAGGGGTTAGGGCCTAGGGATGGGGCCTGATTGGGCAGGGCGTGGGGGCGATCAGTGGGGGGAGAGGTGCGGTCCTACTGGCACTCCCTATAGGGATCAGTGGCGGAAGGAAGGAGGCCAACAATTTGGTCAGGTTGAGTAATCAGTGTGGGGAAGGGCCGGAGGGGGCAGAGAGGCTGGAGATTGGGATGAGTCCAATGGGAAGGTGTCAGGTGGTAATGGTGGAGGGCGCAGTGATTGGGCCTTTTGGGTCAGATAGCTTGTGTTGCAGATGTCATGGGATTGATGAATGATCAAGTTGGCCAGCAATCAAGATGCCATCAGCATGAGGGCATCGCACATGTGCCAATCTCAGTACTGACAGATTTGCACATGCACAGTAACCCATTCAGCATGTGGATTTCAGAGTGGTGGCCCCTACAGTGCATAGTGTGAGAGCGCCCCGCCCCCCAGTGATTACCCAGCCTGACTAAATTGTTGGCCTCCTTCCTTCCGCCACTGATCCCTATAGATCTCCCTTCACCCAAGTGAAGAACCAACAAAAAGCATAAATTACTCCAGTTTTCATGCAAATTTGACACTTAGAATTCCACCCAATCAACCAAGAAAGAGGTGGGGTGGGGGGAGTATCATCATTTGTTAACAGACCTGAGATTGGGAAATACGATTTTAGATTATATTGGCCAGAGCTATTGATTATCAAAGTGCACTCTGCATTGAAATAGAGTTTCTGCTTTGGGTACAATTGGGAATTTTGATGCAACTTACAAAATTGCTTCCCCTGCCACCTCCCTAACAAACACAACCCAGGACCAGAATTTATGTTGACGTGCAAATGGGCACAGATCCCACCCAAAAACACGTGAAAACACGTGAGATGATGTCAGGCATATATCCTGGTGTCAGAGCACAATGGTTGGTGAGTGCACAAGAGTTGGAAGCCCACTAACAATTAAGCAGGAGATTTAGAAATTTAGCAGATTATGGAGACAATTGAAAGAAATTCTACATTGCCTGTCTGCTTTGGTGGATGGGTTGACTGGCCAGGTGGTCTTTACATTTCAGCTGCAATCTTTATCCAGAGTGAGATGAAATGTCAGGACTGAAATAAATTTGAAACAGTTGTCTGGGGACTAAAGTACGTGCTTGAATGTACAGCCTTGACCCTGTTTGCATAATTTTCCATCGCAGTTTATTTTCCACAGGTCTGTGGATATCTGAGCCAGCTGTGCAGCGGCTGCCCCCCAACATTTTGGAAACGTCAGCCCACACCCTATTTGATCCTTTTTGCAAACTCGTGCAATGGATCACAGAAATTCAAGTTCGTTAAAATAACTTATGCTGAAAATTCTGTTATCTTCTGTACCTGTTAAGCCAATATTGGGAGATCTATGTCAAAAATACACATGAAAATTTTGAAAATGCTTTTGAAAACTTTTGAAAAATGCAGAGGCTGCAACAAAACAAATTCTGAAATAATAGGTAGGTGGGTTATTTAAAATTGATCAGGATAATGGAACTGAATATTATATTAGAGTCGAGGCATTATTGTTTCTTATAGAGAATTATTGCCCTCAGCAATAATTGCTCTCAGAACTCCTGAAGCATTTGATGTATAGAATTCTGTGAGTAGGCTATCTCAATGTCATGCAACCTGATGGATTTCCATAGGAGTCATGTTTTTCTGCCTCTTCCAGTACAAAGCATGTTTAAAGGATGGTTGAGTAGTGGATGAGGCAAGTTTATTCTCTCTTTCACTTGTCCCATGTCCCAAGGGGAGAAGTCACATAATAAAAACAATCTGGGCCATTCCACAACAATACACTTCCTTTCAATCATGAGTTGATCCTACCCATTTGATTACATGTGGAAAAGTTCCACAATAATGCCCCTTAATCCCCAGAGATATTCAAGCAAACTGCACAACATCCCAGAGGTTTATTATTTAAGCCTACAGAGAATAGTTCTCAATCATTCTCTCTGCCCAATTAAAGCAGCCATCATAATCCATGGAGCACTTGATCATGTCAGCCTATACTTACCATTGTAACCTTCAATACATTTGCCAACCACATAGATATCCAAATGTTTACAGCAGTTAAATTAGTGTAACATTAACTGCTTTTGTACGGAACCTTTTCCTTATACTCACTCATCTGTGGCGATGAACAATCTTCCAATCACTTAAAGCTCATTGATTTTCAATTTCTATCCTCTATTCTGCACCCATACTTAAAGTACAACTGCTCTTATATTGATGCCTCTCAATATTTTAATAAACATAGAACAGTACAGTGCAGCATAGGCTCTTTGGCCCCTCGAACCCAAGATCAAGCTATTCCACTCCCTATCATTCTGGCTTGGAGCATACTTCCCCATGGCTTCTATCTCCAAAGCTGTCTTTACATCCAGTTATTGCTTAGATTCTCTTAGGTATATCTTTTTGAAGGTAGAATGACCACACCAGTAAATTTTCAGCCTGTGTATATGGTCCAATCAGTGATCTACATCTATGATGGCTTGTTTTTTTGCAAAGCAGGCAACACTCTAGAAATATTGAATTTCCTTGTCTGGTCACCTACTAGCCAACCTAGCGGCCAACATCCTTCCCAACCTCAACAAGCTCTCAAAGGAGTGTATGATGCCAGGAGCCTGCTAAGCATATGAGAACACCAATTTTAAATCCAACCAATTTATTTGATAGTAAATCTGCTAGCTTTCGGCCTTTGTAGCCTTCATCAGGCGAATGAGATGTTCTGGTCTCCAAAAGCACACATATCAGCACAGACAGTTTACAGATTGCTGATTAGAATGCGAATCCTTACACCTAACTTGCTATTCAAATCTTAAAGTTTCAGTTTACCCCAGTCCAACGCCGGCATCTCTACATCGAGCATATGAGAACACAGGAATTCGGAGCACAAATATGCAATTCAGCCCATCGAGCCTGCTCCATCATTCAATCAGCTCATGGCTGAATTAAAATGAAGTTGACAGAAGTAAATTGGACAGAGTAATCAGAGGAGCTACCTTGCCATATTTCTGTCAGAAAACCTGCACAGAGAAAGACCTAATCCCAAAACTCTTAAAAGTTGTCCAGTTATTCAGCCCCTATGTCATTCTGGTTTCTCATCCTACTTATTTACACTGATCATCCTCATCTGAAATTTGAAACAAATTATAGCACCCAACAAAATAAATACTTCTTTAAAATTCTTTTGGCCAGCATTTATTGCCCATCTCTATTTGCCCTTGAGGGGATATTTAAAGTCAATGACATTGCTTTGGATCTAGAGTCACATGATGGCAGATTTCTTTCCCCAAAGAACATAAGAGAACTAGATTGCTTTTTACAATAATTGACAAAGATTTCATGGTCATCAACTAGACTTTTAGCTCCAAATTTTTATTAAATTCAAATTTCACCATCTGCTGTGGTGGGATTTGAATCTGAGCCCCCAGAGCATTAGTTTGGGTCTATGGAACACTAATCCAAAGTCAATAACACTACATCACTGCTTTCCCGTAACAGCTCAATGAAGCCTATTTGCTCTGAGTCAGTAGATTACAAGTTCAAGCATCAGTACAGACTTGAGCACACAATCTAGGCTGATGCTACAGTGCAACACTGAAAGAATGCTTAACTATTGAAGGTGCTTTACAATAAAATGCTAAATGAAGCATCATCTGCATTCTCAGGTGGACATAAAAAATGTGGTGGCACTATTCAAAGAAGAGCAGCAGAGTTTTCCCCAGAATCCTGGTACATATTTATCCTTCGAAACATGTGGTTATTTATTATGGTACTATTGCTAAAAATTAGCTATCACATTTTCAAAATTGGATTAGTGAAGCATTTTATTTACAGTCCAGCATTTTGAAATGTCCTGATAGGCATTATAGACATACAAATTCTTTCTTTAGGGTGACTTCTACAATGGACATGAGGTTAATGAGACTGTTGTCACCCAACAGATTTTCCTTTTTAGACATTTCTGAAGTGCATTGATTGCTCATTACAAGGCCTGTGGAACTTCTGCAGTTCTCAATGATTTCTTCCTGTCTCAACTACAGGTACACATCTTTGATCTGAACTCAGGGTCCATCAGAATTTTCTGTGGTGCTCCTTCAGGTATTCTTATTTCCTCTCACAATCGAAAGATGTGCAGGTTAGGTGAATTGGCCATGCTAAATGCCCCTTAATGTCTAAGAATATATAAGTTAGGTGGATTAGCATGGTAAATGGTTGAGGTTATGGGAATTAGAGTGGGTTGGGGAGTTGAGTGGGATGCTCTTTCGGACAGTCAGTGCAGACTCAATAGACCAAATAGCTTCCTTCATCACTGTAGGGATTCTATTAGAGAAAGATCATTTTACACCTTTTGCAGGCACAAACATGAAGATTACCTAAATGTCAAGACAATTCCACTAAAGTGAATATGAAATTTGTTGGGCTGTAAAAGGGAGATTTTTGAGTAGATCTTAGGGCAGTACTGGTGGAAAATTGGTCTGCGCAATATTCCATGCTCCTTATCAGCCACTGTGATTTAGGTTCTCTGTCAGGAGTAACAGAAGCTGTTAAATGTCTTCACCTAGATATTTAAATGATACATTTAAGGCATGATTCAATTCCCATCAATGCCATTTAGCAGCGGTGGAGCAAGAGATGCTTGAGTGTTACTGATACCCAATGTTTCTATGGAGCATTGGGGGAGTTAAAATTATAGATTTATAATTTAAATCCATTTCAAAGTGAAGGTGATCGGTGGTGAATTTAAATTTCTTTTTGAAGCAATAGGTCTTTCTCTTCATTCGTCTAAAATGCAGCTGGTCCACATTGGTAGTAGTTTTCCAATCCTCCCAAGCTATTTGGATTCAGCCACAGTTCCACCAGAAATCCAACTTTTGAAGTCAGGATTCCCATTATATCATTGGTCGGTGGTCAGAACAATCAATCAGGAAAATCCTGCTGGTTTAAAAGCTATTTTGGGTCTCCCGCCACTGTTTCTGCCTGCCAAAAATGGGACTGCAACATCCCTACATGGCACATGGCATATTCCTGACCTAAAAATGCTTAACCTTGACAATGGAAACCCAAATCAGTGCTAATAACCTCCCTCAACTTAATTCAGGAAAAACAAATGAGAAGTAACAAATGTTGAACAAATCTCCATGTGAATCCTATAAAAAGTCTAATTGTGTTTTAAAAACAATTCCTTCAAAACTAATGGTGGTATGTCATGCAAAGTGTAATTAGCTGATTTCAGCCTTGGAAGAAGTTACCATTGTAGAGAATGCTGTTACCACAAGATAAGAATTTAAAACTTATTTGAATAAAGTAGACTTTCTAGACAGAAAGCTAATGTGAATACATTAGTATGAAATTACTCGAGCAAAGGAAAGATTAATAATTGTATAAAATCCACCACTACCATTTTTAGAAAGCATTTTTCCTAAAACTTCACCTAGTAAGAAAAAAAGTGATCAACAATGAAGGTCTCTGATAAGGAAATGACATTTGATTCTCCTCTGACGACAGTGAAAGTTCGGATTATGGAATAGTCATTTATTCTTTATATTCATAAGAGTTCAGCGAGAAGGAAGTATAGAGAAATCTAATTAATAATCTTTGTAATCAAAGCATTGATATAACTCATTATATTGGTAACAGGCTCATTAAGCATCAATAAGAGTAATATGCTGTTGAGGGAGCCTTAGGGAGCCTCTATATGTTACACAGTGACGGAGGGAGTAAATGTTGAAGCTGTGGATGGGATGTCAATCAAACAAATTGTGTTGCCTTGGATTGTGCAAGACTCTTCAGTGTTATTGTAGCTGCACTTGTCCAAATAAATGAAAAGTATTCCACCAAGCCCCTGACTTGTGCCTTGTAAATAGTGGACAGTACTTAGGATGTTAGAAGGTGAGTCATGCTCCACAAAATTCCCAATCTCTGATCGTTTCCTGTGGCCAGAGTATATACATATACTGGTCCAATTAAGTTTCTGATCAATAGTGTCCATAGGCTATTAATAATGGGGGATTCAGCAATAATAATACTATTGAACATCAAGGGGATACGATCAGATTCTGTCCTATTGGATATCATCGTTGCCTGGAACTTGTGTGGCACAAATGTTGCTTGCCACTGAGTAGTCCAAATCTGAATATTGTCCAAGTCTTCTTACATGTTGACATGACTGCTTCAGTTTCTGGGAAGTCACAAATGGAGCTGAATACTTTTCTAATTATCCACAAAAATCAAAGCTACATCAATGATGAAGGAGCTGAAAATGGTTGAAACTAGGACATTATGCTGACAAACTCCTAGGAGTTTGGGATTGAGACTGAGATGCTTACCTTTCAAAATTCACAACCATTTTACTTTGTGTGAGATATGATTCCAACCAGAGGAAGTCTTTTAGCTGATTTTTATTGACTTCAATTTTGCCAGGGCTTCTTGACATCACACTTGGTTAAACGCTGCCTTGATGTCAATAACAGTCACTCTCACTCACCTCTGGAATTCAGTACTGTAATCTAAGTTTGGGCCAAGGTTTTTTAAAGAAGATTTAAAGAGCAACACAGCACGGGCAACAGGCCCTTCAGCCCAACGAGCCCGCGCCGCCATCATAACTATATAGTAGCAAATCCATTATCCTATTATGTTATTCCTATATAATAACATATATATTATTCCTAATATGGAAAATTCTCACTATAGGGACAATTTGTTTCCCAATCAGCCTAAGAGCGAATTTTTGGGTTGTGGGAGGAAACCGGAGTGCCCGGAGAAAACCCACGCAACCACGGGGAGAACGCGCAAACTCCCGCAGACACCGGCCCAATTCCAAGTGTCTGCACAGCCACATCGATAGTCTCTGAGCTGTCATGGTGCCCTTCAGATGGTCCACATAAAGCACTCATTTACGACATGAGGTACCAGGCAACCCATGAATCAACATCCAAGAGCTGTACCCGCACCACCTGCCGAATGCATGCTCAAAGTATGGACCGAATTACCTGTGGAAAAAGCCATAGTTAAACAGTCCTAATATATCCCTCTATCTGCATACCGCTCATGTGGCTGTCCAAGAGACCCTTAAACAGCCCCAGCGTGCCTGCTCCCACCACCTTACTCGGCAGTGCATTCCACACCCCCACTACCCTTTGTGTGAAAAACTGCCCTCTAATATTCGTCCTATACATAGCCCCCCTCACCCTATGGCCATGACCCCTTGTCCTATCCATTTCTAAAGGTGGAAAAAGTTTACCTCCATTTACTCTATCTATACCCCTTATAATCTTATACACCTCTATGAGATCCCCTCTAAGCCGACGTCTTTCAAGGGAAAACAACCCCAGTCTATCTAATCGTTCCTCATAAGACAGTCCTTCCATACCAGGCAGCATCCTGGTAAACCTCCTCTGCACTCTCTCCAAGGACTCCACATCCTTCCGATAGTACGGCGACCAGAACTGGGCGCAGTATTCCAAGTGAGACCTAACCAAAGTTCTATACAACTGCAACATCAAACTCCTACTCTTGTATTCTATACCCTTTTCTATGAAAGCTAACATACTATACGCCTTCTTTATCACCTTCTCCACCTGTGAGGACACCTTCAGAGACTTGTGAACCTGCACCCCCAAGTCTCTCTGCGTCTCTATGCTCCGTATAGTTTTACCTTTTATCCTATAACTCTCTTCTACATTTTTCCGGCCAAAATGCATCACCTCGCATTTATCCGGATTAAATTCCATTTGCCATCTATCTGCCCAGTCTACCAACCTATGTCCTGTTGTATTGCCTGACACTGCTCCTCTGTACCCGCCAATCCAAGCATCTTGGTGTCATCAGCAAATTTGCTGATCTCACCACCTACCCCTACTTCCAAGTCGTTTATGTAGACCACAAATAGAAGAGGACCTAGTACTGAGCCTTGTGGCACTCCACTAGTGACAGGCTTCCAGCCGGAAAAAGAGCCTTCCACTACTACCCTCTGTCTCCTCCTCCCGAGCCAGTTCTCGACCCATCTACATACCCGACCCTGTATCCCACGCGCCTTCACCTTCTCTATCAGTCTACCATGAGGAACCTTGTCAAACGCCTTACTGAAATCCATGTAGACGACATCAACAGCCTGTCCTTCATCAACTGTTTTTGTCACTTCTTCAAAAAATTCCACTAGATTTGTAAGACAAGACTTCCCCTTGACGAAGCCATGCTGCGTATCCCTGATCAGATCGCAGCGCTCCAGATGCTCATACATCCTGTCCCTAAGGATCCTCTCCATTAGCTTACCTATAACTGAAGTCAAGCTCACCGGCCTATAGTTCCCTGGGTGATCCCTCTGACCTTTTTTAAACAACGGTACTACGTTTGCTATCCTCCAGTCCTCTGGGACCTCACCTGTGTCCAAGGAAGAGACAAAGATTTGCGTCAGAGGCCCAGCCAAGTCTTCCCTCAACTCCCTTAGCAGCCTGGGGTAAATGCCATCAGGCCCCGGAGCTTTATATGTCTTTAAGCTGCCTAACAGCCCCAACACCTCTTTCCTCGTAATCCTTATTTCCCTCAACCGATCCTCAACTTTGTCAACATCAGGCACAGACATCTGTCCAGTCTCCTGCGTGAATACCGACGCAAAGTATTCATTCAGGATCTCCCCCATTCCCTCAGGCTCTAAGCATAGATCCCCTCCTCTGTCCCTAAGAGGTCCAATCTTGCCTCTAACCATCCTTTTGCTCCTTACATAGGTGTAAAATGCCTTTGGATTTTCCTTAATCCTACCTGCCAGAGCCACCTCGTGGCCCCTTTTTGCCTTTCTAATACCCCTTTTAAGATCCCGTCTACACTCTCTATAAGCTTCCAGCGCTGTCTCAGTCCCTAGTTGCCTAGATCTAATGTAAGCCTCTCGCTTTTTCCTGATCAAGTCCTCAATCTCCCTGGTAAGCCACGGTTCTCTAATCCTACCTTTCCCATCCTTCCTCCTTGCCGGCACGTATCTTTCCTGCAGAGAGTTTAGTTTTCCCTTGAAAGACTCCCACATGTACCTCGTCGACCTGCCCTCAAAAAGCTTATCCCAGTCGGTATCTTTAAGATCTTGCCTAATCTGGCCGTATCTAGCCCTCCCCCAGTTAAATACCTTCCCTTTTGGGCCAGTCTCGTCCTTTTCCATTAATATCCTAAAGCAGACAGAGTTGTGATCACTATTTGACACCTGCTCTCCTACCTCGACGTCAACCACCTGGCCTGGCTCATTTCCCAGAACCAAATCCAGTATAGCCCCATCTCTAGTCGGGCCATCCACATACTGCTCCAAGGACCCTTCCAAAACACACTGTACAAATTCCTCCCCGTCCACTCCTACAGCTCTGGGCCCTCTCCAATCTACTCCAGGAAAATTGAAATCTCCCACTACTACTACCCTATTTTTCCTACACTTATCTAAAATGTCCCTGCATATCCCTTCTTCCACGGCCCGCGGGCTGTTGGGCGGTCTGTAGTAAACACCCAACAGAGTAACCACTCCCTTCCTATTCCTCAACTCCACCCATAGAGACTCAATTCCTAAATCATCCATACCTCCCTCCCTCTGCACTGCTATGATGTTGTCCTTAACTAATAAAGCCACTCCCCCGCCTCTCCTCACACCAACTCTATCACGCCTAAAACACTTATACCCTGGAATATTCAATTGCCAGTCTTGCCCCTCCTTCAACCACATCTCGGTCACCGCCACCACTTCTAAACTCCTCGTGAACATTATTGCCTTCAGTTCATCTGTTTTGCCAGTCACACTCCTCGCATTAAAACACATGCACTGAAGACCCTCAGCTCTCGGATGTTGTTATGAGGTCTGGAGCCAGATGATCCTGGCAGAATGTAAACTGATATCAGTGAGCAGGGTAAATACCACACCTTCCTTCACTTCATTGATGATCAGGTGTAGATTGATGAGGCAGTAAATGATCAGATTGAACTTGCCTACATTTTGTGAACAGGACGTACCAGAGGAATTTCTACATTCTCTGGTAGATGCTAGCATTGTCGTTACACTGGAACAGCCTGCCCAGCGGCACAGCTCGTTCCAGAGCATAAGTCTTCAGTACTACAGATGGGATGTTGTCACGGCCTTTTACAGTATCTAATGCCTTCAGCCATTCATTGATATCATATGGAGTGAATTAAATTGACTATAAACTGACATTTATGGTGCTAGGGCATCAGGAGGAGACTGAGACAGGTCATCTACTTGGCACCTCTGGGTGAAAATTGCTATGAACAATTCAATTTTGTTTTGTGCAATGATGTGCTGAGTTCCCCCATTGTTGAGGATGAGATGTTTGTATAGCCTGCTTTCATTAGAAGTTGAATTTTGCACCACAATTATGCACAACTAAATAGCTTTCACCTGTTCTGTTGATTGTGGGAATTGCTTAGCCCTGTCTTTACCACACTGCTTTCACTTTCATTTGTATTTCTTCCAAACAGTGTTCAACATGGAGATATTCATTAATTGGGAGATGGCAGAAAGTTGTAACAAGTAGGTTTTCTCTTCCAAGTTTGAACTGCTATCATCAAATTTTATGGTTTATGGAGTCAATGTTGAGAACTCCCAGAGCCATCCTTTCTTGACTGCATATGACTGTCCAACTGAAGGACATACCCAGGGATGGTGACGGAGGAGTCTTGGACATTAATTGTAAAGTATGATTCAGTGTAGACTATGTCAGTGATCACCCACCCTCCCAATTTTGGCACAATTCACCAGATATTAGTGAGGTGGACATTACAGGATCATCTGGGCAGAGTGTGTTTTTGTTGCCTAGATCAAAGTTGGGTGCTGTACCTGTTTTTATTTTTATTCAACTTCCTGTATAGGTTCGATACAAATGAATGGCTTGCTAAGCCATTTAGTGGATGGTTAATAGTCAACCACACATAGATCTGGAAGTCACACATAGGCTAGGTGGGATAAGGATGGCACATCCTTACTCTGACGGACTGAGTGAACTAAATGAGTTTTTATGACAATCTACTGAAAGTAATTTTTAATTCCAAATTTATTAATGAATTGAATTTAAATGCTCTCAGAACTGAGATGAGATTTGAACTCATGTTTTTGGAATGGTAATCTGAGCCTCTGAATTGCTAGTTCAGTAACATAACCACAGAGTTCCCATTCCTGTAGTTTCTAGAAGAACAGCGGACACATAAGAGAACCACCTATAAGTTCCTGTCCAAGTCACATACTATCCTGACTTAGAAATATATCGCCATTCTTTCACTATCACAGGGTTAAAATCCTGAAACTCTCTGCCTAATAGCACTGTGGATGTACCTAAACAAGACGATATGCAGTGGTTGAAACAAGTGGTTTCCCACCACTTTATCAAGGACAGTTAGGGATGGGCAATAACTGCTTGCCTTGTCAGTGATGCTCAAGTCCCATGAATGGAAAAAAGGTATTACCTTAACTACTAAAGTTCCAAAGAGCTTTTATAGAGTTAATTAATATGGCTAATATCCCTAATACTGCATAACCATCAACAATATATCTGTGATTAGTACATAGCTAAGTTAGCCTGATGCATCAGCGGCAATGTAACGAACGATACTGCCCCATTTTCTCTACAGGCATGTCCATCGTTGTTTGACAGGCCCTTCATTTACCCATTTCTTGCTATTTATTACAGAGGTAGCTATTCATTACTCGCAATCTCCTTTTACATCCTGATTAGGTTGCACTATTCCTATTCATTAAAATTCCTCTGATATCTTTGCACTTGGTTGGCAAAGCTCTGTACATTGGTGTGCATGATGTAGATATTCAGAGTACTTACCACGCAAAGAAGTTTGTTAAGTATATCAGCTAAATAACCCAATAAAGCCTGAAAAAAATAGTTGAGGAAATGATGGTGGAACAAATGCTATGAATAATATAGAACACTTCTCATTCAGTTTGCAGATTCTTTCTGCACATTTATCACAAGACAGGCATAAAGCAAAAACAAGGGGATACAATGATCACATCACTTCATACAGCACTAGGAAGAAAAGTATATTCAATGGTCCAGCTTTGATGTACTTCATAATCGTGACAGCAGAAGTCTGCATATCTGGCAGTTCTTTCGGAAACACTTTTGTAGCTAGCACCTTCCTTTGTGTAAAATTGTGATGCCAAGTCACAGCATGTTGCAACAGCCTAGAAGTGCCCTAGAAGTTTGCCATCCATAATTTGTTCACACAAATACTGATGTTAATATTCCACTCCATGTTTTCTTTGTAATGTACCACCCCTCAGCAGTAGTTCTCATTGAGGTGGAACGGCAAAAGATAAACTCCTTTTGGTTCTCAAATGAACTTATCTATTGAACAAAAGACATTATGTGTGCTGCAATAGCAGAGACAGCACTTTGATCATCAATTTGTAATGCAAGAATAATTCTCCAACTCTATAGCTTTAAAAAGCTACACTTCAAAGTTTCCTGCCATATCAGCAATCTTGCTGCTAACCATATTAGTAGATACTGGGATGAGACTTCACTGCTTAGCAATTTCCCTTCCATGCACTATCGATGCCATTTCACCTGCCGCTGGCACGCAGTACAAGATTTTCACCAATCATTAAGATTTTCCATTTCTCGCTATTTCCTATGAGTCAGATGCAATGCTTTAAATGCTTTGGCAAAGGTAGCACTACATACTTTGATCACTCACCCTTGTCTTTTCAGTTGAAAGAGTCTTCAATAAAAAAGAACACCTTGTGATCTACCTTTGAGGAAAGATTGATTTGTCTCCAAATGCCAATTTATTTCCCAGTTTCAAATCATCTTGAACAAGAATCTTAGGGCAAACAATATATTGTAATCAAAGTAGGAAGGATATTACTTCTTTTGCCCACCTGTATTTGTTCCTTGCATGGGGTCAACATCATAAACAAAATACACCCTATTCTTTTAATATCATCTAATGCTAAACTTCATGCTTATATCCATTATACAGAAGAAGTCTCACGACATCAGGTTAAAGTCCAACAGGTTTATTTGACAGCACAAGCCACTAGCTTTCGGAGAATTGCTCCTTCATCAAGTAAGTAAGAATTCTGTTCATAAACAGGGCATATAAAGACACAAACTCATTTTACAAAATAATGGTTGGAATGAGAGTCTTTACAAGTAATCGAGTCTCAAAAGTACAGAAAATGTGCGTGGAGAGAGGGTTAAGCACAATTTAAAGAGATGTATAGCGTCTCCAGCCAGGACAGTTAGTGAGATTTTGCAAGCCTAGACAAGTCATGGAGGTTACAGATATTGTGACATGAACCCAAGATCCCTGTTGAGACTGTCCTCATGTATGCAGAACTTGGCTATGAGTCTCTGCCCAACGACTCTGCATTGTCATGTGTCATGAAGACTGCCTTGGAGAACACTTACCCGAAGATCAGAGGCTGAACGCCCGTGACCACTGAAATGTTCTCCAACAGGAAGAGAACACTCTTGCTTGGTAATTGTCGAGTGGTGTTCATTCATCCGTTGTTGTAACGTCTGCACAGTCTACCCAATGTACTGTGCTTCGGGACATTCTTTCCAGCAGCGAATCAGGTAAACAATGTTGGCCGAGTTGCAGAAGTATGTACCGTGAACCTGGTAGACGGTGTTTTCATATGAGATGATGGCGTCCGTGTCGATGATCCAACATTCTTCAGAGGTTGCTGTGGCAGGGTTGTGTGGTGTTGTGGTCACTGTTCTCCTGAAGGATGGGTAGTTTGCTGCGAACAATGGTCTGTTTGAGGTTGTGCGGTTGTTTGAAGGCAACAAGTGGGGATGTGGGGATTGCCTTAGCAAGATGGTTCATCTTCATCAATGACATGTTGAAGGCTCTGGAGAAGATGTCGTAGCTTCTATAGAGGTTTATAAGATGTTGAGAGGAATAGATAGAATGGATTCTCGGAGGCTATTTCCCAGGGCTGAAATGGTCGCTACAGGTTTAAGGTGCTGGGGGGCAAGTACAGAGGAGATGTTAGGGGTAAGTTTTTCACTCAGAGGGTGGTGAGTGAATGGAATCGGTTGCCGTCAGTGGTGGTAGAGGCAAACTCGCTGGGGTCTTTTACGAGACTTCTGGATGAGTACATGGGATTTAATGGGATTGGGAGTTACAGATAGTTCTATGGCCTAGTAGGTATAGATATGATCAGCACAACTTGTGGGCCAAATGGCCTGTTTGTGCTGTAGTTTCTATGTTCTATGTTCTCTGCCCCAAGGAAGTACTAGACAATGAAGGACTCTGTCTGCCATGTCCATTTTTGTCTTCTGAGGAAGCCGGTGCGGTTTCTCACTGTGGCGCATTGGAGCTGTCGATCAATGACTCAAGTGCCATATCCTGTTCTTATAAGGGCATCTTTCAGTTTCTGGAAGTGTCTGTTGTGAAGCTCCTCATCTGAGCAGATATTGTGTATCTGGAGAGCTTGTCCGTAGGGGATAGCTTCTCTAACATGTTTATGATGGAGACTGGAGAAGTGAAGCATCGTGAGGTTATCCGTGGGCTTGCAGTACAATGAAGTGCTGAAGTAACCATCCTTGATGGAGAAGCGTGTGTCCAAGAAGATTCCAGAGAATAGTCCATGGTGACTCTGATGGTGGGATAGAACCTGTTTGTGTCATCATATCGTTGTTTCAGTTATTGTTCACCATGAGTCCAAAGGAAGAAAACACCATCAATATATCCAGTGTATATCATTGGTTGAAGGTCCTGTGTGGTGAAGAGGTTTCGTCCAAACCTGTGCATGAAGATATGGTGTATTGAGATGCAGATTTGGTCCCCATGGTTATTCCTTGCGTCTGGATGAAGAACTAGTATTGAAAGTGAAGACATTATGGTCCAGGATGAAGCAGATGAATTGTAAAATTGTATCTAGAGATTGGCAGTTGTCAGCATTGAGTACTGAGGCAGTTGTAGCAGTCGTGGGGGATGCTGATATAGAGTGCTGAGACATCCAATGTGATGAGGAGTGCTCCTGGTTCAACTGCTCCATGTGTGCTGAGTTTCTATAGGAAGTCTGTAGTATTGCAACAAAAGCGGGGGTTCTTCATACAATGGATTTCAGGATACCTTCAACATAGCCAGAGAGATTCTTGCACAGGGTTCCATTGCCTAGTACAATAGGTCAGCAGAGTGTGTTTGCATGTGTATCTTCAGGGGGCAGTAGAGATCTCCAACGAGGGGAGTACATGGAATGAGAGCATGGACGGTGCTCTGAAGGTCTGGATCAAAGGTCTTGTTCAGTCTGTTGAGTTGATGGGTGTGTTCTTTGGATAACTGTCTTTAGTGTTCCTCATTGTTCAGTTGTCAATACACTTCTTGCAGTAATCTGTTCTGTTCAGTATGATGATGGCTCCTCCTTTATCTGCTGGTTTGATGACAGTGTTGCAGTTGGTCTTGAGAGCACGGATGATGTTGCATTGTGCTTGGGTGACGTTCAGGGCTACCTTGTGAGTGCGGCTGGTGAGTCTGGTGTTGATGCACCTCCTGATGGCTTGTGTATACACGTCAAGTCGAGGCAGTGGCTGTCTGGAGGAGTCCAATTCGATTTTTTCCTCTTCAGTTGCTACACCACAGATTTCTCTGTCGGCTGTAGTGGTTCATTGGCTGTCTCGTTGCGTTTGTTGTTGGCCTCTTAGGGTTTGTGGAAGAACTCCTGCAGCCTCATCCCACGGAATTCATTCTGATGAATTCCTTGTGTCTGTTGCAAGACTGATGGGGTCTATTTTGGTGGTGGGGCAGAAATTGAGCCCTCAGCTGAGAACTTCAATTTCATCTGAAGTGTGTAGTCCGACAAGTTGACAATAGACTTCCCTGCAGTGGTACTGTTTTCTATTGTGATACCAGAGGAGGCTTTGCTGCTGGTGGTGGTGATGCCGAATTTCTCAAGTTTCCTGTTCTTGGTGAGCATGTAGATGGTGTTGTTCCTTTGCCTCATCTGCTTGGCAGAGTTTGCAGCTGGTCTGCATCCTGAGCACAAGTTGAAAATGTGGACTCTATCTTGGTTTCCAGGATGTGGTGTTTGCTGTAGAACTCATGTGTGAGGTGGTTGAGGAGTGTGAGAAAGGTGCAACGACAAAGTTTCTCAGGTAGTCTGTGTTATAGGTTGACCTACGTGGGTTCATGATCTATAGTCCTTTCAGTATCTTGACTGCTTTTTTGTACCTTTGTAGAAACTTGATGTCTATGTTGCTATGCGCTATCTTCTTGGAGATCCTCTCCACTTGGAGCCGGCAGTTTGCAGTGTCAATGGTAGCCAATGATGTGGAGATGCCACATCATGGCATCTCCACACTATTATACAGGAACTAGGGGCACATTCAGAACAGATTAACTTGAATTGACAGATCAATTCAAATACTGTATATTCCAAATGCAGATATCAAATCAGGCAAAGAGCATCTGTATTGATAGTAAACTATGATATTGTCAAAATACACTGCTTACCTGGTGTACTGTCCCACCCACAAACAATGAAGCTTTATCTGAACTTCCTGCCTTACCATTGTTTGGAATTCTTCACCTTTTCAAGAAACTAAGCAAATGTAAGTTTAACTTTTAAAAAAAAGTACAATGCTGCAGCCTCCCATAGGGTGATCTCAATACAGCTGATAGAATTCACACTAATTTCCAGAAACCCATATACAGACTTTCTGCCTCATGAAACTTGACAGAACCTGACAGAAATTGGAAAAATCCCAAGTGATTTAGAATCAACATTGACTGATATTCTGCCTGCATTTTGACTCGGTGCATCAAGGAGGTCACACATTGAAATACTCACCTTGATCTGGTATTCATCAATAACATGGAACATGCAGAAGAAATAGAAGATGCAGCATCCAAAGGGATAGCAATCACAGAGTGATCAACACAGAATGGCATTTTAAAAAGCTCTAAGTGTAGGAAAAACAGTTCTCCTGAGAAGTGTTATTTTGAAGTTGGGGAGAAGTCCTACATGGAGGCCATGCTAGGAACAAATCTCTGGGTGTTAATTTGCAAAAAACAGGGATTTAGTCATTTTCCTTCTTAACTGGCTTGAATTAAACCTCTGAACACGTTATCAGGAAACCCTTAGGCTTCCTCAGATATTCCAGGCTCCCGGTTTCATTTCCTTGTTATTTCCAGTGTTGTCCCTGTTTATATACTTGCCTGCCTATCTTTTATGAGCCACTGGTACACCTTCTCTCAAACTCCAACCTCACTTATCCCAAAGTCTCAGCATTTAAGGATTTTATAGTTTTTATTGTGATGCCTCACAGATTGACCTGAAAGCTACTTTCTAAACAAAATAATTTTCTTACTGACTTGCAATAATATAGACTTGCTTCACATACCTATCTGTGTGGTTTAAATCAATAAGTTGCATTCCGCCTCCAACTTTCAAACATTGTAGAAAACTAACTCAAGACTGTTCCCTTTTGCAATGCTATGCCAGATGATACCGAATTTAAATAACGATGTTGCTTTGTGTGTCTCTGTGAATTGGAAGAGCAAACTTGACTTTCAGTCTGCAGTATCCTTTTAAGAAGAACAAAGGATTTACTTAGTTGGTGAATACAGGTCAGCCTAATAATTTATTCCTTGTGTATATAGATGTAGGAAAGAGATCTCAGCTCCTTGGAGGTGGGCTAAGAGACAGGAAGCAAGCAAAAAGAAATCCCAAGGTTGACTCATGTAGCAAATGAAAGAGTCATACTTGGGCTGTTGAATGTATGTTCAACATGAAAGCACCACTGAAACAATGTTGAGTAAGCTTACTCGAGTACTACTAGTCTATGTTTGATGGTGACTGTTGATGGCCAAAACACAAAGTGCTCTATTCTCCTGCTGTGACATATTTCATCTAATGAGACGAAAATTTAGAAAAAATTATTTCACGATTAAATCCTGGAGTGGCACAAATGGGAACAGTCTGAATTTGTGAGCAATCGATTCTATGTCATGAAGGAATCACTCATTAGTGAGAGCCTGGATATCTCACTGTGTTTATGATAAATGTTTGTCACATGGAGGAACAGTTGCTTAGTAACTGATGTTATGTACAGCAGTATTGGTGCTGGTTTTATTTGAATTGTGCAACTGAGATGTTTTTAATGTACAAACATCATCATTGAAGAACTAATCCAGTCATCTATCTCCCACAGTCATGATGCAAGTTGAAAGATGCCTAACACTATCTCTTCTCTCCGAAAGCAGCAAGGAAGTACAATTGAAGTCGGAAGCTCATTGTCCATTGACTTTCAGTCCTTGCATTCTAGCAGCATTCCTAGCAACAAGTAACAAAACAAAATCTATATCACATACCATGATTCTCTGCTCTCGATTCAGAAGACATGCCATGTATGCAGAAGACATATTATTTGGACGTTTAACTCAATGGGCATAACCATTTTCTTCACTGGATTTGTAAAGTGTCTCTTATTCAGTTGATTGCAGTGGTTGGTTTTCTTGAGTCCTTCCACTCTGGAAAGGATATTATTTACAAATATATGTAAATTTTACCTTTTATGTGTATTCTGTTCTTCAAATTAACCTGATTTTTAAAAGTAACCTGTTGCCAAAATTTGGGTGCCATTAGCAAGATAAATATTAATGTTCATGCATAGTTGCCCTTGGAAAGGTGGTGGTGAGCCATCTGCTTGAATCAATCCATGAGATAACAGTGCTCCCAAAATGCTTTTAGATAGGGAGTTCCAGGAATTTTCACCCTGTGACAATGAAGAACTTTATCAATACTGTCCTTGGAAAAGGGAATATCAAATTCAGTCCATCATGTGAGCGAGAGGGGAAGGCTAGTGAATAATTCACACTGTTCCAGACCAACAGCTGGAAAATGGTATTAAAATGGATAGGTGCTTTATGGCAGGTGCAGACACAATGGGTC
The DNA here is from genome assembly GCA_024679065.1 of Sphyrna mokarran. NCBI lineage: Eukaryota > Metazoa > Chordata > Chondrichthyes > Carcharhiniformes > Carcharhinidae > Sphyrna > Sphyrna mokarran. The sequence continues at coordinate 72,910,975 of JAGIQG010000008.1, read as the reverse complement.
AAAGGATCTCCTTCTATGTTGTAAAAATGTATGGCTCTACAACACACCACTCTCTGTCCAGGCAGTATAAACTCTATCCAACAGTTTCTGGTTCTTGTTAATACAACAGAAGTCTCCCACAAACTCCTGGTCTGTAAATTGTAGATGGTGGATAGGCTTTGGAAAGTCAGGAGGTGAGTTACTTGCTAGTCTCACTGCAAGACTGGAGTACGCAACCTGACGCTTCAGTGCAGTATTGAGGAAGTACTGCATTATAATGCAATATGAAGGAAGTGCTGTACTATTGGAGATGCTGATTTTTGGATGAGACATTAAACCACTGGCCTGTTTCTCTTCCCCACATTATTATTTAAATAAGGATAAAAGGTGTAGTCCCTGTTTCTTGGTCGATATATGTCCTTAACTGACATAACTAAAACAAACAACGTTTTCATTTATCTCATTATTGTAAGTAAACTACCTGCAAACTATCTATGTAACAACAGTGAGTACATTTAACTAGCTTTGAACAACTTTGAGACATCCTGAGATTGCAAAAAATGCAACAGAAATGCATATTACTGGCAATTATTTCTCCTTGCTGTACTTATAACACCTGAGGGTCAATTAGTGAGATGGCTTGAATTAATGCAGAATGCTGCCAATGGTGTAGGTTCAATCCCTGTGCCAGTTGTAGTATTTCATCAAGGTCACAGAAACTACAAAGAGGAGCAGGTCATTTGGCCCATTCAGCCTGCCCTGCCAATCATTATGATTGTTTTGGAGACCAGAACACCTCATTCGCCTGATGAAGGCCACAAAAGCCGAAAGCTCGCAGATTTACTATCAAATAAATGGGTTGGATTTAAAATTGGTGCTGCCAGACTTTACTGAATCATTATGATCACCACTGATCCAGCAACTCAGTAAGCTATTCCTGCTTTCCCCCCATACTCTTTCATCCCTTTAGCTCCAAGAGCTATATCTTACACCTTCTTGAAAATATACAATGTTTTAACCTCAACTGATTTCCATGGTAGCGAATTCCACAAGCTCACCACTCTCAGAGTGAAGAAAATTAGGGTTAGGGTAGTCTTGAAGTGACTGCCAATAATCTCAGTCCTTATTTGATTTACCCCATTTTGGTTGAAGAAACATGCTTAATGTTGCTAGAATCACTTGCAAAAATTAAACATTACAAATTAATTATTTATGATGTAAATTTAGTCAGTTGTAACCAATAATACATTTTCCCAGCCCAATCTTCTACACAATCCCAACCACAATTCCAATCTCTTCATCCTCAGTGGCCCCAGCAGAGGATGGCTCCCTGGCTATCAGTTTCTCACTGCAGCTTAATAATGGGTTAACAATATTATGTGTGGGATGGGAATTTTGATGGAACCTAATTAAAATGGAAAGCCTTCTTTGAAACATTGCCTTATGCAGAAAATAAAAGGAAAACAGTCGGCAACGTGATGGGTAATTGGGCGCATTGGCTAATCAGATACAAATTGTGACAGTTTGAATGCAGATATTACTTGGATTTATAGGTATGCCAACTGGTGCAGTCACAGAGGTAATGATTAATTCATCACATTTATACACAAATTGAGAGCTGGATCTTGATCTTTAAAAAACTCAGCAGAGGAAGTACAGTCGTTTCTTTCTGACATTTCTCCACTAATTTGGCTATATTACACTCAGGTATATAAATATTGAATATAATTGACCTGCTGCAACCCTCTACATGGCAACATTTTTCATTCCATATAAATTGTTTACAATATTGCACAACATAAAATGAATTTTCCTTCAACGTTCTTTGGTGGTTCGGTGTACAGCAATTCAAGTAAGATTAAGGCAATGTCATTCGACACACGGCATTGTGATTCTGTAACTTGATGTAGGATAGATTCGACACAAAATGCATGGGATGCAATATTGGTCTGAATTTGAAACCAAGCTCCAAGTGTAGAGTGAAATGACTAGCAATTTGGAGTATTCAGGTGGGAGACACATTCCATTTTCCCAGTCATTGTTCAATGTGGTATGGAAGCGGCTAGCACCAACCAATATTATCATTAAAGTCTTGACTGATAAGGAAGCAAGAAATTGGGCATTGCCCAGCCACCTAGATGGGTATCAATGTCAAGCAGACTAGGGAGAGGATCGAAAAAAATTCTTAATTTTTGAAAAACAGAAGCAATTTGTATCTCAACAACATGATAATTACAGCTTAGTATCTATGAAGCAGACAGCTATCAAAGAAAAAGTTTATCTATTGTCATTGCATGCAAAGATCTCAAGCATTTTGGCATGCCTTCAGCTTATTGAAATAATTATATGTTTAATATCTCTAACGTCTATCATTTTCTAAGCATTCCATTCTAGGTAAAAACATTAGAGAGGCATTTTCCCCTGTCGTGGTTATAATACCCTGAAACCAGGTATATACAAATGCTCAGAGTGGTTAGCTCCTAGGTTTGAGTTTCCTTCCTCTGCAAACTATAACATTAAAACCATGGCTTGTAGCAAAGGAACACAAGATACAGAAGTGTTTAGATGGACAGAGAGAGAGAGAAAGATTCAGAGTCAGTAGATTCTGCTGCTTTCAAGTTTGTCAAACAAGAAAAAGCCTGTTGAAAATCATACCGTGGCTCTTTAAAAATGTGAAAACTGGACACTAAGAAACAAATTTCCAAAGTCTCTGAGGGTGCAGAAAGAGCATATGAGTTCTCTACACCACGAAGAAGAGCAACAAATGGATACCTGAATAACCGTGAGAATGATTGTCATTAAGACAAAGAAAGTGTCATACTTTGGATAAAGAGACAGAGGGAGAGGTGATCACCTACCACAACAATCATGTTGTGAGGGATAAAAGAACAAAGGTTAAGAGGAAAAGCAAGATCCAAAATTGTTGCATAACAGAAGGATTGATACAGATTAAAAACATCAGATTGGCAACAGCACATAACGAGTATATGATTTTGAACGATGGTCACCTTAGAATGAAGGTGACAGGAATATGGATGCGTTCCTCATTTTGCTCAGCATTCTTGTGATTATCAGTGTCAGGGAAAAATATTATGTGCTACCTTTTTGTTATCTGTGATCAATATGTTTGAATGTGATGTGTTTATTTTCTTACAGTGATTCATTTATTTTTATAATCCAGCAGCATGTTTTGGGAGTTTAAACTGGGGAAGATTATTTTATTTCTTAAACACGTGCTGTGGAGGTTAAATGACTAACCCAAAAACTTTAAGCTATTTAAAGAAAAACTGCTTTAAACAAAAACAAGAAAGAGCACTGACCAAAAGTAATTGCCACAGTCACTTGATGGCTGATATTATAAATTGACCACTTCTTTGGAAAGTTCCTATATGGACTGCACTGCAGAACTGCTCCAACATGCCACATGAAATGTGACAGCTGTGGAGCAGATGGGGTGGAAGGGTTAGTTCAAAGTCCAATCCAGAAAGGATATCTTGAAAATAATGTATTAGAAATGTAGAGTGCTGCACTTTAATCCTTTATAATTCTATCAACTCAGTGGGAACTGCTAACTAGTTAAAAATCCAACAGACATTCAAAATCTCATGTGGAGGACAAAATAACCCCATCTCCTGTAAGTTTCTAAAACTTTAAAATCTGTCAAAAGTTTTTGAGAAGATTAAAAATCTGATCATTTGTTTGACATGTTAATCAAATTCCTCTTGGAATATAGAGGCAAGAGGTTTGATAATTAGTTTATCCAAGCCAGAAACCGGGAGAAAAATAAAAATCATCTGGAAATGCTACTAAAGATCTCTCTCTCTCTCTATGAAGCTAAAATTCATTCCTGCAAATGCAGTTATCTAAAGCTCAATTCAACTCAAGACTATAAAGGAAACCCGCTGACTTCAAACGTTCACAATGTTCAACAATCTACTTTTCAAAGACAAGAAAAAGACTCAATCATGTATTATTTTAACTTTTAGTTGGACTCTATATTTTCCTACTTCTGTGATGTATGTTTCATTGAATCTATTCCTTTTTCTATGGTTGTGTAATTATGAAACTTACTCCTTTTTTGACTCAAGGGAACCTCGTTTGATTAGCTCCTTATGTGGCTTGGAAAATGCAACAATAAGAAGGAAAATAAATATCAAAAAACACCTTTGTTGAGACCAAAGAGAGGAACCAATGGTATAGTTATATTACCACTGGACTTGTAATTTAGATGCTTGCAGTAATGTTCCAGGAACTTCACCATGACAAAATTTGAATTCAATATATCTGGAATATAATATTCAACTCAGTGAACATGATTACTGTCATCAATTGTCATAAAAACCAGTATTGGTTCACTTAAGTCCTTTACCTGGATTGGCCTACATGTGATTCCTGATGCACGAGTAATATTGTTGACTCTTAAATGCCCTCTGAAATGGCAGAGTGTTGCCAGCAAGCAAACATTTAAAAATTGATGATGAAGTTTTTTTTGGAAAGTGTTGCCAAAGGCAGCATGTAGATGAGAAATATGGTATGACCAAAGATGCATTGTAGGGGATGTCAGAGATAATGGTGTAGTCGTGGGAAGAGAAGCCACTGAGGTCATTCTCCATCTATGAATGCATAGATAAGAATGCAACTTCACTTAGGTTGATGATAGTGGGGAGGTACTGGAGGAGCACGGCTGATCAATGATATTAAAGGTTACAGACAGGTCAAGAAGGATTGCTTATCTCTATCACAGCATCTCATCTCAGCAAGAGCTGCTCCAACACTGTGATCAGGGCAGAAATCTGACTGGAGGGATTCAAACATGGTGGCCTGAAAAAGATGGATGCATTTTTCAGAACATGTTCAGTGAGAAAAAACATTAGAGATAGATTTCTTCATGACTATCTTATACTGATGGTCTGTAGTTACCCTCTTTCTGCACAAGATGAAACATTCTTGTGTGTGTGTGGGGGGGTGGCTGGGGGGGAGCGGGGGCACGAATCTCCTAGCCTGTTGCACTGCTTCAGTCCTGCATCTGACAGTGTCTCACCCTACTGGGCAGTGCCATAGGGCTGGACCTATTCAGGGACCTATTTGGGGCTGTTGGCAGGAGTTGAAGGTGACCTGCTGCCACTCTGCATTTGGAATCAGTGGCAGAAGCTGGGAAGGAGATGATTGAGCTAGCCATCTGGGTGGGGGAGGGAGGGGCAGAGCTAGTGTAGAAAGCTTGGTAACAATTAAGGGTGATAATTCAGAGGGGCAGTGATATTGGGTCGCAGGGCCAGCTAGTGATTGGACTGGGCAGCAATCAGGAGGATGAAAGTGTAGGGCCACTGCACATGTGCTGATCTTGGTGCATATGCAGTGGCCCATTCAGTGCTCTGCTGCTGACCTCTCCAGTGGAAATAGGCCCCGAGCCCAGATTTTCAGTGTGAATCTCGCTCAGGCACTTTGCAGTGCTCAGAGTGTGGGGGGTTCATTCTGAAACTCCAACTTAAAAATCAGTGAGAATTACACCAGTTTTCATGTGAATTCTGCATTTGGCACTTTTAGGAAAATCACCTCCTCTCTCTGTATCCACAGTATCAAAACATTTCATAATTTTAAACATCTCTATCAGGTCACCTTCCCAGCCTTTTTTTTAAAGAGAAAAGATACTCAGCTTGTCAATCCTTTCCTGATATGTAAACCTATGTATTCATGGTATCATCTCTGTACCCTCATCAGTTCCTACCAAAATGTACTATATTATATTTATCTGTGTCGAACCTCATGCATCAATTAGTTACTCATTCCCAAAGTTTAAAAATGTCATCCTATAACTTGTTGCATTCCTCCAAAGTATTGACAACCTCTCCAAATTTGGGTGATCAGAAACTATGGCTGGGATTTTCCCAAAGCTAAACTAAGCGTTTGGGCGTACTTACCTGAACGAATCTCCGATACTCTGAGCAAGGCAGGGATGCCTCAGCGTGATTCACTCTGACAAGTGGTGGGTGCAACTCTACCCATCTGAAATGCTGGCAACATAGTGCTGAGTGGGTCACAGCGCATGTGTCAATCTGTCAGTGCAGGAAATAGCGTATCCGCACAGGCAACCCCTCCCCATCATTGGTGTCCTGATTGCTGGCTTTCCCCAGGATGTGGAGATGCCGGCGTTGGACTGGCATAAACACAGTACGAAGTCTGACAACACGAGGTTTAAGTCCAACCGATTTATTTGATAGTAAACTCACAAGCTTTCGTCAGACGAATGGAGAGTTCTGGCCTCAGACAGAGCATATAACAGCACAGACAGTTTACAGATTACTGATTAGAATGCGAGTCTTTACAAGTAACCTGCTATTCAAGTCTTAAAGAGGTCAACAATGTGAGTGGAAAGAGCATTAAGCACAAGTTAAAGAGATGTGTATTATCTCCAGACAGCACAGTAAGTGAGGTTTTGCAAATCCAGGCAAGTCATGGGGGTTACAGATAGTGCGACATGAACCTAAGATCCCTGTTGAGACCATCCTCATGTGTGCAGAGCTTGGCTATCAGTCTCTGCTCAGCGACTCTGCGCTGTCATATGTCGTGAAGGCCACCTTGAAGAACGCTTACCCAAAGGTCAGAGGCCGAATGCCCGTGACAATCAACATATCATTGATGAAGAAGAGCATCTCACCAGGGCCATACCAACACCCCCACTTCTTGCCTCCAGACAACTGCACAAACTCAACCAGACCATTGTCCGCAGCAAACTACCCAGCCTTCAGGAGAACAGTGACATCAATACCACACAACCCTTCCACAGCAACCTCTGCAAAACATGCCGGATCATCGATATAGATGACATCATCACATGTGAGAACAGCATCCATCAGGTACACAGTACATACTCTTGCAACTCAGCCAACAGTGTCTACCTAATACGCTGCAGGAAAGTATGTCCCAAAGCATGTTATATTGGGGAAACCATGCAGACGCTACAACAACAAATGAATGAACATCACTTGACAATCACCAGGCAAGACTATTTCTTTCCTGTTGGCAAACGCTTCAGCGGTCACGGGCATTTAGCCTCTGACCTTCAGGTAAGCGTTCTCCAAGGCGGCCTTCACGACACACGACAGCGCAAAGTCGCTGAGCAGACACTGATAGTCAAGTTCCGCACACATGAGGATGGTCTCAACAGGGATCTTATGTTCATGTCGCACTATTGTAACCCCCATGACTTGCCTGGGGGTTTGCAAAACCTCACTTATTGTACTGTCTGGAGACAATACACATCATGTGCTTAATGCTCTTTCCACCCACACTGTCGACCTCTTTAAGACTTGAATAGCAGGTTAGTTGGAAAAACTTGCATTCTAATCCGTAATCTGTAAACTGTGCGTGCTGTTATATGTTCTGTCTGAGGCCAGAACTCTCCATTCGCCTGACGAAAGCTTGTGAGTTTACTATCAAATAAATCAGCTGGACCTAAACCTGGTGTTGTCAGACTTCTTGCATTTTTTCCCTAGGATCTCCCGATAGCTGGCACTTTGAACCCCTCCACAATCTCTGGTCTACCGGAATTCCTGGCAACCCCTGATTTACTATGTATAAAACATATAGAGAGGTCTGGTGACCTTGAGAATATATGGACTGTAGTTAAGTGCCTGTCGACCAAGTATCAATTATCCAATGTTATAAATTAATGTGCTTCCAAATATTTTACTTTCCTTTTTTGAAATTCTCCTTTTCATTAAGATTCAACGGCAACGTTCAGTTAGCTTTTCAAAATGTTCCAAAAATTAAGGCAGACCAAACTTTCAGATCCAACAGAAGTCATCTGTTCACAGAATCCTACAGTGCAGAAGGAGGCATTTGGCCCATTGAGTCTGTACCAACCACAATCCCATCCAGGCCCTATTCCTGTAATCCCTGGCACTAGCGTCAATTTAGCATGGTCAATCAACTTAACCTGCACACCTTTGAACTGTGGGAGAAAACTGGAGCACTCAGAGGAAATCCATTCATACACAAGGAGAATGTGCAAACTCCACACAAACAATGATCCAAGGCCAGAATTGAACCCAGGTCTATGGCGCTGTGAACCAGCAGTGCCACTGTGCTGCCACAAGTTCTCAGCTTGTCATGAATCCTATTTTTCAATGAATGTGCAGCTTATTTCCCACAAATAGATATACAGAACTAGCTGACGAAATGAGTACTTCAGTCAGTGATTGAAAACAAGAAGTTCTTGATTTGGGTTATAAAGGGAAAAAAAGACAAAGGTAAGTGGCCAGACTTTCACTTTTGTGGCAGGAATCAGGAAATTTTCCAATATCATACTTTATTTACAGCATTGCCCACCCACCAATGCTTTTGGATCTAGTATAGACAGCGATGGTCTACATTTCGGATTGAGGTAGCCCAAGGCAGCCAGTTAAAAGTCCTGCCTCCATTCACTGAGATTTTAGCTCAATTCTGGAGATGAGCATGAGATACTAACATTCACCTTTCATAAACCCTCTAACATCTCTGCAATATCCATTCACTTCAATACCCACACACCTCAATCCATTCACCCACTGTACTCAGTGAACTAGAATTATGTATAATAACATTTTGAAGTCTTTAAAAAGCTCAATGATCGGTCAGAATAAACAAACTTTAATTGATATCAATTTCAGAAACAATTACCTTTTAACAGTTCATAAATCTATCAAAATGAATAAAGCTTACATTACTCTTAACAGCTGTGTCAACAACTCTATTGAACAGAATACATTAGTGGTTTGGAAGAGAGCTAAACATTGATAATAACATTCTCCTGAACAAGTGTATAAGCATCCCCTGAACAGAATCCACAAGTGGTTTTGAAGTTAACCAAACATTCACAATGATATTCTATTGAAGGGCTATGTCAACTGAACCTTATAAACATAATCCATTAGAGTCTTTGAATATAAATAAAAGCTCGACCACCTAACACAATTCTGAAACAGCCAAAGGTGGCTGAGTGGAGTTCAAAGATTTAGTGAAAGTTCAGTCATCTGTCAAAACTTTGAAACAGCCAAACAGATAGTTGAGTTGAACTTCAAGGATAAAAAGCACTGGGAATATTTCACACAGTGAGATCAAGTGTACAAAGTAGAACAACACATTTTCCAGTTGATCTCCTAATACATCTAAAGACTTTTCCACTTTCATAATGTTGTTCTTTACCTTGACAACTTGCCAGTTTCAGAAATGCCTTATTTTTTCAAAACAAAGCGCTATGATCACTCACTGTATTAAAAATATATATGAACTATGCTAAAGCTTTTCATTATAACATGTGAAGAAGGCAATATCTTTTGTATTTACTTTTCATATGGTTCTCACTTCCAAACCGTAGTTTACCCATAGTTCATGACATCTCAGTGCTGGTATGATTCAGGTTGCCTGCCAACATGCCAGCCCAACTCTATCAAAATTACGGAAATGTACAAAATCCCAGTTCTACAATTGTACCAACAACATTGGCTCCCAATCCACCCTCTTAACCCACTCTGGTGAAAATTGTTGTGCTAAGATGGGGTAGGAATCATTGATTTAAGTCCCACATGTCATTTTTTCTTTAATTTCAACAAGATTACTTCTGGATTTCTGTTGCAAAAATACATAAGCCCAGTTCTTGTTCTTGCCACAACTCCAATTAAATATCAGGGCCAGTGCAAATAGAGCTTCAATCAAAATTGAGTTAGTATTAAGCTACAAAATTGACATCAATGTGGTGGAATGGAAAGTTTCCATCTTTGACAGTCTCATTCCTGCCATTCCTAATCTCTCCTACATCCCTACTTTTGTTCTTGTCTCCGCATCCCTCCATTCTTCCCCATCTCTTATTCTTTCTTCTAGTCATTCCTCTGTTCTCTCTGGCTGTGAGGTTAATAAGGGATATGAACAATTGCAATGACCAAGTAAATTATTAATACATCACTCACAGCTATTTAAATACATTTTTCAGAATTCAGAGATAATGACAATATTAAATATTCAGCAAAAAATGTTGAACACTTAATATCAATACAAATTTGAGTTTCAAAAGATACTTTTCAGTCTTTCAATTATACTTTCAACCTAGCTTTTTGATGTGAACTATCAAGATTTCACTCTGAATTAATTGCACACTGCAGAATAATCCAATGCAAATAACCACATTGGTTAGTATCAGATAGCACCATCTCATGTATATGTTTCTCGTTTCTTTAAAGTGCAAAACAAAACAAATGTATTGTTCAACTTTGGGTGTCTTCTAGTTTTCATCAACACAAACCCTGAGCTAACTCCTGCACTACCAGCAAGTAGGGCGGCAGGTGGCATAGTGGTTAGCATTGCTGCCTCATAGCACCAGGGACCCGGGTTTGATTTCCAATTTGGGTCACTGTCTGCATGTGCAGAGTCTCCACGTTCTCCTTGTGTCTGTGTGGGTTGCCTTAGGTGCTGTGGTTTTCTCCCACAAGGTCTTTGTCTAAGGAGAAAGCTTGATTAGCACCCTGGTTGATTAATATCCAGTATATGACTGACACCCTCGTATCCTGAAAGGCAGAGGAGGAAAATGGTTTGCAGCTACTTTCTATAGGAAGCGCACTTGTGTTGGACACATTCCTCTCCTGATTCTGGAGGGGGATCATAACTGCTCTCAATATTATTCAAGGAACTGTTTAATTTTCCAAGGATAAAGACTGCCATTTTAAAAATAGTTACAAGAAAATAGTTTAACCCAGAGAATCGAAATCCTTGCACGACTTTCTCAAATATAGCTAGGTGTAGTTACATGAGAACTTCTTGATTCACTGTGCTAAGAAAGACAAAATCTCGATCAGCTAGTTATTGATAGCTATGAAAATGCACAAGAAGTAGGAGAGGTTTGTGCCAACGAAATGATAAAACTTAAGACGACCTAGATCAAAACTGTTCCAAGACTAGGAGCTGAATGGGGAAGTTTATTGAACATTATTTCAGTCAGAGAAAATGGAACTTAAAAGATATAATGATGGAAATGCAAGACAAATAAATTCCCAAAAGCAACAAAATCAGACTGAACAAGCATAACCCAAAAATGATTCATCAAAAATTAAAAATGAGATAAATTCAAACCCCACATGTTCAGCTGGAGGAATGCAGATTTAATTAATAAATCTGCATGAGAAAGCTGCTCACAATAATGATAAATGAACCACAATTAAAACCAATCTGATTCATTAACGACTTCCGGGAAGGAAATCTGCTGTACCTACTTGGTCTGGCCTGGCTTGCATGTGACTCCAGAACGACAGTAATGTGGGTGACTCTTAACTGCTCTTGTTAAGAGCATTCAGTTACATCAAATTGATACAAAAAAGTTGAACAAGAAAAAGCAGAAAAGAGCACACACCAGAAATGACAAAAGAAACCCTGACCAGTTAACCCTGCAAAATCCTCCTCATTCTAATACCTGGGGACTTGTGCCAACATTTGAAGAGCTACCTCACAGACTGGAAAGGAATGTAGAATTATAATAAATATAATAAATATAGAATAAATGCAGAATTATAAGAGAATTCAGCTATAAATCAGCAGTTGATGATGGTATCTTGGTAGACCTAATAGCTTTCGACTCCTTAAGGTAATACTACCTTAAATATTGCTGGATCTCTTAAATATGTCTCTAATAAACTTGGATTGTCTATTAGAAGCAAGATTATATTTTGTGTAGAATTATCAATGCCTGTGATTACAATCAAAAAGTAAACTGCACATTTGGTTCTTTCATAAACTTATATATAACGTAGAAAGTATATTGTCTAATATAATTTTCTGTATTTGAAATTAAAAATCCATCTCCATAAACTGCTCAGCAGAGGGGCAAATTGTTGCTGAGGGATGCCTCAGCCCTCATAATATCTGGGTTGTTTCAATCTAGCTAAAACTTGTTAGAAAGGTTATCTTGAGGAGGGTAATATTCTCCACTGGTTCCTTTCCTTTGGAAAGATTTGGATCAGTTCTTCAAGCACAAATGTTTATTATTATTATTTATTATGGATTATAATTGTTACAAGTAGACCTACATCAACATTGCAATGAAATTACAATGAAATTCCCCTAGTTGCCACATTTCAGTGTCTGTTCAGGTACACTGAGGATGAATTTTAGCATGGCTGATGCACCTTTCCAGCTCATCTTTCAGATTGTAGGAGGAAATCAGAGCATGCAGACTCTGCACAGAGCGTGACCCAAGCCAAGAATTAAACCCAGGTCCCTGGCACTGTGAGGCAGCAGCGCTAACCACAGTGCCACCATGCATGCTGAAAAAACCAGAGGGATTTACTCCAGTTTTTGTGCAAATTCAACACTTAGAATTTTTTTGAAAGAATCCTACTCAACATTACCTATCCAAAACACGTGCCCTTCGTCATTACAATGAAAGGTCATAAAAGATCCCAGATAAACTGTATTTAAGTAGCAATAAAAGGACTTCTACAGACAACTTGGCACGAATGAAATAAGCTAAGGTAATGAGAGCTGCAGAGAACATGATGTAAAAAAATCTCTTTAAAGTATACTAACCTCACAATATAGCCAAACACAGACAAAAAAGGCTCAATTCAAGAGGTATGGTGAGAGCGATTGTCCCTGATACCAAGGCTACGTGTGGCATCAAAAAACCCTGGTAAAATTGAAGTTAATGAAAATCAATGAGAAAATTCTCCACTGCTTGAAGTCATATTTGGCACAAAGGAAGACAGCTATGATTACTGGAGGTCACCCTATGAAGCCTCAGGATATCGCTACAGATGCTCCTCAGGATGTTGTCCTCGACCTAATCATCTACAGGTGCTTCATCAATGGCTACTTCCAGTATAAGGTCAGAAAGGGGATGTTCACAGATCATTGCACAGTGTTCAGTACTATGAACAACTCCTCCAATTCTAAAACAATCTGTACTGGAAGTACAATCAGACTTTGGCTAATAATTTACAGACAACATCTGTGCCAAACAAGTGTCAAGCAATGGCCATCTCCAAAAAGAAAGAAGCTGACCATCTCATCTTTGTGTGAAACAGCATTACTGTCATTGAACTCCCTATCATCATTATTATGAAAGTTCCACTGACCAGAAAATTAACTTAACCAGTCATGGCTACAACAGCAGATCAGAGGTTGGGAATTGTGTGACAGGTAACTTGCCTCCTGACTCCCCAAATCCTGTCCACCATCTACAAGGCACAAGTCAGGAGTATGATGGAATATGCAGAGATTGACTGGATAAGCATAGCGCCAACCACACTCAAAAATCACAGAATCACAAAATACTACAGTGCAGATGAGGTCCTTCAGCCCATCAAGTCTGCACTGATGCATGAAAGGCCCTAAATTGCTCACCTAATCTCACTTATCAGCATTTGGCCCATAGCCTTGAATGTTATGGGGTGCCAAGTACTATTTTTTAAAGGATGTGAGGCATCCTGCCTCCACCACTCTCCCAAGCAGTGCATTCCAGACATAACATATATACATTTGCTACCAAATACTAACCACAATAAAGAAGCTTTTATTCCAATTTACAGCTAACAACTTGGCAACTACCTGCCAATATTTGCTACCAAATGGTAACCAATTTTTTTCCAATTTACAGCAAATAACTTGGCAACTTATTTCCAATTTATAGCAAATAACTTGGCAACTTAGGATCCTCTGGATGAACAGTTTTTCCTCAAATTCCCCCCTAAACTTCCCATCTCTCACTTTTAATGTGTCCCCTCATAACTGACCCTTTGACTAAGAGGAACAGTTGCTCCCTATCTACCCTGTCCACGCCTCCCATAATCATGAACATCTCAATCAGATCGTCCCTCAGTCTCCTCTGCTCTGGAGAAAATAATCCAAGCCTATGCAACTTCTCATTATAATTTAAATGTTCCATCCCAGGCAGCATCCTGATGAATCTCCTCTGCACCCTTTCCAATGCATTCACATCCTTCCTATAATGTGGTGATCAGAACTGCACACATTACTCCATCATACCCTCTCTGCTTTTGTAATCTATACCCCGACTGATAAAGGCGAGTGTGCCATATAACTTTTTCACCACCCTATTAATCTGCCTTTGTGCCATCAGAGATCAATGGACAAATATGCCAAACTTTCTTTGTTTTTTTTGAACTTCCCAGGGTCAGATCCTTCGTAGTATACTTCCTTGTCAAATTACTCCTTCCAAAATGCATCACCTCACATTTTTCCGGGTTTAAATTTCATCAGCCACTTATCTGCCCATCTCATCTATATCTTCCTATAACCCAAGACACCCAACCTCCCTGTTAACCACCCAGTCAATCTTACTGATCCTACCCTGCACATAGTCACCTGTCATTTATATAAATGACAAACAGCACTGGTCACTGGCCTCCAGACATGAAAGCAGACATTGATCACCATCCTCTGTCTCCTACTGCTAAACTAATTATGAATCCATCTTATCAGATCACTCTGTATCCTATGTGCATTAGCCTTCTTAATAAGTCTTCCATATGGGGCTTTGTCAAAAGCTTTGCTGAAATCCATGTAAAGTACATCAACCACACTACCCTCATCCACACACCTGGATACATGCTCAAAAAATTCAATCAAATTTGTCAGGCATGACCTCCCTTTGACAAAGCCATGCTGACTATCCCTAATTAAACCTTGTCTCTCCAAATGAGATAGATTCTCTCCTTCAGAGTCTTTCTCAGTAGTTTCCCAACCATAGACATGAAACTCACTGGTCTGTAGGTCCCTGGCTTGTCTCTACAACCCTTCTTAAATAATGGGATCACATTAGCTGCTCTCCAATCCTCAGGCACTTCCTGTAGTCAGGGAGGAATTAAAAATTTGGGTCAGAGACCCTGAAATTTCCTCCCTTGCCTCCCACAATAGCCTGGGATACAATTCATTCAGCTCTGGAGATTTGTCTATTTTTAAGCCCGCCAATACCTCCAATACCTTGTTACTCCCTATGATAATTTTCTCTTGAATCTCACAGTTTCTCTCCCCAGTTCCATAACTACTTCCTCATTATCATGGGTGAAGACAGATGTGAAATACTCATCTAACAAATCTTGAGATCATCCAGGGCAAAGCAGCCCACTTGATCGGCACCCGATCCATCAACTTAAACATTCATTCCTACTATCACCAGCATAAAGCAACAACAGTATGTACAATCTACAAAATACATCAAGGTTCCTTTGGCAGCACCTTCCAAACCAACAACCTCTATCATATTGTAGAACAAGGGCAGCAGACACATGGAAACATCACAATCTGCAAGTTCCCCTCCTAGCCTCACATCATTCCGACTTAGAAAAATATCGTCATGCACTGTTGCTGGATCAAAAGCCTGGACTTCCCTCCTAACAATTCTCTGGCTGTACCATACTATATGGACTTCAATGGTTTCAGAAGATGCCCACACCATGTCATTCACAAGGACAAATAGATATGGCCAATAAACTAATTTTTAAAAAAAGGAAAATTTGTGTGTACAACTCTGGCAGAGAGAAAGTAAAGGCCCATCAGAAAATCCTGAAACATATTGAAATAGTGATCGGATGGGCAACGAGAAATTTGCAAACAAGACTGTCAGTCATATTCAAACATAACAGTAAAAAAAGTTGTTCTGTGCTGCAACAGCAAGAGGATAATTAGACCAGAAACCAGAAATGCAAATAGGCTTCAACCTGAGGATAAGCACAAAGCAAAAAATATTCTGAATTACAACTCACTTCAAGAATGGAACACACAATCGAGGCTTCAAACTTGAAATGGAAATCCTAAGTAGACTAATCAGGCTTAAAACAAAACAAATTATGAAATCAATTAAGAGTAAGTTCACTTGTACAACAACCTAGTTAATAGCAACCTGCATGGATAAGCAAAGATCTTAACTGGCTGATCTCTTTGTTTATATTATAGTGAAAATCTACCTGGGCTGAGAAAAGCTTTACATTCTGATGTACCTTAATTTCCAAAAGGTTTTGACACACTCCATGTGAAAGCTTGTTAATTAAACCCAAAACTGTGGGGAATTCAGGTACATCCTGGAAACAGACAAGCAACTGGCTGAAGGGTAGGAAACAAAGAGTCCTAACTGGGAGAGTTATGCCAGAGAGGGAAAGAGAGGACTACAGAGTGAGATACTTCCAGGTTCAGTGCTAGGACCACTGCTGTTTCTAATTATTTAACAGACCTGGACTGAGAAACATGATGCAAAACTTCTAAATTTGCAAATGATACCCAAATGATACATTGCAATTAAAAAATTTCACACAAAAATCAAAGAATGGTGAACAACTAAATTGCAATGAATTTTTAATGCAAACCAATATTAAATGCTACACATAATACACAAGCTGTGTTAATGGCCCTGAAGTAGTTGAGGAATGAGAGATATGGCAGGCTAAAAGAGACGTAGGAGGCTTGGTGATAAACATGTCCAACCCCTGCAAGGCAGCAGTTAACAAACTTAACAAGATCTGTCAAACTGCATAGTGAAACAGTAGAATGCAAGTCCAAACATCTTCTGATCAAACTGCACAGTGTTTTGGTCAGATTGCATTTTGAATCCTGTGCCTACTTTGCCAAGAAACAAGAGATGCATTCTGGAAACATTTGGCGAAAGAGTCAACATGCGAATTCTTAGTATCTAGAATATGTGTCATAAGAAAACAATTTGTTTTTAAGGCTAGAAAGGAGGAGTCTGTGAGGTGTTCTTATAAATTTGTTATGCTATAAACAAAATGCTAACTCAGAAGAATGTTAATTCCTTGTATTGAACTTGAGAAATATAGTTATTTGTGGTGGATGGGAATTTGGAAGTTGAGACTACAATCAGATCAGCCATGATCTTACTGAATGGCTCAAAGGATCAAGTGGCCTACTCCTACTCCTAATTCGTATGCTTATATGTAATTACCAAAGTAGAATCAAGGAACATTGCTGCAGATTAGTTATAGTAATTTTAGGACAGGAATCAATAAGAAATGAGTGGCTTGATGTGGCACAATGGTTAGCACTATTGCCTCATTGCGCCAGGGACCCAGGTTCAATTCTAGCCTCAGATCACTGCCTTTGTGGAGATTGCATGCTCTCCTCATGTCTGCATGTGTTTCCTCTGGATGCTCCGGTTTCCTCCCAGTCCAAAAATGTGCTGCTCAGGTTGATTGGCTATGGTAAATTGCCTCATAGTGTTAGAGGGAATAGCAGGTTAAATACATGGGGGTTAAAGGGATAGGGCCTGGGTGGGAGATTGTGATCAGTGCAGAATTGATGGGCCGAATGTATTCTATGATGAAATGCTTCACCTCATGAACAGTGACGAACGCATGGAATGAACTGACAGAGTACTGTCACTGAAAACCTATTATTATTATTTATGAAAGAATTGAATATATAAAATAAGGTGGGCATGTGGAGGATTGAAAAAAACAGAAGTAGGCCTTTCATATCCTCTCTCCTTTGAATTATGAATGGCCTTTCTTGCCCCATAGTTGTTGTGTCCTTGTGGAAGTTCAAAGTTTTTGCCTTCAGTCATGTTTTAAGCCTTCCCCCAGAACAAGAAATCTCCTTTGCTGGGCTGGTTATTTGCAGGATGATTCATGTCCTGAGGCATAAAACACACACAGATTGACAGTAGTAGAACTTTAAATGACAGCTTTCTCACTCTAATCAGAAATTAATTGCAGCAATGATACTGGGTTAAATTAACAGATGGAAAGGCAAAGTCAAAAATTTGTCCTCAAGGTTTGGTGAATTTGAGGAAACTTTAATTGATAGAGCTGCTACATCTGTACACCTACACAGGCAGAGAGGAAATGGGTAACCACCAGGCAGTCTCAGAACCAGGCTATAGGAGTCCCCGAATTAATTTTGCTTACTAACTGGTTTTCCAATTTGGGTATTGGTGAAGGTAGTGGTTCCTCAGCAGAGTGTAACAAGAACCATGAGTGGCTCAGCTGCACAGAAGCTGAGAAAGAAGAGTGGAAGAGCAATAGAGATAGGGAATTCAGTAGTTAGTGGAATAGGTAGGTGATGCTGTGGCCATGAATGAGAGCCAAGATGGTATGTTTTCTCTCTGGTGCCAATGATATCATAGAGCAGCCGCAGAGCATTCTTCTGTTGAGGGTGAAGAGGTTGTGATCCACATTGGTACCTGTGGCACAGATACAAAGAGGGATGTAGTCCTGAAAGTAGATTTAGGAGTTAGGAAAGAAATTAAACAGCCGGATTTGACAAGCAGTGATCTCTCAGTGTCACATGCTAATGATCATAGGAATAGAAGAACCAAGTGATTGAATATATGGTTAGAGAATTGATGTAGTGGGCAGCACATCAGATTTGTAAGGCATTAAGGCTGGTTCTGGGCAAGTTAAGACCTATATAAGATGGGCAGGTTGTACCTTAGCAGGTGGGGAGATTTACTCATGCTGCTGGGAAGGATTTAAACCAGATTGGCAGAGGAATGGGAAGCTCTGATTGGAAGGAAGCAAAATTGATTACAGGAAGTCGAGAAGTTGTAAGCAAAGTTCGAAGACAGATGAAGCAAAGGCAAGTATCAAATAGAGTCAGAATGCAGAAAAAAGTTGAAAAGAAAATGTTATGGGCAGTCTATCTGAATGCAAGCAGCATTCATAACAAGGTAGATGATTTTGAGTCACAAATAGAGGTAAATGATTATGATTGAATTGCAGTTATAGGGACATTGTTACATGGTGACTGAGACTACAAACTGACTATTCAAGAATATTCGCCATTTCAGAAAGACAGGAGAAGAGGAAAGGACAGTGCTGTTAATAAGGAATGAGATCCGTATATTAGTGAGAGAAGATCCTAGGTCAAAGGATCGAGTTGCAGAATCAATTTGGCTGGAGTTAAGAAACAGCATGGATCAGCAAACATTGGTGGAAGCTATTTATAGATCACTGCTGTAGGATGTTTCTCAGAGACTGAGTATTTGCCAAAACTTCAGCTAATGCAAAGACTCGCAAAGTCAGTATTGTGGTTAAAGATGTATCTTTATTTGACCAACAATCACTGGGACAGAGATGTTGGTCAGACCAACACCTCTCTGAAAAGAAGGACCTGATCATTTCACTATTACTCTGAAGTAATAATACATCAGATAGGACAATTGTACATTTTCAAGTTTATTTTTCCTGCTTTCCCATCAGTTATGAACCAGTCATCATTAGTACAAATCAATCACTGTTCACTTGTCTGTAGAATCCAATGCTTCTTCACCCTGTCACTTAGCAACCCCTGACACCTAGCTATAGAGTTCAAAAATACTGTTCTCACTAACTCTCAATTACGTCAATAGTCGAGTCAGACAGTTGATATTCCCTTGTCAGAGAGACACTCCCTTATTAGTACAAATTGATACTATGGCTTTGGGAACCCATACTGTCTGTAATTCATGCTGATAAGTATATACACATTCTGTGGTTTCATTGTTGTAAAGAATGTGGTTAATCTCACATGGTCTTCATCCCATTGTGCTCTGGAGCAGCCTGCTTTTGGCTAAAGTTTACAGATTACTTTAAAAATACATTTTAAAATCCAAAGTACATGCTTAAATCAGAAATATTTGTTCAAATCTCTTACTTGTTTAAATCTCTGTGATTATTTGTGTCTTCATGCAGACAGTACCACTGTTAGTCTGTAAATATGACCTGGAGTCATTTCACTTAGTGCTGGTAGTTTTATTAGTGTCTTAAACCCCCGATTATTTGAAATTTGTCTAATGATCACCAAACTGTTTTGGTCATGTTGAGTATAGTATAAATCAGGAAATTAGAGTTGCATATAATGTGGAAAATACAGTAATAATGGATAATTTCAATTTCTATATCTGCTGGATAAACCTAATTTGCATCATTACAATGGAGGATGAATTACTTGAGGTGACATCGCCAAAAACTTCAACAGGTTTGTCAAATATGATTGCCCTTTTGTAAATCAATGGTGACTGCCAAATTACTATTTTCGAAGTGTCCAGTTATCACATCTTTTATTTCAGATTCCAACATTTTATCTACTACTGATATCACACTAACAAGCGTGTAGTTCTTAACTTTCTCTCTCCTTTCTTAAATAGTGGGGTTACATTTGCTACTTTCCAGTCTGCAGGAACCTTTCCATAATCTATAGCATTTTGAAACAACCACCAATGCACCCATTGTCATATCTCTATAGCCAAATCTTTCAACACTGAGATATAGCTTATAAGGTACAATGGATTTATCAATCTTCAATCCAAATAATTATTTTGAGCACCTCCCCTTTATTAATGAACAAGGACATCTGGATGTCCTTATTCATTTATTAGAAGTTAGCATGAGGGCACAGCAAGCAATTAGGAAGGCAAATGGTATATTGGCCTTCATCACAAGGTGATTTGAGTACACAACTAAAGATGTCTTGTTGCAATTAGATAGAGCTTTGGTGTGACACACCTTGAGTAGAGTGTACTATTTTGGTCTTGTTATCCAAAATGGACAACTTGCCATTGAATGATTGCAACAGCAGATCACCAGGCTAATCCCTGGGATGACAAAATTGTTGAATGGAGAGAGTTTAAGAAAACAGGACCTATATTCTCTAGACTTTCAAAGAATGAGAGCTGATTTCATTGAAACTTTTAAAATTCAGTCAGGTAAATGTAGAAAGGATGTTTTCCATGAGTCTAAAATCAGGGGACACAGTTTCAAAAAAAGGGAGCAAGTCATATAGGATTGAGTTGAGAGGAAATTTCCTCACCCAGAAGATGGTGAATCTTTGTAAGTCTTTACCCCAAAGGGCTGTGAAGCTCAATCATCAAACATGTTCAAGAAAGAAATTGATAGATTTCTTGATTCTTGTGACATCAAGAGGTTTGGGATAATGCAGAAAAATGGTGTTGAGATAAATGATCAGACATGATCTAATTAATGGCAGAGGAGGCTTAATGGGTTGAATAGCCTACACCTGTTCCTATGTATGAATGATATGCATATTATCATAGAGATATAACTGGAAACCTTTTCATCCACTGCTGCTAGCAAATGAGTATTAAAGCAAGAATGAATTGAGAACAGCTAACTAAAGGAACACATTTTAAACTGGCATCTTTCTTGAGCTGTTTTAAAGAAATAAGCCAATCTGGAGGTAAAATAATTAAAGATATACATGATAACAAATGGGGTAGAACAAAGTTACCATTGTCTATTTTTCTAGTGGATCTCAGCTTTGTTCACGGCTTCAGAAGTTAACACTGTTTAGAAGAAAGATAACAAGTTTACAAGGAAGGAGTGTTATATCATGAATTACTCCGCTACCAAGCCATATGTGGTACTGAGCTATTACCATATTAGAACATAGAACTTAGATAAACTACAGTACAAACAGGCCGTTCGGCCCACAAGTTGTGCCAATCATATCGCTATCTACTAGGCTTACCTATAAGTGGTGTGCCTCAGGGGTCTGTTTTGGGGCCCCTGCTGTTTGTAATTTTTATAAATGATCTGGATGAGGGTATTGAGGGATGGATCAGTAAATTTGCAGATGACACTAAAGTCGGTGGAGTGGTAGATAGTGAAGAGGGGTCTTATAGTTTACAGAGTGACTTGGACAAGTTGCAGAGCTGGGCCGAGAGGTGGCAAATGGAGTTTAATGTGGAAAAGTGTGAGGTAATGCACTTTGGCAGGAACAATAAATGTGTAGAGTATAGGGCTAATGGTAGGGCTCTTAATAGTGTTGAGGAACAGAAGGATCTTGGTGTATGTGTCAATAGATCCCTGAAAGTAGGCAGTCAAGTGGATAAAGTTGTTAAGAAGGCATATGGAGTCTTAGCTTTTATTGGTAGGGGGATTGAATTTAGGAGCCGCAGCATCATGTTGCAACTGTACAAAACTCTAGTGCGGCCGCACTTGGAGTATTGTGTGCAGTTCTGGTCGCCACATTATAAGAAAGATGTGGAGGCATTGGAGAGGGTACAGAGGAGGTTTACCAGGATGTTGCCTGGTATGGAGGGCAGGTCCTATGAAGAGAGGTTGAAGGATTTGAGGTTGTTTTCGTTAGAAAGGAGGCGGCTAAGAGGGGATCTTATTGAAGCATATAAGATGATTAGAGGTTTAGATAGGGTGGACAGTGATAGCCTTTTTCCTAGGATGGAGAAAGCTAGCACGAGGGGACACAGCTTTAAATTAAGGGGTATGAGTTATAGGACGGATATCAGAGGTAGGTTCTTTACTCAAAGAGTGGTTAGGGAGTGGAATGCCCTGCCTGCAGCTGTTGTAGATGCGCCAAGTTTGGTGGCGTTTAAGAGGTTAGTTGATAAGTATATGGAAGAGAAGGGAATGGTTTAGTTTGGGGGGGCATTGCTTTTTATATTGGTCGGCACAACATCGAAGGCCGAAGGGCCTGTTCTGTGCTGTAATGTTCTATGTTCTATATCTGTTTCAATTTGAATTCAGGTGTAATCATCACTCTTGATTTAAACTCAACACAGGGCTGATCAAATGGTACAAAACAATTGTGGTTTTCAATTAATACATAAATGAGAACAAAGTAAAGCAGATTTTAATCGAGATGTAAACTTTCATTCAAAAAGGTCACTTAAACATTAACAGAGTATCTAAAAGTTTAATAAGCAGAGACAAAACCCATGGTGTATAGGCCAAATGCAACAAAAGCACAACAGCTAAAGGGTCAAGTGAAGCATGAAATAAGGGTTAGTGTTGAAAGAAAAATGAGATGGATGTTATTTTAAGCTGATTGAGTTGTTTTGTCTTTCACTTTAAAGCCTCATTTAAAAGGTCCAGATAGTGTAAATTAATACTTATCCCTCAAACAACATAATTAAAATAGATTATCTAGTAATTTATCTTATTTCTGTTTGTGGGACTCTGCTGAGTGCAAGTTAGTGGTCACATCTCCTACATTACAATATGTTGAACATAAATGAATCAGATTTATGTAAATAAGAAATAGGAAGCAATCAAGGACAGATGAGACGTCTCCAGAGTAATATGCAGAGATGGGTATCTAAGGATGGAAGCAAATGACTGTAGTTCTATCCAGCTAGACAACAGTGGAGCTTGATGGTGTGTTCAAACTACCACGTGGAAGTGGATGAGAAAGGACAATTTACCATGGTTACCACCCCAAGGAATGTTACTTTGATAAACATTGTTTCATGGGAACATGGATAGAAACTCAGGTGAAAGGATTCAAACATGGAGTTGCAGGAAAGGATTTGGGAGGCAATAGTATTTTCAAGAAATTTGGAGAAGCAGGGAACACTGAAGGTGGACCGGTAGTTTGTCAGTGCAAAGGGGCCAAGAGTTGTCTGTAGATTTCAAGAGAAAGGGGCAGTACTCAAGAAGAGGAAACAGTTAATATTATCATCTGAAATGAGATCAAGGGAAGATGGGTGGTTGGATAGGCAGCATTAGGTAAGTTTAGTGAGTAGGAGTTGGATCTATGGAGAAAAAGGAGCTTGTGGCAGGGCAGAGGTGTATTGGATATGAGAAACAAATATACTTCAAGGACAGGGCAGGAGGAAACTGTAGGGAAAGTCTGGCCTACTAGTTAGTGCAAAGAAGGCATTCAGCAGAGGCAACTATAGGAATAATCTCAATGTTAATTAAGTAAAAACAGAAAATCTGGAAATCATTCAGGTAACATTGGCAGGGAGAAATAAAATTAAGGTCTTTGACTTTCTGTCAGAATATGATCATCTCTGATCATTTCCTTCCATCAGTCTCCTTGGCTAGAGACAGTTTGAGATGCAATAAGTACCTTGATAAACCCTTTCAAGGATGCCAAAAATAGCTTAAGAAGGAGTCAAGCCTGAGATGCTGACAGGAGTGTCGGAAGGCATGAAGTGCTGAAAGTTTGGGGTAACAATTTGAAGAGCAGATCATCCAAAAAGGGGGAAATGATAAAAAGCTTGAAGGACAGGAGAGGCAGGGTCTATAAAAGTAAAAGAAGGGAAATTATAAGTGATTGGTCTGTGCTGGGGGAGCAGCAGTCAAAATGAACACACAAATTGTCACAAGGGAACTAAAGTTATCTAAGTATGTTTACGTGGCAAGATTAGGGTAGATATGTCTAGTTAAGTCCACTTCCTTGGCTATAAACTGCTTTCAGATGCAAAATGGCATTTTAATGCAGTTTTCTTCTTTCTTGATATTGTTGAACATACAAGCCTCATCCCAGAGGACTTCAGTGGTTATGCTGCCAACCACAGTACTATGTACAGACAATACTTTTGATGTCTGTTCAGTGGTGCACTTGTTTTGGTCAAATTTGAAGCTTCGATTTATTCATTTATCATTATGACTGAACCAATGGATAAAATTCTCCATTACTTCTGAGTTATATTTATCTAATATTTTACAAGCAGTAAAGTGGATGACATTGGTTTCCAACAGTAGCACAAAAACAAAATAGGGGGAGGTGTTTAAGAGTAGCCAATTTGACATTACTCACAGAAGACCAGTATCATCTCCTGGAATTCCTGACTTATCAGGAAATGTCGAGGGCAATTGTGTGTTTTTTTTTGATTAAGAGGACATTCTCTTGGCAAAAAGTGTTCATAAGCCTCCTTATTTCTAAATATCCAACATCATTACATCAGACATTTAATATCTCATTGTGGCTCATGAATGTGACTGCCCTCCTCTGCAAATAAAAAGAAAATGTTCCATCAAAGCAGCACCTTTTCAAAGAAAAGCAAAATATATTTTGACTGAGAAAAAGGTTAGCACAGCTTATAAAGGCCCATTATTGTACAGTAGGGATGTGGTCCTGTGGTCATACACCTCCAATGGATGATGCTCTCCCAAGCAGTTTGAGTTGGACATTCGGAGTTATCATATTGCAGGCTGATCTGTGACTCACAGTGTCTGCACATTCAGTAATAACACTATAGGTGGCAGCTATATGTGGTTCAACATTAAACACTTTCATTTCTGAAGCAGAAGATTGTGGATTCATGCTGCACCCAGAGACTGAAGCACAAATTCTAGGGCTGACATTCCTGATCAATTCAAAAGGAGTGCTGCATTGTCAAAGGTGCTGTCTGTCTGTCAGACACGACATTAGATCAATAACCCATCTGCCTTCAAGTGGACATAAAAGATCTCATGATACTCTGAAAGAAGAACAAGGGAGTTCTCCTCGGGCATATTTAATCCTCAATCGAAATCACAAAAACATATTATTTTGTCATCATATTGCTGTTTGTGGGATCTCACTTGTCTGTCGTGGTTTCTGCTGACTATACTTCAAGAAGCACTTCATTGGATACATAAGTGATTTTGGGCATTCTGAGGTTGGGAAAGACATTAAAAAGTTTTGAAAACCCCAACCTTGTATCTTATGTTTTCAATATAATCTAGTTGCTTTCCTTGGCCTGATAATTATGTAGCACCATGTTCCAAACAATATTTGATTGTCTCTAGGTTGCCATTTCCTGTAATTTATCAAGCTTAAAAACAGGTATTCAGTGGTGGACCAGTAACTGGTGCAGCCTTCCTTAAGACAAAGCAAGATGTTTAAAAGTACATCTGCATTTCAGCAGGAAGGAGGATTAATTACAGAAAAATTCTTTTAGTCAGACTAAAAGTTCACTTATTCATTGTAAACAAGCAGAAAATCTATCCCAAGTTTCAACCCCATCTAACTCAGTAATTCCTCACATTCAATGCCATTTGCTGTTTGAGAAATAGAAGTGAATAGAAATCAACATGAATGATGTGGAGCTGATTTGGAATTCTTCACAAATCACCTCAAAGAATGCTGCTGACAGGGAGACTCCATTTTTTAATGTAGTAAGAAAACGCCAATTAATAATAAAACATTCCTGCGGGCATGGAATGAATGAAGGTTATGAAAAAGTAAAAGTGAAACAGGCATTGCAGTACCTTCCCTGTACTTACAAAAATTACTTTGCACCTTTTATGTGCATTTAACATAAAGGAACGCTCCAAAGATGCTTCAGGGAAGTGTTTCCAGTATTTACTGCCAGATCAAGTGACTGCAGTGTACAAGTTGGGTTAATGTGCCCACTTCCTGTTTGATTATGTTAATTCATTCCATGGGTATAATAGAGAAATTTGGTCCATAAAGCTTCCTAATGATGTGATGCCATTCCTGTCAAAGACCTAAGGAGCTCAGATTTGTTTGACCTCTTGTGAAATTATGAATTATTCTTCACTTTAGCATTAAATACCAATGATTGAATGCAAAATGCAGTCAGTAATCTGGTAAGACACTAACAGAGTAAGAAATCTCACAACACCAGATTAAAGTCCAATAGGTTTATTTGGTAACAAATGCACTAGTTTTCGGCACTCTGCCCCTTCGTCAGGTGAGTGGGGAGTTCTGATCACAAACAAGGCATATAAAGACACACACTCAGATTACAGAATACTGATTAGAATATGAGTCTTTACACCCAATCAAGTCTTAAACATGCAGACAATGTGAGTGGAAATCGCATTAAGCAAAGATATCCTACTCACATCTCCACTATCGCTAGTGCTATCTCCACTCACATTGTCTGCACCTTTAAGACCTGATTAGCTGTAAAGACTCACGTTCTAATCAGTATTCTGTAATCTGAGTCTGTGTCTTTTTATGCCCTGTTTGTGATCAAAACTCCCCACTCACCTGATGAAGAAACAGAGCTCCGAAAGCTAATGGTGTTTGCTACCAAATAAACCTGTTGGACTTTAACCTGGTATTGTGAGACTTCTTACTGTGTTTACCCCAGTCCAATGCCGGCATCTCCACATCAAGACTCTAATAGATCAGAGTGCTGCTTAATACCAACTCAGCTTCACCAAAACAGATTGGGGTTCCAATGGAAAAATCTCTCAATGATCAGACAGCTCATCTGGATCCCATAACCTAAAGTTGAGGCATCTTTTAAAAAAAAAATCCGGCAAAAGTTTTAAAGTTTTCTCAACTTACTGGAAGAGATTCTTTTTTAATAATCCATTATTTTTAATGGTTATCAAAATTATGGTGCTGGAGTTAGAACTTCTTTAATTCACTGTAGTCAATGAGTGCTCCAGCACCCACTCCCAGATCAGGTAAAGGAAAATGAATTGCAGTTTAATGGTTCTTCTACTCTACCCTAACAATGTGCCAATATCCTTATTCTTTATGAGATTACAAACAGCTGGAAACAAATATTAGTTGGCCGACTTTGTGCACTCATTCTACACGCATCTAAGCCATTTCTCACATTTTCATCAAAAATGCTAAGAAAAGGTTTCAGCTAATTTTGGTAGGTAAGACTTTCAATTGTTATTTTTTGGAAAATGTTCTGTTTTCAACATGCTGGTCTGTGTGGGAACATTTCTACAAATCATAAACCCTATGCCCTTGAGTTCACTTTGCACTTATGCCTTCACGTAGGAGTGCTATCCAGCATACACATGCACATCTGTAAAATCTGAATGCATTTTTAATGATTTACAGATCATTTACTTTCAACAGGCAATTAGTCAGTTTATCAACCACTGTGCTTATTTTTTCGGACAGCAGCTGTTCACAATGATTTTACTGTTACAATACATTGCCTCTAGATCAATGTAATCCAATTACATTACATTACATGTATGCTGATCAGTTCACCATATTTGCTACATGATATAAAATATATGCAACATTAATAAAAAAATGTGCAATCTTTTGAAAGTAGATTTGAATTTTTAAGCTTGGGGTTAGGTTTAGGATTTTGGTCCACTCATTACCAGATCAAAGGCAGCAGCTTCAAAACAAGTAATGCACTCTCAAAGAGTGGTGACATTCCGTTAACTGAAATCTTGAGAGGCAATCTTACTGGTTCATCACACAGTTGATCAGCATGGCGAGCAGGTAAGATTGTGAGAGAGGCAAAAAAAAGGCTCACGCCCTGTTCCACACCCGTCATGATATTAATGGCCTTATTAAGCCGATGTGATTGGATTCGCACCCTGATTTAAGTATTTATAATTTCATTTCAATATGATTAGTGAGCCCAGGATGTAATCGTCTGGACTCACTTGCCTTAAAAACCTTGTTATTGCAGGTCCTCACAAATGGGGACCACATGTGATGGACTTGCCAGTGAGACCAGAGGCCATTGAGTTACCAGAGAGTTCAGAAACAGAGGCAGTGCCCGTTGGGCAGTGTCAGTATGGCACAGCCAGACTGGCACCCTGGCATTGCCAGCCTGGAACTTTGGAAGTGCCCACAAGGCACCCTGACACTGCCCAGTAGGCACCAGGCCTAAGGGGAGTGGCAGGGCCCCAAGGAGAAGCAACAAATGGGGGTGTGCATCAGTATTTGGGAATCTCTGGGACAGCGAATGACTGGGAGGGGATATTCTGGGGCAGCGATCAGTGGGAACGGAGGGATTTGGGGGCGATGCTTGACTGAGGGTGAAAATTGACGGCTGTGTCACACTCGGGGAGGGGGATGGGAGGGGCAATATCTGGGGGAGTAGGGGATTAACAATCTCCCAATGCACTATGTACTCTTGTAGTCAGCATCTGACTTCCTAATGTGAATAGACACCGTTCACTCTGCCTACTGGCAAAAATCACACGTTGACTTTTTTTTCCTAAGGACGATAACATTTGATTTTTTCTTTCGCTGAAAAAATGGATGCAAATCTCAAGAGTAAACTGCCTCTATTTTATCAGAATTGACACATTAGGAGACTATGGTCAGGATTCTACCAAAGAAATTCTAAGTGCCTAATTTTCGTAAAAACTGGAGTAAAACCCACTGGTTATTTTAGCTGGATTTTCATAATGAATCTCCTACATTCTGAGCACACTGAGCATGAATCACAACATGGTGCTGAGCATGCTGGCAATGCACAAGGGCCAACCCCCCAAACCCATGACCTCCTGGGAGACCTCCATGGCCCCCGTTCACTCCATGGGGGTCAGGCTGCCACCTCCCCATTAGTGAGGAGTTGTTGCAAACCCTGCTGGAGTGAACCACCATGCCTGTTCGGGACAGAGGGGTGGAGGCTAACAGACCTGGAGACTTGAGTCCCAGGCCCCTTTATAACATTCAAATATTGATTTTAATATTTAAAGCAGCTCCCAGCTGGATGCCGCTGGGAATCTGGGGCCAGGAGACACGCAGAGGCCATGGCACCCAGTGGGAAGCTCGTTAAATGGCTTCCTCTTATGTTTCCTGGCTCACTGTGCTGCTGGAGCAAAGCAATGAGCTGGAAGAACTGCCCCCTATGTACTGGCTTCTGCATTCCAATATTTGCCTCGCTAATGCTCCGTCACCTGCCACTTCGAAACATAGGATCAGAATATTTAACAAGCCCTCGGCTCAAGAGCAGCCTCCTGTAATTTCACTTTTTAGGCTAATAATACCCTTTTACTATCAGTTACTTGTTTCAACAGATCTAGAACAGACCAGAAATTGAACCCAACCAGCCAAATGAATACTGTGGCTACAAGAGAAAGTCAGAGGTTGGCATTCTGTAGAGAATGACTAATCTCCTGACTTTCAAAGTATATCCACCATCCATAATACCCCAGTTGCCTGGATGAGTGCAGCTAAAAGAAGACTTGAGAAACTCAACATCACCCAGAACAAAGTAGCCTGTTTGGCTGGTACCCCATTCCCACCATCTTCAACATTCACTCCCTCTATTACCAACATGTAACGGGAGCAGTGTGCAGCATCTACAGGATGCACTGAAGCAACTCACATAGGCTCTGTCAACTGCACCTTCCAAATCTGCAATCTCTACCACCTCAGTGGAAAAGACAAAATTGTTTCCCTTCATGGAAAATTCTAGAATCAGGGATTAGAGATTCAAGTTAAGTGACAGTAAGTGACTTGAGGAAGAACTCTTTTATGCAAAGTATGGTGGGTGTCTGGAATTTGCTATCTGAGTTGGTGGTGGAGACTCTTTTTTAAAGTATCTGGATCTGCACTTTAAATCCTGTGAGGACTCAGGGTCAGGTGCAGTAAAGTGGGATTAGAAAGGGCATCTGGGTATTCTTGGGCTGGCATGTTCTAGATGGGTTGAATGGAATCCTTCTGTGCTGTAATCTTCGTGTAGTTCAAAGGACAAGGGCAAATTCCATATAACTATGCCCCATACCCCTACACCACTCACAAGCCATACACTATCCTGACTTGAATTATATTGCTGTTCCTTCATTGTTGCTGGCTCAAAGTCCTGGAACTTTCTCCGTAATAGCACTACGGGTGTACCTATACCACAGAGTGCAACAGTTCAAGGCAGCAGCTTACTATAACCTTCCCAAGGGCAATTACAGATGGACAATGAATGATAGCCTCGACAACAATGCCCACATTCTGTGAAAGAACAACAAAAAGTCTAATAAAATTAAGTCTGAAGACTGTTGCTGCACCACTTCACCTTACCAAAATTGCAAGTTTCAACCCTCATTGGCAGCCATACAGATCTGTCTGTCATTCATGTGCCTTGGCGTTTTTGAAAAAGCTACTATTTTCCAGTTGAACAAAACCAAGTTTTCTGTTATCATCCTCTGTCATTTAGCACAATGGTTCGTACTGCTGCCTCAGAACGCCAGAGACCTGAGTTTGTGTCTGATCTTGGGTGACTGGCTATGTGATGTTTGCGCTTTCTCCCAATCTCTGCATGGGTTTCCTTTGGGTGCTCCGGTTTCCTCCCACAGTCCAAAGATGTGCAGGTTAAGTGGATTGGACATGCTAAATTTACCTTTGTGTCTGACGATGTATAGATTAGATGGATCAGCCACAATAAATGCGCAGGGTTACAGGGAGAGGGCTGGGAAGGATGCACTCTCAGAGAGCTGGTGCAGACTCGATGAGTTGAATGACTTTCTTCTGCACTGTAGTGATTCTATGGTCTATGATCACCTCAGAAAATTTCTGGAGCAATGAAATCACAGTCCTCCTGAAGCCCATTCTAGCATTCACAATGTTCATAGCGTTTTGTCATTTACAGAAAACTTGGGGTAACAAACAACCAACTCCTTTTCTTCTTTCATTAAGTAGTTCTGCAGGCGACTAGAAACTTGAGGGCTGAACTATATTCTAAAAGACAGTCATGATCTAACCAATATGTGATTCTATCTATTAGCAATATGGTTGACTCTTCCTTGCTCAATTGAGGACAGATGACCAACAGTAGTCTGGTGAGTAACACCCAGACCCAACAATATAACTTTAACACAATTCAGCATTGTGTTGCTCTAAAAATTGTACTACATCAATTCATCATGCCTCCATGGCCCATTCACATGGTGAGCAGCGAGAATTACACAATACTGCTTTTGACTCATCTTTTGTTTCCTTACTTTCCCACCACCATCCCTTTTGTCCTGCACCATCATCCTTGTCATCATTTAATCTCTCCTGCCTTCCATCCTATCCCAAATTTTCTCTTCTCTCCTTCCCAATCCCATTTCCCTGCATCTGTGCTTGTTTACAACCTCTTATACATCATAACTTTTTCTAGTTCTGATGAATGGTTACCAACCTTACAGAATCACAGAATTATTACAGCACAGAAGGAGGTTGTTTGGCTCATCATCTCTGCGCTAGCACTCCAAAACACCAAATCACCTACCATTCTCCTGCAATCTCCCCAAAATCCTGCACATTTTCTGTTAACAGTCTAATTCCCTTTTGAATGCTTCATTTGAACCTGCCTCCACCTCACTCTCAGGCAATGCATTCCAAATCCTAATCACTTGCTGCATTAAAAGATTTCTCCTCATACCACTTTTGCATCCATTACTAACTACTTTTAATCTGTGCCCTTTCATTCTTGATCTATTCTCAACCTGAAATGTAAACTCGGTTTCTCTCTCCACATATGTTACTTGACCTTTAAAGTATTTTCTGTTTTTCTATTAGGTAAGCACTGTTCGCTTTTCTATTCATGCTGTCATCACTGCAACAATCAGAACTGAAACTGAGAGCTATTGGAATGTCATTAGCTTCATAAAAAAAACATACTGAACACTTCATTGAAATTGTATTGGGTTTCTCTGAACAGCAACAGCTATAGAACAGCAAATTATTGTGAGGGTCACTATGAACAACTACAGAATATATTTTGCAACAATGAATAACTCAATGACCTTACCAACGCACATGTTCACAGGCTCAGCAAGCATACTAAACTCCCTATAAACCAAGTCAGAAAATGTTGGAAATACCCAGCAAACCTGGCAGCATCTGTGATGATCAAGTCTGTGATCTTTCATCAGAACTCAGTCTGAAGGCTGCAGATCTGCACTGGATTCTAACGACAGCATCGTGAACCTGACATTGGCACCACTTCCAAATCATTCCATGACGTCCGTCTGGCAATTACCATCAAATCAGGCATGGCGATAACATATGGGAGATGGGAGCTTTCCATGGAGGGCTCTACTTAAAGGACACTTGACAGCCTTCAGTGTGTCTCCAGGCAAAGTGTGGGAGACTAGAGAACAGCAACATGGCAGGCTAACATAGAAGGACAGACCCACAATTCAGCAGCAACCCTCTGGAGATTCTTATGGATTTGAAGGGTTCAGAGGGATGTATTATTTATGGAGAGCATCAGACATAGCTGGAAAACACTTGAGAGGTCAGTAGCCTCGATGTGGTGACAGGACATGAATCCAGTGCAGGAAGCACTTCAATGACCTTCTCACTGGAAGTATTACAGACTTTTTTGACCTTCATTTTACAGGAAAAACAAGCATACAACTTTTGCAGGGAAGTGTCAGTCCCAAGGGTACATTGGTCCATCTGGCAATAGTGAAGCTGGTGGAGGAGAAAGTTCTTAACATTGCCAGAGTAGCAGCAAGAGAAGCAGTAGGTGAGGGCAAAAAAGCTGTCTGATAGACTAGGAGTGAAAGCCTATCCATGCAATTGGCTCGATTTCTCCTGAATCCCACTAATTTCAAACGTGTTGGGACTCCTTCATGTGGCAACTGGTCAAATGTTGCCTTGATGCCAAGGGCAGTCAATCTCACCTCTAGAATTCAGCTCTTTTGTCCACGTTCAGAATAAGGCTGTAATGCCGTTTAGAGATGTCTTATGTTTTTGGATAAATATGTGGATGATATTGGAATAGTGTAGGTTAGATGGGCTTTAGATTCACAGGCCGGCACAACATCGAGGGCCAAAGGGTCTGTACTGCGCTGTAATGTTCTATGTTCTACGAGATAAATGGTCCTAGTGGAATCCAAACTGAGCATCAGTGCAGGCTATTGTAAGTAAATGCTGGTAATAGCGCCAGATGCTGGACCCTCCATCACTTTGTTGATAATTGGAAAAGACTGATGGGACAGAAATTTTGCAGCTTTGGATTTTCCTACATTTTATGCAGTAAACATAGAAATGTAGAAACACAGAAATTGGAGCAGGAGGAAGCGATTTGGCCCTTCGAGCCTGTTTTGCCATTCGCAATAATCATGGTTGATCGTCCAACTCAGCAACCTAACCTGCCTTACTCTCCAAACCTTTGATCCCATTCGTCTCAAGAGCTATATCTAACCACCTCTTGAATAGATTCAATGTTTTGGCATCAACAATTTTCTGTGATAATGAACTTCACAGGCTCAGCACTCTTTGGGTAAAGAAATGTCTCATTACTTCTGTCTGAATGGTCCACTCAAACCCTCATACTACCATCCTGATTCAGGACTCCCCCACCATCGGGAACATCCTCCCTGTGCCTAACCTGTCTAGTCCTGTTAGAATTTTTAAATCTCTAAAAAATCCTCCCTCATTTGACTGAACTCCAGCGAAAACAATTTTAACCTAGTCAACCTCTCCTCATAAATCAGTCTCACCATCCCCGGAGTCAGCCTGGTAAATCTTTGCTACACTCCCTCAAAAGCAAGAACATCCTTCCTCAGAAAAGGAGACCAAAACTGCACACAATATTCTAGATGTGGCCTCACCAAGATCCTGTATAATTGCAACAACATCTCTGCTCTTGAATTCAAAATCTTTTGCAATGAAGGTCAACATGCCATTTGCCTTCTTTACCATCTGATGCACCTGTATGCTTACCTTCTACGACAGTGTACAAAGACATTCAGTCCTGCCGCACACTCCCTCTTCCAATTTACAGCCATTCAGATAATAATCTGCTTTTTTGCTTTTGCCTTCAAAGTAAATAACCTCACAATTATTCAAATTACACTGCATCTGCCACTGATTTGCCCACTCACCCAATCTGTCCAGATCATGCTGAAGGTTCTCTGCATTCTCATCACAGTTCACCCTTCACCCAACTTGGATCGTCTGCAAACTTTGAGATATTACATTTTGTTCCCTCGTTCAAATCATTAATAGTCTCAGCACCAATCTCTGTGGCACCCCACTGTCTACTGCCAACCAATTTGAAAAGGACCCATTAATTCCTATTCTTTGTTTCCTCTCTGCCAACAAGTTTTTAATATCTCAACACACTTGCCCCAATCCTAACTGCTTTAATTTTGCACGATAATCTCTTATGCAGGACTTTATCAAATGCTTTGTTAAGTATACCACATTGACTGGTTCTCCCTTATCAACTTTACTAGTTACATCTTCATAAATCTATGCTGACTTTGTCTGATCCTGCCACTGCTTTCTGCTCTGTAAAAAGTCCTTGATAATGGATTTGAGAACTTTTCCCATTACTGATGCTAAACTTACGAGTCAATTATTTCCTGTTTTCTCCCTACCTCCCTGTTTGAATATTGGAATGATATTAACTATCCTCCAATCTGCAGGGAATATTTCCGTGTGTATGGAATCCTGGAAGATGACCACCGAAGCATCCACTATTTCTAGAGCCACTTCCTTAAGGATGTAAATTATCAGCCCTGGGGATTTACCCACCTTCAATCCCATCAATTTTCCCAGCACCATTTCTGTACTAATGTTGACCTCTTTCATTTCTTCCCTCTCACTAAATCTTTCATTCTCTATCATTTCTGGTATCTAATTTGTGTCCTCTTTTGTAAAGACAGAACCAAAGTATGTGTTCTGTTGGTCAGCTATTTCTTTGTCCCCTATTATACATATCACTATTTCTGTCTGTAGGGAACCTACATCTATCTTCACCAACCTCTTTCTCTATACGTATCTATAGAATACATGCGTTATGCCCATTATCAGGCACAAAAATATGATAAAGTCAGGCATGAGGCCATTAACGCAATCCATGCCCACGTCTACACAAATGCCCACTTAACCGAGGCCCAAAAATGGCCGCGATCTGATTCACATCTGAAATGGGTGCAATGGCAATTTAAATGTATTTGAATGCATTTAAATTTAATTCATGAACTATCCGCCCAACTTTATCAGCATTTCTCCCTTTACTATCACGTTCACGTGTCCAGATTTGGCACGAAACAAACATGCTTGGCTGCTGAAGAGATAAGTTCAGAATTTCCAGCGGCTCTCTGACTCAGATCGGTGGCTGGTGGGAGGGAGGTGGGCCAGATCATTCTCTGGTGAATAGGGGTGAGGAAAGAGGGAGGCCCAGTCATTGTCTGATGGGGCGGTGGGAAAGAGGGAGGAGGGCAGATTTTTGTCTGGTGAGGCAGGAGGAGGATGGGCCTGATCATTTTCTGATAGAGGAGAGGGAAGAGGAGATGGGTCAGATATATCTCTGGTTGGAGAGGAGGGGGTAGTGTCTGCATGGTCTCCCCAATGTACCATGTTTTGGGACATCCTTTCTTGCAATGTTGGCCGGGTTGCAAGAGTATGTACCGTTTACCTGGTGAGTGAACATTGCTCGACAATCACCAGGCAAAACTGTTCCCTTCCTGTTGGCAAACACTTCACGGTCACAGGCATTCGGCCCCCGACCTTTGGGTAAACGTTCTTCAAGGGGGCCTTCACGACACCTGACAGCGCAGAGCCACTGAGCAGAGACTGATAGCCAAGTTCCGCACAGATGATGACGGTCTTAACAGGGATCTTGGCTTCATGTCACACTATCTGTAACCCCCATGACTTGCCTGGGTTGCAAAAAACCTCACTTACTGTGCTGTCTGGAGACAATACACACCTCTCTAACCTGTGCTCAGTGCTCCTTCCACTCACATTGTTGGCCACTTTAAGACTTGAATAGCAGGTTATGTGTAAAGATTCGCATTGTAATCAGTAATCTGTTAACAGTCTGTGCTGGTATATGTGCTGTTAGAGACCAGAACACCTCATTCACCTGACGAAGACCATAGAGTCAAAAGCTTGTGAGTTTACTAACAAATAAATTGGTTGGATTTAAACCTGATGTTGTCAGACTTCTTACTGTGTTTTCTCTGGGTGGCAGAGGGAGGGCTAGATAGTAGATAGATCTCTGGTTGGGGCGGGCGGGGGGCTGGTGGTGATGTCTGTGAGGGCCATCGCTCCTGCTTTTTACTCCCAGGCCACTTTTTTGTGGCTTGGGAGCAACGTGAGAGCAGCGTGATTTTCAAACTTTTCTCTAACTTCACATACAGTTAGAATGGTGTGCTAAGCCCTGCCCAAAGCATGATTCAGACACATTTTTCAGGCTAAGTGTGTATGGGGGCAGATTTTCAAGTCAGATCTGAATTGCACCCAGATTCGGCTCTTAGAATGAATATGGTAAAATCACGCCCTTCATGTCAGCCTTTATGTTCCCTGCAAACTTACTTTCGTACTGTAGTTTCCCTTTTTAATCAATCCCTTGGTTCTTCTTTGCTGAATTCTAAACTGCTCCCAATCCTTAGACCTATTATTTTTCTTGACCAATCTGTACGCTTCTCCTTTGGATCGGACACTTTCTCTAATTTTTTTTTGTAAGCCATGGATTAGCATTAGTATCCATTTTACTTTTGTGCCAGACAGAAGTAAACAGTTGTTGCAGTTCCCTCACATAT
Organism: Sphyrna mokarran; assembly: GCA_024679065.1. Lineage (NCBI taxonomy): Eukaryota > Metazoa > Chordata > Chondrichthyes > Carcharhiniformes > Carcharhinidae > Sphyrna > Sphyrna mokarran. The sequence goes on along the minus strand of JAGIQG010000008.1, from coordinate 72,874,103 downwards.
TGCTTGAATGTTTGCTATTGTCTATCCACTGTCATCACTTAAAGTAACTCTCCCCAAACTATCAAGTAGATACCAATATTGAAACTGAACTAGAACAGTTTGGAAAGGGCTAGGGTGTAGCAATACAGCCAGGTCATAGCCATAAACTTTGCTATATCCAAGACACTTAATCCTTTTTTGATACCACATGCAGCGAACCAAATTGACTAAATTGTGATGACCTCAGGAAGAAGCCGAGAGGGACTATCCATTCAGTACTGGCTGAAAATGCTTACAAATGCTTCAGCCTTCTCTTTTTTTCATTCATGTTCTGGGCTTCCCCAGTACTGAGGATGGTGAAGTTTGTGGAACCTCCTCCTTTCATTCATTATTTACTTTCAACCTTCATTTATCAGTGGGTGTAGCAGGACTGCAAAGCTTAAATTTAATTAGTTGGATGTGGGATTTCTTAGCTGTCTGTAACATGCTACTTCTGCTTTTTAGCATGCAAGTAGCCAGTCTTGTGTTTTAGCTTCACCAGTTCGGCATCTCATTTTTAAATAAGCCTGAGACTGCTCCTGGTTTGCTGTTCGACACCACTCTCTGTTCTCTCATGTCACCACTTTCACAGACCTTCCTTTTTATCTCTCAACCCTTTAATCTCATTGGTTAAGGGGATACATTGTTTGTGCTATTGTTCACCACAGTCCCAGATATCTTATTACCTTCGAAATGTTCCTATCAGCTTGCACTTCCAGAAATGTTGAGGACAACATTTTTAAAACCTAAAGGAGGTCAAACTATTCTAGCGAATGAGGCAGCTGTGAGTTGTCCTGTTCCAATGAAATTTAAGCCAACGAGTGCATGCAAACGTCATTCAGCTTCCACATCACAACCATAAGCCAAGATCAGTCGAACACAACACTTCTTTACTCCGTTTGACTTCTCAAGTTAAAGGCACAAGAACAAGAGTAACTACAGGAGAACTATGCAACCTTCGAGCTTACTTCACATTCAATTAGGTCATAACTGATCTGTACCTCACCTCCAAATCCCACCTTAGCTTCATATGTCCTGAAACACTTAATTAATTAAATTCTTAATCATATAAATTCTTATTTATATCAGTCTTGAAAATTCCACTATCACAGCACTAACATTCTCACTAAACTATGAAGGTGTGCATCCAAGAGAATTGCTAAAGCCACCACAAAGATGTCTCTTTTAAAACATCATGCATGCACGGCTGCGCAAAAATAAATAGGTATTGCACATCCAACAGAGCAGGACATGTACAACAAAAACAATGACAGAGGATTTTTCCTGGCATCCTTGGAATGGTTGGGGAGTGTTCCAGATTTTGACAACCATGTGTGCAAAATGTCAGGAGACATGTATTTTGCATGCCATTTTTAACAAGATAATCTACCATTAAAACATGCTCTGAAAGATCAACCTATTGCTCAAGGTCAAGTAGTCAGACATTGCTTAACACCAATAATGAAAAATATGCTAAAATATAAAAGCATGCATAAAAATAACATTTAGGGAAAATGAAGGTATTCATGGAGCAAAATTACAATTACAGAGCACTGTGGAAAGATACATTATGTAATTTTATTTGCTAAAAGCTTTAGTCTGGAAATGTTATTTCCATAGAGAGGTCTACACTCTGCTGCCTAGCAGTTAATGAATCAATCATCATAATTAGCTGGCACCAATAGTAATTTTGTTCTGTGATTAGATTTACTGTATCTTTTAGCTCCTAATTTCTAAAACACTTATGTAAAGGCCAAGAATAAACTATGCACTAACTTTGTCCATAATACAAATAACTCAGAAGCACTTGAAATATTACAATTCTAAAAAAAAATCATGTGCATTAGTCAGAGTAAAAGAAAATTATTTTCTCCCCTTCTCTACTACCCTTGGGACACTGCCGTAGGCTTGATACCGGCTGCTGTTAAGATAAGCCAGCTATGTTGCACTTTTGACCCTGAAGTAGGGTTAACAACCCACAAGTATTGCCTCCGACCCTCTAGAATGGCATAACACTATTGGTGAAGTCCCGAAGCTAATGAAGGAAGTGACCATAGAGTGTGGAGTACAAAGGGCATCTTATAGTGGGAAGTAGGTTTAATATATGAATTTGTTTAATGTGCAAAAGCTCAGTGTAGATGAGTATTGCCAAAAGACATTACAAGAAAGCAATTCCAGAATTAAGTGACATATTAATAGACATAATAATTTAAGTGGAATCCACAAGGATCATGAAAATTTTAAGTGTCTCCTGCAATTGTGAATTATTCTATTGAGCATTTCTACTAGCAATCCACAGAAGAAGTACCTTGTACGTGCACATAATAGAACTTTATGCCTGATCCATCCTGACTTGCAACAGTCTTTCCTACCTCTATCTCTGCCTGCTCGAGGACCTACCTGGTTGTCTTCACCATTCCCCAATCGCTAGAAACGTCATTGCAGCAATCCCAGCATGTAATCAAGCATATCCTGCCAAGTGACTGCAAGGAGAGGAATGAACTACCAAGAATTTCATATCGGTTGCTTCAACTCAGTGCTTTGGCAATTTATAGGATCACAAAGAGTTATTTGTGGCACAGAAGGAAGCCATTCATCCAATCAAGTCCATGTTAGCTCTCCATGGAGCAAATCAGTCAATCACATTTGCCCCCTCTCTATCTAATAGTCCTATAAGTTTATTTCCTTCACAAGCCCATTCAATATCCTTTCAAAATTATTGATTGTCTCTGCTTCCACCATCTTTGTGGTGTAATGCCAAGTCATTACTGCTCACTGAATAAAAATGTTCTCACATTCCCTTCCATCTCTATCTCAAAATCTTAAATGTGTCCCCTTGTCAGTGTACCATTAGCGAAGGGGAATAGTTTTATCTCATCTGCTTTATTCAAAACTTTCTTTATCTTGTAGGCTTCTATAGAATCTCCCCTCCATCTCCCTTTAATACCCCATTTTTAACAATCTAACTTTGTACCTAAAATCCCCATTCTCAATAAATCCTCACAAAGAAACTCAATGCGCCCTCACAAAGAAACTCATAGTTCCTAATTGTGGCCTAACCAGAACTTTTTAAAGGTTCAGCATAACTGTCCTGTTTTTGCATTCAATGCCTACATTAATGAAACCCAAGATCTTGATGTTTTGCTAACTATTCTTTCAATATGTATTGTCATCTTGAAAGACTGATGCACATGCACCCCAATATTCTTCTATCTCTGCACATTCTTTAGAACTATGCCATTAAGTCTATTTTGCCTCTTCATATCTTCATATGCATCACATCGCACCTTTCTGTATTAAATGCTATCTGCTACCTGTCTGCTCATTCTGCTACCCTATCTATGTCCTGTTGCAGTCAAGTAGTATCACCTTCACTGTTTGTCACTGCTCCAAGTTTGTTATTAGCAAAGATTGAAATTTTACTCAGAATTCCAATCATTTATAGCATAAAAAAGCAGTACTCTAGCACTGGTCCTTAGCAAACACCACTTTCTACCATTCTCCAGTTTGACAAAAAACACCAGCATTATTCAGTTTTCTATCCTTAAGCCAATTTTTAATCTATTCACAAGCCTTTTATGTAGTAATTTGTCAAACACTTTCTTAAAATCCATCTTGACTTTACATACTGCATTTCCTTCATAACCTTCTTTGTTATTTTATCAAATAATTCAATGAGGTTGGTCAAGTATGATCTGCCTTTTACAAATCTGTGTTAGCTATCTTTCATTAATTCAAACCTCTTCGGATGTTTGTTGATGTTTTCCTTTGATTATTGTTTCTAAAACCTTAGCCAGAGTTTTCCAGCCTTTCACACCGGGGTGGGATTTACTGACCCCACCAATGCACCCACACCCTACCCCACTACATGGCAGGTTCACTGGTAGTGGAGAATGTAAGCCACAGAAAAGGCCATAGAAATCAGTGGCACCAGAAGACCTCACTGCCAATAATGGACCACCTCTGATGAAACAAAATGCACCAGGGGTTGGGACGAAAATCCCACTCCTTGTTTACCACAAAGTTAAACTTAACAGTAACAGAAGTAACCAAGCAAATAATTAAGTTCATGATAACATCTATCCAATGGACAAATCCAAAAGTTACAGTATGGAAACCACAAATACAAAGTGGATGCAAGAACAAAATCATATTAATCAGTCGTCAGAGTCTACTAGCAATATATAACTCATCCATGTAGGTACACTAGCTAACACTGGCAATGCATTTGGAGCAAGCCTCATGCATGCATGAGGGAGGGAACGTCCAGCTTTTAACATTTTACGTAAGACATGTGACATCAGAGAATGCTGGAGGTGCCAGTGCAGAAGGCAAAGACCAAAACAAGTGGTTTGGCATCATGAGAAGCTACAACAGAACATGAGATAGGTACAGGACTCAAACAAACCAAGAGCACATACCATATATCATGAAAACAACATCCACCAAGTGTCTATTCAATGATGATCTCATGATGAGTATGAACAGAGCATTGACACATACAATAAGCTGACATTCAAAGAATATATAGGCATGATGATACCAATAGAAACCTTTTCCACTGTCCAGATTATGTATCCACAGATGCAGGATCAGCATAATCAATATGCAAATACAGATACGGCTGCAGGCGCAAACATCCTTCCACTTTGTACACTAAAATGCATGTACCCACAAAAGTGACAAGCGATGATTCAATCAATACCATAGCCTTCGATAGCTCAGTGTTTCCATCCCTGGGATCCATTACACTCAAGTGTTGCTATAAAAATTTACCCTAGTCACCCGGGATATTTTATTTTGAGGACATCACAAGTCCATTGATCACAGGCCTAGCGGCGTGCGAGGACCTATCTTTGGTCATAATCCATGGTAAAATCAAGATCATGCTGAAGACTAGAGATTACAAGGGGCATCATCAGAATCCCTGTGTTTACACTGGGAGGAAATCACCTGGCCCTGCAGCGCCTCCATCAACAAGCTACACAACACTGATTGAACCAAACACATATACCTATTCCAAACTTGCAAATTTCATACTACAAAACCAACAGACCTGCTATTCAGCTGATAAGTGCAGATAAACTTCTCATGTCATCATTCATTGATATCCCCATGAGGATATAATGCATTTGTCAAAAAACAGGGGAAGAGGAAATATGCCCATGGCCAACATGTGGGTAACAACTTATCCAATCTGAACATTAGGCAGAAAATTTGAGTCCAACATCCAACTAATGGCACACTGAATCTCGTAGATAATTTCAGCATATGTCTCTGGAATCAAAATCATATCAAGTATGAACTCCAAATGGCATGTTGGTGTGACAAAACAGATGCCACATTAGAATAATACCACAACCAGCAACATCAAATAACCCTACTGCAACTTGAAAACACTCTAAGATGCAACATATACAAAACACTTCTAACCAATATTCTTAAAACATACAGCAGCCTTCAGCAAAGATTGCTGTTACCAAGCCCAGACAAATAAGTAATACATTTCAGAAACTTGTAAAAATATTGCTCTATATTAATGTACATTCAGATATAATGGACCAGATTCTCTGACCTCTCCCACAGCTGAGATTCTCCAGTCCCATTGCAATGAATGGAGTTTCGGCTGAACACCAATTTCTCTGCTCTCGCTGGCAGCGGTAGCGGAAGGGAATAAACGGCTGAATGATTCCGAGAAATGTTACTTTGCTTTGCCGTTGTGTAAGTAGTTTGATGCTTTAAGAGTAAATCTTTACTTCAGAAAAATGGGGGATGTTGTGATAAATGCACCATGATGACCTGCATCATTACGAAGTCATTTCTCAATCGGCTTAATCATAGAATGATAGAATCCCTACAGTGCAGAAGGAGGCCATTCAATGTATCAAGTCTGCACCAACCACAATACCAACCAGGTCTTATTCCTGTAATCCCACATATTTATCCTGCTCATCCCCTGACACTATGGTCAATTTAGCATGGCCAATCAACCTAGCCCTTTGGACTGTGGGAAGAAAGCAGAGTACCCGGAGGAAACCCATGCAGACATGAGGAGAATGTGCAAACTTCACATAGGCAGTGACATGAGCCAGAATTGAACCTGGGTCCTTGGTGCTGTGAGGCAGCAGGGCTAACCATTGTGCTGCCGTGCCATTCCACTACCTCATTACATGCATTGACAGGCCATAACCATTACATACTTTGACATGTTATGATGTATTAGTCCCATGATTTACTGGTAGTCAGCAAGCGACTGGGTAGAGTACTTTAATAGACTGTGAGTGAATCTACCTGCATGCAGCCTTATCTTCAAATAAAGAACGCAATTGTTGTTTCACCATGTTGGTATGTTTATACTGAAAAGAAGAGGAGCGTACCAGCTAATGACAGCACTGCACCCATTTAAGGTGCAGCATCATAGTTGGACACCAGGTCACAAGTGAGTACAGGTGAGATCCAGAGGGTTGGGAGAGAAAGGGAGACCCATGCACCTTCTAGTTAATCTCTAAATTCTAGTAGGCTTAAGAATAAGGGATGTCTATTAGCTCATTAATAAGCTAAATTGATAACCCGTCACTGGAGCGAGCAAGCCTACATCAATCGCTTCCAACATCTCATTTATTTGGAGGAAGATTTACCTGCTGCCAGAAGATTAGCATGGACCTCTCCTACGATTAAGTGGGAGAACTACCATGGTTCCTGCCAAGCATAAAATCCAGCCATGCTTCAGTTCTATTATTTTTCATCAGAACTCTGCCTGATCTGCTGAATGTTTATAGCATTCTCTGATTTTATTCCAGATTTCCAACATCCAGAGTATGTTACTTTGGTACAATGCTGGGTTTTTGGTTTTGTCTTTTAATTTTATGCACTTGATTTTTCGTTTCTCGTAATCTTACTGACTCCAGATATCCAGCACGATCAACCTTCTGCCCATTTCCGGAATAAGGCTGAATAAATTATTTAAATATATTAAACTCTTATTTTGCATTGATTTAATGAGCTCAGGCCATTATCATCTGGCCTCACTTGCCACTGTAGTGGTTTTCTCTGGCGAGGATCACAGCTGGTCCCCAGCAATGGGGGCCAGTCATGATGGCCTTGCTGGTAGAACTGGAGGCTGTCGAGGCCCCTTGGGAAGGTCAGGGGCAAGAGGAGGGTGTACCTTGGGCACTGCCAACCTGGCATCCTGACTGATTGTGGGAGGCAGGATGGGGGGGAGTCAGGCGGCTGACTAGGAAGAGTTTGGGCCATCAATTGTAGGGAAGAGCTCTTTTGATTGCGGATTGGGCAGCCGATTGTGGGGGGCTGGGTCACCGATCACGGAGCAGAGAGGGAGGTCGGTCCATTGCATAGGGGGGCCAGGCAACTGCCTGCTTGGGCGTTGGTGGGGGGGGTGGAATTGATCCAGGGAGGTGCATGGGGAGGGCCGCTATAGACCGCAGACCCCTGCAATAGCTGGGGGTGGGGTTGAGGGAGGTGGGCTTGCTCTGCTTTAGTCTGAGAACACAGTAAGAAGTCTCACAACACCAGGTTAAAGTCCAAGAGGTTTATTTGGTGGTAAATGCCACTAGCTTTTGGAACACTGTTCCTTTGTCAGGTGAGTGGAACAGTGAGTTCTTTCCACTCACCCGATGAAGGAATAGAATTCCGAATGCTAGTGGCATTTACCACCAAATAAATCTGTTGGAACTTTAACCTGTTGTCGTGAGACTTCTTATTGTGGTTACCCTAGTCCAACGCTAGCATCTGCACATCATAGTCTGCGAGCAGCAGAAACTAAGTGGCAGGTTTCTGCTGCTACAGACCTGTAGATGTGCAATAATGTTCTCAGCCATGTTCTGGTGATTTAAGCCTCGTTTCCCCTCCCTGGTGAGAAATCATTTCTGCTGTATTTGCATACACTGAGTGCACACAACAGCCAAAATGAACTCGCCCAAAAAAACAGAGCTAAAATTCTCCCATTGTCCGTCCATCTTGGGCTTAGAATTTTTTTGATAAGATTGCCCTGCCCCCCCACTCCCCATGGTATTTCACTTCGTGGTCAATATTGCAGAAATATCATATAGCTAGTTTTTATTAAAATATTTATTATCCTTAAATCTTTCCACTTTATTTGTTCTTACTTTGGTTTATGCGACATTGTAATTCAACTCACTGGAATCTCTGGATTCTCCACAACAAGCAAACAAATATTTAATTCAACACTTGGTGGTGTGTAGACATCTAACTAGTACAACCGAACGTAACAAGTGAAGTGACCAAAGGTACATGATCAATCCTCTCGGAATATGTCCAATCAGAGCTAGCAACACAAGCTGCAGCTCCCTCGAGAGTTTTGAGCATATCAGTTAGATTGACACCTCAATGAAGTAGTGAGGGAGTGTTGCAAATTGGAGGTGCCAAATTTCAGATGAGATGTTAAATCTACTTTCTGTTTGCTATCTCAAGTGGAATGATGTAAATGATGCCAACAGGCTATTTAAAGAGGAGCACAGGGGATCTCCCTGGGTTTCTGGCCAACCTTTATCCCTCAAACAGCATCAGTAAAAACAAATGATCTGGTCATTAATCTAATTGATATTTATTTGACCTTATTGTGCAGAAGCGGCGTGCCATGACTGCATAAATTACATGAGTGGCTACATTTCAGATATACTTAATTATCTTGAAGCACTTTGCGACATCCTGTGGAAAAGAAGGACACTATTAATGCAAGTCATTTATGCGAATTTGAGAGCATGACAACCAAGCCATGCTGAACTTACATTGCTTGGTCCAGAGACAAGTAAAATGAACATAGGAATTAGGAGTGAGAGTAGACAATTCAGCCCTTCATGCCTCCTCTGCCATTCTATATGATCATGGCTGATCCCCATCACATCTTAATTCCACTTCCCTGCCTTTTCACCATAGCCCTTTATCCTGCTTTTGATCAAATGTTTATCTATCTCTTTCTTGATTGATTCTGCATCCAATGTACTGTGGGACAGTGAGTTCCACAGAATCACAACTCTCTATGAGAAGTAAATTCTCCTTATCTCTATTTTGAACCTCCCCTTCTTACTCTACAACTATGACCTTTCGTCCTAGACTGTTCCTGAAGTGGAGGAGGTCATTTGGTTAACTGTTACTATATCAATCTCATTGAGTATTTTATATATCTCAATTAAATTTCTGCCCCCTACCCCAATTCTTCTGTACTCCAGAGAGTACAAGCCAAGGCTATTCAACTGTTCCTCTTATATGACAGCCCCTTCAAACCTGGAATCAATCTAGTGAACCTCTTCAGAACCGTCTCCAGTGCCACCACATCCTTCCTCAAAGAAGGTGACCAAAACTGAACACAATATTCCAGGTGTCATCTCACCAATGCTTTATATAATTGTAACAACACTTTTCTACTTTTATACTTGACACCTTCTGCACTAAATGCCAAGATTCCATTTGTATTCCTTATAACATTCTGCATCTGAATACCCACTTTCTGAGACTCATGCACAAGGACACCCAGATCCCTCTAGCTAAGATAAATGCATGTGGTTATGAGGATAGATGCCTTTTCAACCTGTTTCCCATTTAAGTAGTAATTTGTTTTACTTTTCCAGCCAAAATGGATAACTTTGTGTTTATCCACATAAAATTCCATCTGCCAGTTTCCGCCCCATTTCCTTAGCCTGTCAATATCCATTTGTAAACCTTTATCTCTTCATCACAGCCTGTTTTCCCACCTATTTTCATGTCATCAGCAAATATTGCTTTGTTACACTCTGTCCCTGCTTGTAGATCATTGATATAGATTGCAAATAGTTGTAGTTAAGAACTGAATCTTGCAGGACCCCACTAATTACGGAGCACCAACTGGAAAAGACCCATTTATCCAAACCTCATGTTTTCTATTAGTCAGCCAATCCTCAATCCAAGCCACAACTCTCCCATCAACATCTTGGGATTTTCTGGATTGGTCTCCAGTGTGGCACCTTATCAAATGCTTCCTGAAAATCGAGATAGATCCCGTCTATATGATCTCCATTATCTACCTTACTGGTTGCATCCTCAAAGAACTTAAGCAAGTTTCTCAAACAGTGGTTAATACTGCTGCCTCACAGTTCCAGGGATCCAGGTTCGATTCCCGGCTTGGTTCATTGTCTGTATGGAGTTTGACTGGAGTTATTTAAGAGATACCTAGATGGGCACATGAACAGAATGAACATAGAACATAGAACATTACAGCGCAGTACAGGCCCTTCGGCCCTCGACGTTGCGCCGGCCAGTGGACCCTCTAACCTAAACTATTCCAATATCATCCATATGCCTATCCACCGAACATTTGAATGCCCCCAAAGTAGGCGAGTCCACAACTGCTGCAGGCAGGGCATTCCACGCTCTCACCACTCTCTGTGTAAAGAACCTGCCTCTGACATCCGTCCTGGGAATGGAGGGATATAGAAAACTGATTTAAAATAGAGATCATGAGTCTTGGGAGTTCCCTGGGAAGTATGTAAATTGTCAATGATATTGATGTATTTCTGTTTTATACTACAGGTACTTTGGTCCGCCTTATTGTCTCTCATGATGGGTCGTGAGAGGGCTGCTCTTGGATTCTTTGAGAGTAGCCTAGTGCTTCATGTCGTAAGTGTACGCTTGAACTGGACCAGTTGATGGCCAACACAACAGTTCAGTGACTATCGTTGTGCTGTGCAGATAACACGGATTTGGACCTGTGTCTGTGGGAGTTTGCACATTCTCCCCGTGCTTGCTTGGGTTTTCTCCAGGGACTCTGGTTTCCTCCCTCACCCCAAAGATGTGCTCTTAGGCTGATTGGCAAATTGGCCTATCAAGTCCTTACAGATCACAATCGCATCCATAAGGGCTGGATGCGATTGTGATCTGTAAGGACTTGATAGGCCGAATGGCCTCCTTCTGCACTGTAGGATTCTATTATTCTATGAAGATTTGCCCTTCACAAAAGCGTGCTGGCGCTGGTGAATTGAGCTTTGTTTTTCCAGAAACTCAGTCACCTCCTCCTTAATGATGAACTGCAGCAATCTTCCCACAATAGAGGTTACTGACTGGTCTACAGTTTCCCACTTTTTGTCTCTCTCCCTTCTTGAATCAAGGTGTCACACTGGTACATTTCCAGTCCACCAGTATCTTTCCAGAATCCAGGAAATATCATAACCAATGCATTTATTATCTCTGCTATCAGCTCCTTTAAAACCCTAGGGCAGCGGTCTCCAAACTCCGATCCGGAAGCGGCCTGCTGTAGGTCAGATGTGGCCGAAGTTTGGAGATCTCTACCCTATGCTGTAGGCCATCAGGTCCCAAGAACTTATTTACATTTAAACCCTTTAATTTACTGAGTACCTTCTCCTGGTAGTTATTGAAGGCAACATGTCTAAGGTTAGCAGCTAGGATCTTATTGGACTGAATAGCATAGGTACTCACTGTTATACAAATACCACATTCTACCAAGTGGGTTTCCTGTTTTACTGCTGAATCCTGATGAAGACAGATGGCATTTGAACTGATTTTTTACCAAGTCAGGATAACCCAGGAGCCCATTTAAAAGGGTGGACGGAAGAGTTCAAATTCTGGGATTCCCGGCCCTATTCCTGGGCTATTTTTCAAACATCCTTTAATAGGGTGTGTGCTACTTTCTATCAAAAGCCTGCATTCGGCACTCCTTATCTGGCAAGTTCCACAATGAGGTAAGCATGTCTTACTCCTCCTTGCAATTTTCATGGACTTGGGTCATGTTTTTAAAGTGTCGTGACTCAAGGCCCCTCAAAGGATTTATAAACATCAAAGGGAGACCTTTTATAAGGTAAGTTCAAACAATCCTCTTTGTGCTCCCGTAACAAGCTCTGTCCTTCCACTCACCCCTTATGGCTCCTCATACCCTCATGTCAATGTTCATAACCCCAAACCTTTGAAACCAGTTAATGCTATGTAAACAAATTGTGAAATTGTCAGCTGAGATCAGAGAGCCTGAGCTGTCAATCAAACAATGCTTTCTCTGAGACGCTGGTATTTTTGTATTCTAATGGCTCTTTGAGCCTTTAGCCAAACAGAGATAATGTGCCTCTGTAGGCACTTCCTCCGAAGGCCGGTCTGCCAAACCAGGAACTTCCTTACTCCTGCTTCAAGGATAAAAATCCAAGCCTATGTGCACTGAATCTTGGAAGAACATACATACGCTATTGCTGACAGGCATGTGTAGAACTCATCATATACAATCAACTCATCATATCAATTCAACTCATCATATACAATCAGTGCATTAAAGAAATATATTTCAAAAAAGTGCAAAACATTATACTGAACAGAAGATTACATGTCACAGTGTGCTCAGTTTGATGATTGTCAGTCATGTCCTCAACTTTTCATCACAGTTTATTATCTCTGGTGCAGTGCATTAACTGCCCATTGTAGAACCTGTCTGATATTCTACTGAAATCAGTGAAGAAGAAAATCCACTCCAACAGACCTATTCTTACACCAATATGCTTCTTTCAGCTTTGCCAATTAATGTCTCAGAAAGTGGCAACACTTTTCTTGATCCTTTTCCAGCTGCAACTATGTTTATTGATACATCATGACTTGCATATTTATTAGGTCAGCTATCAAATCCATTAGTGCAGTTTGATAGCACATACCATCTGCTTCATTGTTAAGTATCTGTAGATCTCTTAGGATTACATTCCTCTCAAAACATCCAACGCAAACCCAGTCAGACACTGCACTGATAACACATTCAAATTATTCATAAACATTGCAGATTGCAGTGGTCCCAGAACTGATCCTAGGGAATTCTGTCTTTGACAGCTAACCAATTAGCAGCATTGCTATTTATAACTATCCTCCCATAACTATTGTGCAACCACAGTAATTAACAATCTGATTTACCACTTTACATTGGAACCCAAGAGATTCCATTTCAGATATAAATCTTTTGTGAAGAATATGATCCATGCACTCTGAACGGAAAGACATACATAGTTCCACAAGTTAGGTCAACGAGCTAATGATTAAATTCTGAGTCAGATTGGTTATCATGATGTATAAGTCACAGTGTGCAATGCTCTCCACCAATTTACATCTGTAAAACTAATTTAATTAGGTCATCTGAAAAACATTCCCACTTTTCTCAGCATATAATACACAACATAAATTAACCCACAACTCAGCACTAATTAGCACAAATTGCAGTCTCAGTCAGAGAGATCATAAGGATCAGTGGTGTGAGAAATAGAAGAGTCATACTCACACAGTAGGAGATGCTGCACTTAGGTTGGTATTAAAGAACACTTGTAACAGAGTAGAAATGGCTGTACGCTGCATCTGCATGTACTGGAATACCTGATACAGAAACTAGGTTGAAAATTAGAAATATATTCTTCATCCAGTGACATCTCACTGCTCCTTTCTCTCAATATAAAAAATATAGAAACCCACAACGTTGCAAGCATGTGTTTGCTTTATCGCAATTTCCAGGTCACAGCACATGCTAACACAATTAACCTTCCATTTAGAGAAAATTCACATTGAGGCCATAGTCAAAAGCATATAACTGAGTCTACTCATCAATATCTGTATTTTCCTTCTCATCCAATTGTCTCCTTCCTCTCTATAGGGCAGTGACTTTACGGGATACAGTGCCAATTCTAAACAATCTTGTTCAGTCAGACATTTTACTTGCTGAACTAACACAGCTAGTGCCTCAGACCAGTCTATCATTTGAAGCAGCCTAACCCAAGGTAGGTTCAGATTTCATTTGGCACTCAATGTGGCACAACTCACTGGATGGCAATCAGGAGTCAAAGCTCTTTCTTGATACCAAGGCACTGAGGAGGCCAAGTCTACTGACTTTATGGTTACCACAGCTGACGCAGGCTATGTTTGGAGATCAAACTTGGCATCTTTTATCCTGGATGGATGGTGTATTTACCCATTGAATAATGGGGAGGGGCGGAGGCAAACACAATTCCTTTTTTAACATTAAGTGTAACTTTCAAATAAACAAACCTTGTACTTTCATTGAGATCTTTGTTCTAACTTGAGCCTCTCAGGACTCTAGAGTCAGTTAGCACATCAAGTAAGCAATGAATAAAAGAATGCAGCAGCTGTTCTGTTCTCAAATTAATCTTGAATCTTTGTATGTATAACGTGTCTCTATGATGGCCTGAATCCTCTTAGAATTCAGATTATACAGAAAACAAAGCAAAAAATGAAATTCAGTAGCATACAATTTATAAACTGTAATGAAAGAGACAGCTATTACTGTAGAAAAACCTGATGCGAGGTCCATCTCGTGAATACAATTATTTTTGTGCACAGTATTGAAATGCTATTAAAAAATAATAATCCATTTTTATGCCTCTCTTATAACACTTTCATCAAGTTAGAACAGGACTGAAGTGCTTTTCATTATAATCATTTGGTATCGCAAATCACAGGCTGCTGCCCAAGGCTAATTCACTAGCACATGGAACAAAATTCAGTGGTAAACACCATAGCTAACAGTATAAAGTATTAATGGAGAGAGGTTAAAACAACAGTCAAGGTAAATACATGCGACAGAACAGAAAGATTGAAAGGAGCAGCCTCGATTATAGTGTGTGTTATGGTTTCAAGATTGTTTTAAAAGCAATATCTCTTCTCACAAAAACCTGACATAGATATCCCTGAGTGAACATCTGGGCAGCACAGTGGCACAGTAGATTAGCACTGCTGCCTCACAGCACCAAGGACGTGGATTTGATTTCATTCTCACATGTCTGCATGGGTTTCCTCCAGGTGTTCCAATTTCCTCCCACACACCAAAGATGTGCAGGTTAGCTTGACTGGCCATGCTAAATTGCCCCTTAGTGTCAGGGGTACTGGGGATAGGGCCTGGATGGGATTGTTGTCAGTGCAGACTCAATGGGCCTAGTGGCCTCCTACTGTACTATAGGGATTCTATGATTTGTCATCTGTATGGTCTAAAGCTTTTCCCTGGCTAAACTCAACTTTTGAATGAGATAACCAAATTTGTTTCACAGAGACCAAAGGTTTACAGACAGATGTTGCAGATTATCTAAATCTACCAACGAATGGCAATATGAAAGCGAATAAGTGACAAATGCAAAAATATACATTACAAACACAATGACCAGCAAAGAATGGCTGCCCTTCCACCATTAAAGAGGCAGTTGGCTGTTATGAAACTGAGATGGGATTTATATTCATCAGGAACAGGAATACCTGCCTCTAAGAGCCGCTGGCCAATCAGAGGCTGACAATTCTCCAGTATAAGAAGTGCCAACTGGAGCAGCAGTCACTACCGGTACTGTACTCAAGTGACGAGGAGGTGAGCTGTACTATTTTTAAAACCAGGATCTTGCAGCCAACAAAGCTTTCTCGTATAAATTCAAATCCAGGTCTAATTTAGGACAAAATGACAGGCCCTCAGTGGAGTTCTCAATTTCTGACACTGAAGTATATACTATGCACATACATGGTAGATTTGAGATGTCTTTTAGCACATGGAGAGAACAGTTGAAATTACAGAGACAAACTGAGGCCTGGAGATGGTGCTTCATATAAAGATAGCTGTGTTGATGTCATGTGTGAGACAGAACTGCTCAGTTAGCCATTTGTAACACATGAGGGAATATATTCAGAACAAAACCCGAATTGCTACAGCAGCACTTCATTATATCAGGAGATTCACTCTATCATTAGCCAGGTAATTTAATGTTAGGGTCTGACAAATTGATAAAACAGAGAATTATATTCTTGAAAACTATTTTAGAACCATAGTTAAACCTTAAGTAATTTGCAATATCTTATTCTCTCCTCCTTCTAATAACGACCTGAAATGGACTAAAGCTCTCAGAAAATAGTTCACCATCAGAAAGAGCAGTGAATCACAAAGTACATAGCAATATAGTAGTTAAAAGTGAAATGCAAGACTAGTTCAAAACTATTCTGCAAATATTAGATTGACAAAATAATACATTTTGGTTGCTTCATATGAAACAAATTGTTATTTCCTTTGCCCTAACAATAAATCTGAGCATTATTCATGATCAACTTTACCTGTTTAAAGTAAGTTGATCATCATTACTTGGAGATCGATTTCTCCAACTGAACTCCAGCTAATTTTTCTTTTTTTGATAGGTTCTATAAAATGATTAAAGAAATGCTACCCGATCAAAAGATCAGCTGAGACGTGTCTCTGATATCTCAAATGCTAGATCAAGCACAATGCAATGGGGTGTACCAACAAATTTATGGTCACATGGTTTTGAATTGCGAGTGGCCTGTAATTACGTCAAAGCAGTTAATAACTTGGGACTCAGTACAGCGATGCACCAGATTGCAAAGTTGATAGATGATGAGATGGCATAATCAAATGATTATTCATTTGCAGCAATGCCTCCCTCATGACTTCCTGGCTTTATGTAGTATCTTCAAAAATGAGTATCAAGGTTAAGCCAGAAATCCTACAGGAAGCAGGTGTCAAGCATAACCCATTGCCTTGGCAGAGTATGTAGCCAGGAATATTACGAATAAAAGGGGGAAATTAGAAATAACCTACAAAACCAGTAAGATCATGAAGGAAGCTATTTAAACAGAGAATGTGCTGTTCTTGGTGTTGCCATCTGCTTATCATCTTTAACAGAGACACACAAGAGGCCTAGCAAAAGGCAGTGGAAGATTCTGAGCAGAGGAGGAATGAAATATAAATGGATTAGGTGAATAATACATCAATACAGAAAGGCAGATAATGGAGTTGAGTTTTACTTATTGGAGCTAGTTCAATTTAATAAGGCGACAGATTTTTTTCATACACAACATGACAAATAACAAAATGTCAGGTCTTCTGCAAGGTGAATAAGGTGTCTACTTCTAGGTTAGTCGAGCCCTTGAGCTGCCTGCCTTCAGTTTGAGAAAACAAGAACAAAAAATCTTAAAACCGCTAGCTAAACCCCAATTTCTCAGAGATCAGAACCACAAGATACATGGACAAATGAAATATCAATCTATAGAACGTGGACTATCAGACTTTTCTGTGAAAAACGTTCACTGCAAATATTAACAAATTCCCTGGAAACTGTGATTACTGATGATAAATTGTAAAAGCCATTCAAACCATTTCTGAAGCTTAAACGTAACATGCTAGCAAGTTAATGAATCCAAAAATTTTGCGACTTTGTTTCAGTGATTGTGTTTAAATAAAATCAGGAGTTGTTAATGCTTAAATCAGTGCAAAGCTCACCAATTGGAGATTGGAGAGGTATAAGGGAGACTGGTACCTGCTCCAGTGGCAGAAAAGTATTAAAGAATTGTGATAGCGGGGCCTCTTTAAGGGATTATCATTTGCGGATCTCAAGACCCTCTCACGACCTATTGGAAAGGAGTGTGCAAACCTTAGCCTATCTGATGTTAGAGTGCTGATCCAGTTAGGTGGAACATGCAGTGTATGACTGGGAGTTGGTGGAACTAGATTTATATTTATACTGAGCTTGTTTGTATATAGTTATAATCTTGTTCAATAAATCACCGTTGTGATTTAAAGGGAGAGGGTGGAGAGGGTCATATCCAGACACTGCCCAGACACTGTTAGAACATAGAACATAGAACAATACAGCACAGAACAGGCCCTTCGGCCTTCGATGTTGTGCCGACCAAAATAAAAAGCAATGCCCCTCCTAACTAAACCATTCCCTTCTCATCCATATACTTATCAACGAACCTCTTAAACGCCACCAAACTTGGCGCATCTACAACAGCTGCAGGCAGGGCATTCCACTCCCTAATCACTCTTTGAGTAAAGAACCTACCTCTGATATCCGTCCTATAACTCATACCCCTTAATTTAAAATATTAACAAATTCCCTGGAAACTGTGATTACTGATGATAAATTGTAAAAGCCATTCAAACCATTTCTGAAGCTTAAACGTAACATGCTAGCAAGTTAATGAATCCAAAAATTTTGCGACTTTGTTTCAGTGATTGTGTTTAAATAAAATCAGGAGTTGTTAATGCTTAAATCAGTGCAAAGCTCACCAATTGGAGATTGGAGAGGTATAAGGGAGACTGGTATCTGCTCCAGTGGCAGAAAAGTATTAAAGAATTGTGATAGCGGGGCCTCTTTAAGGGATTATCATTTGCGGATCTCAAGACCCTCTCACGACCTATTGGAAAGGAGTGTGCAAACCTTAGCCTATCTGATGTTCAATACCATTTTTCCTAACTGCTGTGTCACTCTGCCAAATAATGAAAACATTCTGCTCAAAGCAGTTGAAGGAATGAAAATATACTGAAATGAGTTATGCATGAAGTTTTAGAACAATCAAGTCTGCAGTAGACAAATGAAATGTTAATCTCAGTATGGGCCCCGATGTTGGCCCATGCTAGATACTGAATGAAATAATACAATCGGTGCATGGAAAAGAATGGTTGGTGGAAGGGACATCTTGGTATAGGGGCCAGAAAGTGCCATAGCAGTGTGTAGAGGGGCATGGTTTGAAATGGACCCTATTAGGGGTCATGGGGGTAGACACAGAGGCAGAGTTGGAAGGAAGACTATGAAGGGCCATGTGATGGGCTAATTAGCATGAGATGGCATGGATCAGCATGGATGGGCCATAGGGTTGTTGAGAGGGGTCACGGCTGGAGAGTTATTATAATTTTTTCTATTGTGTTTTGGAACTTTGATACATTGTCAGAGCGCCGTCATGACCCCAGCAAACCTTCGCACATTCCAGAGTGGCCCAACCCACCTGCCAGGGAACCCTACCATGATTATCCTGTCTACTGGGCCACTTTCTCCCACATTGGATTTGCAGAGCCAGGAGATGTCCCACGCTGTGCTCCCAACCCAGGAGTAAAACTCCAGGTCTCAATGAACTGGGAGGTATGGTTACAGTAATTTGTATTACTTGTGAATCCTTCATCACGGAGCTCAGACCAAAGGCACTATCTATATCATGGTCTGTCTTCCTCTCCCTCAACTTCTTTACTGTCATCCCTCCTCATCCATCTCATCATCAACCCTTTTACACAATGGCATGGACTGTTCCCTCCCTTCATAAAGTGTGCATTGTGCAGCATGACATATATTTTATATGTCTCAATGCAATGCTGAGATGATACCAGTTCTTTGTTTGCTATAGATTTTATTCACAATGCTTTAAAATTCTATTCTATCCTACACTTTTGGCGTCCAGTTCAGCTTCTAAGTAGCCCTTGTGTGTCTGTTCAATTATCTCTGAGTAAATACCCAGGCTAAACCAATCAATAAGTGAGCATGGATCAGTTACCAGACTCTCATAATCAAGCACAGAACAAAAGAACCATTGATCATTACACAGCATACTACCACAAAACTTGATACCCACTCAATTAAGTACTATTTTGATTTGATTCATTATTGTCACATTTATTAGCATACAGTGAAAAATATTGTTTCTTGCGCACTACACAGACAAAGCATATCATTCATAGAGAAGGAAACGAGGGAGTGCAGAATGTTGTGTCACAATCATAGCTAGGGTGTAGCAAAAGATCAACTTAATGCAAGGTAGGTCCATTCAAAAATCTAATGGCAGCAGAGAAGCAGCTGTTCTTGAGACGGGTGGTACATGACCTCAGACTTTTGTATCATTTTCTGATGGAAGAAGGTGGAAGAGAGAATGTCCATGATGTGTGGGATCCTTAATTATGCTGGCTGGTTTTCCAAGGCAACAGAAAGTGTAGACAAGTCAATGGATGGGAGGATTGTTTATGGGATGGATTGGGCGACATTCACGACCTTTTGTAGTTTCTTGCAGTCTTGGGCAGAGCAGGAGCCATATCAAGCTGTGATACAACCAGAAAGAATGCTTTCTATGGTGCATCTGTAAAAATTGGTAAGAGTCGTTAACTGACATGCCAAACTTCCTTTGTCTTTAAGAAAGTAGAGGTATTGGTGGCTTTCTTAACTATAGTGTCAGCATGGAGGGACCAGGACAGTTTGTTATAATCTGGACACCTAAAAACTTAGGTCTCGACCCTTTCTACTTTATAGGGTTTGTCCAGAGTGATCTGACAGGAGTATTGCTTGAGGACACTGATGATGTCCCCTGTCACAGTGAATCATTAAACATTTGTAGAAAAAGTACCAAAAATGTGTGCAATTGCACCAGCAGCTAAATGAAATAATCCCACAGTTAAACTGTAAATAATTCAAGATCATTTTCAATAGCACAGGTGGAGAAATGGGGGATCATATTCAACTATGTAAGGATAAAGCAGGATATAGGCTGGATTGTGGAGTTCAGAATTGACTGTGCTGTCATTCAAACAGCATTGCACACTGGTATCATAATTTGCCTGCATACTACCAGTGTTTGTTAGTTGTTTTTCACACAAACCCCTTTGTCAAAAGAGCATCTGGCACAGTTCCTGTGCAAGTGTCTATGCGTATCTCAGATGACATTTTTTAATTATGAGACAGTCACGTGGTGGCCTAAAATGTGTGCCACAGCATCCACTTACTCCTCCTAAATACTTTGCTGCTTATCTATTTCAAGCTTCAGACAGCATGCATTATAGGCTAACAGTGAGGTACTTCTTGCTTCAGAGGTGGCAACAGAATATACAGCATAGAACATTACAGCGCAGTACAGGACCTTCGGCCCTCGATGTTGCACTGACCACAGGAACAAATCTAATGACCTTCTAATCTAAACTATTCCAATGTTATCCATATGCCTATCCACTGACCATTTGAACGCTCTCAAAATTGGCGAGTCCACAGCTTCTGCAAGTAGGACATTCCACGCCCTTACTACCCTCTGAGTAAAGAACCTACCTCTGACATCCATCCTATAACGACCACCCCTTAATTTAAAGCTATATCCCTTCGTGTTAGCCATCACCATCCGAGGAAAAAGGCTCTCACTGTCCACCCAATCTAACCCTCTGATCATCTTGTATGCCTTAATTAGGTCACTTCTTAACCTTCTTCTTGCTAATGAAAATAACCTCAAGTCCCTCAGTCTTTCCTCATAAGATCTTCCCATCATACCAGGTTTACCATATCCTGGTAAACCTCCTCTGCACCCTTTCCAATGACTCCACATCTTTCTTATAATGCGGCGACCAAAACTGTACGCAATACTCCAAATGCGGCCGCACCAGAGTTTTGTACAGTTGCAACATGACCTCACGGCTCCGAAATTCAATCCCTCTACTAATAAAAGCTAAATATGGCAAGAATCCTATGTATTCTCTAACAATCAAATTGCTGCAAATTAAAGTTAGACAAGGACAACACAAAACCAAAGGCGTAGGTCTGCTCCTAGAAGCTGGCACACGGGAAATAGTATCAAGCTCTAAATGCAACACAAGGATGCTGGAAAGAAAAGCTTATAATTGCATCCTCTTCTCTTCATGTCAGGTGACATACTCTCTACTTTTACAGATTTTAGGGAGGTTTTACCTGGGGCACACTGAACTTTTTTATTCCCAGATTAACTCAATACAATACCATGACTACTTACTGCAAGTAACTTTGCCATATTTGTATACAAAGCAGGCATTTGAAATAATTGTTACTTTGTTATCCATCACATTTGGCAGTGCAGATTATCATCAGTTTACAAAAAAAACAAATATCAAATTTTAAGAAAATAATTATCTGGGAATGCAAATGATCTGAACAGCTGACAATTCCATAAAAATAGTGATTTAAACTGCTCAAGATAAGACACTGCCTCTTTAATGCTTCACTTTCTCCTAACCCTAAGCAGTTCCCCGTTCTTCTTCCTGCAAGTTGCGCTTCATACTTTGTCAGGTTGATTTCAGTTCAATGCCTAATGCTTTGAAAACCAGAACAAGACCGACAGCTAATTAATCCTTGACTCAACAAAACTGAAATCGTCTCATCAGAGCAAATTTAACAATTTGTGATAATAGTGTGTTCTTGTTTGTTTTGCATTTGTCAAAGTCTTTCATTTATGTGGGCATGTAGAAGAAGATATATTTGGCTGAGGTGATGGCTTAACATCCTAAAAAGAGTCCACATGTCTGTGAATATTTTGCAGGGTCATCATAATATTTCCTTTTGAGTTGTTAGTATTGTTCTCTGGGACAGAGTGACTAGAAGTGCTGGTGGCTGAGTGTGATTGTTTCAAGTTGCTTTTTTTTTAACCTCTCTTTTTGAGTGCTTTTTGCTGCTGTAGTTAGTCCTGGGGCTAGCTGGGAAGGGAACTGGGGAGCATAAAAAGAAAGTGGCAGTAGACAGCGGGCAGCGTCGGGAGCGGGCAGCAGAGTAAATAGGGCAGCAGAGTGAGATATAAGGGCTTTGGCTCGTGGGGCTTGGGCGAGAGCAGGCTGAGGCACAGTGTGCTACTGGGTTTCCACTGGAATTTACACCTCCAAAGGTATCCATGACAATGGCAGGGATTAAGGGAAGACGCCTCACCTGTGTACGGTGTCACATGTGGGAGTTCCTGGAGGCGAGACCTCTCCCGAAAGTCCATGTATGCGTCAAGTGTTTGGAGCTGCAGCTTGGGCTCGGGTCAAGCAACTAGAGCGCCAGTTGGAAGATACGTTTTTAGTCAGGGAGAACGAGGCAATCATGGAAGGGAGGCAGAGTAGGGTGGCAGACCTGGAGCCGAAGGGGGAGGAACCTGACTCTTCCAAGTGGATTACTGTCAGGAAGGGGAAAAAGGACAGGGGAGACAGTCCAAAGACTTCCCCATTGGCAGCCCCCCAAAATATCGAGGGCGGAGGGTTAAAAAAGGCAAGGCACGAGGACCAGAGTACCTCAAAGGGAAGAAATGTGGCTACAAGGGAGATAGTGGTGGGGGATGGGAGGGTTAAAGGAATAGTTAGGTGCTTCTGTGGTCCAAGGCGGGACTCCAGGATGGTAGTTTGCCTCCCTGGAGCAGGGGTGCAAGACGTGTCGGACAGGGTAGAGGGCATTTTGAAGGGTGAGGGGGCCCAGGCGGATGTGATTATTCACGTAGGAGAGAAGGATGTAGGAAGGAAGAGCAGGGAGGATATACGAAGGCAGTTCAGGGAGTTGGGGGGTAGGCTGAAGAGCAGGGCCTCGAAGGTGGCGATCTCAGGTCTGCTTCCAGGTGCGGGTAATAGCGGAGCCAGGAGCAATGAGATCCTACAGCTGAATGCGTGGCTTAAGGACTGGTGTAGGGCAGAGGGTTTCATATTTGTGGATAACTGGGAATTTTTTGGGAAAGAAGGGCACCTGTATAGAAGGGATGGGGAACACTTGAAATGGGAAGGGTGTGAATATCTTAGCTGGGAGGTTAGCTGGAGTGTTTCGGCAGGATTTAAACTAATATGGAGGGGCTGAGACCGATAGCTCGGTAGAGAGCGAGATGGGAGATAGACTAAGCTTGGACGAGAAGAGATGCACTAGGGAGAAGGAGGTTCTGAGTGGTCTTGGAGGTCTGGAGTGTGTCTGTTTCAATGCGAGGAGCGTAATAGGAAAAATGGATGAACTTAGGGCCTTAATGTTTGTGAGGAACTTGGATGTGGTGGCAGTGACAGAGACGTGGTTAAAGGAAGGGCAGTGGCAATTGAACATTCCTGGGTATAAGTGTTTCAGGCGTGACAGAGGAGGGTCCAGAAGAGGTGGGGGAGTGGCCTTGTTAGTTAAGGAGAGCATCACTGCAATGCAGAGGGAGGAAAATACAGAGGAGATAGGAGTGGAGTTGCTGTGGGTGGAGTTGAGGAATAGAAAGGGGGCAATTACTATGCTAGGGGTGTATTATAGGCCACCCAACAGCCCACGGGCAGTTGAAGAAGGCATATGTAAAGACATTTTGGATAAGTGCAGAAAGAACAGAGTCGTTATAGTGGGAGATTTTAATCTCCCTAGGGTGGATTGGAAAGTACCTAGAGCTGGGGTTTGGATGGGCAGGAATTTGTAAAATGTGTACTGGAAGGATCATTGGAACAGTATGTGGCTAGCCCGACTAGAGAAGGGGCTATATTGGATTTAGTTCTGAGTAATGAGCCAGGGCAGGTGGTTGATGTTGTAGTAGGGGAACATGTGGCTAACAGTGACCACAATTCTGTCAACTTTAGGATTCAGGTGGAAAAGGATGCTTGTTGCCTTAGGGACAGGGTGTTGAATTGGGGGAAGGCTAACTACGGTTGGATTAGGCAGGAACTTAGGGATACTGATTGGGAACGGTTGTTTGAGGGTAAGTCCACACTAGGCATGTGGGACTCTTTCAAGGGAATACTGAAAATGTTGCAAGATAAGTATGTGCCGGCCAAGAGGAAAGATGGGAAAGGTAGGATTAGAGAGCCGTGGATTACTAGGGATATAGAGGACTTGGTTAGGAAGAAAAGAGAAGTGTATGATAGGTCGAAGCAGCTGGGAACCGAGACAGCATTGAAGGAATATAGAGAGAGTAGGAGGGAGCTCAAACAGGGAGTTAGAAGGGGAAAAAGGGGGCATGAAATGATTTTGGCGGATAGGATTAAGGAAAACCCAAAGGCTTTTTATTCCTATGTTAGGAATAAAAGGATGGTTAGAGGAAAAATCGGACCTCTTAGGGACAGAGGAGGGGAACTGTGCTTAGATCCAGAGGGAATGGCAGAGATCCTGAATGAATACTTTGCGTCGGTATTCACAAAGGAGAGGGGCTTGTTGACCGCTCCTGTCTCTGAGGGAGCTGTGGACCAGTTGAGGGAAATATCCATACCGAGGGAGGAAGTGTTAGAGCTTCTAGGTAGCATTAAAACGGATAAATCTCCTGGGCCTGATGGCATTTATCCCAGACTGCTTAGAGAGGTGCGAAGTGAAATTGCTGGGCCTCTGACACAAATCTTTGTCTCTTCCTTGGACACAGGTGAGGTCCCAGAGGACTGGAGAATTGCTAATGTTGTACCGTTGTTTAAAAAGGGTAGTAGGGATAACCCTGGAAATTATAGGCCGGTGAGTTTGACGTCAGTGGTAGGGAAACTGTTGGAGGGGATTCTTAGAGATAGGATGTATAGGCACTTAGAGCATTGCAATCTGATTAGGGATATGCAGCATGGATTTGTTAAGGGGAGGTCGTGCCTTACAAATCTGGTAGAATATTTTGAGGAGGTGACGAAATCGGTGGACGAAGGGCGAGCCGTTGATGTTGTCTATTTGGATTTTAGTAAGGCGTTTGACAAGTCCCTCATGGGAGGCTAGTCGAGAAGATCAAGGCAAATGGGATACAAGGACAGGTAGCTAGATGGATAACTAACTGGCTTGGTAATAGAAGACAGAGAGTAATAGTGGAAGGGTGTTGCTCTAGCTGGAGGTCAGTCACTAGTGGTGTGCCGCAGGGCTCGGTACTGGAACCTCTTCTATTTGTAATATATATAAATGACTTGGAAGAGGGAGTAAGGGGAGTGATCAGCAAGTTTGCAGACGATACAAAGATGGCTGCACTTGCGGATAGTGAGGAGCATTGTCAGGCGATACAGCAGGACATAGATAGGCTGGTAGCTTGGGCAGACAGATGGCAGATGGAATTCAATCCTGATAGATGTGAGGTGATGCATTTCGGGAGAAAGAATGTAGGGGGGAGGTATATGATAAAGGGTAGACCTATTAAGAGTATAGAAACGCAGAGGGACCTGGGGGTGCAAGTGAAGAAGTCTCTGAAGATGGCAGAGCAAGTGGAGAAGGTTGTGAAGAAAGCATATGGAATGTTAGCCTTTATAGGAAGGGGTATAGAGTACAAGAGCTGGCCTTTAATGTTGCAGTTGTATAAAATGTTGGTTAGACCTCATTTGGAATACTGCGTCCAGTTCTGGTCACCTTACTACCGGAAAGACGTGGAGACTCTGGAGAGAGTGCAGAGGAGGTTTACCAGGATGCTGCCTGGTATGGAAGGTCTGATTTACGAGGAGAGATTAGGCAAATTGGGACTGTTTTCCTTAGAAAGACGTAGACTTAGAGGAGATCTGATAGAGGTGTACAAGATTTTGAAGGGGATTGATAGAGTAAACAGAGTTAAGCTTTTTCCTAGGATGGACTCAAATAGCACGAGGCATCACGGGCTTAGGGTGAGGGGGGTAAGGTATAATTTGGATGCTAGAGGGAGTTTTTTCACACAGAGGGTGGTGGGGGTATGGAATGCGCTGCCAAGTAAGGTGGTGGAGGCAGGTACTCTGGAGTTATTTAAGAAATACTTAGATGGGCACATGAAAAGAATAGGAATGGAGGGGTATAGAAAACTGATTTAAAATAGGGATCATGAGCCTTGGGAGTCCCTGGGAAGTGAGTAAATAGATGATGGATGATATTGATGTATTTGTTTTTATCCTACAGGTTCTTTGGTCCACCTTGTTGTCTAACGAGGGGCATACACACAATGGGTCGTGACAGGACTGCTCTTGGATCTTCTTCAAGAGTATCCTACTGCTTCACGTTGTTCGTGTACGCTTGACCTGGATCTTCTGATGGGCAACACGACAGCTCAGTGACTATCGCTGTGCTGTGCAGATACATGGATTTGGGCCTGTGTCTGTGGGAGTTTGCTCATTCTCCCCATGCTTGCGTGGGTTTTCTCCAGGTGCTCCGGTTTCCTCCCACATCCCAAAGATGTGCTCTTAGGCTAATTGGCAAAACAAATTCTCCCTAAATTGTCTCAAATTTGGTTTTAAATCCACTGATCTATAAACATGGACAGGGATTGCGGGTAGAGATGGGAACATCGGGGTGGCAGCGTGGGCTCGTTGGGCCGAAGGGCCTGTTTCTCGTGCTGTTTTGTTCTTTGTTCTTAGTATGTCTCTAAGACATTAACTTTGTTGTCAAGCTAGAACGTTGTCGTTTGATGTCAATTTATGTGAACTGAAACCAATAGGAAAACTAAGGTTAAAACCTAGAAATGAAGACATCACAAACTTGTCTAAAAACAAGACCTTCACATCAAAAAGTCTGGACTGCCAAGTGGCAGGTAACATTCATCCTACACAAGTGCCAATACCTGTTCACAAACAGAATATAGTTATAAACTGTGAAAGATTACAAGGACTATCTAATCTGCCCTAATCTTGGGAAGATATTTTTTCCTAATTCAAAGTCAAGAGCAAATGTGACAACCTTGTACCTCTGACAAGAGTGTTATAGGTCTTGCTGCTTTCTGGAATGCAAGCCTAGATGCAGGTGTCACTGTGTATCATGGTGTCAGTTTATATATGCACTTAAAATGTAGATTGCCAAAATTAGTCAAAATAGGATTTACCCCCACCCAATGCTTAAATGAACAATACACCTTTGAAATGTTTAGGCATCAATACAATTTTACAAATGGTGCTTATATGGTACATTGTTTGTAAAATTATCTTCCTTCTTTGTTGGTAGATAACATGGGAAGCTATTTCATACAGTTTTGACATTTCATATTTCACAACCAGTTTAAGAGCTGGTGTAAGACCATAAATGACACATAGAATTACACACTGCATCAATCAGCAATGAGATAAAAGATTGGTCTTGGATCAACAAGTCCCAGCACTACAGTGTAAAGGATGTGCTCTTGATGCATCTGCATTCTTTTATTTGAAACCCAAAAGTGGCTGACACTTGTTTTGTTCTTCAAACGGATTGCAGCAATTGCCCATTCCTGACAAGCCTTTAAGGTTTCCACATTTATTATTTACTTTTCTTGTACTGCAGAAATGGTATAAAGCTCTATAGTAATCATGCAATGTCAGAAAAGAACAACCACAGCACTGGTTTTTATACACCTTTATAAAGTGAATTTATACACCTTTAAATCTGTAAAATATGGTAAAATCCCAAGGTTCTTTGTAGATGCATAATCAAACAACATTCGACACTAAATCACATAAGGAGATATAAGGTCATCAAGATTTAATCAAAGATAGGAACAAAGCAGCAAGAGTAGATCGTCCAGCCCCTTGAGACTGCTCTGCCATTCAACTAGATCATGGCATCTAGCTTAAGATCTTTTTCCTGTACTTTTCCAATATCCATTGATTTCTTTAGTATCCAGAAATCTATGAGTCTCTTTCTTAAACAAACACAAGGATTAAGCTTCCATAGTCTGAGAATTCCAAAGATTCACCACCTTCAGTCTGAAGAAATTCGTCATCACCTCAGTCCCAAATGGGTTGCCTCTTTTTCTGATATTCATTCCCTAATTCCAGAATCACCCTGCTCTCCCACCAGCCTAGAAACATTCTTTCTGCATTGACCCTGTCTAGCTCTTTAAGGTTTTTAAAAGTTTCAATGAAGTCACCTCTCATTCTTCCAAACTCAAGAGCATACAGGCGGAGTCTTCTCAATTTCTCCTCATTGGACAGATCTGTCAATGAAGGAATTAGTCTGGTAAACCTCCATTGCAGTTCACTGCACTCCTTCTATGACAAGAAAATCCTTCCTTCGCTACAGTGCGATCTCACCTAGATGCCATATAATTAAAGCAAGGCATTTTTATTCTTGTCCTCAAATTCTCTTGCAATAAAGGCCAACATACTATTTACTTTCCTGATTGCATGCTGCATTGTATGTTAGCTTTCAGTAACATATGAACAAGGACAGTGCAGCAGGGCAGAAAGATTGTGTTTGTAGCTGCTATGACTTGAAAAGGAGGCACAGAGAAAATGTGGAGTTGAATCATGAGTACAGGCAATGTCGAATTTTAAAAAATACATGACTAAAACAAAAAGCTCGGTAAACTTCCAGCTGATAAATGGCCATGGTTAATATGGCAAGGCTGATATCTGAGCAACAAGATTGCAGGTGGTATTTTTTTAAATTGAGAATAAATTAATGACTTAATCACATGCAAAAATAAATAAATAGAAAGCTGGGAGTCAAATTAGCTTCTTATTAAGTCACTTTGCTACAATGTTTAAATAAATAATTTACATTCAATTGGGGGAGGGTAATGAGGTTGGGTAAGGAGAGGAGCGGATGATGGAGTCAACCAAGTTCAAATCAAATGCAATTGACTTACTGTCTATCATATTCTTCATAGATTCTACACTGAATGCCTTACATAGTGATTGTGCACTTATGGATAAAGTAATTAAAAACACAAAGGGCCCTATTTTACCATTTTGATTCTAAGTGCTGGGCAGACATGAATCTGGGAATGTTTCAGATCCAACTTTTAGACCTGTTCTCTGGTGTCCCTTTATACTCACTGCCTGAAAAACAATAGCAATTCTAAATCGCACTGCAGAAGTCTGCTGGCGGCGCTTAACGCAACCAAAAAACTGCAGCTCAGATAAGAGTCTTCAACTGCACATGCGCAGGAAAATAAAACAGAAAAACACTCCTCTGCCACATCACTCCCAGGCTCCCCTCTAGCCCTCACAGACATTTCCCCACACCCATAACATTTCAGATCCCCTTATCATCCCACTCCACCCCTTCCCACTACCCAGACGAAACACGGCACCCTGCTCCCTTTTTTCCCCATCAATCGCACATACAGTGGCAATGGCCCCCCATTTTCCCCCCACCGATTGCACAGAGAATGGCAGTTGACTCCTTCTCCCCACCTGAGAACCATCTGACTCACCTCCCTCACCCTCCCCCACCACCAGAGAGCCATCTGACCCCGTCCTTCCCTCCCCACCAGACAGCCATCTGACTCCCCTTCCTCCCCCTCCCCGACCAGAGCGCCGTCTGACTTGTCTCCCTCCCCTCCCCCCACCACCAGAGAGCCATCTGACCCATCTCCTACCCCTCCCCACCACCATTGCTATCACACCAATTTCAGGTGTGGTCTCAATCATGGCCATTTTCAGCCATTGGTAAAGGGGGAACAGCCGTGGAGGGGGTCGCAGATTGCGCTACTTGCCTTATGCTTGACTTTACCAGATTTTTGCACCGGGAAACGGGCTCAACTTGAGGATAAAATTGTGATCAAAGCTTCTATGCAAATACCAAAAATGAAGAGAAAGTTTAATTTTTTTCAAAATCCTTTGGCAGCTCAAGCAAAAGAATTGAGCTTACAACATGTATTTTTTTCTTGTATCAGTGGAATTACTGTTTGCAACAATGTCAAAAGAGGATGTTTATAGCATGCCTTTTAATGTTGCCTCAGACATTGCACTTGGTGAATGCGCTAGGCAATGGAAACTCAATATGCGTAGGTCCCTGGAGCAAAGCCACAGCAATAACCAGCAAC
This sequence comes from Sphyrna mokarran, assembly GCA_024679065.1. NCBI lineage: Eukaryota > Metazoa > Chordata > Chondrichthyes > Carcharhiniformes > Carcharhinidae > Sphyrna > Sphyrna mokarran. The sequence continues at coordinate 72,843,923 of JAGIQG010000008.1, read as the reverse complement.
AGTAAAAACTATGAATTCACTCGAGGGACTAATTTAGAGAAAAATGTCTCTTTTATAATCATGTAATAAAGTGAGAGGACAGGTTTCAAAAATGAAATGAATTATGAAAGAACTGTACATATTTTATAAATACCCTGGAGTATGCAGTAAATGGCAAGCAAACAGGAGCAATAGCTCGTGGTTGTTGGGAACTGAAATAGCATGGTACCCTCTACATGGAATATGTCAGGGCAAATAGCTGGGTACCTCCTTAAACCATCAGGTTAAATAATACTTATTTAGGTTTGCAGAATCTCAGGCAGGAAGTGTTGGGTTGAATATTTATTTCACTACAACATCATGTACAGAAGGCAAAATAAACAGAAAGAAAGATAGGATTAAGAAAGTTAGAGAAAGGAATAACATGAAAAAAGAGAGTAAAAGAAAAAGATTTTTAAAATTAATATCTATTTTTTAAAATCTCAATAATAATTAAAATAAGATAAGATGGATGAAACTCTAAACTTATAAAAAGTAGAATCCAAGAGAGATTGATTAACAATTTTAAAGGCATATTGTGTTTTTAAATACCCACTTAAATTTGAATAGCTAACCACAACATTTTCTGATATGTTTAGTGGATATCTAGTACATAAGTACCATAATCTCATGCCTTTTCACTTTAGTCATAGCCAGTCTTTCAGAAAAACACTACTATAAAGAAGTTCTAAAAAATCAAATGGATGGCAATCTCCTAATTTCTGTGTCTAACATGATACCTAACACATCAGAACCTGCTGTTCGATTTATTCAATTAAATGGTGAATTCCAGTAGCCTCACTGTTATTTCTATCACAAAACTTGAACCAACATAAGCAATTGCCAAACTTCTTATGAAGGAATGAACAAAGACATTAGTTCATTAAGCACAGGCTTTAAGTGGTAGGTATGAATATTATATTTGTCATTCCTGTACTTTCCTGTATCTATAAGGAGTGTAATATTTTTAACCTTGTGTCAGGCATGTTGGGAAGGATTTTTTCTTTGTATCTGGAACCAGTGCAAAGCAGAGGAATACTAGAGAAGACAATGATCTGAGGCTCAATCCAAATTAGACCTCAGACTCATTGTCATTCTCACTGACACTGTGGAATTCAGACATCCCAAACCAGCTCGTAGTTACATTCAGATAAAGTACAACCTAAGTATTCAGAGTGGGCAGGTGAATAGGAGGGGTATGATAGGCCACCATAGAGCCAATGACATATTTCCAGTGCATGCTTTCAGAAACTTTGGCATGCTTAAATGCCTGTCCAGTGTACACAAATTTATTTTTGTCAAGTTATAACATTTTCCAAGTAAATAAAACTTCAGACTGAAACACAGCCTCTTATTACAATATAAATTGAAAAATAGCATGCAATGCTACTTTTTTCCTGCCTTGTTTACTCCATATCACCAATTGATTGTTCCCTTTGAGATATTCCCTAACTCTTTTACTCTCTTCACAGCAGCCAGCACCATGTCCTCTTCTTTCCAAATCTACCTCATGTGTGCCTCCCACTCTGAACCAGAATTATCAGAAAAATTATCGAAAGGATGGGCAGGTTCAGGCTCAGAATCTAACTTTGACATTTTGTGCTTTTCTTTTATCATCAGTGGATCAAACTCTTGTAATGCATTACCTGCATGAAGAAGGTCTCCCAACACCCTTGCAAGGCCAATCAGCATTAACTACTGGCTTTGCCAATGATAGCCCTATTCCAAGAATGTATTTTAAAAAACATTATATTTCTAGATAAAACACAGAAAAAAAGGTGTTCTTATCCCCTCTGCCCTCTTCTGCACCCCGCCCCCCCCACCAGCATTGTTTCTCACCACACTCCCCACCTCCCAACACACACACACACACACACAAACACACAATCCCACCCTCACCCCAAATTAGGATGGCATAAATTGGAACCCATATCCCTGTTCATCAGGTAATATCTCAATCCCTACACCATCTTAAAAAAAGTCATTTTTGTAACCATCGTGCATTTGTGAGGAACATTTTAAAACTAATAGGATAATCCATACTGAGATGCTTGTACATGAAGCGCCTATAATGGAACATGGCAATAAACTTGTTTCATCATAGGCAAGAGACACATACAGTGTAAATATAAATGACTACTCTGTTTATTAACTAACCAATGGTATTTTGATGCTGTTTCAAGATATCATTCAACCTTTTATGGTTTATTTTCCATATAAATCACAGATCCGTAACCAAGTTCAACAATTCCATACATTCCAGCTAACCTATGTTGGTTATTATTATCCTTGGAATTGCAATTCACAATTTTTCTGAAGAAGATTCTTTAATCTCTTATCCTTTAGCATGTTCCAGGATTTTCATTTCCCAGCTGATTTGTACTGAAATCGATTGAGTAAAGCGTGTAACTACAGCTGTATAAGGCGCATCTCCGCATTCCTTTAGTGCCACATATAAAAAAGTGATTTTTTTAATGCCATAAGTGTGAATAAAGAATTACATGCCACACACAACTGTAATCCCAATAAAATCATGGCAAATCCTATTAGCCATCAACTTTAGTTCTGTGTAGAGAATAGCTGCTCTATTCAAGAATTATAAGGAATATTGGGATGACTTTAACCTAAAAAGTCCAGTGAGATGCTGACAGCATTAAGCCAATCATCTATGCCATGTTACTCTACATTTAAGTCAATCACAAGTAAGATCAAGCGAGTGCAAATAGGCCAATATGAACTCATCAGTTCTCTGTCGGATGAGCTAAGTTAAAATGGGCTTTATTTCACCTTCACCTGTTGCTTGGAAGAAAAGCAAGGTTAGGAAACATAACTAAATGGGATTTTGGACACCTTATGAATTTAAAAATCAGAAGTTGAGATTCCAATCCAAATAGAATATGGTTTTGCCCAAATTTGAAGTCTAATCTGATGTGAAGTTGCTGATGTTGGACAGCGGTAGGCACAGTAAGTAGTCTCACAACAGCAGGTTAAAGTCCTGGTGTTGTGGGATTACATACTCTCCATAATCTGTCACTTCCCCAAAAGTAAAGTTTGGATAATTAAAAAATTGACAATAATAGGTTCTAACCTCCGATTCAGGTGCTTCAGGAGGGACAGGGTTGGGGGCAAAAGAGGAGGTGGTGTGGCACTGTTGATCAGGGACACTGTCATGGCTGTAGAGAAGGTGGAAGACGGGAGGGATTGTCTACAGGCTCTCTGTGGGTGGAAGTTAGGAACAGCAAAGGCTTGATAACTTTGCTGGGTGTATTCTATAGGCCGCCCAATAGCGACAGGGAACTTGAGGTGCAGATAGGGAAACAGATCCTAGACAGATGTAGAAATAACAGGGTTGTCATGATGGGAGATTTCAATTTCCCAAACATCGACTGGAATATCCCAAGGGTAAGGGGTTTGGATGGTGTGGAGTTCGTTAGGTGTGTTCAGGAAGGTTTCCTGACATAGTACGTGGAAAAGCCTACGAGAGGAGAGGCTGTACTTGACCTGGTGCTTGCGAATGAGCCAGGGCAGGTGTCGGATCTCACGGTAGGTGAGCATCTTGGGAATGGAGATCATAATTCTATCTCTTTCACGATAGCGATGGAAAGAGATAGGATCAGGCAGGCTAGGAAGGTGTATGTCTGAAGTAAGGGGAAATATGAAAACATTAGGCAGGTAATTGGACGCATAAACTGAAAGGAGGTGTTCTTGGGGAAGAGTACAGAAGGAAAATGGCGGTTTTTCAAGGAATGTTTGTCTGGGGCACTGCAAGACAATGTTCCGAGGAGTCAAGGAGGTTCTGGTAGGACGTGGGAACCGTGGTGCACAAAAGTAGTGGTGAACCTAGTTAGGAAGGAAAAAAAGGTATATAAAAGGTTCAGAGAGCTAGGGGATGTTAGGGATCTAGAGGAGTATAAGGTGTGTAGAAGGGAACTTAAAAATGAAATTAGGAGAGCCAGAAGGGGTCATGAAAAGGCCTTGGCAGGTAAGATTAAGGAGAATCCCAAGGCCTTCTACAAATATGTGAAAAGTAAAAGGATGAGAAGAGAAGGAATAGGGCCTATAAAAGGTGAAGGAGGAAAAGTCTATGTGAATCCGGAAGAAATGGCAGAAGTGCTTAACGAGTACTTTGCCTCGGTATTCACAGTGGAAAGTGAACTGGGAGATTGCACTGCAGGTTTGAGGCATACGGAAAAGATTGAGTATGTGGAGGGTAGGAAAGAGGATGTGTTAGACCTGTTAAATTCTATCAAGATAGACAAGTCGCCGGGACCAGATGGGATGTACCCCAGGTTATTGTGGGAGGTGAGGGAAGTGGTTGCAGAGCCCCTGGCGATGATCTTTGCATCGTCCACGGAAACGGGAGAGGTTCCGGAGGATTGGAGGATTGCGGATGTGGTTCCTATCTTTAAGAAAGGGAACAGGGATAGTCCAGGAAATTACCGATCGGTGAGTCTGACTTCAGTGGTTGGTAAGCTGATGGAGAGGCTTCTGAGGGATAAGATATATGAACATTTGGAAAAGTTTGGACTGATTAGAAATAGTCAGCATGGTTTTGTCAAGGGCAGGTCATGCCTTACGAGCCTAGTTGAGTTCTTCGAAAACGTGACTGAACACATTGACGAAGGAAGGGCAGTGGACGTAGTGTACATGGATTTTGTAAGGCGTTTGATAAGATCCCACATGCAAGGTTTCTGGAGAAGGTGAGAGGGCATGGGATCCAAGGGGCTTTGGCCTCATGGATCCAGAACTGGCTTGCCGGCAGAAGGCAGAGAGTGGTTGTGGATGGGTCTTGTTCTGCATGGAGGTCGGTAACCAATGGAGTGCCCCAGGGATCTGTTCTGGGACCCCTGCTGTTTGTCATTTTCATAAATGACCTGGATGAGGAAGTGGAGGGATGGGTTAGCAAGTTCGCCGATGATACAAAGGTCGGTGGTGTTGTGGATGGTCTGGAGGGATGCCAAAAGTTGCAGCGGGACATAGACAAGATGCAAGACTGGGCGGAGAAGTGGCAGGTGGACTTCAACGCAGATAAATGTGTAGTGGTCCATTTTGGCAGGAATAATGGGATGAAGAAGTACAATATAAGGGGTAGGAGTCTTAGCTGTGTTGTAGAGCAGAAGGATCTTGGGGTCTGGGTCCATAGGACTCTTAAATCGGCCTCGCAGGTGGAGGAAGTGGTCAAGAAGGCATACGGTGTACTGGCCTTCATTAATCAAGGAATAGAGTTTAGGAGTCAAGAGGTAATGATGCAGCTCTATAAGACTCTTGTCAGACCTCATTTGGAGTATTGTGCGCAGTTCTGGTCGCCTCATTATAGGGAGGATGTAGAGGCTATTGAGAGAGTTCAGAGGAGATTTACAAGGATGCTGCCTGGATTGGGAGGCAGGCCTTATGAGATAGGTTGAGGGAGCTGGGACTCTTCTCACTGGAGAGACGTAGGTTGAGAGGCGACCTGATAGAGGTTTATAAAATGTTGAGAGGAATAGATAGGGTGGACTCTCAGAGACTATTTCCCCGAGCTGAAATGGTCACTACGAGAGGACACAGATTTAAGGTACAGGGAAGCAAATACAAAGGAGATGTCAGGGGTAGGTTTTTCACTCAGAGGGCGGTGAGTGAATGGAACCGACTGCCGTCGGAGGTTGTTGAGGCAAACTCACTGGGGTCTTTTAAAAGACTTCTGGATGAGTATATGGAAAAGAATAGGATAGGGGGTTATAGATAGATAGATAGATAGGTCTGTGGATTGGTAGATGTGATCGGCGCAACTCGTAGGATGAAGGGCCTGTTTGTGCTGTATTGTTCTATGTTCTAATTGTTCAAAGTTGAAGTTCTGAAAGTTCATTCCTATTTTGGTTAGAGTAGACAGGCAAGTGAGGAGAAAGTGGCTGGGGATTAGACTGTAAAGATGTCAAGGGGTATGGGGAGAGTGCAGGAGTAGGTATTGAGATACATGATCAGCCCTGATCATATTGAATGGTGCAACAGTCTTGAAGAACCAAATGACCTACTCTTGCTCCTATTTTCTACGAATTCTGCAATTCTGTAACTTACCTCCTGATTCCCCAAAGCCTGCCCAACAAGGCACAAATCAGGAGTGTGATGGAATACTCTACACTTGCCTGAATGAGTGCAGCTCCCACAACACTCAAGAAGAGCCACACCATCCAGGAAAAAGCACCCTATCCATTACCTTAAACATTTACTCATACCACTACCATACAGTGGCAGCAAAGTGCACAATGTACAAGATGCACTGCATCCACTCATCAAGGCTTCTTCGAAAGTACCTTCCAAACCCTTAACTTCTACCACCTAGAAGGACAAAGACAGCAGGTGAATGGGTATACCATCTCCAAGCCACACATCACCCTAGAACTATATCACTGTTCCTTCACTGTTGCTGGGTCAAAATCCTGGAACACCCTTTCTAACTATGCTGTGATGTACCTACGCCACATATAGTGCAGCAATTCAAAAAGATAACTACAGAAGAGCAACAAATGCTGGTTGAGTGAGTGATTCCCACATCCTGTTAATAAATAAGAACATAAGAACATAGGAAATAGGAACAGGAGTAGGCCATCTAGCTCTTCAAGCCCGCCCCGCCATTTAATAAGATCTTAGCTGATCTGAAGTGGATCAGTTCCACTTTCCCGTTTTCTCTCCATAACCCTTAATTTCCTTGTCTATCAGAAATCTATCTATCCGTCACTTAAATATTTTCAACAAGGTAGCCTCCACCATTTCAATGGGCACAGAATTCGAGAGATTCAACACCCTTTGAGTGAGGAAGTTTCTCAACTCCCTTTTAAACTGGTCCCCACTTATTTTGAGGTTGTACCCTTTAGCTCTGTTTTCCTTTCCAAGCAGAAAGAATCTCTCTACCTCTACCCTATCTAGTCCCTTCATTATCTTGTAAGTCTCTGTAAGATCCCCCCTCAGCCTTCTAAACTCCAACGAATAGAGGCCCAATATATTTAATCTCTCCTCATAAGTTAACCCCTCATCTCCAGTATCAGCCTAGTGAACCTTCCAACCTCTGTACTCCCTCCAAGGCCAATATATCCTTACGCAAATAAGGGGACCAAAACTGCACACAGTATTCCAGTTGCAACCTCACCAGTACCTTGTACAGTTGCAGCAAGACCTCCCTGCTTTTATATTCTATCCCCCAAGCGATAAAGGCCAACATTCCATTCACCTTCTTGATCACCTGCTGCACTTGCAGACTGAGTTTTTGCGATTTGTGCACAAGGACCCCCAGGTCCTTCTGCACAACAGCATGCTGCAGCTTTTCAGCCTTTAAATAATATTCCTTTCTACTATTATTTCTGCCAAACTGGATAACCTCACATTTACTAACGTTATACTCCATCTGCCAGTCCTCGCTCACTCACTCAACCACATATAAATACAAATAAAAACAAAGGGGAATGTAGGGAAAGCAGAGTTCTCATCAGGACACTCTTTGTCATTGAATTATAGAACAGTTACAGCACAAAATGAGGCCATTAGTCTGCCATATCACTGTGAGCACTCCACAAAAGCAATACAGCTTGTCCCATTCCCCCATTCTTCCTCAATAACCCTGCAAATTACTTGTCTTCAGGGGCTTATCCAATTCCCTTTTGAAAGGCACAATTGAATCTGCCTTCACACATTTCAAATCTAAACACTTGCTGCGTATTTTAATTTTTTCCCTCAGGTTACCTGTAGTTCTTTTGCCATTCATATTATATCAATATCTTCAGCCTCCCATCCCTTCCACCAATGGGAACAGTTTATTTATAACTATTTTCTCTAGGCTCCAAGTGACTTTGAACACTCACTACAAGTTCTTTTTTCAATCTTCTTTTTACTAAGTTAGTTTAAAGCCCTTGTCAACAGGACAAGTAACCCATCTTGCGAGAACATTAGTCATCTCTCTGTTGAGGTATAACTTGTCCACCTATATCTCATCTCCCCAGAACTAGTCCTAATGTCTCCAAAATCTAAAGTCTTCCTTCTTGCACCGTCTCTGACAGGCATTCACCTGAATTCCTTCCTACATTTAAAGTTAACAGTATGTAATTTGGAGATTACTAATTTTGAGGCCTTGCATGCTCATTTCCTTCCTTTTTCCCCAAGATCTGCCCACAGTACTTCATCTCTCTCTCTCTCTCTCTCTACCTATGTTGATGTACCAACATGGACCACGATCTCTGTCTACTCATCCTCTCTGCTTTAAAGTTATCTTCAGTTATATCCTGAACTTGACACCAGGAAGGCAACATACCACCTAGGATTCACATCTATGGTCGTGAAAAGTCTGCTTTCTTTTCTATCTACCCTATCTCCATCTTCACCAACCTTAAGAACATTATTCAAAATTGTTTGGTTACTTGAATCAATGTTATATTGTGATGGGTGATTGAAGCATCTTTCTGCAAGAATGAGTTAGAATGGACCAACCAGCCTTTCGCTTTTTAACCATTTTGTGATCTTGGCAAATATTTTGTTACTTCTCCTACCTGCTCCAATTCTCTTTTCAAAATGGTAATATTTACATTTAAACGGTGCATATTGATGCTATAAGCACTACATAACCCTCTACATATATAGGTTCCATAATGG